>CM016724.1:10805514-12255196 GCA_005771605.1 Scutellaria baicalensis | reverse complement strand
TAATATTAATCTAGTTTGTAAAAATACAGAATAAGAAAATTAATCACTTCTAATCTCAAACATTACCAACTTTTACAACAAAGCACTTTCAGCTTTATCTCTATATATAATCCTTTTTTTTTTTTTTTTAAATAAAAGCAATCGCAATCACCATCAACAGTCATAATGGGTAGAAATAATCATATAAGATGGTATGGTACAAACTTTGTTAGTGAACCTTACATTTACTGTAAGTTCCCAACTCGAATAAATTGAAGTGGTTAACTGCTAGGCAAACCTACGGTCAAAATCAGTTAGAGGTACAAAATGCGACAAATCATAATGTTTAGGAAGCAAAGTAACAAGCTTAACAACAAAGTGCATAAAATGCAAAGTTCCATCAACAAAACACAAATATTCCTAAATATCCAAACCCAGTTGAGAACTTAAATATTCTGAAAGAGGAAAAATGTTTGTGAGGAAGAAGTCCAACTAGATTTGTTGTAAAAGTGGGACAACTGAGGCAATCACCTTTGCTATTTGGCACAACTCTAAACACCACTATTTGGAACAATGATAGTGTTAAAAAACTAGAAAAAAGAAGACCATTCTATTCAAAAACTGAAACCACTTCTACATTTGCTTCTACAGATGGACCATGCTATTTCAAATAACTTAAATATCAATGGATAATTTGATACAAGCCCCATAATTTAACACATAATTGCTTTATGTTGTTCTCCCTGTATTTTTGCCCCCCCTCAATTTTACATCATCAATCCAAAAAAAAACCCACAAACAAGTTAACAGACAACTAAGCAATCAATCAATGTTTGAAGCTCCAATCATTTAACTTGCCCTTCTGAAGTATGCCATTTTCAGTCAAGTAGTCAACAAATTCATCAATCAGATATGGCCAAGCTCCATCTGGATCATAGTTTGATAATGTCGGATCTACTATCTGCATTTAGACAGAAAATTAAATAAATTACATAATAAAAATTAGATCAGAAACTACAGGGGTTCCATTGAAAAGCAAAAAAAAACATGTATATTAGAGGCTCCAGCATTCAAACAATCTTCTTCAAAATATTTACCAAGAGGGCATACAAACAATATACCAATTGTTTAAAGATTCGAGTGACTGAAAATTTAGAATTCTTGCAAATGATGAAAGCATGAACACTAACATATGATAACCAGAATATGGAAATGGGAAGCAAAGTGCAACAGGGCATGCTATAGCAACTTTCATTAATTATTTACCCTTGCAAACTCCAGAAGCTGGGACCAGGTATCACGAGAAATCGCTTTGTTATGCCGTGCCTACATCAAAACAAAAGGAGAACAGAACATGTCACAAAGTGCACTTTGGCAGAAAGACATGACTTGAAAAAACAATATTTAATAAAAATTCTAATAAAAATAACCAAGGACCAGTTCTTTTGATCAACATTACAGCAAATAATATACCTTCCAGATAAAATGTAACTAAACATCCTGAACACTTAAATCACATTACCCTGACTCCTCAAATTTGGAGGGAGAGAGAGAGAGAGTCATGTTTCTATAGGTCAAAGATATTAGGAGTGATTTGATAAAGTGAAATACATTTTTTTAATAGAAATGAAATTGAGTAGCTCATAGCACAGTCTGTTCCACCTGCAAGAACTGGCACCAATGATCAACTAATGGCCATTGCTTTTCTGCAAATAGCAACTGCCACATACCAATTGCAGTATCCAATGCCAATGACTTCTGGCCCTGAATTTACAGAACATCGGCGTTATAATGGATAAGAAGACATCAGATCTGACAACATCATGCTAAATTAAAAAAAGAAAAGAAAAAAGTCCTTTGAAATTTGAAATCAGAAAGTCACCTTCTCTTTTGCCCATCCAAATGCATAGTTATAGATCTCTCTGAATTTTTCTGGACAGATAAATCAGAAGGCATTCAGCAACAGAAAATAAATATATTTGACGACATCCTATTATCAAAGCTTCTCAAACCATACACTTGCCAAAAATTTCAGCATTAGAAAAGGAATTTCAATTGCAAAATATTTTCTGTTGTAACTAGTATGATAACATATTTAAGAAACCAGCGATGGAACAGAATATTTAGAATTCACCACTACATCGAAGTAAAGATTTGAGATGCAGCCGTGAATCAAAAGAACACTATTTTAAAAAATGAAACTCTTTTGAGTAGCAACAGTAAACTCTTGATATCACATACGTTCATCTTTCAACTCAGAACGCATAAATGGTATCCTTTCTTTGAACTTCTCCAGAGAGTCCACCCTGTGAAACACCATCAGGACAGGTCCATTCAGTATCAACAAGATAGAAGAACAAATAACAAATAACACAAGCTTTTGAAAGATTTGATCAACACTCACCCCAAAGATTGTAATCCACCAATAAATTCTTGCTTTGAGAATTCACACATGGTAGCAGCCTTCATATGCCATGACAGCACCAACTAAAAAGCATAGCATTTGAAAGAGAGAATCAAAGAGACAAACACAATCCAAATGCAAAACATCTCTAGTACAAATAATTATGTACGCTTTTTTTTTTTTGTTACGAACTCAAGTCAGAAAAGGCATTTATAGTCATATCTCCTGGCTATACTATCTTAACAATGTGGTATAAGCAATAAGTGTGGAAGGATTTTAATAATAATGGTTATGTCAGTAGACAGATAAATCTGATTATACGATGCAAATATTTGTCCAAGTCAATCATATCCAACTCACATACTCCAAGGAACCAAGTCATGAGATGAAAACTTTGTGACCCCAAGACAATAAAAATTGAAGTGTCTTCACCTCAAGCATGAAACTAGAGCAAAAACACAAACTACTAGACTCTGTACAAGCAAATCCTCACAGCTGATCAAAATTTCATTCAACCAGAAAAAAATAAGGCACTCCAACTAAAAATTACAATTCAACCATATTAGCTTCAAAATATTCACGCTGATTGATGTTGTAGATTAACTAACTAAAATCCTTTGCCTACACTTCATAGAAAAGCATTATACAGGATGAAACCAGATCAATATTAAATATTTCAAAAACTGATAAAATAAAAAAACTCCAAATTATATATATATATATATATATATATCTTGGGGAGAAAAGAAAATAAATTATTACACTTGTCACTATAGTTGTATGGATTATTTATAACGCCGCCTATCTTGATGTTTTTAGGAAAATTTTTAACAAGTAAAACAGATTAAAATTTTGTTTTCTTTTTGACATATAAAAATAGTGGGCACAACTTTCAATTCTCTATCTTTGTGACGGAAAATCATTTAGCACATCATTAAATGATGCACCCGAAGCATTAATCAAGGACATTTCATTTATGATTTGTGTAAAGACAAAAAATAAAGCAAAAGCTTACCACTAAATGTTGGGCTCACACATTAAACAAAAGGAGCTTACACCCAACCAAACTAATACTTCAGTAATTGATCTAGTGTTTCTTTACAAAACAAATCTGAAGCAATCCCACGTAACCAAGATATTTTAAAATTGCTACACTTGCAAGGCAGATGAAACTTACCATTACAATATCTTGAGGATCAACCTGCCAAAAGAAGAGGAGTTAGCATGCAATTTGAAACAGATAAATATATGATAACAGATATGCTAACATATTATCCCAGAAATTTCATGCAATACAAGTCATCAGTAATGCATGAAGATTTTATTCTCCAAACATAAATTAAAGAGAGGTTTGAACAACAAAGTAATCACTAAAACTACCTGAATGTCATTGCACAGGAGAGTGATTCCATCAACCAAAATCATTTCAGAGTAGGGATCTGAGAAAATAAGACAAACATATGATGTTTTTGCAGTGCAGTATCCGAAACCCAAGTTTACAGTCAAGAGTGTGTGTGCTTGGGGGGAGGGTGGGGGGGTAAGATGTTACAGTTCCCAACATACAAATTAATTTTAGGACACATCAAACTGAACCAGGTAGATCGAACTATAATGCACTGGTGCATAGAGTTGCTTTGGGTAAATCAGTCTCATGGTTTTAGTATAATAAATAATTTAATTAGGTGGACTTGTAAAAAATATTGGAACTGATTTATTTTCTATTTCATCTTCAAAAAGCTACTTGATAATACAATTGACAATTATATGGAGTGATAGACAATATATCCACACCTTGTTCCCAAACATTCAGCACATTAATCTTTCAGAGTTTTAACTATTTTTTCAAAGAGAGGTTTATCTAACACTATTATACCACAGAAAGTGTATGCATTTATATCAAATCAAGAGTCCTTACAATATTGTCACCAGGGAATATTTATAGGTAGAACATTTTCAGATCTTCAACTGGCACATATAATTGTAGATGCCATACAAAAAAGTAAAAAATATACTATAATGGAATTATTTAAGAATTTAAAAAAATATTGAACATTCTGTATAAAATGATAACAACAAATTCTATCTCAGTAGCAAAACATTTATTTAGAAAAATTATTAGAGGAACTCATAAACCATAGCCATAGAGCATGGTAGTTGACAAATGGGCTCAAATGTGATTGGAAATGAGATATATGACAATATTTGGCATCCTGAACCACTTCTCTAGGGAACATTAAAATAGAACTGTAAGGAAAAAGAGAACAACCAATGTAAGAAAGAATCAGAAAGGCATGCAGTTGATAGTATATCCAGAACAGAACACTAATTGCCTCTTAACAAATAAGTTGATGAAGTATAGGCATGTACTACATTTTATAATTAATCAAGACAGGATGTGGTTTAACAGTGCTATCATATTATTATGCAACTGTCATTGCACCATCAAAGTTATAGATCAAGAGAAAAGTTTTACCTTTGTATCTATTGTAAAGCTCCTCTAAATGCCTGGTGTCCGCAACTGACTTGATATGGGAATGACTATAAAATATGTCAAATGCTCCTTCAAATTGCCAATCACTGGACTTCAAAGCTTGGATAGCAACTTTTTCACTGCATAAAAATCACAAAAAACAAACCAAACAACATAAATCACCATCTACAATTAAATGGGCTAAAATGTAAGACCCAAAAAAGGAATGTCACAAAGGGACTGCAAAAACTGAGTCTTGATAAAATCAAAAGTAAATTAAGCTCACTATGAGCATAATTAAAGCTCTAACAAGATCCTATTATTTATATTATTGTGAACAAAAAGAAAAAGAGGTAATCAAACTTCTCTTATGATTGTACTGAAGGAATTAGAGCTGATGAATAGACTACGCTCAAGAATAAGGTGCATAGGAAAAACACTTATGCCGTCAGCAAGGTACAATAAGTTAGACAAGGGAACTGAGTAGAGAGAGATGTTAAATTTGCATGATACAAAAGGTAACTTCTTATAATACAATTTGACACATAGAAAGTTTTATACAGCCTAAAAGTCAAGAGGCACGCAATTCTACACTCAAGCCAAGACTGCATCAACATCAAACTGAAACAAAAACTAAAGAAATAAAAACACAAATACAATTCACAAGTTAATCGAAGAAAGAACAAGAATTGAACAAAAGCAGTTTCGGTAATCAACATAAAGGAAAAGGATATGTTTCATACAGAACAGTCCTTAGCAGTATGAGGAGAATTCAAGCCTCAGCATAAAATTGAGTTGGAAGTTACCTTGCCCCTGTAATTGACATGAATTGCTGTACTTTGTCACGCTGACCTCTACCCAACTTATTCTGCCATGAAAATAACACCATATAGCAATCAACACCCACACGAAACAAGAATCCAGGAATTAACTCGTGACTGCTAGTAAAGCAAATACAGAACTTGCTGATAGGAAACAATTCAACGATAACAAAAGGTACTGCTCGTAGCAATGATTCGAATACTGAGAACATCCGTAAGAAGCATATTCAGCTGATAATTGAACGAAACAAATAAAATCCAGCTGAAATAAGAACAAATTCGAAAGAAAAGACGGGAAAAATTAGCATTTACCATCCTGAGCAAACCCTAATATGAAGATTTGATCCAATTGTGAAAGATTGGGAGCAGACAAGCAGGAGAGAGGAGCTAGGGTTACGATTAATCGGAGATATTTCTCGGTCTGAGTCGCCCACAGTCCTCTTTTTCTTAATAATAAATAAATGGCGAATGGATTCCCCCTCTCTCTCTCTCTTCGCCCCCCTCTCCTCCTCCTTTTCTTTAATATTGTTCGCGCAAAGCAAATCAGCACCACCAGTGCTACTGAAACCTCCACCTCAGTGGGCCCCACACATAATCACTTATACATTTTCCGGGCCCATACTCTGGCCCACCACCTCCCGAGCCCATTTCTGTAAATTCACTAGCATATCCAAAATTAGGGTTTTCCTGTTCTCACACTATATATATACACATAATACACCTCCATCTTCATCGTCAATCTCTCTCTCTCATAATTTTTTCTCTTTCTTACTGAAATTTTAGTTACAATCTTAGGAGGCCGGTGATGTATAGAGAATTGTCCGTACCATCTGAGAATCTTTTTTAAGATCTCGTTGATGAGTCTTCCTCTAGCATTTTCTGAGGTCTTCTTTGATTTTGAATAATTACTTTTCTTGCAAGACTTTATATATATATATATATATATATCATTTGAGGCGGTGATGCTTAGATTTATACCATCAAACTATGAAAGCCTTTTAATCTGGCTTGTTGATGCGAACTAATCACTACTCTCTGAGCCTTTTGATTTCTTCCATTTCGATGTATTTGATTGAATGTAGGTTTAACTAAGGCAATAAATTAGAGTCACTGGAACACTTAGATAATCAATGGTGTTTACAGCGCTTTACGTTGCCGATAGAGAATTTCAGGTGCTGAGATTCTGGCATTGGCTACTTTTTCTTGTTGCTAGTGCATTCAGATGCGCCTACATTCCGTTTTCAATTTTTATAAAATTTTCATTTGAAGATTGATTGAATTTGTACGCCTTTTAGAAAGAAATTTAAAATGAAAACTATACTGAGAAATCAATTAAAAGTTGAGTCTTTCAATTCAGAAAAATGTATTAAACTCAATTATATCAATAACTTTTTAAGATTGTTATTAATTTTTGCCAAAAACAACTTACAAAATATTAAAAATGTATGAACATCTCTGAATTAAATAACATTTGAAACAGTGAGATTGAGGATTTTCGTTTTGGATCCATTGTTGAAACATTTGTTAAGGTAGAGAATGTTAAGAATGATGAGGAGCCCAAAGGATTGGAACAGTTTTACGTTGTGTAAGTACTAAAATTTTGAAAATATGGGCCATTTTACAAGATAGAGCTTAAGATATGTTAAACCATAATTGGCCCAAGTAACCTGTTGACTAATGGCAATTTTCCATTTTTTATGATCTTAATACATTCAGCATGATTTAATAGTAACTATATTCACTAATATGGTTGTTTTATATTTGAAATTAGTATTTCATTGTGATGCACAGTTAATTATTTATTATTCTGATAGTTATATTAAAAGTTATTTATATATTTTTTATTATTTCAAATGTTGTATGATATAGAAATATATATGTAGCATATCTTTATTAATTTTTAAAATTATATTTTATTATTTAAAAATAATTATTGGGTAAAGTAGAATTTTAGAAAGTAGAATTTGGTTGGTCTATCTCTCATGTGTTTTTCAAACTTTCATGTGCATTCGTTTTCTTGGGGTATGTTATTTTAAATTCTAATAATAAATTATATATGTTATTCTACATTATATTTGATAATATTAAAATGTTGGAATACAAAATTGTTAGGATTCAGCCTCACTTCGAGTACCAATTAGACACAAGATTGATGACTCAATAATCCACCAAAAACAAGATATCACACCACAGCTTGAACTTATGGAATTGAATCAAGAAAACAACACACAATGATTTACGTGGTTCGGCTTAACAATGCCTACATCCACGGGAAACAAGGGAGGGAAATTCTTATTGAAACACCAATCAAATCTCTGTTACAAAACTCTGAAACTCTAATTCTCAAACTAAGAAAACCCTAAATTGCCAGCAAACTTTGATCTATGAACACTCTGTGTAAAACTCTTACTATACAAAGTAAAATGCAGTCCTATTTATAGACCTATCACTCGGCTAACAGCAGCAACAAGAAACGAGTAAATTGGTTGAGAATCGAGCTCCAAATCTTTGCTGAAAGATTAGCTCGATCATGAAGATATCTTCAGCTCAATCCTTTCTCAGCCGTAGATCAAATGAGCGGCTCAGATTGCTTTAGAGAAGAAAACTAAATTTTGTTGAATATGATGAAAACTCTTTGGATGGAATTTATAATTGTGCAAATGATTCTTCTCTTCTATCTCGAAGAAGAAGAACGACACTTGAGTTATTATATGAAATTAGTTTCATTAGAGTTATACTCTTATTGGTTCAAAATTATTTTAATTTGCAGCGTGGGGTGGAAAAAAAATATTGAGATGGATGCAATATAGAGCCTCCTCCTTCTTATTATTATTATTATTATTATTATTATTATTATTATTATTATTATTATTATTATTATTATTATTATTATGCAATTCCTTATCAAATCATAAATAATTAATCATATTTGAATAAGGTACCTAAAATATGGAAAATGTTAAAATGTTCACAATGGACAACTATTAATATGTCCAACACTGATATGTAATGATTTCATCCCCTTATTATATGGAAAATGAAATTAATAGATATATTGGATATCTGACACGTCAATAGTAAATACATATTAACATGCACACGATGGGTGCAGGATTGTTTAAAATGTACAAATTTTCGAATTCAATGACTTAAATTAAACTTAAACCACGAAGTTGATGACACTTTAGCATCTTTGAAAACATATATCATATCCTATAATCAAATACAATCCAAACAATTGCATGAAAAAATTCTTCTCTAATACTAGTTGACATTAAAGAAATGCTTTTAACTTTGCATATATATATATATATATATATATATATATATATAAACAAAATGCTTTCATGGAAATTAACTATTGCGAAGTGGCCACAAATTCTACTTAATTAATTTAATTGCTACAAAAGTTACTAATCCTTTTCATTGTCAATTAGATTAAACGTTGTTAATCCTGGTGGGATACTAAAGTAAGCCACAATCAAGTGAAGTTAATATTTTTTGTTTAAAAAGTGACAAAAGAAGAAAACCATTACAATTTTTTTAGACATATGAGGAAAAAGTGAGACATGTTAACGACATCGTGTGACCATTATATTATAAAAGAGGTAACATTATTATCTACTCACAATAGGGTTCCAACTTTAAATATCAAATATGTACAGATTTTACCTATATATATACACACACCACATATATTGATTCCTGAAATAGAATATATTAAAAAAGAAAGGAAAAAAACTCAAATTTTTTCTTTTTATGGAAAAAAATTAAAGAAAAATTTCTGGGTATCTGATTGTTTTATTTCCAAATTAAATTAAACCATGGCATTAAGTGTTGGAATTAACAAGAAATAATGAATAATTTGGGGAAAAAGTGAAGCATTATTAGGGATTTGGATTTGGATGACAACATTTTGTCTTCATTTCCACCCAAAAAAGCATATGACATGAATTATTACTAACTTTATATTCTTCATGTCCTTTTCATAAATTTGGTCACATTACTACTATACACTTCCTCCTCTTACTCATTTCCTTGGAGAATCCATTTTATTACTCATTTAATCAAAATTTAATCATGTTACTCAAGAAAACAATAATCATTTTCATTCATTATTTTCATGGGAGACTACTTTTGTAAAAAAAAAAAAAAAAAAAATTTACTGTCTTTGACACTGGAAATACAAGAATAGAATCTGGAAAGGGATTTCTTAGGTTGGATTTATGATTTTGAATTAATCCCAATTCCGTATATGTTTGTTATTGGACCCAAAATAGGATTTTAAAAACCAAACAATAAAATCATCTCTTAATTAACACCACAACTTACCCTTATTAAATTATTATGAACACTCCTACCAACTAGCTCCTTTTCAATTTAAAATTTGAGATTTGCCTCACACACACTTCCTCTCATGTCTAATTATTTCACATTCACCCCATCATATATTACCAATATATTAATGTGCGGGTTGATTTTAAGTTAGGATGAGAAGGTTAACCGTTTAGGACCTCATTTTTTAACGGGTTCCAAATTTTATCCAATATTATATACTTACACATATATAATGTTATTATATATAACATGTTCAATATAATTTATAATTTATAATAAATTATTTGTGGCCCAATTTTTATATAGTTTGTAAGTTAAAATAGGCACATACTAAAAATATCATAATCAATATTTTCATTTTAAGATATCAAAATATCCATTATGTATGCAATCAAATAAAATTAGATATCCATGCAATATTGATTAATTGGTCAGTTAGGAGATGCAATCAAAATAAAAAAAAGAAATAAACAAAGAGTATTGTTGCATATTATTAAATCATAGAAACAATACATCCAAACTAATTGTGATTATTACATCTCTAGATTCTTCTAATTTTATGCTTACATCTAATTTTTTATCAATGATTTTGCTTCTCAAAATATTAGAAAATCTAGAATTCTGTAATGATAAATTTAACCTTATTATTGCTTTTATATTTGTTGGTATTCCATTTTTTCAATATTTTAGATGGACAAAGAAACTTTGTCTCTGTACACAATTTTTGAATGGAATAATTATTTTTTCTTTTATTTGTAGTTTTTAATTAGTGATATATCAATGTTTAGATAAAAATGTTCAAATTATTTTCCAAGGGTCTATTTTCTCTGGTTACCCATGAATTCCAAAATATCAGGATCAACCCTTTGATACGATATCTATATTATAATCATAGTCTATAAAACCTTGTCACAAATCGTACTATTCATTTTTAATTATTTATAATCCATGAATTTCAGAGTTAGGATGATGGCAAATTCACTAAAATCTCTCCCGAACAGCCCTACTAAAATTAAGATACAGATATTTTAACATGAGTTAGATTGATACTCTTGAACAGGATATTCCCACGTTTACATTGATAAAATAAAAAATTATGATTTGACTGGTAAAAACTAATAAAAAAATTTATATTATATGAACACATAGGCCCCAATTTTTGGTTTTGAAAGAAAGCCCTTCAAAATCTTGTATCCACAAATTAGTAATTATTACATTTTACTAGTTTAAGATTATAGCAATCTGGCCCTTCTACACTACGTCTATGAAAGAGGTTCAATCCATACTACTAGTTTCATCATGATTTCATTTTAGTCGTCGATGATAATTTTAACATTATTCATACATATGATATAGACACATACAATTATCGACGTAAAATTCTCTATTTCTATCATATATTTCATCTGACATTGTTAAATAATCATCATTAGGTATAAGTTATCACAAATCAATCATATCAAGGTTTCAACTGTATTGTTCCCTCAAAAAAAACAAAAAGATCAAATTCCAAATCTCCAAAGAGTGGTTGAATTGCAAAATATATTAAATGATAGTAATGGAGGGTGGAAATTCTATCTGGGATGCACCAGGACCAGTAGATAGCCCTTTACCACTCATCCAATGGACCAAGTGCAACCAACATAGATATCTCCACTGCCCTTTTCTCACATTCTTAATATTACAATATAAAACACATGATCACATTATTCCTACATCACTGTTCACGACATGACGTATATTAAGTGCAATAAAATACGAGATGAAACACCAGGTTTCGGAGATCGTCCACTTATATAAATGTGAGGCTTCTGTTTCCACTGTACTCTTCAGCCATGGCAGCTCTTCTCTACTATGCTCACAAACCTATAATGTTAGTACTGGTTCTAGCAGCTGCAACCGTTTCAGCAGATTACACCACCCATGATCACCAGCTCCACGAGAGTGGAGCCCATGAAGAAGCACTCAAGCTCAAACTCATTGCCATAGCTTCAGTCCTCGTGGCGGGCGGGGTCGGGGTCAGCCTCCCACTCGTCGGCCGGAGATACACCATTCTCCGGCCGGAAAACGACATATTTTTCATGATCAAGGCCTTCGCGGCCGGCGTGATCCTAGCAACGGGCTTCATTCACATACTTCCGGAAGCATTCAGGACTCTGACTTCTCCGAGCCTTAGCCGAAACCCGTGGGGGAAATTCCCCTTCTCGGGTTTCATAGCCATGGCCGCTTCAATAGTAACACTTATGATGGACACAATTGCCACCAGCTTCTACAAGAATGCCGGTTTCAGCGAAGCCGCGAAGCAGGGGATTGTGGCTGGCGATGAGGAGGCGGGCCCCGAACACGTACACACACATAGCCACGTCGGTGGGGCTCAGACCCCACCGCATGGCGACAGCGTGTCTGACATTGTCAGACAGCGCATAATATCACAAGTATGGTCTTTAGAAAGACGTTTAATCTTGAAGTCCTTGATTCCAGAACGAGTAAGTAATAGAAATTTATTCCTTTTCTTCCAATTCTTGATTGAATGGTGCTTTGAAATGTAGGTTTTGGAGGTGGGACTAGTGGTGCACTCAGTGATCATAGGGATATCACTAGGGGCTTCAAATAGCCCAGATACAATAAAGCCACTCCTATTTGCACTCTCTTTCCACCAATTCTTTGAGGGTATAGGACTTGGTGGATGCATTTCACAGGTATATATATGTGTTTGTGTATATATATCAATTGCAAAGGGTTGGTTTTCTTGGAATCAATTCAATAAAAAAGAGAGAGATGTTGCCATAATGTTTTCATGATCTCTACATGTTGATGGTGGCCACAACAAATATGATCATATATCCCGATTCCCATTCAAAGTTATTCTAGTTCTTATTCTGCACTTTTCTAACTCTTCCAACTTTGAACACTTTCATGAAGAGTTCTAAATGAATCTAGTCTAGTCAAATGTACTTGATCGTGTTTGATATATTTATCTAATCGTCAAAAAAACAAACTTCTACCAAATGATTTCAGAACGAATATTAAATAGTTTTGTTAAGTTTTTCAGTCTTGTCTTGATTAAATAGGCGAAGTTCAAGAAAATGACGAGGAAGATCATGAGCCTGTTTTTCTCCCTCACGACACCAGTAGGGATCGGGGTCGGGATTGGAATATCAAGTGTTTACAAGGAGAATAGCCCGAATGGTTTGATCGTAGAAGGGGTTTTCAATTCAGCCTCAGCAGGGATATTGATATACATGGCGCTTGTGGATCTATTAGCAGCTGATTTCATGAACCCTAGAATGCAAAGTAAAGTGAGACTTCAATTGGGAGCAAATGGTTCACTTCTTCTTGGTGCTGGATCCATGTCCTTTCTTGCAATATGGTCTTAGTTTTTTCATCTCAATATCTCTCATGTTGTTATCTTTTTTTGTGTGCTTGTAAAATTCAGAATGGGACTGATTTGTGTGTGTGTGTGTTGGAAAACAATTAATTGTTGTTTCCTGTTTTCTGCAATTCTTCTAATAAATGAGATATGTAAATAGATCAATGCTTCCAACGAGGGCCATAATGAAATAAATCGTATAAGGGGAGGGCAAAGTAGACCTTAGCCAATTAATTTAGAAGTTTTCTATGCACCCTAAAAGTTCAGATAGAAAATATAAATATGTAAAATCACGAAAGCTTACATAGGACAATTTCAAGAATATAATTCTATGAGACAAAACATTACCACCCACAACCAATATCATAGAACGATCCCTATTTTGTGGATTATGGATTATAAGTTGATGAATCACCTGAACTTGTGTTACGAGAACTCTGGTTCTTGAAATTTTAGATAGAGTGGCTGAAGAAAAAATAAAAAATTAGATGGAGTTCTTATAAATGGGATAGGATTTGGTTAGAGCAAATCAACTAATCTTCCACGAAAGATAAAAGTACAGATCACCAAAATAAAAAATCAAAGAAACTTGCATATATTGAGAATGTCCAGCACACTACAGTCACCAACAGGCGTTAATGCAAGATATATATATATATATATATATACTAGTATGGAGCACGTGCGTCGCACGTGGAGGTTGAATTTTTTTTTATAGTTTTAAAAAAATGAAAAATAACATATTAATGTTGATATTAACATTTTGGGTTCTTTAATTCCTAACAAATCAAAATCTAGAAAAAAAATACAAATAATCAAGAGATTAATAAGTTTCAAGCATATCAACAATTTTGGTTATTCTGACAAAAAAATATTGAAATTGGGGAAAAAAAAACAACAATTAAGGGATCAAAATTGAAAAGGCAAAGTTGTCACACCAAAATTGGAAAATGTCCGAGTTATAGATCTAAAATTATTACTTTCCAATTACATGTTATTAAAATTACATGTATTTATAATCATTATAACTACTAAATTACTATTTTAACCTTATACTAATTTTTAATAAGGAAATTTTAGGCAATTATATAAAATTAAACCATTAAATTACATGTGTAGAGTTAATATTATGATTATATAGGATATACGATTAGGATTATTTAGTGTAGATGGATTTGGGAGAGTTCATGCAATGCAAAAGTACTGTATTACAATTTATTAAAATTGCATATATTTAAAATTATTATAATTACTAAATCAATTTTATCACTTTAAATAATAATCATAAATAATGATATATTAGACAATTCAAAATTTGTAAGAAATATCCACACTTCAAACCTGATGAGCTTCCAACAAACCTTTTTTTTCCAAGTAGTTCATTTGAAAATAATATATTGTCTATCATTTCAATAAAAATTCAAACGATCATTTTTGTAAATAACCAAAAGAATTTCTCCAAGAATTTAATATTATTTAATACAAGAGAAAATAGTCCATTATACCACATTTCTTATAATTTGTGACAAAAATAGTATAATACTACCAAAATATTACAAAACTATAACAAATGACAAAACTACCACAATTTTGAATGGGACCACATGAGGTATGACAAGATGTGACTCTTTCATTGGACCACATGTCCCCCAAAGTGAAGTGATGTTTGATTCTTGTGGAAGAGAGTCTCATGTGCACAGTAAATAGTAAATATATGAATAAATACAAGGTGAAAAAGTTAAGACTTTTGGTGGAAGGTATAATGTACAATTTTATCTTTCTCCATCTACTGGAGTTGCAGTACTAATTGTATGTCCAATCACATCCCTTTTTTTCCCCTAGCTTCCAACATCCTCTTTGTTTATCCCAAACGTAATTCTCAATAAAAAAAATTATATTGTTCGATATTCAGGTTATGTATACTTCTTAAACTTGTTATAGGATCTCAATGTTACATTTCAGCAACTATATTTTTTGGTAAATCATTATCCACGGTCTTAGTGATAATCAGGAACAATCACAAGATCACATGAACTTATTTCTTTTCTCATGTTGTTTTAGAAAAAATTCATATTGTTTTCTAAAGTTCTTTAAACTTGTAAGGTGTCTGGTTCTCTTTTGAAATTTGTAAACAATACTTAAGAGAATGTATTCCATAACGCATTCGTATATGTTGGTGTACACAATCTTCGTAATTCGTATGACATTTGAATAGCGACAGCTTCACTCAAACATTTTGCAATTCCTTGATCAACTTACAACAAAACCTCTTTTATGAACTGCTTCTTTGAAAGTAGTACATTATTCAAATGATGTTGGTCCTATTACATAACTCATGAGTAACCTAAGATAATATGTTACCCCTTCTACTTACTGTATTTACGATACTTCTACGTCCAATCACACTTCTTTTCTTTCTTTCCTTACAACATTTTATTTGTTTATCCTATAAGTAATGCACAAAAAATTATTTGTAAAAATATTTTCACATTTCTTCACTTATACAACAGTTTGTGAAAAACAAAGTGAATAATGTTTTGAAGGCATTGTCCAATTCGAAATATTATTCAAACTTTGATTTACCCAATAAGTTAAACTTCGTTGGTTGGTTAGATATAGTTGCAAGCTGATAACTAAAATAGATATTTCATATAAATTGAATTAAAAAATTCTCCACATTGCTCTTAAATAGAGCCTCCTCGAGCATCTTCGAATTGTTTGATTTCATCAAGTAATACTCGGGAATTTTTTTGTAAAGATTTTAATTTATATGCTTCTTCATTTATACGACACATTGTGAAATACAAAGTGAGCAATGTTTTGAAGGCAAGATCCTAGTTAAAACATTTTCCCGATCTTGATTAGTCCAATAAGTTAAGTTTTATTGGTTGGTAGATATAGTTGCAAGTTGATAACTGAAATAAATAATACATATAAATTGAATCAAAAAATTCCCCACATTACTTCTTAAGTGGAGACCTGTCGAGCATGCTCGAATTGTTTAATTTCATCAATTTAATTCTTAACATTTGTATACGACACATTGTAAAATACAAATTGAGCAATGGTTTGGAGGTATGGTCTTATGTTAAAATATTTTTTCAAATTTTGATTTGTCCAATAAGTTAAGTTTTGTTGGGTTTGTAGATATAGTTGTAAATTGATAAGTGAAATAAATATTTCATATAAATTGAATCCAAAAATTTCCCACATTGCTTCTTAAGTGGAGACCTGTCGAGCATCTTAAAATTATTTGATTTCATCAATTGAATTTTTATCGTTTTTTTAGATCATGTTAATGGTCACTCTATCATGAGCTTATAAATATATATTTACAAATACTTCACACCTGACATTTCAAAACATATCTTAACATTAATATGACAAATATATTTAGATAAGAGATTTAGATTGTATGGTACCACCATTGGTTGTCGAATTGTGCATTACAGACATTAACTACGACGTCTGTTTTTCTGCTTTGGTAAATGAGATATTTAACTTTGTCTTGAATATTGATTTCACAATATGCTTAGGGATGCTAATTTATGTGTCGGTAAGTAATCATCTCTATTAGTTACAAATATTAACGGGACGGGGATTCCCCGATCAAATTGGGGAATGCGATGGAGACGGTGAATCCCCATTTATAAATTATGGGATGGTATTTATGGCCCTCATCAATCCCTTAACCTGAAAATGACCCCGTTTATATGAAACGGTGACTCCTCATTCCCCATTTAATATTATTTATTCAATAAATATACCCCCAAAAATAAAAAACTTTCCATTTTCAAATCCATTCAAGTTGTGGTGAATTTGAAATTCACTCATTTTACTCAAAAAATAGTTCAAAATGAAAATAACAAATTTCAAATTTATATCTATCCAAACATCATCAACGAATTTTCTGCAGAGAATTTCATCTTTCTCCTCAAAATTTTGCATCCAAATGGGTGAATCTGAAAGAATACATGCAAATAGAAATAATAGATTATATGTATAAGCCAGAATTATTAAAATTATATATAGGAATTAGGAGTTATACTTATAAGGGGTAATATCAATTTTAGTCTTGTAAGTTGTAAATTAGGTCTTTTCCAGTTTTGATGCATCAAGTTTAAACTTTCCAATTTTAATCCTTTAATTATCAATTTTTTTTTTCAAATTTTAGTCCTTCCGACTGCCTCATCGGATTTTTTGCCTGCCACGTCTGATTTTCCAACGATCACGTCAGATTTTCCGATGGCCACATCAACAATTTTGGTTGTTCCGACAAAAAAAGACTGAAATTGAAAATATTGATAGTTAAACGACTAAGATTGGAAAGCTAACTTGATGAACAAAAAATGGAAGGACCTAACTTAAAGAATTAAATTGATATTACTCGTAATTGTAATATAAAATTACTGTATTAATCATTTAAAATTGAAGAGTAAATGTATTTCCTCATATTAAAAAAATTAAGAAAAAATAAAAGAAGTCCTACAAACAGGAGAAACATTACCAAACTATTATAGAATGTATATACAAATAATTATTTGCCTTATTTTATTATAATTGTATGAATAAAATCATGATATATTCTAACATAAAACTATTAAAAAAATTCAAAGTAAGATTCTAGCTAACATAAAATTATTAATAATAAAATAAAAACAATATATATATATATATTTAGAAATTCTAATATAAAATTATGCAAAGAAATATATTAAATTATTGTTAAAATCTTATTTAATAATCTTTTACAAGGATATATGATCTACATGAAGTTAGTGTCCTACTTAAAATAGAATTCTATATGATTTTGGATTAGAATTCTAATATTAAATTATTTTAAGGATGAAAACCTAAATTACTATTATAACTTTAAATAATAATATTTAATAAGGATATATTAGACAATCCATATTTTGTAAGAAATATACATACTTTTATATAGGTAATAGATATATATATTTGATTGAATCAACAGAAAATCGGGTTACCATTGGATGGTTAGCTGATAAATACAGATGATCAAAATCTAAGCTGTTTTATCAGAATCCGAGATACATCCAAATTTCCAAGTACAAACAAACAATCTCTATAGCCTCCAATATTGAGGTTATATACACATAAAGAGAATATGAGGAAAGCTATATCGACCTGAATGGCGCTCATGGAACTTAGTGACCTCCTGCATTAAGGTTCCATGACAAATACGACGGATCTCCAAGTTGCCTGAGCCAAAAATAAATAAATCCGGTATTGTTATATATACAAAAATAACATGGCATAAGAAAAAAAACAAACTGGTAAGTAACATAGATGTTAAGATTGCCCAATTATGCAAAAATCGACTTGAGACTTATCACTTTGAAGAATGGATGATTGGGTTTGGGTGAAAAAAATAGAAACAATGGAGCAGTCATTTCATCTGTTCGATTATTTTAGTCACACCACCCTCATGACATTCATATGCTTCACAAATAAACCACAAACTTCCAATAGTACCGAATCAACCCATTAAATCAAAGTAAAAAAGCCCTAAAAGGTTGGCTTGCTATTAGCACAACACACCAATTATGGAGCAACAATCAAATCAGTGAAATAGGCGTCTGTAAGATAATCAAAATGAAATTTGCAGATTACATCTCATGAATAAATAAATAAATCATAAATTATAAGTACATAAATAAACCATAAATTATAAATCATAAATTACTAGTGTAGTATTAGGAGATCAAAAAGCATACCTTGGCTTAATCAGATATATAAGAGTGAAGGCCACAGATAAAGACAAGCACAATCCACCAACTGTGAGATATGCAATTCCAATGAAATCATTCTTTCCCCCAAGCCAGTTGCTGGTGGAAAGAACAAGTTTCTTCTTGCCATTGAAACTGTAAGTATTGTAATTATTTTGTAAGGACACTTGAACAACATCACTATCGTTAAGATCCACTTCTATCTTCCCGTACAACTTTCTAAAAGTTGGAAGAGCAGCAGTCCGCATCCAAACTATAAGGTCCTCCTGTTCGCTCAACTGCAACATGAATTATAAGAGATTGTTCAATAACTTGAAATAGGTTCAAGCTAAAACCATGACAAACCTGGTGATTTGATACAAGCTGGTAATTGATAGTGACTGAAATATAAGCTTAAAAATGATTCCATAATATTCAATTGAAGTGATTGATTATACATGACAAGCAAATTTATAGGTTGAAATAGCATTTAAGCATAAAACCACAACAGTTAAAGCATCTCATTGATACATTAAGATCATGTTACCTTTTATACATCTTTTCTCTTAGAGAAAACAAATTATGAGCCAATGCATCTTCAAGGATGCAAAATGTAGAATTCATTACTCTGACATTATAATACCATATTACATACATCTTGTACTATTTTAGCAGCATCAGGATGGAAATGTAATACTCACAGATTCGCATAAAAATATAACCTTTACAAACCCAATGAAGGAAAAATGTAATTTTTCAGAATTATAATTAAAAGTCAACTGTTGACGTAGCCATAGAGCTCGGGGCTTACTGGTTTAGATGGATCAAGTTTGGCACCACCAATCAAAGTTCCATTCTGAAAGTTTTTTGGATAGACATCTTTTCCAAATTTGCGATCCCTATCACTTTTCCATGAGATGCCACTCTTGTTTATGATTAACTGCTGGTTTCTGATAGAAAAGCCATAGGTATCGTTGAACAGACTCCAGGCTATAAGACCACAAGGAACAATTGGCAACCCATCTTTTTTATCCTCAGGCTTACAGGCATCTGTGGTACCCTCACTTCCCTGACTTCTTAACTGCTGATCACTTCGGCTCTTCACATATCTAATATAAATCAAGATTCCATAAAGCCTTGAGAAAAGATTAATAATAAACACTACCAAAATTTAAGAAAAGCAAATGATCTACAAAACAGCTGAAAGGATATAAAGGACACCAACTAAATTTAGTATATAACATAAGATGACCGCATCAATTAGTTGGTCCATCTGAATGCAATGTAATTGTTCAACCAAAGAACCAAATCTAGACACCCATAACGAAGAGAAAATGCAAAGTGCTCAAAAACAAATGACATAACCTGTTCACCACAAAACTTGTACCAGACTTGTATTTCATAATACACACCTGCGGTGATTCTGGTAGAAATTGTCCAGCTGATAATAGACATAAATTGGCCGTTTCATTCTCTTCGGAACCTGTTTTTAATTAATCAATAAGCATATGTAGATGTTTAACTGTTTTTTTTCTTCAAATAATTGCTTGAAGAGAGATTGCAGCAGCTAACAACTGCAATCAAGCTACGCTAAAAGGGAGGCTCACATGAAGAGTTCTGTTGCAGGTCTTGTCTTGGGAGCTCTGAATAAAACCAACCTTGTTATTTCTTGAGCCTTCAGGAATGCATTCAGTTTCATACTGATAAACAATTTCGACAATCTGGTGACAGAAAATGAGTCTTGAATCACTAGTAAAAATGAAGGAGTAATTAGAATGAAAAGAAAAATTAAAATCAAGTTGAATAATACCTCTCGAGAAGCCAGCAGAGACACAACTCCAATGGGAATGAAGACAACACTAACAAGCACAAAAGTTAGTATCACCTGTACCAAAGCACATATGAGAGGAAGCAAATTTATCACCAAATAAATTAGTTTATTGTGGAAGACAGCAAAAGATATGCATTAAAACACTAACCCATTTGGGAGTGAGAATAGGTTTACAGGCGGGAAGTTCCTGTTGAGTAAACCTTGAATCTGAAGGACAAATGAAAAACAAAGAATCTGCTCAAAATTCTAGACCATAGAGTAACTTAGCTAACAGCTAAAGAATAGTAACAATTACCAGACAACACATCCCAAGAACACGAAAAACAATTCTTTCATCATTGTAAAATTTTGTTATATAAACAAGTTAGCAGAACTCATATCATTGCATCACAGTGCTGATAAGCTTCCAGCCCAAGGAAAAGAAAAACATATTTCTGCTTGAGAATTAACTGATCTAGTATCCCACCTTTCAAGGTAGCAAAAGGCTATTCTGGCACATGTTCTTCACAAATTCAAATGGTTTTCACCTGATTTTCGGTGTTGATAAGTTATCAAGCACCATAATTATTTTTTTCCAGGATGAAAGTCTTTTTGTTTTAGTTTTGCAACAAAACATGGAATGTGGTTTTGCAATACAGGATCACATTCGCCACATATATACAGATAAAACCTAAAGGCAAAAGAAACAGTAGAAATGGTTACAAGAACTAATGAGCACCACCTTTCCACTTTTATGTTTGTAATTCTTGCTTCATTGACAGTTAATATTAAACACCAGTAGCTTGGGTTCCTAATCATGGGAATTGAAAATTTAGATCAAGCCCAGAAATGTAGCACAGCAAATGCCCTTGCCAGAGGAATTTGTGTTGCCCTAACCTTCCTTCCAACCGTGTTTCAAACCCTAAATCTCTACATTGTCTGTCATAAATTATTTCCAATGATCCTCTATATCTAGGGCGAATCACTGTAAGAGTTAGTTCTACAAAATCTTCCCATCAAAAGTCGGTTCCAGAATGCAATGGAATAGAAGATCAAGAATCGAACAAACAGCTAAGAACAGTATCGCAATCAGAAAGATCCAGCACAAGCCAATTAAATATGAAAAACAAAAGGAAAATTAAAGAGAGGAAGAGAAAAGTACAGTTAGGACGCTTGGAATTCCTTCTAACCGCGGCTGAATCGGCCGATCCAAGAACTCCGGCACTCGTCGATGGATTGCTCGAGTTCATCACTTTCTGTTGACTGTTTTTTCTAAGATTTTTGTTTTCTTTTTTTCCTATAAATATTTTACCCAAAACATAGAAATCAACCCAACTTTAACAACAAAACAGTTCTTGAAATTGAAGAAATTCACTGTTTTATTTTAGGTTACACCTATTTGAAATTCAAGAAATTCGTTATTTTATTTTTGAGTTCCACCTAAATTTTCATTTCATTTAAACTTATATATAAGAAAATAATTCCTCGTTTTTTGTCACTATACTCCCTCATACTTTTATAATAACTTTTTTAATTCCCTTTAATAATTAATATTTAAGTAAACTGCTCTTGTTTGTTTCTTGTGCTTGTAAATTTAATCTTGGAATATATTTTGGGGTCCTTCTGTAGTACACCGGGTGTATTAATACACCAGACTCTCCATCATTTTCAGCCATTAGATCTGAGATCATAGTTGACTTTGACTTTAATGATCTAAAATCTGATGGCTGAAAATGAGTTGAGAGTCAGGTGTATTAATACACCTGGTGTACTATAGAACTACCCTATATTTTGACGTATCAATTGATTTGATTTTATATTTTTATCGTGATACAGTAGTACATGCATATTATGAATAAAATTTTAATAATAAAATTATTGGGTACACAAAGTATCAGAATATATAAAAGAAGAGAATTAACTAACTTTAAAAAAAATTATTGAATATTAAGAACTAATTAATATTTTCAAATAAAATAAATTCAATCTTTAATTAAGGTCTAAGTTTTTTTTTTATCTATATTTATGTTTCAATAGTTTAATTTTGTGTGCAAATATGACAAGCTTCTTTTTGGTGCAAAACTGCAAATAAGGGTTGACTTTAGGTGTAGAAATGATCCTAATTTTATTTTTTACGCAAAAAAGAAAAAAAAAGTTACAATAATGTATTTTACTGAGGTTGAACTTTATACCAATCGACCAATTAAACCATATTTAATTAAAATGTTTAATTAGTTTAATTTCATAATTGAAAAGGGATAACTAAATTTGAGTAAAGAAAAAGAAAAGAAATAAAAAAATTCCTTCAATATTCTCTTTTACCTCACATGTTATTATGAACTTGTTCGCTTTTTTTATTTTTAGTGAAGATCGACTTGAGTTACATTGCTCCAATAATGCAAGGTTTTTTAACTCAACAAAAATCAAAGTTATGGTTTTTTTTATTTATTTATGTATAAAAATTAAGTTGAAGGTTATATTTGAGCATGTGGAATTTGAAATATTCAGGGCTTAAAATTGAAATATAATTACCATGACACAACTTATACTGAAAATACATTCATTTTTTTCCTTACATTTGTGTGTGTGTGTGTGTGTGTGTGAAGAAGACAATCTTGTATTCCACAAAAGCTTTGGATCAGATGAAAGCTTTGTCATCAAAAAAGAAGCTCTACCATATTTCTCTTTCTTTTTCTTTAAATTAAAAAATCAAAATAAAGAGTTATTCCAAAGTTACTTCCAACTATTTTTAAAGTATTATTACATTTTATTTTTGGACCATATCTGAAAAAAAGAATTATTTGTACATAATTATTGCTATAAATTTTGTCCAATAGTTTACAATATATATATTCTTAAGACACATCCTGTATAAATTATATTTAGGAGCTAATCAAATATTTTTGTAATTTTTTTTAAAGGAGCTTATAAGCTCTAAAATTACAGAATCCTATCATACAAACTTTTTTGTTCCTTCAAACAAAAATTACATATAGAATTGTTTTTATGAGTTATAAATAACACTATTCTATATACCTCTTTAGTTATAAGATAAATTGATATAGTTTCATATCACATATATATAGAAGAGGTTCCAAATATTATATATATAGAGAGAGAGTTAACACTAAGATGTCTTGAAATCGAAAGACTAATTTTCAACAAAACATTAAAATCGATCTGTATTTTCTATTACATTTGGTGATTACATATTTTGAAATGCAACATTAAATATAATATTAAATATAATAGAGGTATTATATAGTAAATTACGGAATTAACTTTCGATCTTACAAATTTTCATCTAAAAAGAAAATACAATTAAGGTGATGTGTATGAAAGAGAGCTAGCTCTTTATACAAAGTGAGGGATATATACATTTAGAGGTATGTACATATCTTTTCTCTTTTTCGCATCCCAAAATGTGATAATCTCTTATAATTAGCATATTTTTCTTTTTATAATTGCGGTGTAATTTATCTTTTTGAATGTGATCATGCTCATTTGGTAATTAAATACTAATTAAGTAGTGGTGAAATTTTCTAATCAGCTGCACCCTTTATTTTGATTTATGTGTCCAAGGTATCCCCAATTTGATCGCCGCATGATGTTAAATATATATTTTTCAGGTATCATCTGAATATTCTTAAAATATTACTTACATACAGAATAAAAAATGGATATTTTTAGTGAATAAACAAGTAATATCTTAAAGGTATACCTATCACTAATCTAAGATCTGTAACTAGCGGCATAAAAGTTTTTATCTTATTTTATGTCGAAATTACTGACTTTTCTTATAAAGAGTTGTAAATTGCAAACTCAAAATTTAAATGGGCCAATCTTTTATATATATATATATATATATAATATTAACAAAGCTTACATCACTATTAAGTAGCAAAGATGTGCTTTGAAATTTAAATGCCTTTTACTTTATGAATGAAAATAATCAAAAGATGAATTGTGGACAACAAATTCTGCGATTTTCACTTGCCTTGTCTATTTATTTATTTATCCTTTTCACTTTCTGCTAAGGAATTTATCTTTAAATTACAAATGCATTCATTCTATTACAGAAACAAAAGGCAGTGTTCTCTCCTCTTCAAAGCAGAACCATATTCTCTCTTATATGCATCGCATTTGTTCTTGAAGAGAGAGAAAGTGAGAGAGAGAGAGAGAGAGAGAGAGAGAGAATAAAATTAATTAATGTTGGATTGGAAGAAGTCATCAAATATGAACTCTCATCACCATCACCATCATCATCACCAAGAACGGCCCATGTCATGTACTGTTCAAGGTGACTCCGGCCTCGTCCTCACCACCGATCCCAAGCCCCGTCTCCGATGGACCGTCGAACTCCACGAACGCTTCGTCGACGCCGTCACCCAGCTCGGCGGCCCTGACAGTACGTCTCTCTCTCTCTCTCTCTCTCTCTCTCTCTCTCTCGCTATATATATATATATGTATATATATATCATTCTATTACAGTTCCAGATTAGTTAATAAATATTTTTATGTATGTAAGTTTATTTGTCTAATTTTGGTGGTTCAGAAGCGACACCAAAGACGATCATGAGAGTTATGGGGGTGAAGGGTCTCACCCTTTATCATCTCAAGAGCCATCTTCAGGTTCTCACTAGCTAGCCCTTTTTCATTTTTAGTTTTTTAATGTTTTTGTTTGGAATTTTATTGATTAATTTATTATGATTTTGTTGTAAATATATCAGAAATTTCGACTGGGAAAGCAGCCTCACAAAGAGTTCACTGATCATTCAATGAAAGATGGTGAGGGAGGTGACTAATTAATTTATACATGCGTTTTGCTGCTTTATACCGTACCGATTCATCAACTTCCAATATATTTTATTTAATTCATTCTATAATTATGTATATATTAATTACTAATCATCAGATCATGTAACAGCTTCATCTTTAGACGTTCCACGGAACAATTCGTCTCCTGGAATGCTAGGCCGTAGCATGAACGAGTATGTTCTTCCCATAATCTCTCTCCTTTTTCTCTGGTTTTATTCTTATTATTATTCTTTACAAAAAATGTTGTTCCATAATGTTTCTGATCAATGCATTCATGTTATGTTGAAGACTAATGTTACATAATTTACAGGATGCAAATGGAAGTGAACAGAAGACTCCATGAACAGTTTGAGGTAAGTTAATTGCCATTAAAAAAAAAAAAACCCCCCAATTAAACAGCACTACACATACATAGTTAAATAATGCATGTAATATGGCCATAATAATAGATTTCACAAAATTGGTCCATTTTATTTTATATTTTTAGATGAAATAATAATAATAATATTAATAATAACTATCTACTTCACAAAATTAAATTAACAGTCATATACACGGAAAAACTCATTTTTCATCGTCTTCCAAAACCACTTCCGTTTCTAGTCATGTTTAAATCCGATTTTTCAAATTTGATCCTTTAATTAAAAAAAAATCTAAATTAATTTGCTATTTTTGCAAATTAACAACAGGTTCAAAGACATCTGCAACTTAGAATCGAGGCTCAAGGCAAGTACATGCAAACCATTCTAGAGAAAGCCTGCCAAACGCTTAATGCTGGAGATCAAACCATGGGTGGGGCCCAGAACAAGCCCGCGGGCCTGGAAATTACGGGCATGAAAGACTTCGGGCCCCCGGGCCTGATGAATTTCCCATCCCTTCACGATCTCAACCTATATGGAGGTGGTGGCCATGATCACCTGGAATTCCACCATCCAACGGTGGAGAGATCATTCGGCAGCTTCAACGATAGCAGCCTGTCATTAGGCAATAAACGGGCTTATGATAGTAACATTAATAACAGTGGGAAGAGCCCGTTGATGTGGCCCGATGATTTGAGGCTACACGAAGACGATGATGATCATCACATCGAGAACTTGCAGTTGTCGATCGACAGAGGTAGTCATGATCATGTTGATTCTGCTTCAGATCATATCTACGAAACCAAGACTATTAATATTTCTGGTGATCTTTAAGGATCTACTCATGTAATTTTTGTTTCTAGTTGTTGAGAGGGTTTCAGGATTTTATTAATATTATAAGTATTATTGTAATTCAATCGATACACAATATGATAATTCAATCAACGTGCTCATGGTGATTTAGTTTTGTGCGACAGAGTTAACTTATAAAATAGTGTCATAACATTAATTACAATTATTTAGGAAATAGTTGGTTTTAGAGTCAAAAATAACAAATACTTCATCCGTCCCGGTCGACGTTGTCTACTTTGACCCGACACGGAGCTTAAGAAAATGCAGTTTACTCCTTGTTTTGATGTACTTTTTGCTTTTTTTTTACTTTATAATTAGGGGTGGGATTAGTGTGTTAACACTTCCCTTAATTTTATTCCAATAATAATAAAATTAAAAGAAAAAAAAGAACTGAAAATGCAGAAGAAAAAAAACAGCCGAATTTTATAGAAATTGGAAGCAGAATTTATGTGGGAATTAAAATTTTCCACCAAAACTGCTTTTACACATAAACATTCAACATCCAAATTTCCCTCTGATTACAATCAAATCAAATCCATCTAAAGTCTATAAATACAAACACTAATGCATTGAATGCATTTTCAACAACTACATTAACTCAGTACAAAAGGTGATTCTAATATAGCAAACAACAAGAAGGGTAATGATTTGTCTCCATCAGAGTTACTTCTTATAGCTCAGCGACTTCTCAGAAATAGCAGCAACGGTGTTCTGACGAGGGGCATCACTGCAGAAGTCGCATCATCATTTGGAATTTCTACACGTACTGTCCGACTCATATGGCAAGCTGCAAGGAAACAAATTGATGAGGGGTTGCCTATTTCCTTTTCGGAGGTAAGGCCATGCCCACCTTCATCTAGACTTTTAAGGTTGGATGAATAAGCCATTAGAAACATTCCATTCTCCAAGAAAGACACAATCAGGAGGTTAGCAAAAGAGCTTGAAATCAGTAAATCAAGTGTGGGCAGATGGGTAAAAGAGGGCAAGCTTAAAGCACACATAAATGCAATCAAATCAGCCTTGACACCAGCAAACAAATTCAATAGAATCAAATACAACATCTATTTCTTGCACAAACACATGAGCAACAAGAAGATCACTTTTGAAAGTATGCACAATGTTGTTCATATAGATGAGAAGTGGTTCTATATGCAACGGGCAAGTGAAAGAGCTTATAAACTGAGCTCAGAGGATGAACCTTACAGAGCATGTAAAAGTAAGAGATTCATTCCTAAGGTGATGTTTATGGCTGCTATGGCAAGGCCACAATACACAGAGCAAGGGGAATTGTTGTTTGATGGGAAGATTGACATTTTCCTATTCACACAACAAGTCCCAACCATCAGAAATTCTGTAAACAGACCAAGTGGTACAATGGTTACAAAACCAATTGACTCCATAACTAAAAAATGTCATTAAGAGCTGCCTTTCGGAAAAGGTAACTCACAACACTAAGATTTTTCATCATTTAATGTGTTTAGTAAGTCTCCTAAAACTGCCCTAATGTTTTGAATAACTATTGGGCTAATTTGGTGGCATTATTAACACATTTATGGTGAATTGTTTGTTGTTTTTTTCATCACATGGCATATCATAGATAATCCCAGCAATAAAGGCAAAGTGGCCAGCAAATGCAAGTAAACAGATCATCATTCAACAAGACAATTCTAGACCTCATTTATGCAACATGGATTCAGATTTTAGGAGGGCTGCCACAAAAGATGAATTTGATATAAAGTTGATGTGTCAACCACCAAATTCACCAGACACAAATGTGTTTGATTTAGGCTACTTATGGGCTATTCAATCCTTGAAATTGAAACTCAATCCTACAATATTGATGATTTGGTTGCTAATGTTCTTCAATCATTTGAAGAACTAGAGCATCCAAAGTTGAACAACATTTTCCTCACACTACAAGCATGCATGGTTGAGATATTAAAGGTAAATGGAGGCAACAATTACAAGCTGCCTCACATTGAAAAGGCAACACAAGCAAGAAATGACTCATTGCCAATGCCAATTGAAGTGGATGAGGCACTTGTAAAGCAAGCAATTAACTTTGTGATTGCAAATAAGATGCCACAGAAACTTATGACATTCATGGCATTCTAATAGAGTTCAATCAGCAAGCAAAACATCATCTTGAATGAGCTACCATGCAACTAATCATGCATTCAAACTCAGCAGAAGTGAATCAATCACAGAAATAAAGTTGGACAGACTCTAGTAGTCATCACAGAATCAGGATAACCCAATCAACCATCATAAATCACAAGAACAATAAGCCTCATAATAGTAAGCAGAAGTGAATCAATCACAGAAATCAAGCTCGACAGACTCCAGTAGTCATCACGGAATCAGGATAACCCAATCAACCATCATAAATCACAAGAATAATAAGCCTCAGAATAGTAAGCAGAAGTGAATCAGTCACAGAAATCAAGCTAGACATACTCCAGTAGTCATCATAGAATCAGGAAAATAGAACAGAATCACAAAATAGAACAGAATCACAGGGCAATTAAATCAGCATTATTTCATCATCCTGATCAAAATCATAACAAAACCAGACAGGGCAGTATTGGTAACAACATAATCATCCTCAAAAATCAACATTATTTCATCATCAGCCTCAGAATATAAACTCAACATCATAAATCACAGAAATCATGCTTTTTCATCATCATATCACAGGATAAGCCTCAGAATCATCAGAATATAGAACAGAATCATCACAAAAACATCATTGGCCTAAAAAATCAACATTATTTCATCATCAGCTTCAGAATATACACTCAACATCATAAATCATAGAAATCATGTTTTTCCATCATCATAACACAGGATAAGCCTCAGAATCATCAGAACATAGAACATCATCATCACAAAAACATCATTGGACTCAAAAATCAATATTATTTCATCATCAACCTCAGAATATACACTGAACATCATAAATCACAGAAATCATGTTTTTCCATCATCATAACACAGGATAAGCCTCAGAATATAGAACAGGATTATCACAAAAACATCATTGGTCTCAAAAATCAACATTATTTCATCATTATACACTCAACATCATAAATCACAGAAATCATGTGTTTCCATCATCATAACACAGGATAAGTCTCAGAATCATCACAATATAGAACAAAATCATTATAAAAACATCATTGGCCTCAGAAATCACACATTATTTCATCATCAGCCTCAGAATATACACTCAAACCCACATAAATCAGGCATGCAATGTTCATAAGGAACATAAAAATAACCTTTCGAACTGAGGGAACCCAGATCGCCAAGCATTCATAAAAAAATCGAAGTATTTCAAGATCCAACTACTCCGATCTGAAGGAGGTCCCTCAATCCCAAAAGGGAGAGCATCCCCATCCTCTGAGAACTCACTCTCCTTGACAAATGAATCCTCCGAATCTGGAACGAAACCCTTCCGAGCCTTAAAATCAGAAAACTTCATCCTTTTCAATTGAGGCTTGAGACAGAACTCGGCGAGGGTTCCAGAGAGAAATAGCGGGTTTAGGGACAAGGGTCGATTAGGATTCGGGGAAAGGGTTAACAGAGTGAACGTGGCTAGGGTTCCAGATGGGCTAGGGTTCCAGATCGGCGAGGATTCCAGAACTCTGCAAACACCGATCGATTAGGGTTTAACCTTTTCCATCATCAGAGAGAAAGAGAGAGCAAGGGTCTAGATCAGAAAGGGAGAGGGTTTGATCTCGAAAGGGAGAAGGTTCGAGATCAGATATTCATCGAAGAAGAACGGCGATAGATTAGGGTTGAGGAAGAGGGAGTGTTGGATGAACATTCTAGATCACACAAGTAAATGGAAGATCGATTAGGTTTGGGGGTATTGAGCGGGGTAGATTAGGCTAGTGTAATTAGGGTTAGGAAAGATTAATGAATCTTAATCTAATTTAATTAGGATTTTAATTAAAATCATTAATGGCATTTTTGTAATTCTGTTGAAATTTAGGGGTATTTTTGTAAAATTTTCTGTCATTTATGGGCTGTCAAATTGGATTGGGACAAACGAAAATGACAAGTAGACAAATTCGACTGGGACGGAGGGAGTACTACTTTCTCCACCTAAATTATTTAGCTGTTTTTTTAAGAATGAAAATCTACTAACAACTAGGACTCAAAAGTTTATTCAACTTTAACAAAAACAATTACAACAAGTTGTATAATAAGACTGTCAATCTCCTTGAATTTGGATATAATTTAATGAAACATAATCCCCTGACATATAACCAAATTTCATTCTCACAAATCATTAATTAACTTTTTTGAGTTATGTTATTGAATCATTGTTGATTTATTTCAAGGAATGAAATCCATGAAACTGCATGCTTAAAAAAATTGATGGAAAATAATTAATACATATAAAACAATATTTTGAGATGCATGAGTTGGAAGGGAAAAATTCAAGTTTGATCCTACCCCAAAGATGTCGTACGATTTTGGTCATGTTAAAATCCGATTTTCAATTTTAGTCCTGTTATCTCAAAAGTTTTCCAATTGATGAGGTCCATTTTCGCTGGAATTTTTGATTTCCCGACCAATTCCCGGCAAGTGTCCACACTCGCCCCCAATTTGAACAATGCAATAGATTCAAGCTCATTGGCCAATATTTACAGTGACAATTAATTGGGAATTTCTTTTGTGCTATGTGACATTTCTTTTTATATATACTAATTCCACATCATAATTCTACATAATAAATAAATTAAAACACAAAATTGAATTTCAAGAAATCAAAAAATAAATTTAAAACATAATCCTAAGAAAAAAGGATTAAGAAAGGGGAAGGGGGATCCAACTGTAGAAGCTTCCTCAGCTCCACCGCCGCCTCCACCGCCACGGAGAGGTAGTTCAAGAAAGGCCCGAAAGCGGGTGGGATTTCTCCAGAGATCTGCTTTGTGATTCCCTGCGATTCTACGAAATTGTCCCAAAACTCAACCAAAGTTGGAACCCTAATTCTCCCAAGAATAAAAGAAGCAGATGAACTTGGGTCAATTGGATGTCCATGTGAGTTTAGAGGGATTGCCCAATTGAGAGCACTCCAAATTTTGGGGGATTATCCAAAAATATGTTTTGGGGGAATGGAGTTTGAAATTTCATCACCTTTCTCACTCTAGCATGGCCACAGTGGAGTTGAGGAGAGATACAACCTTCTTGAACTTGCACACAACATCCCCTGTTTGATTCTGTAATGATTCTGAGTTTGGGGTTGAGTTAAGAGATTAATTAATTGGATTTCAATCCCCTCTCTTAATTTTGTTTTCTTTATTTTATGAGGGGGTGGGATTGGATGCTTAGGCTGTATCTGCCACTGCCGGCGCCGCCTGGGGCCACCATCCTGATAAGGAGGAGAATTTTTTCTTATTTTTTTAAGTTAATGACATGGCATAAAAGAAATTTCCAATTAATTGTCACATCCGTAAATATTGGCCACATCAGTTTGAATCTATTGCATTGTTCAAATTGGGGGCGAGTGTGGAATACTTGCCGGGAATTGGTCGGGAAATCAAAATTTTTGGCGAAAATGGATCTCAATTGGACAAATTTTGAGATAACGGGACTGAAATTGAAAATCGGATTTTAACAGAACCAAAATCATACGACAGTTCTGTGGCAGGACCAAAATTGAATTTTTCCCTAAGTTGGAATGCTTTGGAGGAAAAGAGACAAAGAGTATCCAAAATTCATGGTCTACACCTTTATTCTTCTTTAGGGTTCCATATTCCATTGGTATCAACTTTGAGTTGCGTTGCCAACCACCTACATCCAATTTATTCTCTCTCTCATGATTTAACTTTGTTTGTTAATTAAAAAGATCTTCACAAGTAATGGTTTTGCATATTTTTGTGTAATTTTGACCACTTTTACCAAATTGATTTCGTGTGGTTTGGGCAAACTACTCAATTCACTTTAATTTTTTCTTAAATCTGATTTTGAAATGGTGTTGCAAGCTGGGACAGTTTTAGTTCGAAACTAAAGTATTAGTTATTAAATAAACTTGTGAAAGGTAAAGTTAATTTGTACAAATTAATTAAATATTCAGAGAGTGAGGTCTGGTCCACTATAAGAGATCGAAGGAAAGAATATATATTTGTAAATCGAAAAGGAGGAAAATAAAGGTGGAGAATATAGTGAAGATGAAGACCCCCATGCACCTCCAAATATCCATCAACCCTTCTCATCACTCCTTCCTTTTTACTCCATCCAATTTTGTAGGTGTCGTGTAAGACCGTGTTTCGTAAACTATTTTATGTGTGATGGTCAATTCACAATTTACACTTCCACTTTAAATTAAATCTTTTGTTTTCTACTTATTTTCTTTATATATATATATATATATATATATATATCATGAATTCATTCTTTTCATCCACTTCATTTCTACGCCTTCAATTACAAAAATTATAATCTCATGTCTACTGAAGACATGAATTAAGAATGTATTTTTGATATATATGAAAATGTGTTGTACTTTGAAAAAATTATAATATAAACACAAGTGTTAATTTGAATAACAGATTAAATAGCTATCATGACAAGATTTTATATATATATATATATATATATATTATATCAGTTTGATTATATATTAAAATTTAGGATGGGCAGAATAAATTGACAATTTATTAAACTATTAAAATCACTAAGAGTTATTGTTGTGAAATGAAATATGAATTAATTGGAATTGGGTCACTATCATTAATAAAAAAATAAAAATTCTTCCTCCCCAGATTGATGCTTAATTTGTCCATTCATTTCTAAATACTCCACATACTGTTTTTTAAAATTTAAAAGCGAATTTATATATACCCCTGGGTAATACTCAAAACACAGTGCAAAAAACAGAAATAGAATATTAATATTACATCTTATAAGTGGGAAATTAAACACTCCTCCAATAGAAAACACTTCGAATTATGTAGGGAAAAAACAAATACAATATAATGTGCTCTCAACAATTTAATTCCATGAACTAAACTTAATTTATACGATATTTTCTGTAAACAAACTTGTTCCATTAAAGATAATATCGTTCCTGACCTTCCAAAACTTCCAAACCACACATTACCATATCAATCCAAAGATTAAAGTTATTCACAAAATTCCAAAAAGTGGCTTTCAAGATGGTAGAATAATTAGTTGCATGCATCCTATAAGTTATGTGCACCGTGCCCCGGGAACACTCTAGTGTCCCTCATAAAGTTATAAACATAGATGAAAATATCCCGAAATATCTCCGATATCCCCGATATTTCCGTTTTTTGAAATGACCGAAACAAAAATGGAGTGTAACGATATATCTCCGATATTTTCATTTTTTTGTAAAAATATAAATAATTATTAGTTAAATATCAATATCGATTTCGATACCGGTGGCTTCAAGTAAAAATTATAGGAAAATTCATGAATATCAAGGTAAATATTGGAAAATATCGATAATATCAGGAAAATATCGGTAAATATCAAGAAAATATCGCTAAATATCGGTAATAATCGGAAAAATATATGTACCGATACTTCCACCGAAACCGATATATCCATTGATATTTCAGATATTCCTTTCGGTGGTAAAACTTTTGTTCTTGGAGGAGAGTTCAGACAGATACTACAGGTTCTACCAAAAGGCAGCAGACAAGACGTAGTGAATGCAACAATAACCTCTTCGTATCTATGGAGACAATGCAACGTGTTGAGACTCACTAAGAATATGAGACTGCAAGCTCTTGGTTCATATGAAGAGTCAGACGAGTTAAAGAAATTCTCTGAGTGGATAGCCAGCATTGGAGATGGAACGGCCGGAGGCCCTAATGATGGTGTCGTTGATATTGAGATTCCAGATGATATTCTGCTGCAGACTTTAGGAGATCACATAGGTACGATAGTTCAAAGTAGTTACCCAGATTTTCAAAAGATTGTCGATGATACGTCATATCTACAGGGTCAAGCAATTTTAGCACCAACCCTCGATGTTGTGAATTCAATAAATGAATACATGACTGAAATGAACACTCGACAAGGGAAGTTGTATCTGAGTTCAGACACTCCTTGCAGGACATCCATACACCAGAATATCTCAACATAATACGATGTTCAGGTGTTCCTAATCATCAGCTTAACCTGAAGGTTGGAACCCCAGTTATGTTGTTGAGAAATATTGATCATTCTATTGGTTTGTGTAATGGTACGAGGATGGTTATCACAAAACTTGGAGATCATGTCTTGCAAACAAATATAATATCTGGAGAAAATGCAGGAAAGACGGTTCTAATACCAAGGATGTCGCTTACTCCTTCCGATTCCAGAATACCCTTCAAATTTCAAAGGGATGTCGCTTACTCCTTCCGATTCCAGAATACCCTTCAAATTTCAAAGAAGACAATTTCGGCTCATTGTATCATATGCAATGACCATCAATAAGAGTCAAGGTCAGTCTCTAAATCATGATAGAGTGTATCTTAAAAAATCGGTGTTCAGTCATGGCCAGTTGTATGTCGTAATCTCCAGAGTCACCAATCATAGGGGATTAAAAATCTTGATCTGTGATAAAGAGGGTGGACAAAGCAATAGAGCGACAAATGTAGTAATCAAAGAAGTCTTCCAAAATCTGTAAATGTAAAGTCTTCCAAAATCTGTAAATGTTTATGTAAATTTTACACTTCCTTTATTTGTCTTATGACATTGATAGACCATTTTATTTTAACAATCCATTGAATATCTAAAACTCATGACGTACGAAATAAATATATCCAACAATAATTCAACATACATTTTTAACATTTACTCTTATGCATCGCATGGGTGCATAACTAGTAAAGTTATAAACATAGATGAAAATATTCCGAAATATCTCGGATATATCCCCGATATTTCCGTTTTTTGATATGACCGAAACAAAAATGGAGTGTAACGATATATCTCCGATATTTTCATTTTTTTGTAAAAATATAAATAATTATTAGTTAAATATCGGTATCGATTTCGATATCGGTGGCTTCAAGTAAAAATTATAGAAAAATCCTTGAATATCAAGGTAAATATTGGTGGAATATCAGTAAATATTGGAAAATATCGATAATATCGGAAAAATATCGGTAAATATCGAGAAAATATCGCTAAATATCAGAAAAATATCGGTAATAATCGGAAAAATATATGTATCGATACTTCCACCGAAACCGATATATCTATCGATATTTCCGTAAAATTAAGATATCGATATATCTATCGAAACCGACATTTTCATCCTTGGATATAAATGTTTGTTCATCTCTCTGTCTCACGTCAGATTATAATTCTATGCGTTGTTGCTGCTTTATTTTTTATATTTCTGTTTCTTATAACTTTAATTCTATTAGGAAAAAAAAAAAAAGAATTCTTTTTAAAAAAGTAAATTATATAAGCATATAAATTATTGCTCCTCGATACGGCGGTATAGGAGGTTAAAAATGGTACTAACTTAATAAGTCGATAGTAGTACAACTTTTTCATATCTTGAAATTAACAAAGAATTCTCCCAAAATAGACACGTGCACGGAGTGGAGACGCTTTTGACTTCCGACCACGATTTCAAGACATTTTCAATATTTTTCGCATTGAATAATGATACCTATAACATGATCGATCTATCCATAACATTTCTTCTAGCTTCCTTCTTATTTTCCAACACCCACTATGAAATTAAAGTATTTAACTAGCAAAGAAGAATAAATTGGATAATTTCAAAAGAGTAGTAGAAATTGTTTTTTAAATTTCTATAATAACAAACATTTTAGAACAAATCTTCGAAGGATAGTAATTAATTTGGAACCATGCAAGGTAGTAGTAAATTGCAAATTAGTGTCCCTAAAATTTATAGATTCTCAAGATAATACGCAATTAATGGTCCCCCTGATCCATTATTGTGGCTGTGGGATCCGACCTAGGAATCCTCTTCCAATCTTTTTATTTTCTTTAATTTCTTTGTTTAATTTGAAAGCTAAGGTTATCCATATATATAAATTAGTCTAGCTGATAATTTGTGTGGTGCGAATTTTCACTTATCATCCAAATTCAATTTTCACAAATTTATATATATATATATATATGAATTATTGTTCATTCACATAAAATGATCCACTCAGACTATATAATTAAATTCATCTCACATAAAATATCCACCCAATTAATTATATTATTGAGAAGAAGAAGACACGAAAAAGACAGAAAATATATGTGGTTTCAGTAAAGTACAATACTGTACTATGTTTAACCAAACAGTCAAATTTTGAGCATTGTTTGACCAAACAGTCAATTTTTGAGCATTATTTCATCTTCGTCTTCTTCTTCTTCCATGGTGTCACACAACCTCCTCCCCCTAGTTTCCGGCAAGCACAGAACCACCAGCCCACACATCCCAATGGTCGCCCCAAACACTCCGTACGACAACCACCCATTCCCTCTGCCCGCCGCCACCACCACCGGGCTGACCACCCCGCTAAACACGATCGCCTGCCGCACCATCGCCACCGCCGAGTTCCGTACGCACGTCGGAAACAATTCCAGCGTGTAAATCAACACTACATCCACCGCCGTACACCCACTGAAAAAACACACCAACTCCAACCCTATTTGGATCCCAACATTCCCACTGAACACCGCGCACCCCACGCTGCTAATCCCGCTCACCAGAGCCAACCCCAGAACGGAACCGTTTCTGTTTAGTTTCCCGATCAGGAAAAATGTCGCCAACGAGGCTGGCAGTTCAGACAACGCGTTTAGGGTTACGCTTAGGAACAGATTAAACGGTAAGTTTCCGAGGCCTAGTGGCATGCCGTAGTATACCGTCCCAAGGCCGAACCCCACTACCATCACCGCCGCCAGCCGCCGGAATGCCCACCGTTTCTTGAGCAAGATCTTAAGGGCGGAGTAGATGTTGTTATCTTGCTTGTATTCTTCTGAGTTTTCACACTCGATCATGTTCTCAATAAAGCTATCTGTTGATACATAGCTAGGGTTCTCAGACATGCTTGTGACAGTTTCGATGAACTCTTGTTTCCTCCCTTTAAGGAAGAGCCATCTGGGAGATTCGTGGACGAAGAAATAGACTAAAACTGAGTAGATTATGCAGGGAACACAAGTGCAGATGTAGATTAATCTCCAAGAAGAATCTTTCAGCAGAAAGGCTATTAATGGAAGTGATAGAAATCCGAAAGTGAACCATATGAATCCAAGTATTCCAACATTTGATCTCCATTTCTTCCCAACGAGCTCGGTGGCAAGAACGAGAGCACAGGTGCCGATGGTGGCGCGTCCAAGCCCGCTCACAAATCTGAGTGCAGAGTACATCCATATGTTAGTCGAAAGGGCAGCCAAAACGCCGGCCAGAGACATAAGAAGGAGAGAGAAAACCAGCATGTTCTTGCGGCCAAGAGATGAGTCAGCTAGGGTTGCTAGCAGAAACCCGCCGATGAGGCAGCCCAAGAAGAAGGAGGAGGATGGAAGGCCGGTGATTAGGGAGCCCGAACACTGGAGCGACCATTCGGATATGATGGAAGAGTTAATGGTACTGATGTTGTGATGAGGAGGATCTTGGCAGTTGATGATCTGTTTAGGTACAGCATCGGTGAAGACAGCGATGAAGGTTTGTTGGGCGTCGAAGAACCATGCAAAGGATGAAACGGCGGATTGGAGTAGCTGTGACCGGCCAAAGTCACCGATGAAGCGTTCGATTGTGTCGTCGAGGGAGCGGCGTCGGTGGTGGGCCGGAGGAGGGAGGGGGTTTGGATCTCTCATGATTAATTAGGAGTGGAAATGGAGATCATCTCATCATGAGGACGGCAATTAATACTGACCTGCACTTTCAGATGTTGACTTGTGATGGTCATGTATCACTCTCTCTCTCTTCTCATTCAATATCTATTACTACCTCCGCCCGGCTAATTTTGTCTATGTTTGACCGGCAGGAGCCTCTAACTTTATCTACGTTTGACCGCCATAGAGCCTAAGAAAAAACTATTAACTTGATGTGATGTGTTATTTTAATGTTTTTGAGTGACAATTTTGTAATTAATGTGTGTTTTTTGAGTGTAAAAGTTGTAAAATGAAAGAAATGGAAGGGCAAGAGAGTAATTTTTTCTTTGTCATTTTTTGGTTGGCAAAATAAGATGGGACAAACAAAAATAGAAAGTAGGCAAAGTTAGTAGGGACGGATGGAGTATTTAATTTCGAAATTGGATTTTGCTCTGTTGGAAAGATAAATTTGATATTGTGATATTAGATTTTTTATTTCTAATTTTTTTATATATCCTTAGTTAAATGTATATTAAATCGCTACATTTAAACCCACCGTACGTTTTTTTTTTAATTTATATATTTTTTAAAAAAAGTAAAATATATATTCAATGATATATAATGAAAGAAGTACATAATTAAAATTTCAAATATTTTCTTAATTCGTATGAAAACAAAAGTAAATCCATTTTTATGTGACGAAGTGAGTACTTATTTTATGAGTCCGGTGAATTTTGTTGCACACTTGTTTGTTATGACATCTTGCAATTTTAATTTGCCCTTTATCGCAAGGGTATCTTATAATTTTGGCAAAAACTTATATACCTCTGGACATCTAGGAGCACGGATCTAAATGCTATATATATACTTTTCAGGTATTATATATATGTACTCTACTATACTCTACATGTATCATATGTATACATATGTTTTACAGGTATCATATATATATAAAAGTATACACATGATACTTGTAGAATAGAGTATACACATCATACCTGAAGAGTATGCACATCATACCTGAAGAGTATATATGTAACACCATACGATGGTTAAGTTTGAAATACCGTAACCCCGAACACATAAGTGTCACTCATGTTATTGTTGAGTTAGCAGCCAAACTTTATGGTGAGGCGGACTTCTCAATATTTCTGTTATAGCTTGAAATATAGAATTTGTTGGTTGGTTGCCAAACAAATTAACATACATTTATGACAATTTAGACAACATGAGAATGCATACATCATAATTCTTCAAGCATATGAATAGCTTTTCAAGCATCATTTCTCTGAACATTGAATTTCAAAAATCCATGCGATCAATGGCGTAACCTTCCTCTTTCTAGATGCTTTTCATAGCCAAGAGATGATTTGAAAAACAACCTTTGGGGAACTATTCAAAGTCTTTGTCCTTCCAGACATTCCGAGCAAAGCAAAAGGATTCATTCCGAGCCGAGCACGTCGCTGACTCTTTCATTTCACCTCAAGGTGCTAGCACTTTTTTTAGATTAAAAAAGTGTTCCGTGTACCAGAGAAGTTGAGAAAGTCAGGATTCTTTACTAGCAGAGTAAGGATGTTCGAGTATCATTAACCAACTCCTTATCAATTTTGCTTTTCTCGCATTAAAGCTTTCCAGTTCTATTCCTTCTAGACCCGAAGCGTCAGTAGCAACAGAGCTCTTCTTCCCATAAATGAAATTTAAAGAAAATAAAGTAGGGGCTAACACTAGCTAGCTAGCGCGCTAGCGTTTTCCCTTATACAACTAGAGCCAATTATCGAAGAACAAATATACTGCAGAATTTGACTGTTGTAAATTATTATCAAACGAGCTAAAATGCTGCAAAAATCTTAGCCTAGTCAGTTCACATAGAAAAACATTAGCATGAATGGCACATGTTCATCACTTCATAAGTAGACATGTGTCATCTATTCAGGAAAAAAATCACCTATAAGAAAGCTAATCCTCCATCATCACTCAGGGTAAGGGATCAAACTGAAAAGACCAAAATATCCACGTGACAACACTTATGGTGGTGTTGCATGCTTGGAAGCACCAAAATTCATTCAAAGCATCCTCAGTTTCATTTGTATTGCTCCGAAACCTCCTCTACAAGCTTATTCATGAACATGCATTTCTTGTCAAATCCCCATCCTGGGTTACTCTGCACAATTTTCAATGGATTAATTCAGTATAATGCATTGCAAGATACGAAAGATGTCGAAGGATGTTGATGCTACAAGTTAAGAAAAGGCTTTATTGCAAAAGTAAACAGATAATTGTATCAAAATACAACTTTAAGACATTTTACCAAAACAAATTACCAACTTTAGAATCTTAGATTATTTTCAATTGAACGATGTTCCTGTAAAATTCCTGATGTGAAGGCCAATTTGTCAGCACTAGCTCTCACATGGTTGGTCAAACAAAACTTACCCCATCTTTCATCAATCCTTCAGAAAAAGCATTTGGAAAATCAAGAAAAATACTTGGAGCCAAAATATTTATAGGGTGTAAAGATATTGCATTACTGCTTTTAAATACAAATTTGTGTTATACATTGATCTTATCATAAATTTTAAATCTTAAATAAAGCGGGAGGAAAGTTTGTACTCTTTTTCAAAAAGTAACCATTCTCTATACTGGGTCTAAATGCATACTTCCTGTTGAGGCTAGTTTCAAGTAACACAAACAAAGCACCATTGCTGTGCAAATAATTTCAAGGGAATAAGAGTGTAAACCTGCAGAGAGAGAAAAGCACGCTCAGTGAAATGCTTTACAGAGGCAGGTGCACTAGCTGGGAGAGTTTCGACCACTCTTTGTAGCTCTTCTTGCTGTTGCTTTGCAGTAACTCTATCTGGACCACTATAGTAGTCAACAATCTCTTTGATAAGAGGAACCCTCTTCATTGTTTCTTCCATAATTTCCTTTAATGCATAAATCAATCAGCTTCAGCAATTAATCAAAAGAAAGACAGAATATATCTTCTAATCTTTATAGTAAAAAAGTGCACATATGAATAGAAGATGCAGTAGATGAACTTACTGGAAAAAAGGTGGCTTGCCTTCAGAAAGCTACTAACTAATGTTTCCACGGTTAAAAATAAAAGTTTTTAAGTTCATAGAACAAAACACAGTAGAAGTAAAATAACAAGATAGACTGTACACCAATAATACACAAAGTCAAGAAAACATGTATGAAAAACCATCTACTCATCTGTTATACAAAACAGGAGTGACTCTGCATTATGCTATTACTATACACATGTTTTTCATTTTTTTCCTGTACTTAGAAATTCTTTATCACATCTGACTTAGACAGACACCAAATATCTATTATAATATATGAAGCCGTTGAAAAGAAAGAGAAACAAGTAGATCAAATTGGTCTAAAGAACAGGAGGGAATTAAAATACGAGTACATCATAATAGGTTGATTTCATAGGGTTCACATAAGAGCTAATAGTGCCCTGGTTTTCATTTTAATAAAACGATGGCACATCGTTATGCCACCCAACCCCTTAAATTTTATAGTATATAAATACTCTGCTTGCACATTTTGGATCTTTTAAGCTATTAAGAAGAGTTTCACCCATCATGATATATGCACAAACAAAAAAATGCACCTACAAACCTCACAAAAGAAGCCTCAACTATATCCAACATTAGAACAACCCCCCCCCCCCACACACACACACACACAAAGAAAAAAAAAAGAACCCATAGAAACAAAAGAAAAAGAGCTCAATCATCTCATTCACACACATAAAATCTAGAGAGATTCAATGATGAATAAATAACCTAATTCATACCTCAACACTGGAAAACACAGTTCACACTTACAGAACGAAACAAATAGAGCAAAATACATAACCTCAGAAACCAACATGAAACTGAAAAAAGATCCTGTTCAAGACACAATCACATGCCAAGTGTTTCTTCGCTGGCCACCTCAATTTACATTCATCTACTTTAGACAATCCTTGTCTTAATAATTTCAATGGTAAGCTCTCCCAGCTACATAACTACAATTTTCATCCACTTCAGTTTTGTAGTTTTAACATAAATTGTACTTTTCACCACCATCAATCTGTCTTAAGCCCCTCTCCCTGACACTCTCGAAATTGAAGTTTCGCTACAAATATTTTCTCCAAATATTTGGAGCAAAAACCCTTCAAAGATTCTCATTCGACATTCATTCGACATTCATACCTCAAATGTGAACATGATGTTATATCTACGTCATAGGATATGATTATATATTCATGACGTTCGAGAACTACAAAAAACCAAGTAATATGACAGCATCATGTCGAAATTGGCAACTGTGATATCAAAGAAGCAAATAATGAAAAAGAGGAGCAAAGTGGCATAAAACAAGAATGATGGAAGAGGACTGGAGATTTTGTCCCTTCATCCATCGGCTAACTTTTATGTCCAACTACGTTTCATAACTCCACATATATTACGGCCGCCTATAATACCCAATTTAACATCAACTTTTAGTAATAATCAATAATGAGTTACTTTTACTTATAGAGGGTTCATGAATATTTCCTCAACTAGTATAACAACAGATTGAATTATAATTTGCTCTGCAGATCACCAAAAATGAGAGCAAGGAATTGAAGTGTTCAGCACATCCTAACACCAGAGTTCAAAAATCATATGATAAGTATGACAATGGCTGGTAAACAAACCTTGGCTAGGAACCAGTCTAAAGATGTCCAACGAAAGGACACAAAAAAAAAGGGGGGTGGGGGGTTCAATTTTACCTCCCACTCTTGTTGATTCTGAATCCCTTCATATTTCATGAGGAACGGCTTCATCTTCTCAAGTGCATCACGAAGAGGGATAGGAGGTTTCTCATCAATATCCGGATTCGTGCCAAACTCTTCCATCAAGTACTCGGGTTCACATTCAATCTGCACAATGGCCAACAAAAGTAACAACGAAATGAAGTCATCTCATATAGCAAATTGAAAGTAAAATTATAATAAAATAAAAACTCATTACCCTTAAGTTAATATCATATGCATCCAATAAAGCATCATCACTGGGAGATGGCAACACCCTGCTAGACATCTCGTCGAAACCCTCTGCCAGTTTACTCATAACCTCCGGTCCCAATCTTTTAGCCACTTTCTCCTCATCAGCTGGATCACCTAAATACATCCCTGTAGGTTCATCATCAGCCTCATCGTATCTACCATCATCCCTTCCACCCCTTTCTCTTCCTCGTCCTCTTCCTCTTCCTCTCCCATTTCCCCGTCCTCTTCCCCTTGCCCCGCTGGGGCTACTACCACCTCTAACAGCTGCGCCACCTCTCTCACCCCCTTGCTCACCCCTTGACAATATCCCCACTGCCTTTTTCACCTTCTCCTCGTTACTCAACTGCTCCCGAGTAGAGCTCTTATCTCCTGCTGCTACATCAGAAACAGGCGACTGTGGCCGCTGGCGTTGGCGGATGTGTCGATTCTCTGCTTTAGGCGTTTCCGATTGCGGCGCAGGTGGACTTATGGGCTTCCCCCGACCCGCACCTGATAAAACATTGACAACGCTACCCGGCAGAGGTTTGCCTTGCACGGCAGAGACTTCAGATTCATCGGAATCATGCTGTGTTTCTTCGTCCTTCACGAAGAGCAATGGCATCTTGACGTTGGACTTTGGAGGCCTTTGGGAGGGATGCTCGGATTCATCCTGCGGCGGCGGTGGCGGTGGCGGTGAGGTGAAGTTCGGGGGAGTAAACCCACGGCCGCGGCCCGAGGGGGGAGGATTTGAGCCATTGTTCAGGAAAGAAGAGAATGAAGGGATAATCGGGGAGGAAGGAAGGGGTTTACCTCTGCCTCGACCATGGCCTTGAGGCGGTGGAGGGACGCGCTCATTTTCGGAATTGTTATTTTCAGGGGTGAATTGGAAAGAAGGAGCAGCGGCGCGGCCACGGCCTCTGCCACCAGAACCGGTGGAGAAAGCGGCGGAAATGGAAGAAGTGGTGGGGGCGCGGTAGGGTATTTTGGCTAAGCTTTTTCTCATACTGTCTGTCCGAAACTGAGGAAATGGCTTAGGTTTTGCCTCAACCCTTTCTTTTTACTTCTTCAACTTCCCAATTCTCAGATTTGGATCATACTCTACTCATTAATCCATCAATTTCTACTTATATTATCACTAATTTTAAACTTATATCCATCACAATAATTGGAGATTATACATGTTAAATTATCTCATTTAGATTTTTCATTTTTTTATTGCAAATTAAATTTTTTAACATGTGATATATATAGGCAATAACTTATATACCCTAGGGCACATAGGGGCACGGATCTAGGTATTATATACATGTTTTTCAGGTGTTATATATATATATACTTTATAAGTGTTATGATTCTTGGTGTTATAAATATACTCTACATGTATCATATGTATATAAGAGTATATATGTGATACCTGAAGAGTATATACATAATACCTGTAAAGTATATATTTAACATCATATGATAATTAATTTTGGGCACCATGCCCCGGGCACACAAATGTCACTCATATATATATATATATATATATATATCTTAAAGTTACGCAACTTACATCAATAAAAGTGTGTGATTTTGCATCTTAAATATACGCATAAAGAGATTTTAATCATTTTATGCATTGTTATCAACCTTCCAAATCTAATTTTTCAAAATTATTTACTCACTCATTTAATTCCTTCATATTGTTTTAATATCTCTAAATATTTTATTAAAATAATTAACATTATACGAAAATTATTTGTTTGGGTAATTAATATTTTTTTTCAAAATCAAAAAATTGTTCTCACATCGAGGAATATGGGACAAAATAGAAACTTTTTTTATGTCTATACGATACAAATTAATCAAAGTATTTAAGGTAGAAAAGGACAGAGTCATGATTGTAAAGGAAGATTTTTTTGGAAAAATTATAGAGCCCAAGTATTATCATATAAAATACATGGATATGATGAAAAATGTATACATTCGATTTAAAGATTGTATCGTATAACATTCAAATTCACACCACTTCATAGAAAAGTTAAAATTAAAATGAATGGTGTTTTTGTTTGGATGATAAAAGATAGATGACAGAGATATTGGTAAGGACGTTCAAACGGTTCCGAAAATCAGAACCGGATCGGTTCGAACCGCCGGTCAACGGTTTCGGGAACCGTTGACCCGGAACTGGGAACCACTGGGAACGGGTTCGGTTCCGGTTCTATTTTTTACAAACCGGCGAACCGACGGTTCAATCGGTGGTTTTCTTACTGTTTTTTTAGGGGGTGACACGTGTACAACCCAAATTCGAACGGATATAGTCGTTGGAATATTTAGTATGTATACACCCATCATATTTACTAATTTAAGAATATATATATAATAAATTAATTAATAATATGAATTTATGTAGAGTATGTTAATTAGGCACACTTATTAGCTGGTTTGGAAGAAAGGATGGGTTGCCAGCGCAGCAAGTAGTGTGCATGAGTCGACCTCATTTTATATATAAATATATTTAATCAAGAGTTTTAAATATATATATATATATATAGTAAGTCTCTTGTGAATCAGGTGCATGGATCTTAGATCCATGCACCCGGATCCATGCACCCGGGTCGGATCCGGGTCAGGGGGACCGCACCCTCTTTTTTTTTTTTTTTTTTTCGCTCATGATTTTTGAAAAAAAACACATACCAATAGTATATGTTAGACATACCTTTACGTTATGTTAGACATACCTTTAAGCTATGTTAAACATACCAGTTCTGCCCAAATTTCATGCCTTGTCTTTTTTTGGCTTGATTTTTGAATTTTGACACATACCACTACGTTATGTTAAACATACCTTTACGTTGTGTTAGACATACATTTATGTATACTTAAACATACATTTGTATATGTTAGACATACATTTATATATAGTTAAGCATACCTTTATACATGTTAGACATACCTTTGTATATAGTTAGACCTACCTACACATGGTTGGTCTAACTATACACAAATGTTGGTTTAACTATACACAAAGGTTGGTCTATTTGAGCGAATTTTGGATGAGCTTCAGGACATGTCTTCAGCGCGTGGGAGTGCGTGCATGCACGTGGGAGGCACGTTTTGGGCGCGTGAACGGGTCGGGTCAGGTGGATCCATGCACCTTAGATCCATGCACCTGACTCATAAAAGTTTTTGCCATAGGGTATGAAATAGAGACATAATTAGCTACCTATAAGTATATCCCTCCAATATTGTAGTTAAGCCATCAATTGTATCCAACATTCATATATATATATATATGTGTGTGTGTGCGCGCGCGCGTGAAGAAATAGAATTCTATAATTTTGTACTTAATAAAATATTTTTAAAAATTCCCTAACGTACCTTTCCAACCAACTAAATATATATATGGTGTATAGTATTACATGATACGTTAGGTACTTTATATTCGTATTTAAATTTGGTGTCATATGTATATATACTACTTATATATTAACAAAACTCATTTTTCAATAAAATAAATCAAAGGGTTTCTTTTTAAATTATTTGGTGGAATCATCATATATAACGTAATAGATAGACTTTTGTAATTGTAATAGATATATTTAGTTTGTAATAGTTTAATAGATTAGAATTTCAATCATTAGGTTAGAAACTTAGAAATTGAGTTCTATTATATCTTGTAATAATTTTCCAATTTATAATGAAAACATTTGTTTACTTCGATTTTTTGTACTCTATTCAATCATGAATTATATCGAAATAAACATTAAAAAATAAATTCGGAGTTACAAAATCAAAATTAAAAAGAAAAAATGCAAAAAAAAAAAAGTGAACCGGCTGAACCGCCTGATTTCGGTTCAACCGGCGGTTCTGAACCGAAACTGGAACCGGACACCTCCCGGTTCGATTTCGATTCCACCAATTCGGAACCGCCGAACCGACGGTTCGAACCGTTTGAACATCTTTAGATAGTGGAGATATAACAAGTAGGATGATTGCAAAATATATATGTATATTAAGATAAAATACATGGCCCCGTAATACACATCTCATTATTTACTTAACAAATCTCAACTATTAATCACATATTTCTAAATATACCCCATTACATTATAATTATACCATTTATAAATAAATACATATAAATTTCTCAACACACCTCAATATCATCTTCACATCCTATTTGAAGAACCTTAAATTTTCCAAACCCAATTTCGAACTCTAAAATTTCATACCATAATTTGATTGAAGTGTATGACTTAAGATCAAACACATATGTTAAATGTGGGTGAAATTGTTTAAAATTTACATATAAATCATGTTTATGAAGTTTGTTTTATGAATTTCATGTGGTAAGATGAAGTTTTGATTTGAAAATCGATGGTTGAGAATTTGAAAATGGATTTGTGAATTAATGTATGTTCGACTCTGATTTGCCGGATGTTATATAGAGTGTTCGGCTAGTGGCCGAAAATTGTATAGGATGTTCAGCCAATACTGATTGAAAATGGATTCGTGAATCAATGTATTTTCTTTTCCTTCAACACTATACAAAAATTAAAATAAATAAATCGGTAAAATAAAATTTAGAATTTACAATGCCCATCTCTTGTGTTATCTCTTGCTCCATTAGTAAACTAGTTCATGTGGTTGGAATAGATTTTTTCATTCTGTTTTGTTATTTTTTAAATCAATATTAAGGGTATATTTGTCTTTATCAAAATAATTTAACTTGTATTAATATTAGTTGGATGTGTTCAATAAGTGATGAGATGTATATATCCCCACTTATATATAGTTATTAAATACATTACGACTAACGATTATTGAGAGAATTTGTAGTTGCGAATATAACACCTTAGAAACAGATCGATACTCTATACTAAAAAGTCATGTCCACATTGAAACTATATTTTAATATTAAAATAATATTATAAATTTCAACCGCTTTTAATTTAAAACTAATAACATTTTAGGATGTGTGAATCTGTGATATGTATTTTTGGTACAGTAGATCTTATTTGCCTAAACTAGTATATAGAAGGCCCAATAAATATTGGGCCGTTTATTTTGATAGCCCAAATTTCACAGAGCACCTCAAACTGAATTTATATGTGCTTTGAATTTCAAGATTTGGTTGAAAAATTAAATTAGGAAATTGGGACATCCCAGAAATTCGAATGGTTTTCTCCATGGCGGTGGAGATTTGAGAAGAACTCCAAAGAGCATCCCTCCCATTTTCTCGCACTCTATTTATCGACCGTTGTCTCGTGCCTCCCAGATCATCTTACCTAGGGTTTCTTTTGATGCTTGTTGGAATCTCCATAATTTTTCCAAGAGAACGCAGTCTCAATCTTGATTAGGCTAAGGGTTTCTTGATGCTTGTTGGAATCTCCATATTTTTTCCAAGAAAACGCAGTTTCAATCTTGCTTAGGCTAGGTAAAAGATAAAACGGATGCCGCTCTTTATATCGGAGGATGAATTTCATAGGTTCTCCAACGATGGCGCGGTGTTGGCGGAGAAGGCCGACACGTTTATCAGGGAATTGTATCATCAGATAGAGACGGTGAAGGCGGAGGCCGAAGCCGCCTCGATCACTCTCGAGCAAACTTGTGCGCTCAATGAACAAAAATACGTCTCCCTTTCTGCGGAATACTCTTCTCTTCAGTCGCAGAACTTGGAACTTAATGCGTCTCTTCAGCAGCGTACCTCTGATCTCGGGCTTCTCCAAGACGAGAAGCGGCAACTTGTTCTTCAATCTGTAAGTTGTGTTTTTCTTATGTGGGTTAATTGGTGGATGATAATTTACTTGTGACGTTTTGTGTTTTGGGTTGGTGTAAAAAGGTTGAGAAGGTGGGGGAGATTGAGAGGTTGACAAGGGAAGCGTCAGAGCTTCACAAATCAAAGAGGCAGTTGATGGAACTGGTGGAACAAAAGGACTTGGAAATTAGTGAGAAAAATGCCACCATTAAGAGCTATCTTGATAAGATTGTAAGTAAAATATTAGTGCTCCAATAATGAGTGAGTTGCATTATACAGTGTTGTAAATATGTTTCTGAGTACTTTTTTTTTGAAGGTTAACTTGACTGAGAATGCTGCATTAAAAGACGCACAACTGGGTGACATGGAATCTGAATTGGGACGATTGAGAGCCTCATCTGCTCGTCTTTTGCAGGTGAACTGAATTTATTAAAACAAACCATTTCGTGTAATAATGTGGATATTTTATTGCGATTAGGACATTAATTAACAGATAATAGTGTTTACTGCAACATGGTCCTTATACTCTACGGGGCAGATGGTAGTGGCATCTTCTTTTACTGCAATGCTGTGTTCTAGTAGGGTTGAAATTTGAAAAATAATTTGCAAGACAAACTGCTGTCATGTGTTTAGCATAGGAGATCTTTCTTTTTTTGGACTGTTTATTGTGTATCTCATCAACTGTCAAATCATTCAAGTGAAAATATCTTTTGTTTACCTCCTGAAAAGTGTTTTCCTTTAGCAGTAACTTTATACCATGCTGTCTTTGTTTAGATTTTGTAATACATTGGTTGCAATGCCATTTCTTTCCTCTAGTGGACTTTAACTTTTAGGTGCGGCAATAATAATGCTACTCCTTTTAAATTGGGTCTGAGCAGGAAAAGGAGCTTCTTGAGAGGCATAACTCATGGCTTAATGAGGAGTTAACTGCTAAGGTTGACAGTCTTATCCATCTTCGGAAGGAAAATGGAGAATTTGAGGCTGATATGTCTGCTAAGCTTGCAGATGTAAGAATTAATTTCTTATTGTTCATTCATCCTCACGAAGCAAAAGAGGATCCAGTTGTTTGTATTTACAACGGAGGGTTTTGGTTTTCCACTTCAGTACACTTCCTTAATTCCATTCTGGTTGTTTTTTCCAGGTTGAACAGAAATTTAAGGAGAGCTCTAGTTCATTGAAATTGTACCAGGACAGAGTGATGGAGTTGGAGGAGAAATTGGCATCTATGGAAAGAGTGTGTTATTTTGTGTTTACATGTCTACTCTTTGAATATAGTCCTGCTGCTGCTGGTTCCATCTCCTTAATTATTCATATTCGTCTTGTTTCTATAGGAGTTGTTATCAACTAAGGATGCAGCTGTGGCTGCGGAGCAGCGTTCATCTGCTGAAATCTCAACTGTAAGTTTACCAGTTTCATGCTTATAAGTTCTCCAACATCAGATTGTGGATGGATACTATTCGTCTATTCTGGATTGTTGTAGTTTGGTCACTGCTGCTGGATTGAAATATTAATTCTAAAGCACATTGTCATTTTTGGTTTCTATGGTGCATGTAATGTGTGATACTCTTTTAGGTTGGTTGATGGCTGACTAGGTTGTTGATAATATTAGGTTATTCATGTGATGTAAAGTTATTTACTGGGGTGTTCTTTCATAAATTAGAGTCCTGCAGTGTTGGATGGTATGTGTGTGTCTGTCTGTCTGTCTTTCTCTAAATAATGTTGAATTTTGATGCTAATTGTATTAGTTATTCATGTTCATGCATTTGCTGTATCCATGCATTTACTGTTGATTAATGTCAGAATGTACTCCCTAGTTTTGTATTTTTCCATCAGATTATAATTGTGTGGACATCTTATACCTGAATTATTTTGATTATTTTAATCGAACTTTTGTTTCTCATTGGGAAAAAAAATCTGGCAATTGGTAGGTGACCAAGCTTGTAGACTTATACAAGGAAAGTTCAGAGGAGTGGTCCAAGAAGGCAGGAGAGCTTCAAGGTGTCATCAAGGCTTTAGAAGTGAGCATTGTTTATATTTTAATTTGTTTAGGACTAGTTTGCTTCCTCATTGTGCTGGATACTTGTAGAATGTTAAAAATCAGTGTTGCTATAACTGCGCAGACTCACTTAACTCAAATTGAAAGTGAATATAAAGATAAGCTGGATAAGGAAGTGTCTGCTAGGAAGGAAGTGGAAAAGGTATGTACATTGTCCTTGCTATATCTCTCTGGTTTTTACCTACCATGATATCCATGAAGTGATTCCACATTGTTATGAAGTCTCATTTGAACTAGTAATACTAAATGTGTTTTCAAATTATGGGCTTAACCTGTAATTATGGACTTAATCTTTAGTTACCTGTTGACTTTTTCTTTCTGTGACATGCATATTTATTTTACATTTTCTGTGTCTCCTTTTGTCTTATTTTGGCTGGAATAGGAACTAGCTGATTTGAAAGAGAAGCAACAAAGTTGTGAAGCAGAATTGGAAAATTTGAAGAAAGGAAACGAGCTGAAACATCTTCCTCTAAGTAGTCTTACAAGTGGCTCGTGAGTCTCTTGCAACTTTAAATGCATGTTAACTGCAATATTGACGAACTATAGTATTTATGGCTACTACTTTTATTTTTAGCATGGTGAGATAGCTGGAGTTCTGAACTTCCTTTTTTTTTTTTTTTGGTCTGGTAATATTTTATCAAATCTGACTTCTTAGATAAGACACTGGATATTATAATAATATGTTTACACTCCATGCAAATTCAATTAGATTTAATTGGTTTTATGGAACAGGAGTGAAGGAAAAAACATAAACACATGCAATAAGTTGATTTCGCAGAGTAGATATACTAAGGTCATCTTTTTTCAATGGAAATCTTTTTCTGATAAAACGTAGGTCTGTTTTTTTTCCATCTATTATTTCCAGTACAATACACTGAACTCCATTTCCTTTGCGTGATAATTAAGTTGGACTGTGCGGTCTTTTCATCAACTGAGATTTTATGAGAAATTAATGAATATTCTAGTAGTATGCATGTTTGTCCTTGTTTTAGTTTTCATATAACGGACTCTTGGAATGTCATTATGCTACCAAACCCTTTAATTTCTTAGTATTAAATACTCTGCTTTCCATTTACTTCAGTAAGATAACAGTTTCACCCATTATTACAATCTCAAAGGGTCTAGTTGCTACAAGAAGGCGGTAGGTTGGACATGTTCAATATCTCTTCTTATCAAGGTGGAAACCTTTTAAATGGTTGTGTAGGACGAATACATGAAGCTCATATAAAGTTATGCTGGGATAATTCTTTGAACCATTTTCATGTTAGTTCTTAATGATGACAAGTATTTTTTTACCATGTGATATGAATTGTATAATTATGTACTATTGATTTAAAGACTTAAAAAGTATGTCTTACATAGATTATTTTGCCTAGATAACTAAATAAAAGAAAGTATACTGTTGCAGCTTTCCACTGTGTTTCTATTTTTACTTTCTTTTCATTTTAGATGGGTAAGCCCAATTGATCCTGATGATATGGCGGAGGATGATCGAGCTATTATACCTGTGATTCCTGCTGGTATTTCGGGGACGGCATTAGCTGCTTCACTCCTAAGGGATGGATGGACTGTGAGTTGTATAATTGTGTTTCATGATCCTTGTAATATATCTTTTAGGAAGCTGTTAATTATTTCCTAATCAAGTTCTTCCACTAGAAGAAAAAAGGTGCTAACTCTAGTTTATTGACTTATTAGTTTATTTTCCTATATGAAGCTGGCCAGGATCTATGTCAAATACCAAGAAGCTGTTGACGCACTACGACATGAGCAATTGGGGAGAAAGCAAGCTCAGGCTATCTTGGAGCGAGTATGTTTTATTGAACCATATGGTCTGCTAGGCTATCAAGCTACAAATACTATCTTATATGTCAGAAAATCTGCTTTTGCTTATACTGCTTCATCCAAACTCCAAACCTTTAATTAGCCATGTAATCCTGTCCATCTTATTCAACCCTGGTTGATGTGCAGAACTGAAGATTTTGATCCTTACATGCTTGTGTGATTCACTATCTTGAGCTGTTAAGATTAAACATAACTTTTATATACATGTTTCCTTGCGACTCATTTTTTTGCTCTAAACTGTTCTTTGTTATTCCAGTTGTTGAGTGCTGATGATGTATTAAAATTTAAGATTGAGAACTATGAAATGACTACCCTCTTTATTCTGCTAGATTTTTATTTTTGTTTTTGTGTGTGTTTTAGATATTGTAGAGAAGGATTCCGTTAGAGAAGGATTCCGTTAATTGATTTTTTTGGCTCATGTGGCTGCTAAAATTGTATTTCTTGGTTCTCTTTTGTTGTTTTACATCATAATCTTTATGTATAACACTGACAATGCATTGCTCAAAATTGGAATTAGATTTGGATCTGTCATTTCAAAATCTGATGTATTATCATCTGTACCTTCTTGCTTTAGGTTATTTTACACATCATAATTTATTTAAAAATTTAATTTGAAGAAAATTGAAGTAAGATTAAATGAACAATGGTGATTGAAAATGTGATTATGTAGGACCTGAGCTGATAATCACCTTAATTAACATAGAGTTTTGTAATGTCATGTTTTTTATCAACACTTGGTTATATCATCACAATCTGAACTTACTTCTGTGTATGTTGTTCTGATGGTCGCTCACTTGTAAAACCTAATTGCCTGCATCTGTTTATATGGGCCTCTATTTGTTTTGTTGGTTCTTGCATTAGTGTATTATCATGTTCGCTTTCAGGATTTGACAAGGTCACAGGTGGTGGCCTAAAATTGTTTGTCACCTGCTATTTTCTGTTGTTTTCGAGTTCTCATTGGTCGCACAAGATAGTTGTTAAGATCAATTTTGTTCTTTTCATGTTCTAGTTTTCAGCCAAGAAAAAAAAAAGGAAAAAACTATTATGCAGTTGTTTGAAGTAATTCTCCTAATAATGATTGCTGATCCTGCAGTGTTGTTTGTGTTAGGTGCTTTATGAAGTAGAAGAAAAGGCTGGAGTCATCATGGAAGAAAGAGGTATGCACCAGTTGGATGGACATAATTATGGTCACAGAGTACTCTTTAATAATTTTAAACTAGATCATATGTTAGTTAGGATACTTTTGCTATCATCTGCTTAGTGTAGTTGCTATGAAGATCTGCCACAATTCTTTTAACAAGTGGTGTATAAATGTTCGATAGGAGGAATGTCAATTTGTCCGTGACTATGTTTGGAAAAATTATTAGTAGGAGATTCAAAAATGTGATGTCTGATATTCCTGCCTGCAAGATTTTTTAGAAAGTATATTTATTCTCAGTGTTTGGTCATGCACACATTTCATTGCCCCAATTTCTAAAGTACTAATAATTACATGTAGCTTTTTATACTAAGAGAGGGATGAATGCTCAATGAATCACTGAATGATTAGCACGTTGTATATTATAATTTATTATGAGTCTTCTTCAATTTTGTCAACATATTTTGAAGCTGAAGAGAACTAGTTTCTTAATCTCTTAAGAGTTTTCTTTTTGCAGAGGAACACGAAAGGCTTGCTGAGGCCTACTCTTCTTTGGATCAGAAACTGCAGCAAACACTGTCAGAACGCTCTGTTTTGGACACCACCATTCAGGAGCTGAAGGTTTATTTTGTATTCTTTCTTTAAAGTTAAGCTAAGTCGGGCACATTTTAATCTTGTTGAGGTTGTTACCTACTGTCTTTAGGCTAGCTTAAGGAGACAAGAGCGTGACTATGCTGTTGTGCAGAAGGAGATTATTGACCTTGAGAAGCAGGTTGGATTGCCTCTCGTTATTCCATTAGAAATGCTTTCTTGGTTTCACTGGTAGCTTTGCTCTGAAGAAACTTATGAAATAACTGACCTTTTTATTTTTTATTTTATACAATTAATTGTTCTCGTGTTTGTACCACTTTCAGTTAAGTGGTTGAGGCTTGACACCTTTTTTACTTTTTATACTGTTTTTAATTGTTCTCTTAGGTGGCTGTCTTGTTAAAGGAATGCCAAGATGTTCAGTTGCGTTGTGGATCAGTTGCTCGTTATCATGATGATGAGCTCATCAGTGGTTCTACCATAGCACTGAATGCTAAATCTAATGCAGAAAATATGATATCTGACTGCCTGGTATATGTTTGTCTGATTTTCCTTTCTATGCATTCTTACTGCCAGAGAGAGAATTTGATGGGTATTGAGCTTCTTACTTCTGCAGTTGACCTTCAAAGATATAAATGGATTAGTTGAGCAAAATGTTAAACTGCGGAGTCTTGTTCGGAGCCTTTCTGATCAGATTGAGGACAAAGCAGCAGAATTGAAGGTAATATCAAGTTTCCTGTTGAGTTACAGTTATAAATTCATCTTCATTTCAGCAATATCAAACTCACCTGTCTGTCTCTTAAAAAATTACCAGGATAAATATGAAAAGGACCTTCAGATGCATGCTGATGAGACTGCATCTAAAGTTAATGCAGTGTTGCTGAGAGCAGAGGAACAGGCGCACATGATTGAGTCACTTCATTCCTCTGTAAGATTTTCAAGTGATGTCAATTAATGCCTGTTATTCTACTTAAATAATAGTGGATACTAATGTTTTTGGCTGCAAGTAGGTTGCAATGTACAAGAAATTGTATGAAGAGGAACAAAAACTTCGTTCTTATCCTACTCATGCACAAGAAGCACTTCAAGGTTCTTCATGCGTACATCAATTCTCTGCTATGATCCATCTCATGTCCTTTTATGCTTGCTCTAGACTGCCAAGTTTTCATATTGTTTGCAGTGCATGAATTTTGGTTAATGTATCAAACATTCTTTGAGTTTCTTGCTGCTCAACTTTATAACATTCGATCTCATATTATTCATCTCTGTAGCTGTTTTGAGTTTTCATCTCTTAATTTAGTGTCACCAATGTGTATTTGATCTTACTTGGCTGATTCCTGCTAACGGGAACAAACGTTCAATTAGAAGTATGTATAGAATCCAATATTGCAATTGCACCATTCTCCATCCAATTTTTTTTAACAGATTGGTTCTTTGAATTTTCTCTTTTTTTGTCGAACTACTGTCTTCCTTTTCGGTAATCCTTCATACAAGTTTTTAGGTCTCATTTTTCTTTTCTCATCTCTCGTCTATGGGTGTTGTTATGATCTTTTCTTTTCTTTATTTATTATATATTTAGTTATTTGTGGTTGTTTGATGGTGTGGTTGGGCTTACTTGTCCTATGCACAAATCTTCCCTTATTTTGACCAAATGAACTTATCTGGTTAAGCAGATATCTTCTCTTGTTTATCTGAGTTTGTTGGCTTTTTATGTTCTTTTGTCATTATTGTTGCTTAATAATTTAATTTCTTTCCCAATACCTTCTCATGTGAGTGGTGCTATTGATCTTGCAGAGCGGGGAAGCAGTGAGGTTTTGCTTTATCAGGAAAGTACTCATGTATGTGTCCAAGAGAATCTTTAAAGCAAAATATACTTATAAAACGTGGCTCTATCTTATATCCCTATGCCTAATAATTGCGAATTATAATAGGATACATCAAGAAAGGCTCAAGAACAGGCATTAGAGCGTTTGAAAATCCTGGAAGAAGATTTGGCAAGATCAAAGTAAGCTATACTTGCTTTTGTTAGATATAGTTTGTTGTCTGATTAGTTGCCTAGAAGTCGTCTTTATTGTGATTCCATTATTATGTTGATAAGATATGTAAAATCTATGGAAATGCAAATTTTGGTTGTTTCTATTCATCATCATCTTTTGCTTTCTGTTTATGGTTCTTTTGTTATGAAGATGACTACTTATAGTTAGCTTCACCTTTTTATTTGTCCGTGTGGAAGGACCTGGCTTTCCCACTCTAGAGAGTTTTTTACTTATTAAATTGATTGTCTTGTATTTGCTTTTCTTCTCTAGGAATGACGTGATTTCTTTGCGATCTGAGCGTGACAAGTTTGCATTGGAAGCACAATTTGCAGAAGAGAAACTCTCTAGATTTATGAAGGAGTTTGAGCATCAGGTTGACATGTTTGGATCTGACTTTGATTCTGTTGTTTAAAAGGGGACATATGTCGAAGTTCGTTTTCTTGGATGTTTGAAGAATTCTTCTGAATCAGTTATCTGATCCATCAGCTTGTTTTATGGTTGATTTCAGAGAGATCAGCATAATGGAGTCGTAGCCAGAAATGTCGAGTTCTCCCAGTTAATTGTGGACTATCAAAGAAAGCTGCGTGAGAGTGCTGAGTCTGTAAATGCTGCCAGTGAACTTTCTCGGAAGTTAACTATGGAGGTAGTCTTCAGCCCAAGGATGAAAATATCGGTTTCGATAGATATATCGGTACCTTGATTTTACGGAAATATCGATGGATATATCGGTTTCGGTGGAAATATCGGTACATATATTTTTCCGATATTTCCCGATATTTATCGATATTTACCGATATTTTCCCGATATTTACCAATATTTATCGATGTTTCAGCGATATTTACCGATATTTCCTTGATATTCATGAATTTTCTTATAATTTTTACCTGAAGCCACTGATATTGAAATCGATACCAATTTTTACTTACATTTAGCTAATAATTATTGATTTTTCATTTATTTTTTTATCAAAAAATGAAAATATCGGAGATATATCGTGACAGCCCGTTTTTGTTTCGGTCAAGTGAAAAAATGGAAATATCGGGGATATATCGGAGATATATCGGGATATTTTCATCCTTGCTTCAGCCTATCTTTTGGTTGTGTTAAGTTGAGTTTTTCAACTATAATATTACCATTAATGCTACATGCATCTTGAACAGGTGTCAATTTTAAAGCACGAAAAAGAGATACTTCAAAACTCTGAGAAAAGAGCTTCTGATGAAGTTCGTAGTTTGTCAGAGAGGGTTTACAGGCTGCAGGTTTTCACTGTTGCTGTATACAATAATAATGTTAATGGAAAAATAAGCTGTACTTGTTTTGCGTAAGCGTTTTTATTTTATTTGTATCTTTGTTTAGGCCAGTTTGGATACCATACAGAGTACTGAAGAAGTGCGTGAGGTAAATATTCTTCTGTAGACTTGTTTCTCTTCTTATCTTTTATATGAGACTCTAACCTATGAATGTCTTCATGGTTTAGGAGGCCAGAGCTACGGAGAGGAGAAACAAAGAGGAGTATACCAACAGGATTGAGGTATTTTTATCCTGTGGTTTTGTTGGTTATCCAGTTTGTAGATATAAAAGCCTTTTCTCCAATAATACTGTATGCATGCTAAATGTCTGCTGCCCTTTCTTAGAATTTTTCATGAGACATTTGTGCCTGAATTTGTATATTCATTTTATGTTGTTGTAATATATTATTAAGTTACTTCTTTGCAGAGAGAATGGGCTGAAGCAAAAAGTGAACTTCAGAAAGAGCGAGATATTGTTCGAAATTTTACTAGTGAGCGAGAAAGTAGTTTGCAGAATGCTCTTCGACAAGTTGAGGAATTACGTAAAGAATTGGCCAACGCCTTGCAATCTGTGGCGGATGCTGAGGCTAGGGCTGCAATTGCACAGGTCGATTTTTCGAAATTGTTTGCCTTTATTATATCAGTAGTCTTTATTAGACAATTAGTTTATCGACTGCTATGTCTTAGTCATCTGACGGAATCTTTTTGACTCATGTGGGTACTTAATCCAGGCTCGTTATTCTGATTTGGAGAAGATGATGGAATCTACAAGGACAAAGGTATGCTCAAGGATCATGTTTTGGACATTCTTAATTGTGAACATTTGTGTGTTGGTTTGACCATATTGGATACCTTGATTTTAAATAATTTCGTAAGTTTAAGGATTTTGGCTCCTTTTTTTCTTGGTTGAAGAGTTTGTTTTTTTCCCTCTTCTTTTCTGAGTTAAATGGGTCCGTCTTCAGTATTATTTATACTTGTTATTTTATCTCTTACAAGCTATTATGTATTGCAGGATTCTGACGGTGCTGAAGGTGTTCAATCGTCTTCATCTACTGAAAAGGTACTTTGAAGTCTTGGTGCTTCTTTTGTGTCCAATTTTTCATCTTGTGAGCTTAGCATCAACCTTTGTTTTAAAATCTTTAAAGTCGTTGTATGGATCTTTGAATATTAGGCTGATTTCAGTATTATGCTTTATAAAAATGCAATGTGTCTAATTGAATAACTGAATTCATATTAGGATGATTACTCATTCTCTTCTCAGTTCTCACTAAAAATTTGAACTCGTTTGCTATTTCCATTGAGGTGGTATCAACTTAGTTCTACTAAATATTTCTGGTCAATAATCTGTTTTAGCAGTTGATTCGCATCAGGTTTAATAGTTTTGGCTAGGGTTGTAAAAAAATCGAATCAATTTGAATATCATGATATTCTATTTGTATTTGTTTAATTTAGTGAATATTCATATTCGTTTTCGTTTATTATTCGAATTAAATATGGAATTCGTATTCGAATGAAATATCTGTATTATTCGAATATTCAAATTCAAAATCCATCTTCTTGCATAATCCAGTCAAATCCCAAATCCGAACTTGTAAAATCCACCCACGGCCCAATCCAAACACACTCTTAGTAGACAGTAAACATTCTTCAACTCTTTGCACCAAGTGCAGCAATTCATAAACCAAAAGATTACAGATTAGTAGACTTGCAATATTACTTGGGGGCAAGATCTGCTCAGACAACTTGCCAATATGCATTCTTCCAGGAATTTTTCTGTGCCAATATTTTCATGACATATTTAACTGTTGTATTTTATGACTAGGCGCACCTTAGGAATCATTTATTTTGAACCTGGTTTTAATGGTTTCTTTAATTGAGTATGAGGAATGAGTTCATTATTTGCTGGATGTTGATTATATTCGTGATATTGTGCCTCAGATACTGGCAAACTTCCGGGATGAAATTGAGAAGCTGAGAGAGGAATCACAGGCTAGTGAAAATCACATGCTTCAGGTATTCAACTTCTTTTTTGTTTTTGTGTGTTTGTTTGTTTGTTTGTTTTTTTTTTTTTTTTTGGCCTCTCAATACTGAATTTCTTGTCTTTCAGTACAAACGCATAGCTCAAGTAAATGAAGAAGCACTCAAACAGATGGAATCAACTCATGAGAACTTCAGAAATGAGGTATTCTTGATGGGTTATGATCTTATAATATCTGCTGAATCTGTGGTTGAATAACCTCATGTTAAGGTGTTATTTACATCTTGTTTGCCTTTTAGGCTGATGAAGTTAAGAGATCCCTAGAAGAAGAGATTCGTTCACTCAGAGAGCGTATTAGTGAACTTGAGAGTGAATGTAAATTGAAGACTGAGGAAGCAACGTCTGCAACTGCTGGAAAAGAAGAGGCTGTTGCTGGTGCCTTGTCTGAAATTGCCGGTGTGAAGGATTATTATTCTGTTAAAATGTGAGTTTTCTTACAGCCCATCTAAGTTAGTGATTTTTATTTTATTTTTGTCTGATAGTTAACAGTTTTTAATTGATGGAATTTTAAGGTTAAAAGTTGGGTTAATATTAGATTTGGTATCCGAAATTAGGGGTTATTTCAGCTTTGGTACCCATATGAATCGAGTCATCATAAGTAGTCACTCGGTTGTCTAAAAGTCATCATAAGTAGTCCCTCGATGATGACCTATTCTGATGACTTTTAGATAACCGGAGGACTACTTATGATGATTCGGTACATATGGGACCCAAATTGAAATAACTTCTAGTTTTGGGTACCAAATCTGATATTAACCCTTAAAAGTTCGTGAAATATTTCAGAATATATAAATTGTAATTTGTAACTTGAGTAGTAAATGATTGTAATAAGTTTTGTATAATTTTCTTGAAGTTGAAAAAAGTATTGTAGCAAGTGCGTATATATGGTGTCTACACAGTAGGGTTTATAGTAATGAATTTCAGTAATGCGATATGCCTATGCTGGTGATAGTTTATTACTAGATGGAAGTTACATTTTTCAACCATTAACTTTTTGGTAATAATTATATCACATAAATATATATTTCTGACAAACGAGCATGATGTAGTAGGGGAAGAAAATGTGGTCAATTCTTTCTCACTGAGATGTAGGCATCATGACAGGTCAAATCAAGGGAATTTTAATTTTGATATTGAAGTTAACAAATTGAGAGTCTAGAAATTAGACAGATTGACTTTGATGTAAAATGATTTGATTAAATTATGTATTTATTTTCTAATTACTTTTTGTCTAATTATCTTATGTTTATGTTGTGTTCATGTACTTTAGGTCAGAGATTGCTGTGATGGAGTTACAGATCTCAAAATTGAAAGAGGATTGGGAGGTAGAGCATAAAAAATGGAGAACTGCTCAAGACAAATATGAAAGACAGGTATTTGTAGTAAAGTAAATGAGCGCTATAGGACATGTTTCCAAACTTTGTTTGATATCATGCCATGTGATCTTCATTCTTCTTGAGAAATAATTGAAGCACTGCTTGGTTGAAAATATTCATGTTCTTTCTTGTGTCTGGGTTCTCAAGGCTGTCAAAAAATGTACTGCTTCATTTACATTTAATTCTACTACGGGGTTGATAAGCAAATCTAGCATGGTAACCAAGACAATTATTAGTGGTGCTAGTCTTACTTTGTGGTTATTAGAACCTATGGTGTGACCTATGATAGATATCGATATATGGTCGATAAAAATGTAAGATGCTGGTGCTCTTGTAACAGTGACGATTCAAGAACATGATATTGTGAACTCATACAATTTTGTAATCATGATTATGTTGTCCTTCTTGAACTGTATGAACCCTAATCAAATCTTCTGCTGAAAATAAAAACAAAAACAAATGAGTGACATAATTGACTGTAGACCTGTGAAAAAGGTGTGTTTTTATCTTCTGTTTCTGTACCCCTGTGTGCAGTGTGTTATATGACATGCATTCAGGACATTGATAGGTAAATCTGATTGGTTGTTTAGTTTAGTGATTGCTGGTAATCTACTATTGAGCTATTAATTCAGTTTTCACCTTTTCCTACATGGTAATTAAGCATTTTGCATCTTTAGAATGAACTGGTTTAGCAATTTATAGTTCTCCTTATAACAATATATACCCAAAGTTGCCCGTATTTTGTGTTTATGTGTGGTGTTTCTTGTTTTTATTGCTTCTGATTTTGATAAGTAAAGGAGATGACCATATTGTGTTTGTGGTTTGGCGCATCTTTCTCTAGGTTGTTCTACAGTCGGAAACTATTCAGGAGTTGACAAAAACATCACAAGCCTTGGCTTCGGCCCAAGAGGAGGCATCTGAGCTCCATAAACTGGCGGATATGCTTAAAGCTGAAAATGTATTTCTCTAATCTTATTTCTTCTAATTTTAGTTGTCTTGTTTGCATTATAGGAGTTGAATGCATATGTTAGATTGATCAGCGGGAGGCAAATCTTTTTGCATGTTATATTTTGATGTTTGAAGATATTCCAGAGTATACAGAGTCAGTTGGAGATCTTTGGCTCCATTTTTTCGGTTTTTCTATTAATTATCTAAAATTTTACAAGATCATCATACCTGAAATATCAGAGGAAACACTGGATGATCATTCATTTTATGGATGAAATACACCTCTTTTCTCTTAATAACTTAATTGAAAACGTGCTTATAGTTTAGGCAATAAATCATCTATCATTAATCATTCATAAATATGAAACCAGATATGAGGCTGGATTTGGATTAGTCCATAGTGTTGTATTGTAGGCCTCTTATCATTTTCTTCATGCTATTTTTCCTGTCTTGTATTCATCTGCGGTCTTTGTTTAAAAAATTTGTACAACCTTTGATTTATTGGTTATCTTTGCAGACTGAGCTAAAGTTGAAATGGGAGACAGAGAAGTTAGCTATAGATGTTTATAGGAGTGAAGCAGATAAGAAATACAATGAAATCGATGAGCTCAACAAGATTTTGCACAGTAGGCTTGAGGCCTTGCACATTAAATTGGCTGAGAAAGAACGGGGACTAGTATCTGGAAAAAGTTCCCAGAATCTTGATAATGATGATGGGTTGCAAAATGTTATGAGTTATCTCCGCCGGTCAAAGGAAATAGCTGAAATGGAGATCTCTTTATTGAAACAAGAAAAGCACCGTTTGCAATCTCAGCTAGAGGTTGCTTTGAAGTCGGCTGAGTCTGCACAAACATTAATTAATACTGAGAGATCAAAATCTAGAGCATCAGTGTTATCTGAGGAAGAGTTCAAATCTCTTCAACTACAAGTTAGAGAACTTAATTTACTTCGAGAAAGTAATGTGCAGCTCCGGGAGGAAAACCGGCATAATTTTGAAGAATGCCAGAAACTTCGTGAAGAACTTCTGAATGTTAAGATTGAAACTGAGAATTTGGAAAAGCTTCTTGGAGATAGAGACCGTGAGTTGGAAGCCTGCAAAAAAGAAATTGAAGCCCTTAAGACAGAAAAAATGCATCTGGAAAAGAGAATTGAAGAGTTGGAAGAGAAGTTTAAGAATGTTAATATTGATGACTATAATCGCCTGAATGAATCTCATCAGCAGATGCAGATAAATTTAAGAGAAAAGGATGCTCAGCTTGAGGAAACTAAGAAACTTGTATTGGAAAAGCAGGATACAGTTTCAGTTTTGGATCGAGAGCTTGCTAAAATCAGAACAGAACTGAATGAAAAAGAGACAAGGGTAAATGAACTCTTGCAAGTTGAGGCTTCTCTGAAATCCGATGTGGAGAAGTTTAAGCAGTCGGCTCGGAGGAAATTTCCAAGAGAGAAGGAAGACACGAGCAAAGAGGTCAAGTCCCTGTCAAAAAGGAATACAGTGGATTCTGCTGGGGAGCAGACTCTGAAGGAGAGAGACGTTAGAATACAAATTCTGGAAAAAACACTGGAGAAGTATCGAGAGGAACTGAAGAAAGAGAAAGAGGATCATCATAAAGAAAAAGAAAAAAGTCAGAAGATCAGGAAAACAATTATTGAATCTCGTGAGATGGTCACTCAGGAAAGGATAAAGCTCTCTGATGAGCTCAAGAAGCATAAAGAAGCTCTGAGGGCACTTCAAGATGATGTGGAGAAATTGAAGAACTCCGGATCTGTGAGTACATCTATGGTCCAAGATATTCCCATTACTTCATTGGATGATTCTGCTTCTGCATATTTCCACGCTGTAGAAATTTTTGATCAGGTTTCACAACCAGCTCTTGGGGACATTGAATCTGCCACTACTGATGCTACTTCATCTGCGGAAAATACGTTAATTGTTGCACCGCCAATTGGTCAAGCTGCCAGTTCATTGTCTCAAACACCGGCTGCTGTTGTTCCCTCAACAAGAACAAATGAAGAGAAGGATAGACGAGTTGCTTTATATAAGGCAAACCTTAAATTAGGAAGGAAGCTGGTGCGTCCTAATATTATAAAGCCAAAGGAACCTCAAGGTGATGTTGAGATGCCAGAAGCAGACGAGTCTGTTACTGTAGAAAATCAAGGAAATGCAACTGCACCTACAACTGCGATTGTGCGTAAGCGCCCATCAACTTCATCTTCATCTGATTTGCAAGAGGAGATGCTTGCCCCAGAGGATACAAGCCCTGATGTGTCAGCACCTCTGCTGAAAAAGTCCAAACCTTCAGAGATCGTACATGATGGTGGAGAAGAACAATCTGCTGCTCCTGCGAAGCTTGCTGAAGTTGTGGCCATCGAAGAATCATCAGATCTGTCTAAAAGTCAGCAGACTAATGATAAGGAGGATGCCCTTGATGCTGAAAAGGTTGACTTTGAAATTGCAGGGGAACAGTTGGAAGAGTCAACAGTGGATGAACAAAGTCAGCAGGTTGAGCAACTTAGTGACACTGTTGATGTTGCTGATGAAAAATTGGAGAAACCAGGTGACACTGTCCCGTCTGATGATCAACTGAGAGATCAAACTGAACAGGATATCCAGCAAATAGTTTCAGAATCAGGTGGTGAAAGAGAAGAGGGTGAGCTGGTTACAGATTTGGCTGATAATGATGTTGATAGCAATATCTCTAATGAAATTCAGGGTGAACAATCCATAGAACGTGAGAAATCACCAAGTAGTGAACCGTTTTCAGCATGCTTGGAAGTCGGAGAGATAGATCCATCCCAAACTCCAGAGGAAGAGAAGATTGGTGACATGACTGAGAACATATTTGACAGTCCAGATAAGCTCAATGATGTTGCAGATCCAATTGCAGAATCTGATCGAGCGCCTTCCCATGCTACTGCTGACGAAGTGTCAGCTAGCACTTCTGTTGATGCAGGGTCTTCAGAACAAGGTGGGTCTACTCCTACACAGGATACAGGAGGGAAACCGGTATCACCCCTGAATAGCGGATCAAGGACCATTATTCTATCAGAGAGAGCAAGACAAAGAGCAACTCTGAGACAGGCTGGCATGGTTGCTTCTTCTTCACCTGGCAGAGCTCGTGGCAGAGCAATTCGAGGTCGTGGTGCACGAGGTGGCCGCACTCCACGTGGCCAGTCACCAGGTTAGGGAGACGATTACTATTTACTCTGCACTGCCAGATTGTCATGGTGTTATCTTATTCCAAAAGAAGTATCCAAGCATGCAGTTTAGATTTGAGCAACTGTTGATTGCTGAATGGTGGTGTTTTTGATGCTGATGTACTTGATACAGTTTAAGCACGTGTCTATTGTGACCCCCAGAATTAAACGCACTTGTTTTCTCTCGGACATGTTTAATTTTTGGAATTACATATCCTTGGCCATCATATCTTTCCAGCCTTGTATTATTTATTTGGTAATTCTTTGAGTTTAGCATTAAAAGGAGATGTTATAAGCATCTGAGAATTAGCTTTTGATTAATGATCGAGAATCCCAAACATTAATTGGTGGTTCATTCCCATTGCTCAATGCTCGCTACCATCATTCTTGTACTGGTTTATTTGTTACTTGAAATAAGGCTTTTATCACACATTTTAGGATTTTCTTTTCTTTTCATTTAGGTTGTAAAAGTTAATATGGATTTTTAACTGATGTTGGTGCAACTATCACATGATAATTTGCACGAGATCTATCCAATTAAGGAACCCATTTTCTTAAGCAACTCCGATGATTTATTTGCTTCAATAAAAATTCAATTACCGTCCACAGTTGAGACAATGTCCAATAGTTGCAGGAACATTATTAGAATGTGTTATTTATCAAAGTGATATATTATTCATCAGAACTTGTTGGCAAGAACTTTCATCAGATCTTTTTAAGGATGGCCTTCAGATGTGGCTGCAAGCTTGTGAGATTGGTTCCCATTTCAACCACGTATTTCAATTCTCCGTTTATCATTTCAAACACTCGATTTATATCTTTCACCTGCCACCACCATAAACTCAATGTGATCAGTAAATTGTATTCGCCATTGCATAAAATCTAACCAACCATTATCTTCAACTTCATAAGACTTCTATTTATGACAACTAGCTAATATTTCATCATTCGTAAAATTCATACAATAAAAAGTGTTTGCCAGCTATCTTAATTTGAGAAAAGAGGTATTCAGTCTAGGAGGGAAAAGTGTAAGCTGATAGATCATAGATTTTATACCAGCAACTTCACCCTGTTTCTGACCTCCATGTGATTAGCATACATACAGTTTGCAAAAGATGAATGAGCATAAGATAGCTAGGTTTCTTGATCTCCATTTACATAAAACCATGTCAAGTTGGAAGGTATAGGAGGCTAAAGGTTAATGTTGAACAATATGAAGATTTCGCTAAACTTTAGTCTAGTGCTGATAGAAGTTAGATGAGAGATACAACTGTACACATGTTCAATGGTGGATTAGATTATAAAGCATAATGAGCATAAAATGATCCTTATTTCAGATTCTGGGTAGGAAACTTCAATCATCTTCTCATCTTGTTCGTCCATATTGTTTCAGCTGGGTGCATATTCTGATGTGAGACTAACAACAATAAAATTTGCATTGAAGCAATACGGAGAAGATTGATTGTATGCGTTGGAATGCAGTGTACTAAAAACATGAGGTAGCTGATCGTCATAACACGTGACCATAAGTTAAATTCACAGAGGTTGGTGATGCATTAAATAACTACACAGTAATTTAGGGACCAAACGAAAGCTCTCAAAGCATATATGTTCATATGTGTGTGTGTGTATATACTGACGTACCTTGGAAGCATTTCCAACCAGTGCACTCTTTAGCTTCACACTTCTCTGTTCTGCATCGTAAGTCCCTTTCTGCAGAGATGGTACTAGAATACATCAAATCCATTGAAATACAAGAATCTGCATGTTCGATTAACACACAAGACAGCAAAGGAAATTACACATCCCAGACTACATGGGGTTCCGTTTCAACAATGCCACTCGCAAGAGAAACGAATTCTCTTCATGCTTCAGTGATCAGCCAGTTACTACATCCATCCTATTTTTTCACATTAAAAGGTGCATTCACAAACCTCTTAATCCATGTGACATTGGTTGATTATTGCAGCTAGATGAAGTGTGAAATCCAAGGTCCATATCACAAGTTATCAACAGTGATTCATAGTTGATATCAAGCATCCATCATACAATGTTTCTTGAAAATACGGTATACCACCAATGTTTAAAATAAGACGAATAGTCAATCATAATTCATAAATTCATAGCAAAAACACAGGGGTTTCACTTCCCCTTCTTTACTGAATACCCCATAAAAGAAGTTGGATCAGTGCTACTGTTCATCTCGAACAACTTCAAAACATAAACATTGACGATTGTTCATCTAACCTGAACTTCAACGAGGCCAGTGCTCTGTGCAATAACAACCTCGATGGTGCCATCGAGTTTAGGCCTCCAATACCCACTCTCAGAGTGCATTGCCTCTCCACTACTCAATTTCCATGTCTTTGAGGAATAAGCTATCACCGGCTATAATCGTTACAACTAATTTAGGGATTTTGTTAGGGAATACATGAATTAAACAATGAAAGAGAGGGAGCTGACCTTGTTTGGAGAGTGAGAAAATTGAAGTTCTTCGGTGTAGTAGAAAGGAGAGATTGTCGGAAAACAACCTTCCCCTTCTCCTCTCCATGTGCCGACCAAGTATGACAGCGGCTCAACCGCTGGATGGACAGCCGCTTGCGGCGGAGCCGACGACTTTCCGGCCATCTCTGTAGCCGTTTCCTCTTCTAGAAAGAAATGGCAGGCAGCGAAAATAATCCTATTATTTAATTCAATTTTTTTACTTAATTGAAGTTCTATAATTAATTTATCACAAAAACTTTTATGCATCTAGATCCATGCACCCGACCCGACCCGCGCGTGTACGCGCTTCCACACGCGTCTGACGCGCCCTCACGCGCTCCCACGCGCCTGGGCGGATGCGCACCTTTAGGTTACGTTAAGGATACCTTTCAGTTATGTTAAGGATACCTTTAAGTTATGGTAATGATACCTTTCAGGGATACATTTCAGTTATGTTAACGATACCTTTAAGTTATGGTAAGGATACCTTTCAGTTATGTTAAGAATACATTTGAAATCCTGATTCCAGGTTACATGTCATGTTATGTTAAGAATACTTTTTAGTTATGTTAAGCATACCTTTAGGTTATGTTAAGGATACCTTTAGTTATGTTAAGAATACATTTTGGTTATATTAAGCATACCTTTAGGTTATGTTAAGAATACCTTTAAGTGATGTTAAGGATACCTTTGAAATCGTGATTCCAGGTTACATACCATGTTATGTTAAGAATACTTTTTAGTTATGTTAAGCATACCTTTAGGTTATGCTAAGGATACTTTAATTATTTTAAGAATACCTTTTGATTATATTAAACATACTTTTAGGTATATTAAGGATACCTTTAGGTTATGTTAAGAATACTTTTATGTTATGTTAGAGATACCTTTGTGTACAAAATGTGTAACACAACTACCTTATGGATAATGTATCTCTAACATAACATAAAATTATCCTTAACATAACATAAATGTATGTCTGACCTAAATTAAATGTATGAAATTTGGGCACAAAGGTATCCTTAACATAACCTAAAGGTATCTCTATACATTACCTAAAGGTATTCTTAACATAACCTAAAGGTATGTCTAACTTAACGTAAAGGTGTGAAATCTGGGCATAATGGTATCATTAAGGTAATCTAAAGGTATTCTTACGCATTACATAAAGGTATTCTTACGCATAACTAAAAGTCATGACTAAAATTGAAAAAAAAAAACAAGCGCGAAAAAAAAAAAAAAAAAGCGGGTCGGATTACCCGGATCCGACCAGATCCATGCACCTGATGCACAAGAGACTTACTCTTAATTTATTTAATTGAAAGCACTTGAAACTAACGATAATATCCATTAGGTAACTAACAAGGATATATTAAATAAATACATTTATTTATTTGTGAAGTAATAATTCACTTATATTGTAATATTAGTGTACCGTCTAAATTATTTAGGGATTATGATATAGTGGAGTTTGTATTAAATTAGTTAAATTAAAGATACCAATATGCTTCATTATATTATTTTTTATGTGTAAATGACATTGTCTTTTGAAAGATTTATATTGTGTTAAGCTCATTTTTGTGGCATTTTATATTATTTAAGAGTTTAAAAACTACTTAAAAAATGTTGAATAATTTTCTTAAAAAGTTAACCTATTCATTTCAAAATAAGATGTTACAACTTTACTAAAATAAAGAAATGATGATCATTTAGTTTTACAGACTTTTAAAATTTAATTGTTTTAATTTCAAAATTGTAGTTTTATTGAAATCTTAGAAGTTTAATAAATTTACTTTATTCGAACACTTCACCAACCTGTTTTGAAAATGGTGAACTTTGTTTTAAAATAAATTGTAGTGCAAATTACAATTTTGGTACCACAACTATACCCCTTTTTCACTTTGGGTATCTTCATTTTATCGAGTAACAATTTTGGCCCCACGTTTAAAAAAATCTTACATTGGGTACCTTCCGTCAAGTTTCCGTCCAAACTTGATGGAAGTTAACTAACCCTAATTCAAAACCGCGAAAATTAGCCTATTTTCTTCTTTCCTCTTTCGTTCTCTCAGGAAACCCTAGCTGCTTTTCCTCTATTCTCAAGTTTCACTCAATCTTCAGGTGAGTCTCTCCAAATTTCGATTGCCCTCTTCAATACCACAACCATGAGAAGGAATTACAGTCAATCTTCGAGCTCCAATGAATCTGTTTTCATAAATCATCAATCTGAAATTGTGTATTGTGGGTGTGGGATAGAACTTCCAGTGCAGAACTCTTGGACGGCTAATATAAAGCCTAAGAAATTGAGGATCTTTTTCTACATCAGTACACTTCTGCACAATAGATGACCTAGGGTTTGTTCTAAGCAATTCTTCACAATAATCTCTAATTCTGCTAAATTGCTCTTTCAAAATGTCCTGTAACACTTCCATTGCTTTCTTTCTTCCTCTAAATGCCTTACTTTTGGAGATGTTTGCTTTTAACTTGGTGCAAAGTTCATTCCTAAATTCATTGGTTCCTAACTTTGGATTGTCTTTGAATTTTTTCACGAAGTGTTTCCCTATCCAAGAAGATTTGATGCTAGGATTGTTATAATTCCATCAACAGTAGGAATGGTCAGAATTGAACACCTTAACCTGCCAAGACCTATCATTTTGCATTGGTGATACAAGAATATACCACCCACACCCATCTTTCCTGCATATTGCTTTCAATCTTCTTTTATCATTGTGTTTAAACTTATGACTTATTCGCCTCTTTGCACAATAAATATCTATGACTTCCTTAACTTCTTTTTTTGGTGCTAAAAACAAGGCCCACCACCAACTTTGGTTTTCTTCCCTCAGTCCTAGGATTAAATTTAGGATATCTAGACAACCTCTCCTCATCAGACCTTGCAATGCTTTCAAGCTCATCACTACTACTTATATTTTCAACTGTATCTTTCTCAAACATAGCATATGTCTCATCACTCACATATTTGTTTTTCATCTTTCCATCACTACCTGGAAGACCACAAAATTCAACATCATTATCAACATACTTCTCAAAAAACCTATCATCCTCCTCCATATCATAATCACTATCAACTAATGCATCTTCATCATCTGAGTCGTCTGAGGTTTCACTCTCATCATTGTTAGTTGCAGGTGTAGGTGTATCATCAAAAAAGGAAAAATCAAGTACAAGGTCCACAAAAGCCTCACCTACATTACCCCCACTAACTGCATTTTCCCCAACAATAGAATCAATATGCTCAAAATAAATTAACACCACTCTATCCTTAGGTATATACTTGATAATTTCATAGACTTCAACATCAGTTTTAAGAATCCTTCCAGTCCTCTCTAAACTATGCCCAAATTGATGCCAAAACCTAATATTCTTTTAATCATATCCTAATTCATTTACGAATTCCTTTAACTCGAATAACCTAAACATTTCCCAATCAACATAGTTAAAGTAATCTACTCTACCTACCTGATACACCATAACAGGTGAATATCTTATCATACCACCATGAAACATTTTCAAACTAAATACAGTGGGCTCATTATCAGGGTCTGTACGGTTAACATTGTATTCTTTAAATTATTACCTAAACATGAATATACTATACACAAACTGAAGGAATTGAAGAAAAAACATACCATATTTGGGAACAAATGTGACATCTCTCCGTCTTGACATCGCAATTCAACGTTCTAGAGTTTGGTTTGTTAGCTTTGAAGATAGCAGATGCAAGAATTGGTGAAGAATGAAGAAGAATTAGGAATAATTTGGAGAAGAATTGAAGCAGCTAGGGTTTTTTAGAAAGGGGGAAGAAAAGGGGCTAATTTTCGTGGTTTCGAATTAGGGTTAGTTAACTCCCGTCAAGTTTGGACGGAAACTTGATGAAAGGTACCCAATGTGAGATTTTTTTAAACGTGGGGTACCAAAATTGTTATTCGAGGAAATTGGGGTAAAGTGAAAAAGGGGTATAGTTGGGTACCTAAATTGTAATTTGCCCTAAACTGTATCATACACAATGATACACAAACCTATCTAAAAGGTTAAATTGTTATATATCTAGGGAATTGTATATTTGTTTCTTTCAAAGTTGTATATGTTATTTTTATGTGTATAATCTAATTTGACCAATTTCTCACTTTAATTAGACTAAGTCCTGTAATCCAAACTTTAAATTTTAAATTTTGATTCTTTTCATCCTAATGCTTCAATATTTTGTTCAAATTTTAGGCTAACTTTGTACAATAAAGTTAGTTTTAATAATTTCTAAAAAACTTAATATAGCATTCATCATTTTCATGTATGAATATTCATATATCATTAAATTTCCTCAGATTTAAAATACCAATATTTTGTTGACACATATTTCAACCTTACATGAAACCACACATAAACTTTGCCTATCATGCAAGCAAGCCTTTTTTAATCCCTCTACATGTCCTCAAAGATTAATTTAGCAACTATTAAACACAGCCTTTTTTTTAAAGAATAACTATTAATTACTCTTTAATTAACAGTAACACTTAATTATATTTTTAAGTTCCACCATACACTCCAATTTTCTTCCAAAATCTTTTAATATTATTAAAAACTGAACAAGAGCAACTATGTAAATATGTGGGGCCAAAATGGAGTTAGGAAAGAGAAGTGGGGCAGAAATAGAATATCAAAAAATATTTCCTACCATAAACGGAGAGTTTCAAATGCCGATGCTCTCGATCGTCTCCATTTCCTCCCTCCACCTCTCTCTCTCTCTCTCTCTCTCTCTCTCTCTCTCTCTAGGGTGGAATAGCAATGGATCTTGGATTCCCACATTTATCTATTCTCATCGCTTCCCGCAAATTTCTCTTCTCACTCATCCACCAAACCAATATTGGCGATGATTCTAGCAACAACCCTAACAACAAAGTCAAATACCAAACATCATTGCACGTAGATGCAAATGCAATGGATTTCATCCACTACCTTTTATTCCCTGCTTCCATTCCTTCTTCCCCTTAACCGATTGCTTCTCCAATGGCCATTGCCTAGGGTTGATTCTCTATCCATTCCCGCCTTTTCTGGTGAGTTCATCTTCCTCCTCTCTGATTACCCTTTTCTGGCATGTCAAATCATGTCCCAATGTTGTTTGTATATTTGCATTCACGACCCTATTCATTATGTGAACATGATGCTAGCAGTTTCCATTCTATTTATGGATCAAGATTAATTTAAATATGAAGAAGGCGTTATTTGGGATGATCTGATGATTTCAGCTTTCTCCTTTGAATCTTGTTCTGAAAGAATAAGAGTGAGCTACACTATCAAATGTGGCGTATTCAGCTAATCGAAAAGGATGTCAAAATCTAGAAATTTCCAAGATAGCACAATTATCTTGTGCATTGCACTGATCGGGGCCATTTCTTGTATGAGTGTTTGAATCGGGCTTAAAAATTATAACTTTTACGGTTCGTAACTATATGTATTATTAGTTGAAACAATTATATCATGCAAAAGGAGTCGTACTTCATATCATCAAAGTTGTTGTGACCCAGCAGAATTGGCCACTTTCGCCGAGGCCTTTAAGCAGAGTTCTATTCCTCCCAGCATGTGCCTTTAAATAGGTTATCTATGTTAGCAATTGAGAAGGAAGTTATTGAATTGCTTGATTGTGCAGACTTGATTAATACTTTACCTAAATTAAGGAGGTTGTGATTATTTTGGTCATGATCGTCTAATTGTTATAATTATATAGACATATTATGAATAGTCTTTTTTTCCCCTTCTTTGACATTTTTGTCTCTATCTTTGTACATGAAAGAAAATATTATATAATCCCAATTTAAAGTTCGGATGCGGTCAAGAATTGTTGGTTACAACGGTCGTGTAGTGATTAAATGATCGGATAAATGAATGATGGCCTTTCTTTATAATAATGTAGATGAATCATACACCATCAGAATACAATGCATGTGATCGAGGCAAGATGGAACTGGCAAACAAAAGTTCTACCACAACAGTTTCAAATGCATTTGAGTTGAAGAAAACGGATGAAGTGGCAAAAAGAAATGCAAGTCCATGCCCATTACCCACCCCTAGAGTATTTATGAATGCTGATAATCTGACAAGTGCCACACCGACGATATCACCTAGCCCAAAAACAAGCAACAGTAAGGGTAGTGTATCATCAAGTGTGAATCAGGGGAGAGGAAGTGAGGGAGTAGATAGTACAAGTACTGCAGCTTTTAAGCCCCACACTGGTGGTGATGTTAGATGGGATGCCATTAATTCAGCTTCTTCACGAGACTCTCCTCTTGGTCTTAGCAACTTTCGTCTCTTGAAGCGGCTTGGTTATGGAGATATTGGAAGTGTCTACCTTGTTGAACTACGAGGGACGAATACTTACTTCGCCATGAAAGTGATGGATAAAAGTTCTCTTATAAGCAGAAATAAGCTGCTTCGAGCAGAAATGGAGAGAGAGATTCTTAGTCTTCTTGATCACCCTTTCTTACCTACTCTGTATTCGCACTTTGAGACTGAAAAGTTTTATTGCTTGGTGATGGAGTTGTGCAGTGGAGGTAACCTTCATTCTCTTCGCCAAAAGCAACCCAATAAGCATTTTACAGAGGAAGCTGCTAGGTTACTACCTCTACTTTATTCTTCTTTATGGCTCTCTCTTATTTATATGCCTTTTCAACTTTTTCATACCATTACATCTCATGCTAATATTGGCCCACATCATATTTTTCATGGCTTTAGTGTTATTGCTAAATTGATTATCAAGAAATATATTAGTAGCGTTAAACACAGGACGGCATGGCCCTGTTCTCCGATCATCTGATGCATGAACAGTCTTAGGCATCCTAAATATATTTTGGAAAAATGCGTTTTCATTCCCTGCACTCTCAGATCTTTTAGCTTTTTGTCGCCTACCTATTTAGATGATTGTTTTAACATGTTTCTGCGAATCTAAATCTGTACAGATTTTATGCATCAGAGGTGCTGTTAGCTCTTGAGTATCTGCATATGTTGGGAATAGTCTACAGAGATCTAAAGCCAGAAAATGTTCTAGTGAGAGGAGGGGGGCACATCATGCTTTCTGACTTCGACTTATCACTCCGTTGCTCCGTAAGCCCAACACTAGTAAAATCTTCATCTGCTCATAGTGCAAGTGAGACTAGTGGTGGCCTCTTAGATGATGAGAATGCGGTGCGTGGTTGTATGCAACCATCAGGGTTTCTTCCCAACTTCCTAGGAGCAAAAAAGAATCGGAAATCCAAGTCCGATTTCGGGCTCGGGAATAACGCCAACTCCCAGCTTCCCGAGCTAATGGCAGAGCCCACGAATGTACGATCCATGTCCTTCGTTGGAACCCATGAATATCTCGCTCCAGAGATAATCCGTGGAGAGGGACATGGCAGTGCAGTGGATTGGTGGACATTTGGGATTTTCTTGTATGAGCTCTTGCATGGAATAACCCCCTTCAAAGGCTCAGGCAACCGCGCTACACTGTTCAACGTGGTAGGGCAACCACTCAAGTTCCCGGATACGCCACAAATAAGCTTAACGGCGAAGGATCTTATAAAAGGGTTGTTGGTGAAGGAACCACACAAGAGAATAGCATACAAGAGAGGGGCAACAGAGATCAAACAGCATCCTTTCTTCAAAGGTCTGAACTGGGCTTTGGTAAGAAGTGCTACTCCTCCTTTTGTGCCCGACCCTATAGATTTTGGGCAGTTTGCCAGTAAAGACGAAGAGAAGAAGATTGCAGACATGGGAGGTGATCATAGGGACAAAAGCACCACTGATCATTCTTCTTATGTTGAGTTTGAGTATTTTTAGGATATTATACTCTTGATTTTCTTATGATGCACACATATATATACACACATCTTTTGGGAGAACTGTATCTTGCACACCTCTCATGGGCATCTGGTGTCGTAACAACAAACTCATGTCAACTTGTGCTTATGGAACGTGTGTAGGGTAACATTTCTCGATGTTTGAGTTGAGAGAATTTGTACACAGAGGTAACATTTTGACTAAATTATTGATCAAAGAAGATGCCCATCAATTTTTGCTTTTTCAGTAAACTTTACTAAATTATGGCTTTGATCGAATCGCATCGTTGAAGTTGATTTATTAGGCCGTGGCTTCACAAAATTGAAAATATTATATACCACTCTGTCTAATGTGCATGGTGTATATGTATTTTATCATTTCCTTGATGTTCATGATAGCTTAATTAAGTTAGTTATATTAGATGGTGATGCAAATATAATCATTTAAAAAAGGATTAATCAAATTTATCACACTCAAGTCAATTATTATTTCTATATATTTGAATATATCGTTAATAATGGTTCAAAAATAATATTCTATCTGATCTCAATTAAGTGTCATTTTAACGTTGTTATTATTATCGATCAAGAAACATAAAGTTTGGACAAATACAGAGATTTAAGATCTAAAACTGAAAAGAGATTCAAATAAATTTCACTGTAGAGTCCTATCAAATTCCAAAATTCAGTTAAATAATGGCAATATGGATAACTTTGGAATTGAATTGTATATATCTCTAAAGAGCAAATAATTGAAAACCTTTAAAACAACACCTTTTGAGTTTGAAAGAAGTAAAATAGTTATGATTTTCTTTAATGAATTTACAATTGTTTATCTCAAGTGCAAAAATACAATATCAATTATTTTTTAATGTGTAAAGTAAATTTTTTATGTATATAATCATTAATTATTGGAAAAAATATATTACATAACATGAGTAAAAAGCTTATGTATATAAATTAAGAATATATACAAATACTTTTTAGATCATGTGATTATCATGAAAATATTTTTGTAAGAAAGATCATTAACCTAAGTAAATTTAAGAAAATGAATTGTTCTAATATTAATATATAAAATAAAATACTATTTAAAAATGATGTTAAAATTACGTTAATAATACATATTTATAAATATACTCTAAATATATTTCATTTTATGTCTTATTATTATATAGATTTCAATTCCAAATTAATTTAAATATAACATATAGTTAATAAATGTATATGTGTGTGAATTTGTATGTATATTCTTAAAACTTCACTAAAAAATCATTAAATCTTTAAAAAATGTAAAAAAAATATTATTCACTAAAAATATTATTCATTATTATATTTCTTACTCAAAATATATTATATTTTATATTAATTTTTTAAATATTTATTTTGATATAACCCGTGTACAACACGGCTTTATACTAGTTTTAAAACTAATATTATAATATCCAAAGAAAAAGAAGAAGAGAAGATTTCAATTTTCAATAAAAGAGAGTGTGGGACCCACAAAGCTGCCTGTTTTCTTTCTTTGTAGAAATGATCAAACCGGCCAAGAGTGACACTAACTACATAGACTACTTCGCTCAAATCCAATTCCATTTCCATTTCCATTTCCTCTTTGTAATAAATATCCTTGCACCTCAATTCGTGTAGATAGCCAAACGAAGAATTTCACGCCAGTTGCCCATGGCCTTTGAGAAGATCAAAGTCCACAACCCCATCGTAGAGATGGACGGTCTCTCTCTCTCTCTCTCTCTCTCTCTCTCTCGTTTTTTGTTTGCTTGTTTGAATTAGATAGATTGGGTGAACATAGCCTAATTATTTGGGAGGTGTTACTGCTTTTAAAAGCGGGATTATGAATGTTATTTTGATTCAATCCAGTACAAAGAGTTACATGTAATTGTCTTCTCACAATCTGACATTTTGTAGTGATAATGCCTTTTCCTTCTTTTTATTAGCAATAAAAACCAAGTTTTCTTTTGTATTGTGGGTTTGGGGAGATATGCCTATAGGTTCTGGGGATATCAGGTGAGCTGATGAGGCATTGATAAATTGGGATTGGGATTGTGATTGTGATTGATATCCTCTACCGTGCACAAAACAATGAACCAACCATGTGAAACAAGCACGTTTTACAACAAAAAATGAGTGAGATTGTAAGCTAACTGAACTCCCCAAAATTAGCTAACACTATGGCTCAGTTAGCTCTGTCAACTGACACAACTGGTGGTGTTGTGTTGTGTTGCTTGCACAGGAGAGGATACAAATAGGTTAACTGTGGAGAAATTTTGATGATGGAGATGGTCGGAACAGTTGCTTCCTTGGCAATATCAGTTAGGAGGGTGATTAAATTATTGCAACTTATACTTGCTCACTTTGTGTTCGTGTAATTGAAGTTCTATAATCTAATAGTTAAAACCATCTGAATAATATGTGTTCATGTTAATGACTGAATATAAGTATCTGTCTCTCTCTCTTTTTTTTTTTCTTTAAATCTATTTTTGAAGACTGAAATAATGCTCGATGATAGTTCTTGAGGTCAATTTCAGTACTATTATGTTGGGTTCATATGGAGCTGTTGAGGAACTATCATAACACACTTGATGCAGAATGTTAGGGAAAAAAATCTTTGTAGAGACATCAAAATGCTATATATCTCAAAATTCCCACTTTACAGTATCTGTAAATGGAGGACATGATCACTATGATTAAATTTTTAGAGTTTGGTGCAGGTGATGAAATGACTCGAGTAATCTGGAACTCTATCAAAGAAAAGGTATGATTGCTGATTTTGTATCCCTCGCAAGGACCAGTATCATAATGAGTTTGCAACATTTGCAGCTTATACTTCCTTTCTTGGAGCTAGACATAAAGTATTTTGACCTTGGTCTTCCTCATCGTGATGCCACCAATGACAAGGTTACAATTGAAAGTGCAGAAGCTACCCTTAGGTATGTAATTTGTTTTCATTTCTTTCATTTCCTCTGTTTGCTTTTGAACGTTCATTTGGAGCAAAAATTAGTTCCTTGCTTGGAGGATGAAATTTCCAGATTTTCATTCATCTTGTAGGAGAATAATTGGCTTTGGCCTAGTGATGAATGAGCAGAACTGAAAGTCAAGATTTCTCAATTTGTCTTCTCTTTCTTGCATGATGGTTCAAGTATTAAATATATGCAATTTGGTTTCAGTAGAATGAAATTGGTATACTATAAAAAGTTTTAACTCTTTAATTCCTAAACTTCGGAAAAAAACTTCCAGCAGATTTATGTAGCCATTTCCGTTTTTCCTTCTTTCTCATCAAGATGTAATTGTTTGAGTAAACTGAGTATTCTGGTTTGCTTAATTATTCTCCCTTCCCCCATTGTACTAATAAAAAGATAAAGCATTTCCTTTAATTTTTAGCTTTTAAGATTAATGATTTTTTTGTTGGTGATGGATGCATAATGCAAGGTTCATGTTGGCAACTGTTGGGGTAGCTTAAATTGAACTGTAAAAACTTTGCGTTGGCTTTCTACCCGGGTGCTCTGGAATTTAACACTTCATTTTTATTTTCTCTTTTGACAAACTCTAGGTACAATGTGGCAATTAAATGTGCAACCATTACTCCAGGTACGTGGTTTAGTAACAAGACGACCAATTTAATATTTTACTCCAGCCAACAGTTGCAGAAACCATTGTTTCTTGAATCATAGTTCATGCTTGTTTGGCCAAAGATACTATTGAAGTATTCTACACCACTGCTGCACTTGTTTCAGTTCTTACCAATTTGCTTGACTTGTTTATATTCTACATTGATGTTTTTGTATCATTTGGCTTATTGAATAGATGAGGCCCGTGTTAAAGAGTTCAACTTGAAAAATATGTGGAGAAGTCCAAATGGAACCATTCGAAATATCTTAAATGGTTGACAAATTTCCTTCGAAGTTTCTTGATTTGAATCTTCTACCCGGTTGCAGATTTTCACTGGAAATGTGAATTTCATTTGCTGCAGGGACAGTATTTAGAGAACCAATTATATGCAAGAATGTTCCTCGGCTTGTCCCAGGTGCTTATGAGTTACTTGGAACTGTAATTGAGGCTTACTTCCCATTTTTCTGATATTAAGTGTAAAACTTTCCAATTCTCAGGTTGGACCAAACCAATAAGCATAGGGAGACATGCATTTGGTGATCAATATAGAGCTACGGATTTAGTAATTCAAGGAGCTGGAAAGCTAAAAATGGTTTTTGGTGTGTGCTATCCTCTAGTTTTTAGTACTTACTACAAAATTGCAGGCTTGTATTCTTCAAAAGCGGCATATGATATAATAATGTATTTTTCAGTACTTCTGCACAGTTAACTTTCAGTGTCATAATGTTCTCGGATTATTGGTACAGACAATTAAAAAGCGACATATATGATGCACATTGCAGTACCAAATACAGCTGATGAGAGCATAGAGCTGGAGGTATATAACTTCACTGGTGCTGGTGGTGTAGCTCTGTCAATGTTTAACACTGATGAGGTTTGAGTCTATAAAGTCCCTCTCTCTCTCTCTCTCACACACACACACACACACACACTCACACGCGCACATGATAAGGCTGGATGGCTTATTACTTTAGTACGCCCCATGAATCTACTGCTCAGTGCTTGCTAGTTCTTTCTCATCCACCGAGAGGACATTACAAAACTCTGTTGGAATGAGCTCTAATTGGGCCTGGAAACAACAGATTATAAATTTGATATTATTCAGATTACACAGACCAAAATGCTTTCACCATTTTAACATATACTAAGCTCTCTATCTATTCATCCACTAGAATACTTCTGCAACATTTGCATTGAGAGAGTAATGATGTCCTTTGTGGTTCTCAGTCTATTCGTGCTTTTGCGGAGGCTTCAATGAGCACTGCTTACCAGAAACAGTGGCCACTTTATCTTAGCACCAAAAATACCATTCTGAAGAAGTATGATGGAAGGTAGTTATATTATTTTGTCTAGTCTTCCAACTCTGGTTTCTTGCCACCCTCACCATTTACCAATTGGAGCTTGCCCTTATAATAATAATTATTGTTATTATAATTTTTTGCTTTCAATCCCCATAGGTTTAAAGACATATTCCAAGAAGTTTATGAAAGAGAATGGAGGGGCAAGTTTGACGCTGCTGGTATCTGGTAAAACTAAGTTTTTGACAGAGATGGAAGTCCAGTTGGATTCTTATATATTAATATATCTCTTGACATAATAGGTATGAACATCGTCTTATAGATGATATGGTTGCTTATTCTCTAAAGAGTGAAGGAGGTTATGTTTGGGCATGCAAAAATTATGATGGAGATGTTCAAAGTGATTTTTTAGCCCAAGGTATATACAATGTTTCCGTGCATCTAGCATCTGCATTGCACTAATGAACACCTGCCTTGTCCTGAAGGGATGTAGTGCAGTTATTTGCTTTCTTTTGCATATGATCAGGGTTACAAAATAGTTATTTGTCTTAATGCAGGATTTGGCTCTCTAGGTTTGATGACATCAGTGCTAGTACGATTGCTATATTCTTGATCTTTCAATCTCTTATTTTTCGTTGTTATTCTGGTAGCAACTTCTCGTATTTCGATAGGTATGCCCCGACGGAAAGACAATTCAAGCAGAGGCAGCACATGGCACAGTTACACGCCATTACCGTGTTCATCAGAAAGGAGGTGAAACTAGCACTAATAGCATCGCTTCAATCTTTGCCTGGTCACGGGGGCTTGCTCACAGGTAGAGGATTAGTGTCCCCATTGGTGCATTCCACCGAGTGTAGCATTCACCATTCATTTTGCATACACCAACATGAATGTGTGTAAATGTGGTGAATACTACATGGGATGCACCGGGTGTGGGATTTAGGGATCTTATTTCAACTGTTGCTTACATTTATCTCGTTTTATTAATGCGTAGATTTCTCGACTTTAATAGGGCAAAGTTAGACGAAAATTCCAGACTCTTGGAGTTCACAGAGAAACTGGAAGCTGCCTGCATTGCAAGTGTTGAGTCTGGAAAGATGACCAAGGATCTTGCTATTCTTATTCATGGGCCCAAGTGAGTCATATTTGATGTTGATAAGACTTTGTTTTGTTAATAGAAAAAAACCCCTTTCTTTCTTTTCATTTTGGTGTCCATTTCACATGGATGTGTTTTTTGCAGGGTGTCCAGAGATGAGTATTTGAATACTGAAGAATTTATTGATGCTGTTGCTAAGGAGTTGAAAAATAGACTCTGGAAAAAGGCAAAGCTATAGTCACAGGAATTGAATGCTAAGCTAAAAGTCGTCATTTCCTACATGTATTAAATCAAATGTATCAATAAGCACTACATAAGGTAATGCAATATCAGATTCTACACTCAATTCTATTTGGATCATAGTATTTGAGAAATAATCTGAAATTTGAAGTAGTAAAGCAACTACCATTGTTTGGATTGATGTAAATTTGAGGACCCATCACTTTGATTTGGTACCAAGTTCCTAGTGATTTTGGTGAATCTGAAATTCACTATGATATTGATGGACATAATTTGAAATCCAAAAACAACCTGAATGGTTGGTGGTGGTCCGAGCAGTGATCAAAATTAGTGAATTTCGAAATCATAGTGATTTTCTTGCCATGGGTGTTTGCTCTTATCTAGATAAGTTCTTTAATTCTCGTATCTTTCATTGTAATCGTAAAGTGAATCGAGTTACACACGAACTCGCTAGGTTCTCTTCCTTTCTCACTTCTCCCTCTTCGTGGAAGCAAGGTGATTTCCCTTATTGGGTTTCGAAGCTTATAGCTTTGGATCTTGATGAGCGACGAAGTTATTGGTTTCTTTTGATTAAAAAAGAAATGGTGATTGGTGGTGGTGCAAAAAACGTGCTTTTCATATCTAGCTTCGCATCTCCAAAAGCTTGTTACTATCCTTATTTAAAGTTTATGCAATGACCAAGGATAATTGTGTTTTAGGGTGTAATTAATAGGCACTCGCAATAAAACCATTGAAAATACTTCGTAACATTTGTCAATGGCGGCTATTGATGGAAAAATAAATTAATCAATTATTGAAGGAGTTTGGCGGAAGAAAAAAAAAAAAAAGGGTAAACTGTATAAATGGCTATAAAACTATGAGTCCTATTAAAAAATATTTACTGAAGTTTAATTTCTATGGAAATCGGTACTAGATTTTTATTGTTCTTTACTGCATTATCAATATTTTCAGCTAATTTCATCTTATATGACAAGTCAAAAAAAACACGTTAACCAATCGAAAGCTTGGTCAAATTAGGCACTACACATTGCAATCTGCATTTAACGATATAGTTAATACTATAAAAACCCAAATGTTCATGTGAAATTTTAATTGCCACGTAGGTAAAAATTACCAAAACTTGACCCAGAAAACAAAATATAAAAGTTAAATATCAATTCGAGTAAATTTAAATTTCTACCTAATTTCATGCTAGTGGAGCAATTTGCTACCATAAATACAATTTAAAAAAAAATACAATTTTTCCAACAGCCTAAAATGTCACGAAATTATTGGTAGTTACACATTTTAATTTATTTCATTTTTAACCCATGCCAATTCAGGAGTAAATCTGATATGAGACCGTCTTATATATTGTGAGACATATTAACTTATAATCGAAATTTAACAATTTAGGTGACAATTTTGTGAAAATGGATTCAAGTAACGAAATATAAGAATTCGTCTCCAAAAAATTATTGGTCGGGGCATATTTGTAATATGGGCATGACGTAGTATGATAAAGCTGAAGGAGTAGGATCCAAAATTAGTTATTAAATAAGGCAGCAGTTAGAAGAAGAGTAGCAGACATTGTTAAGTTATGAAGAAGGACAAGTTTTGAGATTAGAGAGAGAAGAACCATCGGCGCATCGCCATTTCATCTTACGATGTTGCTGCAAATCCTCAATTTTCGCATCGCGGCCCTTCCTTTTCTCAGCAATCCGGCTTCCATAAATGCTAATTTCTCCAAAAGAAGCTCTGTTTCTCCTCATTTTTGCGTCCGTTGTGTCTCCGATCAAGCGTGCAACAACATTCCGGTGACTGACATCGCCGGAATTTTGCATAATAAGGTATGGTGTTTATTGGATTAGATTCGATAGGTTATCGTTAACTTTGTTTTTCCTTGTCGAGTTTAAACGATTTCGTGTGGGTTAACAGGTTCTGGTTTCAGCTGCTATATCTGGGGCTATTGGGCAATTGACAAAACCCTTGACGTCAACTATATTATATGGGAAGAAATTTGATATGAAAACGGCTTTGCAAGCTGGGGGTTTCCCTTCTACACATTCTTCTGTAAATTTCTTTTTATATTTAATTCCACTTTTGTATTGATGGATAGTTTTAGTTGATGATTGCTTTAATCTCACTGCTTCTTCTTCTTCTTCTTCCCTAATTCCAGGCTGTTGTGGCAACTGCAACTTCTCTTGCCCTTGAGAGGTATTTGCAACATCTTTTGTTTGGTTAATGATAATTGTTATTGTTATTTGAATGATTGAGATAATTCATGTTTGTATTGCAGGGGATTTTCTGATGCAATTTTTGGTTTAGCTGTAGTATATGCTGGCCTCACCATGTATGATGCACAGGTTTGTGTTACAAAATTGATTTCTTTTCTCTGTTTATTCAACCTTAGTGATTCCAAACATGGATTTAATTGACATTTTGATAGAGTAATACACTAATTTCCGAATTTGACTGACTCTGGAAAATATGATTTGTTTGCAAATTAGCTCATTGATTTAAGGCCTTTGAAGCTATCAATGCAACATGTGGTTAGATATCCATACTATCATTATATTGTTTTCTCTGGTGAATTGGGACTGTATATGTTATTTCGGTAAACATCATATAGGGTATTAATTTGTTTCGAAAGCTTTTTTGTAGAAAATAGTTATCTTCAATGATTTTCGATAATATAATTAGATTTCTATTTCTCAAACCGGAGATGAACTTGAGCCTTCATTGAGAACAAATTACCACAATGGTTTCTGAAATGATTTTTACCAACTTATTTGTCTATCAATCTATAATTTTCATTTGATGAGCATGCTACTATGTGGTAAAACTATGCAAAATCTTGGAATGTCTACTGCATCTAATATGCATCCTCGGTCGTGCATAAAACACAAACGACTGTTGTGGTGTGAAATGTCAGTGTTACACCTAAACATATCAAGCTTAATGAGTAAACCATGTTATAAATTGTAAATACAACTGATTCTCTGTGTGAAATGACACCATTTTACACCATGACAGTAGTGTTTCCGTGCATTTTACACACAGCAAAGAATCCAAACCCTATTGCATGACTTACTATGAAGCCTTTTCCGCTTTGACAAGGTCAATTCAGCTTCACCATAATGGTTTCTTGCAGGGAGTGAGAAGGGAAGTGGGCACTCATGCGAAAGTATTAAACAAAGTCGTGCCAAGAACCACATCATATCCTACTTCCTCGAGAAATGATATCAATGATGTTGTAAATTCTTATTCAAGAGAATTATCTTCAGATTCAGAGAACATGGACCCTGTTTTCTTGGATGAGTGTACCTCTTTCGAGAAGAAGGCTACCAATTCTTCAGTGTTACTCAAATCTGACAACAGAACGCAAACGGGTAAAAACTTATTTATAAGATCATCCTCCGGTGTAGTGTCTGATGTATCCGAAAGTGTGAATGTTGCACTGAAAGAATCCATCGGTCACACAGAAATTGAAGTTGTAGCAGGCGCCTTGTTGGGTTTCGTAGTTAGTTTAGCAATATCTTCTTATTTATAGAGCTACACTGTGATTCATTCATGAAATTTAAGTTCTTCATGGTTTAATCTGATACCATACATAGTTTCATAATCACAATATCCATACACTCTTCTAAATGTTTGGAATAAACTATAAACTTATATTCTCCATTCAATACAATCAACATGAAGTCTTGCCATTCTTTTTTTTTTTTTCATACATTTATCATCACGCTGTGACTGGCCCCTTGATTTGAACCCTGCTATGTGGGTTGATGCAAATTTAGAAAACTGACAAAACAAAATGATTTATAAAGTGCTACTTAATTCTGGTCTGCTCTGTGTGTTATAAAGCATATATTTTTATAACGACTGGTTCGGAATTGGATCGGACAAGTACACCGAGATAATGAATAATACCATGTATAAAATTGAATGAATTACCCAACAAGTAGTCCACCTAAATTCAAAATTAGAAATTATATATCTATCACACATCTCTACAACTTGTTATTGTCCACATCTAATATATGTGGTTATTTAATTTGTTTAAATGGCCAGATGATTCTAGGCCCACTTTTTTTTTTTTCTTTTAATGTAAAAATAAGTTAATATCTAGGTAACAATACTTGTATAATATGAATTATGTATGTGACTTAACATATATAAAATAAACTTAAAAAATAAAAAACTATTTGTGTTGTATCATTTGCAGGCTTGCATTTATCTTTGTCTACTACAACAAAGAGGGTTTTTGTGACTTAATAATGACATTTAGAGTGTTGGATTGAGACGAATATTTTGTGTTTGATTTGACTGAGTAGAGTTGCAGAATTGAAGACCACAAAGATGATGTTTACGCAAATAAGCACTACAAACAAGACACTAGCATCCAAATGCTAGCTAATCTTCATATAAAGCACATTATTAACACAAACCACCTCTAAAACCAAACATCCCATGAGTTCTCATTAATATGCAGATGCAAAAACTAATGGGGACCTAATTCCATAGCCACTTTTAATGCGTGTTGGACTGTTTTCATATATGGACGAAATTAAAACCAAAGATAAGGATATATGTATATACATACGTAATGCATCATCATCTAAGTCAATATAGTATCTATTTCCCCCACGCTCACAAGATTTATCACAACTTCAGCATAAGATCTCATAAAAGTGGAGAACATTCCACTCTAGCCAGCCAAAAGTATCAGGTTCCATCGAGGAACTCAAAGAAGTGAACAGAGACGAAGGGCCAAAAGGCAGGCATATCAGTAGATATGCACAAGTTTTCTAAGTCTCCAGCTTGTGTTGCAACCTGCAAGTCTACCTCATTCAAAGAAGTAGATAGTAAAGCTAACATTGGCAACATCATTTGTTGATTTTCTAACAGCCAAAGGGGGCACATTCATGGCTGCTACATTCATCTCCCTAGTGTAGTTTAGCACTATTAGTTGATATACTTTCAACTCTAACAAAATAGCTGCCTCTGTAGAACCGTGCGCTTCAAAACTTGACAGAAGAAACGAGTGAGCTTTTTTCCATATACTTAATCACCAGAGTACGTCACCATCCTGCACGTCAACACATCTGAATTTCACATTTATTATAAAGGAAAAAAAAAAAAAAAAACCTTTCATCAGCTCTTTCCTCATATCTCCAAATTGATAAAAAAAGGTGCAACACACTTTTAATAAGCAAAAAGCTCAGAATATTCACATTTACATGTGGATGGTAAGGAACAGATGATGGATTTGTCCAAGGTGTGAACTTACAGCTATATTCAGAGTGAATTGAATGTGAGCTCCAACTATGGTCCAACCAAAAAGATTTGTCTAAGTCACTTCATTTCTTTTAGAGACCTGTGAACCAGCTTTCATGGGTCTGGTCCAGCCTATTATCTAGGAAACGAGCTGTTCAAGCGAGGCAGTACACCCCCAGCTGTGGTGGTTTCCCATTGACAAAAAGTTCAGCTGTCAGAGCTTTTTGTGACCCCACTTCTACTATGATCTAATGCCGGGTGCTCCACATAGTTATAGTCGTACATTACATGTTCCGATCAGATTTATCACGATTTATTTTCTTGTTCGCAAACTATAAATCCTTCATGTTGTAGTCTTTAGAACACATTTCACTGGTTGGAATTCTAAACAACAATTTACCAACTAAGACTAGTGTATGGAATCCACTATAATTCGTAATTCCCTGTCCATGTGCGGTAATAATGTTGGCCACAGTTAATAATGAATCCACATCATCTGATCTTTTCTCCTCACCAATTCAGTGATAGACATTTATCAATCCTCAACGTTTCACCATTTTGTTGGCTTAGTAAGCACTAAGCAGATAATGTAGGATCTCAATTACAAGGTAGTGATAAAACATTATGATGAATTAAGTTGTGGTAAGAGCTATCAAACGTGCAGCACAATTTGGAAAAAAAAAAAATGGAAATTTACATGGAAGTAGAAGTAAATCAGCCTATGCCACGTGTTTTCCACTGCAGTATCTTTGATTCTTTGTTACAATAGATTGTATTGCACAGTCAAATAGGCATTATAATCCTAGTCTATATGATAATACATCACTTTTTGACAGCGGTCACATAACTTCCACCAAATTCTGAGTTCTTAAGAATAGAATTCTTGTGTTAAAAAGTTTCATTGGTTAGGTTAGGTCCCTATGTGAAATATATTTTTCAAGCTTCAAGATTGAATATTCGTTTACTTGTATGCAACAAATACAAATAATGGAACACAAATATTTCTTGATCATTAGAACTCTTTAACTTAGTCGCATGTCATTCTCACACACAAAGACCCAAAAAATTTAAATTTAAAAAAATACTAAAATTGCGAGGTGGTGGATAGGATATTACAGAGAAAGCAAATAGACAGGTACTGAATAAACGAGATATTGATAGAGACAAAGATTCATGAAGAACAATCATGTTTTCTTATAGCCTTCTACCACAATTTGGTCTTCCTAAGATGGTTAATGGAAATCGTAATCCTTTTTTAACTTTCATAATCAATATTCCGACAAGTAACGAGCCCATATTCATTTTCCAATTATTTGTTCTCAAGTATTATCTATTATGTAAATAAACAAACTTATCTTTCAACTACATGTATTAGCACTAAAGTAATAAAGAGGGATGATGTTCAAACTGCAAAATTAGTAGTACAAAATGCAAGGAACACCGGTAACATACTAAACTAAGATCACATAGTACAAATCATAAAAAACACACTCAATAATAAACACTCAAGGAATGTCCGGGTGCAATTTGGGTGTTCTGGGAAAAGTTATTTAAGAAATAAACTGAGGATATATTTATTAAAATGTCTCAATTGTGTTTCTGAGAACTACGAAAGAGAACAATTTTGGGAAAAGCAAAACATATATACTAGTTTTAGATCACAGGAATATGTGGAAGCGAATTGATTTTTTGGGGTGGTTAGATTATTTAAATAGTCCTAATTATTTGGAAGCACTAAAAAGTTTTAATTCAGTTAAATCATACGAGGGAAGGTTAAGATAGACATTGCGGAAAAAGGACAAAACATAAAATTATCATATTTTTAATAGTAGTAATAGATATATATTAGCAAAAAATAAGATAATCAGATAATGTATAATGCATTATACTAGTCTATAATGGAAAACATTGCATCTTTCTTGTAAGACATATCCATAGGACCCTGCCACACACGTACTGCGAAAGTTAGTTCTAGACTTTTTCTTTACTATATCTGAATATCTTGCTCCATGAATATATCCTATTCAAACAAATTCCAGGAAGGCAACAGGTCCCATGACAAGAGCAACTCGAGTCTTGCATCACGGGGATAAGACCCAGCAAGATTATCATTTATAATCCATAGCCATAACTTTACTCAGTACAATAATACTTCGTCGAAGGAGATAGCCATATACCTGAATAACTATGAATCCAAGCAGTAATCCTGGCATCAAGTTAAGTTAGAGTACCTTTATTGCATCGGATCATCTGACCACTTTTCTCTTAATTTACTTTTTTTCTTTCTCTTCTGTTCATTTTGTTAGAGCACCAACTTGAACCCCTCAGACAAGAAATCATCCCTGAGAAAAGAAAACCGTGAGTGGTGAGAGGATATTCAAAGATCACTCTAGTAGAGAACAACTTGGGCCCAGAAAAAGTTGGATCATATGTACATCAAAATTTCTTAGATCAGTCATATTTAGAACAATCTTCGCCCAATACAACAGAATTAAAAACCTAAATAATTTGGTAATCTTAATCCATGAAACAGAATCCAATGACTAAGAAACCCAAGATTAATAAGAGCTTATGAGTTAGACTTTTGTAAGAAACCCAGTTATATATATACTAGCTGCAAGAAATTTTCAAAAATAAATATCCATAGTTGACTCAGTAGATACTTCACAAGTCAACACCAGAGAAAGTCACATAAGTCTAAACAATCAAACAGCTAATATGCATTACACTAAATTTCACCTTTTATTCCTGATGACCTTTCCTTTCTTCTTTTTCTCCACCACATGTTTCTTCGTTACATCTCTACCATTAAGCGGAACAAGGCTCTGAACACAAAATTCAGCATAAAAAACGAAAGGCAAACTTTCGACGAGCACTTCATCAACACTCTTCGTTCTCAAATCATACCAAAGAAGTTTCTTATCATCGCAATTCAACAGAACCTTATTCCCATCTTTCGAATATGTCAATGGCTTCACGAAATCATTTCGCTCTATAACTGGAGGACCAATCGAAAGCAGCTTAACCCACGATTCCTTCAGTCCATATTCTCTCATCACCCAAATAACAGCTCTGCCATGCCTATTAGTAGACACCACTGAGAGACAGTCTCCAATAACATCCAAATTAACATCAAGACCTCGGATCCGAAACCCCGGAGGCATCATCACCGGATAATGCTTCTCAGTTTCAACACTAAACCCCATGATTCTAGCGGCACCCAAATCTTCACGATCTTCCACCAGAGTGTGCAAAGCCCCATTAACGTGCACTCGCCAATTGCCCCTCAAAAATGGCAGCGGATAAGGAAAATCCTCGATTCTTCTCCATGAATCCGATTTCAGGCCATAAATTTTAGTCTCAGAGGCCATCCAAATATGGGTATTCTTATGCCTAAATTCCACAATCCTAATAACCTTGTAGTCATCATTTCTGGAATCATAGCCAAACCCATAAGCAGTTTTAGGGTAAGAATCAAGCGGAGCGGGATATTCAGTAGAACAATGGGGCAAAACCTTGTATTCTCTCGAGAAGGGGTTCCATAAAATCGGAGGCTCGCTCATCACAAGAACTATTCCATTGCAGGAATTGGAGATCCCGTCAACGCTCTTGTAATAAAACGGCGGCTTTATAACGTGGGCCTTGTCCAGCGAATCCAAATCTACACTGTAGACGCCGAGGCCTCCGATGATGAGGTTGCGGTTGGAGCTCGTAATCAAGGATCGGCGCAAGTGCAATTTGATGAAATTGTCGCTATCAATAAGCGAACACCAGGCTTTGGCGACGGCACGAAAACGCTTGAGGGGCTTGACAGGAAGTCGGCGGAGGATATCTTCGACGATTTCGAAAGGGAGATTCGGCATCCTATCTGTTTGCTGAAATGCTTCTGCGGGTTCTGAGCTTGCCACACCTCTCTCACATGGGTGGGATTTAATTGGAAATTGACAATTACTTTTATTTAGGAAAATCTGGGAGATGGTGTGAGTCATGACTCATGACCCACAAGTGTCATGTGAGAGACGAGTGGCCATTTCTTTTTTTTGCTTTCATGGATAATAAATTTCCAGCTTTCAAGATTTCCTTTTCAGACAAGTGAAGATAGAGAATAGTGCAAAGCTGAAATGAAATTAAAGATACCTTGCTTGAGTCATATTATGTTTAGAGATTTTTCTGGTAAATTGAGGCGGCGGAGGACCGGCGAGGAGTGGTGGTTCTCTGAAAATGGCACAGGTGGCGGCTGCTAAGCTCACGATACTCGCCTCTCTCCGCCCTGCCTAAGATTAATAGACAAAATTATTCATACAAAGACTAAATTATCAAAAAAGGAAAAAGAAAAGGACATTCATTAAATTATTACTTTTTGTTACCTACCCTACCTTTACGTTTTAGCTAATGGGTAAAACTAATTATTACTTTTTTTCACCTACCCCACCTTTACAGTTTTAGCTAATGGGTAAACTAAACTAAGACGCTGTTTTTCTAGGGTATCATATTTCATATGTATTATTTTTTAAAGGATAAAGGTGTAAATATATCATTAATTTTTATGAAGATGTGTAAATACATCTTTAATTTTTTTAAGAGCAAATACACCTTTAATTTTTAACTTGTGATGTAAATATATTCCTAATATTTATATTTTGATGCACTGTTATCAAATACTTCCTTTTATTTTATTTTTACATCCTTCTTACAATTTTTTTATTAAATAAGAAATTACTTATTTGTATTGCAACATGCATTTCTAATCCTAAATAATAAACAAAATAAAGTTTATCTTGATAAGAAATTATATTATTTTACTTAAATTATGTGTTTTTGGGCTTTTTCTACAATTAATTTTTTAATTTCAAAATCTCATATGTAATATTTTAATATATATGATTATGAAGTACTTTTTTTCTTTTTGAATTTTCAAATAGATATTATGTTTGTGTTTCATGTATGATATCATTTATTTTTATTTATATACTATTTAAAATTTAAAAAATATAATTTTTTTGAGGTAAATGCTACATTTCTTGACATTATTATAAAATGTAGATCCATTTAATTCACAAAATTTTTCCAAAGTAAATTATTTGTAATAAAATTTAAAATTAATTTAGAATATTTCAGTACAAATGATTAACGACTATTTTACATAATAATATTATAAAATGAGTGTATTTTGGTACTAATGACTATAATTTAAGTAAAATAAATATAATTTAAAGGATTAGAAATGTATATGTATGTACAAATATAAGAAATAATATTAACACAATTAGAAATAAATAAATTTACTCAACAAAGTTGAGTGTATTTATTTGGCGTAAAAAATATAATTTAGGATTAGAAAAAACATACAATTATTTACTTAAATAAACTTTTACTTATATATGACTATATTTATCTTAAAAACATACATTCTTTTGTAAATTAGTAAACATAATTTTTTTACTTAGTAAACATATTTTTTTACTTAAATATAAATTTTAAGTAAACAATGTATGTTTGGTAATAAACATAACATTTACGCAAGTAAAAAAAAATTATTTAAGTAAAAATAAATATAATTTCTTATCAAAATAAATTTCATTTTGTAAATTATTTAGGATTAGAAATGCATGTTGCAATATAAATAAGTAATTTCTTATTTAATAAAAAATTGTAAGAGGTATGTAAGAAAATTGTAAGAAGGATGTAAGAAAAAAAAATAATAATAAAGGAAGTATTTGATAAATTTGCATCAAAATATAAACATTAGGAATATATTTGCTCCACAAGTTAAACATTAATAAGGGTGTATTTGCTCCTAAAAAAAGATCAAGAGTGTATTTGCACCTCTCCATAAACGTTAATGGTATATTTGCACATTTGCCCTTTTCTAAATAATACACATGGAGTGTGATGCCCTTAGAAAATAATGTGGTGATTTTAGTCATACTCTAGCTAATTTTTACATCACAAAATTTTACCGGTCTTATAGATAGGTTTTATGAAACAGATTTTTTTTACTTATCAACGAAACCCATTTTCGATCATTCATATACGAATTGTAAATTGTATATTGTTGATTGACTAGTATCATATAAAATGATCCGTAAGATGGTTTCAGGTAAGTATTACTCTTTATGAATTATTGTCCAATCTTCTAAATTGCAATAATGTAAATTGTGTGATGTATCTTAATGATCCAACTTTGAAGTTACATTCAATTTATTTAGAACGTTGTTTTCTTGATCCACAATCTGCTAGACCGAAATTGTTTTTGTAATGTTTGGAAAATTAGGAGTAATAAATTCAGGAAAAATCAGCCTATAATAAAATGTAGAAGGTAGATTTTAGCAAAATATTTGTAATTAAGGTGGCATGCAAATGACGTGGCACGCGGTATTGATGTGTGTGTGTGTGTGTGATTGGAGGGGGACACGCGGAGAAGGACACGCGGTGAATTGACGTGTCAACTAATAGTTGGTGGGTTTGGATATGTGGTTCTGCTACTATGCTGACTAGGACGCTTCATCTTACTCTATTTATTCATTTTTTATTTATTTATAGAGATTTTTGTTATGGAAAAAACAAAAATTAAAAGTGGAGGAATTTAATCTTTCTGCGGGGATCTTAATTTCTCCAACAAAGAAAGCCACATAAAGTGAGATGAATATTTCTTAAACCATTTAACTTTTCCAGCTTTACCTTTTCCTTTTTATCATTTCCAAAAACGAGGAAGAAAAAAATATTGTAGTGATCCAAGTCCTTGTAACTATAAAATATTGAAATTTTATATATGATGTTAATAAAACATGTAATTTAAAAAAAAAAACAAGTTTAATGGTTGGTTATTATTGAGATTTAGAAGAAAACAAAAGAGATATTTTCATTGATATGTAAAAAGAGAGATACAAGTGTTATATATAGAAGATGACATGCAGAGGAGAAGGCTAACTAACTAACAACCTGTGCTGACGTGGAAAGCTAACAAGATCCAAAATAGCAATACACAACAGTAAACACACAACACTTAATAAAACTGTAGTCTATTTATTCATGCAAACCAAAATCATGAAAACCCTAATTCTACATGACTTTTCATAATAACTCTAATATGCTCCAAAACACTTCTACCCCGGCTGATCAACAAGGGAGAGCTTCGAGCAGAGGGCAGCAAAGCGTGTGGACGACAGAGCCTTTCTTGGTAAAGAGGTCAGCCACCTGGAGCTCGGATGGAACATAACGAACATCGATTTCACGATTCTTGACTTTCTCCCGGAGGAAATGGATATCAATCTCGATGTGTTAGGTTCGAGCATGGAAAGCGGGGTTGAAGGCGAGCTTGATGGCCCCATCATTATCACACCACAACAATGTGGGATGTGATAAGGGAACCTGCAATTCAGCAAATAAGCTCTTCAACTAAATCAAATCCGTAGTAGCAAGTGCTAAGGACCTGTATTCGGTTTCAGTGCTACTTCGAGCCACAACATGTTGCTTCTTGCTACTTCATGTAAGAAGATTTGGTCCCAGAAATATGCAATATTCACTTGTGCTTCGACGATCATCAAGATTACTAGCAAAGTCCGCATCCGCAAAGCCTTCTAACACAAACCTGGAAACTGGCTGGAAGAGAACACCATGATGTTGAGTACCTTGTAGATACCTGAGAACCCGTTTGCAGGCCTTCCAATGCCTTAGTGAGGGAGCATGTAAATACTGACTTAGCCGATTCACCATGAATGCAATATCGGGCCTGGTTAAGGTCAAGTATTGTAAACTTCCAACAATGCTCCTGTACAAAGATGGTTGATCAAAGGAATCACTATCATGCAAGACAAGCTTTAAACCAGAGAGATATGGTGTAGGACTTGGCTTCGAGTGTGAGAGACCAGCACTATGAAGAATATCCCTAATATACTTCGACTGTGATAGATGAATGCCCTGGGAAGTTCGATGTGCTTCAGTGCCCAAAAAATAACTGACCTCACCTAGATGCTTCAAAGAAAATGTAGTGTCTAGCTTCTGAATAAGATCTTGTATCATGCAAGAATCATCCCCAGTGACAAGGATGTCATCAACGTACACAAGAACAATAAGCAGTTTGCCTCCCTTTGAAGCATGAAATAGAGAGCTATCAGCCATGGATTTGCAAAGACCTTGAGATAATAAGAAGTTGGTAAGCTTATCATACCAAGCCTTTGGTGCTTGCCTCAGACCATATAAAGATCTATCAAACTTACACACATGAGAAGGGGAAGAAACATCAACAAAGCCTTCGGGTTGAAACATATACACAGTCTCCCTAAGATCACCCTTCAAGAACGCATTATTTACATCGACTTGTTGGATTTGCCATCCTTTGGTAACAGCCAATGTGAAGATAATGCGAATGGTAAGTGGTTTGATGACAGGGCTAAAGGTATCAAAGAAATCCACCCCTGCATGCTGTTGAAAACCTAGTGCAACTAATCGAGCTTTGTACTTTTGAATGCTACCATCATGATTTTTCTTAACCCTAAACACCCATTTGTTAGTAATAGGATGAATATTGGAATTGATAGGGACTAACCTCCATGTTTTATTTTGTTGTAGAGTAGTGAACTCCTCTTCCATAGCACGCTTCCAATGAGGGCAAGCAAGAGCTTGTGCAACAGTGGTAGGCTCTTGAGTAAGAAGATCAATAGAAGATGTAGAAGCAGTGTATAGTTTAGGTTTATAAATGCCACTCTTTGATCTAGTGGTCATCGGGTGTATGGAATGAGAAGAAACAATAGGATTCAAAATTGCATTAGACTGAGGTGCATAGGAAGAAGAGAAAGGGGTATGAATGTTACCTGTTGAGGAAGGACCATCAGATGGAGGAACAACTAGATCAAAAGAGGCAGAAGGAGATGAAGTAGAGGGGCTAGAAATAGGCATAGTCAAAGGAGAAGAATGAAGAATAGGCAAACTAGAAATAAAATGTGATGGTGATGCATGAGACGTATGGGGAGAAGAGGCAAAAAGAGAACAAAAGGGAAACTCTTCCTCATGAAAAGCAACAGTTCTAGCCACATAGACCCTACCACCAGGATGCAAACATTTATAACCTTTGTGTAATGAGCTATAACCAATGAACAAACACTTTTGGCTTTTAAATTGTAGTTTATGCTTATTATAAGGTCTTAGCTATGGAAAGCAAGCACAACCAAAGAACTTGAGAAAAGAATAGTCTGGAGGCTTATGAAAGAGTTTAGTGTAAGGTGTATAACCTTTGAGAGGAACACATGGTAGGCAATTTAATTGAAAAGTGGTTGTATGAAATGCATCCCACCAAAAAGACATAGGTAATGAAGCATGCCCTAATAGAGTTAAACCAATATCTACCACAGATTGATGTTTTCTCTCCACTAATCCATTTTGTTGATGAGTATATGGACAAGCATTTCGAATAGTAACACCTAAAGATTGTAAATGAGGAATCAAAACTTTAAACTCTCCACCCATATCACATTGCAATGCCTTTAATTTTGTATCAAACAAACGCTCAACAAGAGGCAAGAACAATTTAAACACTTTAAACACATCGGACTTGGCAACAAGGGGATAAATCCAAGAGAATCTAGTATAATCATCCACAAAAAGCACATAATACTTGTATCCTTCCCTAGAAGGAGTGGCTGCAGGGCCCCAAACATCACTATGACCAACATCCAAAGGCTGCAAAGTAGTATGCAAAATAGATGGAAAGGACATTTGATGTAGTTTACCAAATTTACAAGCATCATAGGGATTAAGCAATTTAGTGCAAGGAACATTTATTTCATTTAATACTCTTGAAAGAGTTTTATTACAAGGATGCCCAAGGCGATTATGCCACAGAGAATGTGAGCTAGATGAAGTACAAACAAGTGACTGCAATTCATGTGAGGAAGAGTGAGATATAGGTAAAGAGGATGATGAACGAATATGAGAGAGATCTAGCTGATACAACCCATCTTTAAGTACTCCTCTCAACAACACTAGATGTGTGGTCAGATCCTTGACAAGGCAAAACGAAGCATGAAACTCAATGTAAGCAACATTATCTTGCAAAAACTTGGAAATGCTAAGAAGATTTTTAGTAATGTCAGGAACAAAAAGAACATTATTCAATTGAATTTGAGAAGAAATGAGCGAAGGATAGGTAGTAGATCCAATACGAGATATATCCAAAGAAGAGTCATTACCAACAACTAGATGTTGCTTACCATTATAGGAAGAGTGTAATTGAAGAGAGTCCAAAGTTGAGGTAACATGGTGTGTTGCTCCACTATCAATTATCCAATCAGGAGTGGAGGGATAAGTGCCATGAGATGAAGAGGTGGATAGAACAAATGAGTGTCCAGGATTAGAAGCCTGAGAACTAGCATTCGCAGCACTAAGAAGATTAGCCTGAGGTTGAGCTGAACCTTCCAAGCCATGAAAGGAAACATCAAAACGTCTAAAGCATTTTACAGCAACATGATTCGATTTGCCACAAAGTTGACAAACAACACCACGACCTTCACGAGAGAAACGACCACGGCCTCGACCCCGAAAGAAACCACGAGACCGATCTGAGTAACCTCCTCTAGCAACACTGACATGAGCAGTAGGAGAAACATTAGATCCAGTACTAGCCGAAGAGGATTGAGCCACATGAGCAACAAACGAGGAGGATTGATGTAGACGCATCTCATGGGTCTGAAGCATAAACTGAACTTCAGAAAGAGAAATCTCCTCGCTGCGCGTAGTTAAACTCACAACAACACTTTCGTATTCAGAACCTAATCCACCAAGGATATAGAGAACAAGCTCATCATCACTAATCACCTGTCCAGCCGCACGCAATTGATCGGCCAAATTTTGCATTTGCATAAAAAAATCCGTAATCTGCATGTCACCCTTCTTCATTGTTTGAAGCTGAAAACGAAGAGTCATGGCACGAGCCTTTGATTTAGAGCGAAATAATCTCTCCAATGCACACCAAATTTCAAACGCATGCGTGTATCGACTCACAAAGCCAAGCATCGAATCAGAAATAGAGCTGAGTAACCAGCTCTTTAGAAACTGATCCTTCCTGATCCACTCCACAAACTCAGATCGCTGGCAGTTAACACCATCAACTCCTGTGTCAAACTCCGCCGGAATCAGATCTTCATCACCATGAAGGAATAAATCGAATCCATGAGCAGTAACTGTAGCAAGAACTTGCGACCTCTAGTACGAATGATTCGAGCGATCAAGTTTCAACGTAAGAGTGGTGAACGAAGGAAGAAGAAACTGTGCCATGAGAGCAAGAAGAGCTAACTGACTCAAGATACCATATTGAGATTTAGAAGAAAACAAAAGAGATATTTTCATTGATATGTAAAAAGAGAGATACAAGTGTTATATATAGAAGATGACATGCAGAGGAGAAGGCTAACTAACTAACAACCTGTGCTGACGTGGAAAGCTAACAAGATCCAAAATAGCAATACACAACAGTAAACACACAACACTTAATAAAACTGTAGTCTATTTATTCATGCAAAACCAAAATCATGAAAACCCTAATTTTGCATGACTTTTCATAATAACTCTAATAGTTATTAGTCATAACTATATATATACAAGAACATATACTGATAGAGTAAGTTTTATGTGAGACCGTCTCACGGATATTTTTTCGTGAGACGGGTCAACCCATAATCCACACTTAGCAATTCATATAAAAGTTTGTGGATATGGATTCAATTCATGGGTAATAAGGATCCGTCTCACGGAACCGTCTCACATGAGTTTTTGCGATACTGATAAACAAGAAACACAAAAACTCATATGAGACGGTCTCACGGATAGTTTCCGTGAGACGGATCCTTATTACCCATGAATTGAACCCATATCCACAAATTTTCATATGAATTGCTAAGTGTGGGTTATGGGTTGATCCGTCTCACGAAAAAAGATCCGTGAGACGGTCTCACACAAGACTTACTCAACAAGAAATAATATGAGCGAGATTATGTGAGAGTGAATCTTTGTTTTCTTATGTTTGAACTGGAGAAAGCAATTTGAATAGTAGATTTTACTCAAATTGAAATATATATATATATATATATATGTTGTTTTGAATGTATAGATGCACGTAATAGATAATTTAAACTGTGAATGTGATTGTGTATACCTGTATTATAAATTTATCTACAATATTATAAACATTTTAAGCCTTTTGTATTATATATCCTGCTGTAAATTTGCATATCTTAATATGTTATTCTTAGGAGGACTTCTTTTTTTCGGGTATTTATATGCTCATTGATATATGAAATAAGTGATTAAATGTATTAAAAGTAAACTAATAAGATATATTTGCTTGACAAACTCGATTAAACTTGCATACGTAATAAAATAGGTATTATTATCGAGCTTGGGGTTGTTTGATCAAACACACTGCTCTAAGTTTGACTTGTTACCCTCGTGTCAATTGCTATCTTCTCAAATAATCTCATTTACTTGATATATCTCGATTTGAGTCAAAAATGGGTTGTTAAAGAAGTTGTCACAAAATTTTGGGAATTCGATTCAGTTGAGAGACCTCGATTTGACTTGTAATATTTATATGACGGATCTATCATGGGAAATTGGGAACTTGATTCACTTGAAGACTTCATCTTGAGTGATAATGAGTTTGTGAGTGAATTGTCAAGTGTAAAGTTGGCAAGGAAGATTGAGGATTTGTTTCCGTTGGTAAACCTCAACATGGACGACAATTATTGTATGCAATTGCAAGAGAGAATATATAATTTGCATGAATTGCAAACCTTGAATGTTACTAGGACAGGAATTTCATGTTGCCCCAATTAATATACTACCACATCAATATCTTTTGCATAATTACTTGCATCAGATGTGAATTTTTGTTATCATTGTTATACAAATCTCATTTATATTTTCAAGAAACTAAAATAAAAGAAAGAAAAGAAGTGGCAACCTAGTCAACTAGACCACTTGAACCTTGAATTATAAGTATGTAACCCACAAAAAGTATGTCCATCAGAAATCAAACATATCGAAACTCACTTTGTAACGAACCTATAAGTCAATCTATTTTGATAACTGTATTTGTGACATGAGACACCTATACATATATAAATAATTTATTTCTTGATCGTTGTTATTAACACCCCTTTGTTTATGAATACATCCTATTAAATTGTGAATTAAAATAACATTTTGAAGATTGATGAAAATACCCTTTTATATAATTTATAGAATTTAATATGTTAATCGTTATAAACCCTAATTCTATTAAAAAAACTATAAATTTTGCGTTACTTATACAACAATCATATTCATTTTTAATTCTTTCATCTTATAATTATAAGTTGTTTAGTTTTCTCTTAATTCTTTCACATCATTAATTAGTTCCATAACTACAAAATCTTGATTTAAACAAAAGAAATCAACAGTAGATCATGAATTTCCCGTGAACATGGAGAATATAAGTTTACCCAAGAATGAATTTTTCTATCGCTTATTAGAAATCGCGAACAGTTCATTCGATAGAACCATAAAGAACAACGAACAGATGTTCGATAAATTAATCAAAAACAATCTTAGAATGTTTGACTACACAACAAAGAACATTTGGATCAAGTTCGATGACATATGGGTGAACATGTAGACAATTTTCTACATTTTCATGTAGAACATTTTTATAACACACTAAAGATTACAGATGAACCGTTCAACAATTCAACATGGAACGACGTTACAAAGTTCGTCCACATATGATCGAACATTTTTAAAATGTTCCTCAATATGTGGTCGAACATTACTAGAAACGTTCCACCCGATATTATTGAACATCTGTTTGGCGATGGTCGGACGACGACGGTCTTGTGTTGCGCGGCGATGGCAATGAATGAACAACGATCAAATAGCAAAAGTGAGAAGAAGAGATTGAGACACTCTTTAAAATTAGAAATACTTTTGTTTTTTATTTTTTATTTTTTTTCAATTTTTGATGGGATTACTATTTTAAAGAAAAATATATAAGGGTATTATAGACCATTCAGGGGTGTATTAGTCAAAAAATAGACTAAAATATAAAATGAGGATGTATTTAAGAATGTGGTGTACTCTTAAATAAGAGGGGTGTCAACAGCGGCAATCTCGTCTCTTTGACAAAAACTTATATACCACTAGGCACATAGAGACGCTGATTTAGATGTTATACACATGCTTTTTACGTTTCTTGATGTTGTACAAAGATTCTACAAGTATCACATGTATATAAGAGTATATATGTAATATATGAATAGTATACACATGATACCTGTAGATTATATATATAACATCATATGATGGTCAAATTGCGGGCACCGTAACTTCGAAGCACACAAATGCTGCTCTGTTACTTTTGTATTCAAATAAGGACGAAATTATTCACATTCCACGATATACTCAATTTATAGACATCCAATCAAAACAATTCCTTGTAAACTCAATTATTAAAAATATAAAAAAATGAATTGGATCCTTCATTTTGAATTGTGTCTCATCTTATATTTTATTGTTTTCAATTAATGATATTAATACATTTATGATATTATCTTTTACACGCCGCGTGTGAAAAATTATATTAAAATATAGTTTGAAATATAGGATTCTGAATGAAAAAAAAGGAGACGTGTTTAGTATTAGGTCATGAATAGTCAACTTTATTAAGTTCGTCTTACTAACTAACACGTGCTACTTAAGGGGAAAAGGGGTCATCCAAATCAAACAATCAACTAATTAACAATTTACAGTATTTTGTTCTGCAAATCTCATCGCCTGATTTTCAAGAAACACCGAAAAAATGGCAGAACAAGGCATGGCTCTTGTGTTACCTTTTCAAATTCTCCCACACCAACATACATTCACTGTGCATTTGTGTTCCAGTGGGTTCTTGATGGGATTCTTTGATTTTCAGGTTCATTGGAGAATTTCTTGGCCATGGCGGTGGAAGCTGCTCGGAAAGCTGGGGAGGTGGCACTCTCTCTCATCTCCAAATTGCTTGCTTTATACATTTTATGGGTTTTAACTGTGTTTGTCTTACAGATCATTCGTTCTGGGTTCTATGAATCGAAGCGAGTGGAGCACAAAGGCCAGGTTAACTATTAGCTTTTTCTTGATTTTATTAATTTATATTCCAAGATTTTTGTATTTTAATTGTCAAGTTGATATACAATGCGCATCTATGTAATCTGCTATGCATCATTGCTGCGTAAAGTGTTGCATAGAATGCATATAACTAAAGAATTTCGATGATGGTTTTTGATTAACTGAAGAGAGCAATTTAAAGGAATTTTGTCAACCATCTTTAAATGATGGAATGAGAATTTGTGTATATTTTTGCTATACTGTAGAGATATCAATGATAGTGCAGTGAAAGTTTGATGTAAATTAGAGAATCATGTAATGTGTGATGATATATATGAACAAGTGGAAGGCAAAATTTCAGTACATGTAGGAGTTTTCTTTGCTTCTAACTGTATTATTTGCGAATACACATTAACTGCCCGTTTGATGTTATATGAAGGTGGATCTGGTTACAGAGACTGATAAGAAATGTGAAGATCTCATATTTAATTTTCTCAAACAACAATTCCCTGACCATAAGGTTTGTGCTCTTTCCTTATTCTTAACGACATTTTGAAGTTGGATGCTTCTCCATATCGAGTCTCATGTTTTATCTTTGTTCATGTTAGTTCATAGGGGAAGAAACCTCTGCTGCTTGTGGCACTTCAGAGTTGACTGATGCACCAACATGGATAGTTGATCCTCTGGATGGAACGACTAATTTTGTGCATGGGCAAGTATTTTACTATTCTTCAGATTTTGTATAGAGTTTTCAAGTAAACATACTAAGCTTGTAAATTTTAAACCTTATGTGTTGCAGGTTCCCCCTTGTATGTGTATCTATTGGACTCACAATTGGACGGGTTCCAACTGTTGGTGTTGTCTACAATCCGATAATGGAAGAGGTAGGGATAGGATCGAAAGCATCCATGTATTCTTTACTATGAGATTCATTACCCTTTTTTTTTTTTTTTCTAGTTTTTTGAGTCTAGTGAACTCTAGCAATTTAATTTTTCAATGGATCATGGATGGGTTGTAGCTTCATACCATGAAATGTACTGATGACTAGATGAGGAAGTGATAAATAGGTGTCTCTCGTTTATGCAATTTTTGCATTGACAATTTGAGGAGTTACATTGATGGTCTTAGTAGAATTTTCTTGTTGAGTAGATAATGAATCTTGGCGTTTAAACATGTAGCTTTATACTGCGGTCCGTGGCAAAGGTGCTTTTCTCAATGGAAACCCCATCAAGAGTATGTTTCTTTTTTCTTTTAGAAATGTTATTACACATTCAGGGTATCTGTGTAGCATTTCTGATCCCTACTGCTATATTTGTGATGCGCAGCATCTTCTCAAACTGAGCTTGTGAAGTCCCTTCTTGCCACAGAGGTATTCTGCTAATCATATGTATTCATGGCAGAATAGGAACCTATACAATTCATGTGATAGTTGACCTAATTTCTGTCATAGTGCTGATCATTTTTAGTCTGGAATAACAGGTGGGTACAAAGCGCGATAAATCTACTCTGGATGCCACTACAAATAGGATCAATAGCTTACTTTTCAAGGTAGATTATCGAGTTCTCACAACAATATCTTGCCATCTTTTTCATTAACTCTACTTAGGTGAAAAAATAGCTGAGGCACGGGTCTCATTCAATCAGGTTAGGTCCCTTCGGATGAGTGGCTCTTGCGCGTTAAATCTATGTGGGATTGCATGTGGAAGGCTTGATCTGTTCTACGAACTTGGGTTTGGAGGCCCTTGGTAAGGTTTTTAAAATGTTTGTTTTAGACTATGATCCAATAGATTACTGAAGTTGGATCACCTCTTCAGGGATGTAGCTGCTGGTGCTGTTATTGTAACTGAAGCAGGAGGACTTGTCTTTGATGTGTAAGTAAACTCGTAAAACTTAGTGAAAGAAATGGTTCTTTCATTTTTATGTCGCACAGAGGTACTTGACAGAAGATCAAAGTAAAGTAAACTGATCAATAATGAAGTTAACAAAGAAACTATGAATGTTCAGATATCCAAAATTTTCTCCACTGAAAATTCTAAGATGCACCCTTGAGTTAAAAGATTCCCTCTTTGATCCTTGATTCCTCTTTATCTCTTTTCCCAACATTAAGAGGGTCAAACTCAAGAAACAAGTTTCTGCTTCTTGACATTTAGAGGGTCTTTTCATGCTCAAAGTGGCTACATTGCACTGAGAATGGAGTGTTCTTCAGTTTGTCAGCTCATTTGGCTAAAATTGGAGTCCTCAGTCATGTTCGTCTAAAATTGTCTGTTTCTTTTTAACAGATCAGGTAAGGATTTTGACATCACATCCCAGCGAGTAGCAGCTTCAAATCCTTTTGTCAAGGATGCGTTTGTTGAGGCATTGCGAGAGTCTGAATCAGAGTGAGGAGGAAATTCAAAAAGAGTATAGATATTTCTGAGCACTTCAAGGTTTCTTGTTAGTGAGCTAATCCCTGGTTGTCACAATAAATTGTATTTCTTTCCTGATTCTTACTATTTGCAGAAATTAATGCTATACCATTTACCATATTATGATGGAATTATCCATCGAGGGCCATTTTAATGAAAGGATTTGAAGATGAATTTAATATCCTTGATTCATTTTTAAATGGGTTTTAAATCTATACCTTTCATTTTAGACTATTTTCTAGGTGATTTGATATTCGTGATCAACAATCTATTAATTTTATACCCTCGAATCTTAATTAATTAATAGTACAAGAGATGGATAGTAATGCAGATTAAAGAAAAGGAAAAAGATTGGAAACTTGTTTCAAGAGAACTATCACAAGATTATGAAGTTCATCTTTACAAGCAACTATCTTCAGACCCTGTAACCTATTTTCAGGACAATAGAATACCTCACATGAATTGAGATATCTTAAGAGCCAAATGAAGGTTAGCAGCTTTGCCTCCAAGAGAGGATATCTGCAATCGTTCGATTTCTATTCTAATGGATGGAAGAACCATACTTTTGACATTACATGCTCAAAAAATCCTTTGATCAATCTTGTGCCTTAGCTTTGGAGAACAAATGCTTTGTTCTGAGTGGCTATTAACTTCAAACCATGAGCCATACCACAAACTGCCAAGCATCTCATCATCACTGAGTTAGTGGTCACTGGTTCAACAGAGTTTCAACCGGTAAGGTAATAATAACCATAGTAACTTAACAAACAACCGTAATTGTAAAAATTGGAAATGATCTTTTTATATGAATGATACTGGTGTCATTTGGTTAAGGTAACAAATTGGACAAGCATGATTATGATGCGTTTTGGTTTATACTGATGAGAGTAGGAATATCAGGTTTGCTAGCCTAGAGGGGAATAAAAATCAAGCAGAAATATGTTCTACTAGTCCTACTACTTATATCCATACTTTGCACCTTTTAAAGCCACGATATTGGAGGATATGACAAAAATGTCAACAATTAAGATTGCAGAGGAAGGAAATTCCCAGACCTACAAAATTCAAATTTTGGATTAAACGAAATACAGCAAATGTGTAGTATGGAAATCCATAAAACTTGTTAATGATTCGACCAATGGTTTTAGGAGAAAGAGGAAGGCACAAGTTCATGAAAATAACAGGATGCTCACATACCATCATGGCCAAGAGGAAGATCTTGAAGTAACTCGAAACAAGAACTACAAGCAATATCTGTTTCCACCTGATAAGTCACTAGTTAGCTATCTCTGAAAATTTTCTCGTTTGAAGAAGACTATAATAGTAAAAGATAGGAGACATTGGGAAGGATGGGACCATACATTTTTCTCAACTGAAAAACACCACGCTTGTTCAGAAGTTCTTTCATAAAATTCATACATTATGTGTTTGTATAACTTCCACAAGATTAAGAAAAGTTCCAACTACAACAAATATTCTTTCTTTATATTATTCATTCAAATTGGACAAATATGGATGACCATAAACTGCAGCCATGAACTTTGAGCAATTGGTCGCTCATTCTTGCAATCGAACCTTTCTAAATTGAAACTGTCAAGAAAATCTCGTGTAACTCAAGGAAAAGCCACATAATGCATGAATTATTAGGAGGTAAATTAACCAATCATGTAATTTTCTTTTATTGAAATTGAAAGATTCCAGAATGTATTCTCCGTCAATTAGGTAGGGGATAGATAGATAACTCAATTTTATGGTGACAAAGAATTTAAGAAATGTCACCATATACTGTCAATGCCATAGATAACATAGGAAGCAAGGATATGACAATAATATCAGCTCAGTAAATATTACCCAGTTGATGCACTAAGAAACTTCCTTGTGGCATAAAACACGAGACAAAGAAAGACAAGGTTTCCAAAGATAACACCAATCAGCATCTGCTAACACCCATCATCAAAACGCAGAGTCAAATCTAAATCCATCATCACTAGTTAGAGTCAAAGAGCAAGTTAACAACTTCAGAATCCAAACCTTTCCGAATTCCCATAGCAATGACGCAACACTCGAAGGTATAGCGCCTGCTGTCTCATTTGTGCACAAAATCCACATTCTGTCTAGAGCAGCTAAGGCAACACATGTACTATATGACATCCAAATGCATGCAAACACACAGAAAGCTGAAAAACAAATTAGAAACCTTAAACATAGGATACAGATATCCAAGATAAGGTACCCTAAAGCCGACTTCCACAACAAGCTCTGCAGAGCAAATATTCATTTATGCACTGTAAGAAAGACCCGTTTTTATGGCAGTTGTATAGACAATTACTCGAATAAACAACAATGTAAAGGAAAATTATTGTACCTCAAAATTGACAGTATCTTTTCCAAACATATTATAAAAAACATGTCTATACGCTTTGGGCTTGTGCAGGATCAAATCAAGAATGAGGATCTACACAATCAAAACTAAAAAAATTAACAAAAACATGAAGAAAAAGAAATGCATCATAAATTATACTCCTTTTTGCTTCAAGTACCATAATTTCACACTCGATGTACCCATCAGCAACTGCTTTGCAATTTCCCTAAAACAAATACAAAACATCGTTTCAAGAAAAAAAAAAAAAAAAACCAAATAAGTGAAGAATAAGTGGTTGAAAAATGATGATTTACACATTTCATGAGTCGAATATTGCCTGGAGAATACTGAATGTAGAGTGTTTTCACTGGGAATCCACACTGCACGCATCGAAAGTCAGTTGTACCTTCTGCTCCGCTACTAGTACTCTCCATTCTCGCTCCGTTTTCTCCTTCCTGTGAAGGAGTTTTAATTAGGGAGAGAAAGACCCATATCCTTGCATGGGCCGGGTAACCACCGGCCCAAACTTTTCATACTGCCCATTGGGCCAAAATCAATGCCCAACTCGGTTTCTGGTATTTCTGTTGCCTTCATTCATCTTCTCTTCTTCTCTTCACAGTGAATCTGCGATGGGCATATCTAAGACGACGAAGGTGGGGCTGCCGCTAATCAATCTTCTCCGGCTGAAAGGAGTGCCCATTCTACAGCAATTGCATTTGGAGGAGAGGCTGCTAAGGACCTCATCGGATAATTGGTGCATCATCAACCATGGAACAATCGATCCCGCTATTGTCATGGGTATTTCAGGGTGAGATCAATTTTCTGTGCAGCTTATTGCCCCTCTATTTCGATTTTATCTCCTGGAGTTTGGGATTAATTAGGTTGGTGTTTGTTTGAATTGATTTTTCGTTGTTCAAAGGGAATGAAAGGAATATTATTTCCCAAATCAAACTCATGTTTAACCGCATTTTCACAATTCTGATGACATTCAATTTTCGTTTATATCGGTTTCCTTCCTATTTATAATTAATTCAAGATTAATAAAATGATGAGCTAGAATCAATTCAAGAAGCTGATATGATGCATAAATATTTGTGGTAGGAAACCTGAGGAGCTTCTTGAAACTCAGACTGTTCTAAGAGATGAAATTCCAGTCATTCGAAGATTCACGGGAGGTGGTACTGTTATTGTTGATCAGGGCACTATTTTCGTGACGTTTATATGCAACAAGGATGCCATTCCAGGGCTGCAATTATATCCTCGACCAATCATGTCATGGAGCAGCCTATTATATGAGAGTGTATTTCAAGGAATCGGGGATTTTAAACTTCGAGAGAACGGTATGATATAGTTCAGCTTCTATTCCATGATGTTTACTGTTGCCCTGCTATAGCTAGATATGAATCAACTTTGGTTAGACTACTGGTAATGTACATTCTTTTAAAATAAGATATTCTGACTTTTGAAGAGTTTCACCTGTTCATTTTATGAAATCTTGACTTATATGCTTATCATCCAAGGACATTTGTACTCATATTCTGTACTTAAACAAATTATCTTTTCATATGTTTTCAGTGTTGGGATCAGCAGATGTTGCATCTCTTAGTAGCTTTCTTGATCTGAGATCTAAGAGTGTTTTTGTTTCCTAACAAAATCATTGGTCTAGGAATATTTTTTTCTATTTTAATTATTTCAAGATACCTTCTTGATAAGCTTAACATGTCAAAATTCATTTACGTTTTCAATAAAGTCCCTGGCCAAACTTTTAAAACAGTTTCTCTTTAATGATCATAACTGTGAGATCGTAAAACAAACCAAGTGAACATAGCTCCATCTCAGAGAATGTCAAATCAATCGCTCAATTAGCTGACTTGGTGCTGCAAATTCTTTCCACAAAATATGTTCGATAATACATTGATTATGCTTCTTATACTGCTGTGATTTCAGATTATGTTCTTGGTGATCGCAAGTTTGGCGGAAATGCCCAGTCTATTACCAAAAATAGGTGGATCCACCATACTTCCTTTTTGTGGGATTATGAGGTCAGTAACATGGGTTATCTCAAACTGCCAAAACGAGCTCCTGAATATCGACAGGTGTGATTATACTTGTTACTTTTCATGCATTGTCTGTGAATTATATATTCCTTGCCTTGTATTCTTACACTATATGCAGTCTACTAGATTTCTCAAAGGCTTTCAACTTGCATAGATCTTGTGGGAATGAGTATTATTGATGCAGCGGCTATCTATGTTAGTAGTCTTCTCAGTTTGTTTTTTCTTTCTGTTTAGGCAAGGGATCATCTGGAGTTCATATGCCGCATGAAGGACTATATATCAAGGTCAAATTTCATTGATAGAACCATCCATGCAGTTGGTACCCATTTTCTATTGAGGCCAATGGAGCTAGAAGCGATTCAGAATACTTTCGTTTCTAAATTTGAGCCCTCCAGTAGGCTACTGATGAGAGAGGAAATGTCCCCAAGAGCTAATACAGTCGTGCAATCGTTATGATTGCTAAATTTCATTAGTAGGTAATCTGGATTTTATTCGTCTCTCCTCATTTTATAAAGATCCAGGAAAATTAATTGTGCTAAACATTGATGCTCATATGAGTCGACCAAATATAATTTATCAATGATTATTATTGATTTTGGATACATAGTATATCTTGTCATGTGTAAAGTCATTAAATTGTTTGCTTTTGCCCCTCCCACATTAATAATAGAAATTAGTTTATATAATATTAAACTTATATGCATTCAGAAAAAGACACATCTCTTGTTCCTTTAGTTGTCTTTCATCACTACGTATCTATCTTAAGTTCCACACCTTTGGTCCCTATGGAGGTTGCAAAGAAGCAGAAAATTTGGAGAGCCAAATTGGATCAACATCTCATGCTGCTGAAGATATGATTGAATCCCACATAGTGGATTTTATATAGATATATATAAAGAGAATATGATTAAAAGCTGATAGCATGTGAAGAAACAGAATGAGACTTGATTCATACCAGACATGTTGTTATAAATACAGTGTTACTCTGGACGAATGATAAAAGGATTAGGCGATGCATCGTTTTCCCAAAATAAAAGGATGATAAGAAGTATATTGAAGGAAGAATAATATGAATCTGAAATGGTAGTAGATGGGGACCTTTGTTAGACTTGTCTGGATTACCTACTCCCTACCTAGGAACATGGATTGGCCTCATATATAAATGATAGTTATCAGCATTTCATTTACATCTTCACCCTCTCTAAATCTTGCTTCTTTCTTTCTCCTCTTTTTCTTGGTTTTGTCTATTTTCTTGTGTGCCTCAATATCTAAGATTTTACCACAGAATCTTTCCTTCTTGATTGTTGCTGCTTTTTATCTTTATATATATATATATATATATATATATATATATATATACATATGCCTTACCTTCCTTACAAGCTTGCTTCTAATCTTTATACTCATCTAATTTCATCTGCCTTTGTTAATATACATACATGAGCACAATATGGCTTTGTTTTAGCACATTGACATGGCCTTCTCCACAGAGGATGAACAAAGTGAGGATTATCTTTTCAAGATTGTTTTGATTGGTGATTCAGCTGTTGGGAAATCCAACTTGCTTGCAAGATATGCTAGAAACCAGTTTTACCCTAATTCAAAATCCACCATCGGAGTGGAGTTTCAAACGCAGAAGATGAATATCAGTGGTAAACAAGTGAAGGCTCAGATATGGGACACTGCTGGGCAAGAGCGGTTTAGGGCGGTCACATCTGCATATTATAGAGGTGCCGTTGGAGCCCTTCTCGTTTACGACATCACCAGCCGCCGAACCTTTGAAAGCATCCCCAGATGGCTCAACGAACTCCATGGTAAGCAATGCCACCACTCCTAGGTTTCATTTCAAATCTCTTAATCCAAACACAGCCTAGACGTTCTATATCTTTATGTTCTGTTAAGAAATAATGCATGATTGATTTACGACATTGGAACAGCCCACTCGGACATGAATATGGTGACGATACTAGTAGGCAACAAATCGGATTTGAAAGATGCACGTGAGGTGAGTATGGATGAGGGGAAGGCGTTGGCAGAGGCAGAGGCTCTATACTTCACTGAGACGTCGGCTCTCGATTCGTCCAACGTTGTAGCTGCCTTCGAGATGGTTGTGAGAGAGATACATAACATGTTGTGTAAGAAAGTGATTGAATGTGAGCAAATTAAGCGAAAAGAAGGTGGTTGGATAGGAAATGGGAAAACAGTAGTAGTTGAAGAGGGTCCAAGTAAAAGAGGTGGTGCTTGTTGTTCTTCTTGATCCCCTTCAATTTCTCCGTAGATTTGTAAAGAAAATTATATATTCTATTGGTTCTTGAAAAGAGAAGAAATATCCTTTTGTTATTCAAATAAAAGATATTAGTATTACCAAACATCTTCATTCAAACACCATCACAATAATCAAACTTAATTAATAATGTCATTTTAATGCACTTGAACATGTAAAAATCAAATTTATCAATCCAATAAAATTCTACCCTACTAAAACAACATATATCTATTAATATGAATATTTACAATTTTCAAAAAAATTAATATAAAATATAATAAAATCTCCATCATTCCACATTTCTCAACATATGTTAAAGAGAATACAATATTATTATCATCTATATTTTCAACCACTGATGATGTTTCAGCCATCCACATTTTCAATCTTCATAATAAAATTTAATTTTAGTATTTATCAAAATATCTCGATTTCAAAAAACAAAAGCAATATTTCACCCAGACCCACTTGAGCATTAATCTTACTACTACAACTAATACTCTGATTAATCACAGCAGTTTCAATGCCTTCTAACAGAGTATAGCTATCTCCACATTTTATCATTGAGAACAAGGTATAGAAAATGATACTGAAGACAAAAACGAAATAAGCTATAAGAGAAATAAAATTGTCTAATTCCTGGTAATCCAATGTGTAAAAAAGATTTAAGATTCAATCTTCCAAGAACCGAAACACAAAAGCTGACGAATTTCACTAACCTTACACGTTACAGCAGAAGAATAACTCAAGAGTCGGAGTCTACACGAAAGAATAGTAGTCTCCTAATGCCTCCCTAAATTTCACATCCAAACATATCTCAGAAAGAACAAACCTATATTATGAACTTCCAAGTCCAAACACTCGTGGTAATGAGCCATGGGTACATGAATTAGCTTTATCAACATACTCTTCGAGTAAGCATCTCCACCAGGGAAGATGAGAGAGTCCTACATTTTGTTTCCACTCGTATATATGTATTCTCAAAGTATCCATCCATATATAACCTAGGCTGCAATTCCTGTTTCAAAATAAAACCACTTCATCAGCACAGATATTTTAAGATCATAACATGCAATGTAAGTTTCAACAGTTCTTTTAAAAGTAGGGAGAAAATTTAGTTTCAATTATATATGATGCTTGATTACCTCTATTTGACAAAGCAGTAACACTATAATAATCCCCACCATAACGAGCTGGAGGGTTGTTAGATGTGACCTGTGTTCCTGCATTCCCACGTCCATAACCAAAAGTGGGAGGACCCTCGAGCTCAGAAGATGATGAAAGCCATGCTTGATCCCGACTGGCTGATCCCCCATACAATATGCCAAAATCCTCATCATGAATATTACTTGTTATAGAATATAATGACGTGCGTCCATTGTTTCTGATAGTATTACTTGCTCTTGCCCCCAAAGTATTGTCAATAATATTTCCAGTGTTTAAGGAACCAACTTGTGCAGAAAGAGGAGAGCTGCCCCAAATTTCTCCTATACTCCCAAAACTACCAGTTCCAGAGCTGATGAAGTCATTAGAAGTGGCAGAGTTTTTGCCAAAATTTGGATTAGGATTAGGATTCCCATTACCCCACATATTTTGATTTGTTCCACTCAACAAAGAACCACTTCCACCACTACCTAAATCATATGCATTGGAACTACCATATCGGCTTGAATTTCCACTGAAATAAGAGTTTGTCTCATGTCCGTAATAGCCCAACCCAGGATCCTTATTTGCCCCATAGTTTAAACCGAATCCTGAATCCAAGTTCAGTCCAATGCTATGGTTACTGAGGCTATATGGAGGATATCCGTTTCGACCAACAGTCAGAGGACTAAAGCGACCATCCATTCTCGTTCCGTATCCACCTCCAGAGTTCGAATTATATCCTGGGCTATAAGAATTAAGAAAACTGCTCACTCTATTCAGACCATAGTTATAGCCAGCTGAAGGGCTTCGTGACGGACCTGGAGATAACTCTTTAGGAACTGCTCTCTTAACCTCAACCATTTTCCCATTAAGTTCATGAAAGGTTTTGAACAAAACTTTATCCACTGCTTCTTCTGAATCAAAAGTTATAAACCCAAAACCTCTAGGCCTCTGTGTATTATGATCATACATCACAACAACATCTGTTATAGTTCCAAATTGATCAAAGTAGTTCTTGAAGTCGCTTTCAGTGACTGTGGATGCTAAGCCTCCTACAAAAATCTTTTTGGTACGGGCATGACTAGGGGACCCTTGGATGCTGCCATTGTTTCTATTGATGTTTGGATGCTCATCCCTAGGAACAGCCTTCTTTGCCTCCACCTGATGAATAAAGATAGTAAAAAAGATAATAAGCTGCTGCCAAGTTTTCTTTCTTTCTTTTTTTTTTTTTCTTTTTTCTTCTTCACATGCATAAAAGACAATTTCAGTAAAGGTAATATAAGGAAGTTTAAGCAGATTGAAACTGCCAAATGCAATGGAAAACAAGTAAAATTCATAAATCTTTTCTGGACAAACTTTTTAGCACATCCAGTGGAATTTACAGCAACAAACAACACTAAATAATATTGTCACTTTTTTTCCGAATAAGTTATAACAAGCATTCATGCATTTACTATAATCAATTCTATACAAGCAGTAGAATAGAAAAACAAAGAAAAAGCATTTGTTTGGTACATGAAAAAGATCTTAAAGGAGCCGATAATGGAATGGAGAAAACAGTTGTAATAAGTTATAATAGTACTATTTAAGTGCTTCATTCTACTATAGAAACTAACTCCAAGATGTAACCACCAGAAAGGACTTCATTTAATGAAATACTAAATTCTCAGGAATAGTTACAGGTTTTCCTCATGATACAATTCACAGTTTTACATGTCATGGCAGCATCACATGTTTAATCAACAATGTTTCGCTTTTTATAGCAGCATCACATGTTGAAATAATTAAGCACAAGTTGCAAAAGAAAGAAGCATTAAATTCATTCAATCAATAAAATGAAGCTCTGAAAAAGGAAGGATGCATACAGTTCTGTTATCAATGATGTGTCTTTCTCTCACAACTCTTTCAGCAACAGATGGATTAGTAAAAACGACAAAACCAAAACCACGGGCACGGCCTGTAGTGCGATCTTTCATTATAACAGCTTCCTCTACTTCACCAAAAGCTTGGAAATATTCTCTCAGACGTTCTTCAGTGGTTTCCCATGAAATCCCACCAATAAAAAGCTTCCCAGCTTCCATTGTCAATCTCTGCACCCCTGATTGCAAATTATCAGATTATTCTCAAATATCACAAAAAGCCTGGTATATCAACAATATTTCCAAACAAAACATCAAAATGAATACTGTATTCCACAATATATCCAAAATGAATACGAGTAATAAGACCAACTCATCAAAAAGTTTAAACAATTAAAGATGAGCATCATTCTAAATATAGCTATTTTCCAACAGTGACAAGGGGTAAGAGAAAACCATAGATCCAATAGCAAGTAATCTACTTCATATTTCAATTGAATTTCAATATTTCCAGATAGCTTACACAATAAACAACCAACCATTAAAAAAAAAAAAAATCAATTCATCGCAAAACATGTAATGTAGATTGAGTAAAGAACACAATACCTTAAAGAAAAAAATAACAACAGAAATGGGCAATTTCTTGTTCAGCAAGAGACAATCTGATCTTCAACAGATCGCCACAAACACAACCCAGAATCCAAAACCCCTGAATAAATGAATAAAAACTCAAACTTTGACTAGAAACAAAGAGAAAAGGAACACCCCAACATCGGATAACATCAGCTTATATTAACTATTTACCAAAAAAAACGAGAAAGGCGCAGCAGAGAAATGAATTTCAATCAAGATCTGAGAGGAGCATAGACAGAGAAGCAGAGGGCTGAAGGGCCCTCCTCTTTTCTTCTCGTTTTCCTTTTCCTTTCCTTATTCTATTTCTTGTTTACCAAAATTCAGTCTATGTACTTAGAACTAGCAGAGATGATTATTGTTAGTATACGTTTTTGTGAGCGAAAAAGAGATCGACAGTGTGGCCTTGTGGGGATTGATTTTCACAATCCAAGAATCGGCAAAGATGGTGTTTGATATTTTGTCTGCGTGGTGCGCAAATGAGTTTTCGCTGTGTGCATATATATATATATATATATTCTAGAGAGAGAGAGAGAGAGAGAGAGAGAGGGGGAGAGGGGTTTGGCTATCCTCTCCTCTAAGAAATGAAGGAGAGGAGAGAGCTGGAAAACAGTGAGCAAAGGTTGTTTATACATTTATTATTTTTGGAGTTGAGATTCTCCTATTTTTAATAATCTCATTTTATTTTTTTATTTCTCATGTGGCCCATCATTTCTACATATTTTCCTTTTTGCAAATTTGTACCTTTTTATTTTATTTTTGGGAAAATTGTGTCTTCAAATTTTGCTACTACATTATCAAGGTTGTCCTTTTCAAGATTGATGGCAAAATCGTCTCAACAATGGCCTCAACGTCTTTTATCATTTCATATTGCTCCAACTTGAACTTGTAAAACGTGTACTACTAATCACCATGAATTAGTCTTTAATTATTATATTAATGATATTCAACATTTCCTTATATTTTCTTATAAATCCCCTTTTTCTAAATCAGTAAAGAAAAGACACAAACAATACTAAGTAAGTTTTATGTCAAACCGTCTTATATATCGTTTTACGTGAAACAGATTGATTCATAATTTATATATAAATTTGTGAGAATTGGTTTAGATAATGGATTAAAAAAATTGGTCTCACGAAAATTATTCGTGAAACTGTTTCACACAAGTTTTTGTGAACGATATATTATGAAGTTCTAACTCAATTTTTAATGTTTTTATAGGTTTGGCATAATTTTGAGTCCTTTCATTCTATTTATAACTCAAAAATTATAAATAAATTTGTTTTTGAAGATGTTAGTAAATTTTGAACCTAATCTTATTTCTATTTCATATTCAATGAAGAATGAAATGAGACCTAATTTGCCAATTTACAAATAAATATGAATTCATTTATTTATGTAATTACGTGAGAAACACTATTACATTATGATTTTATTTTATTTTTAATATCCAATCACACACTTTTATATAAAAGAGAGATATATATCACATTAACTATAGCAATTATATTTGGTAAAAACTTTTATGCACGTGAATTGACCCGGTCAACACGCCCAACAACGCGTTTCACGTGCACCCATGCGCTTGGTGGATTTGCTTGGGTGGATACGCTCAAATCCACTCAAATTCGTTTCAGGTGTCATACCTTTATATTATGTTAAACATAGTTTTATGTAATGTTATTCATACATTGTATCCTGATTTCAGACCCTTAAAATTTTCAACTATACGTTCATATCTTTTGGTAATGTTGGGCACACCTTTTAGTTATATTAGTTATACACTTTAGCTATGTTAGTCAAACTTTTATATCTTAAGGTATGTCTATCCTTCATCATCACTAAAGCTTAGGCCCGACTCCATTGCTGATTTTCCCCCTCTATAGCTGGAACGAGCTGTTGATGATTCGGTTTTAGGGTCTCAACACCACCGTACTCCGTCTATACATAAACGTGGGAAATATGTAGCTCCTGTTGGCAAAATTGGCAGCTTCTTTAGAAAGCAAATAACCCATTCTGGATTAATGGTTGGAGGTAAGTCCTCTGTCTCTTCTCAATTGTGATGTCTCTTAATTTTCTCGTTTGGAATGCCCTCGGCTTGGGCAATCGAGCTTCTCAGGGTGAATTGCGTAACTTAATTTGGGAACATCATTTATCTGTTGTTGTTATTATGGAACCTATGGTTGCTGCCAACTTTCAGTTCTTTAATCGACATCTTGGCTTAAGGTCCAGGGTGAATAATTGCTCGAATAAAATTTGGGTTTTCACTGCTGTTGGGTTTAATCTTGATATTCTTGTGGATACTGATCAACTGTTGCATGTTCGTATATCTTCTGCTAATCTTTCACATCCTGACTGCATGTCTCTCGTATATGCTAAATGTAATAGAATTGATCGTTTTTCCTTGTGGGATACTATGAGGTTGATTGCTAATGATATTGAGGATTGTCCATAGGCAATTGGAGGGGACTTTAATATCTTCCTTCACCCTCATGAGAGGGTTGGGAGCAATGTTGACAGATCAAATGAGGTTTTGGATTTTGTTCAGGCCATTGGGGATTGTAATTTGATTGACGCTGGTTGTATGGGTGATCCTTTCACTTGGGGAATGAAAGACCTTCAGGAGCGCCTTAATCGTATTCTTTATAGTGAATCTTGGTCTGCTCTTTTCTATACCACCTCTGTGACTCATCTGCCTCGTATCACCTCTGATCACTCCCCCTTGTTGGTGAGATGTGTTTTCCTCTGGGATGACACATCGGTCTTCTTTCCGATTTCAAAATATGTGGATACGACATCATACCTTCTTAGATGTGGTTAAATCCGTGTGGGACCTCCTGTCTGATTCCTTTGGCATGGTTAATCTCTAGATTAAGCTAGCTGCTGTTAAGAGGAGTCTCAAATGGTGGAATCACAATGTATTTGGTAATATTTTTGACCGTACCAGGAAGGCTGTTGAGGTTGTTGCTCATGCACAAGAGGCCTTTCATTCAGACCCATCTCCTCTTCGTTCTATGGACTTGAATCGATATTGGGCTGAATATGTTCTCCACACTAAGATGGAAGAGGACTTTTGACGTCAAAAATCTGTTGTTAGATGGGTTGTTGAGGGTGAGCGCGATACAAAATTTTTCCATGCTCTTGTTAAGCAGAAGCGCACCCGCTCCCGTATTCATTCGATTATTGATGATGATTAGGTCATCTCTGATGAATCTGCTCTCTAGATTTCTGTTGTTGCTTTCTTTCAAAACCTTTTGTCCTCTGACACGAATGTCTTGACTACTGCTCATACTGATTATTTTTCACACATCCCGCCTTCCATGGATATCACTGGTTTATGTGATTTGCTTTCTGTCCAGGAGATTAAGGATGTTGTTTTCGGTATTGATCCAGGTAGTGTTTCTGGACCTGATGGGTTCTCTTCCTTATTTTTCCAGCATTGTTGGGACATTGTTCATTCTGATGTTGAAGATGCGGTTTGGGATTTCTTTTCTGGCCACCCGATGCCGAGAAGCTTCACTACTACCACCATTATTTTACTGCCCAAGAAGTCTCTCCCAACTTCCTGGGCTGATTATCGTCCTATTAGTCCTTGCAATGTGACTAATAAAATCATATCCAAGATCATGAACAACAGGCTGGCTCTTATTCTCCCATCTCTTGTTGCTCAGAAACCAGAGTGGCTTCAGACAGGGCTGGGTTATCAGTGATAATATTCTGTTAAAACAGGAAATGATCCATGACCTCAACATGCTGGGGGGATCTCCAAACCTCGCCATCAAGCTCGATATGGCTAAAGCTTATGATCGTGTGTGTGGCATTTTCTTACGTTAGCCCTTTCTCACATGAGCTTTCCAGCAAGATGGATTGATCTTGTCAATAACTGTATGGAACACACCTGGTTCTCTGTGCTAATTAATGGTTGTCCTTCTGGGTTCTTCCATTTTTCGAGAGGGTTGAGGCAGGGTGACCCTCTTTCTCCTTATTTATTTGTCTTGGTGGCCGATTACCTTTCTAGAGGGCTTGACTCTTTTTTTGAATCGGACTCAAGGTGGCTTCCCTATCTCGCACCTCTCATATGCTAATGATATTCTGATTTTCTCGAGGGCTAGTGAAGAAGATTTGATCCGTTTGATGCATTTTCTGGACCATTACTCTCAAGCATCAAGACAGATGGTGAATCATCAGAAGAGTAATTTCTTCATTCACCATCGTTTTGCAGCTGAATGGGCCCCCCTTGTTCAGCAGATCTCTGGTTTTCAGTTGGGAACCCTTCATATTACCTATCTGGGTATTCCTCTCTATAAGGGGTTTCGGAAGGGCGTTTTGTTTACAACCCTCAAACAGCCTATGATGGATATTGTGCATGGATGGGGTCATAGACATCTTTCTCATGGAGGAGGGCGCCTTGAGCTTATTCGGACTACTCTTATGACTCTTCCTCTTCACTACTTACAGGTGATTGATCTCCCAAAGTTTATTTTGTTGGAGCTTGAGCAGATCTTGGCACGTTTTTTCTGGGGTGCTTCTACAACTCAGAAGAAGGTTCATTGGATCAGTTGGGCAGATATTTGTCTCTATGTGGTAGAGGGTGGCTTAGGGCTTCGACGTTTCTGTGATCTCTCTACGGCCTATGGTTATAAATTGTGGTGGAGATTCAGGGAGCATGGATCTCTTTGGGCTCGTTTTCTGTGGGCTAAATATGGCCCCTTGTTTCCCACCCGCACGAAGATCCATTGGTTCGCAAGCCATCCTTGGCACGGATTGGTTAGAGTTGGTTCTTCTGCTTAGCAACATATTTTTTGGGCCCTCGACTTTGGGGAATGCAGTTTCTGAGATGATACTTGGCTCAGGCAGGATCCGTTATCTGACTTGGCTTCGAATAGAAATTTGTACCATCAGTGTGTTAATTTTGTGTGGTGAGGTCGCCAGTGGGATTTGGATTGGTGGAGGCATGTGTTGACTCAGAATATTAGGCTTTCTGATGATATCCTTGAGGAGATGGCTCATGTTCCTATTCGTCTCGAGGGTGACGATGTTTTACGGTGGCGGCTGACTCCTCATGGTGAATTTTCGTCGGCTTTAGCTGGGAATCCGTTTGAGTGAGACGACCTAGACGCCCCCTTTGTGGACTTATCTGGTCCACCCTTCTTAACCCTACCATTTCGATCTTTCTTTGGCGTTTGCTCCGTAATAGGTTGCCTTTAGATTCCAAGTTACAATCTCGAGGTGTTCATCTTACTTCGAGATGTCATTGTTGTCCTCCTACCTCATCTGATATTGAGTCCATTCCCCATCTTTTTCTCTTATGTGATGTCGTGCGATCTGTTTGGATCCATTTTGCATCTTGGTTTCACTGCACACTACCTGACACATCTGATATTACACAGGTTTTGAGCTTTTGGAGACATGCTGTACCACGTGCACACACATCACATATCTGTTTTATTATCCCTTGTTTGATTTTATGGTTCACTTGGACGGAGAGGAATAGTCACAAGCATCGTGATATTCCTTTCCGTGCTTCTCATGTTATTTGGCAAGTTACCCACCACTTATTTTTGCTTGTGATGTCACGGAACCTCCTTCCTATTCATTGGAGGGGTTCCCATTCGTCCGTTGACTTCATGCATGCCCTGATATCTATCCCCCGACCGGTTTCTTCTCAGCTGGTTCGATGGTTACTTCCTCCAGAACTTTGGATCAAGCTGAATACAGATGGATCCTTTGATCAAGCAAGCAACGCTGCTGGCGGAGGTGGCATCTTTAGAGACCATCATGGTGATATTCTACTTGCGTTTCACACTCCTTTACATGCATCATCTAGCTTCGATGCAAAGATCCAAGCGCTTCTGCAAGGACTCAGGCTGGCTCTTCAGTTCGAGGCTCCTCTCTGCATCGAGTTGGATGCAGAAGTGGTTGTCACACTTCTCCGTTCAGGTCGTCTTGGTCCTTGGCAGGTTCAGCACCCCCTCATTCAGATTCGGGACCTTCTTTCACAGATGCAGACTCAGATTTCTCACATTTTTCGTGAAGGAAACCACCCAGCAAATTTCCTCGCTCGTTCAGGCAGACTCTGCCATGGCGTTCAGATTCTCCATTCACACTCACCACCCCGTGTGTTGCTCTCTTTGGCGCGTATGGACCAGTTTGGGTACCCAAACTTCAGATCCCGAATAGTTTGGGTTACCAAACTGGGGATCCCGCTAAGCTTTTGGTTTTGTGGTTTTTTTTTTTCTCTTTTGTATCCTCTTGTACGCACAGTATGTTGTGCTTAGCTTATGTTTGTCTGTTCTTCGGATATTGTTATTTTGATCTTATATATTCACAGGCTGAGGATGGTGCCTTAATCCCCCACCCATAATGGGTGTTTAAAAAAAAAAAAAAGGTATGTCTAATATAAAAGTATGTCTAACATAGCATAAATTTATAATTAATACTATATAAAGATACATGTACAAAATGTACCGAAGTTAGGTTTTTCTTAAAATTTAAATGTTTGATTTCCGGACATAAATGTATATATAACATAACATAAATGTATATTTAACATAACATAAAGATCATGAACAAATTTAAAAAACCAAACACCAAAAAAAAAAAAAAAAAAAACCTGGGCTAGACGGCCTGGACCCGATGCACCTGATGCATATGAGAGTTTTTCATTATATTTTATTCACTCTTCACATATATTTCCAATCTCTCCTAAAATAAGAAATAGAACATCACCTTGATTTTCTTTCTGAAATAGACAATGAAGATGAAATCACATAATTCAAACTAAACTCTCAGGCTTGGCAAAAATATTATTAGATTCCAAAGTATATTTAACAAAATAATTAGGTAATCCCAATTATATATATATATATATATATATATATATATATTTGCCTTAGAAGTTATTCCATTCTCCAACTAATGTACACAAATTGGCCCTACGAGAAGTTGGGGAGTGGTCTTGTTCATTCTTCAATTTTGAATTCATTATTTTTATTTTGAATTATTATTTTTATTCATCTCAGGTTTATTTGAGATTTGTAGTAACATTAATTCAAATCAATTTGTGATTGTTCGAAGTGATATAAATTTAAAATTTATATTAATTTTGAACTGATTTTTGAAAATCTTAATGATTTGGAATTTCAGTTTAATATAAGAGGATTAGAAACTTGAATGTCAAATTCATGCACATTTCAAATGATTTTTAGTTGAACTAAACATGTACAATTTTGACAACTTTTTGTAATATTGACTTGAATTTACAAATACCCCATTTTCATGGCTGTTTATAAGTACCCAAATACAATAATTACTCAAGGTTTGAATTTGAAAACTAAATACATTAAAGTAGTGTGCAATTTAGTTAAACAGTATTATTCCCCATATTAACATAATTAATAGAAATAATGGAACTGTGATTGATTAATTATGCTATTAGTAGTTGGCAGCTTCGCTGTGTATGCATGCAATTTCGAATAAAGGGCTACAATAATTAAGTACTAATATTATTATATTAGGAAAAATTAAGAGAAAATGTTTGTCATTATTTTATTATTATTATTATCTTTCTAATAAAAAGGAGCCCAAAAAGGAGTAGTAGTAGAATCATGAGATGGTCCTCTCCTCCCTCATTATTCTTTTTTGCTCTTTTCTCAAACTATTCTAATCTTTTATACTTTCAAACAAGAAATGGAATATTATTGACTTCCAAACAAATATGTATATATATATATATATATATTATACAAGACTGTCTTATTAATTTAATTTAAGATGTTAATTCATAATTTATAACCTAAAACAAGTAGAGATTTACTCGTAATAAAGAGTTTGAATTATAAGTAACGTGATTTTTATCTTATACTATGTTTTATTTATGAAACAAATGTATCAATTCCATTTAAAATTGGGATTGCAATTATCCCTTTCAAAAAGTGATGAACTTTGATGACATGGGCAATGAGCATGGCAGGTCAATTGGCCGTTGAAGATGCATACATTAATGATGAAATCACATGCATGTTTTAATAATTCAATGAAAAGAAAGAAAAATTCAAATAAAGATGATGTGGGTATTTGGCTAAACATATTTACAATATTTATAAATGATTTCATTTTGTAGAGTACTATAAAAAAAATTTAAAAATCAATTGCTATAATGAAATAAAGATTGTGTTATAATAAGACAACATAATGATATTGTCAATTATATTAACTTACATGATGAATTTTAAATGAATTAGTAAAGGTAAGATGTTAGTTTAGAAACAAGTGTGAAATTTTCTTACTTTTTTAGAACAACTTATAAGCTCATGTCATATTATGGATCGAAATAAGATCGTTATTTTATTTTACCATATGCTTTTATGGAATGCTTGGACTATGAATCCTTGACATCAAGAATTTTGGAATTTAGAATCTTGATATTCAAGAGTTCATGAACAGTAATAATCATTAAATCATAGAATTTAGTTTCATTAGTTTTAATCTAGGTGTCAAATCATATTGAATTTCGAGATGATTGTTGAATGAATGTTATTTCTAGGAATTTTTGTCAATTTATTATGTTTGAACATTTTTCCTATAAAACTACATGTGATTTGACAATTTTTGAATAATTTTGAATCATTCAGAAATAATGATTTCATTTTTAATATAATGTGTTTTAATAAACGAGTCGAGCTTGAAAGAACAATAGTTGACCAAATGTATTTGTTTCTCTTATGAAAGTGTTCATGTTCGTTTATTTAATAATTGAATGTGTTTATGAACGTTGACAAATGGTTCACAAACATATTTATTAATCTGTTATAATTAAAAAACTAAAAATGTTTATGTTAAAACCTAAATAAATGAATATTATAATACAATTAAATATAAATGATATATCGAAAGACATTAAACCTAAAATAAATATAAATGAATTTTGACTAAATAAGTAGAAATGTGTTTTACTAATAATTAATATATAAGTAATAAACATTTTAACCAAACACGAAATGAATATATTCGCGAACATGTTTATAAACATAATCAAACAAATATTCTTGTTCTTATACGTTTATTACAAACAAACAGTAACCTAAACTCGATCACGAATATTTTGTTGAACGCTCATTTCATTTACATCCCTATATTAACAAACAAACTACCTCTCTATATCACATGTGATGCACTTGAATAATTCTGGATGAGTGCTAATGATGTAGATATTTGAGATATTGTGTGGGGCAAAAATAATACATTTAATACAGTAAAATAAAGACACTTATATGTAACACAAGGAAATGCTAAATCAATTGTTAATTTGGCTCTAAATTAAATAGGATAACATATGGGCCGGATATCAAGCGTTGGAACAATAGAAACTATGGCCCATGTTGCGTAACTAAGATATATTTCCAACCATGAAATGGGCCAATTTTGGCCCTATCCACAATGACGAAACTCTTTTCTAGTCTCGTTTCGGGGCCTCTGGCCCACAGAGAAACCTTCTATTTTCAATGGTATAAACTTTTCGGGTTTTCTATTCACGCCCCATCATCTACTAAACAATGGTACAAAGAAGAATGGACATTCGACCTCCACGTACTAACCCCAAACTATGGACCTTCGTTTTACCGTTTCATTTTATGGTTTAGTGTTAGAAAAAAAAGATAGAAAAAAATTCGCGAAAATACGACCGCAAAGTACAGGTAGAACAACATGCATAGTGTTCGACCAGTAGTGGCTAAACACTATGCATGTTGTTCTACCACTACTGGTCGAACACAATGCATGTTGTTCTACCTGTACTTTGCGGTCGTATTTTCTCAAATTTTTTTCGATTTTTTTTATAACATTAAACCAAAAAACGAAACGGTAAAACGAAGTTTGAAGACTTACATTGCCCCCCCCCCCCCCTCCATGTGTTCTTTCATGCTCCACAATGTGTTTTTTGTTCAAATATGTAAGTTTTTCTAAGCTTTTTGGATAGGTGGTAATGGAGTTTTTGTTTGGTTGTAAGAAAGAAGAATGTGTATGTAATGGGGTGTGTATAACAAAAATACATGGTGGGTGTATTAATAAACTTTAATAATTTGTTTTATATATTAAAATTTTATTAGTAAGGGTATATTTGTCTTTACCATATCATTTTATTTCACTTTAATTTATTGGGGTATATTTAGTAGATGATGAGGTGTGAATAGAAACCCCTAAACTTTTTACAGTCTATTAAAAAAAAGGAACAAAAGGTGAAAAAAAGAAGAATTGCTTTCATTGAGAGTCGAACTCAAGACCTCCCGCTTACTAAACGGGTGCTCTAACCAACTGAGCTATGAAAGCGCCCAATGTTCAAAATTAAAATAATTCTTGAATATTGAATATTTCATTTTAATAACAACAATCAGTGGCATATCACTTGATGCCATTAAACACTACTGTGGACCAATTTATCTTTCAACAACATATATCATGCAAACTGTTTTTATTCTCTCCGTTCAATAATTAGCTTTGCCTTTCAACAACTTTAATTCTTCTTCATCTCATCAATTAATCTTTCGTATTCATTTATATGAACCTAAATATATATGCATCATGAGACACCCCACAAACTTCTCATTTTCATTACAGAAAACAATTTCCACCACATAAAATTTGAAGTATATATGATGGGACGTTTCTTTAACAATTAATATCGCTCGAATCAGTTTATGGTATAAGACTTGGTTAGTGTGGTTTTTAGTTTCCAGAGAGAGAGAGAGAGAGAGAGCAGCAGCAGCAGCAGCAGCAATATTTGCAGCTTTAATTTCATAATCATCTCAGCATACCATTTCCTTCCAAGTAGACAAAGACAAGAACATGAATTGAGAGACACATAGACTTGGACAGAATGTTTTGCTGTTTTTCTAATTGTAAAGGTGGTAAAGGGAATGTTACACACTCAGCTCCTTTTTTTCTAATTTTAAATTCCATCATAGGTACCATTATATATATACTCTTCAATCAAACAATCATCACCTCCTTTGATTATTCCCACTTAATAATTCCTTAATGTTCTTTTCCTCTTTCTTTGCCCTACCCTCCAACAACTACACTCCAAACCAACTTTCACAACATTGACAAATCATATATATAACATCCCCACGCTAATGCAATATACATAGCATCCCCATTCAAATCATTGCATTTGAATCTAGCTATCTGGATCGCGAAAAGTTTTCTACATGGGTATAATTGATGAGATGAAGAAGAATTAAAGTTGTTGAAAGGCAAAGCTAATTATTGAAGGGAGAATATTAGATATATATATATTTGCATGATATGTATATATATATGTTGTTGAAAGAGCTAGAGCTAGCTAGGGGCCTCTATATATATAGATCAAATCAAACCCATTATATATACATATTCCTCCAAACACATGCACCCTTCCATGTGCTAGTTTTTAACTCTCTATTTTGGACTCTCTTCTCTCTCCCCACAAACACTAACACCGTACTTTGCTAGATAGCTTTTCATCATTTTCCTCTTGGATTTTCTGCATTTTCCCCCGATTCTCCCTCCTTCATTTTCCTTCTTTCTTTCTTTAAACCCTAATCCAAATGATATATATAACCCTACCTAGCTACCTAGCTTATATATATGTGTGTGTGTGTGTGTACATGTTTGTGTGTAAACTAAGAGAATGAAAGATATATAGCTAGCTAGTGCCATGCAGGTGTAGCTTAAAATGGTGAGAGAAGGGATTAATGGTGGTCAAGTTTCATCAGTTTCCTCCATAGCTTTGCTGCAAGAGAGGTTCAAGCAACTGCAGAGGATGAAAGAAGTGAGGAAGGAAAAAGAGTTAGGTAAAAGAATGGAAGTGTCGTCAACACCATCATCATCACCTTCCCAATCACACTTTCTCTCTCCTCCTACTCATGAATATCCCTACTGCCAACTTTCTCTCTCCCTCTGCTGCCCGCCAGATCACTATTCAGACGCGACCAAGCACGCGGATTCACGGGGGGCGATCACGAAGGTGGCGGCCCCATCCAATATTATTGCCAAATCCACTCATTCTCCCACATTCAATCTTCAAACTTCTGATCACATTAGTACTGATCATATTGATACGTCTCTTCGTCTCTGAATGCCACATGCATCCTCCTCCCTTTTCCTTTTTCTTCAACAGAATTGTTAATCTAGCATCGTGATCTTGGGGTATGTTGCAGCTTCCTCTCATTTGTATCCATGGAGAACCCATCCAATGGAAACACTGTGATGAACAAAATTATCCATCTGCTATTTTAGATCATCACTCTATGCAGAAGTATCCGCGGGTGTTGTAATAAACTCTTGATATATATATCCTATGTTTTAATTTGACTAGGTTTTATGTATGATGCTTTTGGTCAATAACAGCAAGTAATCAAAAAATCCATATATATATATATGTGTGTGTGTGTGTGTGTGTGATTCTACTTCTTCATCACTTGTACTGTTCATGTGCTCCAATTTTTTCAAAAGCTGAACTCTCTTTATTGCAATGTAGCATCGATCATACATTTTTCATGACCTAACAATTTCAAATTGATATGTTTTGTTACAAGTATTAATCTAAAAATTGAGGTGTCCCATAAGTTTTATTTAGCATATTCAATCATTTTAACCATCAAACGATCTGAGATGAAACTTGCAAGTATCCGAATATTAAACACTAGTACTAAGCAAACACTAACCTTTTGTTTTCCACTTTTTAACTTATAACAAGCCCGTCTTGTTTTTATGATATTACATAGTTCTACTGAATAATTATTATTAAAATTAAAAAACAAAATTCAATAATTATTTTAGAATCATTAAATATGCCATATACAAATCTAAGTCATGAAATCAGATATTCAATTTTACTTGTCATTCAATATAAACTTAAAAATCAAATAATATAAGATTTTTAAAAAAAAATCAAGAAGTTAATAAAAATAGTTAATTAAAATAACAAGAAGTTATATTTATTATATATTCAACGTCTAAACAACCTAAATGACTTCGAAACCTTACAAAGACTGCATTGATTTGCAACCATAAACCAGAATTATCCAAGAGTGTGTTGACATCCAAATTAAACAAATAAATCATCAATATGAGTTTTATATAAAAAAATTAAATAAAAAACGAAAATTCAAATATAATTTTTCAAGCAAAAGTAAATAATACTTTTTAAGTAAAAATTACACTTTTCAAACTAAAAGTAATAACACATGGAATAAATTTTAAAATAAATGTTAACTAAAAAAATTTTAAGTACAAAATAATACTATCATAATGACCGCGCTGTCGCGACGCGATAAAATTAATTAAACCTTCTTATCCTAACCAATTAGTAATTAGGGCAAGTAAGAGTCGATCCCACGGAGAATGACAATTCAATTGTGTTTACCTATGTCTAAACTCAAAGAAACAAGAGTTAGTCTCCTGTGCAACTGGTGTATGTACAATTCGGGTCGAGTCCGGGTCGACCCGGATCCGCGCACTTTTATTTATTTTATTTTTTTTGAATTTTATTTTTTCACTTCAGGTTGTTACCTTTATGTTATATGCATGTGACCTTTATGTTATATAAATGTGACCTTTATGTATAAATGTAATGACCTTTATATACTCTAACTTAGAAAAAAATGAAGAATTTTAACAAAATTTGTACATATTTACGTTTATGAAATATTAGCTGCACATATATCCATCCTTAAAATGCACTGAATTTTGAAAATTTTAATTTTTTTCAAAGTTATGGATTATAAAGGTCATAATATTTGTACATAAAGGTCACAAGAACTGTACATAAAGGTTACAACAATACAACATAAAGGTCTTAATCTGAAGCGAAAAAACCTGAAAATCTTCATTTTTTTCCTAAGTTACTGAACATAAAGGTCATAACATTTATACATAAAAGTCACACTTATATAACGTAAAGGTCACATCTTTACAACATAAAGGTAACAGCCTGAAGCGAAAAAAAAAAGAAAAAAAAAGAAAATCCAGGTGCGCGGATCCGGGTCGGGTCGCCCCAGTTGCACCAATCCAGATCCGTGCACCTGGTGCACAACAACATTTGCCAAGAAACAAAAGGGTATGGGGGTTATCAGATTGATTGATAATTAAATTAAAAGAAATATTAAAGATGCAAATCTCAATTAAACAGAAATCAAGTGATAAAAAGCATTCCAGTTAACATATCAGTTATCCCCCAATATCGATTACGTCTTAATCAATGTTACCCCCAATCTCAGTTTATCATGGAATTATCACCCCTAATCTAACAACAAGCTCTGTTAAATCGAATCGTCTCTTATGATTAGTTAAATTAGGATAAGATCACTAATTAACCCTATTCAATTGAACAACCTAGAATAAGCTCTCTAGATTTAATTCATTGAACGCATTAATAACCAAGACGATAGGGTGAACTAGACTCCAAATACGTAAGCTCGATTTGATAATCTAGGATTGTGCTACCCTAGAGATGCGCGACCCCTAGTTTACTACCAATGAAAATTAAACCACAACAATTAGGATTCATGATTTAAAGTTCTAGCAATCAACTATCAAATACTTAACCTAGGTGGCCAATCCAAATCAAGCATTAATAATTGAAAACATTCATCACAAATAACACAATCAATTCCAATCAAAACATCGATAGGGAGAAACGAGATTAATTAAAACATAAAACGATAATTGGGTTCAAACATCCCTGCTAACCGGAATTAAGAAACTAGCCGATCGTCATCTCGATCGAGTCCACAAAAGTTCTTGTCAAATCCATCAAAGCAAAACTAAAATAAAACAAAGTAAAAGAAGTGTATAAAATTTCTCTCTCCAAACTCTCCAAATTCTTCTCTGCGTGAATGATGATTCTTGTGGCCAAAGAAATCAATTTCTTTTATAACATCTCTCTCCTCCATATGATGTGGGCCTAGGCCCATGGTGATAATGTATCCTTCTTTGATCTTCATGACTCTTGGGCCTTGGCCCATTGAACTTCAAAATACTTCAACAACTCCTACATTAATCAAGAAAATAACATGTGAAGTATCTCAAGTTCAACAATGCAAATAGGTATGAAAACAATGCATTCAATCGAATAAAAAATAATAAGAATCCGATTAAATCAACAATTAAATGCATACATTTTCAACCTATCAAATCCCTCCCCACTTAAACCATTGCTCGTCCTCGAGCAACAAAAGAATTGAAGTACATCGGGAGTAAAACAACAAAAACGAGTATTGCTTGCTCAGATCCTTACTACACTCATAGGAATTCAAATTTATGTCAAATAAAGCATATGCAGACAAAAGCACGTTGGACTGAATGTAATTATCTCAAGAAATCACACTTGTTAGTAGGGCATCAGAGATCAAATCTTTCATAGACAAATTTTATCAATTCATTTCGCCACCCAAATCAATCGACATACTCGAATTCCATTTACGATTTCTTTCATTTTAGATCAAAATTTGTTTAAGTTGTGACACATAATGATTCACCCCTTTTATTCTCCAATCAACAATTTTTTGGATGAGGTTGGCAGCTCCACACCACTCTTAGGTTAGTCCTTCGTTTTCGTTGCGAATTTTTATTTTCGATTTTTTTTTAATTCGCATCTCGACTTTTCACTCGTGGACCCCTAAGAGCAGGTAGCTGATTCCACACCTCATCATCTTTTGCAACTTGTTTTCAACTAAACACCTTTTCTCCATATAACCATAAACAAAACTAACCAAGGCATAAACAATTCCACCCAAGGGATTCATCAAAAGTGGTTAAACTCTCACAAATTCTAATCCAAACTACTTCCATCAAGGAATTTTACAGTATATCTCATAACGCAAGTAAACAAAACAAATCAATTCATCATCATAGATCAATTCTCAACTCAATGTTATCCTTCCAACAGCAATTTCTCAAGATCATTCAGCACAATTTTTAACCAACAGAAAACAATGTCCGCAACACTTCATCCAACACAAACGAATTCCCAAAAACAAAATCAAACCAAACAACTCTCGAATCATCATTGCAAGCATAATCACTCAACACTTTATCTTTTTTTTTTAAATGCAAATGCAAGAGAAAAATAAACGTGCTAAAGCAGGTAAACGTGCAAAAACAAAAACAACCTACATGCAACTATATGAGCCTAAGAACTATATGAACTCAGCAAAACAGAAGCACCAATCCCCTCCCCTCTCAAGTAGATGTTGCTTGTCCCAAGCAATCACAATTGATTCAAAAAAACAAAAAATGCATAAGTCATAACAGGAAATGAGAGCAAGGGAAAGCAAACACCTGATCATCGGCGGGACGAGCGGCCACGTCGCTGATGCTGCAACTCTCTTTCCAGCTCCGCCACACGAGCTTGTAATTCTTCCTGATTGAGCTCCAACTCATCCACCCGCTGCTCCAAGCGAGAATGTGATCCGGAATGAGAGGCCGAGCCCTCTAAACCGGATGGCAGACGATGAGCCGGGGTTTGTGGAAGCACCGTGTATGCCATGCGAACATTGACTTGCGACCTCAAGGTCGTGAACATTGGGTTTGGCAACGCGAGTGTCTCAGAGTCGGAGACATGCCACAGAAGCGTGTTCCCCTGCCGAACTAGCACTCCCATTTTCAGCAACAAAGTCTTGTCCAAACGAGCCGGTACTGTGGGACTCCGCTCCTCTAAATCGATCCCAATGGCTTGGGCAATAGCAGTCACGTACCCTCCGAGGACAAATGGTTCCTGTGTGCTGAGGACGCCAAGGAAATGTCGGACGAACTCGGAAATGGAGGGCACACTCTGGCCATAAAGCATGGCGTGCATCATTTGAAGCTCAAAGTTCTCCGGGACGTTTCGGTTAGTGTAGCGTCCAGAAATCGTGCAAGCCATCACACGCTGAAAATAACGTAGAATGGGATTCCGGATAGCACTAGCCTTGCTTCGACCCGCACGAAATGGCCCGGCATTCAAAGTGATCAACTCCCAACATGCCGAAGGATCCAAAAGCATCGTCATCGTGTCGGGAGCATCCATCCCAAAGATAGCCTGAAAATCTTCCAATCTCCACTCATAACGTCTACCACCCAAACGGAATGTGATTCCCCCCTCGACTAACCTATCAGCTTCCAACGAACTGTAGAATTCGTAAACCAGGTCCTCATACACAGCCCATCCACCTAGAACTACTTTTCTCCATCTCATGTGCTCAACAAAAGCCATAACATCATCATATAAACCCAACTCACGTAAAACACATTCGTCAAGATAGATATGAGGTAACACTTTTCGATTGGTTAGTTGAACATACCGATTATGGTGTCCCGGTCCTTCAAACGTGATATTGTGTGGATTGGGGATGTGCATGAAAGTACGTCTCGGAATCGGTCTCTCGGGGGATGGCTGAGGTCGGTCGGTGTCCACCAATCCGGAAGTGGCTGCTCTCTGAGAACGAGTACGGTGAGGCATGACACCGAGAAGATGAGGAGGTGGCTCAGCACGATGCGGCGGTGTTCGCGGCTGGGTGGCGCTCGGCGACGGTGGGCGACGGCGACGGAGGAAGGCGGCGGCGAAGGCGGGCGAAGGTGATGGAGGAGGCGGCAGCTAAGGCGGTGCAGGCGGCGGCCCTAGGCTGCGACGGCGACGGTGGCGGTGGGCAGCGGCCCTAGGCTGCGGCGGCGGTGGGCGTGTGCGACGGTGGCGGTGGGCAAGACACCGGGCGGTGGAAAGGTAGGCGGCTGTGGCGACGCGGCGTGAATGGATGCGGCGGCGGCGGGCGCGGCTGAGTCGACGGTGGCTACGGCGGCGGATGCGGCGGCGGCTGGTGGTGATTCTGCTGATATAAGTGATTAGTTAGGGCACAAGAGGGGAGGATTTGGGGAAAAATAGTTTTGCAGAAGGTAGTAAAATGGCAAGTGGAACCAAAGCTTGAAGGTGAGACCCGCGACCCGGCCGGGCTGCACAGCACCCGACCCGGGTCGCGCCTTCGACCTGGGTGCACAATCAATATAAGACTCGCGACCCGGCCGGGCTGCTGGGCACCCGGCCCGGGTCGCGCCTACGGCGTGCGCACCTCTGCACTCAACTCGTGACCCGGCCGGGCTGCTGGGCACCCGGCCCGGGTCACGCCTACGGCCCGCGATGCACCCTTCTGCTGAACACCCGACCCGGCCGGGTGGCACAGCACCCGACCCGGGTCAGTCAATTTTTTTTTTATGCAAGACCAAGACACGAATAGAGAGAACACATCTAAACTAAAGAGAAGGAAAACATAAAAGAAAAGAAACAATGAAGTGTGGGTTGCCTCCCACAAAGCGCTTTTGTTTAACGTCGTTTGCTCGACGAAACTCCTTTATTAGATAGATGGTGGGTCTTCAAGTGGGGCTCTCTCAACTTCCACATCTCAAAATCCCTCAAAATATGGTTTGAGTTGATGTCCGTTGACTTTGAATATTTTTCCCGTTCGGTGGCTTTGAATCGTAACTGCACCATGAGGAAATACATTAGAAACAACAAAAGGGCCTAACCAACGTGAACGCAATTTACCGGGAAACAATTTGAGATGAGAGTGATAAAGCAAAACTTTATCCCCCACTTCAAAATTTTTCCTTGCAAGACGCGCATCGTGAATGGTTTTTGCTCTCTCTTTATAGATCATCGTATTCTCAAATGCGTCATTTCGTATTTCCTCAAGCTCCCTCAATTGAAGCTTCCTATGCATCCCCGCTTCATCATAGTCCAAGTTGCACTTTTTAATTGCCCAAAAAGCTCGATGCTCAATCTCCACCGGAAGATGACATGCTTTGCCAAACACAAGCCGATATGGTGACATTCCGATTGGAGTCTTGTATGCTGTTCTATATGCCCAAAGAGCGTCTTCAAGCCTGAGGCTCCAATCTTTACGGTTCGGCTTAACGGTCTTCTCCAAAATGGATTTGATCTCTCGATTCGAAGTTTCCGCTAGACCATTTGTCTGGGGGTGATAGGCTGTAGAGATCTTGTGGGTGACACCATATTTTCTCAACAAAGCTTCGATTGTACGATTGCAAAAATGTGTGCCTCGGTCACTAATGATGGCTCTTGGAATTCCAAACCTGCAAAAGATGTTAGACTTCACAAAAGAGGCTACAATTTTCGAATCGTTAGTTCGCGAAGCCTTAGCTTCGACCCATTTGGAGACATAATCAACCGCAAGCAATATGTATAAATTACCAAAGGAAGAGGGAAACGGTCCCATGAAATCCATCCCCCAAACATCAAAAATTTCACAAACCACAATAGGATTTTGGGGCATTTGATTTCGACGAGAAATGTTACCTGTACGTTGGCAATTATCGCAAGACTTACAAAATTCGAATGCATCTTTAAAGAGAGTTGGCCAATAGAATCCACTTTCCAAGATCTTGTGTGCAGTACGCTTGGCTCCAAAATGTCCTCCACAAGCTTGTGCATGACAAAATGCAAGTATGGAATGAAATTCAGAATTTGGGACGCACCGTCTTACGATCTGGTCCGTGCAATGTTTCCACACATACGGGTCATCCCACACATAATATTTTGCATCACTTCGAAGCTTGTCCCTTCGAGCCTTCGGCATACCTGGAGGAAAAATTTTGGCAACAAGAAAATTTACAATATCAGCAAACCAAGGTTCAGAATCGGGATTTGACACTGGATCACCCAGTGTTGTCTGTCCCTGCCAATGTGATAGCACAGCGAACAACTGCTCGTCCGGGAAGCTCTCGGCGAGTGGGGGACCCGTCTCAGAGTGCACCAGCCGACTAAGATGATCAGCAACACAATTCTCAGACCCCTTTTTGTCTTTAATCTCTAGATCAAACTCTTGGAGAAGCAAGATCCATCGAATAAGTCTCGGTTTGGCCTCTTTTTTCATGAGTAGGAATTTAAGAGCTGCATGGTCAGAAAATACAATAACCTTAGTTCCCAACAAATATGATCGAAATTTATCTAAAGCAAAAACAACAGCCAAGAGTTCTTTTTCAGTGGTAGTGTAATTTGCTTGTGCTGGGGTTAAGGATTTTGATGCATAATAAATCACATGAGCAGCCTTCCCAACTCTTTGACCCAAAACGGCTCCAACGGCATAATCCGACGCGTCACACATCACTTCAAATGGCAATGCCCAATCTGGGGGCTGAATTATAGGTGGTGATGTTAACTTTCCTTTTAACTCATCAAATGCCTTTTTGCAATCTCCATCGAACTCGAACTTCACATCATTTTGAAGCAACTTGCACATTGGGGATGCTATCTTGGAAAAATCTTTGATAAACTTTCGATAAAAACCTGCATGACCAAGAAAAGAACGCACTTCCCGCACATTCGTGGGGTAAGGTAAGGCCGAAATAAGGTCTGCCTTAGATTTATCAACCTCAATTCCCTTTATAGAAACAATATGGCCCAAAACTATTCCTTGTTCAACCATAAAATGACATTTTTCCCAATTCAAAACAAGGTTAGTTTCTTCACATCTCTTCAAAATTAATTCAAGACCTTTCAAGCAATTTTCAAAAGAGTTGCCATACACACTAAAATCATCCATGAAGACCTCAATTATACTACCCACATATTCTGAAAATATGCTTACCATGCATCTTTGAAAAGTTGCCGGTGCATTGCAAAGACCGAACGGCATTCGACGATAGGCAAATGTTCCAAAAGGGCATGTGAATGTAGTCTTCTCTTGATCCTCCGATGCTATGGCAATCTGAAAATACCCTGAAAAACCATCTAAAAAGCAATAATGAGAGTGCCCGGCAAGTCTTTCAAGCATTTGATCTATGAAAGGTAAAGGAAAGTGATCCTTTCGAGTGACGGAGTTCAACTTACGATAGTCAATGCAAACCCTCCACCCGGTTTGCACTCGAGTAGGAACTAACTCACCTTGTTTATTTTCAACCACAGTGACTCCCGATTTCTTGGGTACAACTTGCGTAGGACTTACCCATCGGCTATCAGATATTGGATAGATGATTCCAACATCCAACAGTTTCAGCACTTCCTTTTTCACTACCTCCATCATTGGCGGGTTAAGTCTCCTTTGGGGTTGTCGAGATGGTTTAGCTTCGTCTTCAAGAAGAATTCGATGCATGCACAAGGAGGGGCTGATTCCTCTAATGTCCGCGATTGTCCATCCAATGGCCTTCTTATGCTCCTTAAGTACTTTCACCAAAGCTTCTTCTTGATTGGAATTCAATTTTGCTGAAATGATCACAGGTAGTGTGTCATTTTCTCCAAGGTAAGTGTATTTCAAGTGATTGGGCAGCACCTTCATTTCAAGTTCCGGGGCCTGCACAATAGAAGGAAGAATCTTTTGGTTAGACTCAGGCAAACTAATAAAATGCAAATCATACCTTGGTGGCAAAAGAGGTTGAGCTTGAAGTGCAGCAACAATTTCTGATATGTCTTGGCTTCCATAGGAGGTCACTAACTCTCTTTCATCCTTCAAATTTCTAGTCAAAATAACCTCCAACGTGTCCCTGAAATGCATCTCAAAAACATCTTCGACCAACGGGTCAATCGAACTTAAGGCAAAAACAGCATTATCATCGTCAGGATACTTCATGGCATCAAAAATATTGAATTTTATGATTTGCCCATCAAATTCCATTGTGAGAGTCCCCTCACGAACATCTATCTTTGTTTGAGAGGTATTCAAGAATGGCCTCCCTAACAATATAGGTGCTGAAATTGATGGGTCACCATTCATATCCAAAACATAGAAATCTGCAGGAAATATTAATTCATTGACTTCCACTAGAACATCTTCAATAACCCCATCAGGATATGCGGTGCTACGATCGGCTAATTGAATAACAACTCGTGTGTCTTTCAATGGCCCTAAATTTAAGGATGCATAGATGGATCTTGGCATGACATTTATCGATGCTCCTAAATCTAGCATAGCACGCTCAATTCTAGTGTTTCCTATTCGACATGGGATGACGAACATACCTGGGTCTTTTCGTTTTTGAAGAAGCTTTTTCTGAAAAATAGCTGAAACATTCTCTCCCATCACGACCTTCTCATCCCCCTTGAGCTTTCGCTTGTTCATACACAAATCCTTGAGGAACTTTGCATATCTTGGAACTTGCTTGATTGCATCGATCAAAGGTATGTTGATCTCGACTTTACGAAACACGTCAAGGATCTGCTTTTCCTTATCTTCCTTCGCTGCTCGTGCCAACCTGGAAGGAAAAGGAACCAAGTGAATAGGAAAATTTTCGGAAGATTCATTTTTTACCTTTGCAGACTTCGGAGTTTTGACACTGGATGACTGCTTCGACACTGGAGGCCCAGTGTCAGACTGCTCGGCAGCTTCGTCTTCCTCATCGACTTTCGGAGTTTCAGCAGGTAATTTCGGATTTTCCAGCTCCTTCCCACTCCGAAGAGTCATGGCACTGACATTCCTTGGATTTATTTCTGGTTGAGATGGTAATTTCCCTCCGCTTTGGGCCTCGAGACGACTCACGGCCGTCGCCAATTGACTCATTTGCATCTCAAGATTTTTGATGCTTGATTGAGTGTCTTTCTGAAATTGCATAGTGTTGGAGGTCAGCGTCTTCATCATCTCTTCCAAGGATGAACTCGAATTTTACCCGGATGATTGCCCTTGATAATTGGGATTCCCTCCTTGATGATTCGAGTTCCTCAAGACTTGTAGAGGCCTATTAGTTTCTCCATGGATGACGCCTTGCTGATTTCCCCATCTAAAATTTGGATGATCTCTCCATCCCGGATTGTACGTGTTTGAGAAGGGGTCGTATTTCCTCCCTTGATAATTTCCACTTCCCACAGCATTGGCATGAGCTTCTATCTCATCAAGTAGAATTCGGCATGTGTCTGTGGTATGCTCGGTGGTGTTGCAAATACGACATGGCTTCACAAGAGGAGCACCTGTAGCAACTTGACGTACAAGAGCAGTCAATTCAGAAATTTTATCCTCAACAGTAGATTCATTTACCTCTTTTACGCCCCAATCCGAATAATCTCGGCTGCCGTATTGATGTGAGCTTTTGGCCATGTTCGAGATGAGAAGTCTTGCTGCTGAGGGTGTCTTATCCATCAAGGTTCCTCCACTGGCTGCATCGATTGCATTTCGATCCATTGGAGACAAGCCCTCATAGAAATATTGAATCAGCAATTGCTCAGAAAGTTGATGATGTGGGCAACTAGCTTCCAACTTTGTGAAACGATCCCAATAATCGTACAAAGTTTCTCCCTTCCTTTGTCGGGCACCACATATCTCCCTTCGAATATGAGCAGCTCGAGATGCAGGGAAATACCGCTCCAAGAATTGGCGTTGCATCTCATCCCAAGTGGTGATGGTTCCTGATGGAAGGTAGTGAAGCCAATCTTTTGCACCATCCTTCAAAGTGAAAGGAAATGCACGGAGTTTGATTTGTTCCTCCGTCACCCCTGATGGTTTCATGCTCGAGCAGGTGGTGTGAAATTCCTTCAAATGCTTATGGGGATCCTCACCTGCAAGACCAAAGAAAGAGGGTAAATAATGAATCAAACCGGATCGTAATTCGAAATTGATAGCATCAGGGAGTTCAGGAAAAGTGATGCAAAGGGGTTGTTGAGTGAGGCTTGGATTTGCTAGCTCCCTCAAAGTTCGTTCTTCAGCCATTGCTCCTTCTTCTTCTTCGGAATCACCGATATCGGATTCGGGAGGTGGTAGTGTAAACTCCAAAGCTCGCTTAGCTTGTTGCCTTAGAACTCGATCTCTCCGGGTAATTTCAGGGTAAAATTCCAGATCCTTATTACCCTGAGAACGAGTGCGCATCCACAACCTGAAATCACAAAATTTCGAAAGTGAAGATCCAAATTTCCAGAAAAGAAATCAGACTAATTCGATGAAGCAGTCTGCAGAATTCGACACTGGAAGAAATAGGTCACACTGGGTTCCCAGTGCAAAAAACAGAGCAAAACAGAGCAGACTTGGAAACAGGGGAATTCGACCAAAAATCAGAAAAAAGCAAAACAGAGCAGACTCGAATTTTTTTTTTAAAAAAACAGAAAAAGACAAAAGATGACACAATCAAATTAAATCAATTCCCCGGCAACGGCGCCAAAATTTGACCGCGCTGTCGCGACGCGATAAAATTAATTAAACCTTCTTATCCTAACCAATTAGTAATTAGGGCAAGTAAGAGTCGATCCCACGGAGAATGACAATTCAATTGTGTTTACCTATGTCTAAACTCAAAGAAACAAAAGGGTATGGGGGTTATCAGATTGATTGATAATTAAATTAAAAGAAATACTAAAGATGCAAATCTCAATTAAACAGAAATCAAGTGATAAAAAGCATTCCAGTTAACAGATCAGTTATCCCCCAATATCGATTACGCCTTAATCAATGTTACCCCCAATCTCAGTTTATCATGGAATTATCACCCCTAATCTAACAACAAGCTCTGTTAAATCGAATCGTCTCTTATGATTAGTTAAATTAGGATAAGATCACTAATTAACCCTATTCAATTGAACAACCTAGAATAAGCTCTCTAGATTTAATTCATTGAACGCATTAATAACCAAGACGATAGGGTGAACTAGACTCCAAATACGTAAGCTCGATTTGATAATCTAGGATTGTGCTACCCTAGAGATGCGCGACCCCTAGTTTACTACCAATGAAAATTAAACCACAACAATTAGGATTCATGATTTAAAGTTCTAGCAATCAACTATCAAATACTTAACCTAGGTGGCCAATCCAAATCAAGCATTAATAATTGAAAACATTCATCACAAATAACACAATCAATTCCAATCAAAACATCGATAGGGAGAAACGAGATTAATTAAAACATAAAACGATAATTGGGTTCAAACATCCCTGCTAACCGAAATTAAGAAACTAGCCGATCGTCATCTCGATCGAGTCCACAAAAGTTGTTGTCAAATCCATCAAAGCAAAACTAAAATAAAACAAAGTAAAAGAAGTGTATAAAATTTCTCTCTCCAAACTCTCCAAATTCTTCTCTGCGTGAATGATGATTCTTGTGGCCAAAGAAATCAATTTCTTTTATAACATCTCTCTCCTCCATATGATGTGGGCCTAGGCCCATGGTGATAATGTATCCTTCTTTGATCTTCATGACTCTTGGGCCTTGGCCCATTGAACTTCAAAATACTTCAACAATTCCTACATTAATCAAGAAAATAACATGTGAAGTATCTCAAGTTCAACAATGCAAATAGGTATGAAAACAATGCATTCAATCGAATAAAAGATAATAAGAATCCGATTAAATCAACAATTAAATGCATACATTTTCAATCTATCACATAAATAAAAGTAATACTTTGAACTAGCTAGTTTTAAAAAAAAAAAAAATTAACAAGTAACACTTAAGTAAATAATTATTTTCAATTTTAAAGTAATAATTTCTTTAAAGAAAATAATACTTTTTTTTAGAGAAGATTAATATTCTCCACATGAGAGGAATAGATATCTTAAACGGGCTAGCTTTATTGGGCTTCGGGCCAAACGGTCCCGGCCAAGAAGGCCCGATTTTAAACGGGTTACATTTTTGTGAACCTAACCCTAACTCTACCAAACTTCGAGCTAAACGGTTCACTATCGAGTTGTAAGACAAAAGTTCGAAAATTATATTTTTAACTCCATTATTTCAATTAAAATATAACATAATAAATTATACATACAATTATATAAAACTAAATGATTTATATTACAATAAAAAGACCATATAATTTTAATAAAAAATAAAATGTACTCCAAAAACTATATTTTGTACTCAACAAAAATTAGTTTCTAAATAATAAAATATTGGTCATGAGTTTTCGTGCAGAGGAAATGCTGATTGACCCGAATTGACCCGGTCATGATTTGGATCCGCCCTATGATTTCACTATAATTTTTATGTTTATTTATTTTATAATAAAAAAATGATTGGAAGTCAAAGCGAACGTAAGTCAAACGTGGAAGGAAAAGTTGACGGGATTGGGGCCCGCTGCTGACGACCGTTAAGCCCCAGACCAGATAGATATCGTGTTGTCTTATTTTCGTTCACCTTTCGAGGAAGCCCAGTAGACTTCGAAGCAAGCATCCCCAATTGCTGCTCTCGCGGCTGGGCTAGGGTTTCTGATTCAGTTCAATTGCAACTCTCTAGATCAATTCCCTCCGATTTCCAGGTAAAAAGATGCATCCTTTTCTACTTCTTCTTGATTTTTCACCGTTATTATTATTTTAAGTGCAAGTTCATTGGCCCTAGATCTTGTTCTTGATGTGGTGGCATGGCTGTTTTGCTTTTGGGTTCTGTGTACCGGCTTTATAATCGTGGGATTTGATTTAGACAGGCTTCTTCTTCTTTCTTTTTTTTTTTTTTGCAGAATTTTTAATAGAACAACCCATCTTTGCTCTGAGTATTTTAGTTTTCAGTTTGAAATCTGGATACTGCTTCATTTTTTACTGAATTGGATGATCAATTTACTGTTCTTGAAATATTTGTTTTTTTCTGTCAGTTTTTTTTTTTTTTTTTTGTATTAGGTTGATGCGGCTCTTTGGTCGCCCAATTGCCTATCACCGAATACAGAGTAGATATGAGGCCTCTCTTTTTTCTTTTTCTTTTTTAATTTTTATCATGATGTTAACTATATTTGATTTTGAAGAACCTGAAATAGTTGCATGCTAATTATTACCATTATGAATTTTTTATAATGGTCTGATGCTCCATCTCTCCACGAGGTTTTGGTTGTACCATCGTAAATCTTTCTATTACTTTTAACTGTTTGAATGTTGCATCATTTCTATCTTGTTTTAGTGCAAGATTTCTAGTTTTATGAGATTTCTCTTACCCCCTCCATCTTACCTTTCAACAAGGGTGAGCTTGTGTAACCTTAAATATAGAGGTTTTAATTGCATTTATCTTTGTTCCAGATAATTGAGGGTATTCTCAGATGGGAACACCATCTCATTTCAATAATCAATCATCAATGCTGCCTCCACGTCAACAACCTCGGCCTGGAGGTGGGGGGCTGCAAACATCTCTCTCCTTAGTCTCACTAGATGCCTGTGGATCTCCAAATCCTGAGCGTGGCTCAAATTCTGATCAGGTGCATGAATCACCATCAGAAAGTGCCAGTTCACGGGAAACTTGGCCCACAGCTGAGGCTTTGGTAGCAAAGAAACTGGAAAAGGAAAAAGAAAGGGAGAATGGGTTTTCAGAGCACTCTGTTGTCCGCCACTTTTCGAGCTCAGATAAGATGTCTCTTCGAGATGTGGCCAGAGAAAGGGTGGATATTGTAGCAGAAAGAATGCAAAATCTCCCAGATAAGTATCTAGAAAAGTTCAAAAATGAACTTCGTTCTTTTCTGGAAGGCTTAGGTGGTTCTCAGCAAAGAGATGAGTTCCTATTTCTTCAGAAGCTGGTTCAAAGTAGGGCTGATTTGACAGAGAAAACACTGGTCATGGCTCACAGAGTTCAGCTAGAAATTCTAGTTGCTATGAAGACTGGGATTCAGGCATTTTTGCATCCAAGTGTCAGCCTCTCTCAAGCTTCTCTTATTGACATTTTCTTATACAAGAGGTGCAGAAACATAGCATGTGGAAGTGCTTTGCCTGCAGAGGACTGTACGTGCGAGTTATGCTCTAAAAGAAATGGTTTCTGCAACCTTTGCATGTGTGTGATCTGTAGCAAGTTTGATTTTGAGGTGAACACATGCCGCTGGATTGGGTGTGATTTATGTTCTCATTGGACTCACACAGATTGTGCGATTCGAAATGGGCTGATTGGCACGGGCCCTAGTGTTACTAATGGTTCAAGCTCTGTTGATATGCTTTTTAGGTGCCGAGCTTGCAGTAGGACTTCCGAGTTGGTAGGGTGGGTAAAGGATGTCTTCCAGCAGTGTGCTCCTAGCTGGGATAGGGATGCTCTAATCAGAGAACTTGACTTTGTGAGTAGAATTTTTCGTGGGAGTGAAGATCCAAGAGGCAGGAAATTGTCCTGGAAATGTGAAGAACTTATTGAAAAATTGAAAAATGGGATTGCAGAATCTGTGGTTTGTAAAGTCATCTTAATGTTGTTTCAAGGTAAGATTTTATTCGCGATCATAATATTAATGTCTTGACACATTTGATGTGTTTGTATAGGATCTCTGAAGATGCATACTTGCTTTATTTTCTGAAAGTTTAACCTTTGGCATTAATGCTTGTTAATTTTCTGTTTTTTGTTTATCGAGGTTTTTTGAATATGCCAGTTTTCTGTTATTCTGACATTACCACACAAACTCAGAATCAATTATCCAGTATTCTAGCTTATTTTTCAGTGTCCTTCCTAAGCGTGCTCCAATTATTTTCTATTACCTTTAGAGTTGCATTTTTTCTGAAAATTTCCATATTGTGCCCTTCTCTTGTCCCGTGCCATTAATTAAAAAAGTTGTGATACAGAGCTCGAGTCAGACCCCTCCAAGAATCAAGAGAGTGAAGAAGCTGGGAGGATGATATCCCCACAGGAGGCATTCAATAAGATAGCTGATGTAGTTCAAGAAGCTGTTAAAAAGATGGAAATGGTTGCAGAGGAGAAGATGCGGATGGTCAAAAAGGCCCGTTTGGCTGTAGATGCCTGTGAGCAAGAGCTCAAGGACAAAGCTCGGGAAGTTGCTGCTCTAAAGATGGATAGGCAGAGAAAAAAGATGCAAATAGATGAGCTTGAAAGTATTGTAAGGCTTAAACAAGCAGAGGCAGACATGTTCGAGCTGAAGGCCAATGAGGCTCGAAGGGAAGCTGAGAGGCTGCAAAGGATTGCACTTGCTAAGACCGAGAAATCAGAGGAGGATTATGCTAGTAGGTATCTCAAGCAAAGATTGCACGAGGCTGAAGCTGAGAAGCAGTATTTGTTTGAAAAGATTAAGCTTCAAGAAAGTTTGAGGCCAACTCAGAGTAGTGGAGGAACAAGCGGCCCTTCTCGAATGATGTTTAACAAAATCGATGACCTGCTCAAGAACATGTATGAAACTCCAACAAAGACAGAGGCCCTTTCTACTGACCTTCATTCTCTGGGTGCTATTCCTTGAGTCTGTGAGTCTGTTAATTAGATCTTTCAATTCTCAGTTTGGATCTATGCTGTTAAACCTTTTGTGCTAATTTTATTGTAGTATGGTAGTGAGCTCATGAACTGGTTGATGGAAAACTGTATAGTTCCATCATTGAAAACCTTCTTTTTCCAGATTAGATTGGTTGGATATGCCAAAAACTGTACAACTATTGATTTATCAACTGTCAGTGATGTTGGTTTTTAGGATTGTTCTGTACTTATAATTATTATCTGGAATTTACCCTTTTATACCAGTAGGAGGAACTAAAAAATTCTTGATTTTCCTACTTTTGTATGTTTAATGAATGAAATTATTTAATTCACAACAATCCCATTGGATACCCACTGCTATTATTGTTGTTTATAATAAAAAATGGAAGGAAGAAGATTTAGAATTGAAAAAGTAGATCTCATCTAAAATCATTGTCTTAGGATCTGAAGATCTGTTCCTTCCATTTTATAAATATTTCCATCTTCACTTGTCAACACCACAAACATGGCAAAGGTTACACTTATCTTGATCTTCTTATTGTCGATATCACTGTCTTCTGGTAACATTCTTATCCCAATCTCTTCCTTTTTCATGGCATTTTCTCAACTATAATCCCATAGTTATACCACGGTGGTTAGATTCGCAGCTTGAGGACTACTGTGTAGCGGATGAGCAAGTTTCAGATGATGAGCTGGCGTACGCGATGAATTGGGCTTGCAGCAATGGTGCAGAGTGCAGTGCTATAGAAGCGTACCAGACGTGCTTTTATCCCAACACGACGAAAGATCATGCTTCTTATGCTTTCAATAGCTACTATCAGAATATGAAGAAGAATGGAGGCAGCTGCTATTTCACTGCTAAAGCTGATTTTAACTGGCCTGGATCCAAGTAAGAAACTTATGCACCTTTTTTTCTTTTTCTAACAATCAATTTATGAGCTTCTGAAACTAGTGTATTCATCAATTGCAGGCCATGGCTCATGCAAGTTTGTGTATTTGCCTTGACTAGCCTAATGATCAACCATCTCCCTGCCTTTTGCATTGCAAATTTCTACTTACATTCTTATTTTCCAGTTTCATATGTCTATATGACGTGGAAATGTTACTAAATTTTTTGCAAAAATCTTTTCAAATTTGAATGGATCCTTAATTTTTCAAATATGTCAGTTATTTTTATCTTTAGTAAGTCGCCATTAATATGTTTTTTTAATGTTCATTTTAATTAACTTTTCTTGGCTACTATTCTCATTTTGAGTTAGTCTCCTATGCAACTGGTGCACATACAATTCGGGTCGGGTCCGGTTTGACCCGAATCCGTGCACTTTTTTTTTTTTTTTGAATTTTATTTTTTCACTTCAGATTGTTACCTTAATGTTATATGCATGTGACCTTTATGTTATATAAGTGTGACCTTTATGTATAAATGTAATGATCTTTATATACTCTAACTTAGAAAAAAATGAAGAATTTTAGCAAAATTTGTACATATTCATGTTTATGTAATATTAGCTGCACATATATCCATCCTTAAAATGCACTGAATTTTGAAAATTTCAATTTTTTTCAAAGTTATGGATTATAAAGATCATAATATTTGTACATAAAGATCACAAGAATTGTACATAAATGTTACAACAATACAACATAAAGGTCTTAATCTGAAGTGAAAAAACCTGAAAAACTTCATTTTTTCCTAAGTTACTGAACATAAAAGTCATAACATCTATATATAAAGGTCACATTTATATAATATAAAGGTCACATCCTTACAACATAAAAGTAACAACCTGAAGCGAAAAAAAAAAAAGGAAAATCCAGGTGCGCAGATCCGGGTCGGGTCGTCCCAGTTGCACCAATCCAAATCCGTGCACCTGGTGCACAACAACATTTGCCTCTCATTTTACATTCTTGCATTTATTTAAGGAAAAATATTTTATGTAACTGATGCATAGATCTAGGATCGATCCATGCACCCGGGTCGATCCGCCCCACGCGCCCCAACGCGCTCTCACAGCGCCTGGTGGGTGCGCTCAAACCCACTAAAATTTGCTTCAGGCAGTCATACCCTCATGTTATGTTAGGGTTACTCTCATGTTATGTTAGTGTTACCCATGTAACACTAACATAACATGAGGATAACCCTAACATAACATGAGAATATGATTAACATTTTAGTTCAGTGGTGTTAAACTAAGGGTATGAAATATGAAGATGTGGTCACATTAACATAGCGCGAAGGTAACCCTAACATAACACGAAGGTAACACTAACATAACGTGAGGATAACAACCAAAACACGCGAAAAAAGTAAAGAGGCACGGGCTGGGCGGGCCAGCCCAGCCCGCCCGCGGCCCAGTTGCACAGATCAGAGTAACTCTTTATTTAAACTTATAAATCATTTCTCCTTCAAACAAACAAAACATATATGTAATAAAACTGAAGGTTTTTTTTTTTACAAAGAATACAAGAATTTATAAATAAACAAAACAATTCTCCAAATTGACATCTAGATAAGAAAGCCTACCATATCACCTTGTAAAAAGTGGAATGGAGGTCCATTTTCTGGGGGCCATGTGGCTATATTATAATAATTGAAACATGAGATTGTAATGTTGTACCTAAATTGTTTGTCAAATAAAACATCAAATGTCACAAAGTTGGTATTAGATGGCATTATTGCTATGCTAAAACTATTGAAATATATGGTAAATATTTAATTGTATAAAGCATGAAATAGAGTGTAGTCATCATGTTGAGTCAGCAAATTTGTCCTGCACTCTTAGTTAAAGGGGGACCATTCTGTAATTTACAGAAAGTCTCGAAAGCTTAGTCATTGTTACATCAAAAGAACCCCCTATATTATTGGGCATCCCATAACATGTAAATTTGTGACATCAATCCTATTTAGTGTTCTTTGATTTCTCTTATAAGTAACACACCATCCATTTTAAAATACGAGTACACCAGCAAAAATATTATATTACTATTAATTTTAAATAGTAATTTTTTATTTATAAAATCTATATTAAATTGAAATAAATTTAAAAAAATAACTATAGTAAATTAGAGTTCTAATGTAATAGAGTCTTACTCATAATAAAATTCTATATAATTTTAGTTTAGAATTTTATTGTAAAATTATTTAAATATTAAAATTATAAATTACTATTATAACCATAAATAAAATATTTAAGGGATTTTATCGATCCAGATCCCGAAAGATAACTTAAACGCTGTTAACGTATTCTATCAAGACGTTTTTTTTTTCTATCTTTCGGGGTCTGGATCGATAAAATCTCAATATTTAATAATGATGCATTAGACAATCCATATTTATCCATAATATTATAGAGGTAATAGATAATAGATAATAGATGTTGTTTTACAAAATAATATTTACTTCAATTTATCTGTAACTTTTTATCAAAAAAAAATAATTGATGAATTTTTTGCAACTTTACTTGTATCTCTTTTTTTAATAAGTTTTTACTTGGTATTATACATTAACTATAACTATTACATAGCAGATAACTTGATCATTTTATAAACATGATGACTAGTGTTGATATTATCTTAATATAAGTGACGTCAGTATAATTGTAATAGAAAGAAAAAGAAAACACACAAATTTATAATGATACGAGAAATATATATATGGTTGTCTCACACACATCTATATAGTTGAATGACAAATGAAGTGATTGCAAATCATGTAGAAGAATAACAATTTGAATTCAATTTTTTTCAATGAAATAAATTTTGCTTCATTTTAAGATATGATCTTGATAGTAAAATAGATAGATCCAACTTCGAATCAAAAAACCTTGAACTGAGTTAAAAAGTAAACAAACCTTGGCTGCCATAAAAAAAAAAAAAACCCAGAAAAATTTAGTAGTAGAGAAAGTGTTAAAAGTTGGAATTGAAGTGTAGATAATACTCTCACATATATTATCTCTTTCACTCTCTCTCTCTCTCTCTCTCTCTCTCTCTCTCTGACTCCCATGTCTTCATTACAGCATTGAGATGAGAATGCCAAGTCTCTCTCTCTCTCTCTCTAAAACTAATGTTCTTGGGAGAACAAAAATTGGCACTTCCCAGAAAATTAATCAACCCGAAATCTTAGGCATTATGCCTTGAATGCGTTTCCGACAATCTTCATTCAATGTGAGATTGGGATACGTACATTTAATGCCCCCATTTTTCTTTACTTCCATTCCATCTATTTCTTCTCAACTGTTTTTGGACGGATAAATTACATGTACACAATATACAAGTATATATATATGTGTCCTTCATTTCTATGAATCGTAACTTTTCTTTTTTGTCTAGTGAACATATATTAATCATAAAAAGATAAATAAACAGAGAATTAAGGGAACACAATATATAGTAGTTATATATCTTGTCTATATGAATTACAGTTATTGATTTTTCTTCATCTTTATATATATATAAAAACACAAACATTTCATGAAATAGTAATATGAAAATTTTCCCGTCAAAAACATCATGCTAAAATTGGAAATCTTTTTTTTTAAATTAATAATAAATGATATTTATTTTCTATTAATAGATAAATAGATAATATATATATATATATATATATATGAATGTGAATAAAAATGAGATATTGTTTGATGATGTATACATATAAGGAAGTGATATGAAAATAAACATTCATAATATATTTTATGTAATGTTAATTGGTAAAATCTATAAAAACAATATAAAAATATTTAATTTATTCACTATTAGCCAATGTATGAATAATATATATAATAAAATTTACGTCACTATGCAATGATAAAATATATGATATAATATGGATATAAATAATATATATTTATATGATTCACTCCAATATAAAATGATATAATATTTTTATCTTTATATATATAAAACCAAAACCATTTCCTAAAATAATTTTTCCGGCCAACCCCCTCCCCATTAAATTTGGAAAACAATGCTAGCATGATATTATATATATGGAAAGATAATATATTATGGTAACACATATATTATGTGTTTTAGTTGAATGACATTTATTTCACATTTATCCCATTCTGAATATAGAAAATTAAAGTATTAGTTAATTTATAATATAAATATAGAATGAGATTTTATGTTAATTTAAATCCTATACTAAAATATTACAAATATTATCATAAAAACAATTGTATTTGTATTAAAATCATATAATTAAACATATTTATAAATATGGAATGTAGATAAGTTGAAATAGTCAAGTCCATTAATTTGGTCATCAATTATGTGAATTTTGCATGAATAATTAATAGACTTTTCAACAATACTTAAATTTGTGTGTTTTTTAATTTAAAATTGGGAGACATATACATATTTCTTGAAAACAAAAAAAAAGTATAGTAGCATTACACGTCTCTCATTTGGAAAAATTAGACTTACATATTTTTTGAAAAACAAAAAATTCAATTTCATTCCCTGATTTTTGGCATAAATATACAATTTGATTCATTGATTTTTTTTATTATCCTTTATTCATCTCAAATAATTTAACAAGTCTCATGACCGAAAAATAGTAAAAATGATAAGACCAATAAAATATTAAAAAGATTAATCATTATAATTATTAAGAAAAAAATCATCATATGAATTTTTTTCTTACATTTCTAGAATTAATCTTATTTAAACATCACAAATGTCATTATATATGGAAGACTATTAATTTATGAGAATCAATTTATTATGTCATATTTTGGATGTGGAATGTTTATTAATTTTTAAGATGATATAATATTGTATTCAATCGAATAAATGAATATTTTTTAACTTATATAAAAGATCTAAAATTTGATATTTTTCAAAAGGCAACCTAAAATTATGTAATCACAATATCAATCAATTATGATATACTCCTTCCGTCCCATGAAAATTAGCCTACTTTGACCGGCACAAATATTAAGAAAAAGCTGTTGACTTTGATTAGATGTGTTATTTTAATATTTTTGAGTGGCAATTTTGTAATTTAAACCAACTTTTTGAGTGCAAAAGTTGTAAAATGAAAGAAATTGAGGGGTAAGAGAGTAAAATTTTCTTTGTCATTTTGGGGCTGGCAGATTTAAGTGGGACAAACGAAAATGGCAAGTAGGCTAATTTTCATGGGACGGAGGGAGTAATAAATAGTGCACTAATTCCATATTTAATAAACATATCATCCACTATAAATATGAGATCAGAATAAACTTGGAATTCATTCACACATTTTCCATTCACAATTTCTCAAATTCTGCATTCCAAACATATTAGTGGATTGTTTCTTCTTCTTCTTTATGTATATTTATTTGGTTATGAATTGATTTTCGAGATATTTGTAGTTTGGATCAATAATTAATGACCATAGTGTTCATTTTTTAATGATTTAAGTTATTGTTATTTGTAATTTGAAGAAGAACAATTCAGATATATATTATTTTATTAGTATTGTATATTGGTTATTTTTATTGCTATATAATATTATATTATTTACGCCAAGTCAAATTATTTTGGTAGAAATTTGGGTCCAGAGTCTCTAATTTTGGATTAGAGATTTTATAGATTTAAAATTAATACACTACAAGATAAATTTCATATTTGTTTTTGTTTTTTTAAGACCATTGTCAAAAATACTGATTTTATATTTCAAACATTGTCAAGAATAAATTTCATTATTCTTGGAAATAGGTTTTTGAAATAAGGTGCTAAAAAGGTTATACATAGATTGCATCAAATCCAATATTTAATTCCACTAAAATACAACATTGTCAAGAATAAATTTCATTATTCTTAGAAATAGGTTTTTGAAATAAGGTGCTAGAAAGGTTATACATAGATTGCATCAAAATACAACATTTATATATATTTATTGTTAATTGAATACTTTGAATTGTGAAAAACACGATTTAAGAAAATTGTTTTCCATAGTAAAATTGACTTTGATGTTTCACAATATTTTGTATTTTTTTTCCATCATTATTTTATATTGTGATGGTTGCTCTATAATTTATGAAAATCATTTTCCATAATAAAATTATTTTATCAAATTCACAAGTTTTTTTAATAGTGGAATATTGTAAAAATTATTTTGAAAAATTCAAATATATATATGTAAAATATATAAATATATCACTTATATTTATTCTATTAAATTTATATATTATTATTTTAAATTACAAATATTTATACTTATATTTTAAAAAAAATTAATTATGTGCATTTCACAAGCACAAAACTAGTTTAATTTAATGTGAGTTCCACGCCAAGGAGAAAAAAGCACTCGTCAGCAATCAAGTAGCAATGATTAATGAAAACCTAAAAAATTGAAAATCATAGACATATCATAGATATATATGTACACGATGATCATATTATTAAATGCGATATAATGAGCTCTGTAGCAAGCAAACTTGGCACTCTCTCAGCCAACCCCCATCATCAACATCTATATATAATCTTAATATAATAATATTAATGCAAATTATTTGAAACAAAACAAAAAAGAAAATGTTTTGTTGGGACCTATATAAGTAGAACAATATAATGGAAGTTCAAGTGGTGGAAAACACACACACACACACACACACACATCTCTCAAAATTAATATTCAGATGAGTACTTATTTAGGTGTGGGTGTGAGCCCAGGTAATGTTGCAGTGCACCATGGGAGAAACGTAAAGGTGGTTGATCGGAGAGTGAGGATTGCTGAGCTAATATTGAGGTCTCTCATCTCCGCTTTAGCCCTTCTTTCTGCTCTTCTCGTCGCAACTGACACTCAGGTCAAGGAGATTTTCACTATTCGCAAAGAGGCCAACTTTACTGATATGAAAGCCCTTATGTACGTTATAATTTCTATTCATCACTACTAATAATATATATCCTGAGAGATGCTGATTAATGATTGAGAAGAACACACACACACACATATATATATATATACATGCAGTTTGATGGTAATAGCCAATGGGTTAACAGCTGCCTACTCAGTGGGCCAAGTCTTGAGGTGTGTTGTGAGTATGATGAGAGGAAATATGGTGTTGAACAAGCCCTTGGCTTGGGCCATTTTCTCTGGTGATCAGGTAGCTACCTAGCTATATATATATTCTCATCATCATCATCACTAGTCTAATATATATATAATATTAACTCATGATCACTAGCTAATTATAATTAAGTAGTTGATGATCTCATCATTTCAGATAATGGCTTATTTGACGGTGGCGGCAGCAGCGGCGGCGGCTCAGTCGGCGGCGTTGGCGAAGTTAGGGCAGAAAGAGCTGCAGTGGATGAAGATATGCGATATGTATGGGAAATTCTGCAACCAGATAGGAGAGGGGATTGCCACTGCATTGCTTGTCAGCATTTCCATGCTTCTCCTCTCCGCCATTTCCGCCTTCTCTCTCTTCCGTTTGTACGGACAACATAAACCAAAGATGATTAATGGTGGAATTAATTAGAAGATCTATATTGCTCAAATCTCCTCCATCTCTCCGTCTCCATCTCTCTCTTATTGATCTCTAGCTCACTTTTAGTGCTGTGCTGTGCTTGTATGTATGTATGTATAATAAGAAACATATATGCACGCATGATGCATAACCTAAATTTATTGTGCTTTCCTATCTTTATTCATAATAAGAATGACTGAATGAATTTGCACATTCATTGTCCCAACAACATTCAAGATTTTTTCATATGGGATATATTCAAAATGATCAAATTAAAGAAATATGTATCTAATTATTAAGCTTAAATATTTAATTTCTCATTGGGAGAAAATTGATCTAATGAATGAGAGAGTGACATCTGTATTTTAGTATTAATTATATGTCGAAGATGAAAGATTTTAAATTAATTAATATGCAAATTAACTTGGACGAATCAATATTAATACTATATGTTCAATTTGAATCTTGGCATATTATTTGATTTGAGATAACATTTATTTTGAAAATTTTGATCATCATATCATTAGCAATTAGTTAACATAATTAAAATGTTTTGCCTCTCATTAAAGTAGCAATCACCTCTTATTTTAAAATTTCTTAGGTAGCAATTATCATTAAATAAATGAATTGAATTGAAATTGTAAATTTTAAAATATATAAATCAAGGTAAAAATTGTCCTCCAACGGTTATACTACTTACAAATGACACTCAAATTGGATTCCCATTGAATGAAGGGAAGAAAGGTTTATGAATGCAAGAAGTCAATAAATTATAAATGCATATGGATTACAAGGGGAAAGGAAAAGAAAGAAAACTTAAAAAAAAAAAAAAAAATCGAGATGAAATATAAGAAGAATTAGAAAGAAAAATAAGGAAAAAAGACGTACACATAAATTTCTGTAAACTTCAACTTCGACAGAAACCCAGATTATTAAGGGTAATGAATTTAGGTTTTCTTGTACCCTTTGTCTGAATTAGGGTTCTAGGAAGCATACAAATCCTGCAACTAAAATTGTTATCTTTTCTTCAATTACTTGAAATAATTTTTGATGTATATTATGTAATTGTACGCTCGAATTCTTTCTAATTGGCAGATTAATGGGTCGCTCCCGTGGGAATTTTCACGCTGAGGAAGATCCTAGTCAAAGGTTTGGAAGTTGTTTTTCTCCTTTTCATATTTATTATCTGGATGAGTTAAAATTGCCCATGATTAATCTGTTTAATTAGTAGCTGGATTCTTTTGTTTTTGTTAGTCTCTTTTTGAAATTTTTGTCGATTGTTTTTTCTTTTTTGCATCCCATTTCACGAAATCCCCTCTTTTTGGGTTTTCATGTGAAATAATTTGTAGCCATTCTGTATCTTATTTATAATGCATTTGCATTTCTGAGCTTCAGTTTGATGTGGGAAATTATGGTTTCTTTTCTTTATGTGTTTGGTATTTCTACTGCAATACTTACATGCTTTCTTTGAAATGCTCGGCATTTTTTGGCAGATCAAGGAGAAAAAAGAATGCATCTAGTGGAGAAAACTTGGAATCTGTTACTGCAGGTGATATGTCTTCTCTTATAAGTTATTAGTGTGTGAACTGTATCTCATCTTGAATTATTATGTCTTAAGAATGTTTATATTGATTTGCACTGTCTTTTAAGTTTAACCTGTTTGTTTTATCTTCATGATTGCTCAGGTCAAGTGACCAGTGATGGAAAAAGGGCATTATTTCACTGCAACTATTGCAACAAAGACATTTCAGGGAGAATTCGTATAAAATGTGCTGTGTGTTCCGATTTTGACCTATGCATAGAATGTTTCTCAGTTGGTGCTGAGGTTCATCCACATAAAAGTGGTCATCCCTATCGGGTTATGGTCAGTACCACTTCTAATTTAATACACTTTTCTCTTATAAATCCTTGGATAGCTATGGTCTGTGTATATATGTTATGTATTTATGTCTCTGTGTGTGTGTGTGCACGTGTATTTGGGAATACAAAAAACTTGGATTTGTCAACCATTTCAATCACTAGAAGTGAATCTCGACAGTGATTATAGCTAGTATGCATGGGATTTAGTTTATCCTGTTTAATGCACATATTCTCTCTCTTTTAATGTTATATATTTTTGTTGGAAGTTATGTACGTAATAACTTGATAACATTGAAGGCATGACTGTAATTGCTCAATAATTCCATGCTGATTCTGATTACATATGTTTCTTGTATTTGTTTTGCATTATTAATTTCTGCCAACAAAAAATATGTATTGATTATGACTGATAAATACTGAAGAATTTGTTCATTCTGTTGATGGTCTTCACATGTGATATGTACAGGATATACTATCTTTTCCTCTCATTTGTCCAGAATGGAATGCTGATGAAGAAATGTTACTTCTGGAGGTGATCTGTTATCACTTTTCAGTCTTCATCGATTCATTGTTCTGTGACTTGTGGATTTGAAGTCTTATCTCATTATCTACTTCAATAAATATCACATTATCAGGGGATTGAAATGTATGGCATGGGAAACTGGGCAGAAATTGCTGAACATGTTGGGACCAAGACAAAGGAAGTGTGCATTGAACATTACAAGAGTGCTTATCTTAACTCTCCTTACTTCCCTCTACCTGTATGATTTCTGGAAGGAATAAATTACTTTTAGTTGTATTTCATATTCAAAAAATACTTCATGAAATACCTTTCTACTTCTCAGGATATGACACATGTTGTTGGTAAAAACAGAAAGGAACTTCTTGCAATGGCTAAAGGGCATCTTGAGGACAAAAAGGGTCGGTGCCATTGCTTGTTCTCTGCCTTTTAGCTCTCTTTCCATTATGGCTCTTCAGTTCTTGTGTTGATTTGGTACTTGCTGTAGAGTAGTTTTTATCTTGAAGTTCTTGAAAAATCTTGTTTGATATAGGATTGAGTTTAGTATTGCCATTCCTTATGCCAACCTGACTATGCTCATTCAGTCAAAAGGTCATGTTTACCTGACTTTTGACTCAAATTGATTTGACCTACACAGTGTATCTGTTTGTGTGGAATTTGGTAATGGTTTGATGTTGTATGATACGACCATGTTTTTTCAGAAGTGTTATTGTTTTGGAGTTCTGCTGTTTGATTCGTTTCTTAACAATGAGATTTTCTCACAACAAGAATTGTTAATGATATGAGGATGTTGGTGTTTTCCTGGTTTAGATAATTGATTACAACATTATTCCCCTGTAGTGATTTGAGGAATTCGAACCATTTATGAGAATATTATGTACTAGTTTGTAATGTCAAGAAGTTCAGCATTGCGACGTGTTACTCTTCAGAGTTTGACATCAGATTGAATGATGCTCGTGATGTTGTTTATTATATTATCCTAGTAATTTGTTTGTGCTTGGCTTCATTTGCAGGGGATATTCAGCTAAAGGAGGAATCATTTTCCCCAACAAGAGTCAAGTATGGTAGTGATTTCTTTGAATATGCTGCATAAATGATCTTTAAACATCTTCTAAACCCTTACATTTACTTTTTAGGGTTGAAGAGTCATACAAAAGTGGTCCTTCAGGCCGTTTACCTTCAGCTTCTGTCGCAGGTAATTGGAATCATAATTCAACAAAATCACCTGGTTTCTTATTTTATTGTGTTCAACACTATGCATTCCTTTACCATCCTATTGAGTGATTGAATATGAAAAAGGAGATCAGCACCAAATATTATTATGGTGAAGGATGAATAAAGACCTATAACATATGGCCCCTTAAAAAGACATTCTACAAACTGGATTAAAGCAGTCAATCATCATAAATGCTGATTTATCTTTAATCGCAAATGTTCGCTTTTGTAATCTGACTAAAATTTATTAAATACTCTTATCCCCTTCTGAATCTGAAACATATTGAGAAAAAATTGCTAATGCAAAAAATGTTGCAGGAGCAAAAGTTAATAAAAATGCTTCAAACACAGTCCATGCCAAGGATCAGGGCGATCTTCTAAAAATGGATGGTGGGTAGTGATTAGTTTTTCTACAAGCTCTGTTTTGTGAAATTGTTGGTTGTTTGCCTTTGTGGTCTCTTTATAGCTTAAATTTTTTGGCAGATCAAATAACAGGACGAAGTTTTGGCTTGAACAAACCTAAATCTACAAAGGCTGATGCCCCATCTTTGCTTGATTCGAGTGGTTACAACCCTAAAAGACAAGAATTTGATCCAGAATATGATAATGATGCGGAGCAGATGCTAGCTGATATGGAATTCAAGGAAATTGATACTGAAGAGGAGCGTCAGTTAAAATTGAGAGTCCTTCGTATATATTCAAAAAGGTATACTTGTGAATATGATGCCTATTTTTAGTGACTGAATTTGTTGAAATAATTGCGTGGAGGAAGAAGGATCCAAATTAATTTCTTCAGTACCCTTAAAATGCTAATGCAACTAACTGCGTTGTGTATATAGTTTCTTTCAAAGCAGTGTTGATTTAGCCCTCTTAATCTGCAAAACTAGGGCGGTTTGTGTGCACCCGGTCATGAAGAGATAACTTTGCAGTTAGTTATGCTGTGATGTTATATGCTCTCCGATTCTTTTTTCAAAGTTTAAATGTATTTTAATGACTCAGATATCTATTTGCAAGTTCATAGTTAAGATGGCTGTTGACAGACTTGATGAGAGGAAACGGAGGAAGGATTTTATTCTGGAAAGGAATTTGCTCCATCCGAGCCCCTTCGACGACTTGTCTCAAGAAGAGAAGGAATTGTGCAGACGTTATGACGTCTTCATGCGGTTCCACTCCAAGGATGAGCATGAAGAACTACTAAAAACTGTTGTATCTGAACATAGGATCCTAAAACGAATTCGAGAACTTAAGGTATCTTCCGCTTTCAGGAAAAGTCCATTAACTTCTTTTACTCCATCAAAATGCATCTAAGTAATACCTGAATTTTGTTCCTCTCCACCTTGCTGTTGTTTGCATCTAAGAAATAATTTCTCTTTCACAGAAAAAATCATTAGTGGCCATGCCTTCAGGATTATCTATAAGTTCAGAACTGTTTAGCATCTTTTGAAGGATTCCATCTTCCCCTCTTACTTAACTTCTGAAAGTGAACATTATTCAGGAAGCACGAGCTGCTGGTTGTCGTTCATCTGCTGAAGCCGATAGATATCTTGAACAGAAGAGACGGGAGGGTGACGATGGTGCTAATCGCAAAGAAAGTTCACAGGCAGGCCCCAGCAGCCAAGAAAGTCTGAGTGTACCACATTCTTCAGATTCATTTGGTACATATTCCACTACCACATCTGCAGGGCAAGCCAACTCGTCCACTGACTTCGATTTTGTGCCCGTTTCTGGGGCCAACTTGCTTTCTGAATCCGTAAGTCTGAATGTAATCCTGAGCTCGTGCATAAATTCTTTTGATCATCAAAGACTAACCCATGTAAAAATTTGGTAGGAGAAACAACTTTGCCGTGAGATGAGGTTATCTCCTCAACATTATCTGAAGATTCAAGAGGACATGACAACACAAATCATGTGTGGCCATATAACCAAGAAATCCGATGCCCATTCCTTGTTTCCAGTCGAGCCATCGAAGATCGACAAGGTTTATGATATGCTCTTGAAGAAGGGAATTGTTGCTCAACCTTGACCCTCATCTCACAAGAAAAGATAAATCAATCAGTCCTATTTGATGGATGGGGAAAAGAAACTAAAAAGAAATATGTTGTATTTTTTCTGTAAGTATGATGAGTCCATAAAACAATCATTACTAATTGTTTAAACCTCTGAAGAGATCCGAGGATTGAGAATCTCCTCCTGATGTTCTCCACTGTTGGATGGATGTTACTTACTCGTAAGTGAATCAGGTTTCTCATGAGATGTTTGGGCTCTTCCATAAAGGATAATTTAACAAGACTTGTTATATAAACAATCAGATACAAGCTTCATAATAATTCATTAGGAGCATCACCCTTTTCCTAATAAGAAATATGCATGCTTCATTTTGCTTGTGAGCTAATGAGAAAGCTCATTAGTACGTTGTTTATCATCTTGTCCTTTTGAGAGGGATATATTCATTTGGCCTTTTGTATCTATCGGGTTTACTACTTTAGTTATATGCACGAACCACACACACCATATACGGATTGTGCATTGTACGACCCACAAAAACTACATTGTATGAGCAACGCATGAGCCACACACAGATTGGGTATTATCTAATTGTTTAACTTCACAGATGTCAATGAAATAATATTTTTCTCCAACCATTCTTGGTCCAACTACAAACATATATATCCAAAATAGAAATCATTTAAAAATATCTAGAAGACAACTTAAGATATATAGAGAAGTCATGTTTTTTGATACACATGAATTCATAAACTGGTTGGAAATATTATAATTGAATGATACATTATTTCAAAGACACAAAAAGAAGTCAATCTCGCAGACAGCTGCTCTATTAATACAACATATTGAAGAAGCCAAAAGCAGAACTTGCAGACTAGATCATACCACTTATGATCAGAGCCTGCTAACTATATCTACCACGAGACATCTCTTCGTTGTACCTACCAATGAATCGTTTCTTTGGATTCAGTTCTTGCATGCTGCTGCCTTCATTGGTGTCGGGCAATACTCTTGACACTCTGGCTCAGGTGTAGGAACCTTAATAACAGCAGGTCTCTTGCAAGTTGCTTCTTTTGTGCAACCTGATTGTATGAAGAAAAATTGTCGAGCAAAGCACGACTGCTTCTAGATCTCTTTGAAACTTGATTCACAGGTCCTCTAGGAGCATGAACTTCTTTTTCAGCTGCATTGCAGTCAAAAGAATGGTCACTCTCAGAAAAACAAGATAAATCTAATGTATACATATACGGCTTTCGGACATCCAACACGATATCTATCTTGTCATTAATGAACACGTTTCTTGAAATCTCAACTTTAGCATCTTTAAGACACATTATTGACTGAAGATGAACCCATTCTATGATTAATTCTTCCATCAGTCACACAATGCATGACCCACAAAAAATACATAGTTCGTGCAATGCACAAACCACACATACCATATACACAGTTAGTGAATTGTACGATCCACAAAAACTGCACGGTCATTTAAAAATGCCTCGAAGACAACTTAAAATATCAAGAGAAGTCACGTTTTTCTATACATAAATTCTTAAACTGGTTGCAAACCATGTAATTCAAGGATACAATATTACAACCACAATACAAGAACTCAATCTTTCAGACATCTGCTTCATTGATACAACATATTGAAGAAGCCAAAAAGAGGTGCAGCCGTGAAACATCCTACAGAGGATCATTTAGACTCTTCCATGCCTTCTATACACCACTAATTGTAAGCATGCACCAAAACAGAATATGCAGACTACTAACCTTGCAATCATTCGTACCACCATAACAAGCCTGCTAACTATATCTTCCACGAGACATCTCCTCGTTATACCTCAAGATGAACCGTTTCTTTAGATTCAGTCCTTGCATGCCACTGCCTCCATTGGTGTTGGAAAATACTCGACACTCCTGCTCTGGTGTAGGAACATCAATAACTGCAGATCTCTTGCAAGGTGGTTCCCTTTTTGCAACCTGATTGTCTGAAGAAAAATTGGCGAGCAAGGAACGACTGCGCTTGGTTCTTTTTGAAACTTGATTTACAGGTCCTCTGGAAGCAGAAACTTCTATTCTTTCAGCTGTATTGCAACCAAAAGAAGGGTTACTCTCAGAAAAACAAGGTAAATCATTTAATATATACATAAAGAGCTTTCAGAATCCAACACGATATATCTTGTCATAAACTGACACGTGTTTCTTGAAATCTCAACTTTAGCATCTTAAAGAAAATTGATTGAAGACAAACACATTCTGTAACTAAATCTTCCATCAGTCCAACATTAGTGTAAAAAATGTAGACATTAGTTCGAGACGTTGCATGCCAAGTATTAATGATCTAAACTGCCATCAAAGTGACGTCACATTAAGAAACTTCTTCATTATCACTGCATAAGATGATGCCATAAGAAGAAAGGGCTAAACATCTCAAGGGTTGCCCTTATGCTATATGAGGAACGAAGTAGATAAATAAAGAGTCATATGAAAGTGTTGCAGATAAAAAAGGATAACATGATTACTCTGAAAATATGAGATTTGTCTTAACACAGAAGATCAGCTACAATTGAAGTGGGGTGATAGTGCTAATAATTTTTGAGGCTTTAGGAATGTAAGTCATAACTGGCTTCATGAACTCAACGGAACATTAGTGAACTGCATGGTCCTATCCATTCACTTGAATAAAATGCTAAAGAGATCAAGGTGAAATACTGTACGTATTGACATGGAAGAACATGTAATGAATGCATGATTCAATAGAAAATACATTTTAAAGGTCTCAAGAAAGAGAAGACAAATGATTTAAGAGCTACAAAAAATAATAACAATAAAATAAATCATCAATGACAACAATCTTCGAGTAACCTATACCCTGCTTCTACCGCTTTTTGGTTTCTCTGAAACTTTTACTTGGTTGATGGATATAACTTCGAGGATATACCATCACTAACAATTTGAACAAAAGTTCCAAACATAGTTTTCTCCAAGCAGTATAAGATTAATGTTTAGAAATCCAGCATTATTCGTATGGACTAGTACAACTACCTTGAAAGACAATCTTATGAAACAAGCCTAGGAGGTTTAAGCACATATATTAAAGGGTTTATGTGTCACAGGCTAAAGAAGCACGTGCAGAGAAGATGATTAAGATAGAACATGAAAACGTACTGTATTTATCTATAATTTAACAGAACAGCTACAAGTCACCAAGTTATAAGCAACACATACATGAGTTAGCGAAGATGGGCCCCCCTTTTGAGACAACCGATATGAGAAACTGAACAACTTCTCGCCTTGATTGCCACTTAGTTCCTGCACGGACAGTGCTCGTGGATCCAAAAACACGTAAGTAATCTTGTGAAATAGTATATGACATGTGATAAACACTCCTCTCTCTCCCAATCACAGCAAGAAGAGAATTTCCAGTGCTATCCCTTAAAACGTAATGAACAATGCGATTTCCCTTTTCTGGAACAATCACACACTCTTCCCACGCCCTGGACACCCGATCACAACTCATCCTGATCAAATCATAAAATTCCACTCATCAAACAGCAAATTCATGTATGATTTCAGAATGCACCATAATTGATCTTGATGTAAACTAAACAGAATTTCAAATATTTATTTATTGAGATATATAGATTCAAGTTTGAGCAACAAAGGAAAATACATCAATCAACTAAATGGTGAACAAAAATCAAATAAAGATCGTATCTTCAATAAATCTCCCATCATTTCAGTAGTTATAAAACCAAGTTCGATAGCAACAACCTAGAATGGCTTAACAAACATGAATTCACAACCAAGAATTAAACAGGGTGATCAAACAAGAAATCCCACAAACTTAATTATATAATTCAAAGCAACATATAAATAAATTTAAATTGACCTGAGACAGCAAAAGAGGTGGTGGCAAAAAGGGTTTATGAAGAAAGAGATGATAGAAGTGAGAGAGAAAGCAAAGGTTTTTGCAGAGATTTTGAAGAGGTTTTGGTGTGTGTTGTGTTGTTGAAATGCTAGAATCGAGCGATTATTATATAGAAAGAGCTGTGCAATCTAAGTATATACGCTGAAATAGGAAAGACCAAAAGTAGAAGAAAAATTATGGTGGATTTTGGTGATGATGTCTCCATATTTACAAATTGCAAATCGCATTTAATTCATTTATAGTTTACAACTTTTTATTTCCAATGATTTGGTTTCGTTCTGGATTAAGAAAACCAAAATCTATTAATATCAAATAAAAATATAATCATACAAATTGCTAAATAAATTCACAAACTTCAAAAAAGATAAAAATTTCGAATTTTAACATAACTTTCCAAATTTAGTAAAATAGAATATAACCATAACATACTTTTGCAATTCAAATCATCAACCTATCTTCTAAAGAAAGATTGTCAACGTCTCAAATTAATTTTGCATGTCAATGCCCTGATATTATCCCACAAGAAAACATTGAACTTGTTGAAGTTGCAGATTGAAAAATCATGTTAGTTAATCATAATAAGATCATCAACAATAGAAATAGGAGTGTAAAAGTAATTTGCAATGATTCTGACTCACATAGCCACCTTCCGGTGGAAGCGATATGACTCAGCGGAGGAACACTAATGGATTTGCGGCGGTGAAACATCGGAGCTTTGGATCACCTTGATATATATAATAGTTTTTCTTTTATTAAATAAGGGTATAATAGTATGAGTAGGTCTTGTCCGTCTCACGAATACCATTTTGTGAGACGTTCCGATCGAGTTGATCATAATTAATTATTTAATACTTTTGTGTTAATATTTTTTATATATAATGTATTACTTTTGTATTATACTAGTAATATATATATATATATATATAATATAGAAATATTACCTGATATAGAGAACAAATATCTAATATACAAACGTTTTTTTAAGTATATGACCAATTTGATTCGGGCCATACAAAAGTTTTACCAAATATACAATACATTCTATAATACAAAATATTATCTATTATGTAGAAACATATATATTATGTAATAAATATTTTTTATGTTCGACTAGGCCCAAACTATTCACGTAATGAGATCCATGAAATGTTCTAACACAATACTTTGCCTAATACTCCTAATTGTATTAAGTTAAAAAAGAGATTAAATAATATTATAAGTAAAAAGAGGGTGTATTGATAAGTAAATGGGTGTGATTAACCCCACCCTATACTTATTTGTATCCCTATAATTTAAATAAAGAAAAAAAAAAAGAATTCCCATGTTTAGTGTCAGATATTCTTTAATTACAAATAGGCTTAATTGTATAAAATTAAATTATGAACTTTAACAAAACTGCCATTTAACATTAATTTTAAAATTTAACTAAACATAAACTTAACATCATCTTGAAAGAATCAGCGTCGATTTTCTAATTAAATGCGTCCCATTTACCTACATCGAATTAGAAGTTTGTAAGTTATAGTTATAGTTTTTAAAAAAATTCAAAATTTTGTAACTTTAAATTTTGCCCTTTGTCCAATTTTTCATGATTTTCAAAACATGAAGTTGATTAAGAAAGTTGAAGCAAGTTTGCGATGTTTCCAAACTCGGATTGCATGCAAAATTTAATGGCCAACTTTGTGACTTTAAGGGTAAAGAGTATTAAAAATTGGCTATTTGCAACTGTCCCACAAAACGAATACTGTATCTATCTATGTATCTTTCTATATATATCATTCTCTTTTATACTACATATGCATAAATATTATTAGATTTAGTCTCCTGTTCAATTGGTGCATATACAATTTGGGTCGGGTCCGGGTCGATCCAGATCCGCACTTTTTTTTTAAAGTTATATTTTTTCACTTCAGGTTGTTACCTTTATGTTATATGTGTGTGACCTTTATGTACAAATGTAATGACCTTTATATACTCTAACTTAGAAAAAAAATGAAGAATTTTAGCAAAATTTGTACATATTTACCTTTATATAATATTAGCTACACCTATATTCATTCTAAAAATGCGCTGAATTTTGAAAAATTTCATTTTTTTCAAAGTTATGGATCATAAAGGTCATAATATTTGTACATAAAGGTCACAACAATACAACATAAAGGTTTCAATTTGAAGTGAAAAAACCTGAAAATCTCCATTTTTTCCTAAGTTACTGAACATAAAGATCATAACATTTATATATAAAGGTCACACTTATATAACGTAAATTTCACATCCTAACAACATAAAGGTAACAGCCTGAAGCGGAAAAAAAAAAAAAAAGGAAAACCCAGGTGCGCAGATTCGAGTCGGGTCACCCCAGTTGCACCAATCCAGATCCGTACACCTGGTGCACAGCAGCATTTGCGAAATTATTATCCTAAAATTAAGAGAAACTATATATGTTGATTTCAACCATTAGTTAAATTGTCCTCTCTGATTATGAATTTAGTCTTCCTTATGTCATGAATTAGTTTTAGTCCTATATATCACCCAACATTACCATTTTTTAGTCCACCAACGGAAAATCACAAGTAAATTGATAGGTTAAGTTTATCAGGTTTGTTACTCTACCAATTATGAACACATATTAATCAGTCCACCACAAATATGATCTTCACGCATCATATTAAGACATGCCCATTAGGAATGGAGTAAAAAAAAAATTAATAAGAGGGTAATGAGAAGTTTATCAAAGTTTTTTAAAATTTAAAATAATGAGAAGTTCGGCATTTCTAATTTATAAGTTTTACTATTTAATTTATATGCACGAACCGTACACACCACACACGGATTGTCACAAAAGTAACACGGTCCGTGTAATGCACGAACCACACATATAGATTGTGCATTAACTAATTGTCTAACTTCAAAGTGTAGTACGCAAGGACAAACCAATAAAATGATATCTTTTCTTCATTCTTGGTCCAAAGTAGAAATCATTTAAAAATATCTCAAAGACAAGTTAAGATATATAAAGAAGTCATGTTTTTTGATACATTAATTCATAAACTGGTTGCAAATCATGTAGTTGAATGATACAATATTACAAACACACAAGAAGAAGCCAATCTCTCAGATAGCTGCTCTATTAATAATACAACATATTGAAGAAGCCTTAAAAGCAGAACTTGCAGACTAGATCATACCACTTGTGATCAGAGCCTGCTAACTGCATCTGCCACGAGACATTTCCTCGTTGTACCTACTGATGAATCGTTTCTTTGGATTCAGTTCTTGTAGGCCGCTGTCTTCATTGGTGTTGGGCAATACTCGACACTCTGGCTCAGGTATAGGAACCTTCATAGTAGCAGGTCTCTTGGAAGTTGCTTCTTTTTGTGCAACCTTATTGTACGAAGAAAAATTGTCGAGCAAAGCACGACTGCTTCTAGTTCTCTTTAAAACTTGATTCACAGGTCCTCTAGGAGCAGAAACGTCTACTTTTTCAGCTGTATTGCAATCAAAAGAAGAGTTACTCTCGGAAAGACAAGGTAAATCATTAACTGCATACATAAACAGCTTTCGGACATCCAACTGATACATATCTTGTCATAAACGAACACGTGTTTCTTGAAATCTCAACTTTAGCATCTTAAGGACACAATAATTCCTCGATTATTAACTGAAGATAAACACATTCTGTAATTAATTCTTCCATAAGTTAGACTTAGTTTCTTAATGTAGTCACATTAAGAAACGTCTTCATAATCACCTCATAACATGATGCAGCAGTCTTATGAGAGAAGGGCTAATCATCTTATGGTATATGAGAAACTAAGTAGATCAATAAAGTGTCATATGAAAGTATTACAGATTAAAAAGACAGCATGACTACTTTAAAAGGTTTGTGTTTGGTTGAACAGAAGATCAGTTACAGTTGAAGTGGGATAATAGAGCTGATCATTTCAGACATATAACTCATATCTGAATTCACCAACCCAACAAAACATAAGTAACCTGCAATGTCCATTATGTTCACTTGAATAACATGCTCAAGATATATATCATAAGTTTTGAAATGACATGGAGGAACACATAACGAATGCCTGATTCGATCAATAGCAAATACGTTGTTTATCCTGCTTCTTCCCCTCTTTGGTTCCCCTGAGACTTCTACTTAACAGATGGATATAACTTTAAGGTATAACATGAAAACATACTGCACTAATCTATAATTTAACAGAACAGCAAAAAACCACCAAGTTTGCAAACCAAAGAATCAACATTCTAATAAGCAACACTTACATGAGTTAGCGAAGATGGGTCCCCCTCTTGAGACAACCGAGGTGAGAAACCGAACAACTTCTCGCCTTGATTGCCACTTAGTTCCTGCACGGACAGTGCTCGTGGATCCAAAAGCACGTAGGTAATCTTGTGTAACAGTATACGCCATGTGGTTAACACTCCTCTCTCTCCCAATCACAGAAAGAAGAGAATTCCCATTGCTATCCCTTAAAACGTAATGTACAATGCGATTTCCCTTTTCTGGAACAATCACACACTCTTCCCACGCCCTCGACACACCATCAAAACTCATCCTGATCAAATCATAAAATGACAACAACAAATTCATGTATGATTTCAGATGCACCAAAATCCCCATAATTGAACTTCATGTATATATAGATTCAAGTTTGAGCAACAAAGGAAAATACATCAATCAACTAAATGGTGAACAAAAATCAAATAAAGATCGTATCTTCAATAAATCTCCCATCATTCACTAGTTATAAAACCAAGTTCGATAGCAACAACCTAGAATGGCTTAACAAACATGAATTCACAACCAAGAATTAAACAGGGTGATCAAACAAGAAATCCCACAAACTTAATTATATCATTTATAGCAACATATAAATAAATTCAAATTGACCTGAGACAGAAAAGGAGGTGGTGGCAAAAAGGGTCAATGAAAAAAGAGATGATAGAAATGAGAGAGAAAGCAAAGGTTTTTGCAGAGATTTTGAAGAGGTTTTGATGTGTGTTGTGTTGTTGAAATGAATCGAGCGATTATATAGAAAGAACTGTGCAATCTAAGTGTATGCGCTGAAATAGGAAAGACCAAAAGCAGAAGAAAAATTATGGTGGATTTAATTTTGTGATGTCTCCATATTTACAAATTGCAAAACGCATTTAATTCGACATTCCAAACCCAAAACCAGTTTCATATTTCATTTATAGTGTACAACTTTTTATTTCCAATGATTTGGTTTCGTTCTGGATTAAGAAAATAACAATCTATTAAAATATTTCATTTTAATAGATTGTTATGCAAATACTTGGTTGTAAATATATATATATATATATATATATATAATTGTTATGCAAATACTTGGTTGTAAAATAAATTCACGAACTTGGAATCAAATTGTAATTTTAATATAACTTTGCAAATTTATCAAAATAATATATAAACATAACATAATTTTTGCATTTCAAAACGTAATCTATTTTCTAGAGAAAGATTGTCAAACGTCTCAAATTATGTCCTATAAATAATTATAAATAAAAGTTGCAACGTGCATGTACAAATATCGGATGCTTTTGTTCTTTGGATTCAAACTTAGTATAGTACTTATTTTTATCATCCCTAAATACATAAATAAAATAAATCCCACTTTTAGTATTAGATATTCTTTAATTACAAATAGGCTTAATTGCACAATAAAATATATATGAACTTAAAAGAAGGTCTTCAATTTGCTCAAATTCACCTATTTTCTTCGATTCATGTTAAGATGAATTCTTTCAATGCAGTGCGAGCAATCAGCAGTTCAAGTGAATTTCACGATCACAATGGTACTTTTGATATGGACATTTGCTCGTATCTTGATAAGTTCTGACATTCTCGTATCTTCAATTGTAATCGTAAATTCAATCGTGTTGCACACGAACTCGCTAAGTTTTCTTTCTTTCTCACTTCCCCTTTTTATGGGAGTAGCGTGATTTTCCTTCTTGAATTTTAAAGCTTATATTTGGATCTTAATGATTAATAAAGAGTAAATCTTATATGAAACCGTCTCACAGATTTTTTTTTGAGACGAGTCAACCCGCAACTTATATTTCACAATTAATATATGACCATGTGGAAATGGGTTAGCTTAGTAAGTAAAAAAAATCCGTCTCACGAAAATTATTCGTGTGACCGTTTCCCACAAGTTTTTGGGATAAAATAACAGCCTTCTTATCATTTCCGCATGAAGTTGATTAAGAAAGTTAAAGCAAGTTTGCATTGTGTTTTGATTTTCAAACCCAAACTCAGATTGCATGCAAAATTTTATGGCCAACTTTGTGACTTTAAGGTAAAGAGCATTAAAAATTGGCGCACGTTGCAATTCGCAACTGTCCCACAAAACGAATACTGTCCCTATCACTATGTAATTATGTATCTCTATATATAATTGGTTGGATTAAAATATCCACATCATACTATTTTATATATATGCATAAATATTAAAATTCCTAAAATTAAGAGAAACTATATATTTTGATTTCATTCATTAATTAAGTTGTCCTTTCCGATTATGAATTTAGTACTCTTCCTTAAGTCATTAGTTAGTTTTAGTCCTATATATCACTTGTAACATTTAAAATTTTCATTGCACCAACTAAAAATCAATAGTAAACTGTCAGGTCACCTATAATTGTCACATCATCTCTAACAACTTCTGTCAGTTCTGACCATCAGGTCAGCTCTGACAGCCACGTTGGTTCACTCAATGCACTTTTACCCTTCTTTTGCCGGTGACCATTCTTTTCTCCTACCTTTTCCACATCAGTAGTGTGGATTTTTTTATTTTGAATAAATTTTGCAAAATATATTTTGATCGAGTAAATTTTAAATTAATTTAATAACTTTAAATTTTTATAATTAAAATCTGATAATTATTTAAATAAATAAGTCAAAGTTTGAACTGCTAAGTTACATGAGTAAGATCAATTCAAGGATTAAAATAGAACTGAAACTGTTTATAGAAAATTATTTGAAAAAATTAACAAACTATTTCGCTAATCATTAAGGAACGTAATTAATATATAAATTATTGAATAATGAAATATATAAATCAAATTATTTGGACTTATAAAAAACTCGTATTTACATGAGTTACACAAGTATGTATAACATAAATGTGAGTATTAATGTAGTTGTTAGCTAGGTACTGTTATAAATATTGGATAATATTAGTAATTAAGTTACTCAAATATAATACTATGATTTTATAAAAACCCAATTTCAAAATCAGGTTGGGGAATTAATATCTATGAGGCCTCTCCACTTGGGATACAAATCAAGGAGTATTTAATTAATCACACAAACCTATATCTACATAAATGGTAAATATTTTATTTTTATTAAAGTAAAGGTCATTCATTGCTCAACCTGTTTCTACGGAGTCGCTCATAAAAGGCAAATCTATATAAAATTAAAAGTAGTTACTAATTGTGCTCATTTTACCTTACTAATTTTAACAATTCTTTTTATTAATCGGATTGACTTCTCTATTGCATTTATTTGATTTTCAAATAGTAAGAATTATTACTCATTTATTTTCCTAAAATATAGATTGATGCATTTATTAATATGGTAAGCATATCATTCAATATTACGTGCTACCACATATATATATATATATATATATATATTTACTAATATGGTAAACATATTAATATATATATATAATATTAATATATATAAATCTACTCATATTTATTAATATGGTAAGCATAGAGCACTCGGTATTATATAAATAAATTCTTATTAAAACGAGGGAATGAGATCATTACACGTCAATAATGTACATATCACGCCGTGGACACGTTAATTTTTTCTTTTATATATATAATAATAAACTCTTATTTTATAAATAAGTGAAGGCCTCTTATAGTACTTAAAAAATATTATAATCTCTTCGTCAAAATATAAAATACCATACGATTTTTTAAAGATGTTTATTGAACATTTCTAAGTAATGTAATTATACTGTACGTGTTAAATATTTATAAGATTTTTTAAATGTTTATTGGTTGGTTAAGCACCCTCTTAATCCATCAATAATAACATCGTTAAATCAACAATGAAATATATATATATATATATATAGTTATTATAATTAATAATTTCCTTCTATTATGATCTCTACACTGCAGGAGTAGTTATAAATCTTTATATATATAAAAACACAAACATTTTCTCAAATAGTAATGTTAAAAATTTCCCGCCAAAAACACCCTATCAAAATTGGAAATATTTTTTTATTAAAATAAATGTTAAATGATAAATAATAAATCATGATTGATGATATATATATATATATATATATTTAAGGAAGTGATATGATATAATAAAATTACCATATTTGTCAATATGGTAAGTTAACTTTAATTATAAATTTCTATTCATATATTTATGATATCATTTAGCAATGTGTGTATACATATATATATATATATGATTTACATCATATAATATCATAATCATAATATCACATAAATAATAAAACAATTATTCATTCGATGTTAATATATATTTATATATAATTTAATATGCATGTAAATATATACATAAAATATATTTATTATATAATTCTTATCATTACAAAATAATAAAATATATAAAAAGATAACCAAAATATAGATACAATTTTATGTAATTTTGTTGACGTATAAAACATAATTGTTATATAAAGGAGTAGATATATAAAAATTAATTCGCCACTTGATAACCAAATCTACATAAAACATAAAGTCAACAATTAAATAATTCTCAATATAAAATTTAAAAGATATATTGTAATAATATATCATATAGAAAGAAATTAAAGAACTCCACTTGATTTGATAATAAATCATATGTAATAATAAAATGAATATCATATTTAATTAATTATGATATTAATATTCTATAATGTGACATTATCTATATATATATATATATATATATATATATATATGAAGAAGAACATTTCCTTAAATAATTTTTCCACCCAAAAGTTGTTTTGATATTTATGGAAAATATATAATGTTTATCCATTAAATAAAAAAGTCAATTGCCTTGTTAATCTTCTATATACAAGGATGAATATTATTACAAATTAGGGAAAAAAGAAAAGAAATTATTGTCATAAGTTATCCTTCTTCTATTTAATATGTTTCAATTTAATAAAAATGGTAATTTAATATGTTTCAATTTAAAAAAATGTTAAATTATTTTATAGATGCAAACTAAATGATTTTCCATCTAAACATTCCATATGATTTTATATAAAAATTTCTTAATTACTTATACATCAAGTTATTTGACAGCGATTACATAGAAATATTGGTTTGTTTTAAAATTAATATAATTTGAAATGTCATTTTAAAAATATAATAGATGTTGATGCTATCGTTTTCATCCATTAAATAAGATACAAATAAGTCCCTACTAAATTTCACTATTAAAATTGAATATACAATAATATGAGCAAACAAATAAGATTGTGATATTATCTTGATCTTGATTTTATATACTATATATATTGAACAAAAATTTCTATTTTGTAAATAATAAAATTCAACAAAAATAATATTTAATGTATAACATAATGTAATATAATAAAACGTTTTGATTTTATCAATAAACACATTGTTTGTAAATGATGTGATTTGAATTCATCATGTATAGGAATTAAGTAGAAACTGAACATTTATTTGCAATCATTATAATTGGGAAATTTTTTATAAATTAGGAAGCAGCTAAATTTATGACATACAAAATGCATTAATTTCATATCTAATGAACAAATTATGCACTTAAAATATGAGAGAAAAAACTTAGAATTGACTCACACTTTCTCTTTAATTTCTCAAATTCTGCAATACAAATCTTTTGCTTTCATGGTGCTCATGGGATTGTGTTCTTTTTTTCTTTTTTGGTTTTTATTTTATTTGGTTATGATTTTTATTTGATCTACATCATATAGTTTGGATGGACGGTTAATAATTTTTTGACTTTATCAATAATTTCTTAACGATTAAAGTTCCTATCGTTATTCATATTTGGAGATGAATGTTTTATTTATTGGTAATGCATATGGATTATTATTAATGTAATTTTTGTTTTTTGTTTTACTTTATGCAGGAATTTCGTGCAGAAACCTGAATGAAAACTTACATGGAAAAGTGATAAAGAAGACTATAAATTTACATTACAAGGTAGATTGTTTTTTTTTTTTTAGAAATAAATGGAAATTAATCATGTATTTTGTTTTTATATTGCTTTTATGTTTTTGAGATTTTTATCATAGAATTTATTTGTTTTATAAGATAACATGCTTAAAAGTAGTTAGTTGAATTATTCCTTCTATCTTATATAGAACATATCTTTCATGTTGTGATTTGTTTAAGTAAACATTATTCCTTTATCTTTAAATAGTGTACTTGAAATGTGATAATTTATATAGAATTCATATCCATCTTATTTATATATAAACTAAGTTTAAAATTACAATATCTTATTTTATTACCGTACCTAGAGATTATCTCCAACAATTAAATATTTAAAATATATAATATATAAATTACTTAATTTCATTATATTACATTTGTATATATTTTTTTTTCCAAATCTCAAATAAAAATATTATAATTATATTTTATAAAATTTTATCCCGTGCGCACGGGTACAAAACTAGTTACTATTAAAATTAGAGCTTATTATTTAAATTATCCCGTAATTTAGATCAATTCTCAAAACAAGAGTTTACTTTTCCGGTCCGACAATTTAGACCTTTAATTTTACGGGTTTCACAAATTTTACCAAAATCAAGCCCGAATAGACTAATTCAGCTCAAATCACCCGTGATGTCGTCAAATTTGGGTTTCCAGGCAAATTATACTGCCGTGGAAATACAAAAATATCATAAAAACATAAAAATAAACAAATAAAAATCTAAAACATTAAAATAAAAATAGAAAAATAAAAAAAATCCCTAAATTGAAAATGAGAGCCTCCATCGCTCGTCCTTTCTACCTCCATGAATCCTCAAATCACCATTATAGTAAAAACCTTTGCTTAATTAGACTCTTCAGATTTATGGCACAATGATTCAAGCTTTTCTTCAACAAATTGCAGCCACAAATCCCTTTCTTTTCCTTTTCCAATTTTCTTCATGTTTTCATCGTAGATCAATCCATGCCTTCTCCAGATTTCACTTTCAAAATTCTCTACAAATCATCTCATAAATTGGTGGATGCTTTAGCAAGAAAGAGTACTCAAGCCCAGATTCCAATAACCACTGATTCGCAGCAGCAACCAAAACTATCAAAAACCTCAAACCCAGACGGCGATTAACGGCGACATTCCGCCGCAGACCCAGCCTCACCCACCGGCCCCGCCTCCTCAGCGGCCTGCTCCCCAGGCCCAGAACACAGCTCAGAAGGTTGAGCCCATCAACATTCCGGAAAACTTTAGAGAATGTGAAATCAAAATACACGATTGTAAAGAAACTAGGGCGGGGCAGTTAACTTGGGCTCGAGCAAAAGCCGACGCCATTACTCAAAAAAAATGACTTCAGAGAACCTCAATTCGTAGAGGGCGGAGAAACTCGATTCCTTATATTTACAGAGGGTGACAATCAAGGGTTTTGGAGAGTTTTGCGTTGGAGAATAGAAAGTATAATTGGATTTAGAGGATAAAGCAACTTGATTATGATTAAGTAAAAGTGAATCGAAGAAAATGATGTAAGAATTGATGGAGATTGAAGAGGAAGAATCAACCATTGCAATTTGAGAATTTTATTTATATTTTTCTGTTTCAATTTTAATGTTTTAGATTTTTATTTGATTATTTTAATTTTTTTTAAATTTTGATTGTCACGTCAGCATATTAGTCTGAAAACCTGAAATTGGTGACATCACGTGCGATTTGAATCCAAGTGGGCGATTTGGGCTCAATTTAAATAAAATTTGCGAAGCCCGAAAAATTAAAGTCCTAAATTGTGGGCGATTTGGGCTCAATTTAGGTAAAATTTGTGAAGCCTGAAAAATTAAAATCCTAAATTGTCAGCCCAAAATATTAAAATTCTGTTTTGAAAATCTATCTATCTATATATATATATATATAAGCAGAATATTCTACTAAAAATAGCTATAAAATTTTTCTACCTATAAAATCTTACTAATTTTGGAAATTAGAGTAAATAACTTTTCAGATATCTATAATCATAATATCTTATATTTATTGTATATTATTCAAATCTTATTGATATTTTTTTTCTCTTGGACTATTGTATAATATCAATCAATTGCATTGAATTCACTGCATTAAAATTATTCCTAATAGATCACAAATGAAAGATGAGAGACTTCTAATAACCTATTGAGATTCCACAATTTTGTCTTTTCATATGCCTTAATGGCTTATAAATAGCAGTGTCACCACCAAATTAGTTTGCTAGCACATATCACTTTTACACAAAGATTCACACCATCATAAAAAAATAATTTACAAAAACATCCAAAAAAAGCTACACTTTTCAACTTGATCAAGAAGCTGATCGGCCCATCAAGAATCAAGTGGTTGTTTGGTTCAACCCTAGCTACCATATTCTTGAGTGTCAATACAGATGATTTAATCAAAGTTTGCATTGCATTTTCCACTACTCTAAGTATGGTTTCTTATGTATTATACATATATATCATATCACTTTTTCTAAAATACAACATATAAAGTACTTCTCAAAATTTAATTATCGTATACGTATGTATTTCAGTTTCTTATGTAATCACCAACTATAATGGATTATCATTATTTATAATATTTGCATTTTACATATAGAATGATCAATTTAACAAAGAAATTAACAAAAAAAAATGTTTAAATCAATTATTCAGATAAAAGTCAAACTCTATCATCCATCTTTATTAATTCAAATTAGTTACCATGTAATAGTCTTGGTAAAAGTTCTAAACTAAAACGTTAACAGACAAAATGTGCTGCAAAGCAATTAAATTGTAAATATTGTATTCTGATAACATCGATTTCGTATGTATGTTAGCAATATTATTAAGAGATTTACCAAAAGTTTTTAATTAACACTCAAATTAAAAAAAAAAAAACTTGAGTTGGTTAAGTGCGTAGTATTGACATTTTAGTGGATGAAAGCTCCTTTGGATGGTTTCATTTGACACTTATTATTTAAGAAATTGAATTGTATATATGATACTTAATCTTCGTTATAGACAACTTAAAACCTTTTACATAATCAAACAAAACAAAACAAATATATAAAAATATTTCAATTCTGAAAGTTGTCAAATATTAACATAATAAACTAAAAAGTTAGTCATATATGATCTACTGAAACGAATCTATAGATCTATAGATCAGTAAATTACATTTCAAACTCATTTCTAAGTTAGTAAACCAATTTAAACAATTTCACATTTTTTTTGTACAAAATCTAATTAAAAAAATTCAAAGGTTTTGTCATAGATCATCGGAATTTACTGTGATCCTTAGAAGATCGTCCTGATCTTTTGAAAAAAATAGATTGAAATGGAAGAGGTTTTTGGTGGAAGATTTGTTACGATTTGTCATCAATGGGAGAAGGAGAACAAGAAAAAATAGATTGAAATGGAAGAAGCTTAGAAGGAGAACAAGAAAAAATAGATTGAAATGGAAGAGGTTGTTGGTGGAAGATTTGTTACGGTTTGCCATCGATGGGAGGAGAACAAGAGAGAGAAACAAATAATCATGAAGCAGAAATGAAGGAGATATAAAATCTAGCTAACAAGGCATTCGAGTTTAAAATAATATCAGGTTCCAATTTAGTTTGGGTTGAGTTTATTTATTTTACAATGGAATGTTTGTCTGGCTTTTATACTTGTGTTGGGCTAGGTTTGTGAGTAACAAATTAATTTGAGCTATTAGTATTGATCAGTTGATTTTTTGTTTTTAAAATCATCTCTATTAGTGCACATATATTTAATGTTAATTTTGCACAATCAAATTGTGAATATCGTCACTGATCTCCAACAGTGTAGAAAAAAGAAAATGAAATATATAGAACAAAAAGATGGCTCACATGTTTGATTTGTATAAACTTGACACAGAAGTATGACGCACTGTTGAAGATGGTTATTTTATTATATTAATTTCTTTGGTTTATAGATTTTTTTTAACAATATGTCTTATCTTAAATTTCATACTAATTTTAATATTATATTTGTTATTTTTCTACTCAAGTCAGATCCTTTAATTTTATTTATCAAAAATTGTTATTTATAATAGAGTAATATGTTATACCTCTTAATTTTATTTTATTTTACAATGTTTGACATTTAAAATTATTCATATATTATATTTTATAAAGTAAAATAAAATTACAAATCGTGCAACGCACGGGTAAAACACTAGTTGGTCTATATTACGGGACAATGTAAGTAATAAATTCTACTACCTCCGTCCCGATCGAATTTGCCTACTTTGACCGACACGGAGGTTAAGAAAAAACAGTTGACTATTGTTTTTTAAGATAATTGGATGACATTTTTGTAATAAAAATGAAATATGAGGATATTAATGTTTGACTTTTGTGACTTTTTGTTTTTTAAGATTGTTTTCAGTGGTATTTTTGTAATAACGATAAAATATGGAGATATTTATATTTGACTTTTGTTGTCATTTATGGGCTGACAAGTTGAGATGGGACAAACCGAAATGACAAGTAGACAAATTAAGTCGGGACGGAGGGAGTAATAATTAATAACAAAAAAAGGTTATTATATCAAAAACCAAAATACATTCAAAATACACAAAATTTATGCCCACACACTCCATTTCTTAAACAAAAACGAGAGTTTCAGATCAAATTTTCTGATTTTCATTCGGTTCTCGAGCTTAATTTGAACAAAAATCAAACAACTCTTGTTGATTTTGACAGGAAATTGAATGACCTTAAGTGCAGTTCAAAAAAACAAAAACAAAAAAACCAATAACATTAAGATACAATAAAAAAAATATTTAAATTACAAATTAGATTAAAAAATCATAGTTCAAATTGATTTTTAATATCCAGGGTTGAGTATAATAAGCGGGAAAGGTCTCCAAAGGGCACAAGTAAAGGATGACAAATGCAAATATGAGACAGGGTAAAGGGTTCACAACAAACATGAGACAATTAATATGAACAAGTTCCAATGTGGGGCTCTTTATTTATTAGATCATGCAAATACCATATAACAATTTCACATCTAACAGAAATAAATTAGAAATTGAAAAGAGTTGGATGTATATAATTATCTAGCACATAATTCAAAGTTGAATAATTGACTAATATAATTTATTTTTAAATATCAACAACTTATATATAAATGTTTTATAATAGAAGATAAGTATATTTTTGCATGCAGTTAAATATATTCCCATCAGTTTTAGATGAAAAGTATCTTATTGTAATATATATATATATATACACACACGACACAAACATAAACAAGTTTTGAAACTTTCTAAAAGTGAAAGGGGAAAAACAAGCGCAACCTTATAACTCAAAATTTTATATAAATTGTGTCACAACTAAAATTATTTAAAACGAAACCCACAAACCCATCATCTGTTAAAGTAATATACTTTGAAGTATTACACAATTCTTGAATCAATGAAAGCCATTCTTTAATGGGAAAATAAAGTGTGAATTATTAATAGATGTGATCCTTAAATCAGATCCTCAGTACCAAACATTCTTATATCATGTGTGTACCATATCCCAAAACACGTTAAATTAGTTTTTAAAATAAAAACGGTTATAAATTATAATATTATTTTGATATTAAAATTATGTAATTTTGATATGATACACAAGTGAAACATTTGTAACAGAGGATCCGGTAGGGTGAGTCCTCTGCTATATATATAGAGGCCATTCCTCCACCACCAATAACCTCACCTCTCTCTCTCTCTCTCAAAACCCAAAATCTTGGTTTACCACTAAAAAAAACACAGGAAAATGGATCAAAAGGGTGACTGCATTATTGAGACACCCAACAAAATTAATGATTATTATCTAAGAAAAAAAACACTAGTGCTTGAGTTTCTACTCTCTATCTGCATAATTTCATTCTTGATGTTTTCCTACTTTCCAGGTTTTCCCTTCTTCTCCTTCCAACAGCTCCAGTTTCCCACATTAATCCTTCCAGTTTTTGTCAGGAAGTCCTCCATGTTCTTGATCTGCAATGGAATCCTTGCTTTTCTTGCCAAAAACCTAAGCTATGAAGAAAAACATGCAGCATCAATGGAGTATGATGATACCCCACTAGACAGTATTATGACAATTCCGCAAGTAAAACATGTGTCACTGTTGCAACAAGAAGATTATGGAGCAGAAAAGAAAGAGAGCGTGATAGTGATTTTAGAAGACGAAGAAGAAGAAGAAGAAGATCCAAGTGTTGATGAGGATATTGGTTCAAAGGAATTAGAGGTGAGTACAGAAGAGTTGAATAAGAGGTTTGAAGAATTTATCAGGAGAATGAAAGAAGAGATTAGGATTGACAATATGTGATTGCTGCTGCTACTACTACTGTAGATCAAATTAAACAACTAATTAAGCTTTTGAATATGGTAACTAGTACTAGTAATTGCTTCATTTTCACTTATTATATATCATGATATATATATATATATGTATTGTACTACCTTTTGAATGTGTTAATTAATTTCTACTACCTCCGTCCCAAAATAAATGACGTTTTAGCCTTTTGCACATTTATTAAGAAATGTGATAAAAAGTCCAATCTACCCCTATTTAAGTTTAATTAATGAGGTATTTTTATCTCTTTAACACATTTAATTTGAGATGAGTAAATAGGGGTATATTTGGTATATTGCGTGTAAATATGCTTTGGAATACGAAAACGACAATTATTTTGGGACAAATTTTAGTTGCTAAAACGTCATTTATTTTGGGACGGAGGTAGTATATTTTAGTAGTGTAATTAGCTAGCTTGCACCAAAGTACATATTAATTCAGGTTTATTGAGCCTAAATAAACAAGGCACGAGGGACCACCTCTCTATATAATTAACATGAATTTCATATTTAGTACTCCATGTCAAAAATAAAAATAAAAAAACTGCATTTTAACATTCATTTCATTAGTCAAAATTGGATATTTTCTTACCCGTACGTACCATCGACTCTAACTCATCATATATACTATCAAAAAATTTACAACGTCACACAATCATATTTCATACAAATACATAAAATTGCTATTTTTCTGCAGCCTTAATTTGAAAAAAATAATATTGTTGATGAGGAAATAAAAAGAAGAACACAAGTTATGAGGCGACACGTGGAAGTGTGTGTTGAATTTAGGAGGAAGAAGAGCAACCAAACTCATGTAGTTAATAATTTATTTAATAACTTATTGGTGATGGGACTTATGATTGATTTTTTGGGAAGCCTTATCATGCACTCCTTGTCTACACACATAAGGTATTCAGATCAACCGTGTCACTGCCTCGCTTCAATTTCTATATATATATATGATGTGAGAATTGAAATCCATTTTATAATTTTGCTACCTTTTAAGTATTTTAAATCTTTAGTTATCTTAAACCACTCTTATAATTTATCCATTACCACCCCATATAAAATTAAAGCACATTTACATTTTTTTATATAGTAATTTAAAATGAATATTAAACTATTTCACATAAAACCTTATGTGAAATAGAGCCTTGATTGGTCTTAATTATCTGATATCAACACTGACCGTGTTAAATGGGGATAAAATCACATTTGGTCCCATAACAATAGTCTTTTCCATAATTGGTCCCACAACTATTTACTTTTTTAATTTAGTCCCGTAAGTTGAATAATTGCTCGATTTTGGTCCCAATGTCCTTGAAAATTTCAAATTTGACCGGAAAATTGTCACGTGACATCCATTTTGGAGGTTTCCGGTGAAAAATAATTACGCATTTAATAAAGATGACATTTTTTTTAGAATTTGTTTTAATGTTTGGACCAATACAATAATCATCACATCTCATGTCATGTCATTATTTTTCATCGGAAACCCCCAGATTGGATGTCATATGATTATTTTCTGGCCAAATTTGAAATTTTTGACGATATTGAGATCAAAGTAGAGCAATTATTTAAATTATGGGACCAAATTAAAAAAACAAATAGTTGTGGGACTAATTGTGAAAAAGACAATAGTTATGGGACCAAATGTGATTTTATCTCTGTTAAATGGGTTGAACCCGTCTTTCTCTATTTCCTTTTCTTACCACTGACTTATATATGCATTATCGTTAAGGTTTTTTCATATTACCAAACAGTCCTTGAGGTTTGTGAAAATATATGACATTTAAATCCTTTTAATTACAATCTTCAATTTTTTTTATTTATGATATATATATACATTCATAGTGTATGTATATAAAGATTAAAAAAGAGTGAATTCAAATCAAATTACCATAGTAATCAATCAAAACATTCTATGTCTTTTATAAGTAATCACTATTAGAAATCACTCAAATTCCAAAGAAAAAATTCCAATGGATTCCATTATTGTTGGAATTTTTAAAATTCTAACGGAATTTTCCATTACTGTTGGAATAATTGTTGAACTTTTATTCATTGACCATTAATTCCAACCGTTGCAATAATTTTTTCTGTCGAGATTTTCAATTCCAACAGCCACTTTTCCGACGCCTCATTTCCATTGGAATTTCCGTTGGAATCAAATATTTCAACAAAATTTTGCTAAATTCTAACGGAATTTGGAATTTGAGTGATTTCTAGCAGTGAGTGTATTTGAACTTTTTAAGTGTCAGATTGTAATTTCCACGAACTTCAAGATCTCTTGGATAATTTAATCAAACTTCAAGAAGATATAATATACAATACAACATTCAAAAGGTGGGGGGATGAAATATAGAGGATGGGGATTCAAAAGAGAGCAGTGTGTAGAAAGATGAAGATCAGAAACATGCCAATTGTCTGGACTAGACATGAATAATAGTAGCCACATGAATTATGGAGATGCATGGTAGGGACAAATAAAGTTGAATTAATGATGATGTATATATGCATGAAATTAGGCTAAGGCATGGATGATGGATTGTACACAGTAAGAACTACTAAGCTACAACAAATTAGGATCATATATATATAAGAATTAGTGGGGTCCTCCTTATATATAAATCTCAACTCATCATTGAACATCAGACATATTCTAGAGATCTTCCAACTGTTGAAATACAATGACATGTATGGCTTCAACCTCGCTCATTAACAAATGGTTACAATTCAAGTGGATTTCCTTTTCTAATGTCTTCTGCAATTTAATTTGTTCGAAAAGAAGAAAAAAATTGAGGTCCCACCTTGCATTGAAGATCTGAATGAGTGAAATCTTCTTCCGTGTTTATCTCATGTCTTATGCAAATTGTAATCATCGATCATATGACATACAAGTGTATCGGATGATTACTTTACTATAACATGCATGCGTTAAAAATGATGAAACACGATATGTAATACTATTCGTAAGAAAGAATTCCACATGGGAAGTAGTACTATGGTGTGTGTGTCTGGAAATGGAAATATGAATGTAAGTTGTAGCATGCATCTACCAATTTAAGATTCCACTGCAATAACATGAGATCTATCCGTACATAAATAGATATATAGCCTAACATGCATAGCAGATTAAACTTTATTACAACAATTGCCTCAGTTAGGGTTGATCCTACCATGTCAAACACAAAATAGACTAATCATTTTGAGTAAGGAGCCAAATGCTTTATTTATTATAATCATTAGTTTTTAGTATTAATGATGATTTTATGTTGTCCATTTATGTGACAAATGATATAAGATGTAAATGCTGGGTTGAAACATCATGTAGTAAAACATCAAATTCCTGTATCAAATCATTAATTTCAAATAGTACTAAATTTGGTGTAATTAATTTCAGATCAAATGTAATATTTTGATGAACAGACCAGCTCCTAACAAACTGCAAGAATTGAATGAGGAAAAAAGAAGTTTAGGTACTAAAAAAAGTATAAATGATCAAGATCATACTATTGTTTTTTCAAATAATGACTTGTATATCCTGATGTTGATTGATGAGAATTTAGCAAACAGCAACAGTAAAGCTTAATATAGTTTTGGTAACTGTTACTTAATTGGTACATTATATTAATAAATTAATTCATACATATGGTTTCAAACACAGCACATGATGGATTTATTATATACATGACTAAACAATTATGATCAAATCTAAATACTTTAAAACTAAATAATAAAAACAGTACATGTAATCATGTTGATTCCAGTAATGAATCCTTCAAGATTAGTTTGATCCTTCACGTGTAATTCTCCGGCAACTCTGGCTGTCCGGCTACATAATCTAACAACGCTTTGCCTTCTTTGTCACCGGAGAATTCATGAGAATTTATAGGCGAGAGTTGGCCAATAACAACAATCGCCACCAAAACCAAAGCTGTGGACACGAAAAGAGGCCAAAAATAATAGATAATGCTGAGGAACGGAGGCGTGGCTGTCGAGGAAACCACAAAGAGGCTCAATAATAGAGCTGTTGATGCAGCAAATATGTATCTGTGCTCTAAAACCTGATTAAGTGCATACATTTCCATGGTTTCTTGAAAAAGCCCTGTTTGAAGATGATATATATTTACAAAGGATGATTTTTTTAATATGAACATGTGCATGAGAATGTTGCATAGATTCTTTGTTTGAAGAGTTTGGTTTTCTTTGAGGCCCTCTCTCTATTTGTTTCTCCATTAGTTAATTATTCTAAACTTGATCCTTTTTCTTTGTAAAACTTGATGATGAGACGTATATATGGGTATATGCTTTTACCTTTTCCACTGCTTTGTTGGTTGCTTCAAATTAATCAACTTTTTTTAATCTCATCAATTTTGGTGAGATTTTAGTTTGAAATTTGGGGATCGATGATATGGGATGTTTTGATTGGATGATGTTAAAAACGAATTTCTAACTATGAAAATGGAATTACAATTAAAAACGAATTTCTAACTATGAAAATGGAATTACAACTCATTTCATTAAAAAATAAATCATAAAACGTATAAAATGAAAAGGGGAAAGTAAAAATCCCCAAATCAAGAACCATTTGCATAGTAAATCCCTAATTCTTTGAAACCACAATTGCAATTCGTTAAAATCTGACTTCAATTCAATGCCAACCCTCGCTTTTAAATCATATTACCTATTCCGAAAATCGATGGCTGTGCGAGTCTCCGATGCGGTGGTGGCGCAGCTCGCAGCGGCGCCGGACAAATATTCGATTCTTGGTGTAATACCACTCGCAAATGATTTTTTAGAATTAAACTATCCTGAGGAAAACAATTAGGGCGAATTCAGCCCTTCTCACTCTGGGGAAAAAGAATGAGAAGAGTTATTGAATCTATTCAAGAGTCAAAGCATCGCTGCTCTGGGTCTGAAGAGAATTGGCGGAAATTGGGGTTTTTGATTTGGGGAATTTTGATTTAGGGATTGAAGATTTTCAACTTCTTGTTTTTTATTTTATATATAGCTTTTATGATTTTTTATATTTTTAATGAGTTCGATGATATGGAATGATTTAGTTCAGTGGAATGTCGTTTTAGCAGTTGGATTTTTTTTTTTTTCTTTTTTTAACATGGTTGCATAAGTTGGAAATCGTTACTTGGGCGATTTTCAAGCGACTAGCTCCTAAACAGACTTATCGACGACTAGTTGCCGACTTAGGTGCTATCTAATTTTTTTTATAGGTGCTATCTAATTTTTTTTATGACATGACTTCTATATCTATTATCTATTAATGGATATTTCTTACAAAATATGGATTTCTTAATATATCCTTATAAAATATTTTATTTAAGGTTATAATTGTAATTTGTGATTTTTATATTTAAATAATTTTACATTAGAATTCTAAATTAAAATCATATAGAATTCTATTATAAATAGGACTCTATTATATAAGGACTTTAATTTATTAGATTTTTTTTATTTAATATAGATTGTATATCCTTATAAAAATATTTATTTAAGTCTATTAATAGTAATATAATATTTTTAATTAAAAAAATTCATCTTCCGCATGCAACGCATGTGCTGATACTCGTATATATATTACACAACTATCTTTACAAAAGAAAATTGGAAAATATAGATAATATGGTTCTAATTATAATACATTTTACTCAAAAGGCTCAAACACACATCAAATTCAAAATAATACGTATTAAATTATTAACCAATATCTACCAAATAAACAAATAGTCAATTTGATCTTCAATTTTATTATAATTATAATTAGAGTATTACTCATTGGAATTAATTTGCTACGAAATCTATAAAGTAAAAAATAAAATTGAGTTAAGTGATTAGGCCGACTAGTCGATGCCTAAACCGTCTAAGTGCCGATTAATATCAAAAATGATTTTTAGGCACCGATTTTTGCAACATTGCTTTTTGATGGTTCAGAGAGAGTGAAAGTGAGTGAATAAATACTTGAAACACTTGCTACATAATAAGTTGCTACATAATAAGAGTAGAACCCTAATCATCATATAATTTGTAAGATGGAATACCACTAAGTTTAAACTTGTGGAATTAACTTTTATTAATTGATAATATTTTGAACAAACTCTATGTTTGGAGTTCGTGAAGCACTAATATATACAATTTGGAGCAGAATTTTGTATGTAGATGAGAAATTGGGAGGAAGGTGTGAATGATTATTAAGAATGTGAATAAGGCCATGGGCCTAGAGCCTACTACTACTATACTTGGTCTTCTTCTTCTTCTTCGCTAGGTAACAACACCTAATACTCGAGTAAAAAAGAGAGTATTATTAGACATATATATATGTTAGAGTTCAGGGATGGCAGGTAGAGAAGGTCTCCATCTCTTAGCTCTTGTGATGAAGGAGTGAAGCAGCATTCGCCTCAAATGTCTATCCTCTACGCTTCCCATTAGCCTCTTCCATTGCTTCTTGTTCACCACTATCCTCACTCTCCTCACATTCTGCATCACATCATCCATCTCTTCTTCCACTCTGTAAAACTTCAACTTCTTATTCTCTTTCCTTTGCCTTCTAAATGTTGCACCAACGCAGTTCCCCATTCTCTATCAAACTATTTGTCTCTCTCTCTCTCTCTCTCTCTTTCTGTTTCAGTGTGTACAACACATATTTATATACATACAGAGAGAGAGAGAGAGAGCAGCAGCTGCTGCTGCTGCAACGTGCAAGCCACATTTGATTTTGGTTTGAGCTACTAAAAAATACATTATCATTTTGTGGTTGTGTCCAGAGAGTGAGGATTGCCTATTATATATACACCTTCTCTAGTAGTTGACTTAGGCTTTTTATGAATCTTTTTATTTGCAAAGTCAAATCTTATTGAAACTCAAAGGTCACCTGCTTCTAGTCCCATGCTTTGTCAACCTTTATATTATTATACACATCTTTGAACATTTTTCAAACTTTAATTCCTTCATCACCCTCTTTTTTTTTTTTTTTTTTTCTAGAGGATCTCCATGGCTAAACTTGATGAATATATAATAGCATCTCCCAAATTCCTTCTTTTCTCTGGGAAATTATTAACATGACACAAACTAGAGTTCATTATATAATCATCACAAGGAAATCACTGAAGTTACAAGTAATATAGTATTCGCTGCAATTTAGTGCTTCTAATACCATGAATCTCAATTACGAGCACAAAGAGGATCCAATCCCATAAAAACCATGTCCACAGATTTATTCTTGAATAATCTCAACATGGGCCAGCTCAAAAAGTAGAAAAAGAACTGTTTGTATAACTCAACAGAGAAACATAAGATAGAATCACCACCAAACAAGAATAGTTGGATATATAATAGCCTATAGCCACTCAACAAAACTTCACTACTAGCAGAGCCAACATGAGCTCATATTAAAGAGAATATTACAACTATAATGACCTCTATCAGCAACTCGCAACTTGTAATGGAACTCTAGCAACAGCCTTACAGATTTGACTAAGCAGAAACTACATTGTGGGAGTGCCTTGCCTCCAGCCATGATATCACTGCATTCTTCGTTGTCAAGAACCAGCCAACTTTGTCTGGCGATTCATGAAACGGTGCATTTAGTTCCTTCAGATGCGACTCGAAAACACTAGCTAAGCCTTTCTCGGAATACTTGTGTTTCCCATGACCCGTGTTAATTCCAAGCAAAGATGGCAATTCCTCCCCATTTTCAAGAGCATTAGACAAGTCATTCATCCAAACATGCAGTGCAGTCAAAGCTGCACCCAGTGAAAGGCTCTTCAAGTGCAAAGACCACTGTATATCAGTCCTAGACATTATCTCGGTGTATATTTCAAGTGAAAGGCCTAGGTCTAGCAGCTCACAAGCTCTCTCCAACTGGTCTAGGTTTACGCAGAGATCAATCAAGCAATTGCAGTATGCTTTTTTGACATCTGCTCCAATAGATTCAAAGAGCTCACCAGCTTCTTTTCTGAAGATTTCTCCTTCAACGTTTTCTGAATCAACAAGGAGTTTCACAACACAACCAAGCTTCGGATTGGCCTTCTCAATGCAAGTAGTCAGCTTGCCAAGTTCTTCCAATGGTGCTTGGGTTGCTACATTAAGAAGACAACCACAAAACCGCTCATCAGGAGTTATGCCCAACTCTAATAGCCTATCAAACGTCCGCACAACATCATCAACACGACCAGCTTTCCCATAGCACTGGATGACGGAGGTTAAGACAAAGATGTTAGGTTCGAAACCAGCCTCCAACATTTCAGCCAATACAGCCTCGGCTTCTTCAACTTGTCCACTGCAAGAATAAATTGTAATCAGAGAAGCAAATGTCCAGCTGTCTGGCATGCAGGTCCCCGAATTTTTCATATCCTGAAAAACCTCCAAAGCTTCATCAGTAAATCCTACACCAGCACATGTGGACAATAGAGTATTATATAATACAACAGTCAAGTCCAATTTCTTCTCTTTCATCTCTCTATAAATAGCCATCGCATCTTCTCCATATCGTGCCCTGCAGTAGGCCCTCAGTAATGAAGCATAGACACCCCAAGTCGGCTCAATTCCACTGTTAACCATATCCCTGTAAATTTTTTTCACCTGCCATGGCCTCTTGGCTCTTCCCATGGCATCCAAGAGGGAGTTGTACACAGATACATTAGGCTTAACTCCTAAGGCCTTCATTTCCTCATAGATATTCAAGCATCCATCATAATTACGCATTGACCCATAAATCTTAATCAAGGTGGCAAAAGTCCCAGCATCAAGACGCCATTTCTCACTCCTTGCACGATCGTACAAACTCAAAGCAACCTCCAAGTTACCCACTCTCCCATACACATCAACCATCACCGAGCAAGTCACCTCATCAGGCTCACACCCAAAAGACGGCATCTTCTCAAACCACTCAACTGCCTTCTCAGGCAAAGAAGATAGCCTAGCACAGCTAATCATGGTTGAGAAAGTAACATTATCAGGCCTAACCCCCTTCTCAAGCATTTCATTGAACAGCTTCTCTGCCCCAATTGAATCCTTACACTTCCTAAATACTTTCAGAGTCACATTATACAAAACTACTGCCCTACTCACTTTCACCTTTTTCCGAAAGTAATCAAGCACGACCAGTGCAGTTGAAGCATTCGTCATATTGTTCAAAATAATAACAGCATCCTGTTCAGCAATCTTATCCCCAAGAATATCCAAAACATTCGAAATATCCTCTTCTACTGGGGCGCAAGAATTTAAAGACTCAGCTATTTTGACTAAAGAAGCAAACCTGTAATCACTAGATTTCTGCCTTAGCATTGAGGCCCGTGGGCTCTTGGGATTGACCCAGACATCGGACTTCGATGAAGAAAAAGGCTTTCCATTTGGGATTTCAGAATCTTGAGCAACTGTGTCAAGGGTTGGTTCTTGCAGAGATATTTTGGAGGAGATATGAAATGAGGGCTTTGTCTTGAGAGCAAAGTTGAGATTTTTATTGATTCTGAGATGGATTGGACAGGTGATAGAGCTGCAGAGAAGTTTAGTTTCATAGGAAAGTGAAGCTGATGGGGAGGCGCTCAGATTGTACGCCATTGATACCCTGCTGGTGCCTCTGGGTTTTGGGGCTTTATCACTAAGGAGAAGGAAATACCTTTTCTTCTTCTTTTTTTAAATCAAATCATTTTAACAATTTTCACTTATGTCCACTTATTTATTTTTTGGAATTGCAATTTATGAAATTTCCAAAATAAAAGGAACCATGTGGGCTAGTGGGCCAATATTGTCAACTGGTGGGCTGGGCCGTCTCCTGGGTAAATCAATCTGTGGTGGAGAGAGAGAGGTTCAATTTCTTTTTCTCTTTCTTTCTTCTTCTTTTTTTTTTTTTTTGTTCAAACAAACAAACAAATTAAGTTATTTATAAAAGAGCAACATGAGGCATTTTTAGATGATTCTGAACATTTTCAGCAAAAAAACTCCTTGAATATGAAGTTCACCCATCTGATCAGATGTTTAATTCGATCTAGTTATCCTTAACTAGATAAAACTTGAAAAAATAATGTTACCAAATTTATGGACGATAATGGAACTACAATGATTATTTTAGGACGGATCTCAGGTTCATTCAGTTTCATTCTAAACATGTCAAACTAAAATATTATACTTCTCATTCTGTATTTATCAATCTGATATTTTACATGACTTTGCATATATATTGAAGGATTCAGGGCTTTGGGTGCGGGGTGGGTAATTAACTTCACTTAATTTAATGATGAATTTCACCCTTGCTAATGGCTTCCATTTAAACAAGACAAAATGAAAAAATCACTTTCCCAAATTGGGACCATTGACACCCATAATTTGTCAGTATTGCCCAAGTTGAAAAAAGATTGTTTATATTGAATCAATAATCGAAGAAAGAACCATCAAAAGTGTACAAAAAGTCTTAATGACAACTTTTTATTAATACAAAGGAAATATATATATATATATATATTACCCAACCCTTAACAACCAATATTTATATGTCCACCGACACTAATATCTTTTATTTTCTTTCTATATCCTTAATTCTCTATTGTTTTGGTACCATAAAAAAAGGATTAAAAAAACATTATGAGCATGATGGCATTGGCACATGCATGGCCATGGCATTTGACCATGACCATCACATGATGGTGCATCCTTGAGGGTTTTCTTCAGTGAAGTAGGTATCACTTCTGTTGACATGTGGGGGGGCCCCAAGGCCATATGCATGACTATAACCATGGCCATGTGCATGACCATAATACCCTTCATAACATGGTTGTGGTGCTGGTTGAGGAAATCCATACCCATGATAATATGGGCCGGCAGTATAAGGATCGTAGCTGGGCCCACAGTAAGGGAAAACCGACGGGACTCCATGAACCGGTTCAGGCCCCTTCGCTTGCGCGGCTTGTGCCGGCTTCGCGGCTTCAGGATTTTTAGCTGGCTCGGCCTTAGGAGCCTCTTTCGGCTTCTCAGCCGGAGGAGCGCCATCGGCTTTGGGCTTGTCGGCTTTCCCGCTAGGGGCCTCTTTGGGCTTCTCGGCATCTTTGGGCTTTTCCTTGGGCTTCTCGGCTTCCTTGGGCTTTTCCGCCTGTTTGGGCTTCTCTGCTTCTTTGGGCTTCTCGGCCTGCTTGGGCTTCTCTGCTTCTTTGGGCTTCTCGGCCTGTTTGGGCTTTGCGGTGTCTATAATGTCGATGCTCTTGATGACTTTACCTCCTTTACTGCACAGTTTGTCACGAATCTTCTCCGGGCTGCAACACACCACCGTGATTGCAACCGTGTTTGTCTTTTCATCGAACATTTGGTCTCTAATTTCTTTTGTCCCAAATTATTTTTTTGCAATTTAAAAAAGAAATGAATTAGTGAACACTTCGATTGAATCCATGATATGTTACTATGCAGTAAATGAAACATAATTTGAGAGAGAGAGAGAGAGAGAGAGAGAGAGAGAGAGAGATGTGGGGGGAGAGAGACTGACGTGGGAATTTGCAGAGAGTTTTCTTGATCTTCTTGTAACAGCAAGGACACTGCAGATCAACCTTAAGCCTCATTGGAGTTACCTGAGATGGATAATAATAACCAAATTAATTAACAAAGATATGTATAAAACAGACATGAATTTATATATTCTTGAGAATCAAACTCAAACAATGGAAACTAATTTAATCGGTGAGAAAATGGTAAGAATTGAAGAGGGTCATGGTGAAAGTGTACCTTCTCGGTAGCCATGAAATAAGACAACTATAATGGAGGAGAGAGAGAGAGAGAGGGGTTGGGGTGCCTTTGAGAAGGAAGATGAAAGTGGGAAATAAGTAAGTAGAGTAAGAGCAAATGTATTGAAAATGAATGTACAATTTCAAGAAATAATCAACATTCACACACTTTCTCTATCTGGATTATAATGGGAGCTAGAGAGAGAAAAGGAGGGTGTGTGTGTGTGTGTGTGGGGGGGGGGGGGGGGGGGGGGGGGGGCATATTGCTGACTCTTTACTCTGTGTTTGCATGTGCTGGCCTTGATTGGCACAACTCACCTTCCATTATTCCACCTAAGTAGCTAGTTTCCATTCATTCATAAACAAGCAAGATTTATGATTTTATGCCAATATTAGCTTTTAGTCCTCCTATTTTATTATTTTCCAACTTTAGCCCTTTTATCTTTCTTTATCATCTCTTTTCTGACGGTTTAGTATAATCTTTATATATATAAAAACACAAATATTGTCAAAAAAAGAAAGTAAGAATTTTCCCGTCTAAAATCACTTTCTATTTATGTAAAAAATTATATATTTATTTTATATACATATATTAAGTATATTAATTGCATTCTATCTTCTAAGGAAAGTCAAACTTAATTATTTAGACAATAAAAAATTTAGTGATGTTATGTATGGATACAACTTTCAATTTAAATAAATAATTACATTATTTAAATAAATGAAAATGATAAATGGTATTTAATTTCTACTAATATATAAAAAGATACAATATATAAATGAATTTAAATGCAAATGGAATATTATCATATGATTTTAATATGATGATGTATATATCTATGGAAGTGATATGTCAAAAAAAAGCTTTCCACATATTTGTCTATATGGTAAGTCAACTTTGATTATTAAATTCAATTGATATATTCATGATATGATTTAAATAATGTATATAAATATTATTTACATCATATCATCAATAATTTAAACATTGATCATTTACAATAATATAAATATAGATATGCTTTAATATTCAAATGAATAATATGTATATATATATATATTATAATTGATCACTCCACAATAAATGCTATAATACATATATTGAATTTTGTTTCAAGATGACACATCTTTCTTCACTTTACATACGTGTACTTAATTATTTATGACTTAAAAAACGTCATTTATAAAAGGAAAGATTTATATTGATTATTTTTTTCATAAATAATATCTAATCAAATAATATATCATATAGAAATGTAAGATGACATTTGCATGATTTATGGGATATATATGTGTGTGTATATATATATATATATATTAATAAAATTCATATATATTCATAATTGTGAAATATAATTTTTATGAGATTTATGTTTATTAAATTTTTGCATATATATAAACATTTGAAGTGAAGGATGACTAAATTTTTATCTTTATTTATATAAAAATAAATATATTGTCTAATACAGTATGACAATGATTTTCCATCCAAAAGCCACATATTATAAATAAATATAGAATGATGAATTGATAAAATAATTTCATCTATTTATATAAATTAGAAAATAAAAATGTTTTCCTTTAAAAGAGAAGATTTAAATGGAATAAAATTATTGATCTTATAAATTATGGTATTGATTATTTATAAATGATTGTGGTAATTGTTGTAAACTAATTATTCATCTTAATTTCAGATTTGAATATTAATTTTCCGTAAGTAAATGCCACACAAACTCTATCCATTATGAGTTTTAGAATATTTGAGGTATATAATTATACTATCATTAGCCATACATTGATTATTTAATTATCACAAATGCTCATGTGCACCAGGTGCACAGATCTGAATTGGTGCAACTGGGGCGACCCGACCCGGATCCGCGCACCTGGTCATCTGGGTTTTTTTCCGCTTCAGTCTGTTACCTTTATGTTATATAAGTGTGACCTTTATATATAAATGTTATGACCTTTCTGTTCATTAACTTAGAAAAAAATGAAGATTTTCAGGTTTTTTGGCTTCAGATTGAGACATTTATGTTGTATTGTTGTGACCTTTATGTACATTCTTGTGACCTTTATGTACAAATATTATGACCTTCAGAGTGTAAAATTCTTCCTTTTTTTCTAAATTAGAGTATGTAAAGGTCATTATGTTTATACATAAAGGTCACATTTATATAACATAAAGGTCACATCCATACAACATAAAGATAACAATTTGAAGCGAAAAAATAAAATTCAAAAATAAAAAATAAAAAGTGTGCGGATCCGGGTCGACCCGAACCCGACCCGAATTGTATGTGCACCAGTTGCACAGGAGACTAACTCTTTAATTATACTGCACTATTTGAGATATATAATTATTATGTCATTGATTCTACAAATTAAACTAGCGTATATAGATATCACAAAATATGGTATTTAAAATGAACATTTAAATTGATCATTATCTTAAATCTTAAATTATGGTAATTACCTGATATAATCAACAATCATACATTATAAATAATACAAATTCATCTTGGTTTCATTCACTCGCTTTCATTATGTTATTTTACGTATCACTTTTGAATGATTTATGAAGTGTAAGACGTCCTTAGAGGTAAAAATTATAAATTTAATTGTATTTTATTTGTTTTGTTATAACATTATTATATTTGAGGATCATGTGGATGGATATTTAATTATTGTTGGTTTTTATTTAGTGTTTACCATTATACCGAATTATAAAGATAATTCACTATTGAATGATATAAGATTCTATGATATGTTATCCGATTGATTGTGTTATTTCAATTTTTTTTGATTTTTTATATGATTTTTATTTTTACTTTTTTTTATCATCGTAGTATTATATATGGATATTCTTACTTCAATACAATTTAATTTTATAAAAGCGTTGATCACTTCTTAATTGCAAGTAATAACTGAAGAAGAAATCTTAGGCTTGCGACTTGAGAGTACATATTCACCAATTTTTAAAAAATATTAATTGATTTTGACTTAGCCAATCAAGATAGTGAACGCTTGAAAGGTAATATGTTAGGGAAAATAAATCTGATTTTGGATTTAGCTCTCAAAATGATGCCCATCCATGTTGTTAAGATTAAATATATAGTGATTTTATTTTGATTAATAGATGTATAAGTATATATAATGGATGAAATTAGAGTTGTATTAGCGTTTTCAGTTTTTTTGTACTTTGAATTATATGTAAATTTTGAATATTAATTGTCAATTATTCTTTTGTCAAATATAAAATCAAAAAAATTATTGATATTTAATACATATACTTTTCAATTTTCTTGAAATATAAACATCATTGATCTTTTTTGTTTATATATACATGTTAATATATTTGTAAGTATCTAATAATGATAGATTCAATATTATTAATCGCATAAATAATGATGAATTCAAATATTAATAAAACTCAAATTTGTCAGTGATATCTACTTTTTTTCATCAAACTTATATTAATAAAAAAATTGAAAAAATAATAATTGGTATATGCACGAAAAATAGCTAATTTATTTATTTCTTAAAATATATAGTGTATATTGTTTTAAAATATATATGGTAAGGTTGATTTCTCAAGTTATATTTGGAAAAATATTAATAAATCAAAAATATCACCTCAACGTAATATTACACATGTTGATACAATATATTGCAATATAAGTCAACTATTAAACTTAAATATCATGACATATTTCAAAAATTAGCAATTTATACTGATGTAGTTCAATTTGATAATCATTTTAATATATATATATATATATATATATATATTACAACATGTATTATTTTTATAATGAATTTTAAAATATTATAATTTAAAATCTCATGTCGGAGTTTTCTTAAAGTAAAACATTTTTAGTCGTGGTCAATTATATGTTTTTGTTTTATAAGTAAAAATTTTGATGTATAAAAAATATGGTGAGGCCGTGAGAGATAAGAACACCATAATTATAAATAAAAAAATGGTTCCAAATTTGTAATTTGTAAGATTTTTCCTATTTTAGTTATGTTTTTCTTATAAATTTATATTAATAGTTTTAATATAGTCATTTTCAATCACTTTCAATATTTTATAACATAAAAACTAATAAAAAATATGTAACAAAATTTATTATATGCCGGTTCTAAACAAGTTTTTAGATGTATGTAAATTATATTACCAATACCAATATTAAATAAGATATATTACTCAATTTCATTCAATTCCTATATTTTATATGTATTTAAACATATTATTATATATAAAATTCTATTTACATTGTATTTATATAAAAATGTTTATTTTTAAATTTATATCTGTGCATCGCACGGGGTAAATACTAGTTTTCGATAATGAAAGGTCAAATAATCGATGAGAACTATTTACTCGACATTCAAATTTATTCATTAACAAAAAAATTCATGCTCATGCATGTGCAGTGCTACCCGTTAAATATAGAATAACTTCAACAATAAAATGTTGTAACAGTAATATAAGTATCAACTTTTAATTAGTTTTTCATTTTATTTTACTAATGATGAACTAACACAACATTTATATATCAATGAATTTTCATAACATATAGGTTTGATGTCTAATGCTTTAACCTATTATCATTACACACAACATAATTTCTAAATTGTAGAAGTAAAATTTTAAAAAAAAAGTGAATTAGTAAAGGACTAAAATTAAAATAAGAAGTCAAACATGGAAGAATAAGGGGGAAAAAAGGGTAATTAAAATAAATAAAAATAGTGGTAGAGGTGGCTTGTTTGGACCCTCCTCACATGGGCGCAGCCATAGGCTCCTCCAACTTTCAAACTTTCCATGCTTCTCTTTTTATTTATTTAAAAGGTGACATCATAATTAATAACTCAAGAGGAAATAAATAAAACACCTTTAGTATTTGAATGACACTTGTGTGAACCATGGACATGGTGCCCCAAAATTAATTATCATATGATATTAAATATATACTCTATAGGTATCATGTACATACTTTCAAGTATCACATGTATATTTTTATATACATATGATATTTGTAGAGTATATTTATAACACCAAGAGAACATAACACCTATAGAGTATATATATAACATTTGAAGAACAATATATAACACCTAGATCTGTGCCCCTACATGCCTCAGGAGTATATAAGTTTTGTCTTAGTTATTTTATTAATTTTCCAAAAAAGCAAATTGTCTACTTATTTTTCTATCTACACTTATCAAAATGATCTCAAACAATTGAAATATACTCCTAGATGACGATAATACAATAATTGATATAAAGAGATTTTTTTTTTCTTATCACATATCATAATGATCATCAATATTTAAGTAATATTTACGTAATATTTGAGTTTTATATACTTTTTTTCTTTTTCTTAGTGTTGGGTTTATAAGTTCACCGAACAATGCCCAATTACAAAGAAAACAGAAAGCAAACGAAAACAGAAACTGATGTTGCCTCTGGTGTTACGTGACACTATGGGCAACACTGAACAAACTGGAAAACCGGGACTGCCTTCTTGTTCCTCCTTACTTCGACTTTACAGCAGCATTTAACCACGAACGGAACTCCTCCACAGCAGCAGGAACAACACACGAGCCAGGTTTAAGTCGAGTCAAGGTTAGACCTTTCCCCTCAAAAACGAATACGTCCCGGCTAGTGCTCACGGTTTGACGTAACGTTCCCAAAGGTAAAACGACTTCGTCTTCAAGTTAGTAGCACCACAAAACTTGAAGCTCCAGCGAACTAGAATGGGAGATGGACTAGAAAGTATGATCTATATGGAAATCGTATGCAACTTGCACTTTTTGTTCAAAGGATGCTATGAACTTTAATGCAATTAAAACATGAAAAGATGGTGCTCTCAAGAGTCTTTTTGATGATATGCAATGTATTATTTTCGTGCATGAAGATGCCCTCTGTTATAAACTTCATTCCACACTCTTGTAGATCATGGGAGGGGAAAAACTACCCCACTAAGTGAGTGGTGCAACCACCTTTCCACTCTTTATAACTTCCAATTAACCACCCTTGCCCACACCTTCATTCTAGAAGTGGGCTACCATATTGGACGACCATGGGCCTCATGGAAATGGGCCACAAGTCTGAATTGGATCGCAAGTCCAATGGGCTTCGCACAGGCCAGACTCGACAGTGTTGTCCCGGTGTTGCCAACACCACAGGCAACATCAACTGGGCCAGCACCAATGGGCAGAGCCCATTTTCGTGTATTAATTTCTCACTCACCGAAAATCGGTTTTGAGCGTTTCAACACACTATATTCATCTACTCAAAACGTAGATTCATCTTGTGCCTTTTGTTTTCACAATAGCCCACATTTGATCCTTCAAATCGGTGGTCAAACATGTGTCATAACACATTATAAACATTGGTCAAAACCAATTTTCCCACAATCCCCCACATGAGTGGAAATTAATCCATAAACATGCAAACCACAAACTAGTCCTTTGAAACTCTATTGCATCAGGATAGGTAGCTTGTGGCTTTGAACCTTCCTTAGTCAAATACCATCGAGTATACCGGCGGCCTAGTGGACACAATGCCTTGAACTATTCCCCCTTGGTGTATACTGAGACAATAGTATTGACACAACAAAGTCTCGTCTCCCTCTGTTCTCACGTTTGTGTCCGTTTTGGCCATGGAACACCCCCTTTGGATTCATAAGTGTTTCGTTTGAAGCGGCCCTCACTTCCACTTATATAGGTGATCTCCTATCGAGCATCCTGCAATACTCTACCTCAATGAGGCGTAGGAATCATTAAAAGTCGAAGACTTAACCTCACCACATTTGCAGGTTCAACACTTGGTGTTTTGCTCTCTAGGGAAGGATTTGGAATACCAAGTGTTCCAACGAACTTTCATAGCTTAGTTTTCCACATTGAACCAAGTTCTTGGGATCTCCAGTCATCATGGTTGGGTTACCACTATGTCAGTTACTTATTTGTGGATTTTCAATCCCATTCCCTCTAGCAACTTATTCATTTGATCTCGGTTTAGCGCTTTCGTGAGCGGATCCGCTAGATTGTCTTTTGACTTAACATAGTCGATCGACATTATACCACTTGAGATCAAATGTCTTATGGAATTATGTCTACGACGTATATGTCTAGACTTTCCATTGTACATGTTGCTCAAAGCTCTTCCAATAGTAGCTTGGCAATCACAATGTACCACTACCGTAGGCACGGGTTTATTCCAACATGGAACGTCCTCGAGGAAATTACGAAGCCACTCGGCCTCTTCACCAGCCTTATCTAAATCTATGAATTCAGATTCCATGGTGGATCGGGCTATACACGTTTACTTTGTGGACTTCTACGACACCGCTCCGCCTCCTATAGTGAATACATATCCACTTGTGGAAAACGAGTCTTTTGTGTCGGATATCCAATTAGCATCACTGTACCCTTCAAGTACTGCTGGATATTTCGTGTAGTGTAGCCCCACATTTAGGGTGTACTTCAAGTATCTTAATACCTTTTTTTTTTTGGTGCTCTCCAATGCTCGTCACTTGGATTGCTTGTGAATCTACTTGTTCACAACGCATGCAAGATCAGGACGCGTACAATTCGTAATGTACATCACACTTCCTATAATCCTTGCATATTCCAATTGAGCTACAGAGTCACCTTTATTCTTGCTCAAGTGAACGTTTAGTTCCAAGGGAGTCTTAGCCAGTGGATCGTCAAATGCGTTAAATTTCTTCAACACTTTCTCAATGTAATGAGATTGTGATAAGACAATTCCATTAGACGTCCTTTCGATTTTGATTCCTAGAATCACATCGGCTAATCCCAAATCTTTCATGTCAAAATTTCGATTCAACATGCGTTTCGTATCAACGATTAACTCATGGCTATTACCCATGATCAACATGTCATCAACATAGACACATACCAAAATAAAGGCGTTAGATGTACCTTTTACGTACACGCACTTATCACATTCGTTGATTTTGAAACCATTCGACAACATCGTGTTGTCAAACTTAATGTGCCATTGTTTAGGAGCTTGTTTAAGTCCATACAACGACCGAACGAGCTTGCACACCTTTTTCTCATTTCCGGGTGATACAAACCCTTCAGGTTGATCCATGTATATCTCATCCTCTAGTTCACCATTTAAAAACGCAGTTTTCACATCCATTTGGTGTATTTCAAGATCGTGCAAGGCAGCGATCGCAAGAAGCACACGAATAGAGGTGATCCTCGTTACAGGTGAATAGGTATCGAAGAAGTCATACCCTTCCTTTTGTTTAAACCCCTTTGCAACCAAGCGGGCTTTATACTTTTCAATCGACCCATCGGCTTTATATTTTCTTTTAAGGATCCATTTGCATCCTAAGGGCTTGCAACCTTTCGGGAGGTCAACCAACTCCCACGTATGATTTTGCATAATCGAGTCGATTTCGCTATTAATAGCTTCCTTCCAGAATGCAGCTTCTGGACTCGATAGAGCTTCTTTGATAGACTTAGGTTCATCTTCCAACACATAAGTGATGAAATCAGGACCAAAAGAATTCATAATTTTAGCTCTCTTGCTGCGTCTCGGCTCTCTTGGAGTCGAAGAGCTCGCAGTCTCATCGAATGTTCTCTTGGATGTGCCAACATTCGGGCCAACACCCATTTCCGGTGTTCTCTCGAATGTGCCAACACCGGAGGCAACACTCGTCTTTTCCTTGTAAGGAAAATATCTTCAAAGAATATCACATTCCTTGATTCAATAATGGTGTCTTGTGTTATCTCCGGTATCTCCGATTTATAAATCAGAAATCGATAACCACAACTGTTGAGTGCATATCCTATAAAGATACAATCGACGGTTTTAGGGCCGATTCTCACTTGTTTAGGAAGAGGCACTTCAACTTTTGCCAAACACCCCCACACTTTGAGGTATTTATACGATGGTTTCCGCACTTTCCACATTTCATAAGGAGTTTCATCCTTAGTCTTATGAGGAATCTTATTCAAAAGGTGGTTCGCCGTTAAGATGGCTTCCCCCCCACAAGTTTCGCGGTAAACCCGAACTAATTAACATAGCATTCATCATCTCTTTTAGAGTACGATTTTTCCTTTCAGCGACACCATTAGACTGTGGTGAATACGGAGCCGTTGTTTGGTGTATTATGCCCAAATTGGAACACAATTGCTCAAACGGCGCAACATACTCGCCACCTCTATCACTTCGAATAATTTTAATTCGAGTGTTAAGCTGATTTTCCACTTCGTTTTTATAACGAATGAAAGCTTCCAAAGCTTCATCTTTACTCCTTAAGAGATAGATGTAACAAAATCTTGTGCAATCATCAATGAAAGTAATGAAATACTTTTTACCACCTCTAGTTTGCACAAACTTTAAATCACACACATCCGTGTGAACCAATTCTAGAGGTTTAGTGCTCATTTCCACCGAATGAAACGGTATCTTAGCCATTTTGGCTTCCACACAAATTTCACACTTTTTAGGTGTTTCAATTTTTGGAATGTTAAGTAAATCGAGATTTACTAACCTTTTTATAGCATTTAGATTTACATTTCTCTAACATGCCATAAAGAAGAGCACTCTGTCAAATACAAAAGTAAATGACTTTTCATTCATAACATGTGTGCCAACATTGCTGACGGTGTTACGGCTGGTGTTGCCAACACCGATGACAACATCAGAGACAACATTCTTGCCAACGTTGCCAACATTAATGACAACATTTTTTATCACATTACGTTCAACCATATAAGGTATGAACCACAATTGTGACCACATTCTCGGCCACACTTAGCCATTACATCTTTGAGTTCATGTGTGTACATTAACACAACGACTCATTGAATTTTACTTTTAAAGTCTATGCTCAAATATACATTCAAGCCCATCAACACAATCTACTGTTGAACACACCAACTTATAGCCGATGTCATTGATGCACAAATGCACCAACATAACTCTTAAAATGCTCTACCAACTTGTACGAGAAGAGGACATTTGTCCACCTTCATTTCATACTGCATTGGAACGACGCATTATGAGTAGTAGAGTGTCATGTACAATGTTGTAACATTTCCAATAACACTCTAGTCCGATGTCATTGACAGTGTCGTAACACTTCACATAACATTTTAATCCATCATCTTTCTTTCAAGATGAACATTTCCGTCACTCCACAATCACTTTCCTCATCACTCCTTGATAGGAAATATCTTCCTCAATCACAACAAACTGTCAAAGAGAAAGTAAATAGATTAGTTAGAATACTTTGAATGATTAAATCAATACAAATAATTCTATTAGAGAATTCTCCCTTCTTTCGGTAGGAACACTCTTTTCAGAGTTTTAATCAAAGTCCTACTCCCATGATTATTCGGAGGGGTTCCCCCACATAGAAGCACATGATAAAATGTCTCTCTAGCACCATTGGTTAAACGCAACATGCTTCAAATATATATGCAGCCATCAGCGACCACAAGTTCTTCCTTGGTAAGGATTTTCACTACGTCAAACGCAGTTGAGAATAACAACATCCCTTGCTGCCACCTTTTGAAGTTAGCACCTTCTTGGTTATCTCTCCTTGGATAGGAGTTACAAAGGTTTTCATAGCCGAAGAAGTCGACATTGTTCAGATCTATTCGTTTTTGAGATTGTTGGGTTTATAAGTTCACCGAACAATGCCCAATTACAAAGAAAACAGAAAGCAAACGAAAACAGAAACTGATGTTGCCTCTGGTGTTACGTGACACTATGGGCAACACTGAACAAACTGGAAAACCGGGACTGCCTTCTTGTTCCTCCTTACTTCGACTTTACAGCAGCATTTAACCACGAACGGAACTCCTCCACAGCAGCAGGAACAACACACGAGCCAGGTTTAAGTCGAGTCAAGGTTAGACCTTTCCCCTCAAAAACGAATACGTCCCGGCTAGTGCTCACGGTTTGACGTAACGTTCCCAAAGGTAAAACGACTTCGTCTTCAAGTTAGTAGCACCACAAAACTTGAAGCTCCAGCGAACTAGAATGGGAGATGGACTAGAAAGTATAATCTATATGGAAATCGTATGCAACTTGCACTTTTTGTTCAAAGGATGCTATGAACTTTAATGCAATTAAAACATGAAAAGATGGTGCTCTCAAGAGTCTTTTTGATGATATGCAATGTATTATTTTCGTGCATGAAGATGCCCTATGTTATAGACTTCATTCCACACTCTTGTAGATCATGGGAGGGGAAAAACTACCCCACTAAGTGAGTGGTGCAACCACCTTTCCACTCTTTATAACTTCCAATTAACCACCCTTGCCCACACCTTCATTCTAGAAGTGGGCTACCATATTGGACGACCATGGGCCTCATGGAAATGGGCCACAAGTCTGAATTGGATCGCAAGTCCAATGGGCTTCGCACAGGCCAGACTCGACAGTGTTGTCCCGGTGTTGCCAACACCACAGGCAACATCAACTGGGCCAGCACCAATGGGCAGAGCCCATTTTCGTGTATTAATTTCTCACTCACCGAAAATCGGTTTTGAGCGTTTCAACACACTATATTCATCTACTCAAAACGTAGATTCATCTTGTGCCTTTTGTTTTCACAATAGCCCACATTTGATCCTTCAAATCGGTGGTCAAACATGTGTCATAACACATTATAAACATTGGTCAAAACCAATTTTCCCCACACTTCCTTCCAGGTATTGAGTATTTGCACCATGGTTGTGACATCCAGATTTTGCATTTCGACATAAAGCCTCACGATATACTTCTTGATGATAACTTCGTCCCTGAAATCTCTAATTTTGGACTCGCTAAAGTATGCTCAACGGATAAGAAAACAGTGACATTGACAGCTGCAAGAGGAACGATAGGGTATGTTGCTCCTGAACTCATTAACAGAGGTATTGGTAGCATCTCTTCCAAAGCCGATGTGTATAGTTTTGGGATGCTTCTTATGGAAATGGTGGGTTTAAACGGAAAATTGCCCGGAAATGTTGGAACTTGTACCCAATATTTCCCATGTTGGATATATGACTGCTTCGACGAAGGCAAGGACATTGAGATTTGGAAAGCTGTAAATGGAAATGAAGATGAGGAAAGCAATGATGGTAGTAGGAAAATAGCAAGAAAGATGACGATAGTGGCATTGTGGTGCATACAAATGAGTCCAGATGAATGAAGTGCGTGAGATGCTTGAAGCTGAAGTCGAACGCCTGCAGATTCCTCATCCACCTTCTCAAACACCTCAGGTGGCAGTGAATATGGATGGATGAAAGCTGGACTACTACATTTTCAACTGATCATTCAGTATCCGTGCTCTATCGTGATGCTGCTCCAAGCCTCGAGATTACAGTTGAAATTAACTGATAAGCCTCACTTGTCTCTCAAAAACTTACAGTGTAAATATTAATAGAGTCGCATTCATTTATGTTGGACCATGATATCTCTCACTTTAATTTCCTGCACACTTGTTGCTCTGATCTGATAATTTACGAGTCTCTCATTTCGATACCAATTCTATCAATTTAATCTGATTATGCTGCTAATGATTGAGATTAAAAGACCAGCATTTTACTTGGATTTCGACTTCATCCAAATGTAAGGAGAAATGACCACATAAATCTTGGATGATCTATTTTGATATTCATATTAAAATTTATATGTTGGCAGTGTAAAAGACAAGTCTTGACAATAGCAACAACAGAGAGTTTGAGTAGATGGTTTTGAACACAGAGTTGTATGGAGAATTGTGTATAAGTATGTATATTTCTATCTTCTTTTTTTACAAAAGTATACATAATTGTATGGATGTTGTCAAATTTCAAAATTGACTACCCAAAAACAATAAGGCTAATTGGTGAGAACATTGAGAAGTGAAACTCTAGTTTTGAGTAGACTTCTATATAATGTTTCCAATCCTTGTTCAACTTCTTGGATCCTCATTTCTGATGTGTTCAACTGTTTTAGCATCTTCTTTGCACTCTCTGACTTGTTGATCTTCAAGATACAAACATCTTCGTCACAACTTTCTTGCTCGCCCTCAGAATACACGCGGTTGGTTTTAGTGAACTTTGAAATCAATGACCATTTTCTTTCATTTGATCTTTCCTTTTCTCCAGACAGGAGTGTTAATACGGACTGTAGGACTGAGAAACCAAGGGATTCTGTTTCTTTCAAGACTGTTCCAATGGCCTCAAGATCTACAGGGACTTCTCTAGAATTCTGGTTGAAGCTCTTCATGTTCTTGAGGCACTTGTTCACCATTTTATTCATCTTCTTTCTTGAGGCCAAATATGCATTGATCTCTTCTGTGTCGGCTGTTTCAGCTCTGCTTCTCCTGATTGAGGATTCAAGCTCTTGAACAGTTTCCTTGGTTGAACACACAACGTCTCTTGAAAATCCACAAAGATCTACGAGCCTGAGTGATCCCTCGAGCATCTCATTCATCCAAATTTGGCCTTCTTCTTTTGAGATGGCTTGTCGGACTGAAGGCATCTGGATCAGATTATTGACTCCCTGATGCAAATCTGAGAGGGTAGCCAAGTTTGCAGATATAGAAGTGGCTGATGTTGATGTGTTTTGAGACGACTTCAAACGGCACAAAAGATGTTGGACATCATCCATCAATGGATGAGATTGAGATGGAAGACTGTTTGATCTAGAATGGAAGTTGGCCATCTTTTTTCTATTGAATGAAATTGTAAATGAAAAGGCTGAATATGACAATTTGTTTTGCAGAGAAAATATGATGAATGGTTAAAGTATATATAGGAAGATGGAGAAAGAAAACAAAAGGAATCACTTCCACCTACAATGCCTCTTTCATTGCTGGAAATTGAAATAATTGCGATCGTGTGCAATTAATGCTCCCCGAAATTTGAGCAAACAACAGATAATGAAATACAATGAACAGATCTTGGCTGCATTATTCACACTGATCTTGAAACATTAGGAATCTTGAAAGCCATTAAATCATTTTAATAATTCATGAAGCATCATCAGCTTATCATACATGTTAATTGACAAGTATTTATTACAGAGGTGTTTCTGATCTTCAGACATGGAGAAACACAACACAGTCTCATACGTGCATCATTAAGAAGCATTATTTGATTTAGATTACTTCCAAATATTTCAGATCATTGAGTGGACATATATGTTTATTTATTCATTGAATTTATCAAAGAACTAATATTTTATTAGGTGTAATTAATTATCAATCAACATGGCCTAATTTATTCATGAAATTATGCCTATTGTTTGTGTTCAGCTAAACAATAATTTTGAAGAAGTGGAATCTTGCAGCTAGTTGTAGAATAATTGCATCACCAAGCTTAAAAATGATTATTTACATTGTTGTAATGCTGAATTATATATATCATGAATTATTAATGGATGTAAAAAAATTGCTATGTTCACCATACAATATCCCATGTGAAATTAGATGTCTTGGCAGTTGATCACAAAACATGAGTAATTTTGAGTAGACATATATAGAGAGCATCAGATAAATTTGGCAACAAAATATATGTGTAATGGTGTATCAATATTGATTCTTGATTTCATTCACAGAGGTATAAGGATTTACAAAAATGAGCTCTTAATGGCTAAGAGCATTAAGAAGAGTGACTCTAGTTTTGATTAAGTTTCTAAATAAGGAATCTAAACCCTCTTCTATTTCTTGAATGATCATTTCTGATGCCTTCAACTCTTCCGACATTGTCAAGCTGTTGATGGTCTTCTGAGACTTATGGATGTTCAAGAAACACAAATCCTGTTCCACCTCAGAATGCACACGCTTTGATTGAGTCGTCAACTTTGAAAGCAATGACCATTTCCCTTGATCTGATCTCTCCTTTTCTCCTGACAAGATCATCAATACGGATTTCAGGACAGAGAAAGCAACGGATTCTGTTTCTTTGAGCATGGCCTCGATTGCTCCAACTGGGAGGGCTGTTGATCCTTGGTTGAAGCTTTTTAAGAACTTTTTGACCATCTTTGTTATCTTCTTTCTTGAGGCCTCATATGTATTCATATCAGCTGCTTTGTTTCTCCTGATGGAGGATTGAAGATCTTGAACCGATTCTTTTGTTAGACACACCACTTCTCTAGAAAAACTGCAGAGATCCACTAGCCTTAGAGATCCCTCCACCAACTCGTTAGAGATGGCTTGTTGGAATGAAGGCATCTGAATCAGATTGTTGACGCCGTCATGTAATTCTCTGAGGCTAGCCAAGTTTGCACATACAGAAGAGGTAGATGTCGAAGTGCTTTGTGAGGACTTTAGTCTGCACAAGTGATCTTCGAAAGATTCAATTAATGGATGAGATTGAGATGGAAGACTGTTTGATCTGGCATGGAAATTGGCCATCTTTTTTTTTTTTTTGGTTTATCAAATGGAACTCTTCAAATTAAAGCTTGATGAATATGTGAGTAGAGAAAGAAAGTCAAGTTGTTGTGGACATCCTTTAGGCATAAGCTGTATATATAGATAGGAAGATGCATGATTGAAACAAAAAAACAAAAGGAATAAATTCCAACTATAATGTCTCAACCATTAAGTTGAATATGGAAGGATTATGAGTATGCACGAGTTGCTTGTTCCCCGGATCTTCAACAGTCGAAAATTAAAAATAGCTCAATCATGTACATTATAACTGCATATCTGTAAACATGGGCAATCTTGACAGCCATGATAACATATATCCAATTATGCTGAAGATTAAGATGAATCAACAATTGGTTGGGGTGGAGGTTTCAGATCTACAGACAATGCTTAATAAATAAAGGTGCACTAGTGTATAATTGCATGTGTTTTAATGTGGCCTAATATACCTAATGAAGATTTGAATCCACTCGTGTGGGTTAATTGTCTAAACATGAGGAACATCACAACTCTAAATACTCCTTGATCATATATATATATATATCATGTGGATGCCCAGCAACATTAGTGGATCTTGCATTTTAATTTATTGGGAAAACGAGTTAATTCTCGACATTTGTGATGAAATATATCAGATATTTAGTTAGTTTTGCATATAACAGCAAGATCCACTCCACATGATGAAGAATAGTAATTAATTTGAGTTTGTCTTGTGAGAATGAAGCAGACAAGGAAGCAAGAAGGGATGGGATACCTCATGTTTTCCCATCTGCATCATCTATATATATAACAGCCTAAACTCCATTTCATCAGAATAACAGCTTCAAGCAGTTGTATGAATGGATGCATCAGTGATTTTCTTGGGCAATCTCTCGGAAAATGGGCAGAGAAGAGTGTCCGAAGAATGTTGGATTTGTGTGGCGATCAATATTAAGGTTTTTGTCAGGAACAGAGGAAGGTAATAAAATCAAACAATCTTCGGGCTTCAGCTCTCCAGTTTATCTCTTGTTCTTTCGGTTTATCACAACACTCTTGAGTGGACATTGAAAGCATTGATCATCTTCTTTGACTTGATCTTTCCTTAAGATGATGGTCTTTACAAGGAAGTGGTGCAGAGTTTTTGGTTGAAGCTCGCTCTTTAAATTCTTCAAGAATTAGTACATCACTAGAGATGGGAGTTGAGTACTTATACACTGAGTTGCAATGCTACTTGACATAAACTTTGTAATGTTCCACCTTGATGTATGAACTTTAAATTTTGTGCATTTTAATATATCAGAGAAATCCTTGTCATACACGTGTCCGAGAATGATGATGATGATGATACACTCCAGATATGGAAGAAGACACAATCATAAAAAGTGGCAACCATAGACGATGAAGAATTTCAGTGTCATCAAAATTAATAAATAGATGAATTGGAGTAGTAGACAAGTACATTACTTAACAATGTTGAATTCATGATATCATGAGACATCAATTAGAATTAATGATGAACAGTACAGTTATTCTGATAAAATAAAATAATTACATTCTACTATCAATTACTTATTCAGAATATGCATGCAAAAACCAAAATAATTATTTAGATATGAATTAAAACCCCCCAAGTATAAAACAATGAATAACAACAAGATAAGAAGAAAAGCAATAGATGGTGATTTCATTAATAATAAAAGAATTGCGAGTATGATTTATCATCAACAGTTACCATTGACTTGGCATCATAATATGAAATTAGGTGGGCAATGTTGCCTCATTAGAATATTCTCATCTGTTTCAAGACACAAAAATGTGGGACAAAATATATCTACTAGAGAATAGACACCATATGATTTGCAAAACAATATGTGCAAGTAGCATGAAAAAAAATAAAAAATTCTATAGAAATTCCATCAAAATTTCTAAATTTCTTAACTGTCAAAAATGTATTTATTCCCTCTCAAAAATACCTGAACTCTTGTTGGAGGCTGCTTGAAACGATTCTGCAACAAGGAAAGACACGATATAAGGAATACTATACAAGATATTTAAGTCTCATCATGCTACATTTTCTTTGCATTGCTCTTCGACTTATATTTTCAAACATTCAGACATTTTCGCATCAAAATTTCGGTCCATACACATCGGATACGACACTACACCAAACCTTATTGCAATCGAAAAACAAATGATCCAATTTTAGTGCAAATAAAAACAAAATGAAGCAATGTTCGTATGAAACATGGAGATGAGAATGGGCTATAATATGAAGATTCATACCCTTCCAAGCACAGAAGGCTTTGTGGTTTAAAACAGAGCCTGTCACTGTCTGAATGACATCACACAACATACTTTCCGGGGTGCTTTTCAACTCTTGAACAACCATATGCATGCTCTTGCCATTACCAAAATGTATGTGGTTGTTTGGGTGACTTGTCTTGCAACCGGCATGAAGCTCAAACTCATAAGCATTAACCGTCTACAAAGCAATCGAAATAATATAACATGATGGTAGAGTAGTTAGATATTGTCACCATTATCAAATACGGGGAAAAGCCATAGATGACTTGCCTTAGAATAATTACATGATTCACAACCACAAAGATAGGCAGATCCTTCGATAATTCCAAGGAGCTCCTTCTATCATAAGAGATGAATACAAAAATAATAATAATAATAATAAAAAGAAGTATGACGAAAATATGATGAAGTAAACCAATTACCTTCTTCGTTTTTGAAACATATCGCACTGCTACTCCATCAAACATACCACTCGCTGTCAATGTCTTGACGTTAGTTACTAAATTGCACAGATTCTTAATAACCTTTTTCTCCGACTTGTTTGTAGATGTCTGAAATGTCTTTGCTTTAGTATTGCCTTTCTGCACACCAACCTTCCTTTTGCGACCAACTTTTGATTTTGGAATAAGATGTGGTTCATACAGTAAAGTATAACTACTAACTGGTTTTGACAGATAATTCATCGCTTCTTGATACCTGCAGCCAAACGATCCAACATTAGAGTCCCTTTTATCTGATCTAATAGCCCTCTACAATATATATACTAGGAATTAATAGTTTGGAACCATGTTAACCTTCAAGTAAACCTTTTGCAGATATAACTCTTTAGAATACTTCACTCGTTCTTCTAAATATTCATCAGTGTCAATAAAACTGAGCAGAAAATAACCAGATAAAAATGTTCTCAGAGGACTTTAGTGTATCTATAATCTGTATTTTTAGGTAAAACTATATTACAAGTGAAAAGGACAGGTAACCAAGAAAATCAATTCTAAAAGCATTATACTTAAAGTATGCCATACAACATGCATCTTAGCAACACATATTGAGTATATAAAGTAGCTACCAAATTAATTAATATTCAGAATGTATTTATGAAATATATAGTACTGTAAAATGCTGACAAATTACATCTGATCATTCAAAAAATAAATCCGAAACCTGATTAGGATCTAGTAACCCCCATAATTCAAGTCCAATATTCATAAGATTCATCCTTTTATAAGTTAACATTGAAAGTAAGCAGATATTCTTAAGGATCCACTTATCAATAACTTACTAAAATTTTCTATATACTGTAATCACCAAAAACAATGTGATGTATTCACGTGTTCGTTTGAAGTGTATGCATAACATAAAATCATCAGTATCACCTTAAACGAAACTCTTGTTGCTTGGTCTGTTTTGAGGCTGTTGAAATCATATTTAATTGCATAGTCATACAATGATCCAAGCACCTTCCTCGTGACCTTCACTATTCAGTGTCCAACAGCTCCTCTTGATTTGTTAAATGTTGATTTTCGATAAACTTGTCACTGTTCAACAATGCACCAGTCAGGATAGCCAGGATTTTCTGATCAAATGCACAGAGAAAACTTAAGCTACATTGCAATCTCCACTTAACTAGCTAGTCATGGTAACAAAATTTTAGAGAACCAATGATCTTGGCATCCATTTTCCATGCTAGTAATCTTCTTGAGGGGTCAAACTGAACCGTTTGAAAGCCGATCAATCAAGTAATAGGTATTTCATCTAACAGAGTGAAGTAAGACGACAACAACAAGACATAATTTCATGAAGCAAACACATTATTCAGACCAATATCAGTACAATATATAATCATGAAGTTCATCCAACTCAAAAAACACATCAAAGAAATAAAAATTTGAAATTGCAATTAAAAAGCATAAGCAAGAAGGATCTTCATTATTTCTATAAGTAAATAACCAATCTTGCCCTCTAAAATCCCTACTTGAAGGAAAACAATTAAAAAAAAAACTTCAGCAGTATTTAACATTCAACAATCCAAGCATAAGTCTTTTCGCATAGACTGAACCATCGGAATAATTAATAATCTGAACACGATCTTTTGAACATCCGAAATTACAAAACCCATGATCTAAACAAACATCATCATGAGTATAAATCAAAGCCTTAATCGATGAAAATAAAAATAATTGAAAGCGTCTCAATCTTAATCCCATATCAACAACACAAGTGGTTACAAGTTGCAGCCCAAACACTAGAAATCCAGCAATAAATTACTCATCAGTTGGTTTTGAAGGCAGAAATTGAAAGGAAACAAGATTTAAGGCAGAGAAGAAGACGAATCTTCTGGAGGCTCACTGTGGATTCTTACCCTAGATTTTGGAATGAATTGCATGGGGATAGAATTAGTAATTACAAAGAGCGTCGTAATGGGGAAGGAAGATTAATTAAGGTGGGGATAATACACCACACATATAATTGACGTAAATTTAGATTTTTCGATCTGTGTAAATTATCTGGGAGATAAAAAAGTTACATATAAAATTGAAAGAATAAGTCTTGAATGAGAGGTTCAACCCATAATCCACACTTAGTAATTCATGTGAAAATTTATGGATATGAGTTCAATTCATGGATAATAAGATCCGACCATCTCACATGATTTTTTGTGAAATTGAAAAATGTCCTCACCCCCTAAAAATATCATGATGTTTCTCAACTTTAAACTCAAATAATAAATAAAAGATTTAAAATTGAATATCTAACTCACTTTTTACCATAACAAAATTAATTAAATACACTTAAATGCAAAAAAAAGTCAACTTATCAAATACAGAACCCTGGAAAGATGGACAATTCTTTATCTTCTAAACTAGCGTAAGTCCCGTGTATCACACAGATATTTTAATACTAATTAAGAAATTTAAAAATTGTTATTTATAGATAAATTTAATTATTATTATTTGATAGGTAGAAAATATATGCATTTAATTGTTGACTTAATTGAATTCTTATCATCTTTTATTTGATTGGATGCATTATTTTCGTACCTATATGCCTTTTGAACTCGAGATACTTCATATTTTATTTTCTCGATTATTGTATGAATTTTTGAAGTATTTTGGAGTTCATTGGACCGAGACCCAAATGTAATGAAGATCAAAGAGAAGGTCCAACAACTGAAAAGCCCAAAAGTTTAAAGGAAAAAAATGGGTATTTGCAAAGGAAGGCCCAAATCACTTTGAAAAGGAAAGTTTTGCCAATTTAATCCCTAAGCCACCAAGCAAGAGGGGAGACGACAGTGGGAGAGAGAGTGTAGGAGAGAGATTGAGTCACACATATTTTTGCTTTATTCCTATTTTCTTTGATGGATTTATCAACTACTTTTGTGGATCCAATCGAGATGACGATTGACTAATTCTTCAATTTCGGTTAGCAGGGATGTTTGAACCCAATTATCTTTTTATGTTTTAATTAATCCCGTTTCTCCCTCTCGATGTTTTGATTGGAATTGATTGTGTTATCTGTAATGAATGATTTCAATTATTGATACTTGATTTAGATTCGCGACCTAGGTTAAGTGTTTGATAATTGATTGCTAGAATCTTAAATCATGAATCCTAATTGTTGTGGTTTAATTTTCAATGGTAGTAAACTAGAGGTCGCGCATCTCTAGGGTAACACAATCCTAGATTATCAAATCGAGCTTGTGTATTTGGAGTCTAGTTCACTCTATCGTCTTGGTAATTAATGCGTTTAATGAATTAAATCTAGAGAGCTTATTCTAGGTTGTTCAATTAAATATGGTTGATTAATGATCTTATCCTAATTTAACTAATTTTAAGAGACGATTCGATTTAACAGAGATTGTTGTTAGATTAGGGGTGATAATTCTATGATAATCTGAGAGAGGGGATAACACTGATTAAGGCGTAATTGATATTGGGGGATAACTGAACTGTTGACTGGAATGTTTTTTATTAATTGATTTCTGTTTAATTTGTTTTCTAGATCTTTAGTAATTTTTAGTTTAATTATCAATCAATCTGATAACCCCCATATTTCTTGTTTCTTTGAATTTAGACATAAGTAAACATAATTGAATTGTTACTCTTCGTGGGATCGACTCCGACTTACCCTATCTACTAGTTAGTTAGGTTAGGAAGGATTTTTTATTTAATTTTATCGCGTCACGACAGCGCGATCATTATTATTTATCATTAATTTTTAATTTAATTAGTATGAATTTAAATTTTAATTGTGTGAAATTTTTAAATTTTCAATTAATATAATTGCAAATATCAACTTAATTAAAATGTTTGTCCAAAATTTTATAATTTACAATTTTATTATGAATCATATCTATTAACACTTTATTATTCAATTATTATTATCTCATTAAATGTTCTATTATAATAGATTATAAATACTATTGAATTAATTGAAAATTAAATTATAATTGAATAGAATTAACCAGAGAGTGACATGTGTCGCTCTTGGTTATTCCTTTAGTATAGATATAGATATAGATTTTAAAATGTTTGTAGTGGAGAACTCTTTATATGTTAAACTACTAATGTATAATGATCACGTCTCCTAATTATATGAAAAATGAAATTAATTTATATGTTTGCTCACGTATAATGATCATATATCCTAATTATATGGAAAGTGAAATTAATTGATATATCAGTGGCGGACTATTAATGTGCTCGTAGAGTAGCAAGATTGTTATATGGGTAAATTACAATTTTTGTACCTAAACTATACCCCTTTTTCACTCTGGGAGTCTGGGTACCCCCATTTCATCGAGTAAAAATTTTGGTATCCCATGTTTTTAAAAATCTCACATTGGGTACCTTCCGTCAGCTTTCCGTCCAAACTAAACGGATGTTAACTAATCCTAATTCTTAAGCGCGAAAATTAGCCCCCTTTTTCCTCCCTTTTCAAAAAACCCCTAGCTGCTTCAAAAAACCCGTAGCTGCTTCAATTCATCTCCAATTCATTCCTAATTCTTCATCATTCTTCACCAATTCTTGCATCTAACATCTTCAAAGCTAACAAAACAAGCTCCACAAGGTCGAATTGCAATGTCAAGACGAGGAGATGTCACATTTGTTCCCAATTATGGTATGTTTTTTCTTCAATACCTTCAGCTATGTATAGAGTATATTCATGTGTAGGTAATAATCTAAAGAATACAATGTTAATCCTGCAGATCCTGATAATAACCCACTGTATTTAGTTTGAAAATATTTCATGGTGGTGTAATGAGATATTCACCTGTTATGGTGTATCAAGGAGGTAGAGTAGATTTTTTTGACTATGTTGATCGGGAAATGTTTGGGTTATTAGAGTTAAAGGATTTCGCAGATGAATTAGGATATGCTGGAAAAAATATTAGGTTTTGGCATCAATTTGGGCATAGTCTAGAGAGGACTGGAAGAATTCTTAAAACTGATGTTGAAGTGTTTGACATTATCAAGTATATACCTAAGGATAGAGTGGTGTTAATATATTGTGAGCATATTGATCCTGTTGAAAGTGAGAATGCAGTTGGTGGGGGTAATGTAGGTGAGACTTTTGTGGACCCTGTACTTGATTTTTCCTTTTTAGATGATATACCTACACCTGCAACTAACAATGATGAAGATGATGAGAGTGAAACCTCAGATGATGAAGATGATGAAGATGCATTAGTTGATAGTGATTATGATATGGAGGAGGATGATAGGTTTTTTGAGAAGTATATTGATAAAGATGTAGAATTCTGTGGTCTTCCAAGTAGTGATGGAAAGATGAAAAACAAATATGTGAGTGATGAGACATATGCTATGTTTGAGAAAGATACAGTTGAAAATATAAGTAGTAGTGATGAGCTTGAAAGCATTGCAGGGTCTGATGAGGAGAGTATGCCTAGATATCCTAAATTTAATCCTAAGACTGAGGGAAGAAAACCAGATTTGGTGGTGGGACTTGTTTTTAGCACCAAGAAAGAAGCTAAGGAAGCCATAAATACTTATTGTGCAAAGAGGGGAATAAGTCATAGGTTTAAGCACAATGATAAAAGAAGATTGAAAGCAATATGATAGGTCTTGGTAGGTTAAGGTGTTCAATTCTGACCATTCAAACTGTTCATGGAATTATAACAATCCTAGCATCAAATCTTCTTGGATAGGGAAACACTTCATGAAAAAATTCAAAGACAATCCAAAGTTAGGAACCAATGAATTTAGGAATGAACTTTGCACCAAATTAAAAGCAAACATCTCCAAAAGTAAGGCATTTAGAGGAAGAAAGAAAGCAATGGAACTGTTGCAGGGCACTTTGAAGGAGCAATTTAGCAGAATTAGAGATTATTGTGAAGAATTGCTTAGAACAAACCCTGGGTCATCTGTAGTGCTGAAGTGTATTGATGTTGATAAAGATTCAAAATTCCTTAGGCTTTATATCTGCTTGGAGGCATGCAAACAGGGGTTTAAACATTGCAGGAAAGTTATTGGAGTTGATGGTTGTTTCCTGAAGGGACAGCATGGTGGACAGTTGACTGCTGTTGGGATTGATCCCAACAACAATATGTTCCCAGTTGCTTATGCAGTGGTGGAGAGTGAAACTAAGGAAGCTTGGGAGTGGGTCTTGACCCTGTTGGATAATGACATTTGTTTTGAAAATCAGTTTGCTTGGACCTTCATGAGTGATAAACAAAAAGGGCTGATTCTAGCATTTGAGGGTTTATTTCCTAATGCAGAAAACAGGTTTTGTGTACAACATCTACATAGTAACATGAAGAAGGATGGGTTTACTGGGCTATCAATCAAGAATGCACTTTGGGCAGCAGCTAGAGCAACAAGAGTAGAGGAGTTCAAAGTGAGAATGCAGCAGCTGAAAGAGTTGGACAAGAAGGCATATGAGTGGTTGGAGTCAAAGCCCCCACATCAATGGACAAGGTCACATTTTAGTACATTCCCAAAGTGTGATATCTTGACTAATAATATGTGTGAGAGTTTTAATTCACTAATTCTTGCTGCAAGAGACAAACCAATTATTACCATGTTGGAGACAATTAGGAACTTGCTCATGGCTAGGTTGCAAGTAAGTAGGGAAGCAGCTTGTAGATGGGAAAAATGGATTTGTCCTAGAATCAAACAAATGTTGCAGAAAAACATGAAGCAAGCTGCTGAATGCATCCCTATGAAATCATCTGAATGGCATTATCAGATTATAGGACCATTTGACCAACACACAGTGGACTTGGAGCAGATGATATGCAGTTGTAGAAGGTAGGATTTAACTGGCATCCCATGTAAACACAACATTTCTGCAATTTGGTGCAAAAAAGAAGATCCTGAGAGTTATGTGCACCAGCATTACAGTGTTGACACTTATCTAAGAGCATATGCACATCCTATCATGGGCATCAATGGTCCAGAGTTATGGCCACATAGTGACTTGCCACCATGCACCTTTGCCTCCAAAATAAGAGAAACAGCCTGGCAGGCCAAAGAAGATTAGGAGAAGAGGACCTAATGAGCCACCTGCATCATTCAGTAATCCAATCAAACTGAAAAGGGTTCAGAGATCATTGAATTGCAGAACATGTGGAGCCTCAGGCCACAATTCAAGGACTTGCACCAGAAAGACACTTGAAGAAAATCAAAATGTGGAAGCTGATGAAGTAGAAATTGGAGCATCTCAACCTTATCCTGAGTCACAGATTAGCCAACCTCCACAGCAAGTCAATCCTGAAATGGCTAACAACCCTCCAATGGAAGTAGAACCTTCAACAGCTATGCAACCTCCACAAAAAAGAAGAAAACTACCTGTAAGACTTGATCACTACCTTCATTCATTATGCTATTATGTAAAACTTGATCACACTTATTGATCAATGTATCTTTTCAAGTCTCAGGTTAAAAGGAGTGCCACAAGTACTGCATCTTCAGCATCTTCAGGAGTGAATCCATTGGCTAACACCTTACAAAGTAGTCAACCTCCACCAAGCAATCCTAATAATATGAAGAAGAAAGCAATATTGGATAAGAAGCAACAAAATGATGGTCAAGTTCACATTAGAGGCAGTGGCAATGTGAGTCTATCTATTTTTCTTGCTTATGTATTTTTTAGGAAAACATAGAACTCATATTAACTACCTAACATCTATTTTGTTGTATAGATCCTCAATTTATCAGAAGTTATAGTCCAGTCATTGTGAAGGGAGGGGTGAACTACATTACAATGTCCAATCTGAGGTCATATGTGGGGAAGTCAGGCAAAGAAGACTCATCAAAAGAGAAAAGAAGTGCAAGTAGCAGTGGAAAACATTCTGAGAATCCTAACTGAGAGAGTTTATTTATGTTTGTTATGGCAAGTGGCAATGTGTTGCCAAATTCTGCTAATTACTCTGTTTATTTCTGTTTGGTAAACAAGAATTTATTAGGTTTGGGCTGTTTTTAAGACAAAATGCAGTAATGACTATTTGGTTTGGTTTGGTTGATTTGGTGTTGGTTTGGTTTGGTTGATTTGGTGTTACACCATTTTTTAAGATAAGAATTTATGAGACAGTGTATTGTTGATTTGGTTTATGTTGATTTGGTCTTCATTCATTTGTTGCAGTAATGACATTTTGTTTTTTAACATATTTGTGTAATGGTGCTAAGATTTCAACTACAACATAAAACTCAATTTGCATTACATGAAAATAGTGGTTACAATTTGTTAAGGCAGTGGCAAATACTCAAACTGGTTTTTTTCATTTTTGTCCACTTTACATATCAAAATCGCCATTGCACATAACATGAGAGCAATTACAATTGAAAAGCAAATCCTCAAAAAATCGAACTTCTTCTTCAATGCAATATACTCCAAACTTCCAAACTTTTCCTCGCTTTTTGCCTTTCTCAATTCAGCTTCCAGTTGCTTTTCTTTAGCCTTGCATGCATCAATCTCATTTTCCAATCTGTCAAATTTTTTGAGGAATCGAGGGATAAGCTCTTTGGACCTTTGACACATCTCAGGATCAAGCCACTTGAAGAGTCCACAATATTTATTTGTCTGCACAAACATAAAACACCATGAATGTGACTTTCAATATTGAATCAAAATTGGGGGTAATCAGTTCGAAATCTTACCCCATAATACGGGCATGCCCAATAACGTCTTCCAGGATTATCAGTCGTCCAAGAATTCTTCACTGGAAGTTCTATCCCACACCCACAATACACAATTCCAGATTGATGATTTGTGAAAGCAGATCCATTGGAGCTCGAAAGTTGACTGTAATTCCTTCTCATTGTGGTGTATTGAAGAGAGAAATCGAAATTTGGAACTACTCACCTGAAGATTGGTGAAGAATGACGAAGAATTAGGAATGAATTGGAGAAGAATTGAAGAAGCTAGGGTTCTTCAGAAAAGGGGGAAAAAAGGGGGCTAATTTTCGCGCTTAAGAATTAGGGTCAGTTAACATCCGTTTAGTTTGGACGGAAAGCTGACGGAAGGTACCCAATGTGAGATTTTTAAAAACATGGGGTACCAAAATTGTTACTCGATGAAATGGGGGTACCCAGAGTGAAAAAGGGGTATAGTTTGGGTACCAAAATTGTAATTTACCCTTGTTATATCTATATTGATCTATATATTATTATATTATACTACTATATATGTATGAATAATTTAAGTTTCATCCATTTTTCACATTTCCTATTTTAACCTCCAAATAATGTAAATTAGAACATAATTCTAATTAAAGAAAACTCTCTATTTCTAATTTAATTGAAAAATAAAAATTAAATTAGTCCTTAGTAAACAAAACTCTCTATGTCTCTCTATCTATTCTATAGTACTTAACGTTTACTCGGTAAATATGAGTTTGATTAAATATGATAAATTTTTGGACATACTATTCCAAGGTCGAAGTCCACAAAAGCCAAAGCTTCAATTTGATAATTTCAGTTTCTAGTTATTTTTAAAATATGTGAATTGTTACATTATAATGAAGCTTCTTTAATGCAAAGTTCAAGAATGCATATACAATATATTTTTACTAGTAGTGTACATGTGCGTTGCACAGTATGTTATATATATGTAATTATTAAAAAAATATAATAACATATAAAATGTAATGATTATTATTTTAATAAAAATATATTGATACTTTTTTAATTCGTATTAGTATAAAGCTAGGTATTTTAATTTTAAATTTATGCCATTATAAATAATTATATTCGAAAATATTAGAAATTTGAAATATATAAAGTAATATATTAATCTATGGATTAAAAAAAACGAATAAAAAAATTGTATCAGAACATTACATGGGTAGTGAAATTTTAAAAAATATTTAATATTGAAAAATAAGTTATATGTATTTGAAACGTTGTGATTTAAGTATTGAAATAAATAAATTTATATTTTATTGACATTTATAACTATAAATACACACGTATTTTAATAAAATTTTTTGGTTCAACGCCACATATAACTCATTTGTTTTAATCAAATAAAAAATTATATCAACTTATCAAATACATGAAAATCTCTCTTGCTATCTATTTAAATGAAACAATTCAAAATTGGACTTAATCTACACATTTTGAATAAAAAATGTATGAATAATAATTATAAGATTGATAAGTCAATATATCAGGGACTAAGAATGATGAGATTTTAATTTGTGAAAAATCAGAAAAATTACATTTATCCAATCCCTTATGCCACCTCAATTAATCAGAATATAAATATAAATAAAATTTGGCAACAAATAAATATAAAATAAGAAAGATAAAATAAAATATTTGTATATTTCAAATGAATAAGTTGGTTAACTTGCAATAATAATTTTAATCTAATTTTTTGTATTTGATATGTTTTATATGTGTAATCTATTAGGTACACCTATAATATTTTTTTATTTCTCTATTTTAATATCAATTTACAATAAATTAATACTATATATCATAAAAACGTTTAAAAATGAAAAATCATTGAAGCCCACACACATACATTTCCATATTTCAGTTTGATAAATTTTATATGAATATTAAATTTAAAATCATTAAATAATGATTGATTTTATATATTATATATTTACAATTGATTTAAAACAGGGTAAATTACAAAAAACAACCCTAACTATCAACTTTTTTAAAATTGCAACCTAATCTATTTTTTTTTTAAGATTGCCACCTAGTCTTTCTGTGATTTTGCCGATTGCAAAATTTCCGGTCATTTTTCCGACAAATGAATTAATTTTTTTCACTTTGCAACCCAAATTTTAATTTTTTGTCCAATCGCAAATCATGATTTTTTTTCGCTTCACACCTTTATGTTATATATATATATATATATGAATGTGATATTTATGTTATATAAGTGTGATCGATATTCATAAAATAAATATCAAGGAAATATTGGTCAAAAATTGGTGAAATATATGTAACATCGGTAAAAAATCGATGGAATATCAATAAATATCGAGAAAATATCGGAATATATTGGTAAATATAGGAAATATAACAATAAATATATGTACCCATATTTCCATCGATATCGATGTTTTCACGATATTTTCGTGAATTTAAGTTACTTATATTTTCACCGGAATCGAAATTTTAATTCTTGGTTGCAATCTGATAAAAACACAAAGTTTAGGTTGCAATTAGATTAAAAAAAAAAAATTAGGTTGCAAAGTGAACAAATTAATCTCCATTTTGCCGGAAAATTTGCAATCGACAAAACCACAGAAAGACTGGTGGCAATTTGAAAAAAAAAAAAAAGATTAGGTTGCAATTTGAAAAAAATCAATAGGTGGAGTTGTTTTTTGTAATTTACCCTTTAAAATAAGTACTTAAAAATAAGATGAGAGATAATAAATATATAATCCCTTATTTCATCTTATTTATCTATTTATTTTTTTATTTGAAATTTCTATAGAATAAATACTAAATTGAGTATCATAACTGATTTCTTAAATTAAATATTTATTTATTTGTATTGAATTTCTTAAAATACAATGAAAGCAATTAATAGGTTTCTTAAAATAGTAATTATTTAATAGATAGATAATTTATTGCAGTTATTTTTGGCAGTATATCCTGCTTTAATAATCGATGGAATATCAATAAATATTGAGAAAATATCGAAATATATTGGTAAATATAGAAAAATAATAATAAATATATGTACCCATATTTCCATCGATATCGATATTTTCACGATATTTCTGTGAATTTAAGTTACCTATATTTTCACCTGAATCGAAATTTGCATTCTTGGTTGCAATCTGATAAAAAAACAAAGTTCAGGTTGCAATTAGATAAAAAAAAAAAAACAAAGTTTAAGTTGCAAAGTGAACAAATTAATCTCCATTTCGCCGGAAAATTTGCAATCGACAAAACCACAGAAAGACTGGGTGGCAATCTGAAAAAAAAAAATTAGGTTGCAATTTGAAAAAAGTCGATAGGTGGAGTTGTTTTTTGTAATTTACCCTTAAAATAAGTACTTAAAAATAAAATATTTATTTATTTGTATTGAATTTCTTAAAATACAATAAATAGATTTATTTATTTTTATTTGTATTGAGTTTCTTAAAATACAATAAATAGATTTATTTGTATTTATTTATATTGAGTTTCTTACAAATAATACAATATGAAAGCAATTAATAGGTTTCTTAAAATAGTAATTATTTAATAGGTAGATAATTTATTGCAGTTATGTTTGGTAGAATATTCTATTTTTATATATATTTTAGATTCTTCCATTTCAGCTTATTATTCTTTTGATTTTTTCTCTCTAGATTTTGATCTTTTGCAAATAGAAGAATTATAATTTTTAATTTGCATTTAATGCAAATAATATGGTCTCCCCATTTTCTAATTACCTATGTTTTTGATAAATTGAGTTTTATATTGTTATACAATTATATTTGGTAAATGAAGGGTATTATGAAGTTACGAAATCAACAATAAAATTGTATTTTACACGTGCATTTTAAACTAGTATATACATAGATCATGTGGTAACCTGTTCAACAACACTAGTTTGGAGCCCAACACAATTAAACTTTTATTCCAAGATTTTCCTGTTGGGAATCATTTTTGCATATGCTAAAAGATTAGTGTGAATGATAAGAGTTATTGAATTTGAATAGTTAAAGATATCATTAGGATGTAGCAGTTAGCAGCAATGGAAGAAAACTGAATGGATCAAGAGAGTAGAACTACTGAGGTGATCGATCATGAGCAGGCTGAACAAGGATCGATCTATATATAAGAAATGGACATAGAAAAAATCAAATCATAACTAAGTGATGATAGTAACAGCTCAAGTAGCATTGGAACTCAGTGTATAAGTACTCAACTCCCATCTCTAGTGATGTACTAATTCTTGAAGAATTTAAAGAGCGAGCTTCAACCAAAAACTCTGCACCACTTCCTTGTAAAGACCATCATCTTAAGGAAAGATCAAGTCAAAGAAGATGATCAATGCTTTCAATGTCCACTCAAGAGTGTTGTGATAAACCGAAAGAACAAGAGATAAACTGGAGAGCTGAAGCCCGAAGATTGTTTGATTTTATTACCTTCCTCTGTTCCTGACAAAAACCTTAATATTGATCGCCACACAAATCCAACATTCTTCGGACACTCTTCTCTGCCCATTTTCCGAGAGATTGCCCAAGAAAATCACTGATGCATCCATTCATACAACTGCTTGAAGCTGTTATTCTGATGAAATGGAGTTTAGGCTGTTATATATATAGATGATGCAGATGGGAAAACATGAGGTATCCCATCCCTTCTTGCTTCCTTGTCTGCTTCATTCTCACAAGACAAACTCAAATTAATTACTATTCTTCATCATGTGGAGTGGATCTTGCTGTTATATGCAAAACTAACTAAATATCTGATATATTTCATCACAAATGTCGAGAATTAACTCGTTTTCCCAATAAATTAAAATGCAAGATCCACTAATGTTGCTGGGCATCCACATGATATATATATATATATGATCAAGGAGTATTTAGAGTTGTGATGTTCCTCATGTTTAGACAATTAACCCACACGAGTGGATTCAAATCTTCATTAGGTATATTAGGCCACATTAAAACACATGCAATTATACACTAGTGCACCTTTATTTATTAAGCATTGTCTGTAGATCTGAAACCTCCACCCCAACCAATTGTTGATTCATCTTAATCTTCAGCATAATTGGATATATGTTATCATGGCTGTCAAGATTGCCCATGTTTACAGATATGCAGTTATAATGTACATGATTGAGCTATTTTTAATTTTCGACTGTTGAAGATCCGGGGAACAAGCAACTCGTGCATACTCATAATCCTTCCATATTCAACTTAATGGTTGAGACATTATAGTTGGAATTTATTCCTTTTGTTTTTTTGTTTCAATCATGCATCTTCCTATCTATATATACAGCTTATGCCTAAAGGATGTCCACAACAACTTGACTTTCTTTCTCTACTCACATATTCATCAAGCTTTAATTTGAAGAGTTCCATTTGATAAACCAAAAAAAAAAAAAAAGATGGCCAATTTCCATGCCAGATCAAACAGTCTTCCATCTCAATCTCATCCATTAATTGAATCTTTCGAAGATCACTTGTGCAGACTAAAGTCCTCACAAAGCACTTCGACATCTACCTCTTCTGTATGTGCAAACTTGGCTAGCCTCAGAGAATTACATGACGGCGTCAACAATCTGATTCAGATGCCTTCATTCCAACAAGCCATCTCTAACGAGTTGGTGGAGGGATCTCTAAGGCTAGTGGATCTCTGCAGTTTTTCTAGAGAAGTGGTGTGTCTAACAAAAGAATCGGTTCAAGATCTTCAATCCTCCATCAGGAGAAACAAAGCAGCTGATATGAATACATATGAGGCCTCAAGAAAGAAGATAACAAAGATGGTCAAAAAGTTCTTAAAAAGCTTCAACCAAGGATCAACAGCCCTCCCAGTTGGAGCAATCGAGGCCATGCTCAAAGAAACAGAATCCGTTGCTTTCTCTGTCCTGAAATCCGTATTGATGATCTTGTCAGGAGAAAAGGAGAGATCAGATCAAGGGAAATGGTCATTGCTTTCAAAGTTGACGACTCAATCAAAGCGTGTGCATTCTGAGGTGGAACAGGATTTGTGTTTCTTGAACATCCATAAGTCTCAGAAGACCATCAACAGCTTGACAATGTCGGAAGAGTTGAAGGCATCAGAAATGATCATTCAAGAAATAGAAGAGGGTTTAGATTCCTTATTTAGAAACTTAATCAAAACTAGAGTCACTCTTCTTAATGCTCTTAGCCATTAAGAGCTCATTTTTGTAAATCCTTATACCTCTGTGAATGAAATCAAGAATCAATATTGATACACCATTACACATATATTTTGTTGCCAAATTTATCTGATGCTCTCTATATATGTCTACTCAAAATTACTCATGTTTTGTGATCAACTGCCAAGACATCTAATTTCACATGGGATATTGTATGGTGAACATAGCAATTTTTTTACATCCATTAATAATTCATGATATATATAATTCAGCATTACAACAATGTAAATAATCATTTTTAAGCTTGGTGATGCAATTATTCTACAACTAGCTGCAAGATTCCACTTCTTCAAAATTATTGTTTAGCTGAACACAAACAATAGGCATAATTTCATGAATAAATTAGGCCATGTTGATTGATAATTAATTACACCTAATAAAATATTAGTTCTTTGATAAATTCAATGAATAAATAAACATATATGTCCACTCAATGATCTGAAATATTTGGAAGTAATCTAAATCAAATAATGCTTCTTAATGATGCACGTATGAGACTGTGTTGTGTTTCTCCATGTCTGAAGATCAGAAACACCTCTGTAATAAATACTTGTCAATTAACATGTATGATAAGCTGATGATGCTTCATGAATTATTAAAATGATTTAATGGCTTTCAAGATTCCTAATGTTTCAAGATCAGTGTGAATAATGCAGCCAAGATCTGTTCATTGTATTTCATTATCTGTTGTTTGCTCAAATTTCGGGGAGCATTAATTGCACACGATCGCAATTATTTCAATTTCCAGCAATGAAAGAGTCATTGTAGGTGGAAGTGATTCCTTTTGTTTTCTTTCTCCATCTTCCTATATATACTTTAACCATTCATCATATTTTCTCTGCAAAACAAATTGTCATATTCAGCCTTTTCATTTACAATTTCATTCAATAGAAAAAAGATGGCCAACTTCCATTCTAGATCAAACAGTCTTCCATCTCAATCTCATCCATTGATGGATGATGTCCAACATCTTTTGTGCCGTTTGAAGTCGTCTCAAAACACATCAACATCAGCCACTTCTATATCTGCAAACTTGGCTACCCTCTCAGATTTGCATCAGGGAGTCAATAATCTGATCCAGATGCCTTCAGTCCAACAAGCCATCTCAAAAGAAGAAGGCCAAATTTGGATGAATGAGATGCTCGAGGGATCACTCAGGCTCGTAGATCTTTGTGGATTTTCAAGAGACGTTGTGTGTTCAACCAAGGAAACTGTTCAAGAGCTTGAATCCTCAATCAGGAGAAGCAGAGCTGAAACAGCCGACACAGAAGAGATCAATGCATATTTGGCCTCAAGAAAGAAGATGAATAAAATGGTGAACAAGTGCCTCAAGAACATGAAGAGCTTCAACCAGAATTCTAGAGAAGTCCCTGTAGATCTTGAGGCCATTGGAACAGTCTTGAAAGAAACAGAATCCCTTGGTTTCTCAGTCCTAAAGTCCGTATTAACACTCCTGTCTGGAGAAAAGGAAAGATCAAATGAAAGAAAATGGTCACTGATTTCAAAGTTCACTAAAACCAACCGCGTGTATTCTGAGGGCGAGCAAGAAAGTTGTGACGAGGATGTTTGTATCTTGAACTTCAACAAGTTGGAGAAGATGAGTGCAAAGAAGATGCTTAAACAGTTGAACACATCAGAAATGAGAATCCAAGAAGTTGAAGAAGGATTGGAAACATTATATAGAAGTCTACTCAAAACTAGAGTTTCACTTCTCAATGTTCTTACCAATTAGCTTCCTTTGGATAGTTCATTTTGTAAATTTTGACAACATCCATACAAGTTGTATATATTTGTACAAAAGATAGAAAACAAATATACAAATCTACGTTCAATTCTCCATAAAATTCTGCTCTCAAAACATCAACTCCAAGTATGTTATGTTGTTGCAAATAGAATATGGAGATCTTAATTAATGAGAAAACAAAAGAGTGTTTACAGACAAAATGACATTTTCTCCGAGGTATGGATCTAGTTTCTTAACTGCAATTTGACTTTTTTCATTCTTCCACCCACCGAGCCATGCACGGTGCGGGCCGAGAAGGTCTCACTAGAAGCTCTCACTGTCTATGGTCCCAATTTTTTAAGAAGCCCAAAATTTTATTCAATATTGTATTTCTATAATTGTCTTACATATAATTGGGGCTACATATAATATTTCAATATAATACATAGTTTATAATAAATTATTTGTGATCCAATTTTTATATTGTTTTTAATTAAAATTGGCTCATTTACAATTGGATACTAAACATATCAACTATGTACACGGATTAAATAAGGGATAGTATCATTTTTCGTACTTTCCAATTTTGATACATCCAGTTCCGAATTTCCAATTTTAATTCTGTAACTTCACTTTTTTTTTCAATTTTAATCCGATTTTGGTCAGATTTAATTCCGGGCTGATATGGCCACCGGATTTTGCCTACATGTCTTAAAACCCTAATCCTCAATTTCTTTCCTACCAAAAAAGAGCTATATACACCCGCCAAGTCATTAAAAAAATTTTAAAAATTCAAGACAAAATTTTTAAAAAAGAAAAAGGAAAAATACCCACACAGCGTCGCCGACGCACTCACGCAATCACACAACACCACTAACACCAATCACAGAGCCGGAACAGATACCGCCGGTGCGACCACCGCGGCGGCGGCCACTACCTCCGTCGGGTGACGTCGACCACCATGGCCGGAGACCTCCATCGCCGGCGACCCACACCAACGTAACCCACACACACGCACACTCCAACACACCACCACCATCACTTCCAGCACCGACGCTCACACTTGCACAGTGCAGTGCTGCCACTCATGGCGGCGCACCCACAACCCAACCTAGCGCCGTCGCTCCTACACTCGTCTAAAAGCGGCAGCAGCAACGTCAGGGAAATGGAGGAAGAGAGAGATAGAGAAAGAGGGGGAATGAGGCAGGGGATTGGTCACCTCTTTTGCCGCCCTAGATGCGGCGGCCCTCCGGCGGTGATAGGTCCGCAGTGGTGGTTTGGGTAGAAGAAAGAGGGGTTTAATCCTACACGCCCCCTCGTGATAATCGAAATTCGCATAAAAACCCCTTGTGTTAAATAAATTGCAGGAGAACCCCTTATGATTCCATAAATCCAACACGAGATCCCCTAAAACGGTAAATGGTCAGACACGCGCCTTAGGTGCGACTTTGGACTGTTTGGGATGAGAAATTGCTATTTCCAGAGCTCCTTTTGCTATTTCCAAGCCATAATTTTTCAATTTATTCAATCCATGTTATTTCTTGATCCTACAAACCCGAAAACGATATATAGGCTGGAGACTTTGCTAGTCGTATGCTTGATCTGTTTACAGGTCAAGACAAACTTGATAGGTGTAATAACGCCACGTATCGCCTCGGAAAAGATCCTTGAAAATGGTATCAGAGCCAGATTTTATTAAGAAATTTATATTTATTATTATATTTTATCTGTAATTCACAATTGGTGAGGAGAATTACCCGAGAAAAGAATGGATCTGGACATATGTCCAAGATGTATATCTTACAGGAAATATCGTCAAATTTTGACGACAAATGCTCGAGAGCATTTACACAAGGTAACATATTGGAACAGCCAATATGCCCAAGGACAAATCACAGGCATTAACGCAGAATTGCTGAGGCGGTGCAACAAACGAGCAGATATTATACGGACCTCCTAAGGGTGAACCGGATGATACAGGATGATCTTACTGACCACCAGACGGATGACCATCGGTTCCATAATTTCTGATGGAAGATCTGAAGTGGAAGGAGATACTTCCAGATACCTCTAAGATTTCTACAGATCTTAGAGAAATCCAGAAGACGGTGCAGAGTTATGGCAACCACCATAATCACCTACCGACACAAGTCCATCAGATCCAGAGCCAAATGGAGACGATGATAAACAATCAAAAGGAGACTCTTGAAATCATTCATGATATTCAAAAAAGAGTCAAGAATCTGGAGAACCGACCAAGTTTATCCGGAGAAAGGAGACGTATAAATTTCGGAACAGTTCCCTACTTACACCTAGATGGGAAACCAACTGAAGTTGTACGACCAATGACCGATGATGAAAATCTCATTGCCATCATCAGAGAAAAATTCGTTACAAACAAGTAATGGATTTTGAGAGGATAAATCTGCAGGATCTACATAACCTAACCGAATCCTTTGCAGGATTAGGAATTGTGGATCTAAAGATGAACGCAGGAGATGAATCTGCCCTGGTCACTCGTGATCAGCAGCAGAGACCACCAGTCAATCCCAACGTAGTAGAAAGTTCCGGATCGCATCATGTGGACGAACAGATGCCACACGCAGGGGATTTCATCAGAGGAAGAGATCCTATCACTGTTATAGAAACTCGACCACGTTCCAAAAGGTCGAATCTTTTCAACATGCCTTATGGAAAATTATAGCTAGACTCGATACATCCGTATGGGTTGATGCTAAATCTGGACATCCCAGATTTCAAGAACCGTGAAATCCTTATCGATGATTGGGCATCGGCTATAAGGATTGCAGCAGGAACCCTCGATCTTATGAAAGAAGGATTCATCTTACTACTCGAGATGAGTCTAGAAGGATCTATAAAGATTGCGTGGGATATGACGGCACCAGAGATGAAAAACGTCACTACTGGTGAGTCATTAAAAGGTATTGTCGATAATATGGCCAAATTATTCAAAATTCATTTTATCAACATAGGCTACTTTGAGGGGATTGAAGAAGAAAAAAGATATAAACAAGCCGTTTATAGCCTCGAGTTACATGATATTTGTCATATTGACGAATATATCAAGTTATTCACCGAGTACCGATGGAAGTCCAAGGTGGATGACAGAGAAGCTTCGCAATTATTCTTTGCGAAGATACCAAGTCCCTGGAGAGAAATGCTGATCAGGGAATACAAGAATACAGATGACCTGGATACAGTGGCTAAAAGGATGTCTTTCCTAAAAGCCAAGTTATCAGAATGGTGTCATCAAACGACACTCTACAATAACTACAAGAGACTAAGAGGAATCAATAAAATGGTTCTCATATGTTGCGAAGAAAATGACATTCCAATAGTTGTTGGAGGTCAACCACGGAGGCATAAGAGGAAGAAACAACGAAGCCATCCATACCACTGTGGAAGCAACACCAAGAGAGACAATCGTTGGTCTTCATGGAGACCAAGAAGAGTTTGGTCAAAACAAAAGGCCCGAAGTTACAAATCGGGGCAGAGACCAACACCAAACAGGGGAAGGGTTTTTACAAGCTCTGATCAAGGAAGTTCCAGCAGAACCCCAGGAAAGAGAACTTTCAGACGGGCTCACACCAGAGCCAACGAAAGTTTTAAGGATTGTAATTGCTGGACATCCGGAGCAAGAGGGCATATCTCAACAGACTGCCCAGAAAATCAGAAACGAGGTATTAGACAGTTCGAGGGCACACCCGAACTCGAATAAGTTGTCTACTATCAAGATCTCATACAAGTGTATCAATTTGAGGATATTCCCTCAGATGAAAGCATCTACGAAGAAGAGGTCTATTCTGAAGATGGAAGTGAATCCAGCTCAGAATCAGAGTGAAGAAGAAATTCTTCAAACAACGGTGAGAGATGATATGTCAGGATATCTCTCCCACACTACGGTGTCTCATAAGACTCTAATGAGGATTATGAAAGAAGATCTAAAGCTCCAGATGTACGATGGTTTCACCATAGGAGTTATGGAAAAGGCGATGGATAAAATTGGTTTTCGCAGAAAGCACCGAATTATCCACAGAGTGACTACCGGGGAGTTTGCCATCCCAATGGAACTCACTGGTAATCTGATCGAGATGCAATTGATCCCATACCGAGAGATATACAGGAGATCAAAAACAGAGTCAAGAGAGAAGTTGCAAATACACTCTCATGGATTCACATCGGAGCCATAAGAGTTGTTATTAAAGTAACCTTCAAAGAAGAAGTTGATTCGCCGCTTAACCTTGCAATATGTGACAAGCGAATCTCAAATCTCAAGGATTCATACCTTGGGGCTATTACAGGAAATTTGTGAGCAGGAAAATTGGCATTCTATGTCTATCCGAGGATTGCACACAATCTAGGAGATCGAGATTTCAACCGAGTCTTAACCCTTCATCAAGATTTCAAACGAAGTGATTTGATGAAAGAAGGGAACAGACCCTACTCGATTACATACAAGATTTCCTACGCTCTTTCGAATACACATCACTCAGATGTATTCTTGAGAAAGGAATTCATCGAAGTTCCAAGAATCTTTGAGGACTTCGCCAGGGTGGTTCTACCAAAACTCATACAATCTCCAACCATAAAAGAGATCAATATGAGGATCCAAGATCAACCCGTCTTTAACAAGAGTCAGAGTCTCAGAATTGAGCCTAGGCGGATGTCTTTCCAACAAGACAGGCTAATGAGCAGCAGCCGTTGGGAAGAAAAGAGATCGAGTACAATTCAGCAAGTCCCAGATGTTTTTAAAACACAAGGAGAGCTGAAGTGTCCGGAAGGATGGAGAAGAGTTGAAGTAATATTTGACATTACTCAAGGAAAAAATACACTCCCATGTAATGCTCTATATTACCTCCAACAATCAATAGTCGGAGAATTTCAAGGAACCCTAAAGATGGGTGATATGGAATTGACTATTAGAGGAGTTGCAGGAAGAATCTCAGATCAGTTGATACTAGGGATCGAGTTTCTTGAGGATCATAAACCTTGGGAAAGATTACAAGATGGAATGGAGTTCACAGTGACCAATAAAAGATACAGAATCAGATGACCACTAGTCCATTCTCCATATATATTTCTATCAGAATGATATATGAGGAATACAAGGCCGAGTATTTCACCGCCTATATCGATTCAGGTGCCGGGATATGTACTGCAAAGCAGGAGGTTTTTCTTAAAGAAATTGGAGAAGATCTACCAGTTATCGCAGGAAGGGATTTCTCTAAAAGGATTCTTATCCTTAACCGAGGAATCAAGCAAGCGGAAATAATGATCAGAGGAGCAGACAGTACCCCATGGTACAAAGTCAAAGTGCCACCCATCTATTTCCATGATACAGGCGCAGATGTGCTGTTAGGTAACAATTTCCTACAAACATTCAAGCGCTTTACACAGGAAAATGAGACAAGAAAACTTATTTTCACAACCCTATATGATCATAAGATTATTGTCCAAAGACTACGAGAGGCATTCTATAGAAAAATGCCTATCACTTTTCGCAGCAAGCGTGGTGATGAAGCCAAACTTCGACATCCAAAAATGGCGGATAGAAGGAGATTTGGCGATGCACTCTTATCCTACCGACAGTTTGGACATACCAGACCAGGGATCAAAGCGTGGGATAATCACTTGTACTCATTTAGGGTACAAGATGAAGAAGAAGTTCCTCCATTAGTTATTGGGGAAGTAATATGCCTATGGGAAGACTCATTGACATCAAGTGAGATTTCTATTGATGAACAAATTTCACTCGAGGATGTCAAGAAGAAGATTCAAAGGAATTACAATGAAAATCCTTTGGCATGGTGGAACAAGAACGAGCTTAAAGCATCCCTGAAGGTTAAATCCGGAAAGGAACAAGAGTTCGTAAGATTCAAGTCAATCCTTATGAACCAAGCGGATCGTGAGGATATGCAGAAGATACTTAAGGAACATCTGGATCTTAAGTTGATCTCACCAGGAGTTTCTCCATACAGCAGTCCGGGATTTCTTGTAATGAATCATGGAGAAATCAAGCGAGGAAAGCCAATACTTGTTATTAATTACAAAGGAATTAATGACAGGAGTTCGATGGATACTACATCCCGAGTAGAGAACACCTGGTCAACATCATCAAGGGTGTTAAGGTATTCTCTAAATTCGATTGTAAGTCTGGATTCCACCAGATTATGATGGAGGAAGAAAGCAAGAAGTTTACAACTTTCTCCACACCATAAGGACATTATATCTGGAACGTGATGCCCATGGGATTGGCAAACGCTCCCCAGATATATCAGAGAAAGATGGATAATATTTTTAAAGATTATTTCAGCTTCATGTTCGTGTACATCGATGATATACTCATCGCATCCAAGAACGTGAAAAAATATCTCAAGCATTTGGAGATATTTTCAGATGTTTGTCACAAGGAAGGATTAGTGCTTTCTGAGAAGAAGGCAATAATTGCTACGAGACAGATCGAATTCCTTGGAGTTGAGATCGACGAATCTAGGATCATCCTACAAAGTCATATTGTGGAAAAGATTCAGGGATTTCCAGATACCCTCAAAGACAAGAAACAAATTCAAAGTTTTCTTGGAGTTGTCAACTTCGCCGGTATGTTTATAAACAATCTGACACACTATAGGAAGATGTTTAGCCCGTTATTGAAGAAAGATGCAATATTCAAATGGGAAGATGAACATTAAAAAGGGATTAAGCAACTTAAGGAGGTTTGTCAACAACTTCCAAAACTTGTTATACCCCAAGACGAGGATGAACTGGTTCTCTACACAGACGTCAGTGATCATTGGTGGGCAGCAGTCCTTATGAAGGTCACACCAAATGGAGAAATGCCATGCAGATACTGCAGCGGTTTATTCGCAGATAGTGAAGTAAAATGGCATATCAACGAGAAGGAATTCTTCGCTGTCAGGAAGGCATTCAAAAAATGGCCTTTATTCTTACTGGCCAAGAAGTTCATCCTGAAAATTGATAATTCGAGTGTCAAAGCTTTTCTGAAAAATAAAATTGAATTTAAACCAGAAAAAACTAGGATACTTAGATGGCAGACTGAATGTCAATATTATGATTACGATATTGTCATTGTGAAATCTCATGAAAATGTTCTTGCAGATTTTCTAACATGAGATGGAAGGACACGTCGCTGATGAAGTCCTCAAACGAGTCAGGCATCTCAGGGAAAACCTGGAGAGCCTACGACGAGGCTTTGATGCTTTATGCATCAATGCAGAAGTCATCCAGCGACTCCAACAGGCTGATCAGAGATCTGTCTCTGGTTTAATACGAGCATGCCAGGATGCACATGGACAATTGTTCACAGTACTATAAGGGCCTATCCTCCAGGGTGCATCTCCAACGATGCAAAAGAAGGAAACAATAGAGCGGGCCTCTAACCCGACTGTTATGGATTCAATTACCATAACCAAGAGTTCTACAGATGATGCATTCCTTGAGGATGCACCAACTGGAACAAATATTGAAGCTCCGGTGTCAAAACCCGAGTCTTCAAGTCAACCCAGCACCTCTGGGGTTTTTTTTTTTTTGCAGCACCTCTAGGGTTAAAGAGAGAGAGTTGAATGTTAGGCAAGAATTTAGTTTTCCCTATGCAGGTTTACCAGAAGCAATGGGAGAAGCTGTCACCAGGATGATTATCCATCCAGAGAGAACAATCATTGATATCTCTGGAAAATACCCAAGAGTTTGGATGAAACCAGGAAATCATCCAAACGAAGTACAGGAATGGTATAACTTTGGAGCTCTTGCTTCAATCTATACCGTCTCACCAGGGTTCCCAGAAATTTCAAAACTTCCGAAATGGATTGGGACAGCAGTGCACGAGACTTGGGCCAATAATCCACATTTGGCCAGAGGTGATATTCTGGAATTGTATTTCTTTAGTGCAACTCCAGAACCAACCAAGAAGGGTTTCCATGAAGCCTTTCATTTCATCAAGTTGAGGAGACCTGACGGAAACGCCCTGAAAAACATCAAGACGACTGTTCCGGAGGATACTCCAATTCTGGTAGGAGCATTCACCGAAGACGAAGCTTCTACCCGACAAGCATGGGGACTATGTGTTTGTCTAACGGAAATGGACAAGGTCAAGTACCCATTCAAGTTCTTTCATAATTCAGCAAATGGATCTTTCCTGCTGAACTACATGACATGAACATCGACGAGCTTTGCAGAGGACCTTTTCGAAACAAAAAGAAGGATCCTTTGGGAAAACAGGCTCCGGCAAGCAAAGAAACTTACCGGAAATTCTGCAACATGGCACATATTGGCCGATGGACAGATTATGTCTGCCAAGCATGCCCAGAGCAGAAAGAACCTGAGTTCGGGAAAGGGTTTCGACCCAAACCCGACCGACGAGAAAAAGGGGCAGACAAGGACAAAGGGCCTGCCCAAAAGAAAATTTATCTGCGGGGACCACGAAGGCCGAATTTCTAAGATTCCCCGACAGAGGTAACATGGGCTGAGTCACGCCCCATAAGCATCACATGCGAAAGTCACGGGAAGAAAAAGAAAGATTCCCCGACAACTTCACATGGGATGAGTCACAAGAAGAAAAGCTGGCAATCAAACACTCAGTGGTTGATCCACTCAGAAAAGGTGGACAGCTGGCTTAAGCAGGTTTGGAATCCGCACTTCAAGTCCAGATTTCTATCTATAAATAAGGCGAGCAAAAGGAAGCTAAGGACATCAGAAATTCTCCATAGTTTTCTTCAAAATAAAAACATCCTTGTAAAATTTTAGTGTTCTAAGTTTTTAGTTTTTTAGTTTATGTGTTTACGAGTCACATCCATCTTTATGAGAGGCTGATCTAGTATTCTTCTCCCAAAAGAAGATTACAGATTATGTAATAAATATATTTTAGTTCTTAATAAAAATGAGGCTTTTGTTTCAACGTGTTTCCGTTTGATTTGTTCATCCATTGGAAGGATCACCTTGTACACCTGGTGTAGGAAACGAACCAAGGTTGTGCTAGGCAGTTGCTGAAGGAGCTGGATAACTTGCAGACCAACTTCCCTGAGGGTGAAGTTGAACAGTGAGAAGCTGTTCGTAAAACGGTTTGGGGGCAGTAATTTTCCAGCTGGTGGTGTTGCAAACCACCTCACCCGGTGCTGTTCTGGTCGAAGAAAGGTATGAATTCCAATGGGTTTATTTATTTTACTGAAGCATGTTGGGCCTGATTATTATTGAAAGTGTTTGGATATAGAAATAAGATGGATTGAAAAAAAATTATTAATTAAAATTAAATATTTTATTATATAAAATAAAAGAAAAATGCATATAAAGCGCGTGGAAGACACTTAACTATTCTAGGGGCACGCGCGCCGAATTGTTGAAAACACAAGGGACTTTCGTGCTATACTTTTAACAGAAGGGTGTTTGGATATGAATTTCGGAAACATAGAGGGGTTATATGCAATAAACCTGAAGAAAGAGAGTAGAACGAGGAGAGAGGGAGCCGTGGCGGTGGTTTGGGTGGGTCGATATATATATATATATATATTTTTTTTTTTTGGATTGTTTTTTTAATTAAAAAGTTATTTCTCATTTTTTTAATACTTTTCAATGACGTGGTACCCTACGTGGCTCTTCTTTTGATGGAAAAAAATTGGGGATCAGGGTTTCAAGCCACGTAGGCAAAACCTAGTGTCCACGTCAGCTCAAAATTAAATCCGGTCAAAATCGAATTAAAATTGAAAAAAAAAAAAGTGAAGTTACATGACTTAAATTGGAAACTCGGAATTTAATTGGTGCACCAAAAATATTGAAAGATGTCAAATTTAGAGGACGAAAAATGATATTATCCCATTAAATAAGTATTAATTATTTTTGTATTTTATTCAAATATAAATTAAATTACAGAAATATTTGATACAAATTTCTATAATCTAAGTTAGAGAATAAAATCCATTTTAATATTTCGACTCAAATACCTTTTTATAGTGATGATATTTGAAAATAAATTTTAAGAGTTGATCAAAGTCTAATTAAGTACTTGCATTGCTTAGCAAGTTGTGAAAAAATATCGTTTAGTAAAATATAATATAAGAATTTTTTTGATAAATTTAAATGATTCAGTTGATCAATATATATATATATATATATATATATATATATATATAATTAGCTCAATAATCAATTCATTCATAAATGAGCCACAATCAACAAACTTGTAGAATTATCACAAGTAATTGGGCCAAATACTAATATGGATGAAATCATTCAACTTAATGTTTAAATTGTATCAATTTGTTTATAATAAAACCCTAAAAACAAATAGAATAGCAAAATCAAAACAAATCTAAGCTCGCTGTCTTCTTGATGAGCTTGGAACATTTAAATGTGTTGTTGAAGAAGTCGAATTCCAGAAGCTGCTTCGTTGTTGGCCTCTTCTTCGGATCCCGACACAGACACGCCGCCATAACCTCTGCCAACTGCTTCGAAATTATCTTCTTATTCTTCTTCGATCCATGAAAGCACGACACAAACCCTAATTTCTCAATAATATTGTTAATATTATTGCTCCTGCCTTTTGCCCGGATTTCAATATTTCGAACCAGAACCTGAAACTCCTCAAGGCTGCAGGCGAAAATCTGATGATCATAGAACAACTCCAGTGCCAGGAATCCGAACATCAAGACGTCTGTAGCTTTGTCGTTGGCTATTCCATAATACGCCATATAGACTTTTGAAGTATGCAAGTTTATCGAAAATCAACATTTAACAAATCAAGAGGAGCTGTTGGACACTGAATAGTGAAGGTCACGAGGAAGGTGCTTGGATCATTGTATGACTATGCAATTAAATATGATTTCAACAGCCTCAAAACAGACCAAGCAACAAGAGTTTCGTTTAAGGTGATACTGATGATTTTATGTTATGCATACACTTCAAACGAACACGTGAATACATCACATTGTTTTTGGTGATTACAGTATATAGAAAATTTTAGTAAGTTATTGATAAGTGGATCCTTAAGAATATCTGCTTACTTTCAATGTTAACTTATAAAAGGATGAATCTTATGAATATTGGACTTGAATTATGGGGGTTACTAGATCCTAATCAGGTTTCGGATTTATTTTTTGAATGATCAGATGTAATTTGTCAGCATTTTACAGTACTATATATTTCATAAATACATTCTGAATATTAATTAATTTGGTAGCTACTTTATATACTCAATATGTGTTGCTAAGATGCATGTTGTATGGCATACTTTAAGTATAATGCTTTTAGAATTGATTTTCTTGGTTACCTGTCCTTTTCACTTGTAATATAGTTTTACCTAAAAATACAGATTATAGATACACTAAAGTCCTCTGAGAACATTTTTATCTGGTTATTTTCTGCTCAGTTTTATTGACACTGATGAATATTTAGAAGAACGAGTGAAGTATTCTAAAGAGTTATATCTGCAAAAGGTTTACTTGAAGGTTAACATGGTTCCAAACTATTAATTCCTAGTATATATATTGTAGAGGGCTATTAGATCAGATAAAAGGGACTCTAATGTTGGATCGTTTGGCTGCAGGTATCAAGAAGCGATGAATTATCTGTCAAAACCAGTTAGTAGTTATACTTTACTGTATGAACCACATCTTATTCCAAAATCAAAAGTTGGTCGCAAAAGGAAGGTTGGTGTGCAGAAAGGCAATACTAAAGCAAAGACATTTCAGACATCTACAAACAAGTCGGAGAAAAAGGTTATTAAGAATCTGTGCAATTTAGTAACTAACGTCAAGACATTGACAGCGAGTGGTATGTTTGATGGAGTAGCAGTGCGATATGTTTCAAAAACGAAGAAGGTAATTGGTTTACTTCATCATATTTTCGTCATACTTCTTTTTATTATTATTATTATTATTTTTGTATTCATCTCTTATGATAGAAGGAGCTCCTTGGAATTATCGAAGGATCTGCCTATCTTTGTGGTTGTGAATCATGTAATTATTCTAAGGCAAGTCATCTATGGCTTTTCCCCGTATTTGATAATGGTGACAATATCTAACTACTCTACCATCATGTTATATTATTTCGATTGCTTTGTAGACGGTTAATGCTTATGAGTTTGAGCTTCATGCCGGTTGCAAGACAAGTCACCCAAACAACCACATACATTTTGGTAATGGCAAGAGCATGCATATGGTTGTTCAAGAGTTGAAAAGCACCCCGGAAAGTATGTTGTGTGATGTCATTCAGACAGTGACAGGCTCTGTTTTAAACCACAAAGCCTTCTGTGCTTGGAAGGGTATGAATCTTCATATTATAGCCCATTCTCATCTCCATGTTTCATACGAACATTGCTTCATTTTGTTTTTATTTGCACTAAAATTGGATCATTTGTTTTTCGATTGCAATAAGGTTTGGTGTAGTGTCGTATCCGATGTGTATGGACCGAAATTTTGATGCGAAAATGTCTGAATGTTTGAAAATATAAGTCGAAGAGCAATGCAAAGAAAATGTAGCATGATGAGACTTAAATATCTTGTATAGTATTCCTTATATCGTGTCTTTCCTTGTTGCAGAATCGTTTCAAGCAGCCTCCAACAAGAGTTCAGGTATTTTTGAGAGGGAATAAATACATTTTTGACAGTTAAGAAATTTAGAAATTTTGATGGAATTTCTATAGAATTTTTTATTTTTTTTCATGCTACTTGCACATATTGTTTTGCAAATCATATGGTGTCTATTCTCTAGTAGATATATTTTGTCCCACATTTTTGTGTCTTGAAACAGATGAGAATATTCTAATGAGGCAACATTGCCCACCTAATTTCATATTATGATGCCAAGTCAATGGTAACTGTTGATGATAAATCATACTCGCAATTCTTTTATTATTAATGAAATCACCATCTATTGCTTTTCTTCTTATCTTGTTGTTATTCATTGTTTTATACTTGGGGGGTTTTAATTCATATCTAAATAATTATTTTGGTTTTTGCATGCATATTCTGAATAAGTAATTGATAGTAGAATGTAATTATTTTATTTTATCAGAATAACTGTACTGTTCATCATTAATTCTAATTGATGTCTCATGATATCATGAATTCAACATTGTTAAGTAATGTACTTGTCTACTACTCCAATTCATCTATTTATTAATTTTGATGACACTGAAATTCTTCATCGTCTATGGTTGCCACTTTTTATGATTGTGTCTTCTTCCATATCTGGAGTGTATCATCATCATCATCATTCTCGGACACGTGTATGACAAGGATTTCTCTGATATATTAAAATGCACAAAATTTAAAGTTCATACATCAAGGTGGAACATTACAAAGTTTATGTCAAGTAGCATTGCAACTCAGTGTATAAGTACTCAACTCCCATCTCTAGTGATGTACTAATTCTTGAAGAATTTAAAGAGCGAGCTTCAACCAAAAACTCTGCACCACTTCCTTGTAAAGACCATCATCTTAAGGAAAGATCAAGTCAAAGAAGATGATCAATGCTTTCAATGTCCACTCAAGAGTGTTGTGATAAACCGAAAGAACAAGAGATAAACTGGAGAGCTGAAGCCCGAAGATTGTTTGATTTTATTACCTTCCTCTGTTCCTGACAAAAACCTTAATATTGATCGCCACACAAATCCAACATTCTTCGGACACTCTTCTCTGCCCATTTTCCGAGAGATTGCCCAAGAAAATCACTGATGCATCCATTCATACAACTGCTTGAAGCTGTTATTCTGATGAAATGGAGTTTAGGCTGTTATATATATAGATGATGCAGATGGGAAAACATGAGGTATCCCATCCCTTCTTGCTTCCTTGTCTGCTTCATTCTCACAAGACAAACTCAAATTAATTACTATTCTTCATCATGTGGAGTGGATCTTGCTGTTATATGCAAAACTAACTAAATATCTGATATATTTCATCACAAATGTCGAGAATTAACTCGTTTTCCCAATAAATTAAAATGCAAGATCCACTAATGTTGCTGGGCATCCACATGATATATATATATATATGATCAAGGAGTATTTAGAGTTGTGATGTTCCTCATGTTTAGACAATTAACCCACACGAGTGGATTCAAATCTTCATTAGGTATATTAGGCCACATTAAAACACATGCAATTATACACTAGTGCACCTTTATTTATTAAGCATTGTCTGTAGATCTGAAACCTCCACCCCAACCAATTGTTGATTCATCTTAATCTTCAGCATAATTGGATATATGTTATCATGGCTGTCAAGATTGCCCATGTTTACAGATATGCAGTTATAATGTACATGATTGAGCTATTTTTAATTTTCGACTGTTGAAGATCCGGGGAACAAGCAACTCGTGCATACTCATAATCCTTCCATATTCAACTTAATGGTTGAGACATTATAGTTGGAATTTATTCCTTTTGTTTTTTTGTTTCAATCATGCATCTTCCTATCTATATATACAGCTTATGCCTAAAGGATGTCCACAACAACTTGACTTTCTTTCTCTACTCACATATTCATCAAGCTTTAATTTGAAGAGTTCCATTTGATAAACCAAAAAAAAAAAAAAGATGGCCAATTTCCATGCCAGATCAAACAGTCTTCCATCTCAATCTCATCCATTAATTGAATCTTTCGAAGATCACTTGTGCAGACTAAAGTCCTCACAAAGCACTTCGACATCTACCTCTTCTGTATGTGCAAACTTGGCTAGCCTCAGAGAATTACATGACGGCGTCAACAATCTGATTCAGATGCCTTCATTCCAACAAGCCATCTCTAACGAGTTGGTGGAGGGATCTCTAAGGCTAGTGGATCTCTGCAGTTTTTCTAGAGAAGTGGTGTGTCTAACAAAAGAATCGGTTCAAGATCTTCAATCCTCCATCAGGAGAAACAAAGCAGCTGATATGAATACATATGAGGCCTCAAGAAAGAAGATAACAAAGATGGTCAAAAAGTTCTTAAAAAGCTTCAACCAAGGATCAACAGCCCTCCCAGTTGGAGCAATCGAGGCCATGCTCAAAGAAACAGAATCCGTTGCTTTCTCTGTCCTGAAATCCGTATTGATGATCTTGTCAGGAGAAAAGGAGAGATCAGATCAAGGGAAATGGTCATTGCTTTCAAAGTTGACGACTCAATCAAAGCGTGTGCATTCTGAGGTGGAACAGGATTTGTGTTTCTTGAACATCCATAAGTCTCAGAAGACCATCAACAGCTTGACAATGTCGGAAGAGTTGAAGGCATCAGAAATGATCATTCAAGAAATAGAAGGGGGTTTAGATTCCTTATTTAGAAACTTAATCAAAACTAGAGTCACTCTTCTTAATGCTCTTAGCCATTAAGAGCTCATTTTTGTAAATCTTTATACATCTGTAAATGAAATCAAGAATCAATATTGACACACCATTACACATATATTTTGTTGCCAAATTTATCTGATGCTCTCTATATATGTCTACTCAAAATTACTCATGTTTTGTGATCAACTGCCAAGACATCTAATTTCACATGGGATATTGTATGGTGAACATAGCAATTTTTTTACATCCATTAATAATTCATGATATATATAATTCAGCATTACAACAATGTAAATAATCATTTTTAAGCTTGGTGATGCAATTATTCTACAACTAGCTGCAAGATTCCACTTCTTCAAAATTATTGTTTAGCTGAACACAAACAATAGGCATAATTTCATGAATAAATTAGGCCATGTTGATTGATAATTAATTACACCTAATAAAATATTAGTTCTTTGATAAATTCAATGAATAAATAAACATATATGTCCACTCAATGATCTGAAATATTTGGAAGTAATCTAAATCAAATAATGCTTCTTAATGATGCACGTATGAGACTGTGTTGTGTTTCTCCATGTCTGAAGATCAGAAACACCTCTGTAATAAATACTTGTCAATTAACATGTATGATAAGCTGATGATGCTTCATGAATTATTAAAATGATTTAATGGCTCTCAAGATTCCTAATGTTTCAAGATCAGTGTGAATAATGCAGCCAAGATCTGTTCATTGTATTTCATTATCTGTTGTTTGCTCAAATTTCGGGGAGCATTAATTGCACACGATCGCAATTATTTCAATTTCCAGCAATGAAAGAGGCATTGTAGGTGGAAGTGATTCCTTTTGTTTTCTTTCTCCATCTTCCTATATATACTTTAACCATTCATCATATTTTCTCTGCAAAACAAATTGTCATATTCAGCCTTTTCATTTACAATTTCATTCAATAGAAAAAAGATGGCCAACTTCCATTCTAGATCAAACAGTCTTCCTGATAGTGTAGTATATTGTAATATAGTGGGCTAGTATATAGTTGGGCTTGAGCCCATCCATTGTACTATATATGTTGTATGATTGGTATCATAATAGTCAGTTGACACAATCTCACTTACATGGTATCAGAGCCATCGTGATTTTTCTTTCCCTTCTCAATCCTCTTTCTTCGCCATGACTTCCGCTCCTCCTTCCACCACCACGGCGTCCGAACCGCTGCTGCAGCCATTGACGGCTTCGCCTTCCCTTCCCACCGATGTCTCTTCTTCCTCTGTGATTGCTACTCCTTCAACTGCAGCACCGTCGCTGCCTTTTTTCTCTCACCCGGCACTATCCCTCTCCAATATCAAATCTCATGTGCCTGAAATCTTGGATTACAGCAACTATCTCATTTGGCGTGCTTTGTTCATGCCCTTATTTACAGCATACCAGGTCCTCTCTCACGTCGACGGTACCCCGCCGCCAGACTCTTCTTCGATCGAGTATTCGCAGTGGCTCCGGATCGATTCTCTGGTTCTCTCGTGGATCCAATCCACCGTTTCTCGCGATGTCCTCCAGTCCATTATCACCCCAGGCACTCGAATGACGGCTCGAACGGCTTGGCAGAAGATCGAGCATATTTTTCACGACAACGTTGAAAGTAGGATTGTTCAATTGAGGCAAGAATTCTATGGGATTAAGAAAGAGAACCGCACTATGAAAGAGTTTCTTCTCAAACTAAAAGATCTGTATGATTGTCTTTTGGCCGTGGGCGACTCCATTTCGACCCGTGATCTGCTGCTACAAATTGTTATGGGTCTCGGCCCGGAATATAATGCTATTACGTCTATTCTCTCCACTCTACAGCCACCGCCATCGTTTGATCAGATGAAATCGATCCTCTTCCTTGAGGAGTCGAAATTGCAGACACAACGGACTCCCGCTGCTCCATCTCCGGAACAGCTCCTGGTCGCACAGCACTCAGGAAATCAGAGACCACCTCATTCCGGCCGCGGTAATGGGGGCCGTGGTAATGGCGGCCGTGGCCGCGGTGGGCGTTTTCATAATTCGGGCGGACGAAATAACTACCGATACCGGCATCAACAACAGCACCCCTTTTATCCGATGCCACAGGGATATTTTCAGCCGCCACAGCCGTCTCAGTCCGTGCCGTCCATCCTTGGACCCGCACCAGGTCCTCGCTCTCCTTCCCCTACTGGTTTCATGCCTTCTGATTTTCAGCGTGAGATTATCTGTCATAGATGTGGCGGTCTCGGACATATGGTGAGGGAGTGTTCTTCGGTGCTGAAGAATGATACCGCGACACCTCAGGCTTTCAATGTATATCCGGCGGTTGATGCTCGCACACAGCAATGGATCTTCGACTCTGGAGCGTCCACTCACATGACACATGATGCAGGTATATTGCATAATTCGATACCTTATACTGGTTCTTCTGGGATTTGCGTTGGTAATGGCGCTGTGCTTCCGATTACATCTCTTGGTTCTACTGTATTACGGTCGGGCACACGTGTTTTTCCTCTGCATAATGTTCTCTGTTGTCCTTCTCTTACTCATAATCTTCTTTCTATTCGTCAATTCATAAAAGATAATCCTTGTCTAATTGAGTTTTCTTCTGATGGTGTTTCTATTAAGGATCAACGGTCGAAAGCAACCCTTCTCAGGTGCAGTAGTCCTCATGGCCTTTATACACTCCCAAGTAGCGTCTCCTCGTCATCGCCTCCTGTTGCCTTGTCGGCTCATGTGTCACCTACACTATGGCATAGGCGACTTGGCCATCCTAATTCTAGTATTCTTAGTACTTTGTCTAGTCAGAAGCATATTTCTTTGTCCAAGGCAGTGGAACCTGTTCCCTGTCTGTGCCATGCATGTCAAATAGGCAAACACTCACGACTATCGTTTTCTTCTTCTGTTTCCAGAACCTCGAGTCCTTTTGAATTATTGCATTCTGATCTATGGTTTTCTCCTGTGCTATCTGAGACTGGTTATCGTTATTTTCTCTCTTTACTTGATGACTATACTCATTATTGCTGGGTTTTTCCTGTACGATCTAAAACTGAAGTGTTTTGTCTGTTTGTCCAGTTTCATACATATATTCGCACTCAATTTAATGGAACCATCAAATCCATACAGTGTGATAACGGAACGGAGTACACTAATGCTCAGTTTCAAACCTTTTGCACCACACAGGGTATCCACTTCCGTGCCTCTTGTCCACACACCCCACAACAAAATGGCAAAGCCGAGAGACTCAATCGCACCTTGGGTAACATGATGCGCTCTTTACTCTTTCAGTCTTCGGTACCTTTATCATTTTGGGTTGAATCTCTACATACAGCAGTTCACCTTCTTAATATCTTACCTACACCTCTGCTCAACAATAAATCTCCACATGAAATGCTTTATGCCTCTCCCCCTACATATCATCATCTGCGTGTATTCGGGTGTGCTTGTTACCCGGATATGCAATCTACAGCCTCACATAAACTATCCCCGCGATCTACCCTTTGTGTCTTTATTGGATATCCACCATATCATAAAGGTTACCGGTGCTATAATCCGAACACCCGACGAGTTATCATTTCACGTCATGTTACGTTTGATGAGTCTCTCTTCCCTTTTGCATCCTTGTCCACACTTCCGCCTCCCCCTACATTCACGCATCCATCCTCCACCATACCGATGCTGCACATTCCACCGGCTGTTCCTCCGCCAGATCCTCCTTCTCCTTCTCCGTCTGACCAGCCACATGTCGAGTCGTCCGATCGGTCTTCCCCACCATCACCCGATCGGGTCTCCTCTCCTCCTTTGTCTCCGTCCAGTGAGTCTCCCCCTGTTATACCGTCCCCTCCTGCACCATCTCACCCCATGATAACACGTGGTAAAGCCGGAATACGTAAACCCAAGACTATGTTTTCGTTACACACTGTTATTGCTAACCCTCTTCCGCAGGAACCTCAGACTGTTTCGGCTGCTCTACTTGATCCGTTGTGGCAATCTGCTATGCAATCTGAAATGGATGCTCTCTCTCGCAACAAGACTTGGACACTAGTGCCTAAACCAGCAGGAGTGAATATTATTGGTTCTAAATGGGTTTTCAAAACCAAAAAGAAGGCGGACGGCACACTTGATAAATGCAAAGCTCGTCTTGTTGCACAGGGATATAATCAGCAGCCCGGTATTGATTGCGGTGCCACATACAGTCCTGTGGTACGTCCGACTACTATTCGCACTATACTCTCTTTGGCTATCTCTCGACGGTGGCCTATTCGGCAACTAGATGTTAAAAATGCTTTTCTTCATGGCATCTTGTCTGAGCGAGTGTATGTTCGGCAACCACCTGGTTTTGTAGATTCTCGGTTCCCAAATCATGTTTGTCAGCTTCACAAATCTCTATATGGTCTAAAGCAGGCACCGCGAGCATGGTACATCCGTTTTATGCAGTTCATTTGCAAGCACGGTTTCACGAATAGTCGATCAGATTCCTCCATGTTTGTTTTTCGGCAGGGTTCTAGTATGGTTATTCTGCTACTATACGTCGATGATATTATTCTTACAGCCACCTCTGAATCCTTATTGCAGTCTGTTATTCGTCTCTTGCAATCTGAATTTGCGATGACAGATTTGGGGACTCTTCAATATTTTCTGGGGATTTCTGTGCACCGTTCTACTGATGGATTATTTCTATCACAGGGCAAATATGTTCGGGAGTTGTTACAAAAGTTCAACCTTGCTGCCGCCAATCCAGCCTCTACTCCAGTTGATAGCAAGTTGAAATTGTCACTTAAGGATGGCGACCCTTTACCGGATGTCACTACATATCGCAGCATGGTCGGTGCCCTACAATATGTTACGTTTACTCGCCCTGACATAGCCTTCGCCGTACAGCAGGTCTGCCTCTTTATGCACGCCCCTCGCACGACACATCTTCAAGCTGCGAAGCGCATTTTCCGTTATCTCATCGGTACCATTGATCATGGGTTGCTTCTGCGTCCGGATGACACTTTGAAACTCCAGGTCTATTCTGACGCCGATTGGGCAGGTTGCCCGGATACTCGGCGCTCTACATCCGGCTATTGTGTCTTCCTTGGTACTAATTTGATTTCTTGGTCCTCGAAAAGGCAGCATACGGTGTCTCGATCTAGTGCTGAGGCGGAGTACCGCGCCGTCGCAAACGCGGTTTCGGAGGCTGTGCATATACGGTCCCTTTTCACGGAGCTTCACCTTCCACTGCCTCATGCCTCGATCATTTTCTGTGATAATGTGTCTGCTGTCTATCTTACTTCCAATCCTGTACAAACACAACGGACAAAACATGTTGAAATAGACCTCCATTTTGTGCGCGAGCGGGTTGCGAAGGGCACTATTCGAGTTCTCCATGTCCCCTCTTCTTTGCAGTTTGCTGATATAATGACAAAAGGGTTGCCCACTGTGCTGTTTGAAGATTTTCGTTCCAATCTCAACGTCCGGCGACCTCCCGTTGCGATTGCGGGGGGATGATAGTGTAGTATATTGTAATATAGTGGGCTAGTATATAGTTGGGCTTGAGCCCATCCATTGTACTATATATGTTGTATGATTGGTATCATAATAGTCAGTTGACACAATCTCACTTACACTTCCATCTCAATCTCATCCATTGATGGATGATGTCCAACATCTTTTGTGCCGTTTGAAGTCGTCTCAAAACACATCAACATCAGCCACTTCTATATCTGCAAACTTGGCTACCCTCTCAGATTTGCATCAGGGAGTCAATAATCTGATCCAGATGCCTTCAGTCCAACAAGCCATCTCAAAAGAAGAAGGCCAAATTTGGATGAATGAGATGCTCGAGGGATCACTCAGGCTCGTAGATCTTTGTGGATTTTCAAGAGACGTTGTGTGTTCAACCAAGGAAACTGTTCAAGAGCTTGAATCCTCAATCAGGAGAAGCAGAGCTGAAACAGCCGACACAGAAGAGATCAATGCATATTTGGCCTCAAGAAAGAAGATGAATAAAATGGTGAACAAGTGCCTCAAGAACATGAAGAGCTTCAACCAGAATTCTAGAGAAGTCCCTGTAGATCTTGAGGCCATTGGAACAGTCTTGAAAGAAACAGAATCCCTTGGTTTCTCAGTCCTACAGTCCGTATTAACACTCCTGTCTGGAGAAAAGGAAAGATCAAATGAAAGAAAATGGTCATTGATTTCAAAGTTCACTAAAACCAACCGCGTGTATTCTGAGGGCGAGCAAGAAAGTTGTGACGAAGATGTTTGTATCTTGAAGATCAACAAGTCAGAGAGTGCAAAGAAGATGCTAAAACAGTTGAACACATCAGAAATGAGGATCCAAGAAGTTGAACAAGGATTGGAAACATTATATAGAAGTCTACTCAAAACTAGAGTTTCACTTCTCAATGTTCTCACCAATTAGCCTTATTGTTTTTGGGTAGTCAATTTTGAAATTTGACAACATCCATACAATTATGTATACTTTTGTAAAAAAAGAAGATAGAAATATACATACTTATACACAATTCTCCATACAACTCTGTGTTCAAAACCATCTACTCAAACTCTCTGTTGTTGCTATTGTCAAGACTTGTCTTTTACACTGCCAACATATAAATTTTAATATGAATATCAAAATAGATCATCCAAGATTTATGTGGTCATTTCTCCTTACATTTGGATGAAGTCGAAATCCAAGTAAAATGCTGGTCTTTTAATCTCAATCATTAGCAGCATAATCAGATTAAATTGATAGAATTGGTATCGAAATGAGAGACTCGTAAATTATCAGATCAGAGCAACAAGTGTGCAGGAAATTAAAGTGAGAGATATCATGGTCCAACATAAATGAATGCGACTCTATTAATATTTACACTGTAAGTTTTTGAGAGACAAGTGAGGCTTATCAGTTAATTTCAACTGTAATCTCGAGGCTTGGAGCAGCATCACGATAGAGCACGGATACTGAATGATCAGTTGAAAATGTAGTAGTCCAGCTTTCATCCATCCATATTCACTGCCACCTGAGGTGTTTGAGAAGGTGGATGAGGAATCTGCAGGCGTTCGACTTCAGCTTCAAGCATCTCACGCACTTCATTCATCTGGACTCATTTGTATGCACCACAATGCCACTATCGTCATCTTTCTTGCTATTTTCCTACTACCATCATTGCTTTCCTCATCTTCATTTCCATTTACAGCTTTCCAAATCTCAATGTCCTTGCCTTCGTCGAAGCAGTCATATATCCAACATGGGAAATATTGGGTACAAGTTCCAACATTTCCGGGCAATTTTCCGTTTAAACCCACCATTTCCATAAGAAGCATCCCAAAACTATACACATCGGCTTTGGAAGAGATGCTACCAATACCTCTGTTAATGAGTTCAGGAGCAACATACCCTATCGTTCCTCTTGCAGCTGTCAATGTCACTGTTTTCTTATCCGTTGAGCATACTTTAGCGAGTCCAAAATTAGAGATTTCAGGGACGAAGTTATCATCAAGAAGTATATCGTGAGGCTTTATGTCGAAATGCAAAATCTGGATGTCACAACCATGGTGCAAATACTCAATACCTGGAAGGAAGTACAATGAGTAACCTTAATGCGAAAAAGATCCCTGCCAAACAAGAAAAATAACGTTGCTCAAGTTTCAACCATGATTCAAACAATTAGATATTATATCTTTATACAGATAATGTTGAAAATTCAGCTCCGGCACAAACAACAACGCTCAAACCACAACACAAGAACTGTTGTGGAAAACCCTAAAATGCGCAAAATTCGGAGAATCGAAAATGCAGAAAGAAAAACTCGATCAACACACCGGAATTTAAGGTGGTTCGGCTCGCCACATCGGCCTACATCCACCGGAGAAAGAATCAACTGATTTCACTAAGTATCGAAAGACAATTTGAGATTACAAACTCAGCCCAGAATTAGGGCTTTTTCACACAAAACTAAGAACCCTAATTTCGCTCAATCTCACAAATTACACAAGAATTGAAAGTAATACAACAACTGAGTAAACTTCTATTTATAACCGGCAAAAGCCCTCTATCAATTTGTGAAGCCGATTACTGGAAATGATCGAATTTCTGTTTGAAGATCGGAACTTCCGCTGCAAGCCCTAACAGCTTTCCCAACAAATTAACTACCCTGAACCGGTAGTTACACTGCTGATTTCCGTCGCCCGGTTCGACCCGATCCAGACCGGTTCTTGATGACCCAAAACCGGTTCCTTAATCCTGAGTTAATTTCCTAGTTGATCCCATCTACAAATCTCCACCTCAACTTGCGAAATTGTCTGATTCCCTGTTCTCCAGATTCATTATTTCATGTGATCATCATCATCTGCCCAGCTTCGAACCTGAGCTAATCTCCTGCAAAATTCAAACTTTGGCCTTGGTAGGACCTTAGTTAGCATATCAGAAATGTTATCATCAGTGCCAATCTTCCTAGCCTCTACTTCACCTTTCTCTGTTAAGTTCCTAACAAAGTGTAACTTAATATCAACATGCTTGCATCTATCATGAAAGGTCTGATGTTTGGACAAGTGCAAAGCACTTTGATTGTCACAGTGGATCACCACTTTTCCTTGCTTCACGTTGAGCTCCTTCAAGATCCCTTTGAGCCAAATCGACTCCTTCACTGCCTCAGCCATTGCCACGAACTCAGCCTCGGTGGTAGACAAGGCTACAATCGATTGTTGCATGGCTTTCCAACTGATTGCTGTACCAAAGAGCTTGAATATGTATCCCGTTGTAGACTTCCTTGTATCTGGATTACCTGCAAAATCAGAATCCACATATCCTTCTAGAGGATTAGATTGGTTAGTTTGCTTAAAGAACATTAAACCCAGATTTTCAGTTCCTCTAAGGTATCTCAACATCCACTTTACTGCCTCCCAATGAAGCTTGCCAGGATCTGCCATAAACTTACTAACTCGGCTCATTGCATATGCAATATCTGGTCTACTGCAAACCATCCCATACATCATGCTACCCACTGCATTGGCATAAGGTATTTTCAGCATCTCTTGCCTTTCCAAATCTGTCTTCGGCTTATCTGCTGCAGTGAGTTTGAACTGAGTTCCTAAGGGAGTTGATATGGCCTTAGATTCGTGCATAAAGAACCTTTTCAGCACTTTCCTTAGATAATCTGATTGGTATAAGAAAATCTTGCCATTCTTCCTATCTCTCTTGATGTCCATTCCCAGCATCCTTTGAGCATTGCCAAGATCTTTCATTTCAAAACGAGCTTTAAGCTTCTCCTTGATCACTTGTATTCTCTCAATGCTTTTGCTGGCTATTAACATGTCATCCACATAGATGAGAAGATAGGTGTGAACTTGCTTGTTCTCTCTTTGCAAATAAATGCAGCTATCATAGTTGCATCTCTCTAACCCGATGCTCATCATAGCTTTGTCAAAGTTCTTATACCATTGTCTAGGACTTTGCTTAAGTCCATATAACGATCTCTTAAGCAAACAAACCTTATGTTCCTGACCTGGTTTTCTGAAACCATCTGGTTGAGACATGTATAAAGTCTCATTCAAATTGCCATGAAGAAATGCTGTCTTCACATCAAGCTGCTGCAATTCCATGTCATGTTGCACTACTAAGGCTAGTAAAATTCTAATTGATACATGTTTTACCACAGGAGAAAAGATTTCATGATAATCTATTCCTTCTCTTTGTGTGTAACCTTTTGCTACCAACCTAGCCTTGTATCTAACCTGCTCCTTTCCAGCTACTTCGATTTTTCTTTTGAAAATCCACTTACATCCAATTAATTTCTGTCCTTGTGGTCTATCCACAAGTTCCCAGGTGTTATTCTTCTCCAAAGACATGATCTCTTCATTCATTGCCTGAATCCACTTGTCACTGTCCTTAGACTTCATAGCTGCTTGGAATGTATTTGGTTCTTCATAGTCAATATCTTCAGCTACACATAGAGCATAGTTTGCTATATCAGCTTCAGCATATCTTGAAGGTGGATTGATTACTCTCCTTTGCCTATCTCTTGCCAGATTATAGTTTGTCAAATCTGCACCACCTTCAGTTTGATCATTTCCATCTTGTTCATCTCCATCTTCTTCAGCATCACTTGCTCTATCTTCATCATTCTCAGTATGAGACTCACTCTGAAGCTCCACCTGAACCTTGCTTCCATGTTCTCCATTCTCAGTGTTCAGTTTATCTTCTTCTTCAGAATCTGAGTGAGGTTTACCATATCCCATGATTCCTTCCTTAAAGATCACATCTCTACTTATAAAACATCTGGGATTACCTCCTTCTAAACTCCACATCTTATACCCTTTAATTCCAGTTGGATATCCTATAAATATGCACTTAATTGCTCTTGAATCTAACTTGTCCTGCTTAGTGTGTGCATATGCTAGGCAACCAAAGACTTTTAGAAAAGAATAATCAGGAGGTTTAGAATACCATACCTCATTTGGTGACTTGAATCTGATAGAGGAAGATGGACTTCGATTGATTAGATGAGCTGCTGTGGTTACTGCCTCTCCCCAAAAAGATTTTGGCAAGCCTGCACCAAGGAGCAAACACCTTACCCTTTCAAGTAGTGTCCTATTCATGCGTTCTGCTATCCCATTCTGCTGAGGAGTGGCCACCACTGTTCTGTGCCTTGTTATTCCCTTCTCTTTACACAGCTCTTGGAACTCATGTGATAAGTATTCCAGGCCATTATCTGTTCTCAAGTGCTTAAGCTTTCTTCCAGTCAAGTTTTCTTGCTGAGTTAGCCACTCTTTAAATCTATCATAAGCCTCAGATTTGTGTTTCAAAATATAAACCCACACTTTTCTACTAAAATCATCAATGAAAGTAACAAAGTACTTACCACCCCCGTGAGTTTCTATTCTAGCTGGACCCCATATATCACTATGAACATAGTCTAAAATACTTACAGTGGTGTGATTCCCTTTTGGGAATTTAGACTTTGTGAGCTTGCCTTGGATACACAAATCACAGCTAAGAGTTTTGAGGTTGAGATCTGATCCAAGTAGCTGTTGTTTGGATAGCTCTTGCAGTCCCTTCTCTCCAATGTGGCCTAATCTTTTGTGCCATAGCTCAGCCATATCCTCTTTGATCACAGGTGCAGCTCCTCCTATAATAGTCTCTCCTTTTAGAACATAGAGACCATTGATCTTAGAGCCCTTCATGACTGTCACTCCTTGTTTGGTGACTTGAATCTCACCTCCTTGAGTCTTGAATTCACATCCTGTACCATTGAGCAAACCTAAAGAGATTAGATTCCTTTTAAGTTTAGGGATATACCTGACATTAGTTAGTGTTCTAATTCTGCCATCATGCATCTTTAGTTTGATGCTGCCGATCCCCATAACTGAGCAAGAGTGATCATCCCCGAGAAGAACCAGTCCTCCTTTCTCCATCTTTAGGGTATGGAACCAAGACTTCACTGGACACATGTGGAACGAGCACCCCGAGTCTAACACCCATTCAGACTTCATTCCTGAATCTGCAATACAAAGCATATCAGCATTATCATATTGCTCATTAGATGGTGGTGCTTGTTGAGTGTTGTTGCTGTTTCCATTTAGCTTCTTCTTCCTCTCAGGGCAGTTCTTCTTGATATGGCCCGGCTTGTGACAGTAGAAACACTTCCGAACTTCTCCTCCTTCATTGTTGTTACTTGATCCTCCTTGGTCTGATTTTTGCTGATTCTTGTTAGCTTTCTTGAAGCGTTTCCCTTTAACAGCTAATCCTTCACCAAGATTTTGATTCTTCCTCTCGGGCTCAGTTCCTAAGAACCTTGATCGGATTGCCACTTGAACTTCTTCCAGTGTTAAAGGCATCATCCTCCCATATACCAAAGCATCCTTAAAGGATTGGAAAGACTTTGGAAGAGAATTCAAAAGTAGGAGTGCCTTATCTTCGTCCTTCTGTTTTTCATCAACATTTTCAAGATCATCAATTATTTTATTGAACTCATCCAATTTCTCAAGAATCTTCTTCTCCTCTGTGATCTTAAATGAGAGCAATCTTTGTTTCAAGAAAAGTCGATTTGCCAGCGACTTGGTTTGATAAAGAGCTTCCAACTTCTTCCAAACATCCATTGCGGTTCTTTCTTGGTATACTTCTCGTAATGCCTTTTCCCCTAAACATAGGATGATCGAACTCCTTGCCTTCTTATCGATTTTGATCCTTTCCCCAGCTGAAATTGACATGGTTTCATCAGTTTCATCGCTGGTTTCTCCTTCCCATCCATAGATTGCATCCTCCCAACCTTGCTGAATGAGAATGGCCTCCATCTTTGCCTTCCAAAGGGTGAAATCCCCATCGCCGGTGAACTTCTCCACGTCGAGCTTCATGCTGGAATCTCCGGTGGTCGGGCCGGTTCCCACAGACGGCGCCACTTGATGAAAATTCAGCTCCGGCACAAACAACAACGCTCAAACCACAACACAAGAACTGTTGTGGAAAACCCTAAAATGCGCAAAATTCGGAGAATCGAAAATGCAGAAAGAAAAACTCGATCAACACACCGGAATTTAAGGTGGTTCGGCTCGCCACATCGGCCTACATCCACCGGAGAAAGAATCAACTGATTTCACTAAGTATCGAAAGAGAATTTGAGATTACAAACTCAGCCCAGAATTAGGGCTTTTTCGCACAAAACTAAGAACCCTAATTTCGCTCAATCTCACAAATTACACAAGAATTGAAAGTAATACAACAACTGAGTAAACTTCTATTTATAACCGGCAAAAGCCCTCTATCAATTTGTGAAGCCGATTACTGGAAATGATCGAATTTCTGTTTGAAGATCGGAACTTCCGCTGCAAGCCCTAACAGCTTTCCCAACAAATTAACTACCCTGAACCGGTAGTTACACTGCTGATTTCCGTCGCCCGGTTCGACCCGATCCAGACCGGTTCTTGATGACCCAAAACCGGTTCCTTAATCCTGAGTTAATTTCCTAGTTGATCCCATCTACAGATAACCATTTGAAATTTCTGCTGCAACATAAATTATGCCCACCAATTATGTGACGAAGATGCTTGACATGCCCTGCAAGTTCACCACATTCACAAATATATATATATATATATATATATATATATATATATATAATTAGCTCAATAATCAATTCATTCATAAATGAGCCACAATCAACAAACTTGTAGAATTATCACAAGTAATTGGGCCAAATACTAATATGGATGAAATCATTCAACTTAATGTTTAAATTGTATCAATTTGTTTATGATAAAACCCTAAAAACAAATAGAATAGAAAAATCAAAACAAATCTAAGCTCGCTGTCTTCTTGATGAGCTTGGAACATTTAAATGTGTTGTTGAAGAAGTCGAATTCCAGAAGCTGCTTCGTTGTTGGCCTCTTCTTCGGATCCCGACACAGACACGCCGCCATAACCTCTGCCAACTGCTTCGAAATTATCTTCTTATTCTTCTTTGATCCATGAAAGCACGACACAAACCCTAATTTCTCAATAATATTGTTAATATTATTGCTCCTGCCTTTTGCCCGGATTTCAATATTTCGAACCATAACCTGAAACTCCTCAAGGCCGCAGGCGAAAATCTGACGATCATAGAACAACTCCAGTGCCAGGAATCCGAACATCAAGACGTCTGTAGCTTTGTCGTTGGCTATTCCATAATACGCCATGATTTCCAGGGCGAGTATCGTCTCCGAATAATGATCGTCTTCAGAGTTGAGAGAGCTTTGATGTTGATATATTAGGGAACTATGTGCGAGTTTGAGCCTGGGATTGTCGTACAAGAAGATGCAATCAGAACCCACGTTGCCATGCAGCTTGTTCCTTTCATGCATGTAATGTAAGGCCTTCAGAGTCTCTTTGAGGATAAACCCAACTGATTTTTCCGGCAACCCCTGCCGGAAATAGGACCGGATGATTGACCGGACAGAGAGCCCGGGTGGGGACATGATTATCCAGAACTCCTCCTCGTTCTTGAAGGAACAGTGAACCTTTAACAAGTTTTCATGGTCCAATGTGGAAGCTTCGTGGACCTGCGTGGCGAAATAGAAGAAATCTTCCATTTGAATCACGTCCTTCACTATCTTGATTCCGACAAGGACCTCGGCCCCGGTTTCTGGATTCACGTGTTTCGCCTTGAAGATGGCGGTGGACTCCGGCGTGGTTCCGGCAGCCATGATGGAGTATTGAGCTTTGTCGCGGGGGAATAGATCATTCATGTTTAATGATGATTGATCTAATTACTATGATATATGAGGGTTTTCTTGATCACTAGTACTGCGTGTAGTGAGAGAGAGTGGAATAATGATGATATATATAGAGCTTGGATTATTAAAGATGTAAGAATTGTTGATGGATTAGGAGTAGATCTTCTAAGACTTAGAGTAGGATTAGGAACCTAAAAAAGGATTTTAATTTGGATCGTGTTTAGTTTGTTTGATTGGAAGATATTTCTATAGATATATATCATGTACTATATTTATGGAGTTTGTTATTCGCGGATAAATCCTACCTAATTATTAAAAATTTCAGTAAATTCTATAGGAGTAACACTTGTATGTCCCAGAGGCACGGTACCCCCAAATTAATCATCATATGGTATTAATTATATACTCTATAGATATCATATATATACTTTTTAGGTATCACATGTATACTCTTATATACATATAACACGTGTAGAGTATATTTATAACACCAAGAAACATAACACCTATAGAATATATATATAACACCTGAAAAACATGTATATAACACTTAGATCTGTACCCCTATGTGCTCACAGGGGTATATAAGTTTTTGCCATTCTATAGGCAACTAAAATGTACAAGATATATAAGGTACAAATTTAATGAATTCATGCAAAAATGTTATTTCATTCAACTAAAAGAATAGGTCTTGCGTACCCTCGGGGCACCGTGCCTCCAAACACTTATTGTAATACCTTTAAGTAATATGATTAATACATTAATATGTAACAAGTAATACTTTGAATAATACATTCAATAAAACATACATTTCAGTTGTATACGTAATACCTTATGAATATGCAACTAATACCTTATGAATATATCACTAATATCTTCAAGGATATATACCGCTAATACCTTATGAATACACCAATAATACCTCATGAGTATATAACTAATACCAAACTGATAATACCTTTGGGGGTACGGTGCACCGGGGGTACGCAGGTAGATAATGGTTGCAACTAAAACGCCACTTGCAAAAATGTGACGAAATACCGTCGGAAATTAGTGACGGAGAAGTTCGATTGGTAAATACAAATGCGTTTTCGTCGATAAATTAACTTTACCGACGGATTTATCAATGAAATATCCATCCCTAATTTGATCATTTACAGTAATTTTTGCCGGTAATTTTATCAAGGAAAAAATCATTTTTGTTTGTCCAAAGTTCCAAACCTGTGTTTGATTCTAATTAATCCTATTTATTTCATTTTTTTTTCAATTTTCGTTTTGTACAATTTCTTCATTTTTCACCGAAATTTGTTCGGGTTTTCACGAGTGAGATGTACATGCCCGAATTTTAATATTTCAGATCATATACCATGATGTGGCAATTATTTTACAGATACGTGACAATATTTTTACATTTTTCCAAATTAAAAACAAATCATTTATATCCACATGAAATCACTAATTAATCATTAAAAACAAATCATTGAAAACAAATCAATGATTTAAAAACAAATCATTTTCAATAATAAAATCCAAAAATAATTTACTAAATAAGAAATAAAACAGAAATAAAAAAGGTGAATCACAAACACCCAAGAACAGTAACGTGAACTTCTAAAGTATCCTTGGATTGAAAAAATCATAATTCTTTAATGAAAGTCCTACGTGGATCTGCAATACAAAAATAAATCAATCAAAGTACACGGTGTTATCAATGGTGTTGTCAATGGTGTTGTTAATGGTGTTGACAACACCAGCGTAACACACCGTGGAAAAAAGACAAACGATATATCCACGAGTATACAAATACTCGTGGAATGCCTTCAGGGCTAAAACTCCTTTATTGCTCTTTGGTATGAATACAAGGAGATAGAACAACCTCTAAAAAAAAGAATCTTCCTTATAAAGACACAATACGTCCAAGCAACTTTGGGACGTATACACAACCTCACAGTTGAACACACTGAACACCTATACTAAAAAGTTAAGAGTATGCAAACTCTACAAGACTCGACACCAATGTACTGCTTGACTTAAGACTGCTTGAACTCTCGATTTAGGTGTACTACAATCTTTAGCTGACTTCACCTATTTATAGAGCTCCTAGTATACTGTGTAGACTCCACTTCCCATGATCTTGGAGTGCTCCATGATCTCACTCCATGATCTCACGTAATGATGGAGTGGACTTGTTCCTCTTCCACTTCCTTGGACAGAGCTCGTAGTACACTGTGTAGACTCCACTTCCCATGATCTTGAAGTGCTCCATGATCTCACATACCTATTTATAGAGCTCGTAGTATACTGTGTAGACTCCACTTCCCATGATCTTGGAGTGCTCCATGATCTCCATAATGATGGAGTGGACTTGTTCTTCTTCCTCTTCCACTTCATTGGACAGAGCTCGTAGTACACTGTGTAGACTCCACTTCCCATGATCTTGGAGTGCTCCATGATCTCACATAATGACGGAGTGGACTTGTTCTTCTTCCTCTTCCACCTCACATAATGACGGAGTGGACTTGTTCTTCTTCCTCTTCCACTCCTTGGACTTGTTCTCCTTGACTTCTTCATGTTCTTGAAATCTTGACTTGATCAATCTTGAATTCACGATCTCTTCCAATCCTTGTTTTGACTTCTTCAATCTCACAGTTTGATCTTTAAATAATCAATTTGAATCCTATCAAGAAAAGAAGAAAATAACAACTTTCCCAAACTTAGGAAAAGTTGTTAGTTAAAATTGGATCCACAATTGAAACACAGATAAAGAAATCAAAATTTTTTCAAACTTTAATCAAATCTAAATAATATCCAACAAATCTAATTTGATTTATGATAAAATAAGAAAAAGGAAAAATTAATTAATTGTTGGAGAATCCAATCACTAACATTTAAGAATCTAAGGCACAGCTAGAAATGCTCTAAGTAAACAAATGTTAATATATTCTGAATTTAGTTGTCACGTAGTTAGTCATTTCAGAACAAGCCATTGAACATTTCCAGCCTCATGAAAATGGAACTCGTGACAGTTAAACATCTTATTAATTTAGTAGAGAAAGATAAAGCAAAAGAATTTAGGCAATCAAAGAATTGTAGAGGTCATAATTAATCACATATCAATATATCCATTTGTGATCATGTCACCTACAAAAATTTACACACCAGCTTTGAGGCTAATGGCTGAGAAGATTAAGAAGAGAAACTGATCTAGTTTTGACTACACTTGTATATTGAGATTCCAGTCCCCTCTTCGAGTTCTTGGATCGTCATCTCTGATTGCATGCATCAATATATTGTTTCTTCTGATGGAGGATTGAAGATCTTGAATAGATTCCTTGGTTAGATTTACCACTTTCTCTTGAAATACTACGTACAATCAAGATCTTTTTTGTTTATCAAATGGAACTCTTCAAAGCTTGATGAATATGTGCTAGAGAAAAGAAGTCAAGTTGCTGTAGACATCATTGGCATAAGCTGTATATATAGATCGAAGATGCATCATCAAAACTATGAACAAAAGGAATAAATTCCAACTACAATGTCTCAACCATTAAGTTGAATATGGAAGGATTATGAGTATGCACGAGTTGCTTGTTCCCCCGGATCTTCGACATCTGAAAATTAAAAATAGCTCAATCGTGACACTATAGTTGCATATCTGTAGAACATCAGGAATCTTGACAGCAATGAATAACATTTAGCTAATTATGCTGAAAGTAATAAAGAGGAATCAAGTCTCAGACAATGCTTAATAAACAAATTGCTGCACAAGTGTATAATTCCATGTTAACTAATACACATGCTCTAATGTGTAATACACTTGTACACCTAATCAAGATTTGATACCATTCGTGTGAGAGAAATCAAGTATTTTTTTCGCCTGTTTGTCTAAAATATGAGGAACATCACACCTATATATATTATCTTAGTGTAATATATGTGGATGCCAATAAATGCAGCAGCTATTATGTATCTAATTGCAGCTATGATCAGTGACATTTAATTTATTCGAAAAACAAGAAAATTCCCCCTATGATGCAACATTTGCCATTAAATATACAGATTTGAAATATTTTCATAGTTGTGTTTAGAACAGCAAATTATTCCCACATGATGAAGGAAGACTTTCCATCATAGAAATAATCGCAAACCTTCTCAATTAATTAATGAAGAGACATTGTAGGTGTAAATGATTCCTTCTGTTTCTTTCTCAATCTTCCTATATATACTTTAACCTTTCAACATATTTTCTCAACAATACAAATTGTACATATTCAGCCTTTTGAGTTCTAATTTCATTCAATAGAAAAAAGATGGCCAACTTCCATTCTAGATCAAACAGTCTTCCATCTCAATCTCATCCATTGATGGATGATGTCCAACATCTTTTCTGCCATTTGAAGTCGTCTCAAAACACATCAACATCAGCCACTTCTATATCTGCAAACTTGGCTACCCTCACAGATTTGCATCAGGGAATCAATAATCTGATCCAGATGCCTTCAGTCCAACAAGCCATCTCAAAAGAAGAAGGCCAAATTTGGATGAATGAGATGCTCGAGGGATCACTCAGCACTACAAAAAAAACGCTGAAAGACAACGCACATAGTGCGTTGTCTTTCCCAGAAAAAAAGCGTTGTTGTATCCAGCGTTGTAAAAGACAGGCGCTGAAAGACAACGCACAAAATGCGTTGTCTTTCCGGGATACGACAACACTTTTCATGCGTTGCAGATTGCGTTGTTGTTAATAAATTCTGCAACATAACTTGCAACGCTTTTAAAGCGTTGTCTTTTACGCAAATATATGCATTTTGTGCAACGCTTTTAAAGCGTTGTCTTTTATGTTTTTGTGCAATGCTGGAAAAAGTGTTGTCTTCTGAACAATTTTGCAACACTTTAAAAGCGTTGTCTTTCTGAATAATTTTATCTTCAATTATTTTTTATATTTTGTATATCCTGTATAATAATAATATTCAATAATTAAATAAACAAAAAAAATTCATTAAACATATTTCAACATTTAATCGATGTCAAACATACATTAACAAATCCTCCCAATATTCATCTAGTCATAAGATACTAAAATATTATAGAGTTATACATTTAAAATATTTAAATAATAACATTTTTACAAAGTTAGATTCCATGACATTTCAGTAAGAGTGGAACCTTCACAAAACCAATATCAAGACCTTCGTTTTCTTCATAAACTTCATAGTTACTCCTTAGTTTCCAAGAATCTGTCAAATTTACATGAAAAAAGTTAGCATGAAAACTTAGATACGTTTTAAATTTGTATATAAATTAACAAACAAAATTAACAAGATTATAATCATCACCTTGTTCTACCCAATCTGGATTCAATTAACTAACTTCTGTGATGTTCTCCCCATACCTGAATTTAGCAAATACAAACGCATTAATGTTGTACCCAGAAAAAAAAAAAAAAAAAGCAGGCTTCATGCAGCAATTTCAATGACTAAGAAAACTATTTATTTGTAGTGAGTATGCTTCACAGTTTCCATGTAATCTTAGCAAAATAATAAAAAGGTTTCCTTTTTTTTCCAAAAATTATGCAATCATATTTGAGGCTTTCAAATGTAATTAAGAGTTAGTATAGCATGGTGTGCAATAACATAGCAGTTCCAAGAACATATCATGAACAACATATCAGTTCCAAAAACAAGCATGCAACATCTCACTGTTAAAACCGAAACATAGGATTTGTAGGGTCAGATGAAAGGCAAAAAAGAACAAATATAGAGATAAGTTCATATGCTCTTTCATATCAAACAAATATACTACTGGTAATGCAGAGTGAGTGTTCGGCAAACACAAGGCAAATGTGTCGAGAATTGGTCAAAGTTGTGAGGGCTAAGAGTACTAAGTCCAATTTGGCTCCTTACGATACCAGGACCACTCACATTACGCCTTATTAACATTTCTTTTTCACTTTGGTAGGTAACCACAAAACAAAACAATTATTATTCAAACCTGTAAATGTTTTGACACACAGCATACAAATCAAACATTTATTTTTCTTTGGGGTTTCTTATGTTTTTTACAACTATTTTTTTAAGTATATGATACTTAATGTTGTCTAGAAAGAAGAAACAGCCACGCCATGGTTACCAACAAAAGTGCAGCCATGTTATGTTGGCTTCTCTATATGTAAAATATAGTGAGAAATGGAATATGTACACAAGGTCGGTCATAAGAAAAAGAGCAAGGAACAGTAGTCATTTTAAGGGAAAATTGCAAATTTAGGACAGTAACTATACCCCATTCATCATTTAGGGACATTATCTTTTCGGGCTTTTTATCAGGGACTGTAACTTTCAAAAACGTGCTAATTGAGGACAAATCAGCCCGAATTAAGGAAATTCGGGCCAATTCGCACGTGAATGTCACGTGACAGCGCTATTTCGGGCTTTTTGCATATGTGGCATTTTCTGAGTCATTTTCTATTTCCAAATCACAAAATGAGGGACAGATCACCATTTTGAACTCTAATCAAAATTTGAAAAACGGAGATCCCAAAATATGCCCTAAATCCCCAAATCACATTCTCCACCCCAGAAATTCGACACCCCCACACAAATTTGGAGTGTTTGCGAACTGTGAAAGAGTTTTGGCGCTCGAAAATGGTGGTTGAGCGATTAAAGAAGGACTTCAATCGTCCTCCACCCATGTATCGTAAGTTTCCCCTTTTTTTTCTTAAGTTTTGAACTTTTAAAAAGTGTTTGTATCACAAATTTGAATTATTTTAGTTAAAGTATGTGGGCCTTGTGGAATCTTGTACATTTTCTTTTAAAAATTAGGGTTTGCGCTAAGATTCCCTTTGTGTGCATTTGCTGTGAAAGTGTGTATTTTTTAATCTGTGAATGTGAAATGTTTGTAAAATATTGTGTATGTGTACAGACATGTAGGGTAGGGTTTATGCATATTTAAGTGCTTTTGTCTTTAGCTTTAGCTTTTGTCTTGTTGGTTGACTGCATTTGCTAAATTTATGTTTTTTTTTTTTTTTTTTGTGGTGGGGGGTTTCAACAGGACCACCAAGAACGTATTTAACTGTCATCTTCTATTATGATGGTGAGTTCAAACTACATCCTTATTCACATTACGATGGAGGGAAAAAGTTGATACTTGACTATGTTGTAGCAAGTGAATTGAATTTAGAGTATTTGTTTAGTTTAACTAAGAATGTGTTGGGTGAAATGAATAGGAGATTTCACATTCTGATTAACAATGCATTCAAACTGTTGTATAGTGATGAGGATGTTAAAAATTGGGCATCAATTCAACTGCCAACCTGTGAATCCCTGCATATTTGGTGAGACTATAGTTGAGGATGGTCACAAGTACAAGCGTTTGTGTGATTTGAAAACCACACAAGGGAAGAAGTGAAGAAATAGAATTCTGTGATTTTAGCATATTTTGTGAAGAAGTAGGGTTTATGTGAGTTTGGCATATTTTGGCTCTATTGGTTGTTGCAATACCTTTGTTTTGTTGTGCGCAGACCTTTGTTTTGTTGTTGCAAACTCTTATTAGCAGATTTATGTGTTATTCAATTGGTTGTGTTAATTTGTTGATTGTTGTGCTTTACTTGATACAAAAAAAAAAAAAAAAAAATTGTGGCAGCCAAACATAAACATTACATTAAATATTCCAAACATAAACAACAAAATTCCTCCACAAAATTGTGGCAGCCAAACATAAACATTACATTAATGGAAATGGACAATTCCTCCACAACAACAAAACTAAACAATTCCTCCATAGCAGGTAAAGGAGAAACAAAATATTCTTAAACACTAAACATCAATTCTTCACATTTCTCCAGAGCAACAAGCAACAGATTATTACAACAAGTGCCATGAATCTTAGTTGCCTTTTTTTTGCTCTTCTCAGATTTAGAACCTCCTCTTCAGTGTTTCTTATCCTCCTTAACAATCCTGGAATAATCAACTTAGCCCTTTGACACATTGGGGGGTCCTCCCAAGCAAAAAACACACAACCACCTCTCTGCAGATACACAAGTTCATTAGCTGGGATGTTTTGTTATTTCTTTTTTGTAACAATAAAATATGAAAAGAACATCTTACTTTGTAATTTACGCAAGAATTGAACCTCCTTCCAGGATTTTCATTTGTCCAAGATGTTCGAATTACTGCCCTCCTTCCACAATAACAATCGATATTTCCAGATATTTCTGACATTCTCCAGTGAATTGAAGAGGCTGGTGAAGACAAATTTTTTTTGGGAAGAAACGAAAGAGAGAAGCAGCAGAAATTTTTTATAAGAAGGAGAGAAGAAACGAAAGAGAGAAGCAGCTTAGGGTTTTATTTTGGGGAAGAAGGTGTTCTTCATTTAGGAGGGAATGAAATTATGTTTTCCCTCCTCAAAATGTTGACTTCTATTATTTAATAGGTGATGTGTCATCTAATTTATTGTAAGTTTAATTTTAAAAATGAAATAGAAAATGACTCAGATGCCACATATGCAAAAAGCCCGAAATAGCGCTGTCACGTGACATTCACGTGCGAATTGGCCCGAATTTCCTTAATTCGGGCTGATTTGTCCTCAATTAGCACGTTTTTGAAAGTTATAGTCCCTAATAAAAAGCCCGAAAAGATAATGTCCCTAAATGATGAATGGGGTATAGTTACTGTCCTAAATTTGCAATTTTCCCGTCATTTTAATAAAATTGCCAAAACCCAAAGTACTCGGTGGCATCAAATGAATCAAAAAATCTCATTTGATTTATCTTTTTTCTCTACCCAGCATTAACTCGGATATTTATCACCAACTCATATATTCATCTTTCCCAATAGCAAGCATGACAGAGTTGAAACACCATCAAACAGATACATAACTTACAAAAACAAACAATAATATATGGAAAATAATACATACTCAAAGATTCAATTGTAGATCACATGGTATTTAATCTTTTAGGCAGTATCAGATTTCCATATCGAATAATTAACCAACAAGCAAAAACTAATCAACTAATCAGGGTTTATAAGTTTCAGCTCTTATCTTGCCAAATTCATATTGCAGGGACTCATCGTTGCTAATCATATCAGTCGCTAATTCACCATAAAAAACAGAGTTAAAGGTTACACCCCATTGAACTCAATCAAAAAGAAGAACGAACATCTTACCACTCAAGAGCTCCTCCTGTCTATGCTTCACTCTTTTCCTCAGGACAACCAAAGCACAAGCAACAAGTAATATCATACTGGACACCAATTGGAACAAAAATGCTAACAATAACTTTTGCCTTTTTACCCATGGAGGTGTAAATATGAGACATTTAATCTTAATATTTCCAACATGAATCGAGTCATAGATTATAACAGAGTATGATTACCAGGTGGAGACCTTCACCGCTCGTCACCGAGCCTCGTCGCTCTCCGTCCACTTGTCTTCGCCGCTCTGTGTCAAAGCTCGCCTCTCGCCGTCAATCTGTTTCTGGAATGGAAAGCTTGACCCCGCTCGTCGCCGCTGGTTGCCGCCGCACTTCGGCGCCTTGAGCCGCCACTCTCCGCTCTCCGTCAACCTCTCGCCGCCGCTCTATTTCAAAGCTCGCCTCTCGCTGCCGATCTGTTTCTGGATTTTTCTTGTATTGATGCGGCAGCGAGGCTGGGGCAGGGGAGGAGCCGCGACGGTGGTGAGCGGAGCCGCACAGCATCTGGGACAGGGGTGGGGGCTGGCGGCTGCTGAGAGAGAGGGGACGGTGGCGGGTGAGAGAGAGGGGACGGTGGCGGGTGGCGGTTGAGAGAGGGGGGATGGCGGTGGGCGGCGGCTGGGGAATGGGGGCGGGTGAATGAGAGATGAGAGTGATAGGGTTTCAATTTGGATTCAATTTGGGGATTTCAACTTTTACATAGTCTTTTTACATACTTCTGTCATTGAAAAAATACGAGAAAAGACAACGCACCCAAATAGCGTTGCAAATGCGTTGTCTATTAGCGAAAAATGCATTGAAATTACAACACACATATAAAGCGTTGCAAAAGGCGTTGTCTATCAGAGCAAAAAATGCACTGAAAGACAACGCCCCTCGAAAGCGTTGCAAACAAGCGTTGTCTATCAGCGCAAAAGTGTGCTGAAAGACAACCCCTTATCAAAAGTGTTGTCTTTCTGCGAACTTGCGTTGTCTTTTAGCGCAATCCAACACAGAAAGACAACGCTTTTTGTAAAAACTGTTGTAAATTTCAGAAGGACAACAGAAAGCGTTGTCTGTACTGTGTTGTCTTTCTGCATTTTTCTTGTAGTGCAGGCTCGTAGATCTTTGTGGATTTTCAAGAGACGTTGTGTGTTCGACCAAGGAAACTGTTCAAGAGCTTGAATCCTCAATCAGGAGAAGCAGAGGTGAAACAGCCAACACAGAAGAGATCAATGCATATTTGGCCTCAAGAAAGAAGATGAATAAAATGGTGAACAAGTGCCTCAAGAACATGAAGAGCTTCAACCAGAATTCTAGAGAAGTCCCAGTAGATCTTGAGGCCATTGGAACAGTCTTGAAAGAAACAGAATCCCTTGGTTTCTCAGTCCTAAAGTCCGTATTGGCACTCCTGTCTGGAGAAAAGGAAAGATCAAATGAAAGAAAATGGTCATTGATTTCAAAGTTCACTAAAACCAACCGCGTGTATTCTGAGGGCGAGCAAGAAAGTTGTGACGAAGATGTTTGTATCTTGAAGATCAACAAGTCAGAGAGTGCAAAGAAGATGCTAAAACAGTTGAACACATCAGAAATGAGGATCCAAGAAGTTGAACAAGGATTGGATACATTATATAGAAGTCTACTCAAAACTAGAGTTTCACTTCTCAATGTTCTTACCAATTAGCCTTTTTTGGCTAATGCTTGTACATGAAGGTTTGGCAACATCCACACAATTATGTATATACTTTAGTGTAAAAAGAATAAAGATAGGAAATTAATAATACTCAATTCTCCAATACATTATTGTGTTCATTAGTAAAATCAAACTCTGTTGTTATCTTTCTTAATTTCTTAAGTTACTGATCTGTTTTTGCTAATGTCAAGACTTGTCTATCACACTGGGAACATATATTTTTTTAGATTAATCCACAAATGGTTCAAAGAAAGAGTTGATCTTAGATGTAAAGTTTATTTCTGATCTCGACACTAAATCGCTTATAATTGTTGGTAAGAACTGAGAACCCTATCTTAATAAATAATATATTAGAGGTTACCTTGTTTTCATTGCTAAACAAGTTGATGCTTATAGGATTGAGATCAATTACAGGAGTGAAGCCGGTAATAATTGTTATAAATTATCATTATTATGGACATTACTCCTTTAAACCTTTCATCTCTTGTGACCTTTGAGATTCATATTTTTGTATATATATAATTGTACTCAAAGGAATGATTGTTGATGAATAAAAATTCTCCCTTCTCATTATTGTCTTCTTTATATTTTGTTACTTCTATATTGGTGGTTGTATATTGTTTTATACAAGAAGACGCGTTGGACAACATATTTTACAACACGTTATCAGCACGATCATCTACCGAATCTGAGTTGTGCCTTAGGAAAGAATCGTATCTTTCCTGCAAGGTATTTTTGAATCAATCCCAATATCCAATTTATTGTCATGGTTCAATCTCATGAAATAGTTTAATATCTCCATAATTCTTTTTGTGGATTTTAATTCTGTGATCCAAGCTTTAATCTTATGTGACTATCTATAAACTCTGTATGTATTGCTTACTGAATTTGTCTGCAAGTTGAAGGGACAAATCAAATACTAGTGATGCATATAGAAAATCATATTTGCATGCTAAAGTTTCAGCAACCAAAAGCTATGTTTTTGATAATCATGTATGAGGATAATGTGCAGATATGTTACTGTATTGATTTATAAATAACTTCCAAAGGAAGGATAGACGTAGGGAGCGAATACCATGTGTTTTTTGGACAGATCTGCTAAAAGCCTAAAACATTCATTAGACATGGAGTAAAAACGAACAACTATGCCATCCTAGAAAAATCATCCTCAATAAGCTTAAAATTTTCTTAATGCACCTTTAATGATTGGTAGCATTTAAAAAAAAAAAAAGGTGGTAGTTCCAGATAGTGAACCGAAACTTTGTTCAGTAGACATAAATTTCTGCAGAATTCAACAGAAAAAAGCTCCCGACGTCGAGATATCTCCAATAATGTCTAGCAGCTTCTTTTATGGATGAATCTGGAGCTAGCGTGTCTTCACATGCAAGCTTGAATCACACCGTACATACTTTGAATTTATCTGCTTTATGCTAGAGCTAAAATAAAACAAGATGACCAGAGATATCTTCAAATGTCCTACACTTAGATGAGCAAGAAACTCACTAAAACGACTCAAATCTACATCTACATGAGTCTGTAAAAATATCCATATAGTTATGCATCCATGGAGATACACGAGTAGAAACTTAAGACTGTCTCCTAATAATTTTGACTGTCACAACAAATTCTAAGATTTCCTACATTTTTTTTTTCACTTTAACTGAGAAGAAAGGGAGTGGTACCACACTTTCAAATGATAATGTCTTAATAGTAGGCTCCGGTAGAGCTTCACTAGTTCTCCCTATGGGTACTGAAATAATTATTGATGATGCGTTGCTATATCCACAGTCTAAACGTACCCTTCTCAGTTTTAAAGACATCCGGTCAAATGGTTTTCACATTGAAACTGACACCGAGAATAATGTAGAGTATCTCTTAATAACTCATTCTATAGGGTGTCGAAAACAAGTTGTCGAAAAACTCCTTTATCTCTCATCGGGGTTGTATTATACATACATTCGCCCTTCTAATCTCCATATCTCAATGAGTATGAAATTTCATGATCCAAAATCATTCAAATTATGGCATGAACGGTTGGGTCATCGAGGACAAAATATGATCCGTCAAATTTTGTTTAACTCTACTGGACATGGTATGTCAGGCAGTAGAATTCCTTCCGTGAATAAATTTATTTGTGAAGCTTGTGCAAAAGGAAAACTTATAGTACGACATTCTCGTACCAAAGTTGGATTAGAATCTCCTATTTTCCTTGAACGGATTCATGGAGATATTTGTGGACCAATTCATCCAGCATCGGGACCATTTCGATATTTTATGGTCTTAATTGATGTCTCCACTAGGTGGACTCATGTGTGTCTCTTATCCACCTGAAATAATGCTTTCACGAAATTTATTGCCAAATTATTGAACTTCGGCCGCTGAATTCGCTTGTATGTCATTAGAAATTAAAGTGGAGCATTCGATTTCTTACGTCCACACTCGAAATGGTCTAAATGAATCATGTTGGACTCATGCATTTTTGCATGCTACTTCTCTATAATTCAAGTTCGTCCAACTGCATGTCTTGAATATTCCCCTTTACAAAATTAGTGTGTGCCCATGATATAGTACAAATTTATCGGCATTAGGGGGAGACAGATAATGGTCAATAATTAAAAGAATGCCGATAAATTAAATCTATATTATTTAGATTCACGCACTAGTCAAATTGAACTGGAAGTTCAGAAAATAATTATTCTGCAATATTTAGCAAGTAAGTTCAGAAAATAATTATTTTGCAATATTTAGCAAATTGAACTGGAAGTTCAGAAAATAATTATTCTGCAATATTTAGCAAGTAAGTTCAGAAAATAATTATTTTGCAATATTTAGCAAGTAATCTGTCAGATGTGTTTAATGATCATAAATGAGTGATTTTGATCTACGCTTGAAGCGTAAAAGGCTTATATAAAAATCCGCGGTAAACAAAATCTAACAAAAATGTTTAGTCACTCCAAATATCTCCTAAAGAGATTCATCTTGAAGATGAAAAATCCTAGTAATTATGCACGTGCACAAAATAATCAAAACACTAGGATTGTGGAACGACCAGATCAAAATATTTTGGGAAATAATAAGGATCTGGTTGATATAAATATCAAAGTTGCAACTAATATTATAGATATATGAGAAACTCCATATATAAGTATCATTGTTGTCAACAACATAATTGCCTCCAAAATTGCTCTTATCATCTATAAAAATAATCTGGATCCAGAACCCAATTCAATGACTGAGTGCCAGAAGCGCTCAAATTGGGTAAGATGAAAAGATGCAATTGAGGTCAAACTAGACTCGCTAAACAAAATAAAGGTTTATGAATTTGTCGTACATACCCTTAAGGATGTTATCCCTGTAGGATATTTTTGGGTTTTTGTACGGAAAATAAATGAGAATAATGAGGTACAAAGCGAGGCTAGTAGTTCAAGGGTTCCCGTAGAGACCCGTTATTGAGTTTGATCAAACACATTCTCCTATTATGAATGATATAACGTTCCACTACTTAATATCCATGGCAGCAAATATAAATTGAGAAATGCATCTGATAAACATTGCTACTGTATCTTTAGTCATGAATATTTATGTGATAATCTCTGATAGATTTTACAATCTCTTAATGAGGAAAATGAGAATTGTAATACATATCAAATTATAAAGATCATTAGGTGATCTACATTCATTGTGTAGAATTTGATACAAATCGAATAAGTGAATTCTTCTGGAAGAAGGATTATATTCAAATAATGATGCATTTACTTGAGTGATTATAATAATGCAAATATTAGATGAATATTGTATTATTTTTATATGTTAATTATATGCATTTTTATATGTTAATTGAAGAAGCAAGTTTGAATTTAAAAGTCGACTTTGAAATAAAAACTTTAGGTAAGATCAATTATTGTCTCGACCTGCAGATCGAAAATTTCCTTAATGGAATTTTCATACACTAATCAACCTTCTCGAAGAAGGTTTTGGAAAGATTTTACATGGATATGTCTTATCGACTAAGTAAAACAATCGATATCTCTTGAATTGGGCAAGAACTCATTTAAATACGAAGAAAATTTTGAGTATATATAGGACCTGAAGTTCCTCACTTCTAATTTATCCTTCAAAATGGATCAGATTTGATATTATGGTAAATCTACTAGTAAGGGTTTAGTGCTCCTCCAATATATTGAATTATCATTAAATATATTTTGATATTTTCAAAACCATTTTTGGTTTTGGTGGATTATTCACATGTTGATTCCTATATCTGATTTTTGTGATGCCAAAACACAAAACACAAAGTAGTTAAGTTGTCTATATGTAGGTATTACTTTTTCAAGAAAATATGTTAAACAAAGTTTGATTACCACTTATTATTTTATATGATGTCTTATGACAATGTGTGATTAAAGTTTTGATAAAACACATTTGTGGTCTTGTGGTATTTGTAAAATTATAGTTTTCTTAATCATTTATGGGAAAAATGCATCTTTGTAGTGAATATGTAAAATGGAAATTTAACACAGTTCATGAACTCCAGAAGAGTTGTGAAATTATATAAAAATTCGCTCTAGTGACAATCTTGCAGATTTGTTCACTAAATTCCCTACCTACATCTACTTTTGAAAAATATGCTCATGATATTGGAATGTGTGGGCATGGAAGATTGTTGACTTAAGGGGGAGAGTTAAATAATCCTAAATGCTGGGTCTTGAAGACCATTAGTTATACTTATTTAACCCTGAAGGTTAGGTCCTGAAGACCAGCGTTGTACTCTTTTTTCCTTGACTAAGTTTTTTCCCACAGGGTTTTCTTAGTTAAAGGTTTTTAACGAGGCAGCTAGTGTAACACATTAAGATCTTATGTCATGTACTCTTTTCTCGTCTAGTTTTTTCCCACTGGGTTTTTCTAGCGAGTTTTTAACGAGGCATGTACATCAAGACGTAATGTCCAAGGGGGAGTGTTATAAATTATCATTATTATGGACATTACTCCTTTAAACCTTTCATCTCTTGTGACCTTTGAGATTCATATTTTTGTATATATATAATTGTACTCAAAGGAATGATTGTTGATGAATAAAAATTCTCCCTTCTCATTATTGTCTTCTTTATATTTTGTTACTTCTATATTGGTGGTTGTATATTGTTTTATACAAGAAGACGCGTTGGACAACATATTTTACAACAATAATAACATCAATATTGTTAAGAGTTTATTTACAAGTCTAGCTAGGGATTTATTGATAGCATTTCCCATTCTTTCTTTAGCCTAATAAAGTTTAATTATTTATTTCAAAAAGCCCAACGCTACAAGCCCTTTTACAAATAGGGTTAAATTCAATTTTAGTCTATTTAAAAAAGTCACTATCCAATTTTCGTCCACCATGGAAGCGGTTTTCAATTTTAGTTCAATTAAGCCAAAAATCATCATTATTTGATCCATTTTTGTCACTATTTCGTCCACCATGGAAGCGGTTTTCAATTTTAAAATTTCAATTTTAGTCCAATTAAGCCAAAAATGGAACATATTGTTCCATTTTTGGCTTAATTGGACTAAAATTGAAAACCGCTTTCATGATGGACGAAAATTGGACAGTGACTTTTTAAATGGACTAAAATTGAATTTTTCCCTCTACAAATATCATATAAAGCCCATTCCCTTAGTGACATAAATTCTAATTTTGGTATGTATATACCACCAAGTGTCAAAACTCAAACCAAAGAAGAAAAATGCGGCTGTTAAATTCGAGCGAAGTATGAAAGTGTTATGGGATGAAAGTTGTCGAACATTTTAAGATTAATCGACATATGGAGATCTAACATATAGTATAATGTTCGACTTATTGATGGATCAAAGGATATAAATTATTGATTTTATAACATAGATTATATATATACATGTACATTAATTATGTATGGATATTATTTAGTGTTAACCCAAAGAAATGTTTTCTTTCAACCCAATTTTTCATTTTTTTGGGCCCAACTCCAAAACTAACTAAGCCCAAACCTTTGGTCCAAATTTTAAGTCTGTATTTATAGTTTTGGCCCAATTGATTTTCAGTGAGAGCCCATGTATTTGAGCCCAACTCTTTTCCTCTTAACTGAATTAAGTGTAAGCCCAATATGCAAATACCCGACCCAAGTTAAAATTTATTTTTGAGCCCAAATCGAGCCCATAAGCTTGGGCAGAATCCTTGTCATGGCCTCCCTACTTTGGAGACAGACACGTGTAATTGCCTCCTCCATCTGTCCAAAGAATGATTTACTGCTTCTTCCCCATTCTTGCAATTTCATCTTTCGATTTCTCTTTCTTTTTCATTTTGATAATCACACATTCATCAAGCTTGGTAGGAAATTCTTGGTGAGAAAGGGGTAATTTTTCCTCAATGTATTACTGTAATAATTTTGAGTTTGTATCTATATATATATATTATATATATATATATATATGGCCATGTCTTTCACCCCCTCTTCTCTCCCTCTCTGTTTCTCTTTTCTCTCGCTTTTCTCGATCGCAACTGCAGGATTTGGCTGCGCCGTGAGTAGGTAGGGAGGGCAGCGTCGCCGGCGGCGGCGCTGCTGTGAGTGTGTGCGTTGAGAGTGTGTTGTGTGTGATGGGTGTGTGTTGATTGTGTTTTGCTGTTGGATATCGGGGGAGAAACGAGGGAGGTGCCGCCGCGACGGGCCGCGCCGTGTGCTGGGTTGATTGGAGGGGACGCCGGCGTTTATCGCCGGCAAGGTCTCGGCGGCGTGGGGGGTGACAGAGGTAGAAATCGGAGGAAAGGGGGAGGATTTGAATCGGGTTGAATGTGTGTGTATATATATCGGGTTCTGTATGTGTGAGGGCGACGCTGTGCGAAAGTGGGAGAAGCAGCGCTGCAGGCGGCGGCGCTGCGTGCTGCGCGAAGGAGGGGAGAAAGGTGTGCGTGTGTGTGATATGTGAAGGCCGTGCAGTGTGCGTGCGTGTGTGTGTGTGCGGGGGCGCCGCCGTGTGCGGCGGCGCCGTGCAGTGGTGTGAGTGGGGCCGCTGCTGCCGACGGAGGGCAGCAGCGGCGACGGCCGAGCAGGAGGGGGGGAGAGAGGTCGACGGGGGTGGGATCATGGGTGCAGGGGGTTTGAGATTGAAAATTTAATACATTCCAGGGACCTTTTTGCAAGAATTATAATTTTACATATTCATTAGTTAATCCTTTATCCTTTGCCTTATTGTAGTTTAGTCCTTGCAGATATTAGGGATTCAATTTCAGCCCTTAGATTTAACTAAATTTGCAGATTGACCCCAGAATTTATAGAAATATCATATGAACCCCCAGATTTTACGAAAATGACAATTTGACCTCAGAACATGCTGAAATTATAAAACGAAACCTATACATTGCTAGATATTATTTTATGACTCCAAACATATATATATATATATTTTTTATGTGCTTTATGTCCTATGATACTAGGAAAAGCTAGAATGACATCCAAAATGATACGAAAAAATACGACGAACCACCGTTAGGCAAGAAAAACCCTATTACGAGACTACGATCATATAAATCCTAGATTCGATTAAACAATAAACCTAGGATCACGAATTCTTATTCCATTCGAGGATTTATTCTCCTAGTTATTCCGAACATATACAGTTAAATTAGACGCTAAGTCGAACTTCTGCACTATGTAGTGTTTCCAGACGAAGGACAGGATTAAGGAAGGGGACGACGAACCGCAATCGAATTTTTGATAATCGAGGTGGGGGTAAAATCCTATCAAATAAATATGCTTTTAAATGTGCAATTTAGTACGTGAAATTGTTGCATTATACAACGTGTTGCACGAAATTGATTTCATATTGATCGTTTATATTTGATGATTGTTTAATTAGAAAAATATGTACTCTCAAGGAGTTTTGTTTTCCAAGAATACAAATGCAATTGATTTCATATGATGAAAAGTCGGGATAATACCCGTACAGGAAGGGTTTCTTTAGAAACCAATACAGGTCAAAAGATTTATTTGTTTATTTATACTTGTTATGAATTATATGAACCTACGTGAATGTGATTAACGTGTACTATGTGTTATGTGAGAATGTTTATGTGAAACACTTATCTGCGCATGAGCATCCTATGCCAAGTATATCGGGTATTCTACGGAAACCCCACATGAAGGGTGTAAAAACTCAATGGAGTCGGCTTGGGGCTCGATAGGCTTTTCTTCGGAAATCTATCCAGAGGTTACATGGGACTACTCGGGAGTCCGCAATGTGTACTATGTATATGTATATAATAGAATTATGATAAAACGTGTTTCCCCTTTCACAGTATAGGTCAACCCACTGAGTGTATTTTTGGCACTCACCCCTTATATGTTTTTACTTTACAGAAAGCTATGATTGAAGGAGGGACGAGCTGAATTGCCTGACTCTTTTGCTTGTATAATTATGTATATTTTCCTGGTCAGCATTTCCAGAACCCTATTTTGGTACTCTGTATTAAGAATCCTTTTACGCTTGAACTAAACATACTTCTTCGTTGTACATGTTAATCTCTTCTAAGTACGAGGATCATCATTTTTCAGAATTTCATTTACTATTTGCTTTCCGATGATCTATTCTTTTGGCTGGACGCCCTGTTTAAAAGTTGTGCTTCCGCTATATAAGTCATATTTCCATATTCGAAAATGGGGCGTGACAGTATTGGTATCAGAGCCTGGCTTTACACTTTTTTCTTTCGTAGAGCCTTGCTCATAAAACCATGTGTGTATAAAAATAAGTACGGATTGTATGATTAATATGTGAGTTAGACAGGCAATTCTGTTCGACCTTTTTCCACCAGGTATTTTTGAAATTCATGATGTGAATGTTATTATGTGCTGTTGGGTTTTCTCTGTTATGTGAACAGGATGGCGATGTCACTAGGATATGGGTAGGTTTAATTATGGGTTAACTATGGAACTTACATAAGAGTTTGTGGATGACAGATGGTCATTTTTCGTAGAACCGCTAGGAAAAGGGTACCTAGATATGAGACCCCGGAAGCTAGAGCTATCCGACTTTTCTATAAAAGCAGTCTTGCAGGAGATGTATCTGTGGGAGAGCACATAGCCAGACTTTTTCATTGCTGGCGAGAAGCAGGAGGAGCCACGGGTAGAATAAGGAACTTAGATGCAGCGAGCCGCCTGATTGAAACACTCCCAAGTCAGTGGACTGCGAGGGCCAGGTTAGTATATAGAGATGAGATAGTATACTCGGGAGTGGATGGCACTCCGAGTATGGACTTCGGGAGGATGGCCCAGCAGTTGATGGATCTCTGGATGAGGCATGAACAGCCACCTCCACCAGAGAGGGGGCCGTTTGATCCGTCCAGTGGGGACTCGGACGAGGGGATGATGAAGAGGATCCTGAGGAGGATCCAGATGAGCACATGGAGGAGAGGGGGCCAGGGGCTGCCCCACCGGGATTTCAGGGACCCCCGTCCCCACCAGCGGCGATGGCATGGGGAGATGGTTAGCGAGTAGGATCTAGTCTACTTGCTGTTTTTAAGAAGACTGTTACTTTGTGCATATTATGTGTATGTATATATATAATCATATCCGAACAGCGTAGTAATAGAATGGGTATATGTATATAACATTTTGTAGGGTACAGGCGCGGTTCAATTATTTTTGATATGTGTATACAAGGAGGATCGTGCACACCCGACTGCCTAGTATGCCACTAGGAAATTTTATATAATGACTATATGTGTATATATATGTATATGACGACTAACCTTTTCGGTGAAATCGTTGTTTATGTTATAAAAATCTCTTTCTTTCTATCTTCGCGAGAGTTATAGGATTTGGTCTTTTTTGATCAGAAGCATGAGGAGAGGCAGACCACGAAAGAACCCACAACCAGCAGAGCAAATAGCGGATAACTCGATGACGGGACAACCTGTACTTGAAGGGTTGGAGCCATAACAGAATATATCGAGCCAATCTACGTCAGGGCCACCACCTATGGAGCCCATAGAGAGTTTACTCACCGTCTTACGAGGTTTAGCTGAACGGTTAGGCAACGAAAACACAACAACCGCACCGGTGGAACCCAAAGAGGACGTGAATAAAGTAATCGAACTTTTCCGACGCTTTAACCCCCTAATATTCAATGGAAAAGGAGAACCATCTGATGCTGAGGAATGACTGAGAGCCCTCGATCGACTGTTCGCTCACATGACTTGCATCGAGGCTCAGAAAATCTCATATGCCATCTTTCAGTTCTTAGAAGAAGCAAGCTTCTGGTGGGAATCCTATAGTCGGACTTTGACCATGGAAAGGAAGAACGAAATGACTTGGTCAGAGTTCAAAGAGATCTTCATGCAGAATTATCTGCCTCAATCCTATCGAGACATAAAAGAAATATAATTTCTACACCTTAGACAGGGGTTTCTGACGGTGGGTGAATACGAGAGAAAGTTTAATCAATTAAGCAGGTATGCCACTCATCTGGTGGATACGGACTCTAAAAAGACCAGGCGTTTCTGTAGGGGATTACGCCCAGAAGTTAGCGCTATCCTAGCAGGGCAATGAGAGATCTCATACGAAGAGATGGTGAGAAGAGCCTTGGAAGTAAGTTCTCGTATGCGAACAGATGTAGTAATACCGAAGAGAACCAACGAGGAATTAGGGAAGAGAAAGTGGGTTAATCCGGGACCAAGTCAGAACCGGAATTTTAATCAAATGAAACGACCAATGGGAGGTAATAATTTTAATGCTCCAGATAACAGACCAAAACCCTTTTGTCACGAATGCAGGAGACATCATTCGGGATCATGTCTCTATGGTACACAAAATTGTTTCCAATGTAAGGAATCGGGCCATAGCTCGATGAACTGTCCGAAGTTTTCAGCAACGCAAGGATTTAAGCAGAGACCCAATATGGGAAGAGCTCGAGCTTTTGCTCTTACCCGTAATGAAGCGGCGGAGGACCCGGAGACAATGGCAGGTATGTTATTAGTTTGTAATCTGTCTGCACTTGTCTTATTTGATGCTGGGGCAACCCATTCATTTATCTCCGTCAAATTTTATGAAATGTTGGGACTGGATAGCAGTACAATAGATGCTAGAGTCCTAGAGGTTAGTATACCTTCAGGAAAGACAGTTAGAACCCAGAGGGCGTGTCGGAGCCTAGATATAACCTTTGGAAATAAAACTCTTTTTGCCGACCTGCATGTGTTGGAAATGAAAGATTTTGACGTAATCTTGGGGATGGATTGGCTAAAGAACAATCATGCGGTAATCAAGTGCTACGAACGAGAGATTCTATTTAGACCGCCTGAAGGTGAAGGGTTTACTTTCTTCGGAACTCAAGTTGGGTTGAATCTTAGAGTGATTACGGCCTTACAAACTGTAAAATTACTCAGGGGAGGAGATTGCGAAGCGATGTTAGTCAACTTGGTGGATCTCAAACAAGAGACGGATCCAATTGATAAAGTACCGATAGTGAAAGAGTTCAAGGATGTGTTCCCTGAAGAACTACCCGGTCCACCACCAGATAGAGAGGTGGAATTCGGAATAGAATTGGTGCCTGGATCCGCACCAGTGTCTAAAGCTCCGTACCGAATGGCACCGAAAGAATTGCAAGAATTAAAGGTACAGTTACAGGAGTTGTTAGAAAAAGGTTTTATTCGGCCCAGTGTGTCTCCGTGGGGAGCTCCTGTGCTATTTGTAAAGAAGAAAGATGGAACCTTTCGGATGTGCATCGACTACCACGAGTTAAACAAGAGAACCATCAAGAACAAGTACCCGTTACCTCGAATTGAAGATTTGTTTGATCAGCTAAAGGGTGCCAGCGTATTTTCAAAAATCGATTTAAGGTCTGGATATCATCAAGTGAAGGTCAAGAAGGAGGATATATCCAAGACAGCTTTCCGAACAAGGTACGGCCACTACAAGTTCGTAGTGATGCCTTTCAGATTAAGCAATGCACCAGTAGTTTTCATGGATATGATGAATCGTGTCTTCCACCCATACCTTGATCAATTTGTGATAGTATTTATCGATGATATTTTGATATATTCCAGCAGTAAAGTGCACCATGAAGAACATCTACGAATCGCGTTAGAAATCTTACGAAAGGAAAAATTATACGCGAAATTCAAGAAATGTGAATTCTGGTTAGGCAAGGTATCATTCCTTGGACATATTGTTTCTGCACAAGGAATAGAGGTGGACCCAGCCAAAGTAAAAGCCGTTAGTAATTGGAAGGCACCATCTAACGTAAACGAGGTGCGAAGTTTCTTGGGGTTAGCAGGATATTACTGAAGGTTCATAAAAGGATTCTCCAAGATTGCTCTACCCATGACTCGTTTACTCGAAAGAAGATGAAATTTCAATGGACGGATCGGTGTGAAGAGAGCTTCCAAGAATTGAAGAGACGATTAACTACGACACCAGTACTCACAATTCCAGATGGAACGAAGGGATTCGTGGTTTATAGCGACGCGTCCAAGCAAGGTTTGGGATGCGTTTTGATGCAGGAAGGAAAAGTGATAGCCTATGCATCAAGGCAGCTAAGAACTCATGAGCAAAATTATCCAACTCATGACCTGGAACTAGCCGCCGTAGTGTACGCCCTCAAGATTTGGCGACACTATTTATATGGAGGGAAATGTGAGATCTACACAGATCATAAGAGCCTGAAATATTTCTTCGAACAAAAAGAGCTCAATATGAGGCAACGAAGATGGCTGGAATTGGTAAAGGATTATGATTGCACCATTCTTTACCATCCAGGAAAGGCAAATGTTGTTGCTGATGCACTTAGCCGGAAGAGGACTGGAGAAGCAATTTGTCCACTTACTAATCAAGATTTGCTGACAAGAGAAATGGCTAAGTTAAGTTTAGAGATAGTCGTGCCACCAAACAACATCAAAGCTAGGGTTGCAGCTTTGACGGTGCGACCCACTCTACGAGAACAGATCGCCGAAGCTCAGAAAAATGATAGATTCCTGCAATGAATAAGGGAACGCATGGAGAAAGGAAAGGCAGAAGGATTTACGGGAGCCCTTACATTTAGGGGAAGACTCTGTGTGCCAAAAGACGAAGAATTGAAAAATAGAATTTTGAAAGAGGCACACGCAACCCCGTACTCAGCTCATCTTGGAGGTACGAAGATGTATCAAGATTTGAAGAAGACTTTTTGGTGGCGGAATATGAAGGGCAGCATCGGACAATTTGTTAAGAGATGTTTGGTTTGCCAACAAGTGAAAGCAGAACACCAACGACCCGGAGGAATGCTAGTGCCTTTGGAAATACCAGAATGGAAATGGGAGCATATCACCATGGATTTTGTAGTAGGATTACCCAAAACTAGACAAAGAAACCAAACGGTTTGGGTAATTGTTGATAGACTAACAAAATCTGCTCACTTTCTACCGATTAGAATGACTTTCGAGATAGATAAGTTGGCACGAATCTATTTAAAGGAAATAGTCCGACTCCATGGAGTGCCGGTTTCTATCGTTTCTAACAGAGATCCTCGTTTCACGTCTCGTTTCTGGAATAGCTTACAAAAGGAGTTGGGAACCAAACTGGCATTCAGCACAGCTTTCCACCCCCAGACAGATGGACAAAGTGAACGAACAATTCAAACTCTAGAAGATATGTTGAGGGCATGCGCGTTGGATTTTCATGGGAATTAGGAAGAACATCTATTTTTGGTGGAATTTGCCTACAACAACAGCTATCAGTCCACCATAAGAATGGCACCTTACGAAGCATTGTACTGAAGAAAGTGCCGATCACCCATTTATTGGGATGAAATGGGTGAGAAGAAAGTATTGGGAACAGAGTTAGTAGATCAAACGATAGAGGTGATAAGGCAAGTCCGAGAAAGGATCAAAGTGGCTCAAGACCGACAGAAATCCTACGCGGATAAGAGAAGGAGAGAACTGAAGTTTGAGGTGGGCGATAAAGTTTTTCTGAAAATATCACCCACTAAAGGAGTTTACCGATTTGGAAAGAGAGGTAAACTAAGACCAAGGTACATTGGACCATACGAAGTATTGGAACGAGTCGACGAAGTAGCATACCGATTAGCTCTGCCACCTGACTTTGCAGGCATCCACAACGTATTTCACGTATCTATGCTACGAAAATACGTATTTGATCCGAGTCACGTTATTCACCAAGAAAGCATTGGACTCGAAAAAGACTTGACGTACGAAGAGACTCCTGTCGCGATACTAGATAGAAAGGTTCATAAACTTAGAAACAGAGATGTGGTTCTAGTAAAAGTGCAATGGAGTCAACACAACGCCAATGAAACAACTTGGGAAATAGAAGAGGAGATCCTCACGAGATACCCGAACCTACTGAACCTTGGTATGTTTCTAAATTTCGAGGACGAAATTTCTTATTAGGAGGGGAGGATATAACACCCCCACATTTTACAACATAGATTATATATATATACATGTACATTAATTATGTATGGGTATTATTTAGTGTTAACCCAAAGAAATGTTTTCTTTCAGCCCAATTTTTCATTTTTTTTCGGCCCAACTCCAAAACTAATTAAGCCCAAACCTTTGGTCCAAATTTTAAGTCTGTATTTATTGTTTCGGCCCAATTGATTTTCAGTGAGAGCCCATGTACTTGAGCCCAACTCTTTTCCTCTTAACTGAATTAAGTGTAAGCCCAATATGCAAATACCCAGCCCAAGTTAAAATTTATTTTTGAGCCCAAATCGAGCCCATAAGCTTGGGCAGAATCCTTGTCATGGCCTCCCTACTTTGGAGACAGGCACGTGTAATTGCCTCCTCCATCTGTCCAAAGAATGATTTACTGCTTCTTCCCCATTCTTGCAATTTCATCTTTCGATTTCTCTTTCTTTTTCATTTTGATCATCACACATTCATCAAGCTTGGTAGGAAATTCTTGGTGAGAAAGGGGTAATTTTTCCTCAATGTATTACTGTAATAATTTTGAGTTTGTATCTATATATATATATATATATATGGCCATGTCTTTCACCCCCTCTTGTCTCCCTCTCTGTTTCTCTTTTCTCTCGCTTTTCTCGATCGCAGTTGCAGGATTTGGCGGCGCCGTGCGCGTAGGTGGGGAGGGCAGCGCCACCGGTGGTGGCGCTGCTGTGAGTGTGTGCGTTGAGAGTGTGTTGTGTGTGATGGGTGTGTTGATTTTGTTCTGCTGTTGGATATCGGGGGGGGGGGGGGGGGGGGGGGGGGGGAACGAGGGAGGCGCCGCCGCGACGGGCGGCGCCGTATGCTGGGTTGATTGGAGGGCACGCTGGCGTTTATCGCCGGCAAGGTCTCGACGGTGTGGGGTGCGGCAGAGGCAGAAATCGGAGTAAAGGGGGAGGATTTGAATCGGGTTGAATGTGTGTGTATATATATCGGGTTGTGTATGTGTGAGGGCGACGCCGTGAGCGGCACCGCCGTGCGAAAGTAGGAGAAGCAACGCCACCGGCGGCGGCGCTGCGTGCTGCGCGAAGGGGGAGAAAGGTGTGCGTGTGTGTGCTATGTGAAGGTCGTGCAGTGTGCGTGTGTGTGGGGGCGTCGCCGTGTGCGGTGGCTCCGTGCAGTGGTGTGAGCAGCGGCGGCGGCCGAGCAGGAGGTGGGAGAGAGGTCGACGGGGATGAGATCAGACTACATTTATCAACAACCCACCACAACCCAACCTCTCAATAAAATATTAATTTCTCTCTCATCCACATACACAATCTACAACCCAACCCAATCTCAATATTTTTATACTTTATCAACAACCCAACACAACCTAACTTTTTAATAAAATATTAATTTATCTCTCATCTATATATATACTACAATTATTAATATGAAATTGTATATTATTTTGAGAATTTATTAATTATTTTAATTCCGCAATCATAGTAAGAAAATTTGTTTTGATAATACACGAAAAATAATATATTAACACAATAATTAAATTAAAATTACATTAATTATATTAAAATTACAATAATGGGAATACGAAAAATGTAAAAAAGATGCATGAAATATTAAATTGCAAACATAAAAGATACAAATTATATGATCAATTATCATTACCAAATTTTTGCCATATATGCTCAATCAAGTCATGTTTAAGAGCATTATGAGCTTCTCTATTGCGAAGTTGTGCCCTATTACTCATATAAGTGGACAAGTTTGCAATGCGTTCGGTAGAGTATCGCAAATGTTGATCATCATCTTCTTCATGTACTTCACTTCTTTCTTGTTGGTTTATAGGTCTATCCATAATAAATTCGGTGGGATCATAATAGTTTTGATATGTGTCTCGTTCATCCTCTACTATCATATTGTGCATGATGATACAAGCCATCATAATTTTACCCATCTTAAGTTTATCCCAAACAAGACATGGGCGTCTAAGAAACGCAAAACGAGCTTGTAGAACTCCAAATGCGCGTTCTACATCTTTTCTCACAGCCTCCTGGTGCTGAGCGAACAATTTATGCTTTTGGAGTTGTGAAGAAGAAATTGACTTGACAAATGCAGCCCATGAAGGATATATGCCATCAGTGAGATAATATGCTCTATTATTTTCACGGCCATTCACTACGTAACTAATCTCTGGTGCTCGACCTTCCAACACATCATTAAAAACTGGAGATCGATGAAGTACATTAATATCATTACACGTACCTGGTGTTCCAAAGAATGCATGCCATATCCATAAGTCATATGATGCAACGGCTTCTAAAATGATTGTTGGCTTTCCACTTCTTCCTGCATATTGTCCAGCCCACGCAGTAGGACAAATACTGCCTATCATGCCCGGGAATCCACGTTGTTCCCCGACGTAGAGTAATCTAGTGAAATCTTCTTCATTAGGTCTTCTGAGATACTTATCACCAAAACAAGAAATGACAGCATCTACGAAATGCATGAGAGCTTCCCTTGTCACAGTTGCACTCATTCGCAAGTATTCATCAACAGCATCAGTTGATGTGCCATACGCCAACACCCTCATAGCTCCAGTACATTTCTGTAATGGTGAAATCCCTTGTCTACCTGCGGCATCAAGTCTTTGTTGAAAATATTCATCATTTGAAGTAACAGCCTCCACTATACGCATAAACAATGATTTTTGCATGCGAAACCTGCGTCGAAAGATCTCAGGAGGATATGTCGGTCTGTCGATGAAATAGTCATTCATCAAACGCTCCTCACCAAACTCACGTTCTCTATCAATATACCGTCGTCTAGCTCTAGGAGTGTGATCTTCCACAATCATATTAGGATTGTTTAAGAGCACATCCTCAAGCAGCTTATGAATTTGAGAATTGCTTTGAACAACTCGGTGTTCCCATTCATCAAGTTCTGCGAAATTGATAGAACCAGAACTTGAATCTGAATCCACATATGAGTTTTCATTGAAAGGCATTTTTGAAGTTGAGGATAAACACTGCTTTGAGTTGATTGAGCTATGAATTCCACAAGGATATATAGAAAAATCAGAGATGGCATGTGCATAAAGTTGATTGAGACAAATCATTTGGAATGTAGTAAATTATACGACAAGAGCATGTGCATAAAGTGTGAAAAGTCCTTTCACAAGCTTTGTTGAACATTTTGGAACAAACTTTTGGAGATATTTTGTGATGTTTGAACTTGTTCGGAAATAGGAACTTGATTGAAATTTGGAGAAAATTGAGAGATTTGGTAATCTCCAAAATTTATAAAATCATCAAAATTTGAAAAATTTTGGGAGTTTGGGTAATAATTAGGATTGTTTGAATCCATAATAAGAAAGAGATTATGGAAATAATATGAGAAAAGAGTAAACCTCAAAATGTAAAATAGATAGAATTTTAGATTGAGAGAAAATAAATATTTTTTGATTGTGATTCAAAATATGTCAATATTACACTCTATTTATAGATAAAAAAAAGATAGGAATTTTGGTTATTTTTAAAAAATAAAATCAAATCAAATAAATATCATTTATCAACAATCTAAATTTTTTCCAAAAAAATAACTAGAACCAATTAGAGTGTGACATTTGTCACACTCTAATTGGAAAAGTGCATTGAAGATGGGTTGTGGGATGGGTTGGTCAATCACCCAATCCCACAACCTCCCACAATCGGTTGTAAATAATTTTGCAATTTATCTTTTTTTTTTTTTGTCTTATTTGGACAACCCAATGCTTGGGTTGTCAATGAAGATAGTCTCATGGGTGCAGGGGGTTTGAGATTGAAAATTTAATACATTCCAGGGACCTTTTTACAAGAATTATAATTTTACATATTCATTAGTTAATCCTTTATCCTTTGCCTTATTGCAGTTTAGTCCTTGCAGATATTAGGGATTCAATTTCAGCCCTTAGATTTAACTAAATTTACAGATTGACCCCAGAATTTATAGAAATATCATATGAACCCCCAGATTTTACGGAAATGACAATTTGACCTCAGAACATGCTGAAATTATAAAACGAAACCTATACATTGCTAGATATTATTTTATGACTCCAAACATATATATATATATATATATATATATATATATTTTATGTGCTTTTTGTCCTATGATACTAGGAAAAGCTAGAATGACATCCAAAATGATACGAAAAAATACGACGAACCACCGTTAGGCAAGGAAAACCCTATTACGAGACTACGATCATATAAATCCTAGATTCGATTAAACTCTAAACCTAGGATCACGAATTCTTATTCCATTCGAGGATTTATTCTCCTAGTTATTCCGAACATATACAGTTAAATTAGATACTAAGTCGAACTTCTGCACTATGTAGTGTTTCCAGACGAAGGACAGGATTAAGGAAGGGGACGACGAACTGCAATCGAATTTTTGATAATTGAGGTGGGGGTAAAATCCTATCAAATAAATATGCTTTTAAATGTGTAATTTAGTACGTGAAATTGTTGCATTATACAACGTGTTGCACGAAATTGATTTCATATTGATCGTTTATATTTGATGATTGTTTAATTAGAAAAATATGTACTCTCAAGGAGTTTTGTTTTCCAAGAATACAAATGCAATTGATTTCATATGATGAAAAGTCGGGATAATACCCGTACAGGAAGGGTTTCTTTAGAAACCAATACAGGTCAAAAGATTTATTTGTTTATTTATACTTGTCATGAATTATATGAACCTACGTGAATGTGATTAACGTGTACTATGTGTTATGTGAGAATGTTTATGTGAAACACTTATCTGCGCATGCGCATCCTATGCTAAGTATATCGGGTATTCTACGGAAACCCCACATGAAGGGTGTAAAAACTCAATGGAGTCGGCTTGGGGCTCGATAGGCTTTTCTTCGGAAATCTATCCAGAGGTTACATGGGACTACTCGGGAGTCCGCAATGTGTACTATGTATATGTATATAATAGAATTATGATAAAACGTGTTTCCCCTTTCACAGTACAGGTCAACCCACTGAGTGTATTTTTGGCACTCACCCCTTATATGTTTTTACTTTACAGAAAGCTATGATTGAAGGAGGGACGAGCTGAATTGCCTGACTCTTTTGCTTGTATAATTATGTATATTTTCCTGGTCGGCATTTCCAGAACCCTATTTTGGTACTCTGTATTAAGAATCCTTTTACACTTGAACTAAACATACTTCTTCGATGTACATGTTAATCTCTTCTAAGTACGAGGATCATCATTTTTCAGAATTTCGTTTACTATTTGCTTTCCGATGATCTATTCTTTTGGCTGGACGTCCTGTTTAAAAGTTGTGCTTCCGCTATATAAGTCATATTTCCATATTCGAAAATGGGGCGTGACAGATTTATTGCTCCAATAATTCTAAGAGTGTAATTTTATACTCACGGTGGAATTAAACGAGATTAATGAGTTATTTGACTACTTAGAGTTAGAATAATTTATTAGAGTATAATTTAATTGAGTTCGATAAGATCCTTTGATCGATCTCCGATAAGAACTTAATATACTAGTATTGAACACATGCGTTGCACGTAGAAGTCTTTTTTTTTTTGACGTATTAATTTTATCTTATAGTCATTTTTCTATTGTTTTTTTCCCTTTCAATATTTGTTTGCCTTTAGTTTTTTATTGAATTATTTTTTATGTCATCTAGAGTATTTGATTTTATAAGTTAAATTCTGTATTTAAATGTAGACATTAACAAATGCTCTGAGATGTCCTGTATAATGGTTGTCACCCAACTTCTTACCACTCATCTCAATTTGTCCACAACCATTTTGTACCAGATCAAAATGAGGGCCTTCTTTACCATTGTAAAATTTTCCAAATTAAAAAAACAGAATTGATATCTAAAAGAAAAAAAAAATAGGGAAATTTTTAATTTTAGTCCATTTAAAAAGTCACTGTCTAATTTTCGTCCACCATGAAAGTGGTTTTCAATTTTAGTCCAATTAAACCAAAAATTGTCACTATTTGGTCCATTTTTGTCTTAATTTGACTATATTTGAAAGTTAAAAATTGAAAATCGCTTCCATGGTAGACGAAATAGTGACAAAAATGGAACAAATAGTAACATTTTTTGGCTTAATTAGACTAAAATTGAAAACTGCTTCCATGGTGGATGAAAATTGGACAGTGACTTTTTAAATGGATTAAAATTGAATTTAACCCATATATATATGTGTGTGTTCATATAAAAAAATTATTAAATAATAAATCAAACATACTTGCTAATTATAACATTAAGCAATGCAATTTGATATTTCCTACAAATATATAGTAAGAAATTTCATATTTGGACCATATTATCAAATCTATAGAAAAGTAAAAAAACCACTGTAACTATTTTATAACTACTAAATTACAAAAAAAAAAAATACAAAAACTCATATGAGACTGTCTCACGGATCTATATCATGAGATGGATCTTTTGACCCAACCATTCCCACTGATAGGGCCCAACCTTCTCCCATTAGCAGCCCAATCTTCTCCCATAACAAATTTAATTTCTATGTACACCACCAAACCCAATGCATTTTCCCAACCCAATACATTTTTCCAGCCCACTAGTTGCATTAATAATTAATTGTTGCACAGTGTAGTAAAAACTTTATTGACAAAATTTTTTGTCGCACCGTCTCATGTTGCTTTTCTTTTTTCTTTTTTATTTTCTAATCCTTATCTCTTCTATTTTTTAATGAAATTGTTAACTACGTATTTTTAATTTGAGTAAGTCTCTTGTGAATCAGGTGCATGGATCTTAGATCCATGCACCCGGGTCGGATCCGGGTCAGGGGGACCGCACCCTCTTTTTTTTTTTTTTTTCGCTCATGATTTTTGAAAAAAATCACATACCAATAGTATATGTTAGACATACCTTTACGTTATGTTAGACATACCTTTAAGCTATGTTAAACATACCAGTTCTGCCCAGATTTCATGCCTTGTCTTTTTTTGGCTTGATTTTTGAATTTTGGCACATACCACTACGTTATGTTAGACTTACCTTTACGTTGTGTTAGACATACCTTTATGTATACTTAAACATACCTTTGTATATGTTGGACATACCTTTATATATAGTTAAGCATACCTTTATACATGTTAGACATACATTTGTATATAGTTAGACCTACCTACACATGGTTGGTCTAACTATATACAAAGGTTGATTTAACTATACACAAAGGTTGGTCTATTTGAGCGAATTTTGGATGAGCTTCAGGACATGTCTTCAGCGCGTGGGAGCGCGTGCATGCGCGTGGGAGGCACGTTTTGGGCTCGTTTTGGGCGCGTGAACGGGTCGGGTCAGGTGCATGGATAGATCCATGCACCTGACTCATAAAAGTTTTTGCCTTTTTATTTTGTTGATTTGTTAATTTGTTATTAATAATTTTTTTTTATTTTTTAATGAAATTATTGAATATTACAATCTATGTTATAATTTTAACTTTCAAGTGCAATGTTAAAGAGTCTTCAATTATTTTATTTTAGTTCATGGCTTTTTGTAATATTCAATTATCCTTCGTCCACTTTTTCTTCATTTTATTGATTTAGTGAAACATGTGCATATTACTGCTTATTAAAATAATTCATATCTTCGAATGCAAATCATGAGTGTTATTAGTGCCAAGTGGTAGAAGGTTTAGAGGGTGGGTGTGTGAATAAACCTTCTCAAATTTTCCATCGGGTTTTGATATAATATTCTTCGTGTATGTTGTAGCTATTAAGTTAGTCAATCATTATCAAAATAAAATAAAACAAAGATATTTTATCAAAGTGAAGTGCTCATTTAATTTAAGTATACATTTAGATCTATGAGCATGTCTTTTAAAACTATAAGTATTTGTGTTTTTTTTTTTTTTGATTTCTCATGCTATTTTTAATTTCTCAATGAATTTTAGTAAACGTATGTGTTTTAAATCTACAAATACATCTTTAAAGCTATAAGTATTTGTTGTTTGTATTTCATTTTTCCATCCAATTCTCACTTATTGTTCTTTATGATAATTGTAGTTCTTTAAGTTAGCGATTTAATATAAATAAATAAAAGAAGGGAAAAATATTTTATCCCTAAGTACATCTTTCTCGACCTGTAAGTATGAGTTTTATTTACTCACTGCATGCACTAGAATAGAGTTTCAAAACACCAAAATAAATATAAGTATGTCTTTTGCATCCATAAGTACGTCTTTTAAGCACATAAATATTAATTCTGAACATGAGTATGTATTCTGACTTTCTCTCATATTTTCGGTTCAAGTATGCATTTTAAGCACATAAGTATGTCTTTTAAACACATAAGTATTAATTTTCACTTAACTATTTTAAATTTGTTTGCATAAGTTTTTTTGATCCAAGTATGTCTTTTAAGAACCTAAGTATGTCTTTTAAGCACATAAGTATTGATTTTGAACATGAGTATGTATTCTGACTTTCTCTCATATTTTTGGTTCAAGTATGTCTTTATAAGCACAGAAGTATGCCTTATAAGCACATAAGTATTAACTCTGAACATGAGTATGTATTTTTACTTTCTCTCATATTTTTGGTCCAAGTATGTCTTTTAAGCACATAAGTACGTCTTTTAAGCACATACGTATTGATTTTAAACATGAGTATGTATTTTGACTTTCTCTCATATTTTTGGTCCAAGTATGTCTTTTAAGAGCGCACATAAGTATGTCTTTTAAGCACATAAGTATTGAATAATCACTCTACAATTTTTAATTTGTTTGCATAAGTTTTTTTGGTCCAAGTGTGCCTTTTAAGCACATAAGTATTGATTCTGAAAATGAGTATGTATTCTGACTTTCTGTCATATTTTTCGTCCAAGTATGCCTTTTATGCCTATAAGTATGCAAATACGTTTTTTACATTTATTCCATCTATTCCACTGAACTGATATCATGTTAGGAGAGGATATTGTCTCAAAAATTATTGAGGATATTCTATTCCGCTAAAATAAATAATATGATTACAGTGTAAAACATGAAAACAAAATAACTATCAAAGATATATCCTAAGATACAATATTTAGTCAATATTATTTTCATGATATTTAGTCTTTTTATGTTACAAGTATGTCTTTTGATGTTATAAGTAGTGTAAATATGTCTTTTGATATAATAAGTATGCATTTTCCACATATAAGTATGTGTTCTGATTTTCTTACCATTTTTTAGTGTAATTATGTCTTTTGATATTATAATTATGTTTTTTTTATGCTACAAGTATGCATTTTGATGTTAGAAGTATGTCTTTTTATGTTACACATATACGTTTTGAGCACATAAGTATTGATTCTCACTTTACTGTTTTTAATTTGTTTGCATAAGTTTTTTTGGTCCAAGTATGTCTTTTTAGCACATAAGTATGTTTTTTAAGCACATAAGTATTGATTCTGAACATGAGTATGTATTATAATATTCTTTCATATTTTTGGTTCAAATATGTCTTTTAAGCACATAAGTATTGATTATGAACATAAGCATGTATTCTAATATTCTTTCATATTTTTGGTCCAAATATACCTTTTAAGCACGTACATAAGTATGTCTTTTAAGCACATAAATATTGATTCTGAACATGAGTATGTATTCTAAATTTCTCTCATATTTTTTGTCAAAGTATATCTTTTAAAAACATAATTGTGCCTTTTTAGCACATAAGTATTGATTCTCAAAATGAGTATGTAAGTATTCATTCTCAAAATGAGCATGTATTCTAACTTTCTGTCATATTTTTTGTCCATTTTGGTCCAAGTATGTTTTTTAAGCACATAAGTATGTTTTTTTAACATATAAGTATTGATTCTGACTTTATACTGTTTTTATTTGTTTGCATAAGTATTTCGATTCAAGTATGTCTTTTAAGTATATGGATGTCACTTTTAAGCACATGAGTTTGTTTCCAATCTTGATTTTACAGATTTGATTAGCTTATCAATTTTTACATTAATTAATCTCATAGCAAGGATAACTATCATATATATGAGAGAGATGATGAAGTAGTCTGGTCATCTTCTTTTGCGTCATTCTTCCTCCAACTTTACAATAATAATAATAAAACTTTACAATAATAATAATAAATAATTTTTGGATGAGAGATAAATGCATTGGTGGTGTGGAAGTTGGACACAGAGTTCATCCCCAATATGTCCCACCCGGAAACCACCACGCCGCTCCTCCACCACCTTCAGGGTGGCGCCACCGCCTCACGACGTCTCTCCGCCTCAAGACGTCCCTCCTCTCCGAACTCAGCGGGCCGTCGGCAACCTCGGCACCTACATCCCCATAGTGTTGGCACTCACTCTAGTCTCCAATCTCGATCTCTCCACCACTCTCATCTTCACCGTTTTCTACAACATCGCCACCGGAATCCTCTTCGGCACCTCCATGCCCGTCCAGCCTATGAAATCCATCGCTGTCACGGAGAATCCCCATCTGACTGTGACGGTCGCTGTGAGACTCCTCATCTGACTGTGACGGTGCGACTCCCCATCTGACTGTGACGGTGCGATGGTGGTGATGGCTGTGTGACAAGTTTCTTGTTTCTTGCATGTGACGCGATGGTGCGACTTGTACAGATTTATTCCTTTTGTTTTGGGATTTATGGGTTCAACTATATAATTGTATAATATTATGGGTTGAGTTTCATGGGCTGAACTCAAGATGAATGGGCTGTGTTAAAACGGGTCAAAAAGATCCGTCTCATGGAAGGAAATCCGTGAGACGGTAGTCCTGCTAAAAAAACAAACAAATAAATATTTCAGATTATTAATATGTATCAATTAATACTTTACTACCAATCTGATCCCTATTAATTTACATAACTGTGTAATACATCCTGAGTTTCATTAATACTGAAACTCATTTCATTACTTCAAACTTCTTGCTCTCAAGATCCAAACTAAAAATATAACGTAGAAAAAAGATTTAAACTAATATATAATTTAAACACAAAACATATTACAAAAATAGATCATCAGAAACCATTTATTACTATAATTAAAGTACTGCATATAATTATCAACATGTACCACGTACTCTAACATCATTATTTTTTGACATTTTCTTAAATAGACTAGTATCCACAACTTCAAGCATCCATGAGTTAAAATATTTTCTATGGAATGCAACTCCCATGAAGTTGCTTCAAACAACCATTAAAAATTTGATTGAATACATATTATTTTATTTACCATATATTCGTTTAGAGGGTTATGATAATCATATGATGTGTGATAATATATACACCCATCTATTCTACCAAAATATGTTCCACCATGATAATAAATTTAAAAAAGACAAATTTTAATATATAATTTATCAGTATGAAATATAATCTAAAATATATATTACTTACCGTGTAATAATTCTGAAATATTATCTATGTTTAAAATATATAGATTTGATTCTTTTTACACAAGTATCAGAGTTGATCTCCGACATAATCAAATCTATATTTAAGATTGATTTTATTTATATCATTAATTTGGATAGATATAAGATTAGATGAAATTAGTAGAATCAAATCTATGTAATATAATTAAATCAGTTGAATCAAATCTATATATCTTAAACATAGATAATATTTAATTTATTTTATTATTGTACTTTTCATATATTTATAAAATTCTCTGAATATCCTTAATTTTTAAAACTTATCAGGGGTAAAAACTCGTATAATAGACGTTTCAAAAATTGACTTTTTATATATAAAAAAAATAGTAGGGGCGTTTAAAAAATTGGTCAAAATAAGACATTTTTATATATTGTATTAGAATTAGATATTAGACAGATTAGATTAGATTAGATGATAATATATAGTGTACTAAAAATAAATTTGTTGGACAATTCAGGTAAGAGGATACGGATGAGATATATATTTATCGATATTGTTGTAGTAAACCAAAACATTGAATCAAGTCATAGTCAAATATGTTTTTCAATATTCTGGTCCAAGAGTCATCTTGTATTTTGCAATTATTTATGATTTCTATGTCACACAGTAGTATAAGTACGTGAACTTGGTATGACATTTTGTAAGGCAAAAAATCCGAATTTGAGTAATACAATCTTAGAAATTGCAAGCCTTCAAAATTATATTCTCCTGCATTCCATCAAACTGGTATAAGAGCAAGGTTAATAAAAAATGTCAAACAACCTTGTTTCCCTTGTTCCTCGGTTCACCGGTGAAAGGTTTGATTATTGAAGCAATCTAATGAGGTTGTGTCTTGAATCTCAAGACTTGTGGAGCGTCATTGAAGAAGGTGTTGGTGCCCCGGAAGACGAGTCCCAACTCACCGATGCCCAAAGGGATCTCATGAAGAACAAAAGGCAAAAGGATAGGAAGGCTCTCTTCCAAATTTACCAAGCACTAGAAATTCCTATTTATGAGAGAATTTCAAAAGTTGATAGTGCTCAGAAAGCATGGAGAATATTAGATACAACATATTCTGGACATGATCAAGTGAAAAAAGTCCGTTTACAATAGTTGCGGGCTGAATTCGAAAAGCTTGAGATGAAAGAAAATGAAAAGATCTCAGAGTATTTCACTCGTCTTTCTTCCATTATAAATCAAATGGCTTCGAATGGAGAAGTTGTGGAGACTCAAAGAATTGTCGAGAAAGTTCTACGAAGCTTGCCAATTAAATTTGATCATATTGTGGTTGCCATTGAAGAATCAAGTGATCTTTCTTCAATGTCTCTTGAAGGTTTGCAAGGAAGTTTAGAAGCTCATGAGGCTAGAATCCTGCAGAGAAGCACTCAACCTAACTCTTCTCATGATCAAGCTCTAAAATCCCAATTCATATCCACAAAAGGTCAGGGGTCATTTTGTGGACGTGGTAGAGGCCGTGGTGGAAAATATTCCTCAAATCAACATGCTCAAGATCGAAGAAATGAAGAACCCAGACGAGAGGAGAAGGTGTCATCCCACAACTCTCAAAGAGGTAGGGGACGGGGTACTTACAAAGGTACGAAACCTTACTTTGAGTGTAATTTTTGCCATAAGTCTGGACATAAAGAATATGATTGTTGGGAGAAATATCCTGAAAAGAAACCCGTGGCTGGTTTTATGCATGAAAATGAAGGTGAAAAATCTGAAACTCTGTTGCTTGCTTCTGATGGAAGTGTTGAGAATATATGGTATTTGGATAGTGGAGCAAGTAGACATATGACGGGAAATAAAAATTTGTTCTCTACCCTTGTGGAAACTAATAATGGTCAGGTTACCATTGGAGATGCAAAATCTTACAAAATTCAAGGTGTTGGCGAAATTGCTTTTAAATCTAAGACGGAAAAAATTGAGAAGATGTCAGAGGTACTCTACGTACCGGGCTTGCGAAGTAATCTTCTCAGCGTTGGTCACTTACTACGGAAAGGATTTGATTTTCAATTCGTTGGAAATATGTGTATCATGAAGAAGAACAATCAAAATGTTGCAAAGATTGTTTTGGGATCAAACAATTTGTTTCCAATCAAGCTTGAGGTTATCAATGGCATGTGCTTCATTGCTAATTCTAATAATGAAGTTTCAAAGTTATGGCATGATAGGTATGGGCATCTAAATTTTCGGAGTTTGAAGGAGCTATCCACTAAAGGCATTGTCCAAGGATTGCCTAAAATTGAGGAGATTAATGAAGTATGCGAGGAATGCCAATTGGGAAAGCAACACCGTAACTCATTCCCATCGAAATCCAAGTGGCATTCACAATCACCTTTGGAACTTGTCCACACTGATCTTTGTGGACCGATGCAAGTGTCGTCTCTTGGAGGCAGCAAGTTCTTCTTGTTGTTTGTTGATGATTACACAAGAAAAATTTGGGTTTATTGTGTAAAAGAAAAATCTGAGGCTTTCTCTTGCTTTAAAGAGTTCAAATTTCAAGTTGAAAAATATTCTGGCTTTCAAATAAAAAATCTAAGGAGTGACCGGGGTGGAGAATACATGTCTTCTCAGTTTGAAGATTTCTACCAAAATCATGGAATTCGCCGTGAGTTAACAGCCAGGTACTCACCTCAACAAAACGGAGTCGCGGAGCGTAAGAATCGAACAATTATGAACATGGTGAGATGCATGTTAAAGAAGAAAAATATGCCAGCATGTTTTTGGGCGGAAGCGGTGTCTTGTGCTGTTTACCTTATTAACAGATCACCGACAAAGAACTTGGATAACTCTACTCCAAATGAGGTTTGGTACGGTAAAAAACCAAATGTTGGTCACTTGAAAACTTTTGGTTGTCTTGCATATTCTCATATTCCAAATGCTTTGAGATCGAAACTTGATGACAAATCTAAGAAGTGCATTTTCATTGGTTATAGCCAAAGAACTAAAGCTTACAAGCTTTATAATCCAAGAACGAAGAAAATTGTGATTAGCAGAGATGTTTGCTTTGATGAAAATGGCTGTTACAATTTCACAGATTCTTCAGAATTACCCGGATGGCAAACTCTTAATCTTGAAGAAGAAGAACATTTGGAGAATGACGCCGATGTTGGTGTTGAGCAAATTCGGCCTGAACATAATGGGGCTGAACCACAGCAAGATACACCACCGAGAAGAATGAGATCTTTGAGAGAGATCTATGATGCAACTGAAGAAGTAACCACAACAGAGCATGTATACTTTGCATATTTTGCAGGAGAAGATCCGGTCACTTATGATGAAGCATCAAAAGATGAAAAATGGGTGAATGCAATGAAAGAGGAGATCAAGTCTATTGAAAAGAATGATACGTGGGAGCTTACTTCGTTGCCTTCACATAAATCTGCCATTGGAGTGAAGTGGGTGTACAAGACCAAAACCAATCTTGATGGGTCCATCAACAAGCATAAAGCGCGATTGGTTGCGAAAGGATACAAGCAAAAGGAAGGCGAGGATTTCAATGAGGTTTTCGCCCCTGTTTCTAGACTTGATACTGTTCGGTTGATAATCTCTCTTGCAGCTCAAAATGGTTTGAAACTATTACAAATGAATGTAAAATCAGATTTCTTGAATGGCTTTCTTCAAGATGAAATTTATCTTGAGCAACCTCCTGGTTTCGTGAAAAAAGGAGAAGAAGAAAAGGTTTATAAGCTGCATAAGGCATTATATGGGCTGAAGCAATCCCCTCGTGCATGGTATGATCGAATTAATGAATTTTTCTTGAAGTGTGGCTTTGAGAGATGTCCTTTTGAACACACCCTTTATATCAAAAGAAATTCAAAAGGAGGCTTCATGATAGTAAGTCTATATGTTGATGATCTCATTTTTACTGGAGAAGATATGGAGATGTTAACAAAATTCAAAAATTCAATGATGAATGAATTTGAGATGACTGATTTGGGAGAATTGCACCATTTTTTGGGGATTAATGTGCAGCAATCAAAAAATGGCATATTCATCTCACAAGAAAAATACGCAGAGCAAGTGTTGGAAAAATTCAACATGAAGAATGCAAATCCTGTTTCAACCCCTTGTATCACAGGTTTGAAATTGAGTAAGAATGGTGAAGGAAAGCTTGTGGATTCAACTTTGTTTCGAAGCCTTGTTGGAAATTTAATGTATCTCACTACTACAAGGCCCGATATCATGTATGCAGTAAGTTTGATTAGCAGGTTCATGGAGAAACCTTATTCAAATCATTGGGAAGCTGCAAAAAGAATATTGCGATACATCAAAGGAACCATTGATTATGGTATCTTCTATGAAGCTCGTGTGCCCGTGAAGCTAGTGGGGTACACGGATAGTGATCTTGGTGGGAGCATTGATGATTCACGAAGCACTTCAGGTTATGCCTTCAATCTTGGAAGTGGAATTATATCGTGGTGTTCAAAGAAGCAACCGGTTGTGGCACTTTCTACCACCGAAGCCGAATACATCGCAGCATCTTTGGCTGGATGTCAAACTTTATGGCTTAGAGGAATATTGGAGAAACTAAATTTCAAGCAAAGTGATCCTACGATGGTATATTGTGACAATAGTTCTACTATTTCTGTCTCAAAGGATCCAGTTTTGCATGGAAAGACAAAGCATATTCGTTTGCGGTTCCATTTTCTAAGGGAACTTGTTCGCGAAGGAGAACTCAATCTTGAGTATTGTCGAAGTGAAGATCAGATTGCCGATATCTTTACAAAGCCCCTCGGAGGACTGATGTTCTCAAGAAAAGTTGCTGCACTGAGAGTTCGACGGAATTTTGGTTTAGGAGAGGCAATGTTGGAGTAAACCAAAACATTGAATCAAGTCATAGTCAAATATGTCTTTCAATATTCTGGTCCAAGAGTCATCTTGTATTTTGCAATTATTTATGATTTCTATGTCACACAGTAGTATAAGTACGTGAACTTGGTATGACATTTTGTAAGGCAAAAAATCAGAACTTGAGTAATACAATCTCAGAAATTGCAAGCCTTCAAAATTATATTCTCTTGCATTCCATCAGATATGCTTTTATCGAAACCATTTCCCATTCTTGAAGAGCAAGAAAAGGAGTTCTACAACTCCTAGGTTTCTATACTATAAAGTAGTGTCATACACTTACGAGAAGACGTCAAGAACTACGAGATCTGCCCTACCCCAAACTCAGACCGCCACGGCTCCGCCACCGCCACCGCCACCGCCACCGCCACCTGGATCTTATCTAGTACTCGTGATCATACAGTATTGCTTCACCTCCTTAATCGCTCGTACTTAAATCTTGAATCAAATGTGTTTTCCCCAAAGCTATGGATGAATTCTTGGCATATATAATTCGAGTTTTACTAGTGCTTCATGGATGAATTCTTGGCATAAGTTTTACTAATCTTGATTTTCTTTGATCAGGGAGATATAGTTTGTGATCTGAATACTGTGAAGAGCATCCAATATGAAGCAAAATCTATTCACATATCTACCATCTGAGATCATCATCGATATCCTTTCAAGACTCCCAGTTCAAACCATTATTACATGCAAGTGTGTTTGCAAGTCATGGATGGGTTTACTCAAGACTCATGAGTTTGTGGAGTCCCATCTCTCTAAAGCAGCCCCTTGTCTGGTTGTCTATCGATACACCAAGTCATACCTGCACACTTTCTTTGAATTTCAGGGTGATCGATTTGAGGACGAGTTTGAATCTGGGCTCGATCATGCGAGCGACACATGCAACAAGTTCACTCTCCCTTTCCAGGGATTTATAAGAGGTTCAGCAAATTAAATGGTTTACTATTCCTATGAGAAACTCAAATCATGTATGCAATGAGATCACTCGGGAATATATAGAGCTTCAATGTCCTCCTCATGATTTTGTCTACTACTCTTTGACACAAGCGGTCACTTATGGTTTTGGAGTGAGCAAAATAACTGGTCAACATAAGTTGGTTCCAGCAATATAATATAAGCGCTGGTTTCGAATTCCTAAATCCGAACCTGAGTGCCATGTATATACTATTGGAACAGGATCATGGAAAAGAGTGACACATGGAAGCCTTATTTTGTATGGTTCATATGATCGATCTTTTGGGATATGAATTTGGGGCACTTGTCAACGGCAATCTTCACTGGTTGGTTGCTGATTTGGATTTCAAAGCATGGGTTTCTTGCTTTGATCTTGAAACACAAGTTTTTAGTACATTTTCTCCTCCACCTCTTCCTCTAGAAGAAAACTTGCGAATAACGAGTTTGTCTACTATGGGCGATTGCCTGTGTTTATGCAAGAATAATGTTGCCACAATAGAGATCTGGTTGATGAAGGAATATGGAGACCATAAATCTTGGACAAAAGAATTTGTCTTCACTAGGAAGTTTGATGGTGTTAATGGTTTTGATGCTGCCAATGAAGTTATTCACCCTATCAAAATTTTAAAAAACGGTGATATCGTGATGGAATTTGCCTACAACCTTTACTTTTACTCTAAGGAGAACAACAGTACTATTGAAATAATGAACCTATTCAATTGTCATCTTATTGATCGTGTCAACGCCATGCTTCACGTCCCAAGCTTGCTTTCACTCAAGAACTTTAAAATGGAGAATGTAAGTTCATTTTGATTTATTTTGGATATTAGGATTCTTATCTCTATATCAATACTGAATAGATTTCTTGACCATGAAAGGCCATCATACTTCTGTTACTTGATATTCATTCGTTGCTTTATATGATGTCATGTCTTATCTTCACTGTACATGTTCGCTATCTTCTGTACAGGTCATTATGTTAGTTAGAATAATCTTGGGAAAAAATTCATTTATTTATCATCTCTTATTTTGTCTTATTTATCTATTTATTTTTTGTTTTGAGTTTATTATCTATTTAATTTAATAAACTTATTTATGATATTTAATATTTTATTTATCACATATACACATTTATTTTTCACCAATAATTGTTACTCCCTCCGTCCCAGCATTTTTAGCCTACTTGCCATTTTCGTCCGTCCCACTTAAATCTGCCAGCCCCAAAATGGCAAAGAAAAAGTTGCCACTTTTGCACTTTTGCACTCAAAAAGTTGGTTTAAATTACAAAATTGCCACTCAAAAATATTAAAATAACACATCCAATCAAAGTCAACAGCTTTTTCTTAATATGTGTGCCGGTCAAAGTAGGCTAATTTTGGTGGGACGGAGGTAGTATTAATGATTTCGAAAAATTGAAATATTTCATAAATGAGAAGTTTATTATAATTATTTTTAACAGGATATCCTACTTTTATACATATATAAATATAATTATATAAAACAATTATAAAAATATTATTAAAGGAATGACGACAATATAACATATGTAAATTATGAACATATAATTATATAAAATAATTATAAAAATATTAGGAATGACGACAAATAACATATTTAAATTATGAAGATATAATTATATACTATATTGGTGTTTAATATTTATTATGTTCAATTAAAACATCCATGAAATATATACATATATGTGTACACACAATTTAGCAAGTCGTTATATTCATTAATTAAGATATTAAGTTCAGTTAATCAACCCTTATGTAGTATTAAAATTTCTACCAATAAAAGAGGATATACAATTTAAATGTAAAAAATAATATAAATACAAATCTATTCCAACCGATACATTATGAAGTATATATTTAAATATGAAATAGGTCCACTACAACTCAATTTGAATCTATATCTGTATTTATATTAATAAGCTCAAATTGACTCCAATGCCTATGTTAATTGAACATGTATATTATGATTAATCAATTCTTAATTGTTTATATTAATGACCATATATTAAATTTCATTAACTGTCTTCATTTTTGGTATAAAACAAATCAAATTACATTATCATGTATCAAGATAATATGAAAATTTCAGATTCATTAGATATATAACATCTACCTAGCCCCTAGGTTATTATTATTCTATAGGCAAAAACTTGTGTACCCCGGGGGTACGGATCTTAGATCCGTGCCCCCAAATCCGACCCGGCGCGTGGGCAGCCTCCACGCGCCGCCACGCGCGCCCATAGCAAGTCTGGTGTGCGCCCCACACACACCTGATTACCTAGTTGATGATTCAGTGATGGGTATTACACCTATACTCTATTGGTATTACACATATACCCTATAGGTATTACAGAAATATCTTTTATAGTATTACACTGATACCTTAATGGTATTACAGAAATGTCTTTATGGTATTACACTGATACCTTAATGGTATTACAGAAATATCTTTTATGGTATTACACCGATACCTTAATGGTATTACAGAAATGTCTTTATGGTATTACATTAATACCTTAATGGTATTACAGAAATGTCTTTTATGGTATTACACTGATACCTTAATGGTATTACAGAAATGTCTTTATGGTATTACATTAATACCTTAATGGTATTACATTAATTCCACAGTTTTTGTTCATCTCTCAACTTCAAATTTGAGTCATGCATACACCACAGAAACTGGAATGTGAAGAACTTTTGGAACACACATATCATGAAGAAATCATCAGCTTCAGAGGGTAGAAAAACGACCCAGAAAATGATCACTTCAGCAAACATCCTAAAACCTCGGCCTCGGACCTTCTCCAAGCCAGTTTGGTCGAGCCATTAATGTGTGGAAGAAGAAATAGTGGTGCTGATCTCTCAATGTACTCGAGCTCCTTTCCGATGGGGGGTCAGAACCATGTAGGATACTACCACCCTAATTTTGTGAGTGGTACCAATTTCATCATGGATGATGATGGTAAGAACAATGGCTTTCGAGTCGCTAATGATGCTGTTGTAGAAGCTCATGAGGATTTCCTAAGACAGGAGGAGGACATGATCGACATTAATGTCGAGTCCGATGATCTTCAGGGGAAGAAGACTCTTCAGCTTGGAATTGAGAAGGGACCTGAGATTTCGAAGAAGAAGAGGTAGAAAAAGAAGATGGAAAAAATAGAGAAAAAAAAAGAAAAAAAAAATATATATATATAAAATCCGGGTCGGGTTGGGGGTACGGATCCAGGATCCGTACCCCGGGGGCACCCAAGTCCTACTCTATTCTATAACAACTAAAAAAAGACTAATAAAATTAAGAATTGAAATTATTTCATAAGAAGCTAGTCGATTGGCTTGTGTTATCAAAAAACAACTTTTCAAAAATTTGAACAAATCTAGGCAACATATAAAGGTGCAAAAAGTAAGTTTTGAAAATCTAAAAACATATAATTACCGGATTGTCCTTCTATTTTCTATTGAGAAGGGACTATAAAAAGGGTAAGATAGTAATTAGATAAACATTTCCAAAAGTAGAAGAGACACATAGGCGGGAAAATCTTCACTTGCCTTTTTTATAGAAGGTCCTCTTTATATATATATATATATATATATATATATATATATATATAGATATAGATTAGCTATCAAAGTTCTTATATTTTGAATTCAAACACCAACTAACAAGGGTACCATAGTATTATGTAGAATATCAGGTAAACCACCAAGCAGTCACTTATCTTCTTTTCACAGATATCCATTCAAGACTAATGTATATATTTTGAAATAATTTTTTGAGCTTTTTCACATGCAATTAAAAGAAAAAAAAAAGGGGGGGGGGGAGTTTTTTTGGGAAAATTGCAAATTTAGGACAGTAACTATACCCCATTCATCATTTAGGGACATTATGTTTTCGGGCTTTTTATTAGGGACTGTAACTTTCAAAAACGTGCTAATTGAGGACAAATCAGCCCGAATTAAGGAAATTCGGGCCAATTCGCACGTGAATGTCACATGAATGGGCTATTTCGGGCTTTTTGCTTATGTGGCAGCTGATTTATTTCATAATTCAATTTTAAAATTTCCACATCACTAAATTAGAGACACATCACTTATGAGAATGTCACATAACATGAAAGCAAAATCAGAAATCCAAAAAATTATTTTTAAAATCCAAATTGTTTTATAATTTAAAAACAAATCCAAAAACATTCAAAAAAGAAATTGGGAGAGATCTTCTTCTTCTCCGACCAAATAACAGCACAATACCGCTGCGGATCTTCTTCAAACGTCGGATCTTCTTCTCCGACCAACCGTCGTGGTCACGCACTCATAGCACAACACCTATACAGCGCCGCCAATCACGACCACCACACAAACAGAAAGGGGGGAGAAGATAAAGAGAGAGCAGAGAGATAAAGAGATAAAGAGATAAAGAGAGAGCAGAGGGTGGGGAGAAAGAGAGAGGAAACAACAAGAGGGGGGGAGAAGAAGAAAGGGAGAGAGAAATAGAACATTGGAGGAGAAACAGAAAGGGGAAGAAAAGTCAGATCTGCAAACACACAAACCCCACCACCACCGCCACCACCTCCGCTGCGCCCCACCTTCATAGCCCCTTCCTCCGCCCCACCGCCACACAATCCACTCCCATCAAATCCACCTCAATTTCGTGTTTTGAACAGTGTTTTGATTGTTGATTTTTAAAATTTTATGGTGGCAAAAGAAAAGAGGGGTAGAATGAAGGGAGGAGTGTTTGGTCGTTTGAAGAAGGAAACGAAGGGGATCAAAGATGGAGGTCTAGAGATGGAGTCGGAGTGTGGTATTTGCGAGCGGCGGTGCCGTACGGTGGTGGTGGTGGTGGTGGGCGAGGGGGAAGATGATGAACAACATCATCCCATTTCTTTTTCCAATTTACATTTTCTTTTCTTTGTAAAGACAATGTCTATTCTATCCAAAAAAAATTAATTATTCACATTTCATATTATAAAATCACTCATTTAATCTCTACCCCTCTATTTAATTTACTATTTTGATTTTTGATATTTTGTTGTATAAATATAAATTAATGATAATATTTATATTAAAAAAATATAATTATGATGTTAAATATTGTTGTCAAGCTTTTTTTTATTTAAGAATAATAATTACATCTAAAAGATATCTTTTCAGATTTTTTAAATAAAAATATGAATTTTGTAGAGGTGTTGACTTGAATTTGACTTAGTTGGAATATTATGTGGCTTTTGATTTATTTATGTGGCATTTAAAAACAGAAATAATTGATTCATAGGGTGCCACATCAGCAACAAGCCCGAACATGCATAGGCATGTGGCTTAAGCGTGCCAATTAGCCCGAAATTCATCAATTCGGGCTGATTTTCCTCAATCCGCACAATTTTGAAAATTACAGTCCCTAGTACAAAGCCCGAAAAGATAATGTCCCTAAATGATGAATGGGGTATAGTTACTGTCCTAAATTTGCAATTTCCCCAGTTTTTTTACTAAATTGTCTTTCACAACATGATTTTTCCCCCTTGGACCCCATGTAGGCACTCCACTTAAATTAAATATTAAGTTACTTACTTTATTGCATTTCTCTGCTGATGAAAGAGCTTTAAATGCATGATTATTGAGATGGCAATATTTTTGGATATATTTTGGTTGATCCTCTTATAAATTCATTTGTCACTCACTATCACCACTCCCAATTCAAGTATTGGTCTAATTCAACTATCATGAAATCACTTTCCATGGCCAAGCTGTCATCTTCAGAACCTGGAGGAACTACACCACCTTGTGGAGCCTGCAACTGCAAACGACGTCGTGTAATGCCATCACCTTATGCATCATTCATATGTCGTGTCTACAATATCCTTTCTATCTTTGCCCTTCTCTTGATTCCCTTCCACATCCAAATGATCATTAACCCTTCTTCATGGGATTTCATGCACCAACTGCAAACATCTACACAAGCTGGTTATCTTAATTGCAGTGGGGAGCTCAAATCCATGGCCTCTAAACTCCGAGAAGCCGTCACTTTTCTCCCTCTAAAGGACCTTCGCTACTCGAGCAGAGCTCTTGAAGGGCACACGTGGTTCATGAGCTCCACACTCGACACACACGAAAAGGGTGAAGTTCAATTTCAAGAATTCCCTTCTTCGAGAAGTACGAGGATTTTGTGCCTTAAAGGCAGGGATACTCATGATGGTTCACGGAATTCATATGCACTAGCATGGCCTCAAACCCTACCTCCCAATGCCACCCTTCTCAAGGCCCTCACGTTTATCTCCTACAACCATTACGATTTCCACAACATCTGGCACGGTTTATCTGCATTCATGCCTTTCGTTGCGTGGCACATCAAGAATGAATGTCAATCTCCGCCACCAAAGAGATGGGTCCTTTACCATTGGGGTGAACTGAGGACCTCAGTGGAGCCCTGGCTGAGCTCTTTAATGGCAGCCACGTTCGGACCAGACCACTACTCCACCATCGAGGCCTTTGAGAGTACTGGTCATGAAACTGCCTGTTTCGAGAAGGCCGTGGTGATGAGGCACAACGAGGGTGGGATGTCTAGAGAGAGAAGACTGCAAGTGTATGATTTGCTGAGGTGCAAAGCTAGGGTTTTCTGCAACCTCAGTTTGGAAAACGAGAAGGGGTTTGTTCCAGTGGTGCGCATGACCATGCTGTTAAGGAGCGGGCCAAGGTCGTTCAAAAATGACACCGCCGTTATCCAGGTCTTCACCGAGGCCTGCCGTCAAGTTAACGGCTGTCACCTCACGATGGCCTATGCAAACAACCTTAGCTTTTGCGAACAGGTCAAACTGATGAGCTTAACAGACATATTGGTGTCCCCACACGGGGCGCAACTGACCAACATGTTTCTCATGGACAGAAACAGCAGTGTGATGGAGTTCTTCCCAAAGGGGTGGCTCGAGCTCGCCGGAATCGGGCAATATGTCTACCACTGGTTAGCCAGCTGGTCGGGGATGAACCATCGTGGTGCATGGAGGGACCCACGTGGGGATGGTGATACATGCCCCTTCCCCGACCAGGACCCCAGATGTATGTCAATTTACAAGAAGTCTAAAATTGGTTACAACGAAACCTACTTTTATGAATGGGCAATGGAGGTTATGAGTGATGTGAGAATCAGAAAGGCACATCAGATGGCAAACAAGGCTAGACTTCCTTTTTCAACTTCTTGTCCTTGCAAACTAAGCTAATCAATGCCCAATGCTTCTTGTAATTATGTATCCTGTCTTTTAAATTTGTTTCCTTTGATAAACTAACCAGTTATTTGAAGTTATCAAACACAGGCGTGCATTTTTGGATGGGTGTTGTGGGAGGGGATTTTTAATTTTAAGTTTTCAGGTTGATAACTTAGGATTTTGATTTTTCGGGTTTAGTGAATTTTGTCTAATTCGAGTTTGAATAGCACAGTTTGGCTTAAGTGCACATGAGTTCTGCAATTTGAACTTATAGGACCGATTTTGCTGATGTGGATATTAACTTTTAATTTTATTTGTTTTTTGAATAAAAAAATCAAAAAGAAAATAAAAAGAAATCAAAAGTTGGAATTCTAATTCTATTCCCTCCTCCCAATATATCTACGTTCTTGTACTCTATCCTTCCACACATGATCTGCGTTCTTTGTTCAGCGCCCCGATCCTCAAATCTTCCGGTGACCACTATACCACCTCCGGCAAGAACATCGCACACGAAGCACAACTTCTCGCCGCCGTCTCCATCTCTATCCACTCCACCATCTTTCCTTCCACCGCCTCCTCCTCCTCTCCAATTTGCATACATATTGAAAATCGAATATTGCTAAGTTGAAGATTGTTGTTAGAGGAAAAATTTCTAGAATATGGTTAAGACTAAGATTCTTGTTAGAGTAGAGATTATTAATCTATGCAGTGTTTTGAAGATTGTTGTCAGAGTGATTTTTTTTTTTTTTATTTATTTCTAATTTTAAGATTTTTATTTTTATTTTTCCAGTTTTTAATCTTATGTGGCTCGATGATGTGTAAATTTTAATGTCATTGGATTTGCCACTTGTACACTTATATTTACACACAGGCAAAATTAGAAACTTAATCAGCAAATTGGACTCGAAAAGCTTGAAATTACGGATTCACGTGCAATTTCAACCTAATTGAGCAGTTCAGGTGCAAAATACGCGAAGTTCGGAAAATTAATGTTCTAAATTGTCAACTTGAAAATTTAAAGCTCGAAATTGCCAGATTCCTAATTTAAGGGGAAAAGGAAATACTTTTCTTGAAATTATTTTTTTATTGAATATATATTGTATGTTAGCCGTATATTGTTCTTACCATTTTGCTCTACTAATTTTCTCAATCACAAAATTCCAAACCCCAATATTCATTTTATACATTGCTAAGTTTCAGAGATACTTGATACTTGTTGCATTCCACACATGTTGCTCCTTATATATCTCTAGTGTTCTATGATTATTAACCAGCACTCCTTGATCTCAATGTACATGATCAATTTACTTGTTGAACTTTTAATTAATCTGAGTAAGTCTCATGTGAGACTCTCTCGTGTCATTTCATGTAAGACCAATTAATCCATGATCCACACAATTTACAGTTCGTACATATAAATTTATAGATATGAGTTTGGTAAATAGGTAAAAAGGACCCGTCTCACAAAGATCACCCGTGAGATTGTCTCACACAAGTTTTTGTAATTCAATCTATGCTCTATGCAGTTACAATTTTGGTCCTAGTTTTATTACATCCTTTTTTTTCCTTTTTCGTGTTATGTTTATTTTAGTTTCTTCAAGTGATGAGCTAGCTTTTGATTCTTTGAAGTAGAGCATGATACAGCTTTTCTGTTTGTTCATCATCTTCGTGAACTCTATCTCTTGGCCTTATTACTCAAATAATATAGATAATATAGTTCTTGAAATCTTGGATGATTTATTCAGCAATCTTCTTTCTATTAGTTGGTTGATGTTCTTTTCCAGTGTGAAGAACAAGTCTTGACAATGGCAACAACAGAATAGTAAGTTGAGGAAGAAAGATTGCAGTACACAGAAATTGTATGGAGAATTGAGTATAAGTATGTATATTAATTTTTCTATCTTTTCTTTCTACAAAAGTATATACATAATTGTATGGATGTTATCTTTTCTTTCTACAAAAGTATATACATAATTGTATGGATGTTGCCTAAATTTCATGTATAAGCAGTAGCCAAATTAAGCTAATTGGTGAGAACATTGAGAAGAGAAACTCTAGTTTTGAGTAGATTTCTATATAATGATTCCAATCCTTGTTCAACTTCTTGGATCCTCATTTCTGATGACTTCAACTGTTTCAGCATTTTCTTTGCACTCATCTTCTCCGACTTGTTGAAGTTCAAGATACAAACATCCTCGTCACATATGTCTTGCTCGCCCTCAGAATGCACGCGGACGCGGTTGGTTTTAGTGAACTTTGAAATCAATGACCATTTTCTTTCATTTGATCTTTCCTTTTCTCCGCACAAGAGTGTCAATATGGATTTCAGGACCGAAAAACCAAGGGATTCTGTTTCTTTCAAAATTGTTCCAATGGCCTCAACATCTACAGGGAGAGCTGTAGAATTCTGGTTGAAGCTCTTCATGTTCTTGAGGCACCTGTTCACCATTTTATTCATCTTCTTTCTTGAGGCCACGTATGCATTGATCTCTTCTGTGTTGGCTCTTTCAACTCTGCATCTCCTGATTGAGGATTCAAGCTCTTGAACAGATTCCTTGGTCGAACACACAACCTCTCTTGAAAATCCACAAAGATCCACGAGCTTGAGTGATCCCTCGAGCAACTCATTCATCCAAATTTGGCCTTCTTCATTAGAGATGGCTTGTTGGATTGAAGGCATCTGGATCAGATAATTGATCCCTTGATGTAAATCTGTGAGGGTAGCCAAGTTTGCAGATAAAGAAGTGGCTGATGTTGATGTGTTTTCGGAGGACTTCAATCGGCATAAAAGATGTTGGACATCATCCACCAATGGATGAGATTGGGAAGGAAGACTGTTTGATCTGGAATGGAAGTTGGCCATCTTTTCTACTGAATGAAATTAGAACTCAAAAGACTGAATATGTACAATTTGTTTTGTTGAGAAAATATGATGAATGGTTAAAGTATATATAGGAAGATGGAGAAAGAAACAGAAGGAATCATTTACACCTACAACGTCTCTTCTTTGCTGGAATTGAGAAGGTTTGCAATTATTTCTATGATGAAAAGTCTTCTTCATCATGTGGGATTAATTTGCTGTTCTAAACACAACTATGAAAATATTTCAAATCTGATATATTTAATGGCAAATGTTGCATCATAGGGGGAATTTTCTTGTTTTTCGAATAAATTAAATGCCACTGATCATACCTGCAATTAGATCCACAATAGCTGTTGCATTTATTGGCATCCACATTATATATTACACTTAAGATAGTATATATAGGTGTGATGTTCCTCATGTTTAGACAATTAACTCACACGAATGGATTCAAATCTTCATTAGGTATATTAAGCCACATTAAAACACATGCAATTATACACTAGTGCACCTTTATTTATTAAGCATTGTCTGTAGATCTGAAACCTCCACCCCAACCAATTGTTGATTCATCTTAATCTTCAGCATAATTGGATATATGTTATCATGGCTGTCAAGATTGCCCATGTTTACAGATATGCAGTTATAATGTACATGATTGAGCTATTTTTAATTTTCGACTGTTGAAGATCCGGGGAACAAGCAACTCGTGCATACTCATAATCCTTCCATATTCAACTTAATGGTTGAGACATTATAGTTGGAATTTATTCCTTTTGTTTTTTTTGTTTCAATCATGCATCTTCCTATCTATATATACAGCTTATGCCTAAAGGATGTCCACAACAACTTGACTTTCTTTCTCTACTCACATATTCATCAAGCTTTAATTTGAAGAGTTCCATTTGATAAACAAAAAAAAAAAAAAAAGATGGCCAATTTCCATGCCAGATCAAACAGTCTTCCATCTCAATCTCATCCATTAATTGAATCTTTCGAAGATCACTTGTGCAGACTAAAGTCCTCACAAAGCACTTCGACATCTACCTCTTCTGTATGTGCAAACTTGGCTAGCCTCAGAGAATTACATGACGGCGTCAACAATCTGATTCAGATGCCTTCATTCCAACAAGCCATCTCTAACGAGTTGGTGGAGGGATCTCTAAGGCTAGTGGATCTCTGCAGTTTTTCTAGAGAAGTGGTGTGTCTAACAAAAGAATCGGTTCAAGATCTTCAATCCTCCATCAGGAGAAACAAAGCAGCTGATATGAATGCATATGAGGCCTCAAGAAAGAAGATAACAAAGATGGTCAAAAAGTTCTTAAAAAGCTTCAACCAAGGATCAACAGCCCTCCCAGTTGGAGCAATCGAGGCCATGCTCAAAGAAACAGAATCCATTGCTTTCTCTGTCCTGAAATCCGTATTGATGATCTTGTCAGGAGAAAAGGAGAGATCAGATCAAGGGAAATGGTCATTGCTTTCAAAGTTGACGACTCAATCAAAGCGTGTGCATTCTGAGGTGGAACAGGATTTGTGTTTCTTGAACATCCATAAGTCTCAGAAGACCATCAACAGCTTGACAATGTCGGAAGAGTTGAAGGCATCAGAAATGATCATTCAAGAAATAGAAGAGGGTTTAGATTCCTTATTTAGAAACTTAATCAAAACTAGAGTCACTCTTCTTAATGCTCTTAGCCATTAAGAGCTCATTTTTGTAAATCTTTATACATCTGTAAATGAAATCAAGAATCAATATTGACACACCATTACACATATTTTGTTGCCAAATTTATCTGATGCTCTCTATCCCTGTCTACTCTCAAAATTACTCATGTTTTGTGAACTGCCAAGACATCTAATTTCACACGGGATATTGTATGGTGAATATAGCAATTTTTTACATCCATTAATAATTTATCATATAATGACATAATTCAGCATTACAACAATGTAAATATCATTTGTATATATATCAATGGTGATGCAATTATTATACAATTAGCTGCAAGATTCCTCTTGTACTAAATTATTGTTTAGCTGAACTAAAACTATAGGTATAATTTTATGAATAAATTAGGCCCATGTTGATTGATAATTAAGTACTACACCTAATAAAATGTTAGTTATTTGATAAATCAATGAATAAATAAACATACATGTCCATCCAATGATCTGAAATATTTAGAAGTAATCCAAATCAATAATGCTTCTTAATGATGCACGTTTGAGATTGCTCTGTTGTGCTTTTCCATCAGTCCATATCTGAAGATGAAACAATACTTAAAATTAGGGTTTACAGTCGAATTAGGCATAATCCATTTTGAAAGAAAAAATAATTAAAAAACAAAAAGGGTACATTACCAATGGAATTCCAAGTTAATTAACAACAGGTTATAATCAGTCCGTAATTTTTCCCCCGTCGCCTGCCTCTCGCGTCTTCCGCCGCCAATCGGCCAGCCTAGCTCACTGCCGCCACTTGCGCCTGCCGCTCTTGCCACTGCCACTCGCGTCTTCTTCCCCCACTGCCACGCTCGCCGCCGCCAACAGCTTCTTCTTCTTCTTCCCCAAAATCTGCTTCTTCTTCGCCATTAAAATCTGTTCTTTCTTCTTCCCCCAACTGCTTTTTCTTCGCCATTAAAATCTGCTTCTTCTTCTTCCAAAATCTGCGTCTTCTTCGCGGCGGTGGGGAGCTTCGTGGATAAACCGGCGGTGGATGGGATCAACAGTGAGAGCAGATCCCTTTTCTCACGCTCTATGTGTGTTGGTCTGTGTGTGGAGTCGCGGCCGCCTCGCTCGTGGGAAGTGGTGGTGGTTGGTGGAGGAGGCGCTAGGTGGAGTCGCTGGCAAAGTCGCCGGCAAAGACTATGGAAGAAGACGAGAAAGGGCGTATCATATTATTGAAATTAAATATCAATTTAAGAAATGACACGTGTTCCGATAAGCCACATCAGCCACTCTGATAAGCCACATCAGCACAATTCATCTGGATTTTGAAATTAATTTGATTAAATTTGAAATCCTAAAAATAAATTGATGAAAATCGGATAGTAGTTTTTTAAGTGGACGTAAAACAAATTTTTTCCAGAAATATTTTTTTGATTTTTATTGATTATTACCAACGGAGATTAACGTCGATAAATTAGCATTCTAAAAATATATTATCGGGTCAACCAATCAATTTCTTTGAATAATTTTCTTTAAAAGTATCTCGAGACACTTCACTAAAATAATTAACATTAAAATATTTCAATTCTTTTTATAAAAAAAACATTTTCTATCTTGATCATCATCAAGAAAATCATTCTCATACGCACGTGCACAAACTTTTCTAAAAATTGTGTGTATTTATTCAATATCATTTAATCAAACATTGGAATGTAGGGAAAAAAAACAATCTTAGTTGTAGAGGGATATTTTATTTTATTTTAAAATAAAAAACTTAAATTTGAAATAGCTGCAATTATAATGTGTGGAAACTAATGAAAAAAAAAAGTGCATTTCCTAATTATTGAGTGGTAAATAGTTGGAATATACAATTTATGGGATTTTTTTTTTTGTCGGTAGAAATTAGAGCCGTAATATGTGCTAGGTCCGGGCCAGCCCTCGCACCTAAAGTGGAGGGTTGGACTAACATTTAGAAGGGTCAAAAATTAAATTTTCATTTAATATACATATGAAAATATATAATATTAATAAGAATTACCGTTTAATATAAATAATTATTTTTCAATATATTAAAGTTGATCACTTATTTAAAGGAATGGAAGAATTTTAGAGAAATTTATACTTTATGTAATATTTTTTACATGTACTTCAACATATATAAGGTCAAATAAAGAGTTAAAATAATTATAAATATTAGAGTAGGACTCATGTGAGACCGTCTCACGGATCCCTTCCGTGAGACGGATCTTTTTGACCCAGTTTAACCCAACCTGTCACATTAATTATAGCCCACATAGGCTAGCCCATGGAGTTTGACCCATAATAATAGTCCAACACACTAATTTTACTTTCATCTAACCTAGCCCATTAATATAAAAACACATTTTGTGTCTTGTTGCACCACTGTCGCATCACTCTTCTCGCCGCACCGCCGCACCACCACACCTTTTTTTTTTTTTTTATCATTATCAAGAAACAACATGCTTACAGAAATTTTGCAAATATATATTGGTAACTCCTCAGATAAATAGCAAAATCGTAGGGTCATTAGACTCACGCTGGGCAGTGTCATGCTCTTACGCGTCGCCGCTCGAATGGAATTGTCAGCCGCAGACTCCGCCAGCGTCGCCCACACTTCGGTGGCGGACACGGTTATGTAGTACGTTGTGCTGCGGAGAGACTTAATCGACACGTGGCCGCTGGGGAGCGTGGTAACACAAGGCTGCCATGCCTCCGTCGCCGCAGTCTGGGCTCACAAGGATGATCCCGACACTCTCTTCTACTGTTCCCCTTCCAATCTCGATTCTATGCACAAGGTTACTCTTGAAGTAAAGGGTGAAACTCATTTACTCAACTTATCAGAGAAGATAAAAGCTGGTGGAATTGCTCATAAGTTGCGGGTCGAACAACCCGAGAACTTCCTAACATGCCTTGACATAAAACCTTACCCAAAGTTCGTTGTATCATCATTATGAAATTATTTCATTGTTTTGGTGTTTTTGTTTTGGTTTTCTATTTTTTTTACAGGTGGAAAAGACGTACTTATGAATGCAAAAGACATGCTTATATTTATTTTAGTGTTTTGAAACTACAAAATGCATACTTATATCTATTTTGGTGTTTTGAAACTCTATTTTAGTGCATGCAATGAATCGATAAAACTCATACTTACATGTGAAAAAGACGTACTTATGAATGCAAAAGACATGCTTATATTTATTTTAGTGTTTTGAAACTACAAAATGCATACTTATAACTATTTTGGTGTTTTGAAACTCTGTTTTAGTGCATGCAATGAATCAATAAAACTCATACTTACAGGTGGAAAAGACGTACTTATGAATGCAAAAGACATGCTTATATTTATTTTAGTGTTTTAAAACTACAAAATTCATACTTATATCTATTTTGGTGTTTTGAAACTCTGTTTTAGTGCATGCAGTGAATCAATAAAACTCATACTTACAGGTCGAAAAGATGTACTTATGAATGCAAAAGACATGCTTATATTTATTTTAGTGTTTTGAAACTTTGTTTAAGTGTATGCAGTGAGTAAATAAATACAAATAACACATGCCTATAATTATATAAAGTCATACTTATAGCTATGAAAGATGTACTTTTCTGTAAATCATTGACTAACTAATAATTAAATTCATCAATTCTATTCGACTTTTAGAAGAGAATTCTAAAATGATAAAGTGAACTGAAATTTGGTCCCTTGAAGATCTCCCTCTTTGGTGATCGCCACGTCGGAAAATCCTCTTTTCTGATCAATATTAATGTGCTTAAAAGACACACTTATGTGCTTAAAAGACATATTTGGACCAGAAATATGAAAGAATTTAGAATACATACTCATGTTCATGATCAATATTTATGTGCTTAAAAGACACATTTATGTGCTTAAAAGGCATACTTAATGGACCATAAATATGAAAGAATTTAGAATACATAATCATGTTCAGGATCAATACTTATGTGCTAAAAATGCATACTTATGTGCTTAAAAGGCATACATGGACCAAAAATATGAGAGAAATTTACATAATCATGTTCAAGATCAATACTTATGTGCTTAAAAGACACATTTATGTGCTTAAAAGACACATTTATGTGCTTAAAAGGCATACTTAATGGACCATAAATATGAAAGAATTTAGAATACATAATCATGTTCAGGATCAATACTTATGTGCTAAAAATGCATACTTATGTGCTTAAAAGGCATACATGGACCAAAAATATGAGAGAAATTTAGAATACATATTCATGTTCATATCAATACGTATGTGCTTAAAAGACACACTTATATGCTTAAAAGGCATACTTGGACAAAAAAAATGAAAGAAATTTAGAATACATACTCATGTTCAGAATCAAATTTAAGAAAACTCATTGTCTAATTTCCACAAAAACTAATAAAAGTAAAGTTAAAAATACAGAATTTGTAATCCAACTGAAACATTGAAACCATCATTAACTCTACACATTCAACATCTAAAGTAATATTATTATTGCATCGATAAAAAAGTAGCATGATTGGAACTCAAAAACAGCCGTCTAGGTAGATGATTCTGGATATCATCATACAACGCACATCACGCTATTTCAAGTATTCCTCTTTCTCGCCCTCATCTTTTCCGTTTAAATTATCTGACATCTCATTTCCCAAATTGCCCTTGGTTCCGCCGAAGCATTCCCACTCTCAATTCCTTTCAAGAAAACCAAAACAGTCTCATTAATGCTAATCAATAATTGGATTAAACTCGAATTGAAGAACACCACTACGGAAGCAGTTTGCAACGTAACTTCAATCCACGAAATAAATCGCTTGGAGTAATAGAAATATAATAAAGGTAAAAGGCACAACAGGAGCAGATAATGCATATATCTCACTAGTTAATATATCATTGATGATAATCAATACAGATACATTTCCACATTGGTTCTTTTACAACAAGTACTTGGTCTTAATCTCCACATAATTCCAGAGCCGAACTTCACCTCCTTCTACATTCAAGAAAAAAACCCTTCACCATGAAAGCACAAAATCAAGAGCTATAGCTCCCAAGCTACCTTCTTGTTGGCAGAAATCTCAAAGGAAGCCGAAAATGAGCTGGCCCATCAAACGACCGTACAGTACCAAAACTCAAGCTGAAAGAAATAACTAAAAAAAGGAAGGTGTAGCCCACGTGCATAGAAGAGAAATGGCGGGGAATATCCAGATGTGGCGGAGCAGCCAAGATCAAGGCGGTGGTAGAGGGGGAAAGAATCTTGGAAGTCGCCAGAAAACCCAACACCATAAAATAAAATAAGAATTATAAAATTCCTCAATTCTATTCTCAAATTTACAGCTAACAATGTTATTGATTTCATAAAATTCCTCAATTCCATTCTCAAAATTACAGCAAACAATATTATTGATTTCACCCCTGATTTTAACAGAAAACCCCATAACTATACCCATGAAATTGCACCCATGATGAAAGTCAAAAACCCTAACTGATATATGAATGTTTACCGTTATTTCGAAGAGCAAAAGGATGGCGAAGACGATGAAGGTGGCGACAGTGAGTCATGCGACGGTGAGACTGTTCTCCTTTGGTGGGGGTGTGCGACGGTTTGTGTGGCTGTTTTCTCTTCTTCTTTTTTCTAATATGGGCTACGTGGGTTGTAGTGTTTTGTTTAATTATTTGGGCTTAATATGTATAATGCTATGGGCTGGGCTTCATGGGCTGAAAGTTGGATGATTGGGTTGGGCCAAAGCGGGTCAAAAAGATCCGTCTCACGGAAGGGAATCCGTGAGACGGTCTCATATGAGTTTTTGCGTAAACATTATTATTTTTATTTTTTAAAATAACATTAATATTTTAAAAATAAAAAAATTGAAGAAAAGAAAAAATTCTAATGGATTGAACCATTGGTGGATTGAACTGGGTCGAGGTTTTTCAGTACACCAAAATGACGAACAACCCACATTAAATTAAATTTAAAATTAGCGTGACACTCGTGTGCCCTAGGGGCATGGTGCCCCTAATATTAATCATTATATGGTGTTAAATATATACTCTACAGGTGTCATGTATATACTCTTCAGATATCACATGTATACTTCTATATACATATAATTCCTGTAGGATATATTTATAAAACCAAGAAATATAATACTTATAGAGTATATATATAACACCTGAAGAACATGTATATAACACTTAGATCCGTGCCCAATGTGCCCCTGGGGTATATAAGTTTTTGCCTTAAAATTAATCCTTTCATATGCTAAAATAAATTTTAGATTATATAAAATTACGGGTTAAATGCGCGAAACCCCCTTGTGTTTACGAAATGTTGCGTCGGACCCCCCTGTGATAAGGAAATTGCATGGAGAATACGTGGAAGTTCATAAATTCAAAGCGAAATACCCAAAATCGTCAGACTTCATGGGAGTGTATTGCACGCACCTGAAGTGCGAATTTTCTTGATTTATGACCATTATTTGACTGTGAAAAGACAAAATTAACCCATTTACATTATATATGTTTGTACATTTTAAATCATTGTGATTGCATCAAAACCCCCATGAAAATTTAATCATTCAAGTACAATTATTTGTTTTAATTTTAATAATTGAGAAAATTAAATTGATAAAAAAATGTAATAATTTTAATAATTGAAAAAATATTTAAAAAACTTGTTACAATTTATATATATATATATATATAAAAGCAGAATATTCTGTCAAAAATAGTTATAATAAATGGCTCATTTATTAAATATTTCCATTTTAATAAATCATTAATAACTTTTATTTTAAATTTATTAATAAACAAATACATAAATATTAATATTTAATACATTTAATTTTATATTTATTGTATAGAAACTCAAATGAAAAAGTAAATAGATAAATTTATCTACATATTTCTATACTATAATAACAGAGGAAAAGTTTGAAATATTTACAGAAATACTATTTTCTCAACAACAAAGTGTCACATCAATAATATTTTTATTTTGCATTTTTTATTATTTAATCCATTCAATTTATAATATATATATATATATATATATTATTTTAGTTTATTCTTATTTTATATATACTAATTAAGTTATTTTTTATTGAATAATTTCTTATACACCAACAATAGATAATGTTCAAACAATAATTTCAATAATAAATATTAATTTGTTTGGGGAAAATTGTATCATATTTAATATAAATATAATTTATAAATAAGTGTAACACTATTAAATATACATATATATACATATATGTATATATATAATGTATTTAGTGTGAAATTATATGTCATCTAAGTATTTTTTAAATTAATATTTGTAAGTATCCCATCAACAATTTTTTTTATTTTGCATTTTTTACTATTTAATCAATTTGATCTAATAATATAAAAATTATATTAATTTATTCTCATTTTATCGATCTTAATAAATTAATTTTTATTGAAAAATTTATAAAAAATCAACAATAGATATCCAAACAATAATTTCAATAATAAATGTTAATTTTCATGGGGATAATTTATACCATAATAATATAAATTAATAAATAAATATAAAACTATTAAAGATGTGTGTATATACATATATGTATATATAATATGTTTTTAGTTTGAATTGTATGTCATCTTAAATATTTTTTAAATTATAAATATCTCATAATCAAATAAAATTTTAGCCTTTTACTTTACACTTAGGACTTCGTATATTTTTATATGAGAGTACATATTTTGAATTTATATGGCTCACCTGATTATTTAAATTATATGCTTAATTTATAATTATATTGTCATCATCATGATCGTAGACTACTACTACATTTTGATTCTCTTAAATCGTAATGATCAATGTCTTGCTATATCAATTAATTTACATGATACTTATAAATGAATAATTATCTGTCATCTTCAATGTTAAGCGATATTAATAAAAAAATTATAATTCAATTTATTTTGAAATAAAAGGTTGAAAATACATAATTGACAGTGCTTATATCAAGTTCCTACGTAAAATTTCTAATTTTATTATGTAATGTTTCTATATATACATACTCACACACATGTATTTAATTTAAATAATTGAATTTGATTTTTAATTCATAATTTTTTTAGTTTTTTTAGTATATTTAATATAAGTGATTGAAGATATTAGTTTGTAACACAAGTGATAAAAAAAAAATGTTTCGACTATAATTGTTGTGTATAAAGAAGTTTTTAAAAAACTTACAAACTTTACAAGTAGAATTAACAATTTTGATTTGAAGATCATGATATTGATACTTTTGTTTTTAGGATTAATTATAGATTAGTGAATCGGATGTGTATAATATCAATATATTGTTGTGAATTGAATATCTTAAGCAAATTTATACTTTCTTAGTTATTAAATATTATATTGTCTTTTATATACTAAAATTACTTACACTATATTATGAAATAATTAATATATTTATCAATATTATATCACAAAATGTGCATCGCGCAGGTGCGAGTACTAGTTTTAATAATTACATCTTCTTCATCAATTCTAAATTGAAAAAAAAATTGAAAACAATTTTAATCTCACTGCCACCGTTTTTTTTTTTTCATCAAAAACTTTCATTGAATTGAATTAGCATCTTCAACCAAATCACATTCAGAACTTCAATAATTATTACAATTGGAAAAATCCAAAACTCTGCACAAACTTTAAATTTCATTCTGCACAAACAAGAAATAAGAAAATCAATTGAACAAAAACTAATTAAACTTCTATTAACGGATTAAAATCACACTACAATTTCTCCCAAACACAAAAGAAGCTAGTTCCATCACTACCACTACAAAAATCTCACTACCTAGTTGTCACCGCACATCGCCGCCGTCGCCGTGGGACATGGGCCAAACAAACTTCAACCAACAACATAGCCACAAACAAAATGCAACACACATACACACACACAGAGAAACCCACGAACTGCACCGCCGCGGGAAGCAGCGGCCAAAGCAGATACCGCCGGTGCGACCACAGCGCCGGCCAAACCGAGAGAGAGAGAGAGAGAGCAGTTCTTAGAAACAAGAGAGAAAGAGATCCAGATCCGATGAGTGGACGGCGGCGGAGGATCCAGATCCGAAGCGGCGCAGCACGGCGGCCGTGGAATCGGATCCGAAGCTCATCTCCATGGAAGCCGATGGAAAGAAAAGAGAGGAAGAGAGGGGAGAGAGAAAAGAGGGTGGTGGCGGCGGAATGACAACGACATCGGCGACGATGGGTTCGTCACCGACAGCGTTGGTGGCGGCCGTGGCTAAATGGGGGAGAAGAAATGGGTTTGCAATGGGGGGAGAAGACACGAGTTTGCAGCGGTTGTGGTGAAGGTCTTGGGTTTAGAAATTTGATATGATCTAGGGATATTTTTGCAAATTCCAAGTTTTTATAAAAATTGGGGTTTAATCCCTATTTTTTTTAAAATTATAAGTTGAACCCCAAGGTTTGTTAAGATTATGTTTTAACCCCAAGGAATATCATGGACATAACGGGAAATGAGATGCAAAAATTTAAAGGCGTTAATACTAGTTAAATTAAATGGACGTGTGTCGAATTTATGAACTTCCACGTGTTCTCCATGCAATTTCCTTGTCACAAGGGGGTCCGACGCAACATTTCGTAAATACAATGGAGTTTCGCGCATTTAACCCATAAAATTACTTATCGTTCATCCATATTAATCCTTTCAACCATAACCCATAAACTGGATCCATCCGAGGAGAAAAAGGCCATTTTGTCTATAAACACTATTTTGTTTTGTCGTTAAAATTTTGTTACTCTAATTGACTAGATTTCCGTTCGAGTAAGAAACATAAGTCTTGACAATTGCAACAACATAACAGACTTGGAGTTGATGATTGAGAGCAGAATTTTATGGAGAATCGAATGTGTTTTGTATATTTGTTTTCTATCTTTTGCACAAAAAATATACAACTTTTGTGGATATTGTCAAAATTTAATACATGAACTATCCAAAAGAAGCTAATTGGTAAGAACATTGAGAAGTGAAACTCTAGTTTTGAGTAGACTTCTATATAATGTATCCAATCCTTGTTCAACTTCTTGGATCCTCATTTCTGATGTGTTCAACTGTTTTAGCATCTTCTTTGCACTCTCTGACTTGTTGATCTTCAAGATACAAACATCTTCGTCACAACTTTCTTGCTCGCCCTCAGAATACACGCGGTTGGTTTTAGTGAACTTTGAAATCAATGACCATTTTCTTTCATTTGATCTTTCCTTTTCTCCAGACAGGAGTGTCAATACGGACTTTAGGACTGAGAAACCAAGGGATTCTGTTTCTTTCAAGACTGTTCCAATGGCCTCAAGATCTACTGGGACTTCTCTAGAATTCTGGTTGAAGCTCTTCATGTTCTTGAGGCACTTGTTCACCATTTTATTCATCTTCTTTCTTGAGGCCAAATATGCATTGATCTCTTCTGTGTTGGCTGTTTCACCTCTGCTTCTCCTGATTGAGGATTCAAGCTCTTGAACAGTTTCCTTGGTCGAACACACAACGTCTCTTGAAAATCCACAAAGATCTACGAGCCTGAGCGATCCCTCAAGCAACTCATTCATCCAAATTTGGCCTTCTTTTGAGATAGCTTGTTGGACTGAAGGCATCTGGATCAGATTATTGATTCCGTGATGTAAATCTGTGAGGGTAGCCAAGTTTGCAGATATAGAAGTGGCTGATGTTGATGTGTTTTGAGACGACTTCAAACGGCACAAAAGATGTTGGACATCATCCATCAATGGATGAGATTGAGATGGAAGACTGTTTGATCTAGAATGGAAGTTGGCCATCTTTTTTCTATTGAATGAAATTGTAAATGAAAAGGCTGAATATGACAATTTGTTTTGCAGAGAAAATATGATGAATGGTTAAAGTATATATAGGAAGATGGAGAAAGAAAACAAAAGGAATCACTTCCACCTACAATGCCTCTTTCATTGCTGGAAATTGAAATAATTGCGATCGTGTGCAATTAATGCTCCCCGAAATTTGAGCAAACAACAGATAATGAAATACAATGAACAGATCTTGGCTGCATTATTCACACTGATCTTGAAACATTAGGAATCTTGAAAGCCATTAAATCATTTTAATAATTCATGAAGCATCATCAGCTTATCATAGTTAATTGACAAGTATTTATTACAGAGGTGTTTCTGATCTTCAGACATGGAGAAACACAACACAGTCTCATACGTGCATCATTAAGAAGCATTATTTGATTTAGATTACTTCCAAATATTTCAGATCATTGAGTGGACATATATGTTTATTTATTCATTGAATTTATCAAAGAACTAATATTTTATTAGGTGTAATTAATTATCAATCAACATGGCCTAATTTATTCATGAAATTATGCCCATTGTTTGTGTTCAGCTAAACAATAATTTTGAAGAAGTGGAATCTTGCAGCTAGTTGTAGAATAATTGCATCACCAAGCTTAAAAATGATTATTTACATTGTTGTAATGCTGAATTATATATATCATGAATTATTAATGGATGTAAAAAAATTGCTATGTTCACCATACAATATCCCATGTGAAATTAGATGTCTTGGCAGTTGATCACAAAACATGAGTAATTTTGAGTAGACATATATAGAGAGCATCAGATAAATTTGGCAACAAAATATATGTGTAATGGTGTGTCAATATTGATTCTTGATTTCATTTACAGATGTATAAAGATTTACAAAAATGAGCTCTTAATGGCTAAGAGCATTAAGAAGAGTGACTCTAGTTTTGATTAAGTTTCTAAATAAGGAATCTAAACCCTCTTCTATTTCTTGAATGATCATTTCTGATGCCTTCAACTCTTCCGACATTGTCAAGCTGTTGATGGTCTTCTGAGACTTATGGATGTTCAAGAAACACAAATCCTGTTCCACCTCAGAATGCACACGCTTTGATTGAGTCGTCAACTTTGAAAGCAATGACCATTTCCCTTGATCTGATCTCTCCTTTTCTCCTGACAAGATCATCAATACGGATTTCAGGACAGAGAAAGCAATGGATTCTGTTTCTTTGAGCATGGCCTCGATTGCTCCAACTGGGAGGGCTGTTGATCCTTGGTTGAAGCTTTTTAAGAACTTTTTGACCATCTTTGTTATCTTCTTTCTTGAGGCCTCATATGCATTCATATCAGCTGCTTTGTTTCTCCTGATGGAGGATTGAAGATCTTGAACCGATTCTTTTGTTAGACACACCACTTCTCTAGAAAAACTGCAGAGATCCACTAGCCTTAGAGATCCCTCCACCAACTCGTTAGAGATGGCTTGTTGGAATGAAGGCATCTGAATCAGATTGTTGACGCCGTCATGTAATTCTCTGAGGCTAGCCAAGTTTGCACATACAGAAGAGGTAGATGTCGAAGTGCTTTGTGAGGACTTTAGTCTGCACAAGTGATCTTCGAAAGATTCAATTAATGGATGAGATTGAGATGGAAGACTGTTTGATCTGGCATGGAAATTGGCCATCTTTTTTTTTTTTTTTGTTTATCAAATGGAACTCTTCAAATTAAAGCTTGATGAATATGTGAGTAGAGAAAGAAAGTCAAGTTGTTGTGGACATCCTTTAGGCATAAGCTGTATATATAGATAGGAAGATGCATCATTGAAACAAAAAAAACAAAAGGAATAAATTCCAACTATAATGTCTCAACCATTAAGTTGAATATGGAAGGATTATGAGTATGCACGAGTTGCTTGTTCCCCGGATCTTCAACAGTCGAAAATTAAAAATAGCTCAATCATATACATTATAACTGCATATCTGTAAAACATGAGGAATCTTGACAGCAATGAATAACATTTAGCTAATTATGCTGAATGTAATGAAGAGGAATCAAGTCTCAAGTCTCAGACAATGCCTAATAAAAAAATTGGTGTATAATTGCATGCATGTGTTTTTATATGGCCTAATGTGTAATACACTTGTTTAACTAATCAAGATTTGATACCATTCGTGTGAAGAAATTAAGTATTTTCTTTCCTTGTTTGTCTAAACATGAGGAACATCACACCTACATACATATATTATCTTAGTGATAATATATCATGTGGATGCCAATAAATGCAAGCACCTATTGTGGATCTAATTGCAGGTATGATCAGTGGCATTTAATTTATTCGAAAAACAAGAAAATTCCCCCTATGATGCAACATTTGCCATAAAATATATCAGATTTGAAATATTTTCATAGTTGTGTTTAGAACAGCATAATCCCACATGATGAACAAGACTATTCTAATTGGAATTGTCTTGTGAGAATGAAACAGAAAGTATTGATGACAGGCAAGCGAAACGAGATAGTTTTCCCATCTTCATCATCTATATAAACATGTATAGATGCACCAAGTTTGATCATTTAAGTAAAAGGCTAAACTCCATTTCCATCAGAATCTTATCGGGCCTTGATCAGTCGTACGAGTGCATGCATCACTGATTTTCTTCAGCTGTCTCTCAGCCACTTAGAAGTAACAGAAAATGGGCCTAAAACTAGTGATGAAATCATGACAATTGTTGGATTTGTGTGGTGATTATTAAGGTTCTTGTCAGAAACAGAGGAAGGCATGATATGAGGGTTATGAAGGTGATGCTGTTTGTTGCTGTTATTACTATGTTGATGTGTTTTGAGACGACTTCAAAAGATGTTGGACATCTTCCATTAAAGGATGTGATTTAGATGGAAATCTGTTTGATCTACAATGGAAGTTGGCCATCTTTTTATATATCAAATGAACTTCTTAAGGATGAATATACCAAGTCGTTTTGTTGAGAAAAGAAGAATACTGTGGTGGTCTGTAAACTTCCACGACATTGCATTCTCATTTCATATATGGCACCAAATGATGCTGACAAGAAAATATGGATTTGTCGTTGAAACGTTTGGATTAAATTAAGATGATTTAGCTTATGAAATATACTACATATAATTGTATATTTAAAAAAAAAATTGAATGAGATTTCAATATGAGATTATATTACAAATATATAAGACAAGAGTTTCCTTACTCCTTGAAAACAGACTTATGAACTCGTAATGGGTTGTTTGCAACCTCTAAAAATTTATTAAGTTACGGTAATTCCACTAAATCCTCTGAATTATTCAAGTTTTTGTATTTTATCCATTAAATTTGATTCTCTTCACTTTACATTCAAAACAATGTTTGCTATTGAACTTCAGTTTTTAACTCACAAATTTCTTTCAATAATTATCCTACAAATTCGTTAAATAGTTCGAAATGTTCAAGTAAACAGCTAAAATGATGCTTACTATTTAATTTTCATTCTCAAACGATATTAGAAATTATTTTATTATCGTGGTCTTAGTATTTGGAATAAACACTTTTTTTTTTTAGGGATAAAGGCTAAAATTATACAGTTATTTTAAATCTAATTGAATAAGAGCAAGTTATGATTTTTTTTGGTCAAACGGTCAATCCATGTAATTGAATAAATGTGATGAACAAAAGTCTAGAATATACAAATATTGGAGGACTTTAGTTTTGTATATATACATTGGAAGGCAGAAAAATCAAAAGAAATATGAATGGATAATATTCCAAACACGTAGAGCTTCAGCCTCCCCAAGCAAGAATCCCCCAATCTATGGCTTCCCTTCAATCCTAAAACCCCCTTAACATTTTCCTTCTCTACTTATTTATATCCATTTTCGCATTCTCTTCATCAACTATCATTTTCCCACTTCTCATTAACCCCTTAACCATGGCGTCGCCATTAACGAACCCTTCTCTTTCCTCCAACTTCTTTGGTGCCCAAATCTTCATTTCTCCTCCCACGCCTAAAACTGCTCCCAGAAAATTCATTGTCCCACAATCGATTCTTAGCAGGAAGAATTCTGAGAAATTGAAGAATATTCCAAATCATGCAGCTTTGGCTGCTTTGCTCTTCTCTTCAATTACTCCGCAAGCATTAGCTGTGGATGCTACTCCACCACCCGCTCCTGCTCCGCAGGTGATCGAAATGGAGGCCCAGCAGACCGGCACGTCATCGCCCTTTTCCCAGAATCTGATCTTGAATGCTCCGAAGCCTCAGGCCCAGTCCAATTCGGATCTGCCTGATGGTTCCCAGTGGCGTTACAGTGAATTCTTGAATGCGGTGAAGAAGGGCAAGGTTGAGAGAGTGAGGTTTAATAAAGACGGCGGTGCCCTTCAGTTGACGGCGGTGGATGGTCGGAGGGCAGCTGTGATTGTGCCCAACGACCCTGATTTGATCGACATTTTGGCGATGAACGGTGTTGATATATCGGTTTCTGAGGGTGATTCTGGAAATGGGCTCTTCAGTTTTATTGGGAATTTGCTGTTTCCGTTTCTTGCTTTTGCAGGGCTTTTCTTTCTCTTTAGACGGGCCCAGGGCGGGCCGGGAGGACCCGGAGGGCTTGGCGGGCCGATGGACTTTGGCAGGTCAAAGTCCAAGTTCCAGGAGGTGCCTGAAACCGGTGTCTCCTTTGCTGATGTGGCAGGTGCTGATCAAGCAAAATTGGAATTGCAAGAAGTGGTTGATTTCTTGAAAAACCCTGACAAGTACACTGCATTGGGTGCTAAAATCCCGAAAGGTTGCCTTTTGGTGGGCCCACCAGGTACCGGAAAGACCCTTCTGGCAAGGGCGGTGGCCGGAGAGGCTGGGGTGCCATTCTTTTCATGTGCAGCTTCAGAGTTTGTTGAGCTGTTTGTAGGTGTTGGAGCTTCTAGGGTGAGGGATTTGTTCGAGAAGGCGAAGGCAAAAGCACCTTGCATTGTGTTCATTGATGAGATTGATGCTGTGGGTAGACAGAGAGGGGCTGGGATGGGTGGTGGGAATGATGAGAGAGAACAGACTATCAATCAGCTCTTGACTGAAATGGATGGATTTTCTGGTAACTCTGGTGTTATTGTGCTGGCTGCGACTAACAGGCCGGATGTTCTTGATTCAGCATTGCTGAGGCCTGGAAGGTTTGATCGACAGGTTACTGTTGATAGGCCTGATGTTGCTGGTAGAGTCAAGATTCTTCAGGTTTGTGAGCTTTATTTAACTCTTGGTCTTAGTTTATGTGCTGGATAAATGTAGAGTGTGGAGGATTGATGACATTGTTAAGAAGTTAAATCAATATGAATATGCAACACTTGAAGATGCATAATGAAACTAGTCACAATCTAAATTTCAAGTTATAGTACAATTAGTTGGCTTTAGTAGTTTAGGTTGCTTCATTATCACCTGATTTAACTGAATTCATGCTCCAGTAATTATAATATGGATGGCCATTCTAAAACTGCGGGGGTATTAACTTTATTGTTTATCTTGCATATTAGCACTTTGCAATTCTGTTTCCTATTTGACATTGCACTTTCCTAAATGAACTTTTATGAAGCTTTTGTGGAAGTTCAGTGAATATATTTACTTTTGGGCATTTTTGCTTGTATTGTTTTTACTTGGCATTGTTCTCAATGTCAAATTTTGAAATAGTAGTAGCCATGTTAAGCAAGAGATTATAGTAGCACATCTAACCAACCAACATTAATGACTATGGTAGGTTCATTCAAGAGGAAAAGCTCTTGCAAAGGATGTTGATTTTGATAAGATTGCAAGAAGAACACCAGGTTTCACAGGGGCAGATTTACAAAACCTGATGAATGAGGCAGCCATCCTTGCAGCACGTCGTGAGCTCAAGGAAATAAGCAAAGATGAGATATCTGATGCCCTCGAGAGAATTATTGCTGGTCCAGAGAAGAAGAATGCTGTCGTCTCTGAAGAAAAGAAGAGACTGGTTGCTTATCATGGTATGGAAATAATGCTAAATATTATGTAGTTTTTTTTACACTAGTATTGGTTGCCTAAGTAGAGCCTGTAAAATGTGTTGCAGAGGCTGGTCATGCATTAGTAGGCGCGTTGATGCCTGAATATGATCCAGTAGCGAAGATCTCCATCATCCCCCGTGGCCAAGCTGGTGGACTTACCTTTTTCGCTCCAAGTGAAGAGAGACTTGAATCGGGGTTGTACAGTCGGAGCTACCTAGAAAATCAGATGGCTGTCGCGCTTGGTGGAAGGTCAGTTATGCATTTTTGTAATTTTTGATATATTTTTCTGAGACATTTTTACTCTAGCTATCTTGTGGTATTCTCTTCTTGTTTTTCCAAAAATATATTGGCAAAATATTTTATGCAACTGGTGCATGGGTCTAGGATCCATGCATCCGGATTGACCCATCCCACGCGCCTCTGACGCGCGTTTTCACGTGCCCTAACGCGCTCTCACACGCCCCACGACCCACCAAAATTCGCTTCAAGCAATCATACCTCATGTTATGTTAAGATTACCCTCATATTATGTTAGGGTTACCCTCATATTATGTTAGGGTTACCCTCATGTTATGTCTTGTGAGGGTAACACTAACATAACATGAAGGTAACTCTAACATAACATGAGGGTATGATTAACATTTTAGTTCAGTGGTTTAAAACTAAAGGTGTGAAATCTGGAGATGGGGTCACATTAACATAACGTGAAGGTAACCCTAAGATAACACGATGGTAACACTAATATAACGTGAGGGTAACGACCAAAACACGCGAACAGAGTAAAGAGGCATGGGCTGGGCAGGTCAGCCTGGTCCGCACGCGGTCCGCGTGTGGCCCGTGCAACTGGTGCACAAGAGAGTAACTCTATGGATATTTCTTACAAAATATGGTTTCCTAATATATCCTTATAAAAGATTTTATTTAAGGTTATAATTGTAATTTGTGATTTTTATATTTAATAATTTTACATTAGAATTCTAAATTAAAATCATATAGAATTTTATTATAAGTAGGACTCTATTATATAAGAATTTTAATTTATTAGATTTTTTTTAATTTAATATATATTGTATATCATATAAAAAAATTTATTTAAGTCTATTAATAGTAATATAATATTTTTAATTAAAAAAATACATTCTCCGCATGCAACGTATGTGCTGATACTCATATATGTGTGTGTATATATATATATATATATATTCTCTAATCAATCTAAATGAATATCTTGGGTGATGATTGTTCATCACTTTTTGGGATGAAGAAATTCAATATGTATTATTTCAAGATTCAAGAACTTGGTTGGTCTTTCATTTCATTTCACCAATTCCTTGCTCCATTGACGAGATCTTGTTCGTCCTTCACTACTTATTATGTTTCCTTCGTCCCTTTGTTCATACAGGGTGGCCGAAGAGGTTATTTTTGGTGATGACAATGTAACAACAGGAGCATCCAACGACTTCATGCAAGTCTCAAGGGTCGCCAGACAAATGGTTGAAAGATTTGGGTTCAGCAAAAAGATCGGTCAAGTGGCCATCGGAGGACCTGGTGGAAACCCTTTCCTCGGCCAGCAGGTATTTACCTTATTCCCCATCATCTCGACATTTTCTATTCTCGTGTAAATAGAGTAGCTACATTTGACATTGCACGTAACTGCAGATGTCGACTCAAAAAGACTACTCGATGGCAACAGCAGATGTGGTAGATGCTGAAGTGAGAGAGCTAGTCGAAACAGCATACACGAGGGCCAAGGAGATCATCACAACACACATAGATATTCTGCACAAGCTTGCTCAGTTGCTCATCGAGAAAGAAACTGTCGATGGAGAAGAGTTTATGAGCCTCTTCATTGATGGCAAGGCTGAGCTTTATGTTGCCTGATTCTGTACATGGTGTATTTAGGTCGAAATGTAAAACATTGATAAAGATAAATATTATTCAATGTATTTGTGGCAAAAATAAACATGGCCATTCTACTAAAAGTGAATGTACTTAAGCTTCCCCTATATTGTACATTTGCGACGAAAAATCACAATCCCAAACCAAATGATAAAGGCTGTGCATTATGTGATTACAAGAGTGGTTCTTGATGAATAATCACGATCCTTTACCACCTCGTTGCTTCTTTTCTTCGAGCATAGCAGCCTCATTCAACATATCAGCTGCATCCTTGTGCATATCAAGCTTTGCAAGGGCAACGGCCTGCATGTAGAATGCTGTGGACCAATCGGGATAGATGCATTGAGCTTGCATTGCATCCCGAAGGGCTGCATCTGGCTGATCGCACATGAGATAACAAAGGCTCCGACGTGCATGAACAGTTGGTGATATCATGGTGCCAACATCTATGAACTGCAAACATAATGAAAACCTCATTTAACAAACTTTTATGATATTCACATTTCCTCATCCCTAAACCCAGTTATGCATAAATAAGTTATTAACCTTTCCTTTCATGCAACATGAGAAAAACCTAGAGTGAGCTGTCATCACTCATCAGGTTGACATTTTTTATACTCCTTTTAAGTTGCAGGTGGATACGAATAGCAGTCTACGATGAGGAATGTGTCAAGCATAAACAATACCAAAGTACCTGAGAATAGCAATCAATAGCAGTTTTGAAATCTTTGTCACGGAATGCCAAGTCTCCCCTTTTCCTTGCATCCAACATATCTCTCATTTGTTGGGTCCATTCTTGGAATGATAACTATTTGGCATCAACATATGCACTTTAGAATAGAAATATATGTCAAAGTAGCATCCAGGATAGCACTTTAGCTAGGAAAAAGTTTACCTCATTGGTTCCTTCGTCATCTTTATAATGCTGCATCACCAAAAATTGATGGATAGCAGTGAGATCCATACGTGAACAGGCATCACCCATTGGAGAGAGTGGATGTGGCGGTGTAGATGGTGTTTCTTCGCGCTTCGGAATTCCCAACATCACATAAGATGGAACCTGGAATTGGCAATTCAATGTTATCTCCAGTAGAGTATTACACGAATTCAGCAAGTGATGTACCATGAGAAGTGTTTCACAAACACTAAATCACATTGCATAATTGCTGCTATCAAAATTCTCTTAAACCAGGAATAGAAACTGCACATTTCTGTTTCCGTACTGCTTGGGAAGTAGTCAACTAGTCATGCAGATAAATGCTTTTCTCTATGCTAGATAACATAACAATAATAGCAATTTGAAGCATCAAGCAACAGCTGATGCATAAGAAGAAATCAACCAGTTCCTCACCTTACTTTATGCAGGGGAGAATACATTTGAACAAAATTAAGGTAAAACAGAAAAGAATCACTGTTCAGTAAGCATGGCAGCTTAGAGAAACCTAAACAGCACTAAAACCATTATACAGTAATGAAGCAACTTTATGTATTTTGGTTTGGAGGGCAGACTCTCACTAGACACAACTTGAATCAATCCACTGCATATTATTATTTATATCATTCAAAGTGATAAAATCTCACTGTGGCCTATACTTTGATGCATGTCAAAATAATATAGACAGTGATCATGATTGTGTGATACTCAAAAGGAAAGGATATTTAGAACTTGCATCATTTTTGTTTTGCAAAGGGGCAAGCGTAGACACAAGATCTTTTGTCTTTGGCCTCTCTCTTGGTTCATACTGCAAACACTGTGAAGCAAGATCAAAGACAACAGTTGCCTCTTCAGTTGAAAAATTCCCCTCTAAATGGGAATCCATTAAGAGAAGAATATTTTTGCCACGTATCATATCCAACGCCTGACAAACAGAAAAATTTTGATCAGATACAAAGTCACAGTAAGATTAAATGAAACCATATAACTAAAACTATCATGAGAAGGGCTTCGTAGGTGCGCAACAAAGTGACTGTGATGATCTTAAAGACAACAATAAGCTCGCCAAACAAAAACATGCAAGTGAACAGAAATGCATTGCATCAAATTTTCTAACTTGACCCCTTTACGTAATGAATAAGTCATGAAGATGTAGTGCAAGAAAAGCCACTCAAATGAAAGATATAGCAACTGGACAAAACTCATTGGTCATTCCTTCTCATTCTAGTGGTAGTATACAAAACCTGCAATATATGGAGACAGAAATAACGCAGATTATATAAATAAAAAATTGTACTCGAGGCCACTCACTTAAGCTGCGACAATGAGAAGGTTGTGATACAAAACATTCAACAATACTTCTATTTTAATAACAAATCATATCAACCGAAAAATAGTACAAGATTTAGTTTTATTTATGACCAAATCGGAGAGATAGGTTTCGGAAAATGTATTGTGATCAAGGATTAGTGGATTGCAAAATAAGTACAAAATGGAAATGTGTTATTTTGTAGGAAAAATTGACAATGTATATCAAGAAATATATCCAACAGTACATAATCTTGTTACCTGTTGTGGATAGTAAATCAACTGAAGATGTCAAGTTAATAATCTGTTTTTTTCTTTTTCCGTAGCAGAACTGCCATGTTGATATCTAGGTGATATAAATGCATTTGTGGGCAAGGCATATGGAAAGCACAATCAGGCATGATGATTCTTGCTTGTTTGATTATGTAGCTTGGTTTATTGAATTTACAGCTTGATTTAGCTTGGCAGTTTTATTCATAGCAATGATGTGATTTTCTGCCAATTTCAGATTGTAATAATTTAGGGCAGTGATGTTCCTTGATTGAAGCTGCCATAGTTCTAGTTTACCTTTTCCTACATCCATGTAATCTTTATATAGAGAGATCATATGTTATATGAGATTCCTGATCTCTCTTCAATAAGTCCAGGTTTCTAAGGTCTGTTTAACGAGCTTAATCAATTCATCATTACCAATGGTCACTTAAAGAAAAGCAACAAAGGGCAAAGCTGTCCCCTAACAACAGATTTTGGGGTTAACCGCCCTGTTACATGATCTTGGTCCAGCAACCATAACAACTTGGTACGAGAGTCAGAAACCATCGGTGATTTTGATTACAACAGAAGATGTTAAGTGCTTAATTCAAGAAGCACAGAATTCCATAGAGTCAAGAGTACAAGCAGTTGAGTCTTGCATGCAAGTATTTAGCAGTAGAAAGCAATTTGGTTTCAAGAAGATGTTGCAGACATCAAACAAACACATAATAAGGAAGTGGAAGGAGCAGCGAGCATCAATATTAATTACCATCACTCACAACAGACTGAGAACACTCAGAAAATAGAGCACTGCAAGGCAACTAGATGGTAACACATTATAGAACTTATAGAACTTCCCAACCTTTGATGCACCCATGGATCCATTCACATTGTTCCGTTGAAGTGAAGAGTTTTTTTAACAACCAAAGAAAAACAGCAGGTGGACAGGGTTGGCTTGGCAGCCTTCCATATGTTACAAGAAGCTCAATTGTGGTGTTACCAAATAGATCAAGAGGAACTAAACATAACATGGAGAATGTTCCTAACATTTGGACCACCCCTAACTAAAAAACCTTTTAGGAGAATTGGTGAAGTTGAAGCAAACAGGAAACATGGAGGATTACCAAGCCATTTCCAGTGATTATTAGCCCATGCAAGGTCAAGACGAATGGACCAACAGGTTGACTTATTCACTGCAGCATTGGAGGATTCCATACAGATTGACATGGAGATGCAAAATACCAAAATTTATGATCTTTTTTTTTTTTTTTTTTGAAATGAAGTCAATTGGCAGAAGCAACTATCAATACAACAAAACAGTCCTGGTGCAACAAAATGACAGCTAAAAGTACCTCAGCCACAACATGTGGTCTTACTAGCAATTCAAAAATAGGTAGTGCAGCTTCACCTTTTATTAAAGAGTTATCCCAAGAAGAAATTCGTAGAATGGTTATGCTACAGCTGTGATGAGACGATCCTGCTAGCCGTAGAAAAAAAAAAAATTTGCTGGAAATTGATGACCAGGAGATATTACCTTAGAACCAGGAGGTTAATGTGAAGCTTATCCAGCTTTCAAGCTTGAGGGCAAGCTTTTTCTTTGAGAGGGTTGTAATTTAATAGATGCATTTACGGCCAAGGGATATGGAAAGCACAATCAGGCATGATTCTTGATTGATTGATTGATTGATTGATTGCAACTTGATTTTCGGAATTTACAGCTTGATTTAGCTTAGTTTGAAACTTTTACTCTTGGTAAGGATGTGATTATCAGCGAATCTTATATGTAAATAATAATTAAGGACAGTGTTCCTTCCTTGATTGAAGCTGTCCTATTTCTAGCTTCCTTTTTCCTATACCATGTCTCTACATGAAGAGATCATGAGTTATTCAAGTTATATGGGATTTGGTCTCTCTCTCCCTTTCTAATTAGTCCTATGGTCTAAGCTCCCTTTCACGAGCTTAATCAATTTGTGTCACCATAGTCATTCAAAGAAAAGCAACAAGGGCAACAATCTCTCCCTAACAACATTTTGTGGTTAATCGCCCCATTCAAGATCTTTTTCCCACAGACAGAACATTAGGGAGTATAAATTTGTGTGTACTGTGTAGAATTATTTAAATGTTAAAAAATAATTTAAATGCTGGGATGATAAATATTCCATTACTAGAAAGATATGAAGATCAAACAAGCTTTTTTTTTTTCCAAATAACAAGGAATGAGGAGATGGAATTGGAAATGAGAGCAAATATTGTATTAGTGACACATAATACAAGGCCATTGTTGGCCATTGTTAAGTTTCAGACGTGCAAAGATAAATCATCTGCAAGTAATAGCAAGCATATTGAAGTTCCATCCCAAGAACTTACTCAACAAGCACATGGGATACATTTAAAGAGAACAAAGGACTTGTTTCCTTATCCTTGTTAGCACCATTGGCTGGTAATAATAAAATTATCAGGTAGCAAGTGATGAATGTCATATGTTATTCAAATTGCAGTATCATGACGGAGAAAAAGAACAAAATAATTAGAGAAGAAAAATTAAAAGAGAAACAAATTGATACATCACTCCTAGTCCAATTTGAGGTCTTAGCATCCATCTTAAGTTCATGACTGGTAATTCTTCTCGATCATTGAATTAAGACATTGCATGATTCATGCCGACCTTTTTATTCCTCCAACTACATTGGATTAGATGCCCTTATCCTACTCCCATGCAATCAAGTCACTTAAAGGGCCTTTATATGTTAAAAAGTAAGGTCATAACACTGCCCCAGTAAACAGATTGGTCTTCAATAATCAAGTCTATTTGACGTGGTTTGCAATCACAATCACAAGGATTATAGTTTTGAACAATTTTTTTGTCCAATGGCAATCAATACACTAAAAATATCAATTAAGTTACTACTGTGCATTATTGTAATATAGAAAATTTTACAAAAGGAACTGCAACTACCAAACAAGAAGATATGGAAGCTGATAATAGCAAAGATGCAGATACATACATGACTTGGAGGAATATGCTTTCCACTCAGAAGATCCAAAAGGACAGTTCCAAAGCTGAAAACAACACTTTCCGGGGTGACCCTCCCTGCATTAAACCACATGCTAAATACCCGTGAGGAGAGGGATAAATACTCACAACAGAAAAACACTGCAAGTGCTCACTTAAAAATAATCTATATCAAATTCATCTCTTTAACTGACTCAATATGGGGATAAATATCAGAATTTCCTTACTGGTAAGAATGATCTCCATTATTATTCAAGTACAGATAGTAAACAATTCCAGTAACAGAGCCTTTCCACTGCTTTTGTGAGAATAGCTCATTGTCCTCCTTTAAACAGTTCATTCTAAAAGTATACTAGCTTCGATAGATAGGTCAAATGGTGGGAGGATTGATGGGCATCCATACAGAAATGCCAAGCATATGGAAAATATGGATTTTAACCTAAATGACTTCACATAGTTCAGAAATGGGTAATTAGAAATGCAGCAGTCGTGTGGGGCATAAATAAGCCAACAGGGTCCTCAGTTGCAGGTACATAACACAAACATCATGAAAAGTCAGGCAGTCCTACATATTTTGAATAAGCTGAGTGTTTTGGTCTGCTTTTCTCAGAAATTCTGATTAGATACATAAAACTTCCAGATATGGAAAAACTAGTGATCAACATTCCACCCTACTCCAAACAAAAGAGAGATCACGGTGTACTATTACTCTCGGAATTCCTAAGTGTCCATGCCATTTATAACAAAAATATTGCATTAATATTAATATTCCTTCCCCATATACATGAGTTCAGTCAGTTGATCATAAATATTGTCTGATGATAATGTGGTATACGTTCAATATATTCAAATATAAAAACAACTTAGAGATTCCAAAGGTTTGAGAGGGTTAAAAGAAACAACACCAAAAGACTAACAAAAATGCGCTCCATAAGAATTTTAAAGTTTGTAAAAATATATTAATAATTTTATGAAGACTACATGGCAATGGTTGCTCACTTCATCTTATGTTGGACACCAGTTTCAGATAAAGCTAGTAAGAAAGGTTATCAGCATATAACAATTACCATTTCTTAGATACTCAGGAGGTGTGTATGCAAGATTTGTGCTATAACTTTTACCATCCCTGCTATTCTTCATCAATCCAAAACAGGAGAGCCGTGGATCTCCATTCTGCCAAAATTATCACAATCAACACATATCCACATACAAAACTGAAAAGGCCAATTGGCATCATGTTAAGAAAATAAACATGTGGCAAAAGAAAATAAACCCTTGCTTCGATTAAGGCAATCTTTCAGAAATAGATAAATAACCTCATCAAAGAGAACCCTATAAGCATTCAAGTCATGGTATAGTGGGCGACCTTCCCTGCTGCAATAATCCAGGGCTTCAGCTATATATAAAGCAACTCTTAGGCGCATGGCCCACTCAGGGGTTTGATTCTCCCCTGCAGAAAGTACAGAAGAAAACTTTAATGTGTTAAGAGACAACCCTCTCCCCTTGTATCCCGTTCAACAAACAAATTATTGAGAAAAAGTATCTATTTAGCTTCTGAGCAAGACACAGAATCAAGAGCACCAAAAATGAGAGCCATAGATTGGCCATCACAGATAAATGGCATAAAGATGTTTATCTCAAATTGCATGCACCAGAACATGTATTATGAATTTATAATGGACACTGAGCAGACTTAATTAAGAAATAATCTTTTGCAGTACCCCCAATGCTCTCAAGAAGCTCTTTTCTTGCCAATTTCAAGTTGTTACCATCTGCTCAACAAGATGCTTATCTAACTTACAAATCATCGTCTGCAGTACCCAAGTCTTTAACATTGAACACTTGCACAAAACCAATCTTATTTAATATAAACATGCAGACCTCAAATAAGAACTGTCTTATGTTTGTGGAGTTCCATCAACATTCAGCCCTAGTGCTCAAATTCAAGTTTCATGAGAACTTGATGCCTGCATATCCTATGCTCAGAATAAACTTATCCCACTACGTGACACAAAGCTCATCTTACGCTTCACAGGTCAGTGATTGTTGCAGTCACAGAACAGCCATACTGGAACAAGTATCAATTTCCAAAGTCAAGCTTACACCTTTACCAATCATTCATCTTGAAAATGAGAAAGAACACATCTTGCAACTCAATCGCAATCAGAGCTTTACCAACGAAAATGTTCAAGAAGACCACTAACAATCTAGCAACTATCCACCTCTTAATCCCACCACAAGAACCCCCAAAATGGCAAGACCTAAGATGCTAACATCATTAAATAAGCAATCAAGAAACAATCTGAATAAATAAAAAATGGCCACAACAACTGAACATACAGTGAAATAAATGCTTAGCCAGAGTCTCATTGGGCATAAATTCAGCAACAAGCAGCCTCTCATCCCCATCACAACAATACCCCATCAGATTCGCCAGCCTCTTATGCCTCAGCTTCCCCACTTCCTTGGCTTCCTCCTTCACAACAATCAAACAAATCAGAGAGAGAGAGGGCAAAAGAGAAAGGCAATCAATCCTAACAAAACATACCGCAAACTGCTTAGGATCGGGCCACGCCATTTTAGTAAATTTCTTAACAGCGATCCAGCGGTGGTTCTGCAGGCGGCCCTGGTAGACAACATTGGGGGCTTTCTCCCCGCTCTCGGAGACGATGTTGTCGGAGCTGAAGTTGTTGGTGGCGGACTTCAGCTCCGCCAGGGAGAACTCGGCGAATCCGCCGGTGCCGGCGGCCCCGTTGACGGAGGAGGAGCGGCGGTGCTGCTGCCACTGATCCTTTTCGGCGGCGTGCGGAAGAAGCTCCTTGGAGCCGCAGCAGCCCATGATGACTCAGCTGTGTTGAGTTGACTCACCCCACACGCAGAGCTGTATATATATATATAGTCGGTGATGAATAATAATTGCCAACTAGCTCACAATCATAATCATACACCCATAAATTACACACTGCTTAATCTTCAATTTTTCTCCAAGCCCACAAATTTATCTAAAATAAATTACTACACGTTCGTGCGGTTTATAGGGGAGAAAAAGAGATCTCTATTTTGGTGAAAGTGAAATCTGCAAGGTTGGACTTTTGATTTGATTACTCTTTACTTCCTTTTTTTCTTGCTTTCTTTTTTTGAATTTTGTCTGAATTTTGATGTCACTAGTCGCAGTTCTGATGTCAGCTTTTTGCAGCGGTGTTTCTTTTCCACGAGATTCTCTGCTTCTATTTCTCAAAAGATTTATGTAATAAAAATGGAGTATTATATTAAAGATTTAGGGCGTTATATCTGGTCTGAAATTTAAAGAAGATTGTATTGTATTTTTGGTGGGCCTTAAAATAAGTTTCAATTCAACTCAATATTGTTATAATTTATTTTGAGTTACAAATTAGCAATCCACTTCGATTTCATTAATGGAAGAAATGTATATATATTTCCGAAAACAGGGTTCATTCATTCAATTAAAAGAATCATGTCTTGTCAAATGTGACATGTAGCTCAGATATTTATTGTAGCTTGGTAGTAACTTTATGCCTCTAATAAAGGCAGGTGTGAAAGAAAGAAAGGTAAAATGTGTACTACATTAATGATGTCCTTGTACGCTGTCAAAATATGTTAGATTTGTTGAGTTAGTCCCGCCCCATACGTTTAAAATGGATAGTTGGGTTAGAATAATTTTTATGTCCACTAAAAGTAATGTTGCAAAAATCGACCTAGTCAGCCGACTAGTCGGTGCCTAATCCCTCATCGCCTGCTAGCCGATCAGATTTATTGAAATTCGTCTCTAAAAATTATTTTTGACATTAATCAGTGCCTAAACGATTTAGACATCGACTAGTCGGTCTAGTCACTTAATCCAATTTTCTTTTGTTTTTTCTTTACTTTATAGATTCTTTAGTGGATAAATTCCGATGAGTAATAATTTATTATAATAAAATTGAAGACCAAATTGATTTTTATTTATTTGGTAGATGATGGTTAATAATTTAATATGTATTATCTTGAATTTGATGTGTGTTTGAGTTTTTGGGTAAAATGTATTGTAATTAGAAAGATATTATCTATATTTTCCAAAAAAAAAAAATTATAAAGATAATTGTATATATATAGAGAGGTCATGCCAAAAAAAAAGGGGAAAATTCAATTTTGGTCCACTTAGAAAGCTACTGCCCATTTTTCGTCCACTAAAGAAGCTAAATTCAATTTTAGTCCACTTAGATCAAAATTTGTCACTATTTGGTCCAATTTTCTCCGGAAAACGGGTTTCACCGGCTAGTGCAATTCAAACGCGGTCGGAATTTTTTAAACGCCAAGGTGGCACACCGGATCCCACGTGGACCAATCAGAATTATCTGAATCACATTATATATATATTTTTTGATTAAATAAGAAAAAACATAAAAAATGTAAATGAAAAATAATTAAAAATGAAAAAAAAATAAAAAAACAAATTGAAGGGAGGAGCAGATCTGTGCGCCGGAGGAGAAGAAGAAGAAGACGCGGCGGTGGGGAAGAAGAGGCAAGTGCGGCGGCGAGAAGAAGATGAAGAAGAAGCGGCAGTGGGGGAAGAAGATTCGAGTGCGGCGGCGAGAAGAAGAAAAGGCGGTGGGGGAAGAAGAGGCGAGAGCGGCGACGAGGAGAAGAAGAAGAAGAAGACACGAGCGCGGCGACGAGGAGAAGAAGAAGAAGAAGAGGACACGAGCGCGGCGACGAGAAGAAGAAGAGGCGGCGGCCGAGTGGCTGAGTTCCAGGGAAGGGGGGGCGGGGTGCAGCCGAGTTCCAGGGAGGGGGTGCTTGGGGAAGAAGAAGACTTTTTCTTTTTTCTTTTTTTTTAATTATTTTAATTAAGATTTCAAATTTAAATTATTTTAGGTTTTTTTTTCTTACTTTTTCTGTAAAAAAAATTCATATATATAAAAAGTTGAGTCAGATAATTATTATTGGTCCAAGTGGGCTCCGAAAGTGCCACATAGGCGTTTAAAAAATTCCGACCGCGTTTGAATTGCACTCGCCGGCGAAACCCTTTTTCCGGCGAAAATTGAACCAAATAGTGACGAATTTTGATCTAAGTGGACTAAAATTGAATTTAGCTTCTTTAGTGGACGAAAAATGGGCAGTAGCTTTCTAAGTGGACCAAAATTGAAATTTTCCCTTAAAAAAAAAGTCGATGGCGACTAATTGTCCTTGCTAGTTGCTTGGAAAACGTCCGACTAGTAATTTCCAACTTCTGCAATCATGGCTAAAAGGGATTAAAGTAGATTTAGTCCGCGGTGAATTGGGCTTTTGGGTAAGTTAGTTTGTAGGTTTCATTGAAAATATATATGAAAAATTATTAATAATTATGATAATTCTTACCTAGTGCAAGTAATGATTTATAAAACATTAACATGACTAATTTATTTATAGAAATGAAGAGATTTTAGTGAAAACTCATTTTTATGAAAAAAAATCATATATTAAATGTATATATATCTTAGCAAAGATATATGTTACAATCATACTTATTTTCCTTTGAAAAAACTAAAAAGAAAAAAAGTTTGGTGGGTCGGTACGTTTGACCTACGATCTAACCAGTGAATTGGATTGACAATATGATCCTGCAATTACTTATCACTTACCCCACCAAGTTGTATGGTGCTCTTACTTCTTGCATGGAAAAAAAAAAAGATATTTCTTTTCTTTTTTTCTTTTTTCCTTTATTATTATTATTATTATTATTATTATTATTATTATTATTATTATTATTATTATTATTATTATTATTATTATTATTATTATTATTATTATTTTGGTTTATGTGTTGTAGGAGTATATTTTTCCTTTATATATAGAAATTGGTTTTTTTTTTTTTTTTGTATTTGTTGAACTTTTGTTCTCCTTGTATATAAATTTATTCATAATAATTGGTTCTTTGTGTTTGTGTTAAGCTTTAGTGAGAAGATTTAAACACTTTCTATGATCCATTTCGCACGATTGAAAATTTAGATGAGAGGTGCTATATATATCTTTGTCACTATAATTAAAAAGACTTTTGAAAAATCACGAACAACATCTACAATTATTAACCTTGGAAAAACTTTGGAGATTTGAATTGCAAATGACTTGTTAATGGCTTTTATAAGAAGTGCAGGTAGAAAGATTTTAATTTAAACTTTTGTAATCTCAGTTTTTTTTTTTCATTTAACGGGACTTCATTCAGGTAATCTACGTATAATATATCTAGAATAGCAGTAGGTGATTATTATCAATTTGTCGTTCAATTGCAAAACTATTAGCAAATAGAAAATAAGGGGAAAAAGGAAATAAAAAGACTTTTGAGTATCTTATTTGTCATTTCATTTTAATTAAAGTAATTTAATAATTTTAAATCAAGCTTCCATATCAAGCCATTAGCATTAGGCTTAATCTACAAGTCATTATCCTACTTCTATATAAGCAATGCATGAATGGAGATGGAAGTCTCACTAAATGAGGATGAGTTAGCTTATTGAAATAGAAGTTTTAAATATCAAAAGAAAAAGAAAAATAAGGTTTGAAATATCAAAAGAAGAAGAAAATTAGTGATGGAAATAAGGAAAAAAAAATTGAGATGAAAGTCATTTTCTCATAAAAGCAATGTATGTATATATAACAACTTACTTAATGAGATGAAATAGAGGCTAGAAATATTAAAAGAAGAAGAAAATTTGAGATGGAAGTTATTGTACTATATATATAATAACTCTTATTTAATGAGGATGAACTAGTATCAAATGGAGGTTAGAAATATCCAAAGAAAAAAAATAGTTATGAAAATAAGAAGAAAAACCAAGATAAAAGTCATTAAACTATATAAGCAATGCATATATAACCACTGCACTTAATGAGAATGAGTTAGCTATTGAAGTGTAGGCTGTATAAATAAGGAGTGGCATGAAGATATTTTGCAGCTGATGTGGATGTCATGTCAGCTCTGAGTTAGTTAGTTGGTTGGTTGCTTAGCTTTCAAGCTTTCTCTTGTATATATATACATGTACTCTATCTTTTGCTCTTAGTTTTGGAAGATCTTTTCTTTGCTTTTTCTTCTTTCTCAATGATTTTCAGCATGGTATCCAGAGCCATTGCTACTTCTTCATTTTGAGAGCTTTTTACAGGTCTTCAATGGAAAATTTTACTCTTCCTTCGTTTCCTACTCTATCACTTCGTTTAGATCAGCTCAATTTTTGTTATTGACGATCTCAAGTTCTTGCGACAATAACAGCGCATGGTTTTGATGAGTTTTTGCATGGTGATGAGAGTTGTATTCCGCCTGAATTTGTTGATAATGGAGATGGTGTTCAACGTCGTAGCCTTCAATTTACATATTGGATTCGAAAGGATTAGCTTCTCAAAAGATTAGCTTCTCAAAGGCTGATTGCTTAGTTCGATCTCGGAATCCATGCTTGGATTTGTCAGCTAATTCACTCACTCTTTTGAGATTTGTCACACACTAGAACAATTATTCAGATCTCAATCGAAGGCTCTTGCCTTACACCTTCGTTTTCAGCTTCAAACCTTGAAGAAAATGGATTTGTCAGTTGCTGATTACATAATGCAGATGCAAAATTTAACCGATCAATTATGAGCTGCAGGGCAATCAGTTAGTGATGATGAGCTAGTTCTCTATATTCTTGGTGGTTTGGGAACAGATTTTGAAAGCATGGTTGTGAATCTTACTTCTCGGTGTGATGAATTGACCTTAACAGAGGTTCAGTTTGTTCTTCAAACGCATGAGATGCGTCTCTCTCAGAATCTATCAAATGCGTCTCAATTGGTTGGTGTTTCTCCTACAGCTCACTCATCTGTTTCTTTTTCATCTATTGGTAGCTCTCCTTCTGCTGATTATGGTGCAGCTAGGGGTTCTTTTGATCGTGGTAGAGGTGTTTTTTTCACCTCATGGCAGAGCTCGTGGCCGTGGATTTTCTGGTGGTCGTGATCATGTTGTTTGTCAGATATGTGGCAAAAATAATCACACCGCTCTCAAATGTTTCAAGCAGTTTGATGTTTCATTCACTGGCCTAGAGCATGTTAATCAGTCTTCTCATGTTAATCATTCTTCTCAAGCTAATTTGCTGAATGCTTTTAACACTTTACCTCAGGTTCTTCATTCTGGATCTTCACATGTTCAATCTTTAGGAAATTTCTCTTTTTCCTCAAATTGGATTCTTGACAGTGGAGCCACACATCATGTCACTTCAGCCTTGGAAAATCTCCATATGCAATCTCCATATTAGGGTAAGCAAAGGCTTTTTGTTGGTAATGGTTCTTCAGCTTCTATTTCTCATGTTGGTTCATCTTCTATTCCTTCTCTTCTTCCTTCTTCTTCTATACATCTCAATAATATTCTATGTGTTCTAGATATCACTAAAAATTTGCTTAGCATATCTAAATTCCTTCAAGACAATTATGTCTTTATTGAGTTTCACTCTTCTTGTTGTTATGTCAAGGACTTGCAAACCAATCAAACACTGCTGAGAGGAGCACTTAAAGATGGGCTATATCAGTTAGACCTCTCTCATCTTCCTTTATTATCAAATGCTGGTGTTTACAATACACATTCTGCTATATCATCACATGTTGCTTCTAGCAATTCTTCTTGTACTGTTATTAAACCTCAAGAGTTGTGGCATCATAGATTAGGTTATCCTTGTAATAACACTTTAACAACTGTTCTCAGATCAATAAAAGTTCCTTATTCTTCTAATCAAGTGTTTTGTGAAGCATGTAAGCTGGATAAAATTCATCGAATGCACTTTCCTTCTACACTTCACACTATTTCTAAACCTCTTGAATTAGTTCATGGTGATGTTTGGGGTCCAGCTTCATCTCTCACTAAGCAATGATACAGATATTATGTTCTATTTGTAGATGATTTCACTAGATACTCTTGGATGATTTCAAAGTTCTCTCTTCTTATCTTCAATCTCTAAGTATTTCATTAAGGTTTTCTTGTCCATATACTCATCAAATAAACAGGTTAGTTGAGAGAAAACACCAACATGTCACTGAAATAGGCCTTTCTCTTTTACGTCATGCTTCAATGTCTTTACAGTTTTGGTGGGATGTTTTTCAAACTGTTGTGTTTCTTATTAATAAGCTTCCTACTCCTGTCCTTCAAGGTCTTTCTCCTTACACATTTATTTATAAAAAGCCTCCTGATTACTCATTTCTCTAATCCTTTGGTTGTGCTTGTTTCCTTACCTTAGGCCCTATAACCAACACAAATTACAACTTAGGAGTCATAAGTGTCTTTTCATTGGATATAGTTCTATGCACAAGGGCTATAAGTGTCACGCCCACTATTCTTACATAATAATATTTATAATATGTTTTATATCAAAAGACCTATAAGAGAACGTGTGCATTTTTTTTTCCTTTTCAAAATATAATAACATAAATAACCATCTTTGCACACAAAAAAACCATTTAGTATATTATAATATGTTTCTTAGCATGTACCATAATCTGAAGCCACATTCATTAATATATTTACATATATATTTATACGCATCAGAGTACGGGAATAAAACGAAGGTTTAACAAATTTTAACAAAATATTCTTTAAAGCAAAATAAGCTCTTAACATAGCTTAGCCCTACAGGTCATCATCTATGTAATGGTCAGTAAAATACTTTTCTCTTTTTAAAATCATGTCATGCATGTAAAATGCATTAACCTTAATCATTTGCATATGCATGTGTTGATACTAGTGAATGACATTCTTGATGCAATCCATATATTTCATCATAGCATCAATTAAATACGTCAATTCTCAAGGATACATAAACTCATATAATATCAATCAATCGAATATAACACGAAATACTATAGTGAATGACATTCTTAATGCAATCCATATATTTCACCATAGCATCAATTAAACACACCAATTCTCAAGGATACATAAACTCATATAATATCAATCAATCGAATATAACACGAAATACTATGTTCATGCATTATAGTTACAAATGAATTTCTACTTACCTCGTCTTCTTGAATGATTATTCTGAAATCTTTTGTCTTTATTGAGCCAGTACAACGAATCTAACATCATATGTAAAAGAGATTTACTAAAATAATATAACAGTTTATAATTACAGTGGCTTAATAGAATTTAAGAACTACTCTCACTTTATAATTCAACTATTCATATAAAATATGAATTAATCAATTTATATGAATTATTATATTCTAAATACAAGTGCATTACCATTAAATTCTTAAAACTGGCTTGCATCAACTTTAGAAGCTTAATTATTAATCTTAAATAATCACATAACTAAATTAGTTTAAATATAAATTATATACAGAATATAAATGTTATTAATTTCTATAAATCAAATAATGTAATTAAAAACATGTATGTCTCTAAGTTTTCATAAAAACAAGAGCATGATTAGCAAACTTGATTAGATCAAGTTCCGTAAATTAATTCAACATTTTAACAACTCTTGTTATGACCAATTATTAAAATAAAGAATATTCATTGGACATCATAATAACAAATACAATTGAATATAATCCTTTGAGTATAACTTATATTTCATTAATATATAATTAAAATTAGTGTACTAAAAAAAAAGTAAACATAAAGGATATAATAATCATAAATAAAACATCTCTCTTTTTATTTTCATCCATAAAATAAAAACTTGTCAATATAAAATAAATATTGATTTGTAACCTTTCACTATTATTATTAGTGAACTTAATAATCTTGAATATTTTCTTCGTCTGATAGGAATTAGCCTAATTCTTCTAAATATATGTATATATGGGTGTACATAATCTAAAGTTTTCGGTTAAAATAAAGGGTTACATCTCAAGGTTAAGGGACCATATCTTCTTTCCCTTTCGTCTATCCTCTTTGTTCAGTACTCTCTTTTTTTTTTTCTTCTTCCTATTTTTATTTTCCCTTTCATATGTGGTCTTATCTTCTCTTTTATTCCTCTCTATATCATGAGTCATCTTTCACAAAATGACACTCGTCACATTTTCTCATTATTCCTATCCTCTTATTACTTTAGGAATTATTTAATATAAGTACATTCTAGGATATATATAAGAGCACTTTATTATACTTTAATTTATGGAAAAGTCATGTATGTATATTCATGATATAGCTAGCCACCACACACATATCTATATTATATTTCCACATATATTTTGAACTTACGTGTCATGTATATATATATATATATATATATATAATTGCCCATTATTTTTCTTTTCTTAACTTTACTATATTATTTTTCAATCCTTAATCAATATTGAATACAAAAATGTGGACACATAATTCTCCCATTCCTATTATTAGCAGTACATAATTTAATTATTTTCAATTACAAATAACAATCACACAAATTCAAAATATATCAAAGTTTATACATATAATAGACAAAAAGGAACATATTATATGACATCATTGTAAACTTAAGTATCACATATTAAATAACACGAAATTTATAAAATGTACAAATGCATGTATTATATTTATTATAAGCAACGAAAGCCTCGGGTTTCACAATAAGTATGTCTCCATCCTAGTGGCAGGATATATATCACTAGATCGGTTGTTTTCAATGAGCATGACTTTCCCTACTTATTTTCACAGCCTTCCACTCCTTCTTCTTTACCTATTTCTTCATCATTACCTATTCTTCCTTTAACCTTACCTACTATTCCTGACTTTTCCAATACATCTGGAAATGCTTTCTCAGTTGGTGTACCATCACACTCTCAGCATTCACCTGCTAACCCTGTCATTTCATCCCCATCTTCAACTCATTCTAACTCTATTCTTTCTGCTCCATCTCACACTACTACATCTCTTCATCCCATAATCACACGGTCTAAGAATGAGATTACTAAACCAAAACTTTTCTCAGCTGATCTTTTAGAAATTGAACCAACTTCTGTTTCTCAAGCCTTGGCCTCCCCTCATTGGAAACATGCTATGGAAAAGGAATTCCAGGCTCTTCAATCAAATCACACATGGATCTTAGTTCCTTATTCTGCTAATGTTAATCCAATCTCTAACAAGTGGATTTTCAGAGTGAAGAGAAATCCTGATGGTAGTGTTAATAAGTACAAGGCACGATTAGTGGCCAGGGGCTTTGAACAACATGCTGGAGTTGATTACTTTGACACATATAGCCCTGTTATCAAGCCTCTAACTATAAGATTGATCTTCACCATGGTTGTTACAAAGGGGTGGCCGATTCAACAAGTTGATATAAATAATGATTTTCTAAAAGGTGATCTCAAGGAAACTGTTTATATGGTTCAACCTGAGGGATTTCTTGATGCTCATCATCCTACATATGTTTGCAAACTTATTAAATCTCTTTATGGCCTCAAGCCAGTCCCTAAGGCTTGGTATGATAAGCTCAAAAGTTTCTTGATCTCCAGTGGTTTACAAAAATCAGAGTTTGATCACTCTCTATTTTACTCTCATGCTCATGGTCATACTCTTATATATAGTTCTTGTTTACGTTGATGATATTTTGATAACTGGAGATGATTCTCATATGGTTTCAGCTTTAATTCACAAGCTTCACACTACATTTTCTCTCAAACATCTTGGTGAGGTTCATTATTTCCTTGGAATTGAGACGCATAGGAGTTCACAAGGTATACACTTATCTCAAGCTAAATATATTAGAGCATCCACAGCCCAAATTAAAAAATACAATACATTCAATCCACATCAACACTGTCTCTCATCCACATCAACTTTTTCATCTATTTAAATCCACACCCACAACCCATTAAATCCAAATTGAATTATTTAATGGGTCTCACTTCACTCAATCTCCTCTCTCTTAATTTTAATTTAAATTTCATTTAAAATTTGTAATTTTGGATACACAAATTTTATTTAAATAAATTTTAAAGTAAATAAAATTCTATTAAACAAATATGTAAACAATTCATTTCAAGAAATAATACAGCAAAGGAGTACAAAAAACAAAAACAAAAAAACATAAAGCTAATGATACAATAATTGAACTGATGCAAAGTGAACATTTAATTCACGTTCAAACATAAAAATGTTCTCAAATATGCTCAACTAAATCCGTATTGGTGATGCACTTCATTACTACGTATCTCCGTATTCATTTGGAGAAATTCTTGAAATTCTCGATTTGGGCCTTGAGATTGTTCTACGGGACTATCACCTTCGTCATTGTACCAATTTGTAACCATATTTCTCTCGTCTTTAACAATCATATTATGTAAAATAATACAAGTCAACATGATTTCCTTAAGTTTTTTCCTGTACCAAAATCGTGCTGGGCCTCTCACAATTGCCCATCAAGCTTGAAGCACCCCAAATGCTCGTTTAACATCTTTTCTTGAGGCCTCTTGTTTTTATTTAAACAATTTTCTTTTAGGATCCTCTGGGCACGAAAATGCTTTAACGAAAGTAGCTCATTCTGGATAGATACCATCTGTTAGATAGTACCCCTTCGTATAAGTTGTGCCATTCACCATAAAATTAACCTCCGACGCATTTCCTTGACACACATTGTTGAAGAGAGGTGATTCATACAACACATTAATATCATTGCGGGAGCCTGCAACGCCAAAAAATGCATGTCATATCCATGGATTTTGAAAGGCGACTGCTTCAAGGACAATTGTAGGAGACACATGTCCTCTTGAAAATTGGTTTTTCTAAGCAACTGGACAATTTTTACATTCCCAATGCATACAATCAAGACTTCCCAACATATCTGGGAAGCCATGTCTCTCCTCATGCATTTGGAGAAGACGATGTGTATCATCGACAGTTGGTCTCCTCAAGTATTGATCACCAAAAATTGAGTTCACAACTTGACAAAAAGTGAAAAGACACTTGATAGAGGTTGACTCACCCATTCGTAAATACTCATCGAGGTAGTCTGCTGGAACTCCATAGGCTAGTTGACAGATAGCTGTTGTGCAGTTTTGTAATGGTGATAAACTAGCTCTTCCCAAAGCATCATGTCTTTGTTGAAAAAATGTTGAGTGGTTTTCTAGTGCATTCACAATGCGAATGAATAACTCTCTTCGCATTCGAAATCGTCTACGAAACAAATTTTCAGGATACACAGGGACATCAGAGAAATAATCATTGACTAACCTTTCATGTCCAGCTTCACGATCCCGTCTAATATATCGTCTTCTCTGTTATATCTCATTTTCTTGTATAACAGTTTGAAGGATTTCATTGCTTCATCGAACTATCCTTGATATCAATTCAATCTCCCGATCATTAACTTGTGGATCAGTTTCCACATCAGTAGAAGAGCTAGAATTTGAGTTATTAGAATATTGAGACAATTTGCTAAATTGTGTTGTGTTTTATTGTGATTGTGAAGTTATAAATGAAATCGTTTCTATTTATTGCAATATTTTGATGCTATGTGCCTGTGATATCTTACACAAAGCTTTTAACTTGATGTGATAATGGATGGACATTTGCAGAGTACATGTGATCTCTTTTAACTTTTACAGAGTAGATTTAGAACAAATTTGTTAAAATTAAACACAATATATCAAATTTTATATAATAAGATTGAAATATAACTAATTTAAAATACAAACAAATTGAAAATACATGATAGAAAAATACAAACAAATTGAAAATACATGATAGAAAATACTAATTAACTAAATCAAAGAGCAAACATATTTAGGCATTCCACTTCTCTTTGATTTTCTCACTCATTTGTTGATGGTAGAAAAGTTTTTCGGGAGTGTAATGACTTGTGTCTTTCGTAAGAGTCTTATACTCCCTCAGGCGATTTTTTTTTTTCATTCTCCACCTCTTGTTTTTTCATAGATGCAATTGATGATAATTCATCCACCATCTTAGTGTATTCCATTTTTAATTCATTGATGGTGGATGTTGGTGCATTGCTCTTCCCCTTCCCTTTTCTTTTCGCTGTCTTTTGTCCAATTGGACGAACCTCATCTTCATTTGATCCCAAATCAATATGAGTGTCTTGATTGGATGAAGTCTTGCTTGCTCCTGAATCATTATTTCTTGTCTTCTTTGTACCAACATAATGGCCTGAGGATTGTGGAGTAAATTGTGGTCGATCTTTCATGATCCTCCACACGTGCTCCAAATTAAATGCAACACCATTATTTTCATCACGGTATTTTTGATAGGCAAGATGCAAAATATCTTCATCACTATGACCACTTCGATGCGAACCATAAATTTGTTTATAGGTCGCATTGAAGCGATTCACTTTCAGACGAATCGTATTATGCCAATGTGATCTACACACAGAGTGTTCTCGATAGATAAATTCTTTGGGCTTATTTTCATTGTAATATTGAGCAATACGTACCCAATATGCCGCTGCCTTTTGATCGTTACCGGTGATGGGATCATCACTGACTGTCACCAAAGATTTCGCTAGGAGCACATCCTCGTCCCTCGTCCAATTTGGACGCTTTCGACAAACTTGAACATCAGTCCTTGATTTATCAAGAGTATCCTCCTCGGCATGTGTTGAATCTCGATCAGACACTTGAGTTTTTGGGACATAAGAAGGTGTCACTGGTACTTTTCCCGTTTTAACAAAAAAGGCTGACTAGCCGCACTTGGATTACAAAATCCATGTCCTCCCAAAACTCCGGTATGAATGACACTTGAGGAGAATTTGTGTTATAATTCATCATACCTCCAAGACCCGACAAATTTTGAGAATATTGCTGAGGGAATGAAAAATTTTGGGGTAATTGTGGTGGAAGATTATGTGGGGTTTGAGAATTTTGTGGAACATCATTTGCATTCTACACATTTTGAGAATTTAAGAAATCTTGTAATATTTTCCAAGTATTTGGATCCATTTTTGTAAGATGGGATGTGGAGAGGTGTATTTTCTTATAAAGATGATGATTTATTTATAGGCAAAAAAATAAAAATCTTCAATCCAAAAGTGTTAGTCAACATATTTACATTCAATACCACTTTTAATAAGAATTGATAACACCATGCTATGAAATGTTAAAATTTTAGAATTGACAACACAATGCTACAATAAGTTAAAAGTAGAATTGTCAATTCAATAATACTACAAGTTAAAAGTAGAATTGACAATACAATGATGTTACAAATTAGAAATATAATAGTTATATTTTCATGGAAATATAATTAGAAATACAATGATATTTTCATCGAAATATACTTTTAGAATATAGTTATAATTTTTCTTATATAATTTGTGTTGCAATTATTTTATAATACATAAGTTATTTTAGTTAAATTTTACAATTATAAAAATATATAGGTTAGTTATAACATAAATTCAAATAAAATAAAAACACACATTAAATAAAACAATACTATAAAAAAATTCAAGGAAAAAAGGAAAAAAAAAGAAAAAGAAAAAAAACAAGAACAAAACAAACGAAAATAAACATAAAAATAGGAAAAAAATATTAAGAAAATTGGTGGTGTGGGACCCAGTTGTCGGGTATCACCACTCGCGCCTGGGGCGCGTGTAGTACACGCGCGATGTCACTTTCTGGATTGAATCGGATTCAATCATTTGAATCCAAAACTCTCTCTCTCTCTCTCTCTCTCTCTCTCTTCCAGGGTGGATTAAATCCACTAGCCACAACCCTACACTTGGATTTGATTTGAATTTAAATCCATTTTTCTCATCCCATTGTGGATGCTCTTAGAGATTCTTAACTTGGCATGTATTTCTCAGTGCAAGCCAAGCCCTACTCCCTATCTTCATGGGCAGAAGCTATATCTAGATGATGACCCTCTTTTTGATCAACCTTCTTTGTTTAGAAGTGTTGTTGGGAGTTTACAGTACTTGACACTAACTAGGCCTGACATAGCCTTCTTGGTGAATCGCAATTAAGTCAATATCTTCATCAACCTTCATTCGACATTGGAATGCTTGCAAACATGTTCTCCATTATTTGCAAGACACTCAATCTTCTGGGATTCTTTTCAAGCCTGTTAGTAAGATGGTTTTACAGGGCTTTGCCGATGCCGATTTCGCTAGCAATGTTGATGATCGCAGGAGCACCTGCATAAATAAGGAGTAGCATGAAGATATTTTGCAGCTGATGTGGATGCCATGTCAGCTCTGAGTTAGTTAGTTAGTTGCTTGCTTAGCTTTCAAGTTTTCTCTTGTATATATATACATGTACTCTATCCATTGCTCTTAGTTTTGGAAGATCTTTTCTTTGCTTTTTCTTCTTTCTCAATGATTTTCAGCACTAGCATGAAAGTTAGGTTAGAAATATCAAAAGAAAAAATAAAAAACTAATGATTGAAATATGAAGAAAAATCGAGATGGAAGCCTTTTCAAACAATACTAATTTGATTGTCATTTTGATTATCCAAATCCATTGATAATTAATTGTACTACACAAAAAAAAATTAGCATTACAATAGTATAGATTATAAAAAACATTATAAAAGCATTTACTATCTTCTTCCCAAAATAAATGTTGTATATTAATATAACTTGTACTATCATATTACACTTCAAGTAGTGGTAGAAGAATGTAGTTGGAAAAAAAATCATTTATCTTAACTAGAAAAAAAAAAGAAAAAAGAATTATAACATCATAGAAACATGGTGTTTATAAATAATGATGATTAAATATGTGGTTCCCATGGTAGAAGGACTCGATAGGAGGTTCTCTACATATTTAATATATTCTTTGATTTCGTTCCCCCATAAGAAAGTCAGATTAAATAAAAAGAACAGTATAAAAAGCACCTCAAGAACAAATGAATGAAAAACTTAATGCAAGAGAGAAAATGTTCTTCCTTGTTGAAAGTGAAAAAATCCTCTTTTACAATGTGTAACTTCTCCTATTTATACTATTTTCTCATACAAAGGAGAGCATTTCCGTCTTCTCCTCTTTTGACTTTCTTGTTGCTTAAGCCATCCAAAATATTCATTTTGCCAAAGTACTCCTTTTGCAGCCCAAGGTACACCTTCTTCCCTCTAGATCCTTCCATTTTCTATTATACAGGGAAAATATCTCTTTTGTCTTTTTCGGCCACGTTAGCAATGCCTTGATTCACGCTTGTCATCCTTCTCGTGGGTTATCATCTACTACTCCAAGCGCATAAAGCTCCACGTCTGCCATCCAGTGCTTCCTTGTCACTTCTACGACCACTTCAGCTCTGCAAACGGTAAGTTTGATCGACACGTCTGCCACTTCTGCATAGCTCAGAAGTTCATCCCTTATGGGTATTGGAAAAACAGTTCTGCCACTTACAGGTGCAGCTCTGGACTTCTGCATATATATGAACTTTATTTAAAATATAGTATATCTAGAGAAATGACGTATCTCGAGAAGTTCCTATCTCATTCTTCCCACATCAGCTACTCCCCCTGGTGCAGTCGAGCAGATCTGGTTTGGCAGAGCTGGTCGGCTGCAGCACTTCGCGTATTTTTCCTCGCTCAGAGAGTTAATTTACCCTTAGCTACTCCCCCTGGTGCAGTCGAGCAGATCTGGTCGGCTGCAGCACTTCGCATATTCTTTCTCGATCAGAGAGCTAATTTCCCCTTAGTTACTCCCCCTGGTGCAGTCGAGCAGATCTGGTTTGGCAGAGCTGGTCGGCTGCAGCACTTCGCGTATTCTTCCTTGCTTAGAGAGCTAATTTCCCCTTAACTACTTCCCCTGGTGCGGTCGAGCAGATCTGGTTTAGCAAAGCTGGTCGGCTGCAACACTTCGCATATTCTTTCTTGATTAGAGAGCTAATTTTCCCTTAGCTACTCCCCCTGGTGCAGTCGAGCAGATCTGGTTTGGCAGAGCTGGTCAGCTGCAGCACTTCATGTATTTTTCTTCGATCTATCATTAGCTACAAAGTTGTGTTCTTCACGCGCTATGCTTTTTTCCTTAATATGCCAGTGATTTTGACAGCAGGTGTCCTTTCATTTTTATCTTTTTGAAACGTCATACTTGATGTGCATAATCCTGCCCCTATACGTGTCAATCATCCTGTGGTGGACTGTGAAACGTCGCGACCCTTCCCAATGCCATATTCAAATTTACCCTAATTCTCTTATCTCTCTCTCTTCATTCTTACTTCTTTGCTTTTCACTCTTGCAATTCATTCTTTTTCTCCGGTGATTCTTGCGTGAGAAACTGCTAGAGCTTTTTCCGGTGAATCTTCTTCTTCTTCTTCTTCTTCTTCTTCTTCTTCTTCCTTTGCATTCATCATGGCGAGAGGAGGTAATCTCTAACCTTCTCCTGTTTTGGTTGTTTTTGATTTATGTGAAGTGGTTGTATACTGGGTGGTTTCATAACTGTAAACTGAGAGATCTTGTGCAATATTTGTTGGGCATCTAGTTTGTTTGGTGAAGTTTGAAAATTTTGGTGTTTTTTAATATAATTTTTCTTCTGTGAACCCTCGCCTTTTCCATGGCTTCCACCGACCACGAAACTGACTCTTCTGATGTTCGAGTCGTTGAAGGAAACTCCCCTTCCATTCTTCCTCCACCCAGTGACCAGTCCACCTCTACTTCTTCTAAAGTCCATTCTCCCCCTGAAAAAGAGCTCTCTGCCTCTAGCGTTGATCCTCTCAACTACAGCGCCTCCAACCCAAACTTTGACTATGTTAGCCATCGCTCTTCTTTCTCTCCCGACCGTGTTGATACCCTTCGTTTAGCTTTTAATATTCCTCAAGACTTCTGTATATATTGCCTCGCTGGACACCATAGGCATAACTTTCTTTCTGGGCGCAAGCTGGCATTTTGGACTGCCCAATTGAGAACTGGGGTCCATTTTCCTGTGAATTCTTATCTTTGTAGATTATCCTTTTTTTACCAAGTTCCCCTGAACAAATTTACACCCTCTGCTATCCGTTTGATGCTTGATTTCTTCATAATTTTGAAAGGCAATGGTGGAGATCCTACCGCAAAACTCTTTTTCTCCAATTTCCCTCTTAAATTCAAACCGCCCTTTTTCTATGTTATTGCCGACCCCATAGGTTTGATTCATTTCCTAGGTAAACCCCAGAGCCGGGATAAACAATGGAAAGAAGACTATTTCTTTATTTCTGGTGCTGATATGTGGGATTTCCCGATGGGCCCATGGGTATACACCAAGCCTTTAGTGAAGAAAGAGTTTTATATCAGTTGTCCTCCTTCTGATCGGGCAATAATTGAGGAGTTAAACACCTCTGTACATACAATAGGTCCTTTTGATATAGTTGGTTTAGTTGAACAGTCTTCTGTCTTGTCTTACTTTGGCCTCTGTTCTGGGGAGACCTCTTATCCTTCCAATTTTGGTATTCTTCTTCTTTTGTCATTCTCTTCTTTTTGCTTGTTCATCTCTCTCTATTATTTTTGCTTATACATTGGGTGGTTTTGACCATATAGAGCATGCGTGGAGAAGGACCATTCATCGACGAGAGCCCAGCCCTCCCCCACGTTCACACCCGAGCGATGTTTCTGTTCCTGAGCCTCACACAACAGCTTCTGCTCCTATTGCCCCCAGAAGTGACAGGGGGAAATGCCCCTTGAGCTCCTCCGAGCCATCTTCGGAGGCACGCCTCCAATCTCCTGCCAGAGGTGGCCATGAGACTACAAGGGAACGTTCTCGGTCGAGCTGAGTAAGGACTTCTGATAATGATGTCTTTACTCTTGAGCTCCCGAAATCCCTTCTGGAGCTTTCTGCAGAGGAGTCTCGCCAGTTCCTTCAACTCTGTCTAACCCCAGCAGACACTTACTCGCTTAGTCGACTTCCTCAAGAAAATGAGCTGGCCATGGGGGCTCATCATGTCTTGAAGGTACCTTACACCCCCTCTGTTTTTGCTCTTTTGAACTTTTTACAAGAATTCAGTCTTACCCTTTTACTTCAATCCCGCAAGGTTTAATCCATTTCAGCAGACTTCAAGCAAAGACAACATCATCTATTGATCCAGCTCCTGCCATTTTGAAGAAGGACAATGAGATCTCTGCGTTGAAGTTCAAACTGGTGGAACAGGAGAAGCTGATTAAGGAGCAACAACGCGAGGTGGAGTTCTGGAAAAATATGACTTCTGAAGAAAAAAGTCGATGTAGGGAGTATGGGACCTGAAAGCTCTCAGAAGGGGTTGAGGCTTGTAAGAGAAATCTGCATATGACATCAGCGAGGCAGAGCTTCCTGGAAGAGGTAATCACCGGGTTGAAGGAGGTTTACCTTAAGAGTACGAGCTCTCTGGCTGATTATGGCCCGCATTTAAGCCACTATTACGGTTTCGGATTTGATGCAGCCCAGAAATAAGCTCGGGATCAGGGCTTCTCCGGTACTTTTGACTTCAATGGGCCTCTGGATGACATGCCGACCTCTCCTTATTTCGAGGGTGACCCTTCGGAGGATCCAAATTCTCCCTGGTGGCTGTCGGCCCTCCAGAAGGCATATGTCAAACTGTGCTCTGCGCCCAATGATGTCTTTACTCCCGTCGATCCTACTTCTTGCAAATTCCCACTCCTTCCTGCGCCACCTCTACCTGCGCCTCCTGTTGCCATTCCTAACCCCAATGTAGTGGATCTAATAGTTCTGAGTCGGGACTCTTCTGAGATCGTATCTATTACTGATGCTCCCTCCCGGTTGCTTCCTGAGATGCCCTCAGAACTACTTGGTACAGATCCACTAGCTCCTTCTGATCTCCCCGGCGAGATCCCCTCCTCTAAAGACTTACCTACCTCTTCTTGAACAATCTTTTTATTTATGCTATTCAAACAATGTTGTTTTGTAATATTCTGCAGATTTGGTCACATTTGCTAGAACAATACTTCTAATTACTCTTTCTGTTTATTTTAGATAATACTTATTAAAGAATTTTTTCCTGTTTATTTTTCAATCACTTCTGCTACAGACATGAGGTGTTAGTTCCGTATTTCATACATGGTTATTCTAATCTTGTTTCTTGTTTTATACCTATATTGTTGCATGTACTAGACTTAGCCCCTTTCATCATTATTTTCGTAAATTTAGATACCAAATCAATTATCAAAACAATATAGATGTAGATGGAAAATTCAATAATTGTTAAGAAAAAAATACTTATAGGCTGAATTTTCCACAAAGCACTCCACTCTCCCTTTCCCATTACATCAAATTTTGTAATTCTAAGAGCTCCTTCATTTCCTCTCAGTGTCATCCTTGCTGACCATTCCATCTCTCCATCTCCTGTATAAAAAATAGATCATAATTATTAGCATCGCAATGTTACTTGAGCTTTCTCGTCGATGAAAATTAATTTTGGCCCCACCAGCCCTGGTCAGAGGTGTACCAGACCCGGAGGTCTGCTTCTGCCAAGGCGGCTGCTTTCTAGGGCAGATTCGTTTTTGGCCCCACCAGCCCCGGTCAAAGGTGTACCAAACCCGGAGGTCTGCCTCTGCCAGGGCGGCTGCTTTCTAGGACATATTCGTTTTTGGCCCCACCAGCCCAGGTCAGAGGTGTACCAGACCTGGAGGTCTGCTTCTGCCAGGGCAGCTGCTTTATAGGGCAGATTCGTTTTTGGCCCCACCAGCCCTGGTCAGAGGTGTACCAGACCCGAAGGTCTGCCTCTGCCAGGGCGGCTGCTTTTTAGGGCAGATTCATTTTTGGCCCCACCAGCCCTGGTCAGAGGTGTACCAGACCCGGAGGTCTGCCTCTGCCAGGGCGGCTGCTTTCTAGGGCAGATCTGTAAAGGTCAAAAAGTGTTCCTTATATGTTTCTTTAAGCATAGTATTTCTTGAGGTTGCAAATGTTCCAAGGCCTAGCCACCTCTTTTCTCTCTTCTGTTATCAATCGATATGCTCCCCCCTTCAGCACTTCTGACACTATGTAAGGGCCTTCCCAATTTGGCTCTAACTTCCCATTAGGTTTCAAGACATCCGCTCTTCTTAAAACTAAGTCCCCCTTGTCCAGACGTTGCAGCCGTACCTTTTTATCATACACTGCTTTAACTTTACTTTTGAATTTTTCAATTCTCAATCGCGCCATCTCTCTCTCTTCCTCTAATAAGTCCAGGTTTTCCTCATCAGCTTTTCATTTTGCCCCTCCTCGAATGTCATCACTCTGTGAGTCTCCATCCCCACCTCTGCCGGGATTATAGCATTGGCTCCATATACGAGATTGAAAGATGACATGTCAGTGGCTACCCTGGGTGTTGTCCTGTATGCCCATAGAACCGAATCCAACTCCTCTACCCAGCTATTTTTAAGAGTTTCTATCCTTGTTTTCAGCCCATTAATTATCATCCGGTTGGTTACCTCTGCCTGACCATTAGCCTGTGGATGTGTCACCGCTGCAAATCTTTGGGTGATTTTCATTTCTTCACACCACGCCTTTATCTTTTTTCCGCAGAACTGCGTACCATTATCTGAGACCAGGATTCGTGGTACCCCATAACTGCAGCAGATCTGCCTCCACAGAAACCTTATAACATTCTGCTCATCGATTTTTCCCAGCGGCTCAGCTTCCACCCATTTTGTGAAATAATCTACTGCAACCATTCTTCTGCCCCTTAGATAGTGGCAATAGCCCCACCAGGTCTATTCCCCACTGGGCAAAGGGACACGGGGAGCACATCTTCCCTAATTCCTCTACTGGGCTATGAATTAGAGGACCGTGAATTTGGCAGCTATGACACTTTTGTACCATTTCCTTCGTATCCACGCCCATCGTAGGCCAAAAGTACCCTGCCCGTAATACTTTCCGCACCAAGGTCCTTGATCCCACGTGATCACCACCGCAGCCTTCATGTACCTCTCGCAACACATATACCCCTTCTTCTCTATTTAGACACCGCAAGTATGCTTGCGTAAAGGAGCGTCGGAAAAGTTGTTCTCCAATAACGCAATATTTTAGTGTCTCTTTCTTCCAGCCCTGACTTGCTGATGTCCCAGCTTTCTTTAACTCATTAATGATGGAAGTCCCCCAATCCCCAATTTCCTCCAGTTCTGCCACATCTGCTTCTATGCTTTGCCTTTCTGCTACTAACAGGGTTATTTTCCTTGGTTGCAAAAGGGGGTACGAACTGGCAATTTTTGCCAAGTAATCGGCCTGGACATTTTCCGCCCTGGGATCTGCCTTAATTCAAACTTTTCAAAGGAAGACTTTATTCTTTCAATTTCTTTCAGATACTCGGACAACGATTCTTTCTTCACCTCATACGACCCTCCATGCTGTTGGAACACCAGCTGTGAATCGGTATGAGCCACGAGGTCACTTCCACCGGCCTCCTTTACAATGTTCATACCTCGTACTAACGCTTCGTATTTTGCCTCATTATTGGATACCGAGTAGTTCAGCTTTATGGCATATTGCATGCTCTGTCCATCTGGACATTCCACCAATATTCTTACCCCACAACCATCCTTAGTCACTGAACCGTCCACGAAGATTTTCCAGATTCTTTTCTCCTCCGATAGAGCTCTGGATTCTTGCAAAAAATCCGCCAGAGCTTGCGCTTTAATCACTTTACGTGGCTCGAATTCTACATCATATGCTCCCAGCTCAACTGCCCATTTCACCATTCTTCCAGAAGTATCAGCCCTTCCCATGATCTGGGCCAACGGGTAGTTGGTGCGTGGAATGACTTTATGCGACAAAAAGTAGGGGCGGAGTTTCCTGGCGGTAATAATAACAGCCTGGCTAGCTTTCTCGATCTCTGCATACTTGACTTCTGGGCCTTGTAACATGTGGCTCACGTAGTACACTAGCATTTGTTGCTGCCCTTCTTCCTTTATCAAGACGGTGCTGACGGCTATCTCTCCTACAGAGATATACATGAACAGTGTTTCATTCTTTTCTGGCTTTGAGAGCTGAGGTAGATCGGCCAGATATTTTTTCAAATCCTCAAAAGCTCGATCATACTCCTCCGTCCACTAGAACTTGCACCCTTTCCTTAGGATTTTGAAGAATTGATAGCTCTTGTCTGCTGACTTGGAAACAAATCTGCTCAGTGTTGTTATTCTCCCCAACAACCTCTGCACCTCTTTTATATTTCTGGGCGGTGTCATATCCATCACAACCTTTACCTTTTCTGGGTTGACTTTTATCCCTTCCTTTGTAACCATAAACCACAGAAATTTTCCCGATGTTACCCCAAAGCTGCATTTTTCCGGATTTAATTTCATTTCACTGCTCCGTATGATCGTAAAAGCTTCTTCGAGGTCTGCAACGTGCTGCTCTGCCCTTCGGCTCTTAACAAGCATATCATCCACATATACCTCCATGTTTCGGCCTATCATAGGTTTAAAAGTTTGTCGACCATACACTGATAGGTGGCACCAGCATTTTTCAACCCAAAAGGCATCCTGACATACCCGTACGTGCCTCCTGCAGTAATGAAACAAACCCTCTTCACATCTGCCGGGTCCAATTGGATTTGATGGTACCCTTGATAGGCATCCATCAGGGTCAGACGTTCATACCCAGATGTGGAGTCCACGAGCTGATCAATACGCGACAAGGGGTAGTGGTCCTTTGGACATGCTTTGTTCAGATCTCTAAAGTCAATACACATACGCCACTTCTTATTTACCTTGGGTACTAGCACATCATTAGACAGCCATTCCGGAAATTACACTGATACTACATGCCTCGAGTCCAGCAACTTCTACCTGTATAATCTTATCCTTCTCTGCTCCGAAGTTACACAACCTCTGCTTAACAAGCCGAATATCCAGGCATATGTTCAAACGATGTAATGCCACTTCTGGGTCAATCCCTATCATGTCAGCAGCTTGAAAGGCGAATAAGTCAGCGTTTTTCCTAAGGCATCCCACCAGCTCTGCCTTCTCTGCCTCCGGAATCTTTGCGCCTATTTTCGTGCAGAATCCCTCTTTCCCTGGATATAACTCTACCAACGAAAGCTCTTGCTCCACCATCATCTTCCCGTGCTCTTCTGCACCTCTCTCAATCCTCTGCCTTTTTGCCCCCAGATCTTCTTCTGCCGCTCTGTCTGCTATTGGTAGAGCCCACTATGTGCCACTCTTATGGACTCAACATAGCACTTCCAAGAGTGGATTTGATTCGCCTTTAACTCCCCAATTCTGGCAGAAGTTGGGAATTTAACCTTCATATAGTAAGTGGAGACCACCGCTTTAAGTTCATTCAATATACGTCGTCCGAATATTACATTGTATGCAGATGGCGCGTCTACTATTAAGAAATTCATTATCAATCGTTTCTACCGTGGCCATTCTCCAACTAGCACATGTAGAGTTATTACTCCCCACGGGTGAACTGCTCCTCCAGTAAAACCATACAATATCGTATTCACGGGTCGAATCTGAGTCTTAATATCCATCCTCTCGAAACATTCCTTGTAGAATGTCGGCAGAGCTGCCTGTGTCCACAAACACCCTCGTCATATCATATCCAGCTATTTCCACCGTCACCACTGAGGAGTCATTATGTGGCTTCAACATAGGGGATTCATCTGCAGCGCCGAACACGATGTCTGGCGAAGGCTGAACCTCAGATACCTCCATATGTTGGCTATGCCAACCCTGCGCATATCTTAGAGCTAATTTCCTAGCCTTATTTGGTGGTGGGGGCAGATCCCTTTCCTCTTCTCTCCTTTTTATTTTGTGCAGTCTCTCTCTCATCTGGCCTCTCATTCCTCTTCCCATGGTTTCCTGCATATCCTCCGCTCTTGTCCTCAAAACCCTTCAGCACTCCCACTCTGACCAACCGCTCTATTTCATTATTCAAATGCCGACACTCATTTGTGTCATGCCCATACTCATTATGGAATAAGCAGAAATATCACCCCTTAGGTCGCGTCGGGGCATGGGCTCTGTTAGGGGGAACCTAAACGGGGCTGTCTTCTCCGAGAGTTGAAATACCCTGGCTAGAGGAGCTTTAAGTGGAGTGTACTTGGTGTAGTCTCCTCTGCCCATATCCTCTTCTCGCCTTCCACCTTCTCCTCGGGGCCCTACTGGTCTCCGCACGTTTGCATCTCTAGGAACTAGCCTCTCTGCCCTCTTAGCTCGGCTTACGTCTTCCAGGTTGATGAATTTATCTGCCCGAGCGAGGACTTCTTTAAATGTGTTAGCTGGACTCTTGGCCAGAGAGCGGAACAGATCCCCTTCTTTCAATCCTTGGACTAGTGCGCTGATTTTGACCTCTACCGTTGCTAACGGGACCTCGAGAGCTGCTGTGCTAAAACTCTTAACAAATGCCCGCAGAGACTCCTCCATTCCTTGCTTCAAAGTGAACAACGATTGGGAAGTTTTCATCTGGCGACGTGCACTAGCAAATTGGCGTAGAAAAGCAGAACTAAAATCATGAAAAGAGCGGATGCTGTCTTCTGCCAGTTGCCCAAACCACCTCTGTGCAGACTACGTAAGAGTGGTTAAAAATACTCGACACTTGACTCCATCTGTGTATTGGTGGAGGAGTGTCACGTTCTCGAAGCGCAGAAGGTGGTCGTACGGGTCGATAGTGCCATCTTACTCAAAGGACAATGGTTTAAAGTTTGTCGGAAGTTCATCCATCCTCACGGCTGTGGTAAAGGGGCTCCCTACTGGCACTTGAATCTGACTTGTACCGCCCACTCTTTGTCACAACTGTTGGATCTCTCGCTGCATTTCTTCCATCCGCTTTAGCATCTCTCGATCTTGTGTGTGTTGTATTAAAATACCTGCAGATGAGGCCCCTGGTATGTCTGACCTCCATTGCACTGGGTGGCTTTCTGCGCTGTACTCAAGAGCATTCTCTCGCCGGAGCAAATGTGAGGCAGGAGCCGGGATCCTTAGACTCCCCATCTCTACCGGCCTTTGTCTCTCCCTTATGCCTTCCCCTTTATCTTTTTCCACCGCAGCCTTGCTCAAAGCTTTTTGTACAGCGGAATGGATGAGGCTATCTAGTTGCTCTGGAGTGAAGGTCCACATTCCCTGAGCAACGGGCCCCCTCTGTCCTCCCAACTTCTCCATCGTCTCTCCCTCTGCCTCTTCTCGCATTCCCCTTGTATCTCTCCCTACTAATTCTCTCCCCATCTCTCCCCCTACAACTTCCGGCTCTACTACCTCCTGGAAATCCCTCCCCAGATCTCGAATCAACCGCTCAGTCATTTGTCACCTAACTCACAAAACTACCCACCAAGATGAAAGAACACAGCAAAAGAACACTACCACAAGGAACTAAAGAAAAACACGCAGAGATAATAAGAGGTAAGAGAAGGAGACTCACTTCTCTACCTAATTTCCCATAGACGGCGCCATTGATGCTACAGTATAAAAAGCACCTCAAGAACAAATGAATGAAAAACTTAATGCAAGAGAGAAAATGTTCTTCCTTGATTGAAAGTGAAAAAATCCTCTTTTACAATGTGTAACTTCTCCTATTTATACTATTTTTTCATACAAATGAGGGTATTTCTGTCTTCTCCTCTTTTGACTTTCATGTTGCTTAAGTCATCCAAAATATTCATTTTGCCAAAGTACTACTTTTGCAGCCCAGGGTACACCTTCTTCCCTCTAGATCCTTCCATTTTCTGTTATACAGGGAAAATATTTCTTTTGTCTTTTTCGGCCACGTCAGCAATGCCTTGATTCACGCTTGTCATCCTTCTCGTGGGTTATCATCTTCTACTCCAAGCGCATAAAGCTTCATGTCTGCCATCCAGTGCTTCTTTGTCACTTCTACGACCACTTCAGCTCTGCAAACGGTAAGTTTGATCGACACGTCTGCCACTTCTGCTTAGCTCAGAAGTTCATCCCTTTTGGGTATTGGAAAGACAGTTCTGCCACTTACAGGTGCAGCTCTGGACTTCTGCAGATATATGAACTTTATTTAAAAATATAGTATATCTAGAGAAATGACGTATCTCGAGAAGTTCCTATCTCATTCTTCCCACATCACCATGGTAGAAGGACTCGATAGGAGGTTCTCTACATATTTAATATATTCTTTGATTTCGTTCCCCCATAAGAAAGTCAAATTAAATAACTCTATCTAATTTCGTGTGCACCAAATCACCCAAACACAAAAACGTTTTCCTCGCAGTGAAGAATCTTTTTCTGCGAAATTAAAATAATCTCATCCTAAGATTTAGGAGTGTATTAAATAGTGTGATTGTTATAGAAAAACAGGAGAAGAGAAGTGTCAGTCCATTTGCATTTCAAAGTTTTATTTAGAGTAAGTCTAATGTGAAATTGTCTCACAAATCAATTCATGTGAGACGAGTCAACTCATAATCCACATTTCATAATTAATTATATATAAATTTGTGGATATAAGTTTGATTAGTGAATAAAAAGGATCTGTATCACGAAAATCATCCATGAGACCGTCTCACATAAGTTTTTGTATTTATTTAATTATTGAGTGACACTTGGTGCCTTAAAATTAATTATCATATGATGTTAAATATATACTCTACAGGTATCATGCACATACTCTTCAAGTATCACATGTATACTCTTATATACATATGATACTTGTATAATATATTTATAACACCAAGAAACATAACACCTATAGAGTATATATATAACACCTGAAAAATATGTATATAACACTTAGATCCGTGCCTCTATGTGCCCCAGGGGTATATAAGGTTTTGCCTTAATTATTTCGTATCATTCCTTTTCTTTAATTCCAAAGATTGACAGATATATATTTAATAATACATGGTGTGTGTATATGATTCTCATACACAAAACATTGTTTCTTTTTATTCCTTGTTTGATTATTCTTAAGATATTTCTTTTTTCTATATATGTTTAATTTCAAAAATTGTCCCAAATATATATTATTAGACCTGGTATGATCACCTTATTTGCTTCAACAAAACTCGCGTGCAACCGTCGCACATGCGACGGAATTCCAGATCACATACTTATAGCTGAAAAAGACATACTTATGAGTGTAAAAGACATACTTTTAAAACTCATGTTTATACCTGTAAAAATATACTTATAAAACACATACTTATAGCTGAAAAACACATACTTATACCTATAAAAGACATACTTGAATTTGGTCGCATGTGAGACAGTCTCACAAGAGACCAACTCTATTTGCTTCAGGTGTTTGCAAAACTAAAATAATCTCATGCTAAACTCTTTAGTTTCTATAAGACTCTAGTTTATCATATTGTGTAGATGTGAATAATGCAAATTAATATATAATTTAAAGCATCATATATTTGTGTAAATTAGTCAAATAAAATATATAATACACACAAAAACTTTTCTAACTCAGGCTTCATGCCCCAACTTGATCTGATACCCCTTTATCATGTGCTCTATGTGTGGCCGCACCATAGTTGGTGGCCTGATGATTTCGATAGAATTCATCAAGCGAGAGGCATAAATTTTATATTCTTAAGGTATCATGTATATAGTCTTATAGTCTTAAGATATTGATTATTCATTTAGTAAAGATATTAATTGTATGTTCTTACGGTATCAGCTGTATATATACTCTTAAAGTACTAGTTACTAATTTAGTGAATGTATAAGTTGTATGCTCATAACTCATAAGACATTAGTTGCGTACTCATAAGGAATTAGGTGTTTCATTCAGTGAAAATTGTATTAGTAGGTATACTAATACTCTAATTAGGGTATTGTTGTAGGTAAGGTATCATTTTATATACTTTTAAGGTATTATTTATATACATTTAAGGTATTAATGTTTATAATATAACATGTGCACATATGTATTATTACGTACGTACTAACCTTTAAGAGATTAATGTTTATAGTTAAAGGTATAAGTTACATATTTATAAGCATTTCATAATTACGTTTATAGTATTTGATGGTCGAACTAATCACATTCGAACTGCTCTATAAACCAACTCGACTTGAAGACTAATCAATGCGAACAAAACAGAGAAGTAGGTAGAACGTGTGGGCGAACAAGAAAGTTCGCGCTCTATAGAGAGATATGTGCGAACTAATTAAACTTGCCAGCTGAAATGTCGAACTAAATCCGGAGCGAACTAATTCAAATTTGAAGCAACCGCCACGATCGCGAGTATCTCGCCCACTTCCACTTTTTTAGGAGAAAATCTAACTGCCACGTTTTTCAGGGAGTATTTATAACCCTTATCTTTCTATTCACAGACACACAAAATTATACACTGAAGTTATTGAGAAAAAAGCATTAGCGAGTTTTTCCTGGATTACTGACTTGAGCGTCGGAGTCCCTTCACCGGGAAAAACCCCCGGTGTTTTTTGTTTTTGCAGGTGTTTTCAATCGGAAAATTCCAATCGGCATCGGAGAAAAAAACGATTGAAGACGATATAAATTAATTGGCACCGTCTGTGGGAAAAAATTTCTTTCGTAACCTTGAGTTATCAAGACGTTGAGAAATCGTGAAATTGGTGAATACTAGAGGATCTCGAAGGAGGTTGGAAGAAGGAGCACAATCTGTGCGACAAGATGTGGACCAGAGTTCTGCACCGGTGAATCCTCCCGGCACTGTCACTTTGACGCCGGAGGAACTTTCGACTTTGATAGAGGCAGCTGTCCAGAAGGCCCTAGGCAAACAAAGGGCCGAGTCACAACAAGGTAACACTGATATTCATGCCCGAAAGGAACAAGAAGGTGACAAATCTCGAACGGATGAACAGGAGAGTCAGTCCGGTCACCCTCGCGGCCAGAAACGAGGACATGCTGAATTATCCGAGAAAGTGGACGATCTAAGGAAGGAATTGCGAGAGGTCCAAAAGACTGTTCGACGGATTCCCCGAAGTTCCAGGGGAAATCCTTTTTCTGAAGAGGTCATGGAGGATGAACTGCCAGCCTCCTTTCGGCCGGTTAATTTTGATTATGATGGTACTACCGATCCATGGGATCATCTATGTAGATTTGAGAATACCGCTCTGCTACATCGGTATTCGGATGGTATCAAGTGTAGAGTATTCGCAACTACCCTTACCAAGGCTGCTCAGACATGGTTCAGCCAGCTGAATGATGGGATGATCCATAACTTCGAACAGCTGTCGGAATTGTTTCTGCACCAGTTCACCAGTTCGAGGAGACAGAGGCGATCTACTCAAACATTGTTCGGCGTGAAACAGAAAGGGGACGAAACCTTGCGGAACTATGTCAAAAGATTTACAGCTGCTACTTTAGAAGCTCCTGAAGCGTTGGACGATTTGGTCGTTAGCGCTTTCATCCAAGGTTTGAAAGAGGGTGACCTTCATACTTCGTTGGTTAAGAAGACACCCAGCAATTTTGATGACCTATTACAAAGGTCTACCAAATACATTAACCTGGAGGAAGCAGTTCGAATGAAAAAAGGTGAAAGTTCGAGTCGAATGAGTAGACCGCAACAGGAGCATGAAGGAACAAGAAAGAGAGATGGAGGGGAACAGCGAGCGAGATTCGCTCCACCCCCCTCGAGAGATAATCGGACAGGACGGAGGTACGAACACTACACGCCCATGACTATGCCGCCCGGACAGTTGTTGATAGAAATATGGAACCTGCCCCAACTGAAATGACCGTCGACTTAGAGCCCTAATCCGAAGAAGCCATCTACCTTCGGCAACGGTAAATTGTATCGATTTCATAATGAATATAGGCATGGAACTGATGAGTGTTTGCATTTACGAGATGAACTGGAAAGATTAATCAGGGAAAACAAATTAGATCGTTTTGTCCGTCGAACTCGATCGAACCGTGAACATAGGAACGATCAAGAAGAGCCAAGACGGGAAAGAAGGCAAGAGTAGCAAGAACTACCTCCTCCTCCACCTCCCCCAGCGCGAGCTAGACCTGAACGGGAGGAGAGACCCACTATTCACATGATTATGGGTGGACTAACAGATGGAGATTCCAACAGAGCTCGAAAGGTGAGACTTAATTCTGTCAAGCAAGAACAGAATACGGTTCATTCGATTTTCGAGGAGGTAGCGATCGAGTTCGGAGTTCGTGATCGTGTTGCTATTCAAAGTCCCCAGTTCGATTCCATGGTGATCGTTGCTGAAATAGGAGGTTTTAATGTTGAGCGGGTATTCGTGGATACAGGAAGTTCAGTGGACATTATGTTCATGGATTGCTTCAAGAAAATGAGATCAACAGTGGAGGTAAAATCTGTAGAAACTTCACTTTACGGTTTTGCAGGAGAATCTGTGACATTGTACGACAAAGTCCAACTTCCTATGGTGCTAGGAGACGGGGAATGGAGGCAAAACAAGACAATGACTTTTCTCATAGTGGATGCACCCTCTCAATACAATGTGATCCTAGGTCGTCATTCTCTAAGTTCGTATGCTGCAGTCATTTCACCTGCACATTTAATGATGAAGTTACTTGAAAATGAAGAAGGGCGAGTAGTGGGAGTAGGAGTTGTTCATGGCGACCAGCAAACTGCCCGACGTTGTTATGTAGCTGCAGTTCGACAATCTGAGTCTCGCAAACGTCATAGCGAACAGAGAGATGATGCTGATCGAGGAAGGGATAAAAGTCTGAAGAGGGGTGATGAAACAAAAACTACAGAATTTGAAGAAGGCGAACTGATGAGTGTGGAGTTAATCCCTGAGCTGCCAGGGCATTCAGTTCGGCTCGGGAGTCAATTGTCGGAACAGGTTAAGGGAGGAATTGTGGCTGTTCTCCAAGATAATGTGGATCTGTTCACATGGAAACCTAAAGACATGAAGGGTATAAATCCGGAAGTAGCAGTCCATAAGTTGAATATCAAGCCTGATGTTCGACCAATTAAACAGAAACTGAGACATTTTGGGGATCAATAGAATGAAATCATCAAGAAAGAGGTTGAGAAGCTGCGAGAGATTGGGCATATCGAAGAGATCCAGTATCCTAGATGGCTGGCCAATGTTGTGTTAGTCCCAAAGCCAGGGAACAAGTGGCGGATGTGTATCGATTTCCGGGATTTAAATAAAGCTTGCCCCAAGGATCACTATCCTCTCCCGTGGATCGATAAGCTAGTAGATTCCACCGCAGGATGCGAACTGCTGAGTATGATGGATGCAGCGCAAGGATATCATCAAATCATGTTGCATCCAGAAGATAAACCTAATGTAGCCTTTATTACTTCTTCAGGTACATATTGCTATACGGTTATGCCATTTGGACTAAAAAATGCAGGAGCTACTTATCAGGGAATGGTGGACGAGGTGTTTAAACACCAATTGGGCCGCAATATAGAAGCATATGTCGATGATATACTAGTGAAAAGCGTACAGGCGAATGCACATACGGAAGACTTGAGGGAAACGATGGCAACAATCCGAAAGCATGGGATGCGATTAAATCCAGTCAAGTGTTCGTTCGGGGTAAAAGCAGGGAAGTTTTTGGGATATATGGTGACGAACAGAGGCATAGAAGTCAACCCTGGCAAAGTCCGAGCTATACAAGGAATGACGCCTTCTCGAACCATCAAAGAGGTACAAACACTAACTGGCCGCATCGTTGCTTTAAGCAGATTTATATCCAGGTTGGCGGACAGGGGTTTACCCTTCTTCAAAATTCTGAGAAAGAATGGTCGGTTTAGTTGGGATGCGGATTGTCAAAAGGTATTCGAAGATCTAAAGGCATTTGAAAGAAGTGTGATGATTGTGTACTTAGCAGTCGGAGAGGAATCAGTCAGTTCAGTCCTCATCCATGAAGAAGGCAGAGATCAGTTCCCTGTATACTTTGTTAGTAAAGTTCTTCATGGGACAGAAATCCGCTACACCGAGGTAGAAAAGGTCGCTTACGCCTTAGTCACTACGGCAAGAAGGTTGAGACCATATTTTTTGGTCTATGAGATCATGGTACGAACTAACCATCCGCTGAGTGTAGTGTTGGGAAAACCAGACGCATCAGGAAGGCTAGTAAAATGGGCAGTCGAACTGGGACAGTTCGATTTGAAGTATGAACCGCGAACAGCTATAAAAGGTCAAGCATTGGTAGATTTTATTCAGGAAACAACCAGAATACAAGACAAGAGAGAATGGGAAGTATTTGTAGATGGATCGTCGTCCCGCCAGGGTGCAGGAGCGGGGATATTATTGATCAGCCCCGAGAAAGATGAGTTAGAATTTGCCATAAAATTTCAATTTAAGGAGTCTAATAATGAGGCAGAATATGAAGCTTTTTTGCAGGGATTGAAAATAGCCGAACAGGCTGGAGCCCGAGATCTGATATCAGATTCACAATTGGTGACACAACAACTCCGAAACTAATGTGACGTTAAGGAAGATCGCATGATCTCTTATGTACAGAAAATAAGAGAAATGGAGAAACGATTTGAAAAACTTCAGATCGAACAGATACCTCGGGACGAGAATCAGAAAGCGGATTATCTGGTAAAGATCGGGAGTTCGTTACAAGACTGTTCGAAAATAAGTATTACTGTTTTGGGAGTAGGGAAGGAAAACGAGGTGATAAATGTCGACCTGGCCGAGCATGATTAGAGAACTCCTTTTTTGAACTTTTTAGGAGGAGTAAGGGAAGGACAGGCAAAAGACCTCGAGAAATTGAAAAACCGAGCTCGATTCTACTACATTCTTGATGGAGTGTTGGATCGAAAAACTTTTTTACCTACAGATGCAAGATGCTTGTCCCAAGAAGAAGGAATCAAGGTTTTAAGAGAAGCACATGAAGGAGGATGCGCCGAACATGCGGGAGCTCGAGCACTCGCGTTAAAAGTCGCGCGAGCTAGTTTCTATTGGCCTACAATAAAGAATGATGTTGAAGAGTTAGTTCGGAAATGCAACTCCTGTCAGAAACATGGGTGGAGAATTCACACTCCGGCAACAGATATGCTTACGGTATGTTCGCCCTGCCCTTTTGCTAGATGGGGTATTGACATAGTTGGTCCACTCGTTAAAACCAGAGGAAATAAGCAGTTCTTGGTGGTGGCCGTGGACTACTTTACTAAGTGGGTCGAGGCGGAACCTTTGGTCAAGATCACCGAGTCCGATATGATCCATTTTATATGAAAAAGTATTTGTTGCAGATTCGGCTTACCCAGGATTTTGGTATCAGATAACGGAGCTCAATTCAGAGGCAAAAAGATCACGGGATGGTGTAAAGAAATGAAAATTTTACAAGTGTTTACTCCAGTGGCTCATCCTCAGGCAAATGGACAAGTCGAAGTGGTTAATCGAATCATATTGGACGGACTCAAGAAACGACTTGAATCCGAGAAATCGAACTGGGTGGACGGACTACCATCAGTTTTGTGGGCATATCGAACTTCATCCAGATCAACTACGGGAGAAACTCCTTTCAGTTTGGCATTCGGAATGGAAGCAGTGGTCCCAGCTGAAATTCAAGGAGAAGCTCTACGAATTACTAACTTTGATCCCCAGCAAAATGAAGAATTGATCCAAACAGACTTGTTATTTCTGGAGGAGGCCAGAGATGGAGCCAGAGTTCGCCATGAATTATACAAAAGACGTATTCAAACAGCCTTCAATAGGAAAGTTCGAAAGTGAGAATTCCAAGTGGGGGATATGGTTTTAAGGCAATCTGATGCCTTGTTGGAGATCGGGAAATTGAATGCTATTTAGGAAGGACCGTATACTGTTACAAAAGTTTTGCCCGGTGGATCTTACGAGCTTGCTGATGAACAAGGAAAGGAGCTGCCTAGACCTTGGCACATCAATCACTTGAAGAAATTTTATACTTGAAGTATCGAATGCCAATATTTTGTTTTTTACTTCTTTTTTAAGTTGTTGTTGCTTTAATGAATAAGAGATATTTTTACACTCCGTGGATGTAGGTCGATCTGACCGAACCACGTAAAATCCCTGAGTCTTTATTTGTTGATTTACATATATTTACGTACATATCTGTTCGAACTATATTGTGGAGCGAACTTAAAGTTCCCTCGGAACTCGCTGATTAAGCACATTGGAGAAGTTCCTTCGGAACTTAACGATTAAGCAAATTGCAAGAGTTCCCTCGGAACTTGCTGATTAAGCATATTGAAGAAGTTCCTTCGGAACTTAACGATTAAGCATATTGCAAGAGTTCCCTCGGAACTCGCTGATTAAGCACATTGAAGAAGTTCCTTCGGAACTCAACGATTGAGCGAATTGCAGGAGTTCCCTCGGAACTCGCTGATTAAGCAAGTTGAAGAAGTTCCTTCGGAACTTAACGATTAAAGCGAATTGAAGAAGTTCCATCGAACTCAATGATTAAGCGAAGTGAAGAAACCTCTTCGGATGGTTAAGTAAGTTGAAGAATTTTTTGAAATTTTGTGGCTAAGTGATTAGAGAAAGTTCATTCGAAGCTCTGCAATTAAATGAATTGGAAAAGACTGAAGTACACGAACTGTTTCATTCCGATTGATTCATAAAAAATACAAGTAAAAATTTCAAAAAAGATGCAAATATTACAACAAAAACGATTAAACATGATTGGGAGACGGAGTCGATTTTGGAGTCGGCTGTTGGACTGGAGCTGGAAGCATGGGATCGAACATGTCCTCGGGCAAGTCCACGGTCGAGCTGGAGCGAAGCTCGACAGGTGCCGGGAGAGATGAACTGGGACCAGGCTTGTCGAACTGGTTGTCAGGAAGAACTTCTTTGAGTGCTTCTTCCAAGCAGCCCGACCACCAGCGCGCATCAACATCCTCATCCGGATTCCCGTGCCAGCCAGGAGGAATGGGAAATGTTTGTTGCAGCTTCCTGCCCAGAGCGTTTACGTTAAACTGCAACGCTTGTCCAGCTTCCTCCTGGCAAAGACGAACCCCTTCTCGGAAGTACGCCTCGGCCATAGGAGCTGCCTTTGACAGGAAGAGGACGAAATTCCAGCAACGAGATAAGAGTCTTTCTCGGAAAAACTCCGATACTAATTCCATCTCCGAACTCCGAGCGAAGTGGTAAAAGCCCTCATTCCACATGACTTTTCCGAACTCCGCTCGTGTGCTCTTCTCTTCCTCCAGCTCTTCCTTCAGCCTCCGAATTTCAGCCTCTGCGTTGAGAAAAGCAGACTGCCTTTCCTGGGCGAACTTCTCCTTGGCCAGCAGTAACTCCTCCCTCCTGGCCACTTACGAGCGAGCAAGCGCCAGCTCCATTTCCCGCTCTTCCAACTTAGCGGATAAGTTTTCGGCTTTGCCGGCATTGATGGTCAGATCGCTCTCCAACGTCTTCTTCTCCTCCAACGCATCCCTCAGGCGATCTCGACGACGAAGGGCCCTTTTGCCCATGAATTCGAAGTATTTGGTGAAGTTCATCACCCGAGACAAGTTCACCTTGAACTCTTTCACTTCGCTATCCTCCTCCTCTTCCGCAGCCTTCTCGCCCGGAACAATTGCCCCCTCCTGAACCGCGAGCTCTGCCTCTGCTCGCTCAGAACCGGCCTGCACCCCTCCCTCAGTCCGCTGTTTTTTGGATGACTTCTGTGAACAAGAGGGCCCTTTCTTCTTCCTACGGAGAGAAGTTGCAGCTTCGGCTGTTTCTTCATTTATCGCTTCGGTCGGATCCGACGCTTGGACAGCCGGTGGCGGAGAGGAAGCGTGAACAACAGAAGTACTGCCTCCCTCAGTTGAGCTCGGGGCGGTTTTTGAAGCCAGTTCGACCAGGCGTCTTTCCTCTTCCTCGCGGAAGGCCGCTGCCTGCCTGGAATTCACTGCTTCGTCGGCAGGAGAAAAGGCAGTCTTCTGGGCCTCGAGGATCGCCTCGTCGAAGATGAAGAATTTATTCATCGCTTTATCTGCAATACAGTAAGACAAGTGGTCAATATGGTACAATATAAGTTTGAAAAGAGATAATGAGAGAAGTGATAAAGAAAATTTTAAACAACCTAGATTGAACTTGCGGGGAACTCGACTGTTTGGGTAAAAACCCCAGAAAGACAACAACTGTTCGCATGAACTCATACGAACTATGTTGAACGATCCCCTCCAGAATAGCCTGTCCAAAGACGCAAGTTCGAAATCCCTGGGCGGAGCAGACTCAACTCGGTTCGAACTCTCGACCCAGGGAATAGTTCGGAGAGGCCGATTCGCCGGAGCACGAACGAAACAATAGTATTTTTCCCAGGAGCTGATTTTATCATCTCCTGAGGATAAAAATTGAGCTCGTTTTCCTCCGCTACGAGGGCTCAAATAGAAGCGGAAGGGGTTAGTGTGTTTAAGCACGAAGCAAGAACGGAATCGGTTAGAGGTCGGCTCGACTCCCATCCATTTGCACACCATGTAAAAGGCTACAATGTAGCTTATGGAATTGGGGTGCAATTGGTTCGGACACACCCCAAACGCCGAACCGACCTCCAGGAAAAAGGGATGAATAGGAGGAACTAAACCTAGGGTGACATGTTTCAAGAACCATGTCTGGCAGCCGGCTGGAGCCCGATGAGGACGATCATCGGGGATCGGAATAATAACAGAATAGCCCGCCGCTGCCATGAGCGAACTCAAAAGAACGATATGAGTTTGGGTGGTTTTGGTGGCACAAAAAACATTATCTACAGTTTTCTTGCGAGATCGCTTTGGGGGGGAAGAAAGGGTTTGACGGCCAGAGGTAGAAGGCTTCGGAACTGGCGAATTAGAGATAGGTCGTAAGGGAAATTCCTCAAAACCTTCCTCAGATTCGCTCTCGTCCCTTAGGTTGATTAAAGAAGGAGAAGCCATTTGACAAACACAAACAAGGAGAAAGAAAGAAAGGAAAGGGTACCTGGATCTGTTTGAAAGACTTTGGAAATCACAGGAGAAGAGTTCTTGCTTATGAGTGAATGATAGTTTTCTCGCAGAAAGGTTTTATGGAGGAGAAGATGGGGTATATATAAAGAAAGGGGAAGCTTTTTGGCGACGATTCAGTAGGGGGGAAAAAGTGAAAAGTCACGTGATCTCGGTCATTGGATGCAGCTCGATCCAACGGTGAAAGCGAAAAGTAGCGTGATCTCGGCCATTGGATGCAGCTCGATCCAACGGCGAAAGTGAAAGGTCGTGTGATCTCGGCCGTTGGATGCAGCTCGATCTAACAGCAAATGAAAGGTCGCATGATCTCGGCCGTTGGATGCAGTTTGATCTAACGGCGAAGTCGAAAAGGTGCCTCGAGATGGAGGAAACTGACAAGTCGGCGTTGCAGGCGAATGATTGATGGGACGCGATGCTTCTTGAAGAAGCGTCATAATTAGCAACAACGTGAACTACGTCAGTACGTGAACACAAGCACTCCGAAAGGGGGGGAGTACTGATGTGGTCGAACTAATCACATTCGAACTGCTCTATAAACCAAATCGACTTGAAGACTAATCGATGCGAACAAAACAGAGAAGTAGGTAGAACGTGTGGGCGAACAAGAAAGTTCGCACTCTATAGAGAGATATGTGCGAACTAATTAAGCTTGCCAGCTGAAATGCCGAACTAAATCCGGAGCGAACTAATTCAAATTTGAAGCAACTGCCACGATCGCGAGTATCTCGCCCACTTCCCACTTTTTTAGGAGAAAATCTAACTGCCACGTTTTTCGGGAGTATTTATAACCCTTATCTTTCTATTCACAGACACACAAAATTATACACTGAAGTTATTGAGAAAAAAACATTAGCGAGTTTTTCCTGGATTACTGACTTGAGCGTCGGAGTCCCTTCACTGGGAAAAACCCCCGGTGTTTTTTGTTTTTGCAGGTGTTTTCAATCGCAAAATTCCAATCGGCATCGGAGAAAAAGAAGATTGAAGACGGTATAAATCAGTATTTTATATATACGCTTAAGATATTATATTTTTACGTTCAAGATATTACATACATATCTTTAAGGACCACACATTTACGTTTGTGATATTATATACTTACACTATAAGGTATTGGGTACACTAATACTTTTTGCATAACAATAATGCATTTGAAAATGAGAATGAATTGTTAAAATTACAATTGAGAAAAATAACAATTTAGTGAATTTAATATTGCTACAAATGGTAAATGATGTGAACTTGTTATCGATCTTAAACAAATCGCGATGAACTTCCAATAGCAAATTAACAATTTAATTCAACAATGAATGAAAATAAAAAAATAGAGAACAGAAATTCAAGAAGAAATACTACAAGGAATATTGATCTTCTCATGTCCGATCTTTAAATCTTCGACCATTAATCAAGCTACAACTTGCATGATTGAGAAGTAAAATATATATAATAGCATCCACTTTCAATCCAGTAGAATAAGAGACTAAAACAATTTAAAGACGGTATGGAAAAAGCGTTATGCCATGGAGGAAGACTATTAAAGAAGATGGATGAAGTTATAGTTGGAGTCAAATTAAGAGTTATGTTCTTCTCAAAATTTGGAAATATAATTCAAATTCAACCCGAATAACCAAATCAGGCTAAATTTACAAGTGATTACCACATGCACCCTAGTTTTCAAACTATTCTTGTTCAATAACTTATCTGTCCCGTCAATTTTACCCATTAACTCAATTGTTTTGGCAAAGAAGGACTTCCAACACATTTTTCAGCTTACACTTGAAGGGTCAGATGAGGATAAGCAATACAGCTAACAATATTCCCTCCATTGCTTCGATCTACACCAATTTTTCAGCAAATTAAACACATCGATATACACAGTTAGAAGAATATGGAACATATTCCTAAAATTATTGAGATCTAGGTTAACAATTAAGTAGTGGTAATTAATGAACTAACAATGAGGAAACAGGATAAGCACTGAGCCATAATTAAAGCCCCAAAAGAAGTTAAAAAGCAAACGCAACATGCTTGCATTGGCCAAAATCCAGATCATCATGACCCCTTTCAAGCAACCATTTTTAAGACACAAAAACCGTGGCTTGTGCTGGAAATCATTGCTTTATTATGACATCTTCATACAAAAAAACACAATCTCCTTAATTTAAAATGAAGTCGAGTAGAAATAATTAATATGGTTCAATAATGTCATTTGACATCTAATCATAAGCACGTTCACCTTAATAACTTTGTTTCTTTTATTGATCGATCCAGTTCACATATTCAGAGACCTACATGGCTGGATGGCTATGCTTGTGGGGAAATTATACTGTTGCTCCAATTATTTTTCTAACCCTACTTGCATTATGGAACCATTTAATAATGCCTATTTATTTATTTTATCTATTAATGTTACTGTTTTCATTTTTTTAATGAAGTGAATAATGTTGGTAACTGTAATCTTAGCTGTACAGATACGAGCATGCATGTCATGTCACAGTTTGCTGTCCTCATTTAATTTCCTAATTATTCAGTAATTTATTGTTTTTAAATCTGGTATTGTAAGTAATTTCCATTAATTTCGATTAAATGACCTGCTCCAATGCTATTATTAATTCTGAATCAAATATTGTCTATAGAATCATATATTTTTTAACGTTTTTTAAAGCATTTTTTTCATTTCTGTACTTCTGTTTTCAACCTCGAATTGAGCAGACGATTTAAACATGATGTGAATCGAAATTTTGCTTGAATGCCTCAAGATCAAGAAGGATTGATTCTGAATTAATTTGATTGATGAATTTGGTGCAATTACGTAAAAATAATTAATCCAATATAATTTCTTATTAAGTTTTTTTTTTGTGACGATTACGTATGATTTTTGTGATAATATATTACAAATAAATATAAAATAGATGATCAAAAATATTTAATATTCAATATCAATCAATCAAACTTCTGTCTACTTAGTAAACCATGACTATACATTGTAAAGTTCTGTTTTTCATATACCTGTTCATGTTTCTCACTAGTGAAAATTTGAAAATATTTATGGAAAAAAAGAAAAAGTATAATTGAACAAAGAAAATGTACAGTACTCTAATATTTGTATTTAGGGTTATTGTGTGAGCAGATTAAGCAATGAAACTCTGGTGTTAATCAAACTCCGAAAAGCTCTTTCTCCAGAGCTTTCAATCTCCAGAATATGATCTTCCATTTCATGCATTTTCTTCGACGCCATTTTCACTTCTTCCTCATCAACTTTCTTCCTCAAATTCTCCAAATTCATCTCCTGAAATTCTCGAATTCCCCCCTCAACTTTCACGTTTTTCTTTTTCCTCCCAAAGCTCAGCATGCACCACTGCTTTCTGAACGCCGGCGAGTTCGAGATCCCGCCGAACACCAAGTTGGAGACTGTCACCGTCACTTTAAGCACATCGTTCACCACTTCGACGAGCTCCGCCTCCTCGTCGTACGAGGCACCCGCCGGAGAAACAATGGACAATTTCCCGATCGCGACGAGATGCGAGGAGAGCCTCCCGATCTCCCTGGCGATTTTGTCCACATTCTTCGAGTGCGCCGCGATTTTCTGATCGTCCTTTCTTCTCAGCGCGATCTGTGCCGCCGAGTACTCCTCCTTCAGCCGCAGCGCCAGCGTCTGGAACATTCCGTAGACGTCGACGAATAGGAGGAAGTCTTCCAGAAGCTTCTCGATGAGATCGGAGTAGTCGCCGCCGCGGAGAGACTCGCGCGTCTGGGGGAGGTGGAGGAGGTCATCGAGCGACTCGTGGACGGTTTTTAGGCCGCTCAAGCCGTCGCAGAGCCAAGCCGAGGTGCCGCGGGCGGCGGACCAGGCGTGGAGGTCTGAGATCTCGTCTCTGAGCTGGGAAATAATCGGGTGTGACCGGCACGGGAGACTGGTCGATCTGACGTGGAGGGTCTTTTGGGGTTTACAGGAATTGTGCGAGGGTGGATTCGGAAAGGAAAGTGATCTGCGAAAACTGGTCACCATTTTGGGCGCCATTTTATCTTTTTTTTTCGTTCTTGAGAGAAAAAAGAGATTGAATTGTGAGTGGATGAATAGAAGAATGAAAGGGAGGAGTATATATATAGTGTGGGGGGACGCGTAGAGGATTAAAGAGGCGCACGAGGGGTGGGAGACACTGGATCCGCGAATATGTAGAGGGTGTTGGGAGAGGGCCAAAGAGAGCATGCATGTGGAGTTATTACGGGGTGGACACAGGTGTTCCTGTTACGGTGGAGCCTACCCACCACGTGTGCTTCTAACTCATCAATCTCTGTTACATGTAATGACATCTTATCAGCTGGCCCCACCCCCGGACACGCCCTCACCTGCCTTATTAACCTCCTGTCTTCTAAATGTCCAACCCATTCACTTCAACGGCCCCTTCATTTACGATATTCTCTCCTCGATTTTTATTACATCGTGTCACATGAGTGAATATATAATCTAATCATACTCACATCAAACTTTATAATCTACGTGTTATTTGTGGATGATGAGATTTCATGTACATAAGCTTTTGTGCTAGTGGACACAACCTCATAATTAATTTTTATTACACGTTTTTAAGAAACGAAATATTTATACAATAGTGGTATCCGTATTTACAAGAAAACGTTGATCCAAATTTGGCGGTTAATATTTAATAACTAAGAAAATCTAAATTTACTAAAGATAATCCAATTCACGATAATATATAGATATTATACACATCCAATTCACTAAATACTAAAAACAAATTAAAGTATCAATCATGATCTTCAAATCAAAATTAGAAATTTTACCTGCGAAGTTTGTAAGGTTTTTAAAAACTTCTTTACACAACATTTCCAGTTGAAACATCATGTATGTAACAAACTAATATTATCAGTCATTTAAATGAAATATACTAAAAAATTAAAAAGAAAAATTATGAATTAAAAATCAAATTCAATTACTTAAATTAAATACATGTGTGTGTCAGAATGTATATATAGAAACAATACACTATAAAATTAGAAATTTTACTTAGGAATTTGATGCAAGCACTATCAATTATATATTTTCAACCTTTTATTTTAAAATAAATTGAATTAAAAAAGAAATTTTAATTAATATCACTTAACATCAAAGATGACAGATAATTATTTCATTATAAGTATCACATAAATTAATCAATATAGTACGATATTTATCATTACAATTCAAGCTAGCCCAACACAAAATCGAAATGTAGTAGTAGTGATCATGATGATGACATTAATATAATTAGAAACTAAACATATAATTTAAATAATCAGCTGAGTCATTTAACGTGCACTCTCATATAAAAATATACGGAGTCCTAAGTGTAAAGTAAAATGTGAATATTTTATTTGATTATGATATATTTATGATTGTATACTTAACAATATCTTCAATTCATCATTAAAATATATCGATAAAAAATAAAATATTGACTGATATTACATATTTGAAACGTAAATATTAATTTAAAAAATATTTAGGATGACACATAATTCGAACCAAAATACATGTTATATATACACACACATATATCTTTAATAGTGTTATATTTATTTTTTAATTTACATTAAATATGATATAAATTATCCACATGCAAATTAATATTTAATATTGAAATTATTGTTTGGATATCTATAGTTGGTATTTAAGAAATTATTCAATAAAAGTTAATTTAATTAAGATCAATAAAATGAGAATAAACTAATACAATATTTATATTATTAAATCAGATAGATTAAATAGTATGCAAATAAAAAAAATTGTTAATGTGACACTTACAAATATTAATTTAAAAAATATTTAAGATGACATTTAATTTCACACTAAATACATATTATAGATATATACATGTATGTATACACACACATCTTTAATAGTGTATACTTATTTATTAATTTATATTAAATAATATATCAATTATCCCTAAACAAATTAATATTTTTATTGAAATTATTGTTTGGACAATATCTATTGTTGGTATTTAAGAAATTATTTTAAAAAAATTAACCTAATCAATATTAATAAAATAAGAAAACTAATACAATATTTATATTATAAATTGAATGGATTAAATAATAAAAGATACAAAATAAAAAAGAAAAACAATTGTTGATGTGACACTTTTTGTGGGGAAAATGATATTTTTGTAAATATCTCCAATTTTTCCTCTATTATTATAGTATAGAAATATATATATATATATATATATATAAGATTTATATAATTATTTTTTCTTTTGAGTTTGTTCTATATAATAAATATAAAATTAAATGTCATAAAAATTAATATTTTTTAATTTTTTATTAATAAATGTAGAGAGAAAGTTATTAATGATTTCTCAAAATAGAAATATTTAATAAATGAGACATGTATTGTAGTTATTTTTGACAGAATATTCTGCTTATATATATATAGATGGTTCAATTTAGGATTTCAGTCTAAACACACATACGTAAAAGTATAGTATCAATGAAGGAATTAGAGGAACAATATTATTTTATTGATTAAAAATGACTAGATATATTGTCACATTCTTTCATTACCTTCATCCCAAAATAAATTTCGTTTTAGCAAGTAAAATTTATCTCAAAATAAGTGTCATTTTCGTATTCCAAGACATATTTATATACAATATACCGAAGATATCTCTCTTTACTCATCTCAAATTAAATGTGTTAAGGAGATAAAACCCCTCATTAATTAAACTTAAATAGGGATAGATTGAATTTTTTTATCACATTCCTTAATTTATGTATAAAACTCTAAAACGACATTTATTTTGGCCGGAGGTAGTATAAAAGAACTAAAATGTTTAAATGCTTTATTTCAGGTTTTTATGTCCGAATGATCTTTATTTAGATTAATCGGTTTTAAATGTTCAGTTTGTTTTCGATTATTTATCTTTCCAATTACAGTTTACTTTTTATATTTCAAAAAAGATTTCACAGCTATATCAACACACCACATTTAATGTGTATCATATTTATTTCAGAGAATAAGATTCCGCAATCTTCTTTAACATCTTCTATACATGACTATGATTTCTTAAGGACATTTTAACCAGTTATAAAATTCCTTAATTTATGAAAAAAAAAAAGTAATAATATTTTCATATTTAATGACAAATTTCTAATTAGGAAAATATACGTGTGTTCATTAATGAACAATATTATAAGAAATACAATATCAAATTATAACAAAAAAATATCCCTAGCATTAAATAAATATGTTAAAATAATTGGAAGTCGATTTGTTTAAGCTCTACTTGAAAGTTGATTAAACATGTTAATGCCTTATTACATTGCTAATAGCTGGAAATAATTATATTTAGACATTAAGGTTGACATCAACTCGTGATTTGCAAATCTTTTCATATGCATGCAATCAATTAGAAAAAATAAATAAAATCCTTTTCAGCCGATAATTAAGGCTAAGTATCAGAGTTATTTGCACGACTTTCAATTAATTATATAACGTCATTAATCGGCCACCATTTATTTTATTTTATCGTGTCTATAGGTTTAGTCTTTACCATATACATCTTTCAACCCAAGCAAAGTTTAACAATCCAAAGCCAAGAAAACAAAAAAGTCATATCATGAGATGACAAATTGTAATTAATTAATACTAAAAAAATGAATTAAAGATCATTATGTAAAGATCATAGTAATGAAACATGTCCAAGTCTGATTAATGTAATTGGGTCCCATTTCTTGTTCTTTGTGGCCTACTCGAAATTTTCAATATATAGTGTTAATTTAATTATTAATATTAAGCTCAACCATTGAAAGGCCAATACAAATTAAGTAGGCCATATGGGTACTTTTGGGTGATTAATAATTAATATGGGTCATTATATCTACCATAATGAGGAGCTTATTATTTAATATTACAACGTGATCGATTTAGAGAGAAAGTTATCTAACTTTATTCCTTGCATTATAACTACCATAATAATAACTGCCAATATATGGGTACCCAGTTGTTGATACGTGGTTAGATTCCAACAATAATTCATTGAGTTTAGACTATGAGGAAAGAATGATATAAAATGATTCTAACTGATTGATACATCGAAACTCATACACTTTTAGCACACAAACAAAAACCAATAATTATATAGTTATAACAAATTCATAAGTATTATGATGAGTGATCGAGGTCAAACATATATATTCATGTTTATGTAATCATTTATATAACATATTACTAACTAGTGCAAGGTTCCATGTAATAAAAAGAGATTTTTAAATTTTAAATTGACTTAATAAAGTTTTACAATTTAAATATTATTTATATATGAAAAATAAATGTATGATTTTACACAATATACATATATCACCGAATTTAGCATTAAGTATATAGCATATTAATGTGATTAATATCAGTTAATTGTAGAAATGTATTTGCGTTTGTAAAACATATTATGGTTTTAAAACAAATATTCACAAAATTATTAAATTTCATTAATTAATAAATTTGAAGAAAATTTCTAATTAGCCCACCATCTTTATTGTATTCTTTTTATCAATATATTTTTTGCCCTACCTTTTTAAATTATATAAATATCAAATATTAAAAAAATTATATTAAAAATATAGCATATGTTAATTTAACATATTTAATATTTAATATTTAAATAAATATTTAATATTTAATATTTAATTAAATATTTATGTTAATTTAATTAAAGTTTTATTTATTAATATTTAGTAAGGTTTCTTATAACATTGATTTAAAGTCATTAATTGGACATACTAAATGTTTTTGTATTTAAAATTTCATGTTTAAAAGATTTTATTTAAAAAAAAAATTATTAACATGAGAAAAAATGTGGGCTTAACCTGTTCCACAAATGAATTCTTTAATATATTTAAAGATTCTATATGTTGTGCTAAAGATAATATTTGTGTAGTTTATCATATATAATTTTTTTTTTTTATTCTATCATAAAATGTCAACATTAATCAGTTATTATTTTTCATTTCATTTTAAATATGTATTACTCTCTAATCCCATTAAAACTTACATAAATACTCTACTAGCCCAGTGTACATACATAACGACGTGGAATTCGACCACATTCTAACATGGCTCAAAAACTTCAAAATTATTTTTCTAAATACAAAAAGTTATGGAGCTTTCCAAATATTTAAGTATAGAAAAACGTTAATCATTCATTTTAGATTCATTTTAATGAGCTAGAGGGAGTGGAAGCGAAAGAATAAAGATTCTAGAAAACTTGTGTAATGCAGGTCCGAACTCTATCACACAATCTGATAAGATACCACTTGAACAACTATAAACTCGTGGTAACGGTTCATTTAAATACACCCATCGGAGTAGTATATATCTCCAACGAATTAGGTTGCTAAAAATAAAACAGAATAGATCTGATTCAGAGGAGAGAAGCTAAAGGGGTATGGCCCTTCATACATTTGAGTAGCTAGACAATGTGTGGCTATGATAGATATATACATACTTCATCACAAAATTCTGCATTTAATTCCATTATTAATCCTCATGCTAGCTGTATTCTCAAATTTATTCAAACTCCTATTATTTGAAGAAAATATTTTTAAAAATTTGAACCCTAACTTGTTTGCAGTTTAGCCAACCATGACAGATAAGCCCTCCATGACCTGTCTCCTTGCCTTTTCACTGCTGTATATTATGAATGAATTTGAGTTGCAATAGAAACGTGACAATTTATTTAATATGTATATAAATTAACTTTTCTAGGGTTCGGAGTTGGTGCAGTCATAGATTCTTTTTTTTAACTTATCCACGTAGCTAAAATTATTTAATGGACTATATAGTTGGTTACATTGAACATGATAGTGCAATGAAGAGATCAATGTGATGTCAATGAGTCATGGCACGTTGATTTTAATAATTTCTAATTATAGTTAGTGTTTGTTTTATTTTATAAAGAAGACATATATGCCTGACGTTTAATTTCCCTTATAATAATTCTAAGGCAAAAACCAGAGTCAAGAGTCAGTTCTATTATATTTAAGTAAATTAACTAAAATTAATGATCCTTTTGTGTCAATGTAAAGAGTTAATTAAATTAACTTTGGTGAAATTAATCAATCCACATATCTCGATTTACATGAGTATTTTATAGAATTTGATAATTTGATTTGTATATAATGAGACTCCAACTTACAAATTTATATTTATGAAATTTTTTGGTGTAAGTTTTTATGGATAACTAGAAGAAGATTTAATTAAAAAAAAATTGGAATATTTAATCTATGGTTTAGCTGCCGACATTTTTTTTCCACTCATTATGTTATTATTGCTACTTTTTATTTGGTAGGGCGATTTATTAATCGCAAGTTGCGATGCAACATAATCCATTAATATTAATCATTCTTAGAACCTTTTTAAAAATTGTGTTTCTTTTTATTCTATAATAATAAATTAGTATGAGAATGCTCTTGAGTGTTCTACACAAGTTCTTCCAACACCTTGTATTATTAAATTCAGGAGAATATGGATCGAGCTAGGCAACTAATTAATTAAATTTTGGAGGGTTATATATAAATGAATCTATTAATAAAATCATTATTTAAGCACTAAAATCAATATATTTTCATTAATTAATCGTAAATAATATATTCATGTGAATTTGTGTAAAATATGTGACAATTTAGTTGCAATGTGCCCAACGTCCATCTTTTAATATACATATATATATATAACATTTTTATCATGATATTCCTCTAGTTAATTTAAACAGTTATTCTAAAAAGTTCTAATTAACATGTTGGCCTATGGTGTAGTTACCCATGTTCATATAATTCTATTAATATAGATTTACGATGTCAAATTCTGAGTGTATAATAAATAATTAAACTCTTAACTTACACTAATCATTCCAACTTTATCTAAGAATCATATAAACTATCAATAGATTAATTAATCTGAAAATTTATGAAAGTCAATGTAGAACTTCAAAGCAATTCATCAAACTCATATATATGGTTCAATGAATTTCACGTAATTTTCATCCATATATATATATATATATATGTGTGTGTGTGTGTGTGTTATCATAAATAATTGAATTGACCATGACATATAACATAATTAAGTAGGCCGTTATGTGTTAATCAAGTTACAAAATTAGATCATTCCAAAATGATAATTCCAAAATAAAGGGGTTGACATAGTGATCATGCATGGATTCTAATTTTGTGCTAATATATTTTAACCAATTACTTGTCGATGACGTGGCTTAAAATTGTTTATTAATTTGTGTTATTTGTTGGTTACATTGGACATAATCATGCAATGACGTGGATGTATCAGTCATCCATGTTGACTATATATAATTGCTAAATAAAAATAGTGTTAATTAATTTGTTTAATGAAGAATATGCCCCATGCACGTTTTCTCTCATATATATGTGGAGAATGATAAGTCAATTTCAAGTCAGAGCCAAGTCCTTAATTAAAAAGAAACTATACTCACATTTTGAGTCACTTTTTATGATTAAATTAAGTGTGACAAATCAATTTTATGAATAATTGGGATCAAAAGTTCAAAGAACTTGTAACAACTTTTAGTTGTATATATGGCCTAACTACCCCCTTTATTTTTCTTATTAGAATCTGATGAAAAAGATATTAAAATTTGTAAAATTATATATCTCATTTTGGATATTATTTACACTTTTAAATTGTTAGTAAATGATTAGAAATAAGAATGAGATGAGAGGGATATAATATATGAGAATTCAGATTGATTCAACCCATCCTCTTCCTATATATATTGGGACCCCTTGTCTTGATTTAATTAAAAATACAGTATAATTAATTAGATAAAATATATAATAAACAATAGTTCAAACAATATATTATTAGTAAAAATCCAACATAATTCATTGGGAAAAAAAAAAGATGGTTACAAATTGCTTTGAAGGTGTTTTAATTAGCACCCTCATTGGGAAAAAAAAAAAGATGGTTACAAAATATTTTTTTAAGGTGTTTTAATTAGCACCCTCATTTTTTGTAACATGTATTTAAGGCATATTCAAACATGACATTTCCTAAACGACTTATCCAATAGAGGAATATGATTTCACCTAACATCGACGTGGCTAAAATTGGGTATACAATGATCGAATTTATTCGTAGCTAGTTACATTGAACGTATTATAATTAATTATGAAATGTTATGGATTAATATAATCTCAAGATTTATGACCTTAGCTCCTTGCTTAATAACAATAATAATAGTGCTTGTTTAAAGTAGACTAGTAATTTACTCGTGCGAAGCACGATTTGTCATATATGATCTATTAGTTTTGAACTTTCTAATAATATAATGTGATAATATTATATTAACCTAAAATTATATATTAATAAGAATTTAGACATATTATCTTTAATGTGTTATATGTCACACTCACTATTCTTACATAGCAATATTTATAATAGATTTCATATGAAAAGACATGTAAGTGAGCGTGTACATTTTTTTTTTCTCCTTTTTAAAACTCAAACATAGTATCCCTCTTTGCCCACGAAAACCATTTAGGGTAATAACATGTTTCTTAACGTATACTGATGTCAAAACCACTCACCGTTATTTACATATTTAACAAACATTTAATAAAATATTTTTTAAAGCAAAATAAGCTCATAACATAGCTTAGTCCAACAGGTCGTCATCCATGTACACCATCTTCGAACCCGTAGGAACTCAACACAACATCAGTAAGTCCATGAACTTACACATCATTAGATTCACCTACAATGCATGAACTATATGAGCTAAAGCTCAGTAAGTAGAAATTATGCATGTACATGACATGAATGATATGAATGATGTCAATGATGCATGTTACTGAATCAAAACCTTTCTTTCAAAATCATTTTCTTTCATTTGGCCCTTGACCACCATCTACTAGGCATCAGATTGAGCTCAATATAACATCATTCATCATATAGCCAACCGGCGGAGTGAATACAGCATATTCATGTCTCACATGCCACCGGCTAAACATTTCATTGGTAGCCAGATACATGTCTCACATGCCACGGGCGGAGTGAATCCAGCTTATCCATGTCTCACATGTCTCCGGCTAATCATTTATCATAAGCATGACTTTCATGCCTCAATGCACTAGTAGTGGTCAATAAAATACTTTTCTTCTTAAAATCATGTCGTGCACGTAAAATGCAACAACCTTCATCATTTGCATATGCATATGCTGATGCTCATGAATGACACTCTTAATGCAATCAACATATATCACCATAGTATCAATTAAACACATTAATCCTCAATGATACATGAACTCATATAATATCAACCAATCAACATATAACATGAAATATTATGTTCATGCATTGTAGTTGCAAATGAATTTCTACTTACCTTTACTGGCTATGATCACCCTACTTTAATTCATTTAAGTTGTCCCTCGAAGATTTTAATGGTTGTGATCTGAAGTGTATATTGTCTCATTACCACTAATCTTGTGAAAGAAATATAAATAAAATTTTCAGAACTTAATTCAAATACTCAAAATCAATGATAATATACAGGGCATGATAATAATAAAGAATTTTATTTATTATTCCATGCTGCCACAGTGCCACCACATATTTCTTAACTATTTGATATTTTTATTATTAAATTGTATGTCCTCACAAACTTACTGCGCATGTAATTATATAAATCAGGATAGTTATATCTACTAATAAGTTATAATTTAAAAGTTTACCCACTTGGTCACATCAATAAAATTCAACACTAACTCTCTTTGCAAATCATATTGTTTTTTTTTTAGATAAAGTATGTATAATGGTTAATCTAATCATTAAACATAATATTAAATTCCATTCATTATGTATACACATAATGCATAAAAATAAAGTGGAACCCGTATGTAATAATTTACAAGAAAGTAAATTAATAGATGAATCTCATATTTTCTTATTTATTATAAACCCCAACTTGCATATCTAGATATTTGACAATTATTACATTATTAATTAATTACACTTAGTTACAACATAACTCATTCAACTTGGATTTACTTCAATAAAGCTAAACTTGAAAATTACATAGATCCATTAATAAACATGTTAAGACTTACGATAGTTGAAATACTATGTAAAACTAAGAAACTTGATTCAATCTAATTAATTAACTTACATACATAATTTAACATGGAAGAGAAATGAAACTAAATTTAAATTCACAACATTTAAACGGTAAGATGCACACCTCACTCCATTTCTCTATTTTGTCCCATTTTTGGTTTCTTTTCTCCTTCATATTCATATATATGTATGTGTTTATATATATATATATATATATATATATATATTTATTTATTTATTTATTTATATATCTTTTACTTGCTTTCTCCATTCTTTTACTTTTATTCTAATGATCTAAGTAAATGGTAGATTAGACGGACATGTGTCCTCTTGCATGCCATTTTCCATTAATATCACGAGTCATCACATTTTGAGTTTTATCAACATACCTTTTTTTTTTTTTTAATGATATATTATATCTTTTAGTTTAAGTCTCTCTACATATATATAGATACACATTTCTTCTTTTATGTTTTTTATATTTATCCTTCAAGATTTATTTTATAATCGACCAAATATTAAATATAAGATACATATGGATCTAATTTCTCATTCTTAAGATACTCTCTAACACATGAATTAGGGCTTTGAATTACTAACAATAAACGAGCAACCTTAAGATTTAACAACTTAACATAAATAAATAGTTTAAATTAACACATTATATGGTATGGGTGTATATATATTGATTTATTTCTTTTCATAACATATATTAATCTATATATCATTAATCACATAATCTAATTTGTTCACTCAAATAACATTGATGCCTCAATCAATTATATTAGATTTCCTCATCACAAATTATGAAAGAGTGCATGTAAATAATTCAATACAATGAAAGAAAATATATTAATGTATGCCTATAAGTAGCACATAAGTAACAAAAGGTGCATGTAATCCATGAGGTATATTATCCAATGTGTGGAAATAAGTTTGGCTATCACATAATAAACAATATGAAATTAATAAAAGTGTATGGACGTATGAACTATATTGATTTATGGATTAGAAATGACTCGGGTCTCACATTATATCTTAAATAATATTATAATTTTGAAATGCAAACTATAATATGTATAATTGTATGTTTATGTTAAACAATGAATTATAAAAAATATATTTGAAATATGAGGTTGTTAAATATTGAACATCAATTTTATACAGCCATTAATACTATAAATTAAAATGATTTAAATTAAATTTGGTATTGATAACCATTTATTGTGTTATTGATGTTAAACGAAAATTTATACTTAAAAGATATGTTGTCTCCTAAAGATATATATGTTATGCATGTTGTAGTTAATATAAATATAATTACTATAATTAAATATATTGTTTTATTCTTTGATTTATCTTTACTAACAATTAATTAATATATTGTTCTATTATTTGATTTATACTTACTAACTAAGGTGTTAATAAAAATTTCCTTTGTGTTCACAATTATAGATTTCTCTGAAATTTTTGGTCTAATTAATGCTTACAACTTAATTATTTCAAGTTAAAGAAAAGATATATATCTTTCAAATAACTAAAATATCTTGATATGTATTTAAATAAAGGACGGTAATTGAATATTCAACTCACTTGTATTGACAAATAGATCAAATAATTATACCAAAATGTTTTTCATTTTATTAATTTCTCAAAAATTCTAATAACTAATAATTTTAAAATTATTCTTTAAATTCTCTAATGTATAGTTTAATTGGTCATTTGTTTTTGTATTTGTAACTTTGTTAAATATAATTATACACCAAAATTTAAATATCAAATTTATACTTTTCATAGATTGAAACAAATTTAAAATGGAAGAGTTATTTAATTTAAAAATTATGATCTATATAGAATAGATAATAATGACAAAATAAACCTACATAATCCTATCTATAGGTTATGGCCCAACCTAAAGGGCCCCACAATCCTAAAAAAATATAAAAGAATTCTTTTTGATTTTTTTAAATTCTTGTAACTATTTTATTTCCATTTATAATATATTAAAATAGGAGGGAAAATTAGTTATTGTATTCTACCACCCTGAAGAGCGAGATAAATAACTTACATCCTTGGTTGATGATACTCGTCATTCATTCTTGGCCCTAAGCCTTCATGCTCTACCCACCTTCTTATATGAGTCTATAGTCTGAGTTCCCTTAAACAAGCCCCTGGGAGGCTCGCGATCCAACAAGAAATATCGTAAGTGACGGACTAGCTGCTTTATCTGCCTGAATTCGTGTAAACCCTTGATAGATACGCTTAGGTTCAATAGGTCTTAGATGGATTGTCTCCCTTTTTGTTAGGGAATAAGGTTGCCCAAAGTCCCCTCATGATAACTTGATCACACAAGGCCAATCGAATTCTTCGGTCGAAAGCACCAAAACTGGCTTCTTAGTTTCACCTAATCGATCGTGGTGAAGTCAACAATGGATTACCCTTGTTTTTTTGGTAGTTTAACGTACGGTCGCCCCTCCAACAAGAAAAGGTATAAATATGGAAACTTCTCTTCGCGAGGGCGTTGCACGAAACCAAATCGCCCCCCGCCCAATCAAGTACCAGTTGCTTCGTTGCAACACTTTGGCCTCTCAATTCAAAACAAAATCATTATTCAAGCCTGATAGGAAGAGGAATATTTGCCTTGAAACACAATTAACATTGGCATGGTAAATATAGAGTACAGGAGATCTCCAAACAAAGGAAAACAGAATCAAAAGATATGCTAAATCACTAATTATGCTAATTTATCGCTAATACCCCCCGCAAGCGCAGCGTGGGATTCTGACCAACGCGAAGCTTGGATCGAAACAGTTCAAATAGCGGTCGAGACTGACTTTCAGTGAAGATATCGGCCAGCTGAAGAGATGATGGAACGAAGCGAGTAGATAAGCGACCAGCCTCAACAAGTTCTCTGACGAAATGACAGTCAATGTCTATGTGTTTTGCTCGTTTGTGTGAGATGGGACTCTGAGTGAGGAATAGAGCACTTTTATTGACACTGAGCAGAACCGGTGGAGCGGACGGAAGAGCGTGAAAATCATGAAGAACATTGTAAACCCAAACAAGTTCTGAGAACGTGTTAGCCAAGGCACGGTACTCGGACTCACAGCTAGATCGAGATACGGTAGGCTGTTTCTTTGCACTCCAGGAGACGAGATTTGGACCCAGAAAGATAGCATATCCATAAGTTGAGCGTCTGGTATCCAAACATCGTGCCCAGTCGGCATCTGAATAACCAAGAAGACTAAGGTGGCCTGGAGAAAAAATCAAACCATAGCCGAGAGTGCCTTTCACATAACGCAAGATCCGTTTGACCGCCTGAAAATGTTCAAAAGTAGGACTCTGCTGAAATTGGCTGACAGTGTTGACGGAGTATGAAAGATCAGGGCGAGTAATGGTTAAATATTGCAAAGCACCCACCAATGAGCGATATAGAGTAGTGTCTGGAAAAGCAGTCCCTTTAGATGTGAACGAGGCCCCGGGCGCAAGCGGAGTAGACACGGGCTTAGAATCTAGAAGACCAGCACGGGCTAGAATGTCTCGAGCATACTTGGACTGACTAAGGAACAAGCCAGTTGAAGGGTAAGAAACTTCCAGACCAAGAAAATAACCAAGGCGTCCAAGATCCTTGATGGCGAATTCTTTGCTCAACCTGGTTAGCAAAGCTTGAAGTGAGGTTGGAGTGTTACTAGTGACAATGATGTCGTCAACATAAACGAGCAAATATATAAGAACTTGTTCATGGCGGAAGACAAAGAGAGAAGTGTCAGCATGGCTACATAGAAAACCAAAATGAAGTAGAAAGCGCGAAACCCGCTGGTACCAAGCTAGTGGAGCTTGACGAAGCCCATATAAAGCCTTTCGAAGTCGACACACATGATTAGGATGCAATGGGTCAATGCACCCAGGTGGTTGTTCCATGTACACTGGTTTATCAAGAAACCCATTTAGGAACGCATTTTTTACGTCTAGCTGGTGCAGCGGCCAAGAGCGCATGACAGCAAGTGATAATATAATCTGAACCGTGGAGGCTTTCACCACAGGACCAAATGTGTGAGTAAAGTCAGATCCAGGAACTTGGCTGAAACCCTGAGCGACGAGACGAGCTTTGTAACGGTCTACCGAACCATCAGCAAGAAATTTAGTGCGGTAAACCCACTTTGAACCAACAATATTAGTATTCGAGGGCCGTGGAACGAGATCTCATGTCTGATTATGACGAAGAGCTTCTATTTCTTCATTCATGGCTTGAACCCATTCAGAGTGCTTTAGAGCAGATTTGATGCCCTTAGGTTCAGAAACGGCAACGAGAGCGGAGTATAAACCTCGTGACTTGAGAAGAGCAACATCCCCCGGATAGCGGGGTTTGAAAATACCCGATTCTGCACATGTGCGCATGGAATGAGTGCGCACGGGAGGTGGCGGTGGTGTATGGACAACAGGTGCATTTTGTGATTGAATAGGAGGTGGCGGCGGGTCTTCATTGGGAGGAGGTGGCAAGTCTTCATTTTGTATTTGAGTAGGAAGTAGGCAAGCTTCAATGGGACACACAAGGCATGGCGACGGCTGAGGATGATTGTCTTCTGCACGTGGAGAATCTGCAAGTGAACCACTAGGTGAACTAATGGTTGGCAATTCAGACGCATCCAAGAATTCAGAAACGGAGATGATGGAACTTAGATGAGAGATAGAAGACTTAGCAAAAGGAAAATTTTCTTCATCAAATTTGGCGTGTCGAGTAATATAGACACGACCAGTAGAAGCATCCAAACACCGAAATCCCTAATGATGAGTGCTATATCCCAAAAAGACACATGGCAGACTCCGAGGATCGAATTCTATCTTAGTATAATCTCGTAGGCATGGAAAAACCCTGCAACCAAACACATGAAAGCTTTTATAGGCAGGAGGCCGGCCAAAAACGATATCAAATGGAGATTTATTGCCAAGAATCTCAGTGGGCAACCGATTTATTGTGTAAACCGCTGTGCTAAAGGCATCGACCCAATAAGACAAAGGAACCGAGGAGTGGAACATAAGAGCAAGACCCATCTCGGTTATATGCCGATGCTTTCTTTCCGCTCGATCATTCTGAGCTGGAGTATAAGGACAAGACATTAAATGGCGTATGTCGCAGGTCATAAAATGCCGTTGCAACCGATTATTAGTAAATTCGGTACCCCATCACTCTGAAACTGTTTGATTCGTCTAGAAAACTGAGTCTCAACAAACTTTTGAAAATTCATAAACACATCCACAAATGCAGACTTCGAATGCAATGGATAAAACCAGCAAAAACGAGAATGGTCATCTATGAAAATAGCATAATAGCGATAACCGGAAACAGCCGTAACAGGCGCAGGACCCCACAGATCACAATGAATTAAATCTAAAACATCAGTAGCTCTTTTAACATTCGCAACATAAGGTAAGCAAGTACTTTTTTCTAATTAACATGACTTGCAAATTGTAGGTAAAGGAAGTAAAGATGTAACATGTAATAAACCAAGTCTACTCATCATAGAAACAATAGAGGGGGCAACATGCCCAAGTCTAGAATGCCACAAATCAAAAGAATCTTTCAAGCCGTTATTTTTAAGAACCGCAGCAAGAGCATAAGTTATAGAGTCCAACAAATAAAGTCCTTGATCACGTACGCCTGTTGCTGAATACAAAACTGTGAGTCAGAAAAAACTACTTGAATCGGATAATCACGAGTGAGCTTACTCATAGATAATAAGTTTTTAGTTAATCCAGGTACAACAAAAACATCTCTTAGACGAAGACCATGCAAAAGAGAAAGAGAACCAGTGTGAGAAATAGGTAAATTCGCACCGTTGCCGACGGTGACATGGTCGGTGCCAGAATATGTAGAGACATTGTCGAGGTAAGTAGAATCTGCAGCCATATGAGCCGAGGCTCCGGTATCTAAATACCAATCAGACGGAGCGGGTGGGGAGACGTTGCAACCGGCAGAAAATGCTTCAGCAAGATTCGCCGTGGTAGATGGGCGACAGGAGCGATCAAAAGTGGGATCATATCGTTTAGGGCAGTCAAATGCATCATGGTTCATCTCCCGACAGAAAAAACATCGAGGAATGAAATTGCGACGATTGCCGCCACGACCACTATTGGGGTTACTGTTGCTACCACGACCTCTGTTGCTATGAGAGCTACGGCCACAATAATCTCCAGAATTTCTGCCACGGCCACGAGAAATTGCGGTGAATGCGGCCTGCGAAACAACCTGAGATTGATTAGTTTGATCAAGGGATTTTTGAAATAATTCGTGACTTTGAGCCCTGGCAAAAAAAGTGGAGAAGTCTGGCAAAGGATCCTGGGCCATTTGTGCTGCCGTAAAACTGGAAAATTCAGGACCAAGACCCCGAAGAAACCAGTGAGATTTATCAGATTCATCGATCGGTCTGCCACTAGCGGTTAATTGATCAGTCAGTGACTTAAAAAAGCCGGCATAGTCAGTGACAGATTTATCGCCACGCTTCGCCGAGAGCAAATCATCCTTCAAACTGAGTTTGCGGGCCTTAGAACGATGACTGTAGGTGCACGAGAGGGCATCCCATACATCTTTCGATGTCTTGCAACCTATAACAATGGCCATGGACTCTTCTGTTAGTGTGGAAACAAGGAAAAGTTTGACTGTTTGATCACGTTGTTGCCACTGAGTGAATGCGGGGTTGGTGACGGGATTGCCGGTGGCGTTGCGAGTGGTCGCCGCGGGTGCAGAAGAGGTGCCGTCGAGTAAAGGCATAAACTGTTGGTTTGTAAGGAGAGGCTCGATGTGAGCGTGCCATAAGAGGTAGTTAAAAGAGGTGAGCTTAATATTCACCATGTGAATCATGATGGAAAGAGGAAGGGTTGGTGAGTCTGTGGCAGCCATGGTAAAGAGAGGATTTCATGCCAAGATTAGGCTGATACCATGATAGGAAGAGGAATATTTGCCTTGAAACACAATTAGCATTGGCATGGTAAATATAGAGTGCAAGAGATCTCCAAACAAAGGAAAACAGAATCAAAAGATATGCTAAATCACTAATTATGCTAATTTATCGCTAATAAAGCCCAGGGCCGTTGAAAACCGTGATCTCCTTTTATAGGAGAGTTTCAATATTCGAAAGTACTAGTCCTATCTATCCACCTCTCCAGACACAATTGGCTTCTCTGCTTTCGCAAGCTGGGTAAGTTGAGAAAATCCCTCGGGTCTTTAGACGGACATTTTTATAGAAGGTCTTCTTTATTTATATATATATATATATAACTCACGTTTTATCATATTCTTTGAGTGGAGGCAAAAGTTAGAGCAACTTCTTAGGGAAAAAGAACGTGTAACTCATATTTTGAGTCATTCTGAATGATTTTATATGCGTAGAATTTTTGTTAGATGTCTTAAGGATGAAATTTAATGAGATGAATTAATTCATAATTCACATATTGTATAAATGATTTGATTTGTAGATAACAAGATTTCTATCTTATAAAAATTACTCTCTATGAGACGACGATGTTATTTGAGTTTTTGTGATTTTATAAAGTGATACAATTAAATATATTAATTTTATGATAGGGATTAATTAAATGCTCAATGAGAATGGAACTTTCGTTTCATTCTCCAAAAGCTTCTCATTCTATATACCTAGTTTTCATGAATTATAAGTCATATAATTATTTTTTGGCACGGTGTAGAAGTAGATGATAAATCTTTGTACGAAAGATATAAGAGGAATTTTATTGAGTCAAAATATATGATAAAATTCGTATTAATTCCCAACCATGTACTTTTAATTTTCAAAGTCTATATATTATTATGAGACCCACCACCACTATAGCAGCTTGTTTTGAAATAATAACTACTAATTATCTTTAAATTGAACAAGTATAAGTGAACTCTTGTATTCATAATGATTAATTACGCAACAAATCATCATTTTAATGCTTTTTTTTATTTACAACAACTTTTTTCTACATTATCACTATTAATCGTGACATTCATTTTTTTAGTCATTTGATACACATATAATCAAGTTTTCAAGAATTCAATTATTGACTTAAGAGTCCAAAATTAAAGTCACATCGAAAATAACAAAAATAATTACAAAATTTAAACTCTGCATTAGTAATGGAAGTCTGAAATGCTAACTGATTTATTAATAACGGTGATGTTGAAAGTCGATTCCAATATCCAAATTAAATATTGAAAGTAGATTCCATTACTATATATCATGTCTGTCCAACTAATGAATTCGTTTTTTGAGACAAAAACTTATATACCCCTAGGGCACATAGAGACATAAATTTAGGTGTTATACACATGTTCTTCAGATGTTATATAAATATTCTACAGGTGTTACGTTTCTTAGTGTTATACACATACTCTACAAGTATTATATGTATATAAGAGTATACATATGATACCTGAAGAGTATACACATAGTACTAAAGATTATATATGTAACATCATATGATACAACATTTTCTAGTAATATTCTTATAGCCAAACGAGTTTTATTTTAAGGAAAAATTTCAAGAAAATTAATGATGATCAAATATTATGTCTCAATGGGTTTACAATGAAAATGCCACTAAGGATATAGGTTAAGATAATCAAATTCTCACATTATTAGAATATGGAAATGATTATTTAAACATCCATAGACTACATTTTCATTAATATATGTGACATTTTGGTGTAAGCTACATGAAAAACAAATATGTGATTCATATATTACAATATAATATCACACCTATCAAATTCCAACTAATTAAACTGTATTAGAGTTTTGTTGACACTTAATCATATGGTTCATATCAATGTATATGATCAATCTTTACAAGGTATACAAGGGAAAAAAAAAAAAAAAGTAATATTCTACATGTATTATGACATTTATTTAATCATAAGTAATAGGAAAGATTTAGTTCGACGTCCTTATTGAAATCAACATTCTTGTATATATTTTGTGTGTATATACAGTTTTGATCAACTATGATCGCATCTGATGAAAGCTATTCATATATAATACGTTCAGTGTTGCTCATTTGCACTCACCTCCAACATAAATGACCACTCCATCGACATACAAAATATGGTTTTTCACTAGTAAGTATTAATGTATAAGACAGTCAAAACTAAATACTACTATTAAGATTGCAATTATAAGAAAATAATTAACACTTCATTATTGGAAAATCAGCCATGTATATTGTAAGTGTTGGCACTAATTTCCTAAAGCCTCCAATGAAAGCATTGTGGTAGTGAGGGCCTTGTGGGCCTGTGGCCCATCATCCAATATTTAATCATCAAAAGTAAAGCCCAATACAAGTATAAACTCGTCAGCCCGTATCTGCAGGGAATAAATTAATAAAACTAGATAAGTCATACTTGGGAAACATTCATTGTTTTTAGTCCCAACTTAGAAGTCTAAAATTCTAAATAAAACACTTCAACAAATGCTCCAAAACACTCCACCATCTTATTTATCAAAACACTTCAACAACTTATATTAAACTTAAATTAAACATCTTATAAGCTCCAAAAACATTTTATACGATATGATAGCTTATAAGTTCTAAAAATAAGTTTAGCCAAACACCCCCTAAGAGATGTCCATCGTGGATATTTTAGCATTTTCCTTGGTCCAATTAGAAGAGTATTACAAGATTAAAATAAGGGTGAATGATGTTTTTCTATATAACCTAGCCAAACTAAAAATGAATTTTTCATGATCACAATCTTCATACCTTGAATTTATAGAAATATATATCAATGGCCATATTTATATGTGTAAGAATAAGTAAAATGATAGAAATTCAAAGCTAAACCATATCTAATCTGCATAATTATATTTCAAACATTTCCTAATATTCACACGATCGACTCTGCAATTTTAAGTGATTTTTTATCAATAGATATTTCCCCTTATTTTACCAACTGGCATTTCTCCTGTCGTTGCATGAATTGTTGTATATAGAGTTAGATTTGAAAATTAATATATGAGGGATTAAATATTTAATATGTGATAAAAAAATATATAATCAGCTTAAAAATTAATTATAACACTGTCTATAACGAAAACTTTAAAAAAATAATACTTACAATATTTTTTCAATACTTCCTTATATACAATAACAATTGATACATGAAATTACATGCATATAAATTGATAAATTAATATAAAGACAAATACTCCTGTAAATCTGGTGCATAGATTCCAAATTCATACAATTCGAGTCGAATCGACCGGAATGCATTGAAACGAGCCCTCATGTACCCTAGAGAGCATGCCACACATTTAGTTTATCTTCTACACTTTTCTGGAAAAATATGCATATATTTTAGTTATATCATTCATATACATTTACATTACTAGTAGTGAACTCATGTGTTGCACGGTCTGTTTTATATATGTATGTATATATATAATTATAAGGTAATGATAAATTATTTTAATATAAATTATTTTATTGTCAATCCAACAATTTTCTCATATTAGTTTTTTTTTTTTTACAAATTAAATTTATTTACAACCAATTAGTATGACTATTTAATGATATCAAAATTAATGTTGGTATATAGTATGCATTAATAAATATTGTAGAAATTTTAACTAACTTTGTTAAAGTAACATACTAGGCAAATGATTTATGAATCTAAAATTTGTTAATTTAATAAATTTAGAGACAAATAAATAAATAAATAATGAAAATAATGTGGGTTGATTAAAAAGAAATTGCTCAAATGTTTCAAACTCATTAATTAATAGAATCGAATAGTTTTTTTATGAATATTTGTTTTAAAATAAAATATAAAATTTATTTGAATTGAGTTTATTTTTATATTTTTATTGAAATAAAATTTGAAGGTTTGAATAGTATGATATATATAGCATATAATTATCTAAATAATAGAGAAAAAAATTAATCATGTTATCTTACTAATGCAATATATTTCAACAACTAGATAATATATTAATCAGACTGTGTCGTTTTTACCAAATTAAGTGTTGCAAATTGTATAAAACCGTAGATATATTTTCTTATATAAATAGCAATTATTATTTTTTCTAAATTTAAAAAGTTCAATTTAATTTTTGCAATACGTGTAATTAATAGGTCATGTTTCCAAATGTCCTTAAAATTCAATTCCAAATACAAAATGATAGAAAGGTGCACTACATCTATCAAACACGTCGCTGTTCTTTTTTCTTTTTTCTGCATTATACACACCTCTAAAAATGTAAACCTTTACCTTTCATTGAACAATATTTTCATCTCATTCCCATTCTTTTCTTTTCTTCTTTGCACTTGATTTGGTAATAAATCTTCAATTAATTCATTCATCCACAAGCGAGAAAGACAATGTATTTATAATCGCTAAAGATTTCTTTTTCTTTATTTCTGTAACATAAATGTAATTAGTGAATCTGGGCAGATGTTATGATGTATAAAGATATTCTGTAGTTCTATCCTATCTTAAATATTATAAAAGAAATTTAAAAAATTTAAAAAAAAAAAAAAAAAAAAGGCTGTATATCTGTAATCAAATTTCCTACACAGATCACCTCAGTCTTCCACTCCATCATCTCGACTTCAAGCCCAGCCCACAAATCTCAGAAGATGTGGGCCCATCCCAATGGGCCACACGGCTCTTCATTTCCTCGAACCCATCAACACACTGGCCCATATTCAAAGCCCATATCTTTTTCCTCGCAGAGGCTAGCTTTTCCCCAGCCACATCATCAAATAATTTCTCCCACCCATTTTCCCACTCTCCATGTGCATCACAAAGCTCTAGTGTGTTATTGGCCCACTCTGTCCAGCTCCACCCTTTGTAAAGCACACTCATGATGGGCCCAACACAAGATCCACTACAAACGGGCTTACAAACCCTGCATTTGGCCCCGCTAAGTGGGCCCCGGCTCGACAGTGCCGCCACCGGGACTCCGTAGCGGGCCGGAGGATAATCGTACTTACGATCCGTTACTATACAAAACGGGAGTCGTTTGGTGGTGAACTCGACCTTTTGGGTGATGAGTTGGGCCTTGAAAGCTGTCTCCGAGTTGAGCTGGGTGAAACCGGATGCGTCGAGCTGAGGAATTAGCGAGAGCCTTGAAAGTGCTACAACTGAGGTGTTGTAATCACCTACGCCAAAACGATCATTTAGTCCACCGTACGATGAACCTGGGGGCACCAAATATTTTCCAGGGATGAAATTCTCGGGTCCTAACGGGTCGGACCAGTACCCGTCTACTCGGGTTCGGATGATCCAATCATAGATGAAGTTGTTCTTTTCTTGATATGCATTGATCAATGTTAAGCAGCCTTCTACAAGTGTGAAATATTGCAACAAACCCTGCATGGCAAGTTAAGGGGTGAGATCAAATGACCATTTTACTACCAAATGTTATAAAAACATTTGACATATATACTAATATCAAATATATCACAATAGAACGATGTCAAAATCAAGTAAATATAATTATTTCCCATATAAAATAAATGCCTAGTTAGACGGAATATTTATGATGGGTAATATTAGCAGAATATTATTTGGAATGATTAATTTATAGTAAATTTGACATTAACATGGTAAAAAAAAAGCAGTCAAGTAAAACAGCAATTAATATGCCACCAACCTATTGGATCTATAATCACTATCAGAGTATTATTTTTCTATTACTGAAGCAGGCAAGCTACAGAGACTAGAGTAGTATAGTATAATCAATAGTGGCCAACTAAATAATACTCCCTCCGTCCCTTGCTATTTTGCCTAGGTTGACTCGGCACGGAGCCTAAGAAAAAACTGTTGACTTTGATTGAATGTGTTATTTTAATGTTTTTTGCAATTTAAAGGTATAATTTGAGTGGCAATTTTGTAAAATAAAAGAAATGGAGGGGTAAGGGAGTAATTTTTTGTTTGCCATTTTTGGGCTGGTAAAATGAGATGGGACAAACAAAAAGAGAAAGTAGACAAAATAGAGCGGGACGCAGGGAGTAGCATTTAATTATTTAAATTGTTTACATATATCTAGTTAGGGAAAAAAAATCACTCTCTAAAGTAAATGAAAGTAGAATCTTTACTGATTAGGTAGGTAAAGATTTATCGCACTGGGGTGGTCTCCTTTATTTATTGATGATTAATGACATTTCCTAACCTATATTAACCTAAACTGAAAACCATTAATTAATGTAAATGACCATAAAGATTTATGTATTGACTCACGAATAATATCAATTATAAAACAAAACAAAAAAAAGGAAAAAAATGAAGTGCCAGAATAATTCAAATGAAAAATACAAGCAGCACATAGAAAATGAGTTAAGAATGATCAAATGGGATGTGTAATTCATATTCTGGCATTTCTTAACATGTGCCTACAATACCAACAAGAAATGAATGGACCCTTATTTAGGTGAAGCATACAATTTGGCTGTGAATTCAGTTGCAACATGTCTCTCATTCTCATGTTTGTTTCATGTTTTCCCCCCCTTTTTCGAACCTATAGTTTCGGAGAGAGTTGAAGGGTGTGGGATGGCGTGTTTGCATGGTTTGTGCATTACAGAGTTTCAATGAAATTAATGAATCTTAGCTTTTTAAAGTTGGATCATAGGACAAAAATCAGCAGAAAATTTGAAAATTCAAAGTATATGTGATGTTTTAATCCAAAGTAGTAAAGAAAGCAAGTTAACAATGAAACGTGAAAGTTACACACTATCACTATGTATGACTAAAACTACCAACCAACTGTTACACCAATGGCTATAAGCGATCATCTGATCTAATAGTCGGGAAATTATGACTACCATGAATGTTCAAACAATGCAATTCAAACATGTCAATCAAACATATACTCTATTAGAATAGAGAGACCGAAGTGGAAGCAAACAACCAAGGGTAAAAAACCGGACAACAATGAAGACGACTTCATACAAAGAAAACAAAAAGATCGACTGGACAACGTTGAAGACAAATTCATACAAATTAAAACAAATAGATAGACGTAATAAAATCATAGGAGTTTGGATAAAGAAAAAGAAAAGTCACGGCTCACAAATAGCCTACCTACTACAAGTTAGAAGCCAACAACTGTAACCAACACATCATATTTTGCTAACTAAAGCAACAAACCCACCAATCTACTCCCTATTTCTCTCCCCAATATTGATTTTCATACAACAATAATAGTGCAATTAAATAATTCACTGAATTCAAATAAACCCATCAATCAATGATTGAATCATCAAAATAGCCACAAGAAAGCAGATTAACCATGCATCGAATTAATGCGGAATAGTGAAAACAGAGGCGAGGTGAGCATGTGCACCTGAATTCCGTTGGGCGAGTCACGGGAGGTGAGAACTCGGACCTGTGACTCGGTCTCGGGTACACGATCGGGTTTGAATATCTTCACGCTCGCGATTCTGGGCGCATCGTTCAACAACAAAAGCTTGTAAGCGTTGGAATCAAGCGGGCTATGGAGAAAAAGATCTGAATTTTCGTAGACCCGAAGGATCCTTTCGACAAGGGAGGGCCCGGTGAGCTCGAATCTGCGGGCCCCACCCACCAAACACACAGCGATTCTCGACCCGCTTAACGGGCCCGTGGGCTGGGACTCGGGCTGGACGGGCCTCGACGCTTTGGCGGGGGGGTCATCGGTGCCGCGGAATAGGGAAGTGAAAGGGGCGAAAGAGGGAAGAGAGAGAAAGAAGTTGGTGGAGGAGGAGGAGGAGAGAGAAACATATGTGAGAAAGGTGACGGAGAAGAGGATGACGATAAGAAGCCTCCAGTCGAGATCCAAAACCCGTTTTGGAAATTGGGTCACGATTGTTGTCGGGTTTTTCATACCTGCATTTAAATATTCATATAACAGCACTTCGATTTTGTAACTTCATCCATTATTTTTCCCATGAGAGAGAGAGAGAGAGAGAGAGAGAGAGAGGCGTTTCTCTCTCTTTCTGTGCGTGTATGGAGAGATGAGAGATCCAAGAGGATGAATACAAAGTCTATTTTGGAAATTTGTTGGTTGAGTGTAGATATGTAGAGAGCTTTGAATACTATATTTTGGATTGGGATTGGCGAGGGTTTTGATTATGATGATGAAGATGGGCAGTGTTCAGAAATTGTGGGGCGAATTTCGTGTTCATAAAAAAAGGAAGGAGAGTGAGAGAGAGAGAGAGAAAGATGAGAGAGAGAGAGAAAGAGATTTGAATGATTCTTCTTCTTGTGTAACTGCATATAATCATAAATAGAATTTACAACACAAGATATGTTGTATTGCTATAATTTTGCTTTGTTCATTATTATTATTATTATTTTACTGTTGTTGGAGTGAAATGGAACTGTGGAAGAAGGGTGACGTGGCCTGCCTTTTTCTTTTTCTCTGCAAAATCAAAACTACCTTTTTTCTTTATAATTATTATATCGTAAATTTCTGGAATAAGAATTCTCAAGTATATTTTGTTTAAGACATAATTAATCCAATATTATATTTCCTTAACATTGAACAAAATTTGTGAAATTTGAATTTATCTATTTTTCATGTAATCGTATTTGTCAATATTGAGTCCCTACATGTTCTTTCTCTCCTTTGTAAATTGAATTCTCATTTCATAGTTTTGTATAAATAAAGTAGTTACGTAACCATTTACAAATATAATAAATGAAATGTTTGTATTTTAATTCATACAATATTTTTGGCATCGTGAGATGCTCCTATTAACCACAATCTAAACTCACTTTATGTGAACTATAAATCATTATAAGTTAATTAATCTCACAAAATTACGTACAAATATAAAACAAGTGTACTAAATATTTTATGATGTGGTACAAAATAACCAAATATGGTGTTGGGACAATCGAGGAGAATGTTGTGTATAAAGAAGAGAAGGCACATGGAGCCAACATTATCTAATCTAATTATTCAATTTCTTTGCTTTTATTATAATTTTGCATCATTAAGACAACAGTTCACTAATTGTGTTTGCAAACATTTTTCTTACATTAATACTATAATCATGACATAGATCGCAATTTTGACTCTTTTTTTTTCTTCATTTTCTTATTATTATTGCAATCTCCCACATATTTTTCTAATTTTATTTGACTCTCTCTCTCTCTCTCTGATTTTTTATTTTATTCAATTTCTCCGTCGCCTTTCTTGTCTTTTTTTCCTAGTTTTATGTCAGAATTTTATTTACTTTGAATTCCTCTTTCTTTGTTTATTTATTTATTCCTTTTCCAACCATTAAACCAGCCTAGGGGTGGTTTTACACTATTTTGTGGTTTTCATCAAATAGATCTCGTGTAACAAATATTCATGTGTCATGTGTACCATGATTCAAAACACATTAAATTAGTTTTGAAAATAAAAACGGTTACAAATTGTAATTTCTTTTTAAATATCGAAAATACTTAGTTTTTATACGATACACAGATGAAACGTGGCTTTTTGGTACAGATAATTTGATCTCTAAGTCTCAAACATTTTATTGTATTATAATTTCACGGTGTAAAAATGCATATATCATTAATCATTAAAAAAATTCTGATTCACTGAAAATTTGGTGAAATTGTTTTATTAAAATAAGAAACATTGTAATGTATACCAAAAGTTTCAACATTTTCGATATTTTTCCCCAATCTGAATCAGTCTTTTTCTTAAAGAAATTCAACATCCACTTAGATATGAGTAATCACGAGTTTAATAATATCCCATTGGATGAATTCAAATTGATCTTCATTAAACCTCTTTTATTGAATCACATTTCCCCCCTTTTTTTTTGTCCTTCTTTAACACCATTAAATCACATGTTTAAACTATTTAATCACATAAAATAATGGAGCATAAGGAGTTTTCTATGCAATATGATATGGATCATATATTGGGCTCAATCTAATTTAATTACACCGGCCCATTTACAAAGCCCAATATCACTTAATATATATACAAGTATTTATAGAAGCCCAATATACATAAATATAGGTGGCCCATGATAAAAAAGGCCCAATACACATATATATATATATATATATATATAAGGCCCATGAGAAAACAAGAGGGGGGGGAAGAAAAATATATAAAGATCTAAAAATGGAGAAAGTAAGGATCAAGTCATAAGATACAGAAAAATTACAGAGAAAAAATTGAGACGAGAAGGAAAAAGCTGAAAAGAAAAAGACAGTTACACTTCTACAAATTGGCGCCGTCTGTGGGAAATCGCAAGAAAAGAGGTGAGTGAGTATCCTTTCCTTTTTTCTGGTAAAGCTTTTTCCTGTTTTTGGAAGAGAATGGAAGGAGATGATAGAAGTTTAGCTAGAAACTTGGGGAGAGAGTTTGATGATGAAGACGAAGAGGAGATGGTGGACAGGGATGCTGGGGTGGAGTTAGAACATGTCCCACCTAGAGTTGAGGAGGATGGAGAGGAGGCAAGAGAAGTGAGAACCCCGGAGAAGATAAGCTTTACTCCATCGCAGCTGGAATTGTTCATACAGTCGGCAGTGAGCAAGGCAATACAAGCTGCTCAACCGACCATGGTAGCTGCTGCAACTGGACAGGGGGAGAAACAAGCTAGATTGGAGGAAAGCCATGAAGAAAAGAGAAGAAGAGAGCTGGAGAGTAGAAATCGAGGAAGAGCTGTATTAGCTCGAGAAGAGATAACATATGGTGACTCCTTTCCTCGAGGTGGAGAAGGGGAAGATAGAGAACATCAATTGTTAAAGAAGATGGAGGAGATGCAAAAAGAGATGATGTCTTTAAAACAACAGATGGACGGAGGAGATCAGTTGCGAATACCAGAGGGAACTCCATTCACAACGAGGGTTCTGGAAGATGAGCTGCCGCAGAGCTTTCGTCCTTTATCATTTGAGTATGATGGGACGTCGGATCCATATGATCATTTGTTGCGCTTTGAGAATGCAGCTCTCCTACATCAGTACTCGGATGGAGTTAAATGTAGAGTCTTTCTCACTACTTTGACAAAATCAGCGCAGCAATGGTTCGGACAACTGAAAGCTGGTAGTATTAATTCGTTTATAGACTTCAGTTATTCCTTCTTACATCAGTTTGCAAGCGCTAGAAGACAACAGCGGACTGCTCAGTTCTTGTTCAGCCAAAACAAGGAGAAACCGAACCTCTGAGATCTTACATAAAGAGGTTCAGCATGGCAGCTCTGGAAGTACCTTCAGCGACACCAGAGGTGAAAATCAGTGCTATTGTTCAAGGGCTGAAAGAAGGGGATTTATTTCGTTCCATTGCAAAGAAGCCTGCTAAGACTTTTGATGAAATATTGTCCAGAGCTGATAAATTTATCAATTTGGAGGATGTTAGTAAGGCTAAACAAGGTGAAAGAGTCAGCTCTCGAGAAAAGGAGGTACAGCGTAGGGTTGTACTAGCCCTGCCGCGAACAATTAATGAACGACGAGCAGAAGTGGCAAGGGAAAATTTCCAACGATACACCCCTTTGAGAACTTCTGTTGCTCAGATATTGCAACTAACTGAGAGATCTGTATCCTTTAGGTTTCCTATAAACAGATCTAATACTCCCCAGAAGCCTAGAGGAAAGTATTTTTGTGTCTTCCATAACGATTATGGACATGATACAAATGAATGCAGGCAGCTGAGGAATGAGATTGAGAGGCTGGTACGACTTGGAGCCTTGGGTGAGTTTGTAGATCATAGGGGGAACAGATTTGAAAAGAATAAAAGTGAACGTGAAGAAGTGGGCGGAAGTAATTTAAAGGGGAAGCAGAAAAGAGAACCTGAGGAAGATTTACCACCTCCTCCGAAGAGAGGATTTATCCAAATGATAGTTGGAGGTTTGGGAGAAGGGATTTCCAATAGAGCAAGAAAGGCCTCTTTGAGAAGAGCTCAGAATCACCATTCCATTCCTGAGTTAGAAGTGGGGGAGTTAAATATAAAAGCAAATATTTCATTTGGACCTGCAGATGAGACGACCCTATTGCAACCACATTCAGATGCGCTAGTGGTTACAGCAGAAGTGGGAGGATATGATGTTGCCAGGATCTTTGTTGATACGGGAAGTTCTGCGGATATCATTTTTCATGACTGTTTTGTGAAAATGAATACCAATGCGCCTATTCGCCCTGTGACAACAGCTCTTTATGGTTTCACCGGAGGAGCCGTTTTTCCAATAGGAATGGTCAGCCTTCAAGTGGTATTGGGGACTCAGCCCTGGCAGAGGATTTTGATGGTGGATTTCCTGGTGATAGATGCTCCTTCTACTTACAACGTTATCTTTGGCAGACCTATCCTAACTGAGTTAAAAGCCATCATATCCACTTATCATATGAAAATAAAATTTCCTGCCTCAGGAGGAGTAGGAGAGGTCTGTGGTAATCAAATGAGCTCCCGAAAATGTTATTCTGAAGCTATCAAGTCTGCAGACAAGTCCACTCTTCTGAGCACAAGTAATGTTGATTTGCAAGCAAGAAGTGGTAAAAGAATTCGAGAAGAGCGTGATTCTGGAGAGGAGTATGGGAAGATGGTATGCGCTGAAGAGTTAATCCAAATTGAGTTGTGTAAAGATAAAGAAGGTTTTTGTACTAGGATTGGAAGTAAGATGACAGAGGAGGAGAGAGAGCGGATGGTTGATTGTCTCCGAAGTAATGCTGACTTGTTTGCATTATCTGCTAAGGATATGACAGGCATTGATCCCAGTATTGTCATACACAAGTTAAATGAAGACTCCTCTGTCAGACCTGTGAAACAAAGGCTGAGATGTTTCGGAGAGGAGAAGGATATAATTATCCGCACTGAAGTTGAAAAGCTTCTGAACTGGGGACATATAATTCCAATCCAATTTCCAATATGGTTGTCTAATGCAGTGCTGGTACCTAAAGGAGAAAAGAAGTGGAGGATGTGTATAGATTTCAGAGATCTTAACAAAGCTTGCCCTAAGGATCATTATCCTTTACCTCGTATTGATCAACTTGTTGATTCCACTTCTGGATGTGAAAGACTTAGTATGATGGATGCTTACCAGGGTTATCTTCAAATAAAGCTACATCCAGCAGATGTGCCGAAGGTCTGTTTTGTAACTGCAGCTGGAACCTTTGGGTATGTCAGAATGCCTTTTGGTTTGAAGAATGCAGGGGCTACTTATCAGAGGATGGTTGATAAATTATTTGGATCCCTGTTGGGCAAAAATATGGAGGTGTATGTAGATGACATGTTAGTAAAAAGCATATTGCCAGGAAACCATGTGCCAGATCTGGAGGAATCCTTCAAAATAATAAGGGATAGCGGAATGAAGTTGAATCCAGAGAAATGCTGTTTTGGAGTCAGCTCTGGAAAATTCTTAGGATATATGGTGACTAAGAATGGGATTGAGGTTAATCCATCTAAAGTTAAGGCTATAATGGATATGAAAGCTCCATGTAACCTCAAAGAGCTGCAACAGTTGTTGGGAAGAGTGACAGCTCTTAGCAGATTTGTATCTAAGGCTGCAGATAGAAGTTATCCATTCTTTAAGATTTTAAGGAAAGGATGTCGATTTACTTGGACTGAAGAATGCACTCAAGCTTTCGAAGAACTGAAAGTATATTTGGCTAGTTTACCTCTGTTAACTAAGCCTGACAGAGGTGAAATTTTGTATGTCTACATATCTGTGGGAAAAGTGGCAATTAGTTCTGTATTGATAAAAGAAGTGGGGGCGCAGCAAAAGCCAATTTATTATGTGAGCCGAATTCTGCAGGGTCCTGAGACGAGATATTCAGAGATAGAGAAAGCAGGACTGGCTATCATAACCACTGTACGACATCTGCGTCCCTATTTTATGTCTCATAAGGTTGTTGTAAGAACAAATTATCCTCTGGGACAGGTGTTGGGGAAGATGGATACCTCTGGACGGATGGTCAGATGGGCTGTAGAATTGGGATCTTATGAGATTGGATTTGAGCCAAGAAGAGCTATAAAAGCTCAAGTTCTGGCAGACTTCATACAAGAGGCTACTCATACATTGACTAAGGAAGAATGGAAGATGTATGTAGATGGATCCTCATCAAGAGAAGGATATGGAGTTGGGATTCAGATTTACTGTCCAGATGGACAAGAGATGCAATTTGCTATAAAGCTGATTTTCCCTGTATCCAACAATGAAGCTGAATATGAAGCTCTTTGGAGAGGTATGAAGATAGTGACAGAAATGGGAGGACAGAGATTAAAAGCATTTACGGATTCAAAATTGGTGGTTCAACAGTTGGGAGGTGGATATGAAGTGAAGAAGGAAGCTCTGATGAGTTATGTGAATAAAATTATGGAATTAAAGCTGGCTTTCGAGCAGTTCGAGCTCTGCCAAGTTCCCAGATCAGACAATATAACAGCTGATTATTTGGCTAAAATTGCTAGCTCATACCCTTCCTTGCAGCCTAGTAAGATTACAATATTGATAGCAGAAAAAGATCTGAATGATCGAGATGTTTGGGAAATTATAGAGAAAGATGACTGGAGAACTCCAATTATAGAGATGATGAGGTCGGCTGATCAAAAGCAGAAGTGGGGCGAAAAGGAGAAAAAATTGGCAATAAAATATTGTATTGATCAGGGACAGCTGTATAGGCGCTCATTTACACAAGCATATTTAAAGTGCCTTAGTGATGAAGAAGGAAAGTATGTAATTCAGGAGATACATGAAGGTTGTGGTGGTGATCATGCTGGGTATAGATCTGTTGTAAGAAAAGCACTCAGAGCTGGGTATTACTGGCCCTCAATGAGTCAAGATACAAAAGCATGTGTGCAGAAATGTCATAGCTGTCAGATTCATGGACCTCTGATTCATATACCAGCAGAGGAATTAGGTAGAATGTATGCTCCATGCCCTTTTGCAAAATGAGGAATTGACCTTGTAGGACCTCTTCCTCTGGCTAAAGGACAGAAAAAATTCTTAATAGTAGCCATTGATTACTTCACTAAGTGGGTGGAGGCAGAGCCTTTAAGTAAAATTGATGAAGGCAATGTCATCAAGTTCTTATGGAAGCAGATCTGTTGCAGATATGGAGTACCAAGGGTATTAAAATCTGACAATGGAACTCAGTTCAATGGCCAGAAAACCAGAAAGTGGTGTGAAGAGATGAAAATAGAACAGCGCTTCGTAGCAGTAGCACATCCTCAAGCTAATGGGCAGGTTGAGGTTACCAATAGAACACTGCTTAAAGGTCTGAAAGCAAGGATAGAAGATGCTAAATCCAAATGGGTGGAGGAATTGGAATCAGTGTTATGGGCATACAGAACTACTCCAAGAACTGCCACGGGAATCGCACCATTCAACTTGGTCTTTGGAGCTAGTGCGGTTATCCCTGTGGAGATTGGGATGGAAACTCACAGAATAATGTCTTTTGATGAAACTCAGAATGAGTTGCTGATGAAGGAAAATTTGGATATGCTTGAAGAAGAGAGAGACTTAGCACGTCTAAAGATTGAAAAATACAAAAGTAAGATTAAAGCAGCGTATGACAAGAGAGTACGGCGCAGACAATTCCAAGAAGGAGATCTGGTATTACGACGAGCAGACGCCTTAAAACCCCAAGGAAAGCTGGAGCCAAACTGGGAAGGTCCTTGGATAGTCACAGAAGTTTTAAAAGGAGGAGCATATCGTATCTCTGATTACGAGGGAAAAGTAGTGACAAGACCCTGGAATATATGTAATTTGAAGAAGTATTTTGCGTAGACCTTTTGTATTTGTCTTTCTGTTTGTTGTTATGAAATTTGCAGATGTATGTTTTTAACGTCTTCCTGGCAGAGGCCAGACTTTCACGTCTGCGTTCATCCTCTGACCTGCGGAACAGAGACTCATTCAACGCGGTCTCATTTTACGTCTTCCTGGCAGAGGCCAGACTTTCACGTCTGCGTTCATCCTCTGACCTGCGGAGCAGAGACTCAGTCAACGCGGTCTCATTTTACGTCTTCCTGGCAGAGGCCAGACTTTCACGTCTGCGTTCATCCTCTGACCTGCGGAGCAGAGACTCAGTCAACGCGGTCTCATTTTACGTCTTCCTGGCAGAGGCCAGACTTTCACGTCTGCGTTCATCCTCTGACCTGCGGAGCAGAGACTCACTTAGAGCTTAAAACATCCACGTCTGCAACATTGTCCAGTTTGTGAAGGAGAGATTCACTTAACTCTGTTTTATGGTATATTCTTTTGAAGATGGGAGGAAATTTTTTGCATCATCAACTACTTCATGAACAGAAGATAGTGCGAAAGCTTCCAAATATCGGGTAAGTATTATCGTTAAGAAATTCAGTATTATTTCCTTTTGATATTCAACTTGATAAGTTGTTAGAATTTAGGAAGAGCATAAATAGTAGACATATGAATAAGGACCATGGAAATGAAAGTGTTTACATGAAACAAAATAAAGAAAGGCAGCAAATTCATGTTTCGAGCAGATACGCTATATTCCTAATTGTTCATAGCCACACTTGGCTAATAATCAAAAACAAAATAAAACAAAATAGGACAAAGTTCCAAATACAGTTATCATCCTTTGGATTTCGATCCGGAAGAGGTCTTCTTCGAGGCAGCAACTTCCCCAGCATCCGAAGTACGTCCTGTAGAGTCGCCGCTCAGCATTACCAGATCTACAAGAGGTAGCTCTGGAACCTCTGTCTCAGATATGGGCGGAAGTGTAGGTAAAGCTTGAGCTTCTGCGGAGGGTAAAGCAGTGGTCATCAGAGGATAAACATTCTCTTTCGTTGGAGTCATTGAAGGTGAAGCCCTTAGGAGGTCAGAATATGCTTGTTGCAGAACTGGTAGCCACCAAGGATGATCTAAGGATTCAAATTGATCTCCTTCGAAGTAAGGGCAAGCTGGTATATCTGCTAAGGGTTTATTGACATCCAATTCACCTGAGAAGCCTTGTTCTTCAGCTTGCTTCTGAGCCGCTTCAAACCCATATTGATAATAATGACCAATATGGGGGCCGAAATCTGCTAAGGATTTGCTGCTCTTTAAATAAGCCTCTCGCAGTCCTTCCACTACGCGATTCAAGAAGGTCTGTCCGGCTTCTGTCAATAATAAGTTCTTTCGGCAGAGCTCTATCCCTTCAGCAAATTTCCTAGACCCATAATCGCGACGGCTCTGCTTCTCATCCGCCAGCTTTTTCTTGAAAGCTTCCCTCTCTGAAGCCCAACTATTCTTGGCCTCTGCAAATGTTTTTTCCAGCTCTACGTACTTCTGCTTAGCCTTTTCTGTTTCAGTACTCTTCTCCGAGACTAATCTGGCATATTCAGCTTGATCAGAACTATTGGCAACCCTAGCTTGTAGCTTGCTGAAGTGGACTACTGCCTGAAAAATAAAAATAAAATATATATATATATATAAATATATAGAAGGGGTATGCGAGATCTGAAAGATCAATATGAATAAGGTACCTTAAACATGCATTGTGCTCCTTGAGCCAATTCATCCTCTAAAGGAAGGTTGCTGAGAGAAGCATTATCGTCAGCAGTAAGCATTAAACGAAAATATTGCTTAGCCTCTTCAGCGCTTAAGTTCAGCAAAGACTTGGGTAGCTCAATATGAGGAGGCTCTATAGTAGAAGATCGACCATGAGAACGTCGTACTGTGATTTCGGTACGACTGCTTTTCATAGGTGATTTGGTTCGAGGGCGTTGAGGGTCTGGTAAAGGTTCTGCAGATGTCAGAGCTCGCTTGCCTCTATCAGTAGCAGCTGTCTGATTGTCTGGTCGAGGAGCTCTGAGATTAGCACTGGGAGGAGCAGAGGGTCCCTTTTTAGTACCTGAAGTATCCTTTAGACGGATACTGTTCATCCACTGCCGATCTGCGCAGAAGAAAGAAGAAGCAGATGTGATAAGAAGTTATAGAAAATCTATTATCTGTATATTACAAGCAAAGAAAAAATAAGATGTCTGTATATACCAAGTTCAGGAAGAGATGAATCTTGATCATCACAGAAGCCAAAAGCAGAGAGGATGGTAGGATCTTCAACCAGTTTCACTAGATCGAAAAACCCGAACTCCGAAACAGATGAGTTCAGATACTCAATGACCTCTTTGGTTTTGTCAGAACAGGGAATAGAAGCAGGTTCATGATAGGCAGGTTTGTCATAATACCATTTACTAGAAGGAAAGACCCAGGATTTATCACCAGGAGATATAAAAAGGTAATCACGCTTCCAATTCTTATCTACGCTCTGAGGTTTCCCCAGAAAGCGAATCATTCCTCGGGGCTGAGCACTAAGGTAGAAGAAAGGCTTTTTATACTTAAGGGAAAACTGAGAATGAAAAAGGGCAGAAGTGGGTTCACCCCCATTACCCTTGATCAGAATATAAAAATGAAATCATGGAACGAAAGGCTGTAGGAGTCAGCTGATTCAGAGGAACACCATATCGGCTGGAAATTTCACATAGAAAATCGTGAGGAGGAAACCTCATCCCAGCGCGGAGTTGGGCTGTCCAGAAAGCTAAGAACGGAGGTGGAGCAAAATTAGGCCTCTGATAATCCGTGGGTTTACGAATAGTATAGTTCGGAGGAATAGAATAAAGCTCACGGAGAAGAGGGATGCGAACAGATGTGAAGGAAGAAGGACCGCTGACATAATCATATAACGGATTGGAAGGAGAAAAACGAAGAGGGTCAGCGCTGCTTGTAGGATCAGCGCTACTGGCAGAATCAGCTGCTTCTGTGGCTAACAGAGAAAGGGGCTCTGGCGGGCTAGGCGTGACAGAGAGAGCTCCTTCGCGAGTATCACTGTAGGAATCAGAACATAGGAGCCCTTGAAGGGCACGATGGGCGGGAATATCTTCATTCTGATTTTCATCAGAATGAGAAAGGGATTCCGAAGGAGTAAAAACGGGAAGGGGTGATGACATTTTTTATCAAGCTTATACAGCAATGAAGAATGAATGAGTGGAACTATATATACACTTCGCACAAATCAATGTTTTCGTCGTATGCACAAGAGGGGAAACAGAAACGATTCAACTCAACAAATGCAGAAGGAATCAAAATAAGCAAAAATCAGTAAACCACAATCACCCACAATCGAATATCGCATATAGTATATCTCGAACACAGGAAAATTACAATCACCCACAATCGAAGCACAGGAAAAAGAAGAAGCAGGTTTAGCGGTTACCTTGCGACATCTTTGAGGAAAAATGGAAAAAGTGGAGAATCTGTAAGGGAGTCGAGTCAAAACTGAGAGAATCGCCGGAAATCAGGAATGTCGGCCGGAAAGTAAGCGAAAACGAGAAGGAGGAATCGGAGAAGACAAGGCAGGAGCAGAGAAATGGGGGGGAATGAGGAGAGAGAAAATGTCCAGGGTATTTAAAGGGAGAAGATGAAACGATTCAAATTTCCTTTCTCCCTCAACTCCTCCGAAGACATGTGGACGAATGGCATAAGGACAAATGTCGTATCAGTTCTGCCATTAGCAAAGCTCTGCCATGTTAAAATTTAAGACAGCTCTGTCATTTTCGTATTTCCGCTAAACCAATACAGGTCTTCCCAGATCATGGCCAAAATAGTTCTGCACGACAGACGTCTTTTGGACCATACTATGGGGGGAGTGGTTGATATGGATCATATATTGGGCTCAATCTAATTTAATTACACCGGCCCATTTACAAAGCCCAATATCACTTAATATATATACAAGTATTTATAGAAGCCCAATATACATAAATATAGGTGGCCCATGATAAAAAAGGCCCAATACACATATATATATATATATATATATATATAAGGCCCATGAGAAAACAAGAGGGGGGGGGGGAAGAAAAATATATAAAGATCTAAAAATGGAGAAAGTAAGGATCAAGTTATAAGATACAGAAAAATTACAGAGAAAAAATTGAGACGAGAAGGAAAAAGCTGAAAAGAAAAAGACAGTTACACTTCTACACAATAAAAGTGAAACTTGAAAATTAAGGTCTAAAACCATATTACGTCCATTTGATACAGTCTAGTTTTATACATCTACTATTAACACTTGATGAATAAGGTATTGAATGAAACTAGGTGCTAGAAATACGAGTCCAAAAAACTTCAATTGAATAATTGAAAATGTGCACATGATGGTTGATGAAACCTAGGCCTCAATAAGAGAACAAGTATGATTGTATATGATTGCAATTTGAAATTGAATTATAATATTGTATATAACCACCCAATATTAAACACTTACTCTCCTGTGCACCAGTTACACGGATCTCATGGATTTGAGATCCGTGCAACTGGGCTGCGCGTGGGTTGAGCGGCACGCCCAGCTGCCCGCGCCTCTTTACTTTTTTCGTGTGTTTTGGTACCTTCGTGTTATGTTAATGTGACCTCATCTCCAGATTTCATATACTTAGTTTAAAACCACTGAACTAAAATAACACGAAGGTAACAATAATATAACATGAAAGTAACATTAACATAAAATGAAGGTAACTCTAACATAACATGAGAGTATGACTGCATGGAACGAATCTTGATGGGTTTGAGCACACCTACCAGGCGCGTGGGAGCACGTAAGAGCGCATTGGGGCGCTTGAAAACGCGCGTCAAAGGCGCATGAGGTGGGTCGACCTGGGTGCATGGATCTTAGATTTATGCACCAGTTTCACAAAATATTTTACCTAAAACACACACACATATATATATATATATATATATTTCGATCACTCGTCTCCCATTCTTCATTTTTTCCTCATCCTTCGTAAACCCTAAAATACTTATATCAGTAATATATGTGTAATTTATTCCCTATTTTACAACGTTTTCTCTTTCTTATTAAGAAAAAAAATTAATGTGAGTTTCAAAAATAACTCCAAAAAAAATTCTAATCAATTTGTTGGAGCCATAATTATTTATCAAGGAAAAAGTAGTTATTTAGTACAATTAAAAATAAATTTGAATTTTGGTCAAAACCCAAAAAGCAATGGTACTACTATAATGAAACAACTATTAGAAAAAAAAAATCCAAATAAAAAATAATATTTGAAAGAAAAATTAATGTTGGAGTTTTGAAAACAACTCCAAATAAATTATAATCATTTGTTGGAGCCATTACTAACGAAGGACAAACATTCATTTATTACAATTAAAAAAATGAATTTAGGCCAAAAAATGAATTTGGCCAAAACCCAAATAGCAATGGTAATACTATAAAAAAAACAATTATTAGAAACAATTCGAAATTTCCAAATAAAACAACTAAATATTTGACAGAAAAATTATTGTTGGAATGTTGAAAACAAGTCCAAATAAAATTTTAGTCAATTTGTTGGAGCCATTACTAATCAAGGACAGAGCAGTTATTTAGTACAATTTAAAAAAAAAAAAATGAATGTAGGCCGAAGAGATGAATTTTTGGCCACAACCCAAATGGCAAAGGTAATACTGTAACAAACAATTTTAAAAATATTAAATATCTGAGAAAAAAATTAATGTTGAGTTTTGAAAACAACTCCAAATAAATTCTAACCAATTTGTTGGAATTATTATTAATCAAGTACAAAGTAGTTATTTGGTACAATTAAAATAAAATTCAAGGACAAAGTAGTTATATAGTAAAAAAATGAATTTTGGCCACATCTCAAATAGCAATGGGAGTGATAGTGAAGTCTAAGAAAGAAGCTTAACTAGTAGAATAAGCAGCAGTTTTTTTTTTCTTTTGGAGATGATCCTAGGGTGAAGATTTGATTGAACTTCATCCAATGACTTATAATGAACTATGCACTGATACCTCAGGAGTATAGCAATCGAACCCATGTATCCGACCTAAGACGAATAGTATTGCGTATCTGCATTCTACCAATTCAGGTCGAACACCCTGTTCTCAATGAGCTTTCTTACATTGTTCGTTTTAAATATACAAGTATTTAAGGGCTAGAACGAGGGAAGCATGAAGAAGAGCAGAGGGGTGAAAATGTGTAAGTTATTTAAAATATAAGGTATTAAGTCTCTTCAAACTCATTTCATTTGTCGAAATAAGCATTTTAGTCTCTTAATTAATTTATTTTATGGTGGTTTAGTACTAAATGAGGTGTGATTTGTGAATACGCCCATCTCAAAGAAATGTATATAACGAGATTTAGATGTAAATTGCTGTGGAAGAAGTGCAAGAAAATCGACGATTCACAGAGCATCTGAAAAGTGTCTAACAAAATGGCTAAATGTGCAATGGACACAAAATAAAATGCAGAAAAATAGGAAAAGAATGAATAAAATGAAGAATAAACAAAGTAACAATGTCTTCTACCAGAAAGTCTCAAAACAATTACAGATAATTAAGTGAAGCTTTGAAACCACCTATGTCAATAACCACCCATTGAACTTAACTGTAGTCTTTTCAGTCTGAAGAAGGTGGGTCCCCTGAAGGAGGTGGGGTTGATCCAAAGTCAAGATTTGGGAAGACACCAGGAGGTCTTTCTCGTGGCTCAATCGAGAGTAACTGAGTCGAATCACCAACAACATCCGCCCATCCATAATGTGGTTCCGCCCTTCAGTTTAAGTTCAATCCGATATTAATTAATTAAGTTGATTTGCACGAAAAAAAGGAGTAGAAACAATTGCTTACTCGTAGTATGTTTCTTCATCTACAACGATATCCCAGCTTTCTCCGGTAGTACTCTTCCCATACTTGTGCACTTTCCTGTCATACAAAACAAGTCTCTTCAAGTTTCAGAACCAAATCCATATGTTTTTTAGTCCAAGGTCTATCTTTTACTTGAGCAATTGAGCTTAGCAAGCATTTTCTAGTAAAAACATGTATAATTTGATACTACATTTGGGAACTCATGATAGAATCAGATTTAATCATGAAGAGAGGTTCTAATTATAGATGTACCCATTTCCAAAGTGCTCTTCTCCCCATGTCCTTGACCATCCTGTGGTTTGATCGGGAAAAAAAAAAAAATCAGTCGCGAACACAAATGAAACAAAACAAGCAAAGTGTAAAGATCTTTGCAAGTTCTTGTAGCATTTTAAGGGATGGTGCAATGCAAGATGTCAAATAAACACAAAACCATCTGCATTGATATAGATAATAATGTTTGCAGGGAAATATCAGTAACACTAGCCCTATCTATCAATTCAAGCAAAGAGATGATGCAGGCGTGAGAAATTGATGGATTAACTGAATTATCATGATTGAACAGAACTCACAGTTTGAATTTTTTGGTATGTGACATTGATTCAACACTCATGGAGCATCCAACTAAATATTAGATGCAAGCATACAGTTGATATGCCTTAAAAGCACTCATCACTCTAATATTTTGCAGTGCTACCAAGTTGCATGAAGATAAGTTCAATAACTAAGTGCACATGCATCCAAAGGATTTGGAGACTAATCATTTTATGTAGAAGCAGTGCATTAATTATCAGGCATGTTCATTTCCTGTACTTTGAAAGTTGATTATGACTAAGCAAATGGCTCTCTAAAGCCAATCATCTTGTAAAAAAAAAAAAAAAAGAGAGAAAAAATAATCAATGACATACTTTCATTACTGGGGGATACATGCCATGTCTCCCCTTGCCGCGAACCAATACCCGCAAAGAACTTTTCTTCCCACTTATCTCCCCATTTAGTTCCGAGTTCGGTCTCAGCCCATTTATCAGTCCTGGAGACAGAAAATGAAACACCATAAGAGGGAACAAGTTTGAGATTACAACACAAAATTATTTAATATGAATGTTTGATTTTCCCAATCCAATCTCCTATATTTTTTAGGATGATGAAATACCATTTCAGGATTGAACCTCTTCCATCATAATGCTCTCCCCACTTCTCCCACCAGGATTGTTCATTCAATCTACCATATTTATGTGCCCCTTTCTCAGTCCAGCCTTTAGCATCATATTTTTCCCACCTGCAATAACAATATTTTTTTTATTCTTACACCTCAACAATTTTGTGGTTTTTTAAATGTTTCGAGCAGTCTTACCAATTTTCGTACCACCCAGCATTTTCTGTTCCAGACTTTGCTTGTTTCTGTGCACTTCTTTCTATCCTAGCTAGATTACTGCAGTGAAAAGAGGATTTGTGATCATGAAGATGAGTAGCTACTTCTTACCTTCTTAAACTAGTAAAGAGGTAGGTTTGCTCTTTTTGTGCTGGAGGTGGCTTGGGGGAAGGGGGTAATAAAATTCAAAGCTAATACCTCCACTCATCCTGGTGAAGGACTTCTCGCCATGTTTCCCACCAAGAGTCACCTTCAGCATTTCTTCCTGATTTTTCGACACCTAACATGCATGAAAGACACTTAGAAATAAGCAGTGGTGGCAGAACTAGCACTGGTGAGAAGATAAAGCCACACATCTATTATCAGAAGAACTTTGCATCATAGTAGAGATGGAAGTAACTGTTGAAAACACAATGGGGCTCCATTACCTAGCTCTTTGTATCCAGTCCAATCACTTTTCTCCCACCACTGTCAAGGAGATCAACAAATCCAATTAAATGCATCCACCTGGGATGATACTTAATAAGGTTATAAAAACAAAGTAAATATAACTGTAAGAATTACTCAAGCAGGAAAAATTAAATGTCTTAAATCTGAATTGAGAAAACTGAAAGAAAAGATTGTTTCTACCACCTAACTTTTATATCACTATTACGAATTGTACATGCAACAAAATTTGCTCAGACAAAAAAAGTGCAAAAGTGACCAGTCAATGTCAACCTGCTCTACATAAATAATAAAACAGTTAACTATAAAATAGTTATCAGGTAATATCGAAGCAATACCATCTCAAGAGAAAATCAACCAACTGTCCTAGATGCTCATCAGTAGCGTCAAAGATTCTTTAACAGTTAAGATCCAGACTGAAATATGTTATAAGCAAATAAGAATACTTGATTTAGCTTGATAGCCAGCTTACATCATGTCAGAAAAGAGAGTATATTTCACAGACTACCGAAAATAATAAAAAAGGCAACAGTTGAATCAAATATATAAACCATCTCTGATTTATTCTAGCTATAAAAACATGTGTAACTATCATTTATGAGTTAACCCAATTTCCGATGTTAACATCTTTAATTTACTCTCTAGAGTGATAAACCATCTCTAGAGTTGAATCAAATATATAAACCATCTCTGATTTTTCCTAGCTATAAAAACGTGTATATTTATCATATATGAGTTAACACAATTTCCAATGTTAACATCTTTAATTTATTGAGTGATAAGGTAGCTGGTTGTCATCATATAAGTTTGCATCCCATAAAAGGAATATATTACCCCCACAATGAATGGAGAAACTACAAAATGTATCTGCATCTCAAAGGCTGTGATTTCATAATAGGATTTTGAAGTTCTATTATGTTCTATAACTTGTACTATCCATTTATCCCCAAACTATCGAGGACAGAAAAATAGAGATTATATTTTAATCCATCAACAAATTATGTTAACTCCAAGATTTCTCATGCAAGAAGCACTTGTTGTTTGAAAAACAGAAAATCTTCAAAACAAATGCAACAACCATCTTTCTCACAACTTGTAATATACAACCAATTTTCAATGCCAATGGCAAAGGAGAATAAGAGGAATTTATAACAACCAAATCCACAGAGACTTCTGGGGGTAAATTCATAAAGACAATTCCATAAGCAGTGGGTTTTACATGTCACAATAGAAAGAGAAAAGGAAGCACATATAAAATGTGTATACCGTTTCTTTCCATTCTGAAGTGCCATCAGCACTCTGACCACCCATCCTAGTCCATCTACATCTGTAACCATTATCTCCAAGATCTTCTCCACTTTCACTGTACCAAGTACTACCATCTTCATTAGTGCCAGATTCATTGACATTTTCACTTAACAGACTAATTCCCCAGTCTTTCTCATTTGCAATACCAGTATCTACGGAGAATGAAGCAATCCAGTTACAGATATCATCAAACAAACAGACAAAATGTGAGAAACTACAACTTATATATTAATTTAATAAAAATTGAAATAGATAATTCAAAAATCATAAAGTTTATCTGAATAAAAAGTTGAAAATAATTTAGAATTATTTGAAAACTTATACAATGTTAAGCTAGAAAGAGGCATCACCTCGTTTAGGGGGAGAATCTCGGGACTGAGGGCCTAAGTTTCTTAGGGTGCAACGCGAGAAAAACTTTTCTTGTTTAGAGACAAATCGAGATCTGCAATAACAAAAAATTCTTTAAAAGTAACAAACTTTTTTTCCAACTGATAAATTGATTCAATTTTGACACAACCAATGTGAACATATTAATTCTATAACTTAGAGAATTTTCTCATTCAGCATTTAAAATTGAAAACATATTCAATTAGACTCTTTAAGATTTAAGTGGCAGTGTGTTAAAGACAACTCAATTGCTACAAAAGCTAAGGCCACATGTCATCCTGCTACCTTTTCCGGGCACAGCCCCTGGAAGCTACTTCAGTCATTCCTAAGTATGCAAGATAAATAACCTTTTGAACACACGCATTCTGTCACAAGGTTTTCCATAAATAAACTTCTGGATCTGTCAACAACATATTAATGCTATATTATTTGTTTCATAATTTACATGACTCCCATCCCCCAGGTCAACCAGTGTTGAGCCCAACTGTGTTAGAACTATGCCATAGTACTGACTGGTTGACATAAGAAAAAAAGGTATACCATCTGCAATTACAAATAATCAAACTGAAGTTGAGTAGACATCACATGTTTACTCATATTTAAACCAAATCACGACAGGAAGAGCAAAACCACAAGCTTATCTACAGACTACATGCTCAAATATCCTCACTACGGTGTCATATATAATATTTACTCGAAACAAAGATTGAACAAATGAATTCAATGCCTTCAGCAAAGAATCAAACTTTCCAATTCTACACTGATGAAATAACATTTCTAGAGTAGAAATTTTCAAATACAGGTTCTCTTGTCAATCAGAGATAAATAAATAAATAAACACATTTTCATCAAACAAAAGTCAATCCAATAACTAAGAAAACTTTATGTTCCCTGAAAAAATCACTTTAATTTTGTTATAGTATTGAGTTAAAGGGAAACCATGTAACTCATAAGCCGTGAACAATTTTCTTACTAACCTTACTACTTAAACTAGAAAAGATGGAAGCTTTACGCAAAGAACAGGACAAGTTGCAGTTAATTACATAAATAGTTGGAAATGTTTTTCTTGTTTTTAAGAAAAAGGTGGGACACATACTGAGGAGAAGCAAACGGCATAACAGGAGACCGGGACCGATAATTGGGATCGAGAAGCCGATCCTCCGACTTCTCAGCATTCATACCCGGCCCGCAAACCCCGCGAATCTCCGAACAGCAACACTTGACAGCTGCCAACACTCGCCTTTTCTTTCTCCGAACCTCCAACACAAGCCCATTCTTACCACTCGGAAACTCCACGTCCGTTCTCTTCAGCAACCTCACACTAAACGGCGTCGTAAACCCCCTAGCAGCCGCCATTTCTCTTCCAGCAATAATCTCACAACAATGCCATCAAGCAGGCGGCAGCCAATAGCAGCAATTAATCGAAAAACAACAAAGAAACCCTAGCTTCGAGAAAGCTCTCAGTCCAGAGTTTTCTTTTCGGCCTCCTAAAAAACAAGACAACGCAAATCTCGCAGATTAGGCTGTGGAGCGGTTAAGAGAGAGAAAGGGCAATGCAGGCATTGGAGGAGAGAAAACCGGAGGAAATCACAGTGCTCAATCCTCTGATCCGTTACCATATATATATACACTGATACATCTACAATGTGTATATATATATATAGAGAGAGAGAGAGAGAGAATGAGAGAGATGAAACAGTAGATTTGTACATAGGGTGACTACATTGGGATATAGTCGAGTGTGGAAGTGATTGGTGGTGGTGGATAGAGATGGGGGCTGCGAATCCCGGTGGTGGAAGAGCCTGAGGGTTTTTAATCCCACACGTGAGCTCACACACAATTTCTCTGTATGGCCACTCCTCTTCTGCCACGTATCCTCTTTTGTAGTCGTTTATTTTGGAAGATCTGATTCATTGAAGCCTCCAGTCAAACGGGTATCCACGGTCAACGTAACGTAGAAAATAAACTTCACGTTTCATATGTGTATTTCTCATGCATAAAAATTTCCCGATATATCTTCGATATTTTCGTTTTTTTAACGTGATCGAAACAAAAATCGACTGTAACGATATATCTTCGATATTTTTATTTCTTTGTAAAAAATAAATGAAATATCAGTAATTATTAGTTATATATCGGTATCGATTTCGATATCGATGACTTTAGGTAAAAATTATAGGAAAATTCATAAATATAAAGGAAATTCGGTAATATAGAGAAAATATCGGTAAATATCGCTAAATATCAGGAAAATATCGGTAAATATCGAGAAAATATCGATAAATATCAGGAAAATATCGGTAAATATCGAGAAAGTATCGATAAATGTCTCTAAATATCTGAAAATATCGGTAATAATCGGAAAAATATATGTGCCGATATTTCCACCGAAACCGATATATTCATTGATATTTCCATAAAATTAAGGTCCCGATATATCTATCGAAACTGATATTTTCATTCTTGATATTTCTGTGTCATTTTGTGTAGTCAAAGAATTGAAATTTTAAAATATTACTCCCTCCGTCCTTTGCTATTTTGTCTAGGTTGACCCGGCACGGAACTAAAGAAAAAATTGTTGACTTTGATTGGATGTGTAATTTTAATGTTTTTGAGTGGCAATTTTGTAATTTAAATGTATAATTTGAATGCAAATTTTGTAAAATGAAAGAAATTGAGGGGTAAGGGAGTAAAAAAATTTTGTCATTTTTGGACTGACAAAATAAGATGGGACAAACAAATTAAAAACGGAAAGTAGGCAAAATAGAGTGGGACGGATGGAGTATTTACTATAATTAAGTATGAATCTCTATAACTATAATTCTATTTCTTACTTAAAAGTTTAATTTAATTTTAATTTTAAATTCAATTAATTCATTTTATATTTCTAGTTCATTATAATTAATGCATTTAATGGGATAATGATAATTGAAAACCAATCATTGAAAACCAAAGAGTTTATAACGATCACTATGAATAAAATTTTAACTTATGAAATTTTAGACAAAACATTTTAATTCAAGTTGATTGTTGCAATTTCATAAAATGATAATTAAAATATTTTACATATCTAAGTTTAATTAATTAGATACTAATTAATTAAAGTAAGAATTAATAATAAATTTACTATAGTTATTTGCTAAGAATCTAAGATATCGCTCTTATACATACATTAAAGAACCATTTGGCATGTGTAAAAATATTGATATATGGTAGGAAATGTCATCCAATCACATGTTTTAATATCACTTAATATAAGTTAAAGTATTGCATGTGTCTTGAAATTGAGAAATGACCTATTTGTTTTCTTAATTTTGGTAAAACTTATATTGAACAATTACCGTAGATTTTACTAATTCAATGCTCCAACCTTTAATTTATTATACTTTGAAATTACATATTATCAAACATTTAACTACAATATATCACAGTTACATCCAAATCAAACTGAAGTAATTAAGATAAATCATTTTTCATTGTAGAAAATAAGATCAGCCTTGAAGGATGAAACTACTTTTGGGATTTGACTCATTAATGAGTTGGGTATTAACAAGTCACGTTAACCTATCTTAGATGATCCACCACATTTCAATTAGAATGAGAATGGTAAGACGATCTCACAAGAAAGTACATCCACATTTGATACATGGACCTCATGACATAGCATGTTTAATTGATCACCTTTAAAACTTGAGTGAAAAATATCCAAAATGAAAATTAATCTACAATATTCAATTTCCTTGGATTCCTTTTATTCTTGTTTGACTTTGCTCTTCAGTTGAGTTATTGTATTGGTAATTTAGAATGTTTAGTTAGCTAGATAACAAAGTTCAATTGACATTTCAATGAGTGTTTGCCAAGAAAATAACTACCTTAATTTTGCACTTATTGTTGAACTTACAATTATGTTACAAATTTATCCTATATTAACCAAAGAATTATGTTGCATCTATATAAAAATGTTAATCATGCATCAGGTGAAGAAGTATGATAAACAACATTCATACATTGACTTGAGTTTAGATTCAAAACATTTGGATTATATTGGTTTCACAAACGAATCTTTTTTACCCACTAACTCAATTTATCTCCACAAACTTATATGTAAATTGTGAAATGTGGGTTGTGAATTGACCTATCTTACCCAAAATAATCTGTGAGACGATATCACATGGGTCTTACTCTATATTACTTTTTGAGTTAAGAAGTGAGAAATGAAATAATTAAAATGATCAAAAAGAAGGAATGGAGAAGATGCATAGTCATTCAATCCTTTTTTCCCTATAAAATGTTATAAGTATGTGTATATGTAATTATATATATATATATATATATTCCACACTACAGTACCAACTTTATGATTAGAATTTTTTTTTTTTTTTGAGAGAAACTCTATGATTAGATTGTTACTACCGTATTTATTATTTATTGTTTAAATATTGAATTTCTTTCTCATGATGTTCATACAATTCCTATACACATGGGATTACCATAATCCACATTATATATGAATGTGAAAATTAAGAAAATACTAAACATTAATATTTTTCCAAAAGTCGTTAAAACTAAGTAGTATTTTGTAATGTTAAGAGTAACCGACACCAATGTAATCAAACCGTGACGTGTCAAACATCCAATATATGAATTATTTTTATTTTTCATATAATCAAACAATGAGATCAGTACACCTCAGATATATGTATTTTTCTAAAACAATACCGTAATTAAGGGTTGTGTTTAGAATGAACTTATGACCCCAAGTGAAGGTATATTGCTGGAAATGGATATCCAAAAATATTGGACTGGGCTGAAATCCAGTGGGGCCTCTTAGGATTTCTTATTTGAGTCCAAGTGGGAAATATGTCCTCTACAAAAATAGACCCGTAATTTTATTTACAAAAATGTATTCATTATCCCACTCGAGGATGAATAAATATTTCTACCAATTCATCTTGCTCTCTCTTAACTTATATTGATCATTAAGGCTTCCACATCCATTAATTTTATTTCTATAAAAATATTATTAAAATAATATGAAAATAAATACATAAATCACGTGGGTAATGATTATCTCTGTCTTCTTAAGCACATTCGTGTTGTTTAATATTGTCATATCTGCAAGAATATATTAACAAAAATATATTATCATAATATTTAAGAATGGTCCCTAAGAATGCTAATGTAGCTGCTCTGGTTCACATTGATTACAACTATGTGACTTCATTTTATAAAATATATCCTCATATAAGAAATTGTAATAAATGTTTTCCTTTGAATCTATTTAGGAATCTTTATGTAGAAAAGCTTATGTTTAATATAAATTGGATGAATTGAATTTTTTGTTTTTGGGATTTGGTGATTCAATTCATTTCACCATTTTGTGGGGGAAAAAGAGTTGAAAATGTGAAGCAGAAGGAGTTTAAAAACTAGTGGTTCTCAAGCACTGGACAAAAGTGGGGCAAAGCCCCTGTACTTGTAGATTCAGATTTTAGATTTCAACATCCACGCGTCACGAGCAGGAGAGGTGATGACATGGAGACACTTGGATAAGATGAAACATGACGTGTCAAGGGGGAGTTCATGGTGCAAAAGAGAGCCACGTGGAGGGCCCCAACGAGGAAACCACAAATACAATGACTCGTCTTTTGTTCTTTTACACAAACAAAATATATTAGGATAAGCTTCAATATGTCACTTCTTCTCTCACTATACATACTATTTCTTATCCATTTCAACCAAATATTTTTCCACACTTTCTGGCCTTTTTTTGGTGTCCAAAATTATGAGCAACGAAATAAGCCACACAATAAGAAATACTTGCAAAATTAGTTTGGACAATATTCACCTTAAACATTTTTTTCTTACCTAAACTCACAACTTGACAAACTCAACTTAGACTCTAATTTGTCTTTTGTCACCAATTCTCTCTCACCTCAAATATTCAACTCATTTGACCCTATGTTCGATTATGGACTAGATATTGAATTTTCTTAGTTTTGAAGGGGTGGAATGAAGGAGATTGTTATCTACCGAGTAAAAGGAATAGAGGATTAAAAATCTTTAAAAGAGTCAATCCCAACAAATATTAGGATAAACCGACCACTTCTTATGGTCGGTCAACTGAGAACCGTATGTGAGTAAGCTCTTGAATACAATCATTTTTTGACATGCCAATGACCGAACAGATGAAGAGAGAATCGGACTCTTAGAAACTTTACCGACTAATAACAAACAACTCTTTAACAATATGGTGGCAATAGGTCTTCTCACCTACTTCCACCAACCACCATGCATAAATATGGAGTCAACCAGATGACAATCATATTTAATAAAAGTATGGTTACTTCCTCAAATTAAGAGTTTCAGCATCCATTAATTTTTAACACTTATTTTATATAGGTCTCACATGTCATCACGTCAATTTAAAAACATCCACTTTATAATAACACAAATCTATATGAATACAATTATTACATTTGGAATTCACCATCAATTTAAAATAAATTTAAAAATAGTTATGAAATATAGAATAAATAGAAAAGGAATTAAAAAAAAAAAAAAGTAATACAGGAAAGAGGCAGGCAGGTCCCATTGGGCCTCATGCGCCGGTTGTATTGGCCAGTTCCTCCCACGTGTATTTAAGCGCAGTTTTTTCTTTTTGGAAATTTATGTAGAGTTAGTTGATGGGGGGACAATAATTGTATTCTTACAGAAGAATACTACACTAAAACACATAGATAGATAAAAACTCTCTCACACCAATTAATACCTCAATGTTTTAATTAATAACAAGTATGAAAGTAGATCCTAAAGGATTATGACAAAAAATCTTTCTAAACTCACACCACTTTTTATTGTAAAAAAAGGGATTGATAAAATATAATGCAAAGTAGCTCTCAACTAGCTTAGGACATAAAAATCGACTGACCTTTCTATTGTTCTCCAGTTTTAAGCTTTTTACGACTATTAGATCAAGATATAAGAAAAGCAAAGGGTCTTGGAGGCCCTTCTCTTACACTATTCAGTTTTTAACTTCTGATCCTCATTTTAACCTCCTTAAAAATTAATTATATTGATTGTGTGACGGATATTACCTTAAACGGTTTTACCCATCAACAAAAATAATAAAGACTATAAAAACTTGCATGGTCAGGTTCAAACTCGAGTCATCATGGGTTGTGCCTTTATAAAGATGAGATACCACTTGAACTATAAGGTTCGTGGTGCACTAGAATGACATTTAAATTTAAGGTATCTCAACAAAAGATTTTACATAGTGGTGATTCTAAACTTTTAACTATAAATATGCTACTCTTAAGGGTTTGTTGAAACATATTTATGTTTCAAGTCAAAATTTGGCCACGATTTTATGCTTTGCTTCTGGGACAATAGGGCGAATATATTGGGGGAAGTCATTTTTTTCGTTGTGTGACAATTTTATGCATACTATTTTTATGAGATGGATGTTGTAGATTTTGTAACCTATATGATGTAGAAGAATCATATGCGGACTTTATGTTAAAGTATTACTTTTTACATATTATATGTTAAAATTTTGTTAGTCATATGTACATTAAAGTATCATTTTATATATCATATATGAGATGTAAATTGTATGTTAAAAGCATCACCAATTATATGCTAAGATGCATTACAACGCATTACATCTAAATTATATGTTAAATTATAATTTCAGGTGTAGCATATGTTAAAGTATCTCGAATTATACAATAATTTAAAGTCCTAAAAACTTTATGTTAATTATCACTTAATATATATATATAATATTATATCTCCATATATTAGAATATCATTTCTTATATTAGAATAACATTTCTTATCCATAATAGTCATAACTCGAACATTATGTCGTCTAGAAAGAGAGGAAAATAGTTTTTCTTATATTAAAATAACATTTCTTATCCATAATAGTCATAACTCGAACATTATGTCGTCTAGAAAGAGAGGAAAATAGTTTTTCTTATATTAGAATAACATTTCTTATCCATAATAGTCATAACTCGAACATTATGTCGTCTAGAAAGAGAGGAAAATAGTTTTGTCTAAATAAAAAAGAACATGTGCAGTGGGATCTAGCCAGGAAAGGTATATGACAAGAAGATTCCAACACTTCACCAATACATCAAAAGCTTTTCTCCCACCAAACAAGACAAATATATTCAGACCATTAACTGAATGGATAGAATATACGAAATGTGCCAGCCACCATGTGGTTCATGTATATTACACCCAACCCTACTTGCATAAAAAAGCCAACACCCCATGACTTCACAACGCATTTTCCCGTACACATTAAAAAAGAACAAGTAATTTTCGAAAAATGAAACGAAGGATAATTCATCTTACAAACTGGACCATTGTCAAGAAGATGCAATATAATCTACAATCACACTATAGCTTTTCCATAGGTCTCAAGATATATTGAGTTTCGAAAAATATTCATCAGTATCTGAGATGAGAAGAAAATGCACTTTATTATTCAGTTTCAGAAAATCAGGTGGCCAAGACAAAATTAGTCTTAAGAGTTTGCACTTACAACATCATTCAGTTGCATTATCTAGTAAGATGAGGTTTTATTGATTCCACAACAACCTGCACAAAGAGAATGAAGTTCTGTATCAATCTAGATGGCATCGATAGTAGAATCTGAGAACGGGCAATTCTAAATCATTGATAACAAATCAGCAAAACTTATTTAGATAACTTCAAAATGTTCTGGATTTGAAATCCTTCTAACACAATTTAGTACAAGTTTTTGAGTCATATTTTAATTGTTATTTCCAACCTAAATATTAGTCATCATAAATTATTAACTCCCAGGTACTCATACTTCCTTTCAAATTCACAGATTCAAACACAATCTTATTGAATTAGTCAATATAATATTAATAAAATTGTACAGGACCGCATAACCCGGATCTGAAATTCAGATAGGCCATTCAGCACCTGGAGGTGTGTATAAATCGTGCCATGTTTGTGCATACAAGATGAGGAACTTACCCTTCCATCATAAGACAATGATGCAAATATCCATGGTTCCCGAGAACTCCAAGCAAGACCTACATAATATGGATAAATAAAATGAATTTCAGCATCAAATCTGAACGAGCATCAGAGGTTACATGAATTACCATAAACACTGTCTTCATAGTCATTGTAGGAATTCAGCAACGGTTCTACCGTCCGGGTGTGTTGCGCCACAAAACTAGCAGAAAACAATGTAACCAAAATCAATACCCAACAATGGTGGAAGTAGAGAATGTAACTGCTAGAATGAACTGCTAGAATGAACTGCAGACCTATTGGAAGCTGATTTATCGTGGACTTGAGGAGGGGCCAACCACAAATTGACAGCCGAATCAGTTCCAGCACTCTACAAAAGCTTTGGCATCATCAGAAGAGTTCTATGACTACAGGAGAACAATTCTTATTTGTCCTGAGCACCATGTAATTAGAAGGCAACATGCCTGAGAAAAGGTGACACAATGATGACTAAATAATTTGTCAATTTTCTTTTCAGTCACCCAACCCACTGTACTAAAGGAATTAAAAAAAAATTGGAAACCTTTTCTGAGGATAAGTAAAAGCAATTCAAGAGTGAAGGAGACGACAAGATATAGGTAGGGAGAGAGTACCAGAATCAGATCCTCATACTTGGGATTACATTCAACGGTCCATGTCCTATCAACAAGACACTCATTAGTTTTCATGCAAATCCAACTGCTAAGGAATAATTCAAAGATCTAACTTAAACAACAATAACATAATACTACAAAAATAAATGCAAGGGAAAAAACTCGGGACTGCTGACATAACTGAAACAAAAAATAATGAAAGGCATATACACACATACAGGGGGAAAAAAGGGACAATTGCTTTTTTGTGAAATCATTACCAGTGTGAATGCCCAGGAAGATCTGCAACTGGAAACTTCAGCTTTCTTAGGTCCCATATATGAATGCCTGATTCATCTTCAGCAGTTACCTGAGAAATATCAGATTAACACTCATAAGTTCATTCAGAGTAAATAGGTAGTGTAAGAGCAAATACAAACAATATTATATGCTAAACCAGGAAAACAGAAGTTTTCCATGTATGCCTTCCAACTGCTGTACTCTGACACTTAAAAAGCAAAACAAGTCAAGGCTAAAACGTGAGTTTTGAAGTCATATTCATTTCAACAACAGACCTCATCTGCAAGTTATATGGAGAAGAATTTCCCTCACGACTCAATTATTCTATATACCATCTTAGTGCCACTTATCAAGGTCATTGAAACTGGTAACAATTCTCACTTAACCCACCTAATTGAAACATGGCTCACAAATCCTAATAAACAAGAACTTATGCAGTTCTACCAAGACATATAAGCAAGAGACTCGAGAACATATAGAACGAAATGCAAGTTTTCTGCCCGCCTGCTAAGAGTGCCTTTCCATCCAGTTGCGCAGCAGATCAAAGCCCAGTTAAGTGCATTCATCGTGCTACTAACCCATTCTTTAGACAGAAAGTTTCAAATCGTAGCTTTAACAATATCAAATATTTAGATTAACTTTCTCGACGTCATTCTCAACAGATCCTTCCTTACAAGATTTTACAATTAGGCAGCAAGGTTTCTCTTCTTTATTACACGTTACAATCAAAATGCACAACAAATTAGAACTAACAACACCTGTTAACATCCTTGCCTCTAAAGCTTCATCATAGATTGTCAACAAACCAACAAAATTTAAATTCATCAACTTAACATCCAAATCCAAAGAATTGGATGAACAAAACATAGAAGGAATTCTGATTATTTATCATCCTGCTGTATTTAGTGCTAGTAGATTTTGTTGAGATATTTTTATAGTGGTCATTACACTGTTTATTATCTAATATAAAATTCCACAGCAACTATTCTAATTTGATTAAAGCAATTTTTGGTGTTGTAAAGAAATTGTAGATGGGAATATGTATACGTGGATGTATTAGATGCACCATAGATCAGAACAAATTTGTGTTCCCCAATTGAATAACAAAAAAAATAGTAAAATGCAATTGACTTAAATTTGTTGGCAACAACAAACGAGAACTGACACTACAAACAAATCAGAATAATAAAAATTACAGTTGCAAGAAAAACATAAAATGAAGTTTGCAGCATACTTACAAGCATGTACCTCTTTTTCATATCATAGTCTACATCACGGACATGTGCATGCTCGATTGAATCGGTTTTCCTGCAAGCATGTGAATTTTGATTTTCATGGTCACCATTGGTATTTTAATTAAACAACCTGAAGCATAAGCATGAACCAACCAACCCTCTCAGGGACTTTATTAAGGAGGCTGAATATTTATTGAACATAAAATTTGGTAAAAATTAAACCAATTCATTGGCAGAATTTTGTAAGTCTTGGTTATACCCCAAAGATTCTACAAAGAACCCGTAATAAAAAAAACATGGGTATCTCAATAGTAAGTGATGTTAAATAGTAAGAAGTGTAATCACATCCACTGCCTCATGCAAAGAAGTAACAAAAGCATGGGGAAATTGAGTAGTAGTAAGGTTATACTCAAGACTATATCATAGCTTAGCAATCTGTGAATATAGAAACTGGAGAAACATCAAGTACAAAAAAATATTCAACATTGCTGCTTTGACTATTAATATACAACAGGTTTTTAAGTAGTTTACTGCTTGACAATATTCATGTACGTGAAATTAAATAAAACATACTTCATCGTCCTTAAATCCCAAAGTTGAACTGATGAATCACATGTTAAAGAAATGGTATTGAAGTCGTGAGGATCCCAAGCTCCGCCAGTTAAATAGTGAAGCATGCCAGCTGATTCTTGTGATTGTACCTAGATTAGTTGATCACACAACAAGAATAGAATGAGATAAATTTTCTGAAGAAATCAAAAGGAATTCTATTTTCGGTTAGAAATCCTGTTTCAGTGACTAAATTGTATCACATGTTATATATATCATTATGCAATGTGGAAACATGTAGAAGTAAGAAGAAAGGCCCAGTCTCACAATGATATTTAATCATAATAAGGAGCAGAAAGAACACAAATGACAAACAACAAACAAAAGTTGGTTTTATAAGATGTAGAGAGAACTTAACTGGGGCAATACAGAAAAACATCATGAAGAAACAATATCTAAGTTCATGAGGACATTTCACAACTATAATATAGCATCTGACACTCAACTTGTCTCCAAGAACATCTGATTTATAAAATAGTTTATTTCCAACCTATACTTCCTCAAGAACATTCAATCAAGTTTTGAAAAAAAAAAAAAAAGCATAATGCATGACCATCAAGTTAACATTCTTATTTATGGAAAGAAAAAAAAAAAGATATATAGACATTGAAAAGGTCAAGTGTGATTCCATCATAGATATGTTGATTTCCATTTTTTACAGTCACAATTATGTCACAAGCAACTCAAATGATTTCTGCAGGTGACATATACCTGAGCAGTCTTCTTTGAAGTATCTAAGCTCCACAAAAAGAGATTTTGCTCATCAATACTAACCAGCTTGTCATGCCTTCCTGTAGGCCACCAGAGTACACTATATAGAGCATGTGGTATCATTAGTACAGAAGCAGATTACAATCTCCCAGTTAGACAGTTAAAAGGAAAAAAAATTTAAATGCCATGGATCATAGTATCATAGTATTTATTCTGTCTAGATCCAGATACATAAAATAGTATGGCTAAATTATCATAATAGTGCAAACTTTACATAGTCAAAATATACTAATCTAATTGAACACCCCCCCCCCCCCCACCTAATTGCATCCCAAACTTCATGATTCCAGATGAAAAGGTCACATGGAAGAGAGTTTGTCACCAGTGGTGTCTACTGCATCACAGATTCTAACCCAAAACTGATTCATTCTATTGATTGCATTAAATTAAAAAACATAGTTCTTGAAATCTCATTACAAGATCTTCTTGAGGAAACTAAAGCAAACTATTACACAAAATAAGTTCTTATAATGTTTTTTGGTTTTACAGAACTAATAGAAAATAAAAGCCATATAATGAGCTATTAACCACTAAGCTTACTACTAAATTCGGGACTTAACAAACCTTCAGAAAATTTTTGGGAAGGAACAATAGCAATTAGGCATAGCACCCAGGCATTCATTAGTTTGTGAGGATATCTAAATAAAAGCATGCTAGTACAATTCAATATCATTTTGTTCCAGAGAAACAACTAGTTGACCACGTGAAACTCCATTCTCTGTTGTCATTCAACTATTTTTATGACTTTATTCACGTGCATTGTATCGCTATACGTACTAGATGAAGCTCCGTGCAATGCAGAAGCTTTTATAGATTTTCGATTCAGTGAACTTTTACATTTTATATACATTTTTTTGCTTTGAATTGGAGTTATCATATTATTTATAGTCCAATTTTTATTTTATTTTTTGTTATGTATCATTTCCTTTCGAAAGAATTGCACCAATTTTCCTTATTTTAAAACCTCATAAGAAAACCCCATCAAATTCCATCCAAGATGTCTCAATTGTTTGCATGCGTCTATTGTGCGTCGAAGATTTTTTTTATATCTCCTACCTTTTTTGAGTGGTTAGATTAATTCATTAACCATCTTAAATATCAAATATGTTTTGAATTATAATAAATAAACAGTTCTGAAAACAATAAGTGAATTTCAATTATCTTCAATTAAGACATAGAAGTCGAACATTTTCTTGCATCAATTTGATTTGCCTCGGGAACTGGACCTTTTTTTTTCTCAGTTTCTTGTGTATTTCCTTTTAAGTTCCTTTCATTTTATTTTTCTTTCTTTGAGGAATGATCTTTTCCTTTCTGATTTTATATAATGATCATGTGTGTGTGTGTACATATTTATATCTATACTTTGAGTTGTTCATCTTTTTAATGGGAAACTACTAACTAGGGAAACTTTTAGCCTTCAGTACCCTCTTAAATCCTCTTAACTTTTGTTTAAAGAAATTAATGAGTAAGGCGTAAGGACACATGCCATGTTCACAGAGCTTCAAAAAGATGATGTAAGGAGAGAACAATCCAACTTTTATATGTATGTAGATATTTATTCCTCACTCACTAACTGAAAACAAAGAAAATCAATGTTTTTCTTTATTTCAAACTGACTGTTTATCCTTAAAATCAAGCTTACCATCTAATCTTGCAAGTGTGCCCATCCAGAGAAGCAACACTTTCCAGTTGTGGAGAGCTCAACTGACCATACAACTCAGGGATTTGCCATACTGCTGCCCCATATGTTTCCCCTTGAAAACAAGCATAATAGACAACAAAATGTCATTCTTCAGTAACATGAAACAAAGTAGATCGTCCCAGAAAAGAACTACATGGTAACGACTAAGGTAGACTTCGAGGGAAAATTCAACAGCCTTACAATTTCCTAGAAATATTTGAAGCTACAGATAGAGACACTGCTTTTGGCCTAGCCATAGGACAAAAGGTCAAACAAAGACAACAAAGTATAGTAGTATAAACAACTTAATTAGAGCCAAAGAACGTGGTTAACTAGACAGCTTTGGATTAAATGTCAATCTTCATATTGCATTTTGAGCTTTTTTGTTGGCTCAGAAATGAACTTAATGAAATTCAACACTAGAAACAGATCTAATAGCATAATAATGTTCAACATGATTTCCTAAATCTAACTTACAATTCAAGCATGAGCAGACCCCTATTGTTCGAGCAAAAATTTGGTATTATGATAAAGTTCAAATTAACCCATATCTAGACAAAATCAAGCACTAACTACAATTCTCCATCAATCAATCAGAAACGTTCATAACTACAATTTTGCTTGTCATGATAGAGTTCAAGCTTTATTTGCTTGTCAGCCTAAGTACAATTCTCCATCACACAATCAAAAGCGTTCATAATATACTCATATTATTAAAATTACCAGAAGAAAACACAGTGGAGAAAATTCGTTGATCGAAGGGACAAGAAGCGAGATCCCAAATTTCATTCGGATGCGAAAACAAACCCTCGCAGATCAACTCTGTACCACCCGACGAAAGCCTCAGCAAATGCACCTGAAATCCTCGACACTTTAAGATCAAACAACAACAAAAACACGCTAAATCCCAAAAATTACAACTCGGTTGGATACAAAAGTACCTCGTTTTCTTCTTTGAGGCTGAGAGTTCCGGTGAGGAAACTGGTGTGATCTGTATCAGCTTTCACATCGGAAATGCAGCGTGCCTGTTGCAATCAAATTCAGTTTAGAATCCACATTTTCTTCTCAGAATTAACGAGTTTCAGAAAAAAATTGACCTGATATTTGAGACCATAGCCGATTCCGGTTGATCCACTCTGCATTTTTGTATGAGTTGATTTGCAATTCCTCAGTTAAAACTCTCTACTCTATTGTTGGCTAAACTATTGAATTAATAAATTATTAAACTTATACTTCTATTTGGGCTTCTCGTATGGGCCTTTAGATAAACTGCTGCTATATTTTAGCCCAAGCCCAATTAAATACTACTTATTTATTATTTATCTATTTATATATATATTTCTTATTTTAATTTGAAAGACCTGTTTATAAGATTTATAATTTATAATATATTTTAAATATATAAGTGTCTTCGTAGGGTTGGTATTTTTCTTATACAACCTCTCAATAAGTGTAAATTTTTAAAAAATTCGAGTGTAAGTGAGGTAATTGTAAATTTTTAATTCATAATTTTTATTTAGATCGAAGTTGAAAATTAATTTAAAACTAATAGTAACAATTCTATGTGTGATGTTTGGATTAATAATAATTCACAAATACTTATGAGACGGTCTCACGAATAATTTCCGTGAGATTGATTCTTTTTACCTATGTCCATCAATTTAAATTATAATTTTGAAATGTGGGTTGACCCGTCTCACGTAAGATGACCTCACACAAGACTCACTCATAAGAATTTAAGATCGGCTAGCTTCATTTTGACTATCTTAGTAATTTGGATTACCCTAATTTGAGATTGTGCTTGGTTTGATGATAGATGAAATCTACAACAACAAATTCATTAATAATATTTGGACTGATATGAATCTGAATGTAATTACATTTGTTTCGAATTTATTATCAAGCTATTTAGGTGAATTCTGAATAAACTCCACTTTATGTGAATTTGAAATGCATTTATTTCAAACGTTGAATTTAAATTACTCAATCTAAAAACCGTGCTAAATAGATTTATACCACATATTTTAAAATTTTATTATTTCAAACCATTCGATTCAAAAAGTTGATAATTTTTCCAAGAATACAATCTCACCTAAATTTTTGTCTGTACTGAGATCAACCAAACATGTTCAACACAACATCACATAATCTATGTTACATTTTGTACACAGATTTGTATGCTAACACATATACATGTATATAAATATTTATATACACACACACACACTAATTTTTATACAAACTACACTCAATAAAATCTAACATAGGTATACAACAATTATTACACCAAGTTGTTCCACAGCAAAATTCTGGTCACATGGTTAAGAGATAATATGAATTTCCAAATCAGGCCAACCCAGATCAGCATATAAGTATGCAGTTTGCAGTCACTAATATTTCATTTCAAAAATCATACATATAAAACAAATTTACAAGGTCTACCACAAACATCCATTTCCATTTAAACTAAAGGAACTGGTCTCTCTCTCTCTCTCTCTCTATGGTACAATCCTCAAGGCCTCAACAACCACCTTAGCAAGAGGCGGAATTCTCTCTTCATTACAATTATGTCAAATACGATCTATTCAACCATCTACGTAGATCATTAAAACGACTGAGAAGACGAGCAGTATGTACAAGCATTGGAATAATGAGCTCGTAATACTCCAAAAAGAGTTGCTTTCACGTTGCTTGATGTTGTTTTACCAACCATGTGATTAGAAAAAGCCACTGATTTTCATTTTCTACAAGTAGAAGAATTGGCTTGGGGTTCAATCTTCATAAAGCTGAGTACTAAAAGACATAGAAGTTACCTTTTATGAGTTGCAGTTACCTCACTAAAATTAGATCTGCTGAGTTATGGACAAATATCGGATCTTGCCACAATGCTTTGAACCATGTGCTCACAGCAACGCTTTGTATGAACAGGAAAAGTTATAGCAACCATTAGATTCTTACAAAGTATTCGCATTCAATCGGAAAGCAACTCATTCATGTCAGGCTCCTCAATTGACGAATTATCATAATCCAAGCTTGTCTCATTATTGTTCCCCTGCTGCCTTGTTAGATCATCATCTTCATCTTCAGGATCAGACCATTCTAGATCATCGTTCATGTTTTGATCTTTATCTGCTACATCCACAACTCTTTTGATTGGAGAAGATACCTTACCAGGTGCTTTTTGAACTGAAACCATCTTCTCTTTTGCATCCAAATTTTCGCAAATGCAAGAAGCTGGGTTTTCATGGAATGCTCCCCTACCCGGTCTCACCTCCTTAGGCTCTCCCATAAAACCCCTCTGATATGTATGGACTTTTGAGGCAAAATCTTCCCAGGTCATGTTATTTCTAGCAGCAAACAGCTTGTACAACTTTTTAGAATTTGGACGAATAGTAGGTTTGTGCCCAAAATATCTCCTGTGGCCCAACATAACAGCATTAGTAAGTCACTGGTAACTGTGAGTAAATAAGGAATGGAGCAACCGAGAAAACCATACCTTCGTCCAGCTAAAATTTTTGCCATGTTTCCATTGTTATTCGTAACAAATACATCGCTTTCATCACATACAATAAAATCAAGTGCAGCCATACGAGAAGAAAATGAAGAAAAAGGTTCCAATTCAGCATGGCTTGTTAGGATATCTTTTGAATAAAAGTTGGGAAAAAGAGCCTTTAAGGGTGCCAATGTTACTTCCCCTCCATATACTTCTCCAGATGCCACAAAGATATGGGTCTCTCTATCGTACCCAAGTGCTCTTAGCAGAAGACCAACTTCCTGAGGAGTAAGAGGGCATCTTCCTTGCCTCCTCTCCCTTTCTGGATTAGGATTCTACAAATTCAATCAAACAATGAATCTTGAATCAATATTTCCTGTTAAAAAAGATACTAGATATATAAACGGGTCTTATTCCTCGGCTCAGCAGGAGGAACCCTGCTCATAACATGTTATTGCAATTCAATATACCAGATGGTAATTACACAAAGATGTGGATTTGAACATTTGTACAACCCTGCTAGTTGCAGCACATCTCCACATTTTTCCAACGACTGAACACAGCAATATATTTCAGAAAAGTCAAACACACTATCAACAACCCACAACCCTGAAACCTAAAACAAGTAGGGAAAGCCTTATCTGAAACACAAATGGTTAAATCAATTATTTTACTATGTGCATGTAAGTTTGCCATCATCAATCCTCAGTCAAATTTAGAAGCATGAGAAGCATTACATGTAAAGTTTTCCATCTCTGCCTTATTTTTGCCAAGTCCCTAATCTCTTTCTCTCCTCCACCATAATAACATCCTGAGAATGCAAGCATATCAGGTTCAAACCTGTAAACAATAAACACAGGCACATGAGAAACAATCCTTCATCCACACTTTAGTAGATGTATTTTTAAAAAAACAAGAAAAACCAAGTTGCAGAAAAAAAAGTGGTCTAGATTAATTGAGAATCGCAAGCAACTAGATAAACCAATGTCATGAAGACCCACCCGAAAGCAGAAAAAATACATGTATCAACAGAGACATCTATAAATAATATAAAATTGTCCAGCCAATATTCTTTAAAACTGCTAAAGTACAAAAATCAAAAAAGCCAATGCATTAAAACTATGCTGCCCATAAATTATGAAGGAAGTAAAGAAATAAATTTGGAACCAAAGGAGATGGAACCTAATGTAGGCACCTGAGGTGAAGGGCAATGTAATGCTTGCTCCTCATCCTCATTCTTTGCACCAATTTTGCACCCATTTCAAGGATGGGATTGGTGAACTTCAGAGCATGATAATTAACTCTGCATCTAAGCTTTTGCAGATCTAAGTCCAACCTATTTGCAAGTCTATAGTCGAATTTGGTCAACATGACAGCCTGACAAGAATGGCACCACTCATTAGTTGCATGGAACAGAAATGGGAAAAAAATGGTGATTTATATCATTTGTAGCTGCGAATTTCCAGATATTTGTATATTCATAACTGTAAAAGTTCCAAGTATGAAAAACAATTTATATTGATCTGCGTCAAATCATACAAAGCAAATAAGGAAAGTATTCATCTTCAAACACACTGAAGTCTTCTCACCAAATTTACAACAGAAGCCACTAGCAAGTCACCAAAATGATGCTCCCAATCAACAAAGTGTTAAAAGGAAGAAATTGGTACTCAAGGCCCCAACATGAAAAGCTAAGCTCTGATTTCACTGGAAAGGAAATGGATCCTTGGACACAACTTTTATAGTCCAATATTCATAATCTCTAAATGCACCAAAAGTTAGGATTTCTCTGTGGCAGGAAGTAACATGCTATGGCATTTGCACATTATAGAGGAGTGAAATTACATATGAATTAAGAGTTGACACCAATAAATGCTATATTGAGGGATAATAACTCCTTGTTCATGCCATCTTGTCGGAATATTAAAATGAGACATTGATGCATAACAGCGAACTGAGTTATAAACAAACAAATTGCAAGTCAAAAAAATACCATAGTACATATTTTGTCAAAAAGCTCACCTAATGGTATCTCCATATGTTGCAGAAGTATATTAGGAAACGAGTAAAACACTTGTAGAGAACCTATTGACTTACACGTTTCTTTGACAGAACAGGTACTAAACGACTAATATAGCAATGCTCGTTGCATTTTCTAGGTACACGCATTGTATAAGGATTCCATGTACGCCCTCTTCTTCGTGGGAGCTCTTTCACGACTTTTACATCTTTTTCCAGATATGATATAAACCAATCAACATCAAATATCTCCGAAAAGTTGCTGCAGAAGAGTGCAACATTTAGTGGACGGAAAGAAGCAGTTTTAATAAGAACTTTGTAATGCATAAATTCTAAACCTAACATCCTTCCAGAAAGACTTCTGGTCCAATTTTGGAACAACAAGGGTGGCATTCAAGATGCGTGCAGCAACAACAGCATCAGTAATCTGAAAAGAACAAGTAAAACAAACAATTTCAGCACCTACATTGACCTCACACTGCAAATCCAATCTAAGACACTGAAGACGATCATTGTGCATGGAACAGTCTTTCTAAATGTAATATAACCATTCAGTAAAACTCGGTTTGCAAATTATTCCCCTGATAATTTGATGAATATGGTGAGTCGGTGACAGATATGTTGCTAGATCTTGCGCATTTGAAAATAAGTATAGGTCACATAGGAAAAATACCCAACCATATCAAATATTATCCACATCAATGTGGCTAGCCCCACATGACATGCTAGGGACATGTCCCACATCCATGAGTATTTTTGACAACAAGTTGAACGAAATCCCACAAAGTGAAAATGAAAATTGAAATCAATCAAAACTGTAAGTAGAATCTCTACCACCTCCTCTTAGCAAAAAACTAGGTCAAAGAATAACAATCTAGTTGTCATCTATCTTCAAACCAAATTTTCTGAAATTAACACATTTTAACAAGCATTCCTAAGACAGAAGTACCAGAAAAGGGAAAGACCAATAAGTTCTAACTAGATTGTGCTTATTACGTGACAGATCTAGACATAGTTCTCATGGTAGCATCACTAATCAACAAGATTAATCAATAACTACCAAATTTACAAGTTCTAATTGACCACAATATCTACCAGTATTACCTTGGAGTAACCACTTGTATAACAAGAAAGGTATTATAGCAGAATTTTCTTTTAAGTTAAAACTTTAAAACACATCCATTCACTAATAAACAGAGATTAATACCCCAGTTCTTTGTTGATTCAAACCTCCACTGGTCGCAATGGCTAAGTAACGATTAGGCCGTGTCACATCAACAGCTTCTGTCATGAAAAATGGAATCAATTCAGCAAAACTAACACACAAACTAGAATGCCAAGAATCAGTAACGTTGTTAAAACAAAAAAGAAGACCAAGAGAGCAGCATTGACATGAACTAAAGCAAATGTTGATGGATGATGCATGACGTTTGAAGCTGTAAAAATGTTCACATACTTGGAAATTTACTGGTAGAGTTGCTGCACGCATAGAAAAATCTTGCATTCTTCGTGCTCCAAAGATCATGACCAGGCACTCCTCCTTTGTCCTAGATCTCATCAGCCAATAAACCTCACATTTAGCACAAATCTCGAATCCAACCAATCAACATCAAACAAGTAACGATCAGAAACAAAGACACAATCAGAAAACCTAACTGGAACGCGGAAAATTGATGGCCCTCCATTCACCCCAGCAATGTTACTAATTGACTACGAAAACAAAATAGCAGCAACACCAATTCAATAACACTTCAACAAATCAATAAAGCAGAAGCATCTGCAAAAGAATTTGTTTAAAAAAAAACCCAAAAAAAAAAAAAAAAAAACAAACCCTTTCTCTGAATATTATAGGTACCCTGGTGCGATGGATGTGATCGCCGTCCATCGGGGAAGGTGCCAGGAAAGAGATGAACACAAAGAGGAGGAGGATGGCGGCGGAAATGGCGGAGATGGTGGGGAAAAGTCGGCAGGGGTAGTGGCTGCGCCGCCGGAGATAGGCCATCAAATAATGGCGGCGGAGGCGGTCGAAATCGGCGATGAATATCTGGCTCTGCCCCCTCAATGAAAGCGAGGAAGGTGTTTGTATAATTGACGAGGAGGGGACATGGAGGGAAGTGGAACAATCATTTCCCCAAGTGTAGCTGGAGTTTTACATTTGGAGCATTTGCATAACGACAAGGATTTTGATGCTCAAAATCTCTGTACAAATCTGGGTTAATTATTCTGAGATTGAATTCCACGAAATTTTACTGCTATCATGATCAAGATTTACATCACAGAAAGAGACATGTAATGTTGAAATTAAGGGCTTTTTTGAGGCTGATGGAGTTGTCGATTTGGGAAGGTAAATTGTAGGAAAAAAAAGATTCTTTCCTTTGTTACCACATCCGACAACCTTTTCTTTTTCCTTTTTTTCTCTAAAATTAAGTTATTTAATTTTTTTTTTGGATGTAATGATGTGTTTTAATGAAGTGATGTAAATGATATAGTTTTAATGAAGTGTTATGAATGAAATGAAACTTCGATCATAGACCATGATTTGTGAAACTTCCACACAAATTTTTACCATTTGAGTAATGATGGATTATGGGAAATTTCGATCATGGTAAAATCTCATTCTTAGTCAATTCTTATGAGACATTTTTTTTGTTTGTTATCTTTATTTTTGTTTCTTTTCAGGTGTTTTGGTCAATTATACCCTGACATGAAATAGAGTGGTAGATAATTAAAGTTGATATTTTTTGGAGCAAGGAAAACTAACAATATAATTCTATTGATATGAGATGTGTTTTGAATGATATGAATGAATATAAATGAAATGATATAATTATATTCAAACAAGATATGTGCAACCTAAATTCTAATGATACGAGTATATACCACTACCTATGGGGAGTGGATCCTCTATTCCAAGATCGTGTTCCATCTTATGTTTCATTGTTTTAATTAGATGACAAGTGTACATTGGTGATGTCATCTTTTACACGTGTCGTGTGGGGATTATATTGGAACACCAGATGAAACACGATTTGGAATAAAGGATCCTGATTGCTACCTATGGGTATCCATATCCGCCTATTATCCATTTACCTAACTTTTTTTTTAATCTAAACAGATATTTTAAACGAGGATTTAGAGTGGGAATCCTATCAATTTTAAAATTAAATAAATAGTCATTAACAATTCAAAGGTCCTCAACCTATTATCTTCATGTTCCAACAAAAAATATAACATGAAATAATTAAAATAAAAATAAACAATCAATCCACAAGTGTCATATTGGTACTTAGTGGACAGGTACCCGATACTCATACCCTATTACAAGGACGAAAATATCGGTTTCGGTTCATGTATCGGTACCTTGAATTTACGGAAATATCGGTTTCGGTTATCGGTTTCGGTGGAAATATCGGTAATTTTAAAAAAATCACGGAAATATTGTGAAAAAATTAGAAAAAATATCTAGTAATTTACATAATGTTATAACTAACATTCATACATTAATTGAAGTTAAGATTTCAAATAAAAAATATAATTACAACAAAATGAGAGATAAACTAATATATAAAGTGATAATATGAGAAATTTTGTACAAAGTATATTTATGAACTAATAATAGCATGAGCTCCTGTGAGGTTCAAATGAATAAGATGACATGTCATCTTGATTTAAACAATATTGATTTAAACAATATCTTGAACATGTTGTAGAAGGCAAATTTGAATGAGTAATATACTAATATTTAGATTTGAAAATTGATATATTTGTTCTTTGATATAATATTTAGACTTGAAAATTGATATGTCTCCTCCTTGATATAAAATATATCAAGGAGGAGACATATCAATTTTCCGATATGTCTAAAACAATAGGTAAAATTGAAAAGAGTAGAAAATGATTGAAAATTGGAATTTTTTTGCTCATTGCCGATATTTTCCGATATTTCCCGATATTTCGCCGATATTTCGCCGATATTTCACCGAAACCGAAACCGAAACCGATATTTCCCGATATTTCGCCGATATTTCGCCGATATTTTTACGAAAAAAAAAAACACCCCGTTTTTATATCGGGACTTCATTCCCAGCGATATTTCGGCGATATTTCGGCGAAATATCGCGATTTTTTCATCCATGCCCTATTATATAAAGGAGTACAGGTAAATGGTACCCAAGTGTTTCCATCCGAACCTTAATGAGATTTTATTATGTTTCCCCAATTCGTCTCACTCCCATTTAACAATACTCATAGCCATCCTATTAGAATTTGGGTGCATTAGGTATTCACCACAACCCGCGAAACAAAAGGGTTAAAATGAAATTTTAACTGGATGATGATGAAATATAAAATAGTTATTAACTAAACGATCCCTATAAAAGAATGAAAACATCCTTATCTTATCATATTGGTCATTTGTAGACGTGGTACGTATGACAAATCAACAAAACTTATATGCACATGGGGCACAGATCTAAGATACGTGCCCCTGACCCGACCCGGCGCGTGGGCTGCCTCCCCACGCGCCCCCATGCACCCCCACATGATCTGGTGTGCGCCACGCACACCAAATTTCATAATATGTGATTCAGTGATATGTGTTATATATATACTCTATAGGCGTTATATATATACATTCTTGAGGTATCACATATATAGTGATAGGTGTTATATATATATATATATATATATATATATATATATATTATAGGTATTATATATATACTCTTTAAGTGTTACACGTATGTTTTGAGGTATCACATATATAGTGATAGGAGGTGTTATATATATATATATATATATATATATATATTTTATAGGTGTTATATATATATATACTTTATATGTATTATATATATACTCTTTAGGTGTTACACGTATGTTCTTGAGGTATCACATATATAGTGATGGGAGGTGTTATATATATACTCTATAGGTGTTATATATATACTTTTGAGGTGTTTACATATATGTTCTTAAGGTATCACATATATAGTGATGGGAGGTGTTATATATATACTCTATAGGTGTAATATATATACTCTATGGGTGTTATATATATGTTTTTTCGGTGTTATATGTATGTTCTTGAGGTATCAAATATATAGATTTCATATTATGTGATTCAGTGATGTGTAATATATATACTCTATAGGTGTTATATATATACTCTTTAGGTGCATGTATGTTGTTAAGATTCAGTGATATGTATATATAAATAATAGATTGTGAATTGCGATTTTAATTATCATCTTCTTCCCCAAATTTTCTGTAAATTCATACTAATCAATCAGATTTCTATAACTTCATACCATCATTCAAAAACCAACAACGTTACATATCAAATTACATACATATACAATCCTGAATATATAAACCCTAAAGAAGAGAGAAGAACAATAGAGATAAAACAGAAAATTCCTCTTTCCAATCTGCCGACATTAAGGTGAAGAAGAAGATGATGATGAAGAAGAAAAGAAAAAACAGAACAACATCGTGAAGAAGGCATGAAGAAGAAGAGACAAAAAATTAGGGTTTAAGAAAGAAGAAGAGATGAGAAGAAGAAGAAATTTTCGCAGAAGAAGAAGCAGATCCGTGAATCCTCTTAGCTCGCATGGTAATAAAGTTGATGTTTTCATTATATTGGACTTGTTACACACTCTACGAAGGATAATAAGAAAGCAAGCATGATGAGATAAAAGTGATCCTATATTTTTTTAAATCATTCTTAAAAAATTTAAAGAACATAATCTAATATTTTATATTGAATCTAGATAAAATGTCTCATGAGGTGCATTGTATGAGAGTAATGCTAGTTATAGTAGATTAGCAGTACATCCGCGTGATGCGTGGTTTATAATTTATTATGATAAATATGATTATTAATAATAATATAATAAAGTTGTTATATTAAAATATTACCCATGAGATCTTATTATTATGAGATTTCTACAAAACGTATTTTTTTATGATGATGACGACGACGACAACAACAACAACGATGACAATAACAAAAACAATAATAAAAATAGTTTTGTGTTTGTGTGCTTTAATTATAAGTGATTAATTATATTTGTTAATATATATTTTCTATTCATATTTTGTTCCTTTATATATTAGAATTATATTTAATAATTTTTAAATAATTTTCTACATTTTTTAGATGGATTTATTTTAAAAACATTGTATTTATTCAAAAACTTAGTTTATATTTAAAAAATTTAGGTTTCAAATTCTTTTTACAATAAAAAATATATTTTTTTAGAATTTTAAAACCATTTTTAAATTTTTTAGAACATATTATTACTTTTTTAAAAAATTAATTATATCTATTTATCTGATTTTTTTTTTGAATAATTACCAAGTATTTACTATTTTAATGAAAATATTTATTCCGTGTATTGATTCTTATATAGTATTGCATAAATGTTTGAATTTATTTTTAAATGTTTTTGTGGTTTTTTTTTAGATTAACCTCACTACATTATTAGATTATCATTAGTTTTACTTTCAAATTTAATTATTATTTTTAATAATTTTATAATAGCTTTTAGACTTTTAAACATTTTACTGCCCTCCGTAAAATGAAATTTAGGTGTTAAACCTATATTTCACATTTATAAATTAAAATTATAGCATAATTTTCAAAATTTTGACAATGTTTAAATTTCATTATTTTCAGAATTTTTAAATTATATGTTAAAACATAATCATATGATATACCAACTTCCTTTATTTCATTTTTACCTCTATATTAAATTAAAAGACTACATATTATATTTCAAATATATATGAAGCTTTTTTTATTAGATACTCGAAAGTTTTTAGTTTTTTTTTTCAACTTTTTTTTTATTGGTCAGTGACAAATCAGTAATTATGTCCAATTTTACAATTGAGTGACAAATTAGTAATTACTAGTAGAGCACCAGCGCGATGCGCGGCTAAACAATTTGTTAAAGGTAAGAAATGAATATATACAATATTTGATTATTAAAAAATATATGAATTAAATAATTATATTCTTTTATATATATATATATTGCATTTCATCGAACACTTATACTTTCTTCTTGCATTACACATTACGAAGTACATACTTTTATATACAATACTTTCGTATTAAATTCTAACTTCATAAAACTTTAAATATTTATATTATCTTAAACATTTATATTTAAGTAAGTGAATTTCTTCTCTAAAAAAGATACAGGAATTTCAATTAAAAGTCTATTAAATATTTTATCACAAAATATATATTTTAAAAGAAAAAAGACGTTTTAAAAAGAAGACACATGAGTATGTTAATATGAAAAATTAATTTTTCTACAAAGAATTATATTATGTGGATTTTATATACTTTAGAAACTTTTAACTTAAGTATAATTTATAATTATTTAAACAAAAACTTAATAGTATGTGTAATATAAGTACATAAAAAAGATAATTTTCTCTCTCTTCATTATAATGTATCATTAATAAAGAAAATATATATATATATATATGTTTTTCTTTTATTTTTATTATGATAACTTATCAAGAAAGTCATGTAGTTTAAAACTATTAAATTAATTTAGAAAATCAAAATGAAATCTTGAAAAATTAAAATAAAAAGAAATTATTTACACATCATCAAATTGATGTGATATTTTTAGGAGGGAAAATGACAAATTAGTAATTTTCATCAACTTGCTTGCTTTTATTATAGTAGGGTTAATTACATAAAAAAACATAAACTTAGGGTCCATTTTCAATTGCAACATGAACTTTTGACTGTAACATAAAAAACACTCAACTTAACACTTGTTTCAATTTGGGACATGTTCGAGTTTTTTTGGACTCCTATTGTTGATATGGAGCCCAAATTATATATGTTAATTGTTGATAAGTGTCAATTTTGCTATAGCTTTGCATACAATTTTATGGTCAATTGAGTGTGTTTGTGTACGTTTTTATAGCAATTTTGTTACTTTTCATATGTTAGTTGCATTTGACGTTTTGGTTGCTAAGTTTCATGGTTTTAGTGGAAAAAGTATGAATTTCAAATGTGATTAAGGATTGAGGAAGAAACGAGGAGGAAACGAGGTCGGAAACAATGAAAAACGGGGTTGTGCATTGGGGCACGGACAGATGCAGCCGCGCACGGTCAGGGCTGCACTGGCGCACGACCGTGCGCGAATGTCCAGAGAGGAAGGCAGCCGCGCACGGACGGCCGTGTCTGGGGGCACGGTCGTGCGTGGCTGGCAAGTGAGAGCGCAGCGGGGGCACGGTCTGGCCGTGCCGTGGGGCACGACCGTGCCCGGGTGTCCTAATTCATCTAAAACTCGACTTTTGGATGATTTTTATCCGATTTCTTGACCTCCAAGACCCCCAAGAAGATAGATATACCCCAATAATTCCAGAAATTAAGACACAAACATTCATAGAGAGAAAACACAAATTCTGAGAGCATCCAGGAGGAAATACGAAGGAGAATTCGAAGATCGAGAATCACGAGATCGTCGTCTTAGAGTTTTTCTTTCTATTTTTCTACTTTTTGTTGAATTTTGGTTTTGACATGATATTATCAATTTTGTCTATGGATTTGATTAATATTATGTCTGGCTAGATTTTCATAGGTTTCTAGGATATGTAAGTAGTTCGATTCAAACCTTGATGGATCTTTGATTTTAATTCAATTTCTTGATTTTTCGATCCTATTTATGTGTTTATGATTTGATTGCTTGTTTGATTAGAGGGCCCCTAATTAAGCATGTTTAAGTAGTTAAGTCAAAATTCGAGAGAGGAGATTTAATAACGGAAGAGTAAACACATGACATATATGCAGCATGAGATCGAGAGATAAATGACATATGTGATGAGATTTTCAATAATCAACCTCTGGTAGCATAATAATCAGATCGAGTAGAGATACCTCTGGTAGCATAATAATCAACCGGTTAAATTGACTCGAGAGAGCTTTTAATTTGATATTCGTGATTGCTCATATAGGATTATTAATCAATGAAATTGGATTGATCAAGGTGACGTTGAGGGGAGAATCGGATGAAAGCATGTTCTAGAACCTGTCTTAGAATAATTGTTTAACCTCGTGATTTTTAATTGCATTTTTAGTTAGTATAATTAATTCAACATCTTTTGAATTCTATTCCTAGATAAAATTAGGGATAAAATTTAGGTAATTAATCAATTCTAACAATAGTCTCTGTGGGATCGACCTTGCTTGCCGTATCTACGATCTACACCGTACACTTGCGGGAGTAGCTTAAAGAATTAGGTGAACAAGTTTTTGGCGCCGTTGCCGGGGACTAGACGTTAGGATAGTTGATATCTAGATTTATTTTTTGATTTTAATCTAGGATTTTTATTTTATTTTATTTTAGTTTGTCATTATTTTATTGTGAGTGGTTAATACTTGCTTGTGGATATTTCAGATAGTGCATGAACACGCGCTTTAAAAAGGCAGCGTTGATTGCAGTTGACCCAGAGATTGAAGCTACCTGTAGACGTAATAGAACACGAAGACAGTTATTTAGTCAAATGGAAGCGATATTCCACAAGGAGCTCCCAACCAAAGGGCCATCCGAGATTACTTCCAACCGAGACAAAATGGACGGGGGGTTGTGAGACCCCCTATCAATGCAAACAATTTTGAGTTGAAGCCGGCGTTGATTAACATGGTTCAACAAAATCAGTTTGGTGGAAGTCACTTGGAAGACCCGAATGCGCATCTGGCACAATTTTTGGAAGTATGTGACACGATCAAGTTCAACGGAGTTTCTGAAGATGCAATTAGACTTCGATTATTCTTGTTCTCTTTACGAGATAAGGCAAAGTTGTGGTTGTCATCCATTCCACCCGGATCAATCACTACATGGGAAGAATTGAGCAACCGTTTTCTCTTCAAGTACTTTCCCCCAAGTAAGACATTGAGACTGAAAAGTGAGATCACACAATTCCGACAACTTGATGGGGAGTCCTTGGGAGAAGCTTGGGAACGATTTAGAGACATGCTTAGAAGATGCCCACAACATGGTTTTCCGGAGGACCAACAAGTCTGTTTCTTTTATAATGGACTGTTTGGGCCTACTCGAGCAATGATTGATGCTGCAGCAGGTGGAGCATTGTTGGCAAAATGTCCGGAAGATGCTATGTACATTCTTGAAGAAATGGCAACCAACAGCTACCAATGGCCGTCTGAGAGGAATACATATAAAAAGGTAGCTGAAGTGCAAAGTACTGATCAAATCTCAGTCTTGACTACACAAATGGCAGCTCTAGTATCAATGATGACCGAGTTTAGAAATCAAACTGGAGCGCAAGTAGGAAATCAAAATCGTGAAGTTGCACCGCAAGAAGAAGTGGAGGACATCAACTATTTGGGCGGGCAAAATTACAATAACAATTTCCGAAATAGAGGCATGTATCAGTGCAAGCACGGTGGGAGGAATCACGAGAACTTCTCATATGCAAACAATAATAATTGTTTGCAACCTCCTCCAGGGTTTTCCGTTACAAATGGAATGATTGATGAGCCAAGGAAGCAGCCACTTGAGGATTTAATGAGGGAATTCATAAAAAGTACGGATGAGCGTTTTAAAGAAATCGATGCTCGTACCAAATCCTCGGAAAGACAATTGGATGCTCGTCTCAAAGCATTGGAAGTGCAGATGGGACAGCTTGCTACGATTTTGGGAAACCAACACAAGCAAGGGCAATATCCAAGTACGACGGAGATTAACCCAAGGGAGCAATGTCAAGCCATAAATTTGAGAAGTGGAACGAACTATGAAGGGCCAAGCATGCCAATCGAGGAAGAACAAGAGATGGAGAAAGAAGAAGAAAATCCGGTGATGGAGGAAGAAAAAGATCATATATCACAAAAAGGGGCTGAGAAGCCAAAATCGATTTCTAACTCTCCATTACCTTTTACTACTACTTCTCTTCCTTTTCCTCAAAGATTCCAAAAGAAAAAGTTGGATTCACGATTTGCTAAATTTCTGGAAATTTTCAAGAAAATTCACATTAACATTCCTTTTGCAGATGCCTTGGAACAAATGCCGAATTATGCAAAATTCTTGAAGGATGTGATGTCAAAGAAGAGAAAGATAGCAGATTATGAAAGAGTGAATCTAACGGAGGAATGTAGTGCAATCCTACAACGGAAGTTACCACAAAAGTTGAAGGATCCGGGAAGTTTCACAATTCCATGCGTAATTGGTGAATCTTATTTTGATAAGGCATTGTGTGATCTAGGTGCAAGTATCAATCTTATGTCGTTCTCAATTTTTCAAAAGCTTGGGCTTGGAGATGTGAAGCCTTCAACAGTTACGTTACAATTAGCGGATAGGTCGATAACATATCCTAAGGGCATCATTGAAGATGTATTAGTGAAGGTTGATCGATTTATTTTTCCGGTGGATTTTGTGGTCCTAGACATGGAGGAGGATCACGGCGTGCCCTTGATTCTAGGACGTCCATTTTTAGCTACGGGAAGAGCGTTAATTGACGTACAAAAAGGCGAGCTCACGTTAAGAGTGAATGATGAACACGTGTTGTTCAACATTTATAAAGCAATGAAATTTCACGATGATAGAGAAACGTGCAGCTTTGTTGATGTTGTGGACTTTTGTGTGGAGGAGCAAGTGGATCACATCTTGATGAAAGATTCGTTGGAGCTTTGTTTATCAAAATCTCTTACTACTCATGATAAAATTTTGCATTTAGAAAATGAGGATGTAATTGATGAAATGTATTCTTTGGATGCTTTGCAGGAATTTTCAGCGAAGAAAATTGGAGAAAAGGTGAAAAAACGAGATCATGAAGAAGGCCCTGAGGAGAAAACCCCCGTTCAAGACGTTCCTGCTCTGGAACTTTTCAGCGAAGAAAATTGGAGAAAAGGTGAAAAAACGAGATCATGAAGAAGGCCCTGAGGAGAAAACCCCCGTTCAAGACGTTCCTGCTCTGGAACTCAAGCCACTTCCCGACCATCTTCAATATGCATTTTTGGGTAATGATAATTCAAATCTTGTACCCAATTGGAAGAAAAAAGGTTTGTGAGTTTTTCATTGCATTTTTTCTTTTGATTTTATTAATTGTCCTCTTTGGAATTGATGACAAATAAGTTTGGGGGGACGGTTGTGAGATTAAAGAAAAATGACAATGGATTTTTGCATTACATTTTAGCTGCACATATGATTTTATTGCATTAGCACGTTTATTGCTTTTTAGGTAGATTTTTTTTTCTAGGATTAGATTTTTTTTAGGATGTTCTTTTGATTTTTTTGGAAAAATATGTGATTTGAAGAAGAGTTCTTGATGTTGCTCGAGGACGAGCAATGGTTTAAGTTTGGGGGAAATTGATAAGTGTCAATTTTGCTATAGCTTTGCATACAATTTTATGGTCAATTGAGTGTGTTTGTGTACGTTTTTATAGCAACTTTGTTACTTTTCATATATTAGTTGCATTTGACGTTTTGGTTGCTAAGTTTCATGATTTTAGTGGAAAAGGTATGAATTTCAAATGTGATTAAGGATTGAGGAAGAAACGAGGAGGAAACGAGGTCGAAAACAAGGAAAAACGGGGTTGTGCATTGGGGCACGGACAGATGCAGCCACGCACGGTCAGGGCTGCACTGGCGCACGACCGTGCGCGAATGTCCAGAGAGGAAGGCAGCCGCGCACGGACGGCTGTGTCTGGGGGCACGGTCGTGTGTGGCTGGCAAGCGAGAGTGCAGCGGGGGCACGGTCTGGCCGTGCCGTGGGGCACGACCGTGCCCGGGTGTCCTAATTCATCTAAAACTCGACTTTTAGATGATTTTTATCCGATTTCTTGACCTCCAAGACTCCCAAGAAGATAGATATACCCCAATAATTCCAGAAATTAAGACACAAGCATTCATAGAGAGAAAACACAAATTCTGAGAGCATCCAGGAGGAAATACGAAGGAGAATTCGAAGATCGAGAATCACGAGATCGTCGTCTTAGAGTTTTTCTTTCTATTTTTCTACTTTTTGTTGAATTTTGGTTTTGACATGATATTATCAATTTTGTCTATGGATTTGATTAATATTATGTCTGGCTAGATTTTCATAGGTTTCTAGGATATGTAAGTAGTTCGATTCAAACCTTGAAGGATCTTTGATTTTAATTCAATTTCTTGATTTTTCGATCCTATTTATGTGTTTATGATTTGATTGCTTGTTTGATTAGAGGGCCCCTAATTAAGCATGTTTAAGTAGTTAAGTCAAAATTCGAGAGAGGAGATTTAATAACGGAAGAGTAAACACATGACATATATGCAGCATGAGATCGAGAGATAAATGACATATGTGATGAGATTTTCAATAATCAACCTCTGGTAGCATAATAATCAGATCGAGTAGAGATACCTCTGGTAGCATAATAATCAACCGGTTAAATTGACTCGAGAGAGCTTTTAATTTGATATTCGTGATTGCTCATATAGGATTATTAATCAATGAAATTGGATTGATCAAGGTGATGTTGAGGGGAGAATCGGATGAACGCATGTTCTAGAACCTGTCTTAGAATAATTGTTTAACCTCGTGATTTTTAATTGCATTTTTAGTTAGTATAATTAATTCAACATCTTTTGAATTCTATTCCTAGATAAAATTAGGGATAAAATTTAGGTAATTAATCAATTCTAACGATAGTCTTTGTGGGATCGACCTTGCTTGCCATATCTACGATCTACACCGTACACTTGCGGGAGTAGCTTAAAGAATTAGGTGAACAATTGCCAACATGTATATTTAAGTATAGTCATCATCCAAATGTAAATTTTTACGTCAATAATTAACTTATACAATTTGAACTCCACATCGGCCATTAGAGCCCGAAACACCGAAACATGTCGCAAATCAGTCATCATCCACTTGTAAATATACATGTCAATAATTAATTTATACAATTTGAACTTCATATTAGTAATTGGAGCAAAAAAAAATAAAAAATCAAACATGTCTTAAATTGAAACAAATGTTAAATTGAGTGTTTTTGGTGTTACAGTCAAAAGTTCATGTTGTAATTGAAACTGGACCCTAAGTTCTTTTTTTTTTTATATAATTAACTCATTATAATATAGATATAGATATAAATGTCCAACTTTTCATGTTTTAAGTATAGTATAGATTAATTTGGGGATTATGAAATTTCATGAGAACTCATATGACTATATAATCAAGGTTTAAATATCTATTGGATCTTGATCTCCTAACGTGTTAACATGTAGGCAAATGCATTGAAAATGATTATTATAATCCCAAAAAAGTCAAATTAAATTACATAGTATTTTTGCATCCATTGTTTGAGCATTTGAGTAACTTGTAGGCTGGAGTTGAAGTCAAAATTCATTAGAAATATATGAAACAAATAAATAATATGAAAATCAAGAAGGGTCGTACCAAACAATGTTTTGACCTCAGTTGAGTTTTTTTTTAGAATTTAAATTATTATTTCTCAATTGTACAATCACAAATGTAAATATATATAGAAGATTAAGGATCGATGATTTAATAGCAATGAGATTTAAAAAAAAAACATATAAATGAATATATCAAGTTGGGTTGAAACATTCAAATTAGCATTACAATGAATTAGTAATTAATAGTCAATAATCAAATCATTTTCTCAAATCACTGTCAACAAGCCCGTGAAAATTACATATTTTATTTGGTGTTGCGATGATGATGGTTAGAGCAACTCCAACACAGAAGGTAAACTTGGACTCAAACCCAAAAATAAAGGAAAAGGTAATCCAACGCAGCCGCTAACTTGAACTCAGATTTGCCATTGTGAACAGTAAGTGGCAAATTTGCCACTTACTATTCACAACGCAAATTGTATTTTTTATTTGTTTTTGATTTTTTTATTTATAACTTTCACTTATTTCACTAATACACATATACTATATATAATATTTTACTATGTAGATGATCATTACAAATTTTGAAATATCTTGATTGAATATTTTTGTATGACTAGATTATTTTCTTTAGTATATTAATATGTATTTGTGATGAATTTTATTATATATTTTTGGTATTTTAATAAGATTTATAGTTTATAAATATTTTTTTATAATTGAAACCAATTAAGTTAATTTTTTTATGAACTAAAATAAATAAATATTTGATATTAAATAAAATTTGAAAAATAAAAATTAAGAATATTGTAAGAGAATATTTCAATTTGAGTTTAATGGGTTGGAGATAGTGGCAAACTTGGTGGCAAATTTGATGGCGAAATCAAGATTTGAGTTTGGATTTGAGTAAATTAAAATGGTTGGAGATGGTCTTATACCGTATACGAAGTAAAAATAAAAAATAATTTAACTTACAATAAATATTCTTTTTAATATTGGGATAGCCTTTGAATTTGTCATTTAGTTTTTCTTATTCCTCCAACTTTGTGTTCTTCTTGTTTTCTTTAAATTTATTTTATGTTGTTTTGATTCTATTTTCAATTCAAAAACACAAAAGAAAAAAAAAAAAAAAAAAAAAAAAGGAAGGGACCTAAAACCTAACAAGCAAAATTTGAACCTTGATCGCAAAGTAGTTGTAAACATAAAGGAGCCAAACCGCTATGCCAGATCCATTTTATAAAATTTACATCCTATAAGAACGGTGAAATTATTTATTTCGTCCTAATTAAAAGAATAAAATATTTATATCATTAAACATGTATACATACATGTAGGGTAAGTTGTGCGAAATACCCTTGTGTTTTTAAAATGTTGTGTCGCATCCCCTCTATTAAGAGAATAACAAGATTTACACCTCAATTTTCATTAATATTATGTGAAATGCTCGATTTCGTCTCACTTGGTGAGAGCGTGTAATCTGCAAATTGTTGTTAATTTTACTTATTTTTTTCATTAGTGTATTGACTATAATACTCTTCCAATTAACATATAGACTTATACATTAATTTCTTTCAAATTATAGCACACAATCCTTTCTGTCACTCCAATTTTCAATTGTAGTTTTTTTTTATAACTTTATTTTATTTTATTTATTTTATTAACTATCTTTTTTATTTGTATGCTATTTCGTGTGTAATAATTTATTCCACAATAGATGAATAAAAATATATTACTTGTAAACCTTATTATTTATTATTTAATTTTCAAGTTATTATTTGTAAACTTTATTATTTCTTATTTAAATTTATAAAATAATTGCTTTATAATGTGCAAAAAATAGAATGTGCTAACTTAATTGATTGTTATATAATGCAATGATAAGACGTAATAATATTCATATTGTTGCGTTCAAAAATAGTTCACAAAATATCCACATATTTGCAGCATAATATATTTGCAAACAACGCAAAAACTCATATGCAACCGTCTCACATGCGACGGCACTCGCGCACGGTCGACCGTGCCCCAGGACACGACCGTGCGCGAGTGCTGTGTATAAGTATGTCTTTTTTAACAATAAGTATGTGATTTTTCACTATAAGTATGTGATTTTTTTTCCTTGCTCACGACCGTGCCCTGGAACACGACCGTGCCTCGGTGAAAAACTTAGAGCAATCTGTGGGGCACGGTCGTGTCCTGGGACACGGTCGAGATAAGTATGTGATTTTTGTCTATAAGTATGTCTTTTTGTGCTATAAGTATGTGTTCTCGCGCACGGTCGACCGTGTCCTAGGACACGACCGTGTCCCAGCGCACGACCGTGCGCGAGTGCCGTCGCACATGAGACGGTCTCACAGGAGTCCAGCTCTGCAAACAATACATATTGTTATAATAGTTGGAGTGATCATCAACTTGAGTATTACAATAATTAGAAGGACGAACTAAATAAAAGTGAATAATTTGAGTTGAGCTTGATTTTTGTGGAGGTTTTCCATCTTTATTGAGAGATCATTATATTTCAATAAATTGAAAATTTAAATAAGAAATAATAAGGTTTACAAATAGTATATTTTTATTCATCTATAACATTGTGGAATAAATCATTACACATGACATAGCATACAAATAAAAAGATAGTTATTAAAATAAATAAAATTACATAAACGGAAATTTAAAAAAAGTCATAAAAAGAACTACAATTGAAAATTGGAGTGGATGAGAGGATTGTGTGCTATAATTTGAAAGAAATTAATGAATAGGCTTATATGTACAATTGGAAGGACAATATAATTCAATACCTTATTGAAAAAGTAAGCAAAATCAACATCATTTCGTAGATTGGGCGAGTGAACTCTCGCCAAGTGAGACGAAATTAGGGATTTCGTGCAAACTTAATGAAAATAGAGATGTAAATCTTACCCTTCTTTTAACAAATGGGGTAAGATGTAACATTTCTAAAACATAAAAGGATTTTGTGCAATTTACCTTGTACATATATGATATATATACACACACAACTAAGAAACAAAATCTATATATCTAATACTTTCTCCGTCCCAGTCGAAGTTGCCTATTTTGATCGGACAGAGAGTTTAAGAAAATGTAGTTGACTCTTACTTTTTGATTAAAAAATTGTTTTTTATACTTTTTGCTTTATAATTTCTTTGTCATTTATAGGCTGACAAATTGGATTGGGACAAATTAAAATGACAAATAAACAACTTCGACCGAAACGAAGGAAGTATAACAATAAAACCTTTTCCAAAAATATCAATATAGGATTTTTCCGTCAAAAAATTAAGTTACTATCTTTGGAAATTATTAAAAAATCAATTAAGAAAAAAGAAAAGAAAAGGTAGGGCAGCTTTTTGCCACATGTGTGAGTGTCGAGAAAGGGAAAGGTGAAGGGTTGGGCTACGTGTTGTTTGGATCATTGGATGGGGTGGGGCAGGATAGGTTTTTCTTTCTATAATAAAAATTAAAAATTAGTATTTATTATTTAAATTTTATCTTTATATTTGATTGAGTTATGAAGTTCTATTAGTCATATTATAACTTCAAATATCATAACTTATTTTTATAAAAATATTTTTAACCCATTAGATATATTTCATATATCTTTTTTTTGTGCATATCAGATTTTTTTTTTTTTTGAGTTTATAGAAAACAAATTATTGAATCTAATTTTTTTAAACCTTGATATATTTGAATTTTATTAATGATATGATGTAGTTTTAACTATAGTAGTAAATTACAGTGCGTAACTTAAAAGGTACATGTGTTCTAATCTTAAATTTTCGCTTAAAAGTCGCAAATATAAAGTTAAAATCATAATAAATTACTAAATTTTGTTTTGTTAACTAATTACTTAATGTCTAACATTATTTTTATTCTCAAATTTGAAGTTTAAGAGATTTTGGATATGTTTTGTAATTTTGAAAAATGTTGTATACAAGTAAAATTTCAAAATTTGTATTGTTAATCTGTCGTTTTTAACAAACTCCGAAAATTATTAGCTTATCAAATTATTTATAGAGCCATTAAAAAAATTCAACAAAAGATAGAAACAAATAGAATGTAAGTTTTCAAATTGTTAATTTTTTTGTGCTAACTTTAATTAATAATGTCTATAATTATTGTTATTATCAATTTTAAATTTTAACATATTATAAGATAATTTTTGTAATTATGAGAAATGTTGTATATAAATAAAAATTTCAATATTTATATTGTTAATTGGTCACTTTTAACTAACTTCGAAAATTATTGGCTTATTAAATTATCTATCAAACAAACAATGAAAAAAAAATCAACAGAAACAAAAACTGTAACGCCCCGTTTCTTTACAAGGACAAATTTCATTTAGGCGTTACTTACGTTAAAAATTCACTCTTTAAAGATTATAAAAATAAATAAATTTAGGAAGTAATTATTGAAAGTGTTTTCAGCTCAAGTGCTTCTGTTTTTTGTTAAGTATGGGAAGAGTCGCGCTTTTACTAATAAAGGAGTGAGTTTCATTTTGTTGCTTCCATTTCTGTTTTGTTAGTTATGCAGGAGAAGATCTCGGACGTTGATTAGATCCGATGGCCACGATTAATTCCAACCAAAAGCCTAAAGGAGAAGCGCAACTTCACTTAAAGAAGCGCGTTTCAGGAAAGGCGACTTCAAGGTCGTTATGTTTGTTAAGAGCCATTGGGTCTTGGGGCGATCTGGGCCGTTCAGTTGATCTACGGCTGAGAAGGTTTTGAGCTGGGAGAAATCATCCAAAGTCGAGCAGATCTTTTAGCGAAGATTGCAAGCTCATTTCTCAACCAATTTACTTGATTCTTGTTGCTGCTGTTAGCTAGATGATAGGTCTATAAATAGAGATGAGTTTTACTTTGTATAGTAGAGTTTTACATGGAGTGTTCTTAGATCAAAGCTAGCTGCGCTATTTAGGGTTTTCTGAGTTTGGTTGTTGAGTTTCAGAGTTATTGTAACAGAGTTTTGATTCAATTTGCAATAATAATTCCCCTCCCTTGTTTCCCGTGGATGTAGGCATTATTAAGCCGAACCAAGTAATTCGTTGTGTGTTGTTTACTTGAGTTCTTGCTTCAATTATCAAGTTTTGTGTTTTGAGTTGAGTTCTCTGATTTTTGGTGGATTAGTTGAGTTGCCAATTGAGTTGAATTGGTGATTCTTGTGAGGTTGAATCTTAACAAATTGGCGTCGTCTTTGGGAACCGAAGTCACAGCCTCAAAGGAAGATGGGATCCACCAAGTTTGAAGTGGAGAAGTTCAATGGTGAAGGCGATTTTGGTCTGTGGAGGATCCAGATCAAAGCATTGCTGGTTCAGCATGGATTAGAACTAGCTCTACAGGGGATTGAATCTCTCCCTGAAGAAATGTCAATCGCTGAGAAATCAAGATTGATGAACAAGGCACACAGCACCTTGATCCTATGTCTAGGAGATAAAGTGCTAAGAGAAGTATCAAGGGAGGAAACAGCTCAAGGGATTTGGGCAAAATTAGGAAGCCTGTACATGGTTAAAACCTTAGCCAACAGGTTATTCATGAAGAAAAGGCTCTATGCCTACAGGATGAAGCAAGATAAATCTGTGCCTGATCAACTAGGAGACTTTCAGAAAATCTTGGATGATCTAGAAAACATTGGAGTAACATTGGAAGAAGAAGACAAAGCCTTGATGTTATTAAGTGTACTACCTGTGTCTTATGAGAACTTTATTGATACTTTGCTTTATTCTAAACAGGAATGCATCACACTGGAAGAGGTGCTCATAGCCTTGAAGTCTAAGGAACTCTCAAAGAAAGGTGGAATCAAAACTGAGATCAATGGAGAAGGACTTGCCATCAAACCTGGAAAGAAGAAGCAGAATCAAAAGCACCTCAAATCCTCTCAAAAGAAATCAGATGCAAAGCCACAGGTAGAATCTCATAATGATATTGAAAATAACACTTGTTTTCATTGTCATAAGCCAGGTCATCACAAGAAAGATTGTATTAAGTACAAGCAATTCCTGAAGACAAAGGGCAAGACACCACAAACTCAAGCTAACCCCACTGTGCAGCAGGAAGATTCATATTCAGGCTATGAATCTGCTGAGGTACTTGCCATAACCTCTGAAACTTCTAATAAAGAATGGATCCTAGATTCAGGATGTACTTTCCATATGACTCCTAATAAAGAATGGTTCTCTAATCTAGAAGTAAAAAGATTAGGTTCAGTTTTATTAGGAAATGATCATGTATGCTATGTAGAAGGAATTGGATCTGTCACTCTCTTGATGCATGATGGGGTTAAAAGAAAACTTAACCAAGTTAGATATGTTCCTGAGCTTAAAAGAAATCTAATCTCTCTTGGCATGCTAGATACTCAAGGATATAAATTCACCTCTGAAGATGGAAAAATGTATATATCAAAAGGTTTAAAAGCTATTATGAAAGGTTACAAAAAGCATGATATATACTATCTAGAAGGTGAAACTGCAGCTAAGAATGAGTGTAATACTACTAAAACTGATTGCACTAAGCTATGACATGAGAGATTAGGTCATATAAGTATTAAAGGCCTGCAGGAACTATCTAAACAAGGAAGTTTTGGTTCTGATAAAATCTCTGATTTAGAGATGTGTGAAAACTGCATTCTAGGCAAAGCTAAGAGGTTAAGCTTTGCTAAAGCTAAGCACTGTACTAATGCTCCTTTGGAATACATCCACTCTGATTTATGGGGTCCATCAAGAACACCAACTAGGAATGGAGGCAGATACTTCTTGTCCATAATAGATGACTATTCCAGAAGAGTTTGGGTTTACATACTCAAAACTAAGGATGAGACTTTTCAGAAATTCAACTTAAGGAAGTAGAGAATCAAACAGGGAAGACACTCAAATGCCTTAGAACAGACAATGGACTGGAGTTTGTATCAAGTGAGTTTAATCAATTTTGTGCAGAAAAAAGAATAATTAGGCATAGGACAGTGTCATCTACTCCTCAGCAAAACGGCCTAGCTGAAAGGATAAATCTCACCATTCTAAATAAGGTAAGATGCATGCTCATAAGCTCAGGGATAAGCAAAAGTTTTTGGGGAGAGGCAGTGGATACAACTGTTCACTTAATAAACAAAAGCCCCTCATCTGCTATTGATTTTAAAACACCATATAAAAGGTGGAGTGGCAAATCTCCAGACTACTCTAAGCTAAGAACATTTAGCTGCCTTGCTTATGCACATGTAAAACAAGAGAAATTGGAAGCAAGAGCCTGGAAATGTGTTTTCCTTGGCTATCCAAAGGGAATCAAAGGCTATAGGCTATGGTGCATGGAACCAAACAATCAGAAATGCATCATTGCTAAGGATGTAACCTTTGATGAATCAGTCATGCCTCTTAAGACTCAAATTCAAGCTGAGAATGAAGTGCAAACTCAAGAGGAAAAAGAAGCATCTCAGTTTGAGGTGGAGTCTGAAAAGGAAAAGGAGGTGCTCCAAGCACCTGAAGCTCTAAACTCGGAATCAGAAATTGAAGATGGAGACACAGATAAAGATGAGCAGACAAATCTAGAGAATTATCAATTGGTAAGAGATAGAACTAGAAGGATGATCAAACCACCTTCCAGATTTGCAGACTCAAACTTCACAGCTTATGTCCTTCTAGCTGCTGAAGAGATGGACAACCAACAGCCTAAGGATTATAGAGAAGCCATCACATGCAAAGAAAAGGATAAGTGGATAATAGCTATTCAAGAAGAGCTGCAGTCACTTGATAAGAATCACACCTGGGAAATAGTTAACAAACCAAGTAAAAAGAAGATCATTGGATGTAAATGGATCTTCAGAAAAAAGGTGGAGGCTTCAAAAGGTGGAGCTATAAGGTACAAGGCAAGATTAGTGGCTAAAGGTTTTACACAAAAGAAGGGTGTTGATTACACTGAAATTTTCTCTCCTGTGGTAAAGCACTGTTCCATTAGAATATTACTTGCTCTTGTGTCTCACTTTAACTTGCAGCTACATCAAATGGATGTCACCAAAGCCTTCTTGCATGGCAAACTCAAGGAGCATATTTATATGAAGATTCCAGAAGGCATGCACCTAGCTGATAAAGATTCTAAGGCATGTTTGCTTCACAGGTCATTATATGGTCTCAAGCAAAGTCCGAGACAATGGTACCTAAGGTTTGATCAGTTCATGTTCAAAGCAAAGTTCACTAAAAGCAAGTATGATGATTGTGTTTATTTTAAGCATGATTCTATGTACTGTGTGTTCTTATTGCTTTATGTGGATGATATGCTAATTGCTAGTAACTCTCTAGATGGTATAAACTCAGTTAAGAAGATGCTTAATTCTGAATTTGAAATGAAAGATCTAGGGGAAGCAAAGAGGATGCTAGGAATGGATATTATAAGAAATAAAAGAGATGGGAGTGTTGTGCTACATCAAACTGATTATCTTAGGAAAGTACTCATTAGGTTTCAAATGAATCAATCTAAGATAATTAGCACACCAATCAGTGTAGGAACTAAGCTCTCTTATGATCAATGTCCTAAAACTCAAGAAGAAAAAGATAAGATGGATAGAATACCCTATGCTAGTGCAGTTGGTAGCATAATGTATGGGATGGTTTGCTGCAGACCTGATTTAGCACATCCAATGAGTGTTATAAGTAGATATATGGCTGATCCAGGTTTAGATCATTGGGAAACTGGCAAACATGTTTTAAGATACATTAATGGAACTACTGAAACAAGCTTGAATTTTAAAACTAAAGCAGATGAACATGAACCTATCATTGGCTATGTAGATGCTGACTTTGCTCCAAACTTAGATAATAGGAAGTCCTTAACTGGTTATGTGTTCACACTATATGGCACTGCTATTAGTTGGAAGACTAGCCAACAATCTGTAGTTGCTCTAAGTACAACAGAAGCTGAGTATATTGCTCTAACTGAAGCAGTAAAAGAATCCCTATGGCTGAAAGGCATATTGCATGAGTTTGGCATAAATCAAGCATGTGTTTCTGTGTATTGTGATAGTCAAAGTGCAATACATTTAGCTAAGCATCAAAGCTTTCATGAACGAACAAAACACATTGATGTGAAGCTTCAATTCATAAGAGATAAAGTAGAAAAGCAAGAAGTTAAAGTGTGTAAAATTCCTACTGAGACTAATCCTGCAGATGCTCTAACCAAAGCTCTACCAGTGAAGAAGTTCAAGCTATGTATGGATCTAATAGGCTTAGTAGGGAAGCCCTCAACTAATGGAACTTGAAGTAGTAAGTGTAAGAGGCTTAGCAAAAATTAAGAAGAACAAGAGCTGAAGGTGGAGGATTGAAAGTGTTTTCAGCTCAAGTGCTTCTGTTTTTTTGTTAAGTATGGGAAGAGTCGCGCTTTTACTAATAAAGGCGTGAGTTTCATTTTGTTGCTTCCATTTCTGTTTTGTTAGTTATGCAGGAGAAGATCTCGGCCCTTGATTAGATCTGATGGCCACGATTAATTCCAGCCAAAAGCCTAAAGGAGAAGCGTAACTTCACTTAAAGAAGCGCGTTTCAGGAAAGACGACTTCAAGGTCGTTATGTCTGTTAAGAGCCGTTGGGTATTGGGGCGATCTGGGCCGTTTAGCTGATCTACGGCTGAGAAGGTTTTGAGCTGGGAGAAATCATCCAAAGTCGAGCAGATCTTTTAGCGAAGATTGCAAGCTCATTTCTCAACCAATTTACTTGATTCTTGTTGCTGCTGTTAGCTAGATGATAGGTCTATAAATAGAGATGAGTTTTACTTTGTATAGTAGAGTTTTACACAGAGTGTTCTTAGATCAAAGCTAGCTGCACGATTTAGGGTTTTCTGAGTTTGGTTGTTGAGTTTCAGAGTTATTGTAACAGAGTTTTGATTCGATTTGCAATAAGAATTCCCCTCCCTTGTTTCCCGTGGATGTAGGCATTGTTAAGCCGAACCACATAATTCGTTGTGTGTTGTTTACTTGAGTTCTTGCTTCAATTATCAAGTTTTGTGTTTTGAGTTGAGTTTTCTGATTTTTGGTGGATTAGTTGAGTTGCCAATTGAGTTGAATTGGTGATTATTGTGAGGCTGAATCTTAACAATTATGAAATACAAATTTTTTTTTGAAAAATGCAACGGAAGTGATATAAATAAACATTTGCAAAAATACACATGTTTGAAAGTTATAAGATAGAACTCTATATTAAAGTCTTCTGTGACCTTCATAATATCGGCTACCGGCATTCACTGCTCACACAACACCATCTTCAATCTGAAAATCTTTTAAACACATAGGGGTGAGTGCCAGAAAACACTCAGTGAAGGGGGAAGCATATATACATTTTCACATTCCACATTTAACATCAAGAAAACAGATGACCTTTTATAGAGTTTTTTTTAAGTCCGGTATATACACACACGTCAATATATGTCTGTCAATATAACTTCGTCAAAATATATATAAGTCCACCAATATATAAGTCCGTCAATATAGTCCGTCAATATAAGTCCATCAAAATATATAAGTCCGTCAACATGCGCATGCACATTCACAATCATTTGCACATAATTCACATCTAAGCATTTATCATTCAAACATTCATAGTTCACCGTTCCAGGCACGTAATCACCTTCCAACAATCACAACTCAATTTTCACCATTCAACGTATGTAAACATTAAGAGTCTGTCAATATCGCAATAACATCCGTACCATCTTAACATCAATCAACTTCAAACATATTAGGAGAATCAATATGTATTTATAAAGCAAATAAAGATTTAACCCCACAGCCTTCTTTCAAAATTTGTAATAAAACATTTATAATAATATCTACTAACTTCGCACTTAAAAAGCCATGTTGTTCATAAGCACGTAATAACAAGAAATTATCCCACCTTCAGTGGCAACAATGCTGCCAAAGGTTCTTCGCCTTATTATTTTCTAATCTTATCTCTCGTTCGTATTTCCATAGACGGAACAGAGACTACTGGTCGTTGGTGATGCACATACTCGCGCACAATACAACACTTCTCTTCTCTGCTGCACTCACGCACAAGACAAGACACAGTAGTACCACCTTAGCAGCTTCTTTCGTAAGCATGCATATACCACACTCAACACAACGTTCATCCAAACAGGTTTCATCTCGCGATGACAAGAGCTGAAAGAGCGAGAAACGTGGGTGCGTAACTTTCACCGCCGTGTAGTGGAAACTTTCGTTCGGTCCAAACAAATCGCTGATGATGATGGCAGTGAAAAGGGCGTTGGTGGTCGGTCATAAGGAAGAAGAAAGAGAGTAGATTGTGGGCCTTAAGATAGTAAATTCGAGAGAGAAGATTTTCATTCCTCCGCCAAAAGAGTTAGAGTTAATTACATAAAAAAACATGAACTTACTGTTCAATTTCAATTGCAACATGAATTTTTAATTGTAACACCAAAAACACTCAACTTATCATTTGTTTCAATTCAAGACATGTTTGAGTTTTTTTGGGCTCCAATTGCTGACATGGAGTTGAAATTGTATAAGTTAATTATTAACATATATATTTACATGTGGATGATGACTATTTTTTAACATTTTTGGGTGTTTTGAGCTCCAATTGCTCACATGGAGTTCAAATTATATAAGTTAATTATTGACGTATAAATTTACATTTGGATAATAACTGTATTTAAATATACATGTTGACAATCAACATATATAATTTGGACTGCATTTCAGCAATTGGAGCCCGAAAAAACCTAAACATGTCCCGAATTGAAACAAGTGTTAAATTGAATGTTTTTGGTGTTACAATCAAAAGTTCATGTTACAAGTGAAACTGGGCCCTAAGTTCGTGTTTTTTATGTAATTAACCCAAATAATTATCCTCTAAATTAAAAGAAGAGGCAAATGCCACGTGTCTGGAGGGGGAGGTGTCCTTTATTGAGTTCACTTTAGGCTTCAATTTTATTCATTATATATCATTGGCTCTAAACTTTAAATTATTCCCATAATTGGGTCATCAATCTCTCTTGGCTCAAATTTCTCCTTTAGTTTTTTTTTCCTAATTAAAATATGGGTTATACAATTAATATTGTATCTAATTCATGTGTGATAAAATTAGTTTATGTTATAGATTAGTGAAGATTTATTCATCTCTTCTATCAAAATAAAACATTCTTACTCAATTAGTAACGTTAGAGTACTATGTTATTGTATTAAAATATTGTATACATAATCCTACAGGCTACAGTCATATTGATTTTCTGATTCAAATCTAAATCACAATGGGATTAGTTGAAACTTAATTTCTTGAATTAATTTATTAAAATTCTCATAAATCAAATTAGAGATTAATTTTATTTGCGGTGTTACAAAAACAAATAGAATGTAATTAGCTTTCAAGTTATTAATGTTTTTTAATTAAAATTACTTACTATTTATAATTATTCTTTAATTTTAAAGTTAAAAGAAAATTTAATATTGTTTTTGTAATTATGAGTATAAACATTTTAAACTTATATTGTTAAATGGTCACTTTTAACTAAGTTCATCATTAACTCTTTAAATTATCTATCGAGCCAACAACCAAGAATATATTTTTTCAACAGAGAAATAACTATAATGTAAGGTTTCAAATTCATTGTTTGAGTTATTTATTAATTTTATATTATGACCTTTTAATATCAATTTATTGTTCAAAATGACAGACAATTTGTGCTATTAAGTTGAATTGATGAGAACAACACATCCTTAAAAAATGAATGCACAAGAAAGTTAAAAAAAAAACATGAGAGATAAGCTCCAACCGAATTTTACCTTCTTCAAGTAAAACTCTATTTTACCCAACAACTATTTTTATAAAATTATAAAATATAAATTTAAAAATCAACAGAAATATGAAAAATATGTATTATATAAAGTTTGAAATAATAAAAAATATATAAATAACATTTTAATGTGCCTACCACAATAAATAATAAACTGCGAATCGCGCGGATGAATTACCATTTTTATATATTTTACAATTGCAATAGGACAGTGTAAACATAATTAACCTACTAATGTTTTTGGGTAGCATATGTACGCACGCTTTGACGTGCCCAGCCCCGGCTCTTATGTACTTCGGATATTGTATTTTTTTCCTTTTTTATTCACAGGCTGGGGATGGTGCCTTAATCCCCACCCATAATGGGTGCTTTGTTTAAAAAAAAAAAAAAAAAACATAACCTACTAATGTTACAAGTGTAAACTAAAATATGTTTTCTTTCTATAACTTTTTGTTGTCGGATATTTAATCATTTATCCATCTACTTCTTATTTTAACACTTAGGCATTCACAACAACTAATTTTAAAAATATATTAAAATAATATAGTAATTGTATAGATATTATTTTATATATTATGGGTCTCACATATATACACATGCATCACTCTCTTCTCTCTCCTATAATAACATTCTTACGGGAGAATTCTGACACCTTTAATATACAACCCTGCAAGAATGCACTAAACATATTTTATTATTTAAATCGTAATATTTTGTTTAAGAATATTTGATAAATCAATGTTGGTGCTTTCATTTTTAAATTTTGAATTTTGTGTTTGATCACTTCTGATAACAGATTAGAGTGATATATTATTCTCTAGTAATTGACACCCAAACTATATATTATAAGCGAATACTTTCTGAAATAACCATATAAATGAATTGATAAGTATATATTCCTTTGCCTTTAACGTCCCTATATTATTTTGAATTTACTTTTTTATTACAAAAGGATAGTTGTATTCATTACTATCATAATTTATTTTTAAAAAATATTCAAAATTCCAAATAGATTAAAATGTAAAGAGAATGAATAGACAAAAAATAAAACCTAAAAGATCAAAACAATATTAGCAAATTGAAAAAACTATTATTCCCATAAAATTAAACACACACCCTGTTAATGTTGGATTTTCCAACAAATATTAATTTTCCTTTTTCAATATTATCCTAAATTCAAATTTGATTTAAATTGGATAAGATTTATTTGATAAGATTTGGAAAAGGTTTTAATTCTCTCACTTAAAGATTTGACTTGGTAAATCACGTGTTGAATAATTTGAATCTCAAACTTGACTAACAAATCTTCCTAAGTTTTAGGAAGTTTGTTGTGTGTTCTCTTTGTGATAGGATTTAAGGAGATTCATGAAGATCAAACACGTTCCGCTTAAAGAGAAGCAACGTGCAGTTGAGAAAAACGTGAGGAATATCAAATCAAGAGATCAAGAAGTGGAGTTGAAGAAGTCCAAGATAGTTGAAGAAGATGAAGAACAAGTCCACTCCATATTGCTCTTCATGCACGATAGAACATGGGAGATCATGGAGTGATGGAGATCATGGAGCACTCCAAGATCATGGAAGTGGACTCTACACCATATGTACTTCAAGGTTTATAAATAGATGAAGCTGCTGAAGATCAAACAGATACAGAATCGAGAGCTTAAGCAGTCTTGTATAGGCAGTACACTGGTGTCAAGAGTTGTGTTGTTCACACCGTAGGCAACATCGTTTTTCTTGTGTGTCATAGAGTTTGCATACTCTTGACTTTTAGTATAGGTGTTCTTCGGAGTGTTCAACTGAGTGTTTTTGTATACGTCCCTAGGTTTCATATACATCACATAGGACGTATTGAGTCGTTTGTTCGAAAGAGTCTCTTTTAGAGATCTTTCTTTCTCCTTTGTACACATACACAAATTCAATAAAGGAGTTTTCGCCCTGAAGGCATTCCACGAGTATTTGTATACTCGTGGATATATCGTTTGTGTTCTGCAACTTTTAATTCGATCTATTTTTCCGCTGTGTGTTACGCTGGTGTTGTCGACACCGCCGACAACACCGTGTACTTTGATTGGGACAACTTTGTTTTTGTTTTTTGCAGATCCACGTAGGACTTTCACGTGGTATCAGAGCCATCACTTGACATACTAAGTGGTGGATCTAGCCATGCAGGACGCGGACTATTGCAATCCAAACTTTGGACGCCTTCCAATTTTGGATGGCTCCAACTATGCCTATTGGAAGATTCGTGTACGATCGAAGATCAAGTCCATTGATGCACGTGCTTGGACTGCCGTTTTGGAAGGTTACAATGCTCCTATGAAGGAAGTCCATGGTGAAATGGTTCTCAAACCTCAAACCGAGTGGACAATCGAGGAGATCCACAATGCCAACTTCAATGAAAAGGCCATCAATGTCATCTTCGAAACGGTGGACTACAAGGTGTTTCGATTGATCCAAAATGCTGCCCATGCCAAGGATGCTTGGGATACTCTCCAGAAGCATTTTGAAGGTGCAAAGTGTGTTCGTGAGGCTCGGTTGCGGCTGATTATGTCCAAGTTCGAGAATATGCGCATGGAGGAGAATGAAGACATTGGAACCTACTTTGAGAGGCTCCGGGACATCTCGAATCAAGCCCAAATGCTTGAAGAACCAATTGGACGCAAGCAACTCGTGTCTAAGGCCATTCGAACGCTGCCACCAAGGTTCAACATCAAGGTATCCGCCATTGAGGAGGTCCATAATCTTTCGATAATGGACTTTGATACACTTCAAAGCATTCTTCAAACTTTTGAGCTCAACCTTCAAAGCCAAATGGAAGCGGGCTACAAGCCTAAAACCATAGCCTTGCAAGCTCAAGACAATGAAGAATCTGGAGAAGATGATGAACCATTGGAGGAAGTCACCGAGGGGCAGAATGTAGCCATGTTGACGAAGAAATTCAACACCATGGTAAGAAAGTTCAACAAGGAGAAGCCTCGTTCGAAAGGGAAGGAACCATTCAATCGATCCAATGATCGATCCCAATGGAAGCCAACTGGATCATCCTCTCAATTCAAACGTCAGCCTAAGAAGACATCTTCAGATCATGGATGGAATGATCCCAAACATCTCGATACCATCCAATGTCGAGCTTGTTCGGGTTGGGGTCACTATGCTAATGAGTGTGCCAATACTTTGAGGAAGTATGGTCTGAAAAATCACTGGGTATCCATGAGTGACGATGAGGATGATGAGGAAGTTGAAACTGAAAATTCCACAGCCCTGTTTGCAAAAATCGCTACTGGTGTTACCGACGGTGTTGCCAACACCGGTGTCATGACACCGCAGACAACACCGCAGACAACACCACAGAGGTATGAACTGTTTGATTTTGCTAACATAACCTGCCTTAATGTTGTTTGTGATGATACAGATTCTCTTGCTGGAGATGACTTAGATAAAGATGAAGCCATTGAAGAACTTCATGGTCTTTATAACTCCTTGCTTAAGGAATGGAAAAAGCAATGCAAGCTAGTCGAAATTGTTTCCAAGGAAAAGGAAGCCATATCCAAGGAAAAGGAAGCTTTATCTAAGGAGAATGATGTGCTGAAAAACTCAGTTGCAAAGCTGGAAACCGCTCTCACCAAGAAGGACATAGAACTTGGAAAGGTGCAATTCAAGCTTGAAGAGACGGAATCCTTAATTGCAAAATGGAACTCAAGTTCTACCAAGGCAAGTGAAATCATGGGATCAGGTAATTCAACAAAATCAGGTATTGGATCAAGTAAAACTGTTGATAATGTTTTTCCAAACCTTTTTGTCGATTCACATGCTAAGATCAACTTTGTGAAAGAAAAATCGAAAGAGTCCATAAAATCCAACGGTTCAGGTCGTAGGAAACGAAAATATGTTTGTCATTATTGTTTTCAACCTGGACATATAAGACCATACTGTCGAAAGTTGAAAAACGATCGAGCAAATGGTCTGGTGTTACCTCCGGTGTCACGCAACACCGCCCGCAACACCACTGTTGGACAGAAAGTTTGGGTTCCTAAACAAACTGCACAAGTCTGCAAAGTTGTTTTTACTGCTCTTAAGTCTAACATTTCAGGTTCTTGGTACTTTGATAGTGGTTGCTCACGTCACATGACGGGCACTAAAGAATACTTGTGTAATTTTGTACCTATTACCGAAGGATCCGTTACTTATGGAGGAGGTGCTAAGGGTAGAATCATTGGCAAAGGAACTCTTAATCTACCAGGTTTTCCCAGGTTGTCTAATGTATTTTTAGTAGATGGTCTTATGGCTAATCTAATTAGCATAAGTCAATTATGTGATGATAATCTTGAGGTAAAATTTACTAAGGATTCTTGTGAAGTTTTTGATAAGTCTAACATGTGTATCATGACAGGTACAAGATCTCATGACAATTGCTATCTTGTTGGAGAAAATATCACATGTAACAAGGCTAAGTTTGATGACACGATTTTGTGGCATCAAAAATTAGGCCATGTGAATTTTCGAACTCTCCAAAAGTTGATGAAGTTTGAGGCTGTACAAGGACTGCCAAGCCTCAATCACAATGGTAAGATAGTGTGTGGAGACTGCCTTAAAGGTAAACAGACCCGTGTTCCCCACAGTGTTACATCACACCACGGACAACACCAAGGTACTGTTCATTGTTTTCAACTTTTACACATGGATTTAATGGGACCAGTTGAAGTTGAAAGTCTTGGAGGAAAGAGGTATTCCTATGTGATTGTTGATGATTTTTCCCGATATACTTGGATTCTCTTTTTACGTGAAAAATCGGATACGTTTTCTCAATTCAAGATTTTGTACACTAGGATTAAGACCTCATTTTCTTCTAAAATTTTGAGCATTAGGTCTGACCATGGTAAGGAATTTGAAAACAAATTGTTTGCTGATTTTTGTGAAAAGAAAGGCATTGAACACCAATTTTCGGCTCCTAAAACTCCTCAACAAAACGGAGTTGCGGAAAGGAAAAATCGAACTTTGCAAGAAATGGCTCGTGTCATGCTCAGTTCTAAGAACCTCTCACGACGTTTTTGGGCTGAAGCATTGAATACGGCTTGCTATATTGGTAATCGAGTCTTTTTAAGACCGGGTAGCAAAATGACCCCTTACGAAATTTTGAAAGGGAAAAAGCCTAATCTTAAACATTTTCATGTTTTTGGGTGTCTTTGCTACATTTTGAATGATAGAGATAATCTTGCTAAGTTTGATGCAAAAAGTGATAAAGCCGTGTTTCTTGGATATTCTTTGAATAGTCATGCTTATCGTGTTTTTAACTTAAGATCTAGAACTATTCAAGAATCAGTTAATATTGTGTTTGATGACTTCTCTGATCTTACAGGTAAATCTTATGAAGATGCCGTGACTGATCTAGTTGAAATTCCAGTTGTTCATGAAACTGGAAATACTGATGTTGCCCCCAGTGTCGTGACACCAGAGACAACACCAGCGGCAACACCAGTGACAACATCGGCAGAACCTGAATCCGATGAAAGTGATGATGATCTACCTGATCAAGTTCGAAGAGATCCACCTGCTCGTATCAGAAAAAATCACCCTACCACTCAGGTGATAGGGGGAGTAAACGATGGTGTTTGAACTCGTAGAAAAGACCCCGTGAATTACAAGGAAATGGTAAGACATGTGTGTATGTCAACCACATTTTCAGAGGTAAAATTCTACTGTTTTGTCTCTCCAATTGAACCCAAAAATGTCTCTGAAGCTTTAAAAGATAATTTTTGGATACAAGCAATGCAAGAAGAACTTGAACAATTTACTAGAAATGATGTTTGGTTTCTTGTTCCTAGACCATCCGATACTAATGTGATTGGAACTAAATGGATTTTTAAAAATAAATCGGATGAGTTGGGGAACATTGTAAGAAACAAAGCACGACTTGTAGCACAAGGGTACACACAAGTCGAAGGCATCGATTATGATGAGACCTTCGCACCCGTTGCTCGAATTGAATCGATTAGGTTAGTTCTTGCAATTGCTTGTTATTTGAAAATTACCCTTTATCAAATGGATGTAAAAGGAGCATTTTTGAATGGGTTTTTAGATAAGGAAGTGTTTGTTGAACAACCAAAAGGTTTTGAAGATCCTTATCAACCTCATTATGTCTACAAACTCAAGAAGGCATTGTATGGATTAAAACAAGCTCCTAGAGCTTGGTATGGTCGATTGACCTCTTTCCTACTTGAGTTTGGATTCATTAGAGGCATGGCCGATCGTACTCTTTTTGTTAAGAGAACTGATCGTAATTGTATGATAGCTCAAATTTATGTTGATGACATTGTATTTGGATCTACTTGTCAAAGTGATCTTGATGATTTTGTGCATGCTATGTCATCTACCTTCGAAATGAGCATGATTGGAGAGCTAACTTACTTTCTAGGCTTGCAGGTTAAGCAATCAAATGAAGGAATTTTCATTTCTCAAAGCAAGTATGCCAAGAATTTGGTATCTCGCTTTGGTTTAGAAAATTCTAAACCTATGAGAACCCCCATGGGTTCGACCCAAAAGCTGTCAAAAGACAGTGTTGCCGATGGTGTTGACAACACCCTCTATAGATCGATGATCGGCAGTTTGCTCTACTTGACCGCTAGCCGCCCGGATATAATGTATAGTGTTGGTGTCTGTGCACGTTACCAAGCTGATCCTAAGATCTCACATCTTCAAGCAGTGAAGCGTATCATAAGGTATGTTTCCGGTTCGATAGATTTAGGTATTTGGTATACTAAGGACACTAATCTTAATTTGGTGGGATTTAGTGATTCTGATTGGGCTGGAGATGTAGATGATAGGAAGAGTACTAGTGGTGGTTGTTTCTACTTAGGCAATAACTTAGTATCTTGGCATAGTAGAAAACAAAATTGTGTTTCTTTATCCACCGCCGAATCCGAATATGTGGCCGCCGGGAGTGCGTGTACTCAACTTGTGTGGTTGAAACAAATGCTTGATGATTATGGTTTTGAAAATGAATCTTTGAGCCTATTTTGTGATAATTCGAGTGCGATTAATATTTCCAAAAATCCAGTTCAACATTCTCGAACTAAACACATAGATATTAGGCATCACTTCATTCGAGATTTAGTTGAAAAAGGGTTAATCCAACTTGATTATGTATCCACTGAAAACCAAATAGCAGATATATTTACAAAAGCCTTAGATTTAGAGAGATTTTCTTCCTTAAAGAAGTCTCTCGGATTGTGCATTGTTTGAATGTGCATTCTGTTTTGCGGGTGTTACCGTTCATGTTGCTCACACCACTCTTAACACCCTTAGAATAATTTTTTATTTTTAGGCTTTCTAGGCATATGTATGCTTGTTTGTATCTGACCAGTGTGTTTCTTATGTGAAAACACTTGCTTGGACACCTATTTTGGTAAAGGCTCATATTCTATAGTGCACTTTTGTTCGAACTAAAATGCTAAAAGTCACGAAGCACTTGGAGCACGGCGCTCGCTACGACGATGCTTTTCAGGCAGCCTAGTGACTTAATAAAAGGTGTTGTGTGACCTCACTGAGTAACTCGGGGCACGGCGTTCGCTGCGACGATGCTTCCTTGTCAAAAGGTGTAGGAGATACCACAACCAAGTCGAAAAGAAAAAACTTGATCTCACAACCGAGTAACTAGAAGCATGGCGCTCGCTACGACAGTGCTCTCTTTTCAAAAGGTTGGTTGAGGTCAGGTGTGTATGAATTTAATTTCGTGTGCACAAAAGAAAAAAATTTCAAGAGCCAAAAATTTTGTATGGTGTCATCGCAGTGTTACGTAACATCAGGGACAACACCAGTCAGTTACATTGTGTGCGATTTTTATGGGATTTAAATCTTATGCATCCCTAGGTATCTGCATTTAATCCTAATAATATATAGTGGATATATTTGATTTTTGGATGACCCAATTTCAAATTTAAAATTCGAATTTTGTGATCCCTCAAATTGTGCAAAATTGTTGAGATTTTATCTTCAATTCATATCTATTCAAAATCTCTTGATTTTATCTAAAAATTTGAAAAGGCTCAAATATTTGTTTAAATACTTAAAATCAGGTGTGAGTCTCTTCCACTTCACACTTTTTGCACTCTCTCTCTCTCTCCTTCTCTCGCACTCCCTCTTTCAAGAAATCGATCCCCTTCTTCTCCAAAATTCCATCAAAACCCTAATTTCCTCTCTCCCAAAATCTCCATGGCTGATTCCTCCATTCCTTCGGCCGTACTTGAATTCATTGAGAAATTAAAGGAGTCCTATCCTGCGCTCCTTGCTCCTTCTGCCACAGGGGTGTCATCGGATGGTGTTGCCGACACCAGCGCAACACCAGCGAAGACATCGCCCACTCCCTCTGTTCGCACTGCATTGAAGGCAAGGTCTAAGAGTGCGAAGCCTATTAAGGCATCTGCTACTTCCTCCCAGCCTGCCCAAGGTCCATCGGGGGCTTCCTCTGACCCCGTCGACGTGGAGGAGTTTCAACCATCCAATCGGCCTCTCAATGAGAGACAGCGCCGATCTCAGCGTCTGCGCGCCGCCGGGAAGGTGACTCCCGACGTTGTCCTTGTCAAGAGGAAACGTCCTGCACCTACCCCTACTGCCGACGAACCAACCCCTGTCGCCGATGAACCAATCTCGGCCGCCGATGACCCTGCTCCAGCTGCCCGTGAGCCTGAAGTTCACAAGCCATCCTCGGCCCACATCTCTATGGAAGTGGACCCTGAGTCGACCCACAATGTCGATTCTTCCACTGAATCGGACAGTGACATGGAGACCACCCTCTCCAAGGTCATCTTGAAGCTGAAAACTTCCGGTGTCAAGCCGGGTGTTGCCAACACCAGGGCAACACCTTCGGATAAGTGGAAGGCTCGTGTTGATCCTTCAACAGAGGAGGAGGAAGACTCCCCTGATTTTCAGCCCAAGGGCACTCCCTTTCAGGTTTCCAAAGCTTACTCCACTACCTTTTACACTAAGCCTTCATCTAGTGTTTGGGCATCTCTTTGCCAAAAGCCCATTTTGGCCGAACGTAATTTGCACCTAGATTCCTTCACTAGATTAGGGTTAGTTGATTTTTTAGCTTCTAGGAAACTTGTTCATTGCTTAACTACCATTCCTTCCTACTGCCCCACTGTTATTTATGAGTTTTATGCCAATTTGCATAAGCATGTTAGTAATCCTAGTCATCACGGGTGTGGGGTAGTCTATGTAAGGGGGAGTTTGTTTTCCTTTCTTTCTAAGGATGTGAATGCTGTTCTTGAGTTGCCTGATGTTGTAGAGGATGCTCCTCTTCCCTCTCTTGATATTGTGGCCTCTGAAATTACGGGGGGAAGGTTTTGTCTTGGTCCAAAAAATTTCCAGCTTCTTCCTTGACTTCTCTTTTTGCTGTGTTACACAAAGTGTGTATACACAATTGGTTACCTTCATCGAATTCCACTGTGGTCACTGAGGAGCAAGCCAACTTGCTCTATAGGATAGTGTTGAGAGTGCCTTTTAATTTTGGTAGATTGATTTTACAAAATCTAGGTAGGTTTGCCAAAAAATTTTCCTCATCATCGACCTACTTGATCTACCCCTCTCTCATCTCGGCTGTCCTAAAATTCCAAGGCCTTACACTGACCACATTTGAGAGCCTTGTCCCTCCTCAGCCTCCACTGACTATAGCCAAGGCCCTTCTTCAAGGAAATCGCGTGTGTGATTTACCACTCGCCTCTGGTATTGCCCCTCCGGTTGGCAACACCAGCCGCAACACTGGCGAATCTCTGCTTGCCCAGTTGATATCTCAGCGGCAATCCCTCTCCGAGCACATTGATGGACTGATTCGCATCAGGGACAATCTAGATGCCCTCATTTCAGCTCAAAAAGGGGGAGTAGGTGAAGGGGCCGAAGCCGAAGGTGAAGGTGATGATGAAGATGAAGATGAAGCTTGAAGATGCTAGGAGATTTTTTGCTTTCTTTTGTTATTTGGAGTATTGGATATTTTTTTAGTTTTAGTTTCCGTTTATTTTGAGTTTTGGTTGTTAAAACATTAGTCTTTGCATATTTTGTTCTTGATTAATTAATGGTGATTGTGTTTGCTTGTTTAAATTCTTATATCACTGTTTCTTAGTCTTGATGATTGATGTTTTGCAGGTTTGAGGGGGAGTTTTAATTAAGGGGGAGAAAATCAATTTGATTTAGGTTTTGAGCTGAAAAAGCAAAATAGGGGGAGATTGTTAATGTTGGATTTTCCAACAAATATTAATTTTCCTTTTTCAATATTATCCTAAATTCAAATTTGATTTAAATTGGATAAGATTTATTTGATAAGATTTGGAAAAGGTTTTAATTCTCTCACTTAAAGATTTGACTTGGTAAATCACGTGTTGAATAATTTGAATCTCAAACTTGACTAACAAATCTTCCTAAGTTTTAGGAAGTTTGTTGTGTGTTCTCTTTGTGATAGGATTTAAGGAGATTCATGAAGATCAAACACGTTCCGCTTAAAGAGAAGCAACGTGCAGTTGAGAAAAACGTGAGGAATATCAAATCAAGAGATCAAGAAGTGGAGTTGAAGAAGTCCAAGATAGTTGAAGAAGATGAAGAACAAGTCCACTCCATATTGCTCTTCATGCACGATAGAACATGGGAGATCATGGAGTGATGGAGATCATGGAGCACTCCAAGATCATGGAAGTGGACTCTACACCATATGTACTTCAAGGTTTATAAATAGATGAAGCTGCTGAAGATCAAACAGATACAGAATCGAGAGCTTAAGCAGTCTTGTATAGGCAGTACACTGGTGTCAAGAGTTGTGTTGTTCACACCGTAGGCAACATCGTTTTTCTTGTGTGTCATAGAGTTTGCATACTCTTGACTTTTAGTATAGGTGTTCTTCGGAGTGTTCAACTGAGTGTTTTTGTATACGTCCCTAGGTTTCATATACATCACATAGGACGTATTGAGTCGTTTGTTCGAAAGAGTCTCTTTTAGAGATCTTTCTTTCTCCTTTGTACACATACACAAATTCAATAAAGGAGTTTTCGCCCTGAAGGCATTCCACGAGTATTTGTATACTCGTGGATATATCGTTTGTGTTCTGCAACTTTTAATTCGATCTATTTTTCCGCTGTGTATTACGCTGGTGTTGTCGACACCGCCGACAACACCGTGTACTTTGATTGGGACAACTTTGTTTTTGTTTTTTGCAGATCCACGTAGGACTTTCACACCCCAGACATGTTCATCCGGTTCCTCGGTTCCGGTTCGGAACCGGCGGTTCCCGGTTTCGGAATGGCCGAACCGGAACCGAACCGGGGAGGGGATATGGCAGTTTAACCGGAACCATCGGTTCGATCGGTTTTTTCTTCTTTTTTTCCCTTTTTTTCCAATCACCAATTATGATTATTAATACTTGTTTTCAACTAAATTGATATTTTAAAATACAAAATATTAAATGAGACTAACAAATAATAATTAAGTGAACAAACTTTTGATAAAAAATTGGAAAATTATTACAACTTGAGTTTACATAAAAAAGTTTACAATTTATAAGATTCTATCTATTACAAATTTACATAAAAAAATTCTATCTACAAATTTGTAAATAAAAGATTGGGAAGGGGAAATTTTTTTTTTTGAAAGAGCTTGAGTTTCATTATAATTTTGGAATTGAAATTCATTTCCAAATTATAATAAAATTGCCTATGTATCCTTAATTTATAAAATTAAGGAATCAAAGTTCACGTAGTTCTCTTACCTCAACTTACCTTCTTCAATAATTATAATCTTCGAAGTTGGTTGGTGTGCCGCTGCCGGAGGATAATGTGTTCGAGTCGTAGCCCAACAAATCGGGACCACCATCGTCTAATGCTTCGGTATCTAGATGTTGTTTACGTTTGGCGGCTTTGCACCAATCTTCAAGGAGCATAATGTGTTGCACATTCTCAATGGTCAAGTTTGCTCGTCTCGGAGTCAATGTATGGCCCGCAATACTAAATGTATGTTCAACCGAGACCGTCGAGGCGGGACTTGCAAAAAGTTCCTTAGCAATAATGGTTAAAATATGATATATGGTGGTCCTTCGTGACCATCACTTCAATAAATCTAATGGGTTGTCAAAAACAATTGATTCAAAAGTGGCACCAAAATAATTATCTAATTCTTGTGAAGGGTTACTTCTAGCTCGTTTTTGTGTTCTAATGTCATAAAAGTTATAAAATTGACTAAGGGCCGGTCCAAATGAGATGAAGAAGATGAAGAACTACTAGATCCTACATTTTCACTAGCACTTACATTTTCACTAGTACTAGATTCACTACTATGTATTGTTTTGTATTCTTCAAATAAATCAAACAAATATCTTTTAGCTCTAGCAACTACTTCTCTAGGATTAGACACATAATCTACTTCATCATAATCATTTAGAAGTCCATTTGGAAACAGTGCATTATAATACATAGTTAATAATTCTTCTAGACCATCTTCTCTAATCCTAGGATCTAATAATTTAGCACACAAAAATAGAGGGGGGATTTCATGAAAATATTTTAACCATTTTGATCTCATCAAAATAAGTACATGGCTCAAAGAATCATAATCACAAAAATCATTAAAAATTAAAGCAATTTTCACACATTGATCTAATGCTATAGGAGAAGTAGGATAATAACATCCACTAATGTCCTTAGTTACTTGTTCAAAAACCTTTAACATTTCAATCAAGTTTGTGCAAGAATCCCAAATCTCACTATGTAACATATATTCATGAGCATTCACTTCCAACAAAAAAGCACATAAAAGTTCTCTATAATCATAAGTATCTTGAAGCATATAATATGTAGAGTTCCACCTTATCTCAACCTCTCTAACAAATTTTCTAACTTCCATACCATTATCCTTACAAAACCTAGCCCATTGTTTACGTCTAGCAACGGAAGAAGTTAAAAAATTAATTGATTTTCTAATTTTTACTAAATCTTTCTCTATAATTTTCAAACCATCTTAAATACATAAGTTAAAAACGTGAGTCATGCAATGAGTATGGAAAAATACACCATGTATTGGAGGTTTACAAAATTCAATAAGGGTATGTATGCTAGCGGTATTACTTGACGCATTATAAAAGGTTACGACAAATTTTTTAGTTAAAATTCCATAATCATTTAAAACTTTAATAATTATTTGAGCAATATGAAATCCGGTTGCCTTTTCTTCAAATGATACAAAAACAATTAAACGTTTTTTATGATTCCATGCACCATTAATCCAATGACAAGTAATACCCATATAATTATTAAATTTGAAAGGATCCTTCCAACAATCATAACAAATAGTAAATTTTGTATTAAGTTGAGCTAACTCTTGTATTAATTGATATTTAAATTCCATAACTCTTTTAGTCATATCATGTGTTTGAGTGTTCCCAGATATAACTTTAGCAGGCGGTTGCAAATACATATTAATATGATCTTCATATATGTCATCGCATGGATATCCTAGTGGAAGATGTTTCATTGCAATCAAATCACAATTTCCTTTCCTCCATTCTAATTGACTAAATTTAAAAGTTAAAGAATCTATATCTAGTGACGAGCCGGTAGATCCTCGTAGTTGCGTTTGAGACCGGTCCAATCCCATCTTGTCAGGATGTTTCTTCAAGATATGGTTGGTGAAAGTTCCATATCCCCTTCCATGCTTGAACTTGTATTTGTTCGAACAATGGTTGCAAGACACAATGTAGTCGATGTTTGAATTAGGACATTGCTCATTCTTGAAGTGGACGGAGAAAATGTCACTTCGAAGTGATGATGTGACACTTTGTGTTGAAGTGGTTTGAGTAGGGCCACCACCTCCTTCTTGTACACTTTCTTGTGTTGTAGGAGGCGGCAGCATCCCATCTTCACTTTCCGCCAAGGCGGCTTGGATTTCGGGGCCCAAATCAAGATCATCACCCAATATGTAATGATCATCATCTCGTGGAGGGGACATGTGATTTTTACCCTTCCCACGAGATGTAGACGATGATCCTCTTCGAGGTATGATGTAGAAATGTAGGAGTAGAAATGTAGAAGTATAAATGTAGGAGAAGTAGAAATGTAGAAGCACAAAGTAGAACTAAAATTTGGTCTATAAGCTTTGAATTAGAACAAAAAAAACTTCACTAACAACTTTAATTTTACTAGAATTGCAAGAATTGAGAGAGATAGAGCAAGAGAGAGGTGTGAAAAATACAACATTTCAACCCCCTATTTATAGATTTCAAAAAATATAAAATAAAAATAAAAATAATTAAAGGGGACGCTCCGGTTCGAACCGTCGATTCCGGTTCGGTTGAACCGACGGTTCTGTCCGGTTTTTCAATCTTGGTCGTTGATCTCCAACGGCCCTCAGATCCAAGCAGCAGGATTCGAATTCTACAAATTAAAATCGGCGGTTCGAACCGCTGGTTTCAAACTGGTTTTGGTTCGAGCCGGTTTCAAACGGCTAGTTGGCCCTAGCCGTCGATCTCCAACGGCTAGTTGGGATTCAACGACAGCCGTCCACGTGACATGATGCAAATTTAAAAAAAAAAGAAGGAAAAACCAGCGGTTCGAACTGTCGGTTTAACGATTCGAAATATCTGGAACCGTAAGCTAACTGGATATATCCGGTTTCTGGTTACGGTTCGGAACTGGACCGGTTCCAGTTTTTCGAACCGTTTGCCCATGTCTACCCCCTTAAGGACCAAAATTATTTTTCTTGTTTTCTTATTTTCTTCTTCAAATTGATATTATAAACCTTAAACCCTATGCCCATAAGGATATGATTTTGCTGCCTCTAATTTGTTTTAATTTCTAATAGAATATTCATTATATTAATGAGGCTTTGTGTTAAGAATTCTGAATGATGCATACCATAAAAACCATGTATGAAATTAATATACTAGAAAATGAAATATCACTAAAAAAGTTAATAAAGATACGGTGACATTTTTAAGAAATATGTGTTAAACATTAATAAATTAGAAACGTAATGATATATACCACCATAATTAACCTTAAAAAAGTATATTGAAATAAAATATACTTAGATTTAATAGTATTTAATAATTTTTGTTTGGCCACTGTTATGATATCATTGTGTGCGTAAGTTAATAACACTATTTTTGCTTTACAATCACTTGGACTAGTATAAAAACAGATGAATTAAATCAACCAAAATATGTCCTTCAATAGCCTAATGGAGTTAGAGTTCTCATATTTCATCATTCTTGTTTCAAGGTGGCTTCGGAGCCAGCAAGGCGAAGGTGAATCTCCCTCCGGGGCCGAGAAAGTTCCCGTTCAACGGGAGCTTACACCTCCTTGCTGGCTCCGAACCACCCCAACATACTCTAAGAGACTTAGCCAAGAAATATGGACCCCTAATGCACATAAAGCTCGGTGAAGTAAACAATGTGATTGTCTCCTCTCCTACAAGTGCAAAGCTGTTGTTAAAAACACACGACATTGTGTTCGCCTCGAGGCCAGGAGCATCAGCTGCTATGGCAACACGGACATTGCGCTCCATAGGAGAAGAAGTCTCCGGATTCTGCAAATGGATAGCTATGCACAAAGAATCATCAATCAACTTGAGGCGCAAAATGATCAGCACAACAAACTATGATGTTATGGTGAGGGCAACAGGGTGAAGAAGCCGCGCCGGTTTCATCTGGCTGATGCGTATCCTTCTCTAAAGCTAGCTCCCAAGGGAAAGAAGCAGGGAATTTTGGTGTGAGATAAACGGGTACGAAATACCTGCAAGAACTCGAGTCCTAGTCAACGTTTGGGCGAGCATTGGGAAGATGCAGAGAGGTTTAAGATTTATTGAAAAGTTGATCGATTTTAGAGGCAATAACTATGAGACGTTCATCCCATATATTCGGAGCTGGTAGGAAGATGTGCCCAGGCTGATATCACATTTGGTCTTGCTAATGTTGAGCTGCCATTAGCAATGTTTCTCTACCATTTTGATTGGGTTTTGCCACATGGGATCAAGCCACAAGACTTGGACATGACTGAATTCAATGGCGTTGAGCCTCCAAGGAAACATCAACTTTGTGCAATTCCCTTTGTCAAGAGACCTGCACCCGCGAAACCCGACTTCTGGACCTAATTTTTAGCAATCGGGATTCTCTATTCCATATCCGTATCATCTAGTGTTTCAGTATAACCAAATGTGAAAGATGACATCACCAATTTACACATGACATGTATCGAAAACAATGAAACACAACTTAAAACAGAAGATCCAGTTCGAATTTCTAATTGCTACAATTATGATATAGTGGTAAAATATGCAACAGATAACATGGACTTGTATTAATGAAAGTGTTGAGATAGGTGTTTGCATTATTCGTATTCATATCCAACAATGTTTTATCTAGCTTAAAAAGATAATATAATTAATGGTTTACGTTTGTAATTTGTATCGTATGAGCAAGTTCAACTTCTTAACTTGAATTTGTACAATTTCTATAATGTGCCATATTTGAGCATATAGAATAAAACACTTCCTTAATAACTATGTTTGCATGAACAAATATAACAATTGAATAAAAGTTTGTATTTTTTCTCCCAAAAATGTGTAAAAAGACAAATGATGTGAAATTTGAACGTGGATTACCAAGCTGATTTATCATGTTTAGTCCAAGAAAAACTTCAATTATTTCATTAAGAAGTGAAATGTAAGTAATTATTTTATTGCAAGAATCTGCTGAACGATTTCACGAATAATTTCTTCCATTTTACCCACTAACCAAATCAATTTCCGCGAATTTATATATAGGGACTGATTTCATATAAAATTTACTATTGTTTTATGCTATCTTTTTTGAAATAATTAATTATAATTTTCATATTATAACTAATGAGAAAATGGGAAGTTTTAATTAAACTAGTAATTCACCCGCGCGATGCACGGTTATTTATTTTGGTAATATATACAATTTATAATAATATAACAAAGTTGTTATATTAAAAAATTATTTAATGTCTTTATTATTTCAAAATTTTTATAATATATACTTTATATTTTTCATATTTATATTGAATATAATTTCATTTTATAATTTGAAAAAACCATAAGATAAAATAGAATTTTAATTGAAGAAAGTAAACACTGGTTGAATTGCGTCTCTACCCACATCATAGCGCTTCCTTGTGCATTCATTTTTATGTGGTGAGTTATTTTAAAGTCAAATAACACAAACTGTACATGTTATTCTAAATTATATTTGATAATATTAAAAGGTCAGAATATAAAATTTATAAATAACTTAAAGAAATTATACAAAATTTATAAATATCTTAAACAACGAATTTGAAAGCTTACATTAATCTATTTGTTTGTCTTTTGTAAAAAAAAAAAAAAACATTCCTGACTCAATAGATAATTTGAATATTACAATAAATTTTGGAGTGAGTGAAAAGTGGTTATTTAACAATATAAATTTTGAAATATTTATTTGTATACAACATTTTCATAATTACAAAAAATATATTAATATTTCTTTTAACTTCAAAATTGATAACAATACTTATAACAATACTAAACATTGATTAATTACAATTAACCAAAAAACATAAAATTAAAAACCTGAAATACTCACATTCTATTTGTTTCTTTTTTTTTTGTTGAATATTTTTCATGGTTCGGTACAAAAATTTACAATATAAGTTTTTGAAATATTTGTTTATATACAACATTTCTCATAATTATGAACAAAATATCTTAATATTTGTTTAACTTTAAAACTGATAATAAGAATAATTCTAGATATTAATAAGTAATTAAAGTTAAGAAAATTAAAATTTTGTATGCGTACATTCTATTTGAATCAATAATTTGCTAAAAAATTTCATGGCTAATAAATAATTTGATAAGTTAGTGAGTTTTGGAGTTTGTTAAAAGTGTCCGGTTAAAAATATAAAATTTAAAATATTTGTTTATATATAACATTTCTCATAATCACAAAAATTATCTTCAATTTTCTTTAACTTTAAAATTGATAATGAGATTCTAATTCTATACATAAGTAATTAAAGTGAACAAAATAAAGAAAAAAATTAAATTGTTGTAGAACAATTAACAACGTTCGTCAACAATAACAACAACAAATACTATCAATTACTAATAGTAATGATAATGAACATAATAATAATAATAATAATAATAATAATATATTAATTGAAAAGATTACAAAATAACACAATTAATTTTCTTGAAAAAACTATTAGTTTTTATAATTTTTTTATTAACTAAAATATTAATTTTGACATTTTTGTAAGGGAAAATGATAAAATTATAAATTTTACTAACTCACCTCATTTTATATATAAATAGATTTTATATGGCGAAATTGTCAAAGCAAGAAATACAGGATTCATCGATGATTCTGTAATCTGAATAAGAAACAAAGAGGAAGCTTTCTCACACTAAATTCCTCTTATACTGAAATGTCGTCTTTAACGCTGAAGCTTTCTTCGTTTCTCTTATCTTCATCATCACACTCCCCTTCTTCTCCATTCTCTTCTTCTACGACGTCGTATCCCTCGCCGCCCTCTTGCATCCGATTCCTAAGGAAGACTTCCAATTTCAGGGGAAGATTCACAGTCGTCGGAGCCACTGAAAGTGACAAGAGCGCTTCACCTAATGCCGGCGACTCTAAACCCCCTAATGGGACCCTGGTAAAATTTTACCCAACTATTATTTCTGCGAAATTTGTGGTTTATGTTCGTTGTTTGAATTATTTTACTGGGCCCGTTTTAGCCTAAGAGCAGGAAGGATATTCTGCTGGAGTATGTGCAGAATGTGCAGCCTGAATTCATGGAGATGTTCGTCAAAAGAGCCCCTCAGCAGGTGGTGCCACAATAGGGCTTTATTTATTTTTTCCTCTAGGTATTTGTGAAAATGCCTCAATGACTTTCATGTTCTGTTGTAGAATAAATTCATGGGCGAAGATTTGTTCAGTAATAGCTGATATTAGTGTGGTTTAAGCAATCTTTTCTTGAATAACGGATGCGTGGTCAATGATTTTCTTCCGTGATTATTCTACCCTAGGTAGTTGATGCAATGCGCCAAACGGTGACAAATATGATTGGAACTTTACCCCCACAGTTTTTTGCTGTGACAGTTTCCACTGTAAGCGTTTACCTATCTTTAAATTTCACTTTGGTTGCTTGGAAATGAATCCATTAGTCCTTGGCCTTTTGAGTGTGTTACGATGTTCCATTTGCTTTATTTCAGGTTGCTGAAAACTTGGCTCAGCTAATGTACAGTGTCTTGATGACTGGATATATGTTTAGGAATGCTCAATATCGGTTGGAATTGCAACAAAGCTTGGAACAAGTTGCTCTTCCTGAGCCACAAGAGAAAAAGGTGAGTTCTTTCTGATGCTCTCCCCACAGTTTGTCTTGTTAGAATGAGTGTATGAGCATGGAAGTGAAATTGTGGAGAGAGATGGTCCTACATCACAATTTCTTGACATGATGGAGCACTACTTCGAATATTAGCCTGCTGCTGCCATTTAGATCTTGGTAAATGAGAGATACCCTAGACTGCAACCGCCATGTGGAGAAAATGTGTGAGCTTGTTGTTATTGCTAAAAGAATTCAATTGCTGCCTTAGTTCCCATGATCTGCAGTATGGATTTTGAAATTTAATGTGACACTGGAACTCGTACAAACTTGATGGGCTCTTGATATCTTGCTGTTTCTTGAGCTAGTTCAAATATTGAATTCTCTGGTTTCTGGTTCTACTATGGCAAGATTGCCAAAATTTTATGGAATCTTAATCAAGGCAAAGCTACCAGTACAAGATGCTTACATCATCTTGATGCTGCCATTCTTTTCTTGAATCTGTTTATATGTCTCTAAACAAGGATTTAATATGGGAACCTTTACAGTTGTGTTTTCAGCCCTCCTTGAATGACAAGTAGCAAATATTTAGCTTGCTTTCTGTGAATGAGTGCATTATTATTTCAGTGGATGTGCATGCCTGAATTATTGCACATGCCTGCATCATATTTATGTTGAGGTTTTTTTCTGACTTATCATTTAATGGTGTAGGATGTGCCAGATTATGCACCAGGCACACAAAAAAAGGTGTCAGGTGAGGTTATAAGGTGGAACAATATCTCAGGTGCTGAAACAATTGATGCAGTGAAATACATCGAGCTACTTGAAGCAGAGATTGAGGAACTTAACCGCCAAGTCGCAAGAAAAACTACAAATGGTCAGAATGAATTATTGGAATATCTGAAAACACTTGAGCCTCAAAATCTCAAGGTTAGAATAAATCTGACCCCTCTTAAATATATGAGCAACTAAACATTCTTTGACTCGTCATGATCTACAGAAACCATAAGAAAACTCAGTTAATAAATGCGTAAATTAAAGTAAGCAAAGTTGAAAGGGAGGGAGAGAATCTCGAGTACCTTTTAGTTTCCATCCTCTTATGTCTTTGGAACTGTGCATAATTGTCCGGTTCCCCCTTGGGTATTCCAACCTAAAAGATAGCATTATGTGAATGTTACTTTTCCCTAAATTGAATTTCTGCCTGTCGCTCAGGAGCTAACAAGTACCGCTGGGGAGGATGTTGTGCTGTCAATGAATACATTCATAAAGCGGCTGTTGGCTGTCTCTGATCCTAACCAAATGAAGGTAAGCATTAACTAGCCTTCTTCTTTGTAAGCTTTACTTATATAAGTTTTTTTAAGTATTTTAAATTCTCATGTATCTAATTTTTCTTTTTTTGAATGAATTGTTGTTTAATATTTGTTCCTGGGAATTTATTATAGCAATTTTCACACAGTAAAATGACAGAATTGCACTACAGGCTAACTTGAAGGAAATCACGAGATATGAGTTCTATTCACTTAGTTTGGTGCTGTGAAGTTCATTCATGCCAGTTACAATTGTTTTCGGGGAAACTTGATTGTGACATTGTTCCTGTTATACAATAATGAACAATGTTACACAATATATATTGTGCATATGATGTATGTAGTGGAGACATTTGCTGATGGACCAAGTTCAACACAGATTCTCTTTAAACAATGCATTTGCTTATGTACTCATGTTTCCATTTTGTATTTTGTTTTCACAGACTAGCTTAACAGAAACAAGTGCTCCAGAACTTGCAAAACTACTTTATTGGCTTATGGTGGTTGGTTATAGTCTCCGTAATATTGAAGTTCGTTTCGACATGGAACGGGTACTTGGTACAAGTACATCAACTAAACCTGCAGAGCTTCCCCCAGGTGAAAACATTTAGATTTAATTGAAGGTTCTGATGATGCTAGATTCTGAAATTTGGATTTGGAGTAAAAGTATATCAATCTTTTTGCTAAAGTAGTTTTGATTATTTTTCATTGGCATGGCGTGAAATGTTATCACTGTGGCAATTGACACTGAGATTTTATGCAACTGGAAACTACATGAATTTCATGATAAGTTTGTTAAGAGTTTATAGCCTAGTTGAATCAGTTAGATGTACTTAATATTGGCTTCAGATTTGGTGAATATCCAAGCTTTGTAAATCTTTTGCATTTTATCTAAATTGAAATTTTAATATAAGCTTGGTTTCTGAGCATAGGTTTTAAGTTTTAGTTGTCTGATTGTAGGCAATGGATTGATGATATGAAAGTCAAAGAAAATATATGTAACGGGCGGTATACAAAAGTAGTGTTCTAGTAAATATTATGGGTAATTCTATACACACCCCATCAATACTAAACACACCCCACCCCTACACACATTCTTAAAATAATAAAAAAAAAGAATGTGTGTATAGATGGGGTGTGTTTAGTATTTGATGGGGTGTGTATAGAATTACCCAAATATTATTTGTTCAGTCCATATTGATTGAGTTAGAATGTGGGAACTTGGCACATATATTCTTGGGTTTGTGGGCATCATAGACAATCAGTTTTAGTTTCAAGATGGAATGGATTTAGATTTCACCCATCATACATTATATATGTTAAAATTCATCTTTTGTGAGGAATATTGATGTCATGTTACTTCTGAATCTACGAAAACCAATTTTATTTTATTCTCATTTTTCATTTTCAGTGTACTAAACGACATTTTAACATATATTAAATGTTAATTTATCATAACAAGGTGATATTTTACCATGTAGTTTGGTAATTTTTTTAATATAACATGTGATATTTTAACTTATACAAAATAAAGTTAATTATGCAAGTAGTGATTATTTAACATAGTACTTTAACGTGTATTAAGTGATTCTTTAATCACAAAAACTTTTATGCATCAGGTGCATGGATCCTAGATCCATGCACCCGACCCGACCCGCGCGTGTACGCGCTTCCACGCGCGTCTGACGCGCCCTCACGCGCTCTCACGCGCCTGGGCGGATGCGCACCTTTAGGTTACGTTAAGGATACCTTTCAGTTATGTTAAGGATACCTTTAAGTTATGGTAAGGATACCTTTCAGGGATACATTTCAGTTATGTTAAGGATACCTTTAAGTTATGGTAAGGATACCTTTCAGTTATGTTAAGAATACCTTTGAAATCCTGATTCCAGGTTACATGTCATGCTATGTTAAGAATACTTTTTAGTTATGTTAAGCATACTTTTAGGTTATGTTAAGGATACCTTTAGTTATGTTAAGAATACCTTTTGGTTATATTAAGCATACCTTTAGGTTATGTTAAGAATACCTTTAAGTGATGTTAAGGATACCTTTGAAATCGTGATTCCAGGTTACATACCATGTTATGTTAAGAATACCTTTTAGTTAAGCATACCTTTAGGTTATGTTAAGGATACCTTTAATTATTTTAAGAATACCTTTTGATTATATTAAACATACTTTTAGGTATATTAAGGATACCTTTAGGTTATGTTAAGAATACTTTTATGTTATGTTAGAGATACCTTTGTGTACAAAATGTGTAACACAACTACCTTATGGATAAGGTATCTCTAACATAACATAAAAGTATCCTTAACATAACATAAATGTATGTCTGACCTAAATTAAATGTATGAAATTTGGGCACAAAGGTATCCTTAACATAACCTAAAGGTATCTCTATACATTACCTAAAGATATTCTTAACATAACCTAAAGGTATGTCTAACTTAACGTAAAGGTATGAAATCTGGGCATAATGGTATCATTAAGGTAATCTAAAGGTATTTTTACGCATTACATAAAGGTATTTTTACGCATAACTAAAAGTCATGACTAAAATTGAAAAAAAAAACAAGCGCGAAAAAAAAAAAGAAGAAGAAGAAGCGGGTCGGATTACCCGGATCCGACTCGGGTGCATGGATCTAAGATCCATGCACCTGATGCACAAGAGACTTACTCTTCTTTAATATATATAAGTATAACAAACGATATTTTTTATATATATTAAGTGATAATTTAACATATAACAAATGACACTTTAATGTAATCTTTATATATATATATATATATATATACATACTAAAGGAATAACCATAAATGACACTTGTTAATTTCATAAACTTTTTCATTTTAATTTTTCATTTTACAAATTAAATCTATTTAAAGCCTAATTAATGTTCCTATTAAATGCTATCAAGATTAATATTGATAATATACATTAGTTAATAATATAAAATTTTTATATATACTAAAGGAAAAATCATAAATGACACCTGTTAATTCCACAAATTTTCTCATTTTAATTTTTATTTTTACAAATTAAATCTATTTAAAACCTAATTTATGTTCCTATTAAATGCTATCAAGATTAATATTTATAATATACATTAGTAGATAATATACAAATTTAACTAAATTTGTTAAAGTAACATAAAATGATTTATAAATTTGAAATTTTGTTGATTTAAAAGGTTTAAAATAAAATATAAATCAATAAATAATGAAAAAATAAAATAAATGTGGGTTGATTGAAAAGAAATTATTTAGATGTTTCAAACTAATCAAGTATTAAAATTATATAGTTTTTTCGTATATGTGTTTTAAAATAATATATGAAATTTATTTGAAAATATTTAACTTTAATTTTTGTATCAATTCATAAAATTAAAATTTGTGGGTTTGAATAATGGATACAAAAATATTTAAATTTTATAAATAATAGAGGACAAAATAACCATATTCTTTTAGAATTATAGTTAGATATCATTCACATTAGAAAAACTAATACAACATTAATATATTTTCTTATATAATTAATAATTAATTTTCTTTCTAAAATTACGAAATTTAATTTAATTTTTGTAGTCCCGTGTATTTCACGGGTTCTATACTAGTAAGTGATATTTTTATGTACACAATGTGAGATTTTGACCTACAATTTGAATGTGATGCTAAAATGAAGTTTTAACATATACGAAATGATACTTAATAGTTCGAATGCAATTATTCTTCACTATGTTGACCTGCATTGATCGATCATTTGACGACTGTTTATTGCAAAGTATTTATCTTATTGGAATGCTATAACTTCTCATGATTTTTCAAGTTAAGATGACAATTAGTAGAAAATCGATTGCTTCTAAAGTTATATATGTTAGGAGTTTCGTACATGGAATTTTAGATTCCTTAACCAACACCTTGAGCCAAAGCTATATAAGTCTCCTTCGAATATGACATAAAAGCAATATTCAAGAACCCTAGCTATAATTGGATTTCCTCCAACATCTATGATTATCAGAGTAGGTTCATTCAATCCATCATTACGGAAAAAATAAAAAAAAGGTTTATGCTCGTTATAAAAAGATCCTCTCTTTTTCAATACATACATCCTTATATCTCGCTCGTTTCTAAAATAATGGTTCTTGATTAGTCATCTCACTCCTCAACGCCTTGTCGCTTCTTGCCGATTTCTGTAAGGTTGTGTTTGAGTTGATTTCAAATCCACATAAATTATAGTGGATTCGATATCCATTTATATTGATCAAAAAATTGTTTAAAATAAAAGCGATTGATTTAAATACATATAAATCCAAACCCTATCGATGAACTTCACATAACCTTTTCATTTCTTTGTTCTTGATTTTTCAAACCACTTGAACTTCAGATAACCTTTTCATTTCTTTGTTCTTGATTTTTCAAACCACTTGATCTTACCTTTCAACTTTTTCTTCATCACATTCAAGTTTTCCCATCATTCCATATATATATACACACACAAAAACTCACGTGAGATGGATTTTTATTATTCATAAATTGAACTCATATCCATAAATTTTCATATGAATTGCTAAGTGTGGATTATTGGTTGACCCGTCTCACAAAAAAGATCCGTGAGACGGTCTCACACAATACCCATATATATGTATATGACCCACCTTATAAGCCACCAAATCTCTTCCACTATTTGAGATGAGTTCTGATATATAGATGAGGATAGAAGAGTGTTTGAGATAATTAGACTCTTAAAAAAAGCATTTCATCATATAAATGACATGTCACATGTGCTTATATGTGTAATCATCAGATGCCAGTCCCAATCATACACCAGATTGAATTCTTTGTATTATTAATTAAGCACTCACAAAAATGGATTATCAATAGCATTAATTCAGAGCCTCTTTTTCCCAATAGGGGATCCCTTTTTTTATTTATACAGTGCGCTCTCGTGTAATCAAGCATAATCACTTCTGCATGCTTATCGATTATCTTAATTAAGAAAGATTAATTTTATAAGATAGTTTAAAATGTGGATAAATAGACATGGAACTATGCTACCTACCCACCATCTAATTATTTATCCACTACTTTAGTTTCATCTGATTTATATAATATATTTTCCATATATATAAAATAACTAGTATAAATCCAGTATGATATATGAGATTTTTTTAGTGTCAAATTTTTAATTGAAAATTAATATTTTATTTAATTGATATAAAATTCATTTAAATATAATTAAATTGAGTTTTAATTTAAGAGAGAAATCATATTAATGACCGAGTGAAACATGTTATTAGTGGTTATTCTTTTATTATAAATTAAAGATTAAAGATTAAGGATATAACTTATTTTATATTTCAAACCACTACCAATAAATGCACCAAATTTTGCATAATTTAAAATAGTAATCCCAATGAAATGTCATGAATAAACATTCGTTCTTTCTGCTTTGAAAAACTGTCCTAATTACTCCAACTTATTCTACTATATATAGATGGGATTACTTTTAAGACTTTGTGGAAGAAATTGGAAGTGGAAAGTGAAGTAATAACGTTTGACTAAAACAATTCACCAAACCTCATTGCTTTCATAATCCACACACTGGAAATACCTCATTACTTAATTTTACATGTCAAGAAACTTGTTTACCCATTTTTATGGGAAGTTGTTTTTTTACCCAATTTGAGACCGAAATGTCAATAATGCCCTCAACTTAAGTTTATATTTACATAAAGTGGAAATACCTCCGATATTATATATCAGCATATCAGCATATCGTGAACACAATATTATATTCCGTGTCCACGATATGTTGAACATTTCTGCATATCATGAACACGATATTATATTCTGTGTTCACGACATGTTGAGCCTTGCTGCATTTCGTGAACACGATATTATATTCCGTGTTCACGACGTGTTCACCTTATCTGAAAAGTTGACTCAAGTCAAGTTTCTTGGACTCAAGTCGAGTTTCATGGATATGTAAATATAACTTAAATTGAGGGTTTTATGAACATTTCACTGCCCAAATTGGGTAAAAATGTTACTTCCTAACAAAATGGATATATAAGTTTCTTGGTTCATAAAAATGGGTACTTTGGAAATCCTCCCATGAAGCTAAGACTAATTAGTTGAAAAATAAATAACAAGAATTTACCATCTTTTTCAAAATTAAAGTTTAATTCAGATCTTTGAATCTAATAATTAAAAATATTCACATCCTTTTTTCAACTTGCAATTTACTCATGCATGATTCTTAAAAAAAAAAAAAAGGCAGCTTTGATGCTATTGAAAACAGAATCATTATTATATTTTTCGAAGATTGTGACTTTATGCATTATATTTTGACAGCAACTTATATGATTCAAAAATACGGATCGAATACATGCATCAGGTTTGACTCGGTCAACACGTTCCCACGTGTCTGGTATCCGCACTCAAACTCAACCAAATTCGCTCTAGTAGACATACTTTTATGTTATGTTGGACATATCTTTGTGTGTCTAATATAACATAAAAGTATGTGTAATACAACGTAAAAGGTACATGCACAAAATGTGTCAAAACTATTGTTTTTCTTTTGAATTTAAATGGATGAAATCTAAGCTGAAAGGTAGGTCTAACATAATGTAAATGTAGGTGTCACAATTCAAAAATCAGGCATGCAAAAAAAAAAAAAAGAGAAAGAGAAAAGCAGGTCAGGCGACTCAGGTGCATGGATTTTACATCTGTTTCATAGAGAGTTACTTTTATATTTATATTTTGCTTAAACGTGAAGTTCGTGTACTTGAATCATCGAAAAATTCATTTGTGCACCAAATTGTAATAGTGTGTTAAGCCGTAATTTATTTATTTTTCTTTTTCAAATTTAAAATGTCAGGACTAAATTAAAATTTTGAAAAATGATTTACTAACTTATTGCTAAATTTAAAAAGTGAAGATTAAATTGAAAACAAATATGTGTTTTTTTCCCAGTAAGGCCAAAAATTAAATTAATATAACCTATATATAATATTTTAGTCAATATAAAGGGCTTGTAGATTACATCTACTGAAAGGTTCTCTTTGTATATTTTAAGTATAGATGCATTAAATACATTACGTTTGAGATTAATAATACACATGACAGATTATATTGTCGATTTAATTTGTGATTGCATCTGGAATATTTTCACTAAATAAATAAATAAAATTATCCAAAACTAAGATCGATTAATTAGGAAAAGTATAAAGCAAAATGTAGTGACTTTGAAGTCATTGTTCCATTATTAAAAGATTAATATAATTGCTTTTCATGATAGTTGGCTGCTACACCATTTTTTCATTTATTTATTTGAAAATAATGACTCAACCAGAGTTTGTTGCCGAATGGTTAGAACTAAAACATCATTTTCTTCACAAGTTTGTGACTCATTTTATAAAATTATTACCTGCTTTGACTACTTACGTTTCAGATAGTACATATAAATTTAATGTTTTCAATTTAAGCCTAGTTTTAATCAGATATTTGATTTCTGACTATATTAATTGTTAACTTAAATACGAATAATTATAAATTGAAAATTTTGATTGTGTGAGCGAATATTGATTGTATGGCATTAGTTTTGCACCTAAAATTCCCCATTTGGATCACATATATCAATTTTTTCGTGTGTTGCGTATATCAAAATTTTCCTTAATTGTGTTACATATATCAATTTTTCCTTCATACAACCAAAATATCCAAATTAAAGTATCAGCATCACATCTGCATTATAACAATATTTATGTTGGAATTCATCAAAGAAAATCCAATTTCCTACTAAAACTAAAATTGAAAAAATAGGTTTTGATCGCATCTCATGTTTCATAACATTTAATACATGTCACATGTAAATTAATGATATCAGTTGATACACTTAGTAAGTGATGATATTTTACAATAAATGATATAACAACATAGAAGATCTCATGTGTAAATAACATTACCAAAAATCCTACAGTCAGTGCTAAGACTACCCTCATCAGCAACCTGCCTCAACCCAACCTCAAATAAAATATTAATTTCTCTCTCATCCACCTATTCAACCCACAATTCAACCTAACTTTATTTTTTTTATATCCACATCCACAACCCAACCCAACCCAACCTAACCTAAAATAATAATTATTATTTTGTTTTTTATTAATTACATAATTTTTTTAATTAATATTCATTATATTTAAAATGTACAAAAAATACAATAAATAATTTAATATTCTAAATTTATAAATATATTAAGGAAAATAATTTAAAACACACTTAGAATAAGATACAATAACGAAATTACAATTACAATTACAATAGTTGAAATACGAAATTGAAAAGAAATATATCAAAATACAAGTAGATGCATGAAATAAAAAAAATTCAAATAAAGAACATGCAATTACATTGATTTCTAGCTAGTTCCAAATTTTTGCCATATATGCTCAATCAAGTCATTTTTTAGAGCGTTGTGAGCTTCTCTGTTGCGAAGATTTTCCCTATTAATCATATAAGTGGACAAGTTCGCGATTCGTTCAGTAGAGTATTGAAAACGTTGATCTGCATTTGTAGGATCATCAACTAAAAATTCAGTGGGATCAAAATAATTTTGGTAAGTGTCACGTTCATCCTCTACTATCATATTGTGCATGATGATACACGCCATCATAATTTTTCCCATCAGTAGTTTATCCCAAACAAGACATGGACGTCGAAGAAACGCGAAACGAGCTTGTAAAACCCCAAATGCTCGTTCAACATCTTTTCGCACAGCCTCTTGGTGTTGAGCAAACAACTTGTGCTTTTGGAGCTGTGGAGAAGTTATTGACTTGACAAATGCAGCCCATGAAGGATATATGCCATCAGTGAGATAATATGCAGTCTCATTTTCCCGACCATTCACAACGTAGCTAACCTTTGGTGCTCGACCTTCCAAAATATCACTAAAAACTGGAGATCGGTGAAGTACATTAATATCATTGCACGAACCTGGTGTTCCAAAGAAAGCATGCCATATCCATAAGTCATGTGAATAAGAAAAAGACCACTATTAAATGATATCTACACTTTCTTAAAAATAAACTAAACATTTACATTGGAAAAACATGTATGTTGTCTATATAAAGGAGGATAGAGAAGTGAGATGAACCCATTCACATCACATAATAGATTCCTTGTAATCAAAAGTGCAAGAAATGAAAATGAAAATGAAAATGGAGGGAGAAATAGTTTCAAAAGAAAGCATCAAACCTTCTTCACCAACACCACAAAACAAGAAAATCTACAAACTCTCTTTGTTCGATCAGATTGTTCCTCCCATCTTCGTCCCTCTCGTCCTCTACTTTCCGCCATCGAAAACTCACAGCCTCACCATTTCTCAGACCACTCAGAAGCTCAAGCTTTCTCTCTCTGAAACTCTCTCTCACTTCTATCCCTTGGCTGGAAGAATCAAGGACAGCCTCTCCATTGATTGCAATGACGAAGGTGTTCTTTTCATCGTCGCTAAGTTCGACTATCGCCTTTCTGATTTCCTCGAAAACCCTAACCCTATTGCCTGTCGTGATCACATTCCGAGTCAACTCAGCTGGGCCGAGCCGGGTCCCGGGTCCCACGTGGCCATGGTCCAGGTCAACCACTTCGCCTGTGGCGGCGTCGCCATTGGCTCCCTTTTCTTGCATAAGGTTGTGGACGGTGCGACCATTGGTACCTTCATGAAAGCGTGGGGTACAACCACCCGTGATGCTGGAGATCAGACCCTATTCTTCTCTGATTATTCAGCTCACTCTTTCTTCCCTCAGAATGAATCCATGCAGAGAGAATCCCACCTGTTTTCTGCCATGAGACAGTATTTCAAGTTTGGAAAGACTGTCATGAGACGATACGTGTTCGATTCATCAGCAATAGCAACACTTCGAGGCAAGATACGTTCAGATGAAAGCACGAAACGAGCCCCAACACGAGTCGAAACGGTGTCTGCTTATCTCTGGAAATGCTTCATGGCTGCTTCCCAGAGCAGTACTGATGAATCAACATCTGTCGTGACTCATGGTGTCAACATGAGGAGAAAGGCTGAAACCCCTCTTCCAGATGAGAGCTTCGGCAACTACGTGTGGCTCGTCCCGGCCTCAACCATAAACAACGATGAGAGTGGAGATCTGAGCCACTTGTTTAGTAAAGTGAGGAAGGCAATAAGCAAAGTGGATGTGGATTTCGTGAAGAGAATGGAGGGTGAAGATGGGTTTTCGGGGTATACCAAGAATCTTGAAGAGACGTGGAATGAGTTCCCAAAAGAGGCAGATTACTTAGCCATTTCAAGCTGGTGTAATTTTGGGCTTTACAATGTTGATTTTGGATGGGGAAGGGCTGTTTGGATGAGCAAATGTGATGGTGGGAGTGATGTGGAATGGCCCTTTATTAATGTGCTTTGGCTCATGGATACAAGAGATGGTGGTGGGATTGAAGCATGGTTAACTCTTGATGAACAAATCTTTTCCAACTTCTCTCGAATCGAAGAGCTTCATCGTCTTGCTTTGGTTGATCCTAGCCCTTTGCAGATCATTAAGGATTCTGAACCATTACCAGCTGCAGTAGTTGATCATGATGATCTTGATTTGGTTCATGATCCTAGTGATCCATTGCAGAACATCAAGCTGGATTCTAATGAATTGATCAAGAAATCGTTTCTTGATCTTACTTTGGTAGAGCCTAGTCCATTACAGATGATCAAGGATTCTGATCCATTCAAGACATCAGTTCTAACTAATTAGTGGAGTTCAATCTTCATCATGAATTGATGTGTTTTAATTGGATGATCCTTATTAAGCAATACTTTTTCTCTTTTTCAAGATTTTTAATCATAGCTAGCTAGTTTGTTTAAAGTTTGTCCTTTGATGAAAATGTACAAACTAGTACTAGTCTTTGGATTAAGACTGCAGCCACTATATATATATAATACCATGATTCAATATTATAATACCAGGAAACATTGATAATTACACCATATCATATATGTGATTTTAATAAGAATTCATGTTGAACTACTACAAAAATAAGATTTTATATAATATTAATTCTAGTTAGGAACTAGTAGAATTCATGTGATGTGTCTATCTCACAAATCCATTTTAATTTTATAAAATGGGTTCATACAATTGATAATTCATAAATAGAGATTGATTTGTGAAAATATGTTTGAGTCGTGAACAACTTCATCATCTTATAAAATTTATTTTTTATAATTACACACACATATATATATAGGGGAAAATTCAATTTTAGTCCACTTAGTAGGCTACTGCTCATTTTACGTCCACTATGGAAGCTAAATTCAATTTTAGTCCACTTGGGTCAAAATTAGTCACTATTTGGTCCAATTTCCGCCGGAAAACGGGTTTCGTTGGCGATTGTAGTTCAACCGCCCCCGGATTTTTTAAACAGCCAATGTGGCACGCCGGATCCCACATGGATAATTCTCGACCAATCAGAATTATCCTAGTCAACCATATATATATATATATATATAAATTAATCAAAAATAAAAAATAATTAAAAAATTTAAAAAAAAAACAGCCCCCTTTCTCCTCCCGCCCAGTCGCTTCCTCCTTCTCCCTGGCCGCCGCGACACTGCTGGCGACGAGCTCGTTGCCGACGACCACTCACACCCTTCCCCCGTACCCGACACGGCGCCGCCCGACGCGGCGGCGCCTTCCCGTTCCACCCAACTCCCAACAGCAGCAAAACACACACCATCACACCGTACACACGCTGCGCTGCTGCTCACGGCGGCGCCGAACCCAGATGCGGCCACGCACAGGGGGGAGAGAGAGAGAGAGAGGTATGGAGAAAAAGGCAAAGAATGAGGTCTTGGCGGCGAAGAGAGGGGAGTCTAGGGAGCACCGCCGCCAGAGGGGGGGGGGGGGGGAATTTTGGTTGGGGGAGAAGACGGTGGGGTTGCAGGGGGCGGGGGGCTTGGGGAAGAAGATCTTTTGGCTGTTTTTTATTTTTTTAATTTTTTAATTATTTTTTATTTTTTCTAAATTTTTCTGCAAAAAAAATAAAATTCATATATATAAAAAGTTGACTCAAATAATAATTATTGTTCCACGTGGGCTCCGAAAGTGCCACATAGACATTTAAAAAATTCCGACGACGGTTGAACTACAATCGCCGGCGAAACCCATTTTTCGGCGGAAATTGGACCAAATAGTGACGAATTTTGACCCAAGTGGACTAAAATTGAATTTAGCTTCCATAGTGGACGTAAAATGGACAGTAGCCTTTTAAGTGGACTAAAATTGAATTTTTCCATATATACATATATATATATATATATCCTCCAACATGTTATTCCATGTATTTGACCAACAAATCATAAAGTCATGTATGCTACAACATTCTTTAATGTTTTAATTCAGTAATTGTGCCTTGTTTGGTGACCATGGTGGTTTCGACCCTATCATCTTTTATATAGCTTTTTATTTTTCCTACCAACTTTCCCACTTAATACAATTTGTATGGTTCCCCTTAAGAGTTCAATTAAAATAGAATTGGGGTAGAGGAATTCAGTAAGACTAATTTGATGCCATGGTGGATCTGTTTAAGGTGTAGGTACATTAATTTTATATGAAATATATATGACTAATGTCTTGATTTGCAAAAGAAAAAAGAGTATTTAATTAATTTGGGTTTAAAAATGATGAGTGTGCTATTGACTTTATCTGAACTTAAAGAACTGAATTTTCAACATGAAATTATTTAATAATGTCCAATCCCCAATAGATAAATAGCAGATGTATTACAAAGGAAAAGCAGTTGGGTTCCACAATATTCTTTAGTGCTATATTTTAGTCCTAGGCAGTTTTTGATGATCATTTGAAAACTTAAGTGGCATCTCACTATTATAAAGTTATCCGTTGTGATGATTCGAGTTTGAATTTAGACTAAAACATCCTTTAGTATTTTATATTAGAGTTGGTCTCTTGTGAGACTGTCTCACATGCGACCAAATTCAAGTATGTCTTTTATAGGTATAAGTATGTGTTTTTCAACTATAAATATGTATTTTATAAGTATATTTTTACAGGTATAAAAATGAGTTTTAAAAGTATGTCTTTTACACTCATAAGTATGTCTTTTTCAGCTATAAGTATGTGATCTGGAATTCCGTCGCATGTGCGACGGTTGCACGCGAGTTTTGTTGTTTATATTAATCCCCTTTCTTCCACCTCCAAGCTCGTTAAAAAATTTATTTAAATATGAAATTAGCTTTTTCCAGAAAAAGAAAAAGAAATTAAGTGAAAAGTGGGAGAAACAATTAGAAGAATCTTGAGACTCTTTGCAGAAGTGGGCCCAACATTGACACAAAAAATTTCAGAATATTTTCAAACACTCTCTCACTCTAACTGGGCCGGTCCAAGGTTTTGGAAGGCCCGATAAGATTTAGTTTTTGTAGCCCATGGTGTTCTTTATAATTGAAGAATTTGAAATTAATCTACATATAATAGATAAAAATAGAAAGTAGATTTCCGTCTTAACCATCTTTTTTTTAATTTATAAATAATTCATAAGAAATTAGAATATTATGCAATCAAATAGAAATATCAACTACTACCTCCGTCCCGGTCGAACTTGCCTACTTTGACCGGCACGGAAGTTAAGAAAAAACAGTTGACTATTGTTTTTTAAGATAATTGAGTGGTATTTTTGTAATAAAAATGAAATATGAGGATATTAATGTTTGATTTTTGTGACTTTTTGTTTTTTAAGATTGTTTTTTAAGATAATTGAGTGATATTTTTGTAATAACGATGAAATATGGAGATATTCATATTTGACTTTTGTTGTCATTTATGGGCTGACAAGTTGAGTTGGGACAAATCGAAATGACAAGTAGGCAAGTTGAGCTGGGACAAAAGGAATATTATTTTAGGATATGTAAAATAATTATTAAAAATATTTAAAAGAATACCGACAAATAGTGATGCTTCAATAAAAAAATCTCCTACTTTTTTGTTTTATATTTTAAAGTTATTTCAATTTACCGAAAGATTAAAAACCATCGGCACTGATTTATTATTTTAGCTGATGCAAATTTTCTGTTGTTAAAATAAATTCATTTTTTTTGAATTTGATGTCGGATTTTTCTGACAGAAATACAATATATATATATATATATATATATATATGTCTGATTCAAGAAAACAGTTCTTGATCATCTTACTTTGGTACGGTTGATTCAAGTTCATTGCAGATCATCTCGGATACAGTCCAACTACCCTACCCACCGTGAACATATTAATGTGTGTCCACTGCTAATGTGTCAGACACACAATATATCGATTAATTTTATTTTCATATAATTAGGGGATGAGATCATTAGACGTTAGCGGTGTGCACATTAAGAGTTGTCCACGGTAGACATTTTAGTATTTTTCATTAAAGATTTTTCTGATCAATTGATGTGTTTTAATTGGATGATAAAGTCTTTCTTAATTAATAAGTACTTTTTTTTCAAGATTCTTAATCATAGCTGGACAGTTTGTTTGAAATTGTCTTCTCATGAAAATGTTTGGAACTAGTCATTGGATCTGCAGTAATTGGATGAAGTTTGTATTACTTTGTGCATTTTGCTTAATTTATATTTTATCCATGACTAGTCCTATAATATTCCATCCACTAGCTAGTTTTTGATTTATATCAATTTGACGTTCTAGATGAAAGATTATAAAATTATCAATTTGAGACCTGAAAAATACAATTATTAATTAAAAAAGATATCTAGTAATACTTCTTTTCACATCACGCAATTCTAGTAATATAAAAATATTTTTAGAAGAATAGCGAGCTTTAATATGATAATTGGTATGAAAAAAATTAGGTAATAAGGGATCTAATAATTGTAAGATGCCAAAAATAACCTTATTTTTGTAAATCTAATTTCATTTATAATTTTTCTTTATCGAATTACGATCATATAATGTATTTGCATTTGAGGACTCAATAAAATTAATTATTTTTCAACACATTAATTTTTTGGTTCTGACAATTTTATCAATTATCTTTTTGGACGGACGATTTTATTCTTTATCTTTTCAAAATTCAGAAATTTGACCTAAATTCTGCTCGAACGAGCAAATCAGACTTAATTTGCATGTGATTAGCTCATGACACTCTATAGGAAAGTTAATTGACAAAATTGTCAAAATAAATAAGTTAATGGTTAAAATTACCAGAACAGATAAGTTACTGGACAAATGTGATCTGAAAATTAGGGTGCACGTTCTAATGATTACATGCGAATTTAGCCCAATTCGACTGCTCGGGTTGATAAAGTACAATATTTTCGATTAAATTAAATTTCCGAATTTTCAAAAGATAAAGACTAGAATCACCACCTCGAAAAGATAAGGGATAAAAGTGTTACAATCGAAAAGTTTATAGATCAAAAGAATAATTAACTCATATATAAGCAATATTGAGAATTTAATCTAATTAGTTCTGCCGTTTCATTTCATAATCCATTTAATATACTATAAATGAAATGTACAATGATTACATCATATTATTTTTTTTGTTAAAAGGTACTGCACCATATCATATATATATGTGAACTGAATAAGAACTATATATTGAAGTATTACAAAAATAAGATTATATTATTATGGTGGAATCACACCTAAATTTAATTAACTGCATGAGTAGAACTTCATGCAGTGAAAGCCTAAAATGATCGCACATTACTTGTGTGTTTGATTTGTGAATAGTGAAACTTCGTATCACAAAATTATGTCTATTAAAGAATTATCTACTTATATAAGTTTTTGTGAGTACTATACTAATATTGAATAGTAACCTAACTTACAGAAAGTAAAATGGATATTTTCCCTTCCATTATTGCTTCATGTTTGGTGAATATGGTGCGTTAGACCCTTTCATCTTTTAGCTTTTATTTTTCCAACCAACCTCCCTCTATAAATAATTGGAGTCGGAATGACGTCATACTCTTTATGATATGTTTAATTCCTACTTGATACAATTTCTGTAGTTCTCATTATGTCAACGTATTTATTTGTAATGGAATTGGGGCAGATGAATATAGTAAGACTGATTAATTTGATGTCATGATGGATCTGTTTAAACCATCATTGTATTGGGTTAACATGAAAAGGTTAACATGGCCCGTAATGATTCAATTCCCTCGTTGCATGGAAATCGTAATTAATTGATATGCTAGATTTTGACACGTCAGCAGTGGACAAATATTAAGTCATTGTTAACATGGCCCGTAATGTTAAGTCATTATGTCAACATATATATTTATTTGTAATGGAATTGGGGCAGAATATAGTAAGACTGATTAATTTGATGTCATGATGGATCTGTTTAAACCATCATTGTGGGTTAACATGAAAATGTTATCATGATGGATCTGTTTAAACCATCATTGTATTGGGTTAACATGAAAATGTTAACATGAAACGTAATGATTCAATTCCCTCGTTGCATGGAAATCGTAATTAATTGATATGCTAGATTTTGACACGTCAGCAGTGGACAAATATTAATTAATGTATCCACGGTTGGTATGGTTGCAGGACTTGTATTGAGGTTGTCCTGTTATTCTATCCAATGTGAACATGTTAATATGTGTTTATTGTTGATGTGATATTCAATATGTATAACAATTAATTTCACTTCCATATAATCAAGAAATGATATTATTACAAGTCAGTAGTGGATTTATTAAGAGCACAAAAACTCATGTGCAACCATCGGATCGTTTGACGGTTGCACTTATTGTAGAAAAAGACATTATTAGTTGAAAAAGACATGCTTGAAATATATATATAAAAAAAACATACTCATAAAACACATATTTATGGTTGAAAAAAACATACAACTATAAAATATATACTTATATCTCATCGCATGTGAAACGATTTTACAAGAGACCAACTTTGTTAAGAGTTTTTCATCATGAACATTTTAACATTTTATGACTAATTTCATGGATAATAATATAAAAAGGGAATTTGGGTTTGAAAATGAAGAGTTGGGTAAATATTGACTCTTACCTAACGAATTGAATTTTTGAGCTTGAAACTATTTTATAACGTCCAATTCACAATTGATTAATAGCAAATGCATGTATTTTATAAAGGGAAAGCAGTTGGGTTTCACAATATACCTTAATTGCTATATATTAATTAGTCCTAGACTCCTACTCATAAAAGATTAAAATATGCAAAGTGGGAGAAAACTATATATTGTGAACATTTTCCAACCATTCTGTCAACACTATAAAGAATTTGAGAAATTTTAGCCATTCCAAGCATTTTAAATAAATTATATATATCCTACAAATAAGGAAAGTACTGATGAGATGGGGAGTGAAAATGGTGAGTATTATTTATGTGAAACCGTTTCACGAATCATTTTATATAAGATGAGCTAACCTACAACTCATACTTCACAATTCATATATAAATTTAATTAAATTGATTGGTTTAATAGATAAAAAAAATCATCTCACTGAAATTGTTCATGAGACTGTATCACACAAATTTCATTATTCCCCAAAATGTCAGGATCCGCCCTGCCTAGCTATGGGCTTTGAAGTCATTATTCCATTAATATTTAAAGATTCTACTATATGTTTCAACTCCCTGCCCGCGAAATATAGCAATTTCAACTAAGTTCAAGATGATTATTTATTACATTCTAATATAGTTAGTTGTCTGCTACATAATGTAATTCATCTATTTATTTATCCTTTTGAAAATAATGACTCGATTAACGCACTACTAGAAATCACTCAAATTCCAACGGAACAATTCCGTTGAAATTTTGTGAAATACCGTTGGAATTTTGTAAAATTCTGTTGGCCGAATTCTTCATTCCAATGGAAATTCCAACGGAAGTGGACCGTCGGAAAAAGGGACGTTGGAATTTAAATTCCGATGGAAATTCCAACGGAAAAACGATTCCAACGGAACATTCCAACGGTACTTTCCCGTTGGAATATACAATCACAAAAAAAAAAATTCCAACATTATTCCAACGGAATTTCCAACGGCGTTGAATTCCGTTGGAAATTCCGTTGGAAATTCTATTGGAAATTATAAAAATTCCAACGGAATTTCCAACAGCGTTGAATTCCGTTGGAAATTCTGTTGGAAATTCCAACGGTTATTATTTCCGTTGGAATTTCTGTTGGAATTTGATTATTTTCTAATAGTGACGGTCGTTGCCGAATGGGGGTTAGGACTCAAGCATGAATTTCTTTGCACAAATTATAAAACCATTACCTGCTCTAACTACTTAATTAGTTTAAGACAAACGAGACTTTTAGTACATATAAATTTAAATATACAAATAAGTTAAAAGCAAGAGTAAATTAAAAATGGGCCATATCCATTTTTAAACCATTAATTTTAGGGTTTCTAAAATAGTACTCCTTTTAAATTTTAAATATTTCAATTTTAGTTTAATTTTAGTCAGAAATTTGATGTAGCTAGTTAGGGGTGACAACTTCCCTTTGGGAACTGTCTCTATTGGATACCAATGTTAAGAGGACAAGGATTCTTTGGTTAAATTGGGTAATAAAGCAGGGACAGTAATTCCATGTTTAGAAATTATAGGAATATATGACCCAATTCAAAACCTGGAAGCTTTCCCCGTTAATATGACTAAATTTATGAATATTTCATAATATTTAATGTTTGATTGATATTTATTCATTGAATATTGTTTTTAAAAAAGTTAATTTGTAGAAAATCAAGTTAGGAGAACTCAAATCCCCGCCAAAAATCCGCTCCCGAACCAATTAAGTCTGATAGGAGAGTGACTCTATCAACATTTTTGTCAGAATTAACAGAAAATATAAATCCAACTTAATTCTTACCTACTAAAATTGAGACTAAAAAGGAATAAAAAAAGGGTGTTCAAAAAATGGAATGGGTCAAAGGTATATATATATATTCAATTAGAGAAAGATGACTATTAAATGATATTTACTACATTGATAATTGGAAAAGGGTGCATGTATGGTCTATAAATAGGATAGATAAAGAAGTTAGATGAACCCATTCACATCACATAACAGATTCCTTGTAATCAAAAGTGCAAGAAATGAAAATGAAAATGGAGGGAGAAATAGTGTCAAAAGAAAGCATCAAACCTTCTTCACCAACACCACAAAACAAGAAAATCTACAAACTCTCTTTGTTCGATCAGATTGTTCCTCCCATCTTCGCCCCTCTCGTCCTTTACTTCCCGCCTTCGGACAATGGGAGCTTCGCCATTACACAGAAGCTCAAGCTCTCTCTCTCTCAAACTCTCTCTCACTTCTACCCCTTGGCTGGAAGAATCAAGGACAGACTCTCCATTGATTGCAACGACGAAGGTATCCTTTTCATCGTCGCTAAGTTCGACTACCGCCTTTCTGATTTCCTCGAAAACCCTAACCCTATTGTCTGTCGTGATCACATTCCGAGTCAACTCAGCTGGGATGAGCCCGGCCCAGGGTCCCACGTGGCCATGGTCCAGGTCAACCACTTCGCCTGTGGCGGCGTCGCCATTGGCTCCCTTTTCTTGCATAAGGTTGTGGACGGTGCGACCATTGGTACCTTCATGAAAGCGTGGGGTACAACCACTCGTGATGCTGGAGATCAGACCCTATTCTTCTCTGATTATTCAGCTCACTCTTTCTTCCCTCAGAATGAATCCATGCAGAGAGAATCCCACCTGTTTTCTGCCATGAGACAGTATTTCAAGTTTGGAAAGACTGTCATGAGACGATACGTGTTCGATTCATCAGCAATAGCAACACTTCGAGCCAAGATACGTTCAGATGAAAGCACAAAACGAGGCCCAACACGAGTCGAAACCGTGTCTGCTTATCTCTGGAAATGCTTCATGGCTGCTTCTCAGAGCACTAATCAATCAAACTCTGTTGTGACTCATGCTGTCAACATGAGGAGAAAGGCTGAAACCCCATTTCCAGATGAGAGCTTTGGCAACTACGGGTGGCTCGTCCCGGCCTCAACCACAAACAACGATGAGAATGGGGATATGAACCACTTGTTCAGTAAAGTGAGAAAGGCTATAAGCAAAGTGGATGTGGATTTTGTGAAGAGAATGGAGGGTGATGCCGGGTTTTCGGGGTATACCAAGAATCTTGAAGACACATGGAGTGAGTTTCCAGAAGAGGCAGACTACTTAGCCATCACAAGCTGGTGTAATTTTGGGCTTTACAGTGTTGATTTTGGATGGGGAAGGGCTGTTTGGATGAGCAAATGTGATGGTGGAAGTGATGTGGAATTGCCCTTTATTAATGTGCTTTGGTTGATGGATACAAGAGATGGTGATGGGATTGAAGCATGGTTAACTCTTGATGAACAAATCTTTTCCAACTTCTCTCAAATCAAAGAGCTTCATCATCTTGCTTTGGTTGATCCCAGCCCATCGCAGATCATTGAGGATTCTGAACCATTCAAGAAACCCAGTTTTTGATCATGATCTTGATGCATTCAAGAAATCAGTTCTTGATCTTACTGTGGTCGATCCAAGTCCATTGCAGATAATCAACGATTCTGATCCATTCTGACTAATTAGTGGAGTACTATCTTCATCATGGATTTATGTCTTTCAATTGGATGATAAAGTCTTTCTTAATTAATTTTTTTCAAGATTTTCAATGACATGCAACTAGCTAAGCTTGTTTGAAGTTTGTCCTTTGAGGAAAAATGTTGGAACTAGTCTTTGGATTAAGACTGCAAAAGTGTGTGCAAGAATAATTTTCATTTTGGTTTTTTTATGCAACACAATTTCCATATTTTACAATTAAGTATTTATTTTGATCTGCTGTGTTTTAATTATTTTAAGTTTCTATCTTTTTTTATCGGGATTTTCAAAAAATTGATGATGTGGGAGCCAGAAAATTTGAAGTGTCGTTAGAAACTTTGATGTGACATCCAAATTCGGTAGCCATGCTTTTGAAAATTAGTTTGATGAAAAAGGACAAAAAGTTAGAAAAAAAAAATTAAAACATAGAAGATTAAATTGAAAAACAGATATTTAGTTGTCAAAAAATGAAAAATATTTTACATAAAAGACCAAAATTGAAAAAACTCTATGAATATGCACTTCGATGAAGTTTGTATGTCATATATTTTGTGCATTAATGTACTTACTTTATAATATTCCATCTACTGGTTTTTGATTTATATTAATTTAAGGTTCTAAAGATACATGAGATGTTCTATCACATTTTGTATTGCATCTTTTATTTCAAAACAATCACCACAAGTCACGTGTATTTGGTGACATCATTATTTAAAATATGATGTTTATTAAATGTTATGAAACACAAGATATAACACTAAATATAACAGATCAAGATCCAAACCGTTCTAAAGATGTACTTGAAGATTTAAAAATTACCAATTTGAGATTTAAAAAATGGGTTTATTGCGCGAGACCCCCTTGTGATATAGAAATTTGGCGTCGGACCCCCCTATAAGACGGAAAATGTAAAATAGACACATGTGATTTCAAAAAATCGACACACGTCCCACATTTACTAACTGTTGCTTACGGCGTTAATTTTTGCCACGTTAATGCCCGTTTTATCCTTGATATATACTAATAGGGATTTTTTTTTCCCAAAACGTTGTCTTCTTCTTCACTAAACCCTAATCCCTCACCATTACCAAACCCCCTTTAGAAACTTCCTCTAAATCACCAAGCTTTCCTCTTAACAGACAAGTCTTCTCCTTTTTCTCTTCTCATTTTTCGCCACCGCCACCGCCGACAATGGGTAGAGGCGCCACCCTCACCGATGGAGTGGTGAGAAACATCATCCTCTCGTACACATACGTTGCCGTTTGGATCTTCCCCCAATCGGCCTCGCTGCTTACCCAATCGGATCTTCCCCAATCGGATCTTCCCCCAATCGGATCTTCCCAAAATCGGCCTCGCTGTTTGAAATTCTCTAATTATATTAGAACAACAGCAACAACAACGAGAAGAAATCATCAGTGATGGAGCCAAAGGTTGTGCATCCACTATACCAGATCGCAGAAACCCCAACCCACAAGCTTCTCCTGAAACAATGGCTGAAAGAGGAAGAGCTCATCCTCAAAGAGACCCAGATCGACTCCACCCATAAAGAGATCACTCACCTCTACTGCCTCTTCTTCCTCTTCCACCCCACCGCCCTCCTCCTCCTCTTCGCCGCCTCCTCCCACTAGAGCGGGCCCCACCTATGCAACAAATCATGGATCCCATCTCTATGCTCTCTTCTCTCTTCGCTCGGATTCGTGTGGGCGATCCGATACAAAACCGACATGGAATGCCATCTGCTCTCTTCTCTCTTCGCTCGGATTCGTGTGGGCAACGGCGGTAAAGAAGATGGGAGGGGGCCGTCTCTGAGGAGTCGCGGCGGCGGAGGACAGGGGCCGAGCAGATGGAGCAGCCCGGGACACGAGGATCGGCCCAAAGGGTTCGCGTTCAGCCGGACTCTACCGCCGGTCGGAGTATCTCGGAAGTGGGAAGACTGGGAGCTGCCTTGCTACGTAACTAGCTTCCTCATCATTGTTATTCTGGGAGTAGGCCTTAGTGCCAAGCCCGATCTGACGATCGAGACCTGGGCCCATCAGAAAGCCCTCGAATTTATTTTGAACTTTTTCTTCTAATTTTTGAATTTATTTTTGAATTTTTAATTTTATTTTAATTTTAATTTCTTGAATGCGTTTTGTAGTTTTATAATTTTGAGATATTTTTAGATGAATTTATATTTATTTAAATTTTGTTTAAAAAATAATTTAGTTCAGTAATTATGGTTTCAACTTGCTACTCAGTAATTGTGGTTTCAACTATTGTTTTTAATAATCTTTCCTGAGAGAATTAAGATAATTGAAGAGCAATAATTACTTAAAATTTAAAAATAGTAATACTTAATTATTACATAATTACTACAAATTATAAATAACATTTGGATGATTAAAATTTCATTTTATCAAATTTAAATAGTTCAAATTTATTAAAATATAAACATAAACTGATAAATATTAAAATATATTAGCAATAAAAAAAGTTTGCCAAAAAAAAAAAAAAATCATACCTAAGGCAGTGGGAGTTGAATTTGCAAGGTTGTGGAAGGGGATTTCATGCATTCAAATAGATTTAGGTCCTTGCATACATATATAGTCAAAAACAAGGGTAATTTCGTATTTTTACACACAAAAAACGATAAAAAACAAGCCAAATTCACACCTGAAACGCGTGCAAGTCACACCTGTCAAGTCTGACGGAATTGGGTGACACGCACCGAATTTATGAAAACTCAGATGGTTTTCGTGCAATTAATTTAACACAAGGGGGTTTGGTGCGAATTTTGATAACACGAGGGGGTCTCGGGGATTTTACCCTTTAAAAAATACAACTATATATCAATTAAAGACTACTTGTCATATCAAAAGTAATGCTTCTTTTATCATCATTCAATCTCTAGTAATTTAAAAATATTTTTAAGACAATAGTATGATTAAATATGATTGATGGTATGGAAAAATATATATTACTTAATATGGCTAATAGTTGCAAGATGAATATAGTAAGTCTTCCATTGAATTTATCAAATTCCGAACATATATATAATATAAGAGAAGTTATATCCACACACCATAGACTACTAAACACACCTCATCATTTCTAAAATAAAACAAAAATAATTAGATATCCTTACTAATTAATTAAATAAAGAAAATTCAAAAAGGTGGGATAATGTAACCCCATTTCTTTCTTTTTCATATTTTATTTTATTTTTATTTTTATTATTTATTTATTTATTTATCCTTTTTTTATCCTTTTTTTCACATTCATTCCAAATTCTACTGATTTCAAAAATTCTTTAAATAATCCAATTTATCATTTTTCAATCTATACTATTTTTAGATCCAAAATCATTAATAAATCAATATCAAGTCCAACATGCTTTCGTAAAATTAATAAATCCTTTAAAATTCATACCTTTACTTGACCGTAACAGACCCGGGTGAGATGACTCACAACATCACCAGCTGGAAAATCACTGCCCCCAGACCGTTTTACGAACAGTTCCTCACTGTTCAACTTCAACTAACAGGAAAGATGGTCTGCAAGTTATCCAGCTCCTTCAGCAACTGTCCAGCACAACCTTGGTTCATTTCCTACACCAGGTGTACAAAGTGATCCTTTCAAGGGATAAATAGATAAAATGAAAAACACGTTTAGGCAAAAGCCTTCTTTTATTAAGAACTTAAAAAATATTTATTATATAAGTAATTCTCCTTTTGGGAGGAGAATACTATTTTAGCCTCTCATTGAGAAGGCTTGCCCTCGAAACACATAAACTGTAAAACCTTCAAACTATACAAATTTTCTTACTCTATATTTTATCTTAAGAAAACTAAGGAGAATGTTCGATGTCCTCAACTTCCTTCTTCCTCTCTTATTTATAGGCAAGAATCCGGACTTGAAGTGTGGATTCCAAATCTTGTTTAGCCAGCTATTACTTTTCCCTAGTGGATCAACCACTAAGTTAGTGCTTTACCAGCTTTTCCTCGTAACTCATCTCATGTGATTGTTGTCGGGGAATCTCTTTTTTCTTCCCGTGACTCTATCCCATGTGATATTTGTTTGGCGTGACTCAACTTATAATACCTTTGTGGGGGAATCTTTTAAAAATTTGGCTTTCGTGGTCCCCGCGGATAACTTTTCTTTTGGGCAGGTCCCTTGTCCTTGTCCGCCCCACGTTCTCGTCGATCGGGTTTGGGTCGGAATCCTTTCCCAAATTCGGGTTCCTTCTGTTTCGGGCATGCTTGGCAGATTCGATCCGTCCATCGGCCTACATGCGTCATGTTACAGAATTTTCGGTAGGTTCATTTACTAACCGGAATCTTGTTTTCCCAAAGGATTCTTCATTTTGTTTCAAAAAGATTCTCTGCAAATCCTGTGGTCGTTCCCGTTATTGAATTCAGGAGGAAAGATCCACTCACTGAATTATGAAAAAACTTGAAGGGATACTTGACTTTGTCCATCTCGCTCATACAAACCCAAAGTCTCCATGCTCGTCCGGTAGAAGTTTCATATTTTGAAAATGCTCCTACCAAAATGGGAGTCTCCTCCGGAGAAGTCACCTTGATAGTTTTCAGGGCATTCTCATCCGATCTCCTAAGCTTAATAAAATGAAAGGCTTCATGGAAACCTTTCTTCGCTGGTTCTGGAGCTGCGCTGATAAAATACAGTTCCAGAATGTCACCTCTGGCCAAATATGGATTATTGGCCCAAGTCTCATGAACTGCTTCCCCAATCCATTTTGGTAATTTCAATATTTCGGGGAATCCTGGTGAAACGGTATAGATTGAAGTTAGAGCTTCAAAATTATATCATTCTTGTACCTCGTTTGGATGACTTCCTGGTTTCATCCAAACTCTTGGGTATTTCCCAAAGATATCAACGATTGTTCTCTCTGGATAACCATTTCGTGGCCAACTTCTCACATTGCTTCTGGTATACCTGCATAGGAGAACGTTTAATTTCGTCAGTTTGGACCTTAGTTTTGCCAGTTTGTGGCCTAAAATCCAACTCTCCCTCTTTTACCCCAGAGGTGTTGGGTTTATTTGAAGGCTCAGGTTGTGACACCGGAGCTTCAACTTTTGCTACAGTTTGTACATTTTCAAGGAATGCATCATCTGCAACACTCGTAGTTATGGTATTTGAATCCATAACTTCCGGGTTAGAGACTCGTTCTCTTATTTCTCCCTTTTGCACCGTTGGAGATGCAGCCTGGAGAAAAGGCCCCCGTAGCGTCGAGAACAATTGTTCATGCACGTACTGGCATGCTCATATTAGTCCAGAGACTGATCTCTGATCAGTTTGTTAAAGTCGTCTAGCGACTTCTGCATTGATACATAGAGTACTAAATCCTCATTCTAGGCTCTCCAGCTTTTTTCTGAGATGTCTAACTCGTGTGAGGACCTCATCAGCAACGCGTCCTTCCATCTCATGTTAAAAAATCTGCAAGAACATTGTCATGAGATTTTATAATGACAATATCATAATCATAAAATTGACATTCAGCTTGTCATCTAAGTAGTCTAGCCTTTTCTGGTTTTGATTATATTTTATTTTTTAGAAAAGCTTTGACACTCGAGTTATCAATTTTTAAGATGAACTTTTTAGCCAGTAGGAATAAAGACCATTTTTTGAATGCCTTTCTGACTGCGAATAACTTCTTCTCGTTGACATGCCACCGATTTGCTTCATTATCTGAAAATAAACCACTGCAATATCTGCATGGCATTTCTCCATTTGGTGTGGCTTTCATAAGGACCGCTGCCCACCAATAATCACTGGCGTTTGTATAAAGAACTAGTTCATCCTCGTCTTGAGGTATCGCAAGTTTCAAGAGCTTTTGGCAAACCTCCTTAAGTTGTTTTATCCCCTCTTGGTGTTCATTTTCCCGTTTGAATATTGTATCATTTTTTAGTAATGGGCTAAACACCTTCCTGTAATATGTCAGATTGTTTATAAACATTCCTGCGAAATTAACAACTCCAAGAAAACTCTGAAGTTGTTTCTTATCCTTGAGGGTATCTGGAAATCCTTGTATCTTTTCCACAATGTGGCTCTGCAGGACGATTCCAGATTCATCAATTTCAATTCCAAGGAATTCGATTTGTCTTATAGCAATTACTGCATTCTTTTCTTAAAGCACTAATCCTTCCTTATGACAAACATCTGAAAATATCTTCAAATGTTTGAGATGCTCTTTCATGTTCTTTGATGCGATGAGGATATAATCAATGTACACGAACATGAAACTGAAATAATCTTTGAAAAGATTATCCACCTTCCTTTGATATATCTGGGGTGCATTTGTCAATCTCATGGGCATCACGTTCCAGATATAATGTCCTTGTGGTGTGGATAAAGTTGTAAACTTCTTACTTTCTTCCTCCATCTTAATCTGGTAGAATCCAGACTTACAATCGAACTTTGAGAATACATTGGCACCTTAGATACAGTTAATCAAGTATTCTCTACTTGGGATGTAATATCCATCGAACTCCAAAATGTTATTAATCCATTTGTAATTAATAACAAGTCTTGGTTTTCCTCTATTTATCTCTCCATGATTTCTTACAAGAAATCCTGGGTTGCTGTATTGAGAAACTCCTGGTGAAATCACCTTAAGGTCAAAATGTTCCTTAAGTATCTTCTGCATATCCTTACGATCCTCTCGGTTCATAAGGTGTTGGAAACATTTGTAGGATGTTTTGATGAGACAAAACCTTAAGTAACTCTAACAAGCATAACCAATCTTAGGATAGGTTACTGCAACAGAGTTACTGCAAAAGATTAAAAGAATAGAGAAAGTGTTAAAGGAAGAACACTGAAGAGAATGGTTGAAAAGAAGCGGGTGAACTAATTAGGATACTGATGAATACAGGAAGCTACTGGAAGGGACCTCGCAGAAGCAGAATGCAGTGAGACAGGAAGTCACCTGAGAGACCATGCTGAAAGCATACTGCAGGAACAGCATGCTACAAAAGCCTCATGCCACCTAAATGAGCAAGCAGAGAAGGAAGCTCCAGAGTGAAGCAAGATGAGGAAGCTACAAAGCAGGCATGGGAGAAAAGTCAAAAGTTACCGGTAGACACATGAAGTTACCGGTAGAAAGAAGAGAAGATGAGTCAATCAGAAGAAGACACGTGGAAAGCGAAAAGCTGGCGTGTGTCAGGAATGCAGGACATTTATAGATTAGGAAACCTACCTACCTTCAACGGGCAGATTTCCTAATCTATAGATAAGAAGAAGACTGAGAAAGGAGGGTATGTAGGAGAGAGAAGATAGTGAGCACAACAGAATATACAAGCTCGCAGAAAGAGTGCGCAAAAAGAAGATAGAAGAGCTTAACAGAGAGAGGGCTCATAAGAAGAAAGCGTAGAGAGAGGGGGAAGATAATAGAAGAAAAAGAGAGTGTTAAAGGGAGCAGAAGAGACACTCCACACCCCAAAGACGCACACTCAGTCAGTCAGTCCGGCAACAAGCTTCAGCAGATTAACCTACAAACGAAGGCCAAGCTTGTTGCATCCAGTTGAAGAAGAAGAAGACAAACCTTTTAAAGGCTGTCTTGGAGTACTCAGTGCGAGGAGTAGAGTCCTACTGAGTTTTCCACTTTCTAGGAGAGAAAGTGAGGACCCTGAGTGGGTAGAATAGGATCCTGTGTGGGTCAATGGGGAAAGTAGCAAGAAGCTGTGTGAAGGCATGCTACTTACTTGTTAAGTGAGAGTTGTAATAGATAGGTCTATGTAAAGCAACTAGCTTAACAAAGGTTCCTTCTTGAGAAGAGGCAGAGAGGACGTAGAAGGATTACTCCACCTTCGAACCTCTATATATCCATGCGTCTCTATGTGCCTACTACTTTATCTGCATATTCCATGATAAGCTGCATATCTTTTATACTTGGCTCTGTAATGAGACTTCCGCAACCACTCTGATCAGTAACCTCCCAAAAGGTTACTGATTCAAGGACTGAGTCAATAGAAGAAAGAGAAAAAGTTTGAAAATATAGTAGGCTTATTCACCCCCCTCCCCTCTAAGCCTACTACCAGCCTATTTGGGACCAACATAAGGATTGACTTGTATCTAACGAACTCGTGTTACTTTCCGGGTTTAACCTTTAATGATGTTTTGAGCTCGTTCTTGTCCCACCATGCCAAAGGATTTTCATTATAATTCATTTGGATCTTCTTCTTGACATCTTCAAGTGATATTTGTTCTTCAATGGTAACCTCACTCGGTGTGTTCTCCAATAGGCTTTTCATCAATTCTGCAATTGTCTCTGGAGGTACTTGTTCTTCTCCTTGTATCCTGAATGAATACAAGTTATTATCCCATCTATTGGTATCCTTCTGCTTTGAACCATATTGTCGATAGGATAATAATGCATCATTAAATCTTCTTTTATCCGCCATTTTTGGATGTCGAAGTTTGGCTTCATCACCACGCTTGCTGCGAAAAGTAATAGGCATTTTTCTGTAGAATGCCTCTCGCAGTCTTTAGACAATAATCTTATGATCACATAAGGTTGTGAAAATAAGTCTTCTTGTCTTATTCTCCAGTGTAAATCGCTTGAATGTTTGTAGGAAATTGTTTCCTAACAACACATCTGCTTATGTATCATAGAAATAGATTGGTGGTGTCTTTACTTTGTACCATGGGGTACCACCTGCACCTCCGATCATGATTTCCTCTTGTTTGATTCCTCGATTAAGAACAAAAATCATTTTAAAGAAATCTCGTCCTGCGATAGCTGGTAGATCTTCTCCAATTCCTTTAATGAAAACCTCTTGTTTTGTAGTACATATTCCGACGCCTGAGTAAACATAGGCGGTGAAATATTCGGCCTTGTATTCATCATATAACATTCCAATAGAAATGTATATGGAGAATGGGCTAGTGGTCATCTGATTCTATATCTTTTGTCTGCCATTGTGAACTCCATTCCATCTTGTATCTTTCCCAAGGTTTATGATCTTCGAGAAACTCAATCCCAAGTATTAACTGATTTGGGATTCTTCCTGCAATCCCCATGATAGTCAACTCAATTTCACCCATCCTTAAGCTTCCATGAAATTTTCCAACTATCGGTTGTTTGAGATAATATAGGACATTACAAGGGAATATATTATCCCGTTGAGTAATGTCTAATACCACTTCAATTCCTCTTCATCCTTCCGGGCACTTCAGCTCTCCTTGTGTTTTGAGAACATTTGGGATTCGCTGGGTTGTACTCGATCTTTTTTCTTCCCAATGGATGCTGCTCATTATTCTATCTTTGTTGGAAAGACATCCTTCTTGGCTCAATTCTAAGACTTTGACTCTTGTTGCAGACGGTCGATCTTGGATTCTCATATCGATCTCCTTTATAGTTGGAGATTCAATAAGTTCCGATAGAACTACCCTGGTGAAGTCCTCAAAGATTCTTGGAACTTCAATAAGAATGTTTTACTTTGATAGAAGAGATGAAATAAATCGTCACTAATCTATAACATAAACTAATTGTATCACACATGAATTAGATACAATATTAATTGTATAACCCATATTTTAATTAAAAAAGAAACCTAAAGGAGAAATTTGAGCATAGAGAGATTGAGGACCTAATTATGGGAATAGTTTAGACCCAATGATAATAAATAAAATTGAAGCCTAAAGTGAACTCAATAAACAAAATATGGTCTAGTCATAATCATGTTGCCACTCTCTTTTCTATAGTGAGACACCTCCACTGATGAATCCAGACGTGGCACCTCTTCTTTTAATTTAGAGGATAACTCTTTTGGCAACAACAGATTTCTAAGGAGGAATGGAAATCCTCTCTCTCGAATTTACTCTCTTAAGGCCCGCAATCTCTAACTCTTTCTTCTTCCTTCTGACCGCCCTTTTCACAGCCATCATTGTCGGCTTTCTCCCTGCGTTTTGTGTGGACCAAATGAAAGTTTCCATATATATATATATATATCGTTGTCTATTTATTAATTATATAATTAACAAAAAATAAATATCTAGTCACAACACATTTTTAACTAAATATATTATCAAATCTATAAAACTCATATATTATAAATGTGATTAGGGGATTTAATTCCACACTTAGTCATATAATAAGGGTTGTATTACGAATTAAACCAAAATATATAAATTCGTACGTAGTATGTTATATACATATATATATATTTATTAAATTATTATTATATAATTAACAAAAAATAAATATCTAGTCATAACACATTTGTAACTACAGATATTATCAAATGTATATTTACTAAATTTGTTATTTAGTATGTTATATATATATATATATATTTTTTCTTATTTAATTATATAGTTAATAGCATATAAACAACTCACTTTTAACAACATATATTATGAGTTGTATATGAGTAAATTGCATGCTAATAGACAACAGATATGAAGTGTTGTTAAAGTTGTTGTCTATTCTCGAGAAAACATGGGAATAGACAACAGAGCATAAAATATGTTGTCTATTAGCGCAAAAACACGCTAAAAGACAACAAATTTCTTAATTATGTTGTAAATATTAGTAACGGCAACAATTTAGACAAAATCTGTTGTCTATTCAGTGTTGTCTATTAGCGAATTTCTTGTAGTGCATCGAGCCCTTCTCGAATCCGGGCTCGAAAATTCAAACTGTCTCCGTCTCTGTCGTACATGGCGGTGGAAAGTTGAGCCCTTCTTACATCTTGTTTCTCTCTCTTTTAGCTCTCTCTCTATCCTGGTGATCTCCACCATCGTCATCACGAGATGAAACCTTGTTGGATGAACGTGGTGTTGAGTGTGGTATATGCTTACGAAAGAAGTTGCTAAGGTTGTGGTACTGTGCAGCAGAAACGAGCCGTCGACTTGTAGCTAAGAGTTGTATTGTACGCGAGTGGGTGCATCACCAACGACCAGTAGTCTTCGTCTATGGTAAAGGGAAGATAGATAACAAAACTTATTTTTGTCTCGGTTTCTTATTTTTGTTAAAACAAAACATTACTTTAATCCTATTATGTTATATTCTAGTTAATATAATTATAGTATATAATTGGTCTAATCAAATGTTAAATGTTGCAAAACATTAGATATACAAAAGAGGTTAGTTCTAATAGCTTGCTGCAGCGTGTAGTACTGCTTTAGACATTAAAATAAAAATACATGTAAAATGAAAGTTGCATGTTCTTATATATATATAGAGGGAAAAATGGCAAAATACCCCGTATATATACCACTTTTACTTTCCGATCCTTTAATTTTACCAGTTTTTAAAATTATCCCGCAGGTTTCATTTTTTTGCCAAAAATACCCCGTCACCTCCTACAGCAGGTAACTAACCAGTGATGTGCTAACGTGGCATCGAATTACACATTTGTAATATGAATTTTTTATATTCTGAGTTTATTTTCCATTAAAATCGACCTGAATGAGGGAAAACAAATTATTTCCCCCAAAAATCAGACCTTCTCCATAAATTAGGGCTCCAAAACCATTTCATCCATGAAGAGAATGTCAAATTCCACAATCGAGGGAGATTTCTGCTATTGTGGGTTGAGATCTTCTTTAAGATGTTCATGGACTTCATACAATCCGGGAAGAAGGTTTCGTGGATGCCGAAATTGGGGTGTATGTTTCCCATTCTCATTCTCCTCCAAATTTCTTTGAATTTGTTTGGCCATTCCATGCACTTTATTGATAAATTTTCTGTTGTGAGTTGTAGAGTGATGGATGCAATTACTTTTCATGGTTTGACCCTCCAATGAATGCTCGAGCTACAAGATTGCTAATACAAATACGTGAAGATAATCGTGTGTTGCTTTAGAGGGTTGATGTTCTTCAAAAAGTTGAAGCCAAGGTGAAAAGACTGAAGATGATTTTGGTGCTGTCATGGGTGATTTTTCTAGTAGTTTGGTTATCAGGAGAGTTGGGGGTGAGTGTTTGGAGTTCATGTTGGGAGATTATGCTTAATTAGTTTGGTTATGTTGTAGCTGTGTTGGTTAATTTGTAGTTGTGTTGTATGTGTTGGATTTTGTTGCTTAATGAGCTTGGATATTGGTTAGTTTGTAGTTATTTTGTAGCTGTGTTGGTTAGTTTGTGGATATGAAGATTTTGTTTACCTAATATCAATTTAGTCCTATTGCAGTTATAATTGAATGTTTAAAAATTGAATTACAAGGTTGAAGTGAATCAGTGGTTTAAAAATCTATGGGCAGCTGTTGGCAGTATCTCACTCACAGCTTTTATCAACCCCTTTTGCTTATCACTAATAATGGTCCATTTATCAGGTTCTTAGATATGAAGATCAACCACCAATAGCTTCAAAAACCAGTCCCAGGTCTCCCAACACTCTCTACTTACAACAGCATATGCAAATGGAAAACTACAGTTATTTGGATCTACCCCTACTGCACATAACAGTACCCCACTATGAGGTCCTTTCAAGAATGTACCATCTAACCCAATTACAGGCCTACAACCTGTAATGAACCCCGGTTATAAAGCCCCCAAGCACATGTAAAACCTGTCAAAAATAGGTTGTTCTGCCACATGTTCAACACCCATAACTACAGTTGACCTAGGGTTAGTTCTCCTAACCTCATCAGCATAAGCCCAAATAAGAGAATACTGCTCAGCTGATGTTCCTTCATGTTTTTTAAGTGCCATTTGCTTACACTTGTAAGCTTCCAAAAATTGACATGACATCTTACCTCAGACACTACATCTTCTCTAAATGCATGCACATTTCTTTTTTTTTATCACTTTTGAATTGGTATCCATACCTACCAGCTAACCACCTAGACTTCATGTTCTTAACATTATAAGTAGGGGCACACGTGTGGTCTGAAATGTAGGTTCTAATCTCCCAAGAGTTTTCACCCTACCTTTTCAAAGCATGCATCCTCCATGGACAATCCTCATCTTCACAAACTGCATAAATTCAATGGCCATCACTCCTAGGAAAACTGACACTCCTACCCTCTCTAATGGCATGAGACTCAACAGCTTCTCTAAACTCTTTTTTGGTGCTGAAAATCATTCCTAGAAGAAAGGTTGGATTGTATTTTTGGATTTCCCTAAAAAAAGATGACCTACCCTCAACCCTCCTACCATCATCATCAGAAGAAACAACACTACATAAATCATCTTCACTACCTAGTATGTCCTCATCACCCCACTCTAACTCATCCTCCCTCTGTTCAGAACCTTGCCCTTCAACATCTTTATCTATGTATTGGCTAAACAATGTCATCATCAATGTCTTCTTCAGACAGTGAATAAAGGTCATCATCACTATCTTCAATGTTGTCATCTTCACTCACCAATTTCTCTTTACCCTTCCTATTCACTTCCCTATCATTTCTCCTTCCCACAACCTCATCTACAATGTAAACTTCTAACTGATTTACCTCATCTTCACAGCAATTCTTAAAGTCATCATCACACTTGAATTCAAAGAACTCATCGTTGCCATCTTTTTTACCAAATAAGGAAATACAGTGTGTATTACCTATGTAAGAAGAAAGATCCTTCAACCCTTTTAGGGTGAGAGTTTTACCCTCAACATAGTCAAATTTAAATACATCACCCCCTACATACTCACTAGTATAACTACACATCTGTCCCCCAAATTTCAGACATAAGGTATATAAATTTTTATTTGACCCTGTAATTGACAAAAAAACATGCATTAAATTATTGTATATCTATTTATTCTAAGCTTAAATAATGAAAAAGAAGCATATAGGTCCCCACATGTACCTCAATTGTATTCTACTCAAAAGAATCTTATTTTTCAATGTTAAAAAACAAAAAAAAAGTCACTGTCATCACGCCACAAATACAACCCAACATTAAATATATATATATATATATATAACAACACCCCAAATATTAAATATGCAGACTCCAACTCCAACTCCAAACCAAAACAATAAAACAATAAAGTATACTTATAATATACCCCCACAAAGTGCACCTTCGATTTCAAGCATAAAATAATCAATGAATAAAGTAATCAACATTGCACATATAACCCACACAAATCGAAGATAGAAAGCATAAAAATCACAGTAAACAACATGCATTACTCATTCACTTCACCCATTTAAATAGCGCACACAACTCTACGAATTTTAACATAGCCTAAACCCTAAAACACAAAATACTTACCATAATCGGGGGGAGGATCATTGTTCCTGGCTGTGTCTCTAAATCTCATCGTCGAATCAGAAGTTCTTGAAAGATTTTAGTGAGGAATTGTGGGATTAGGGTTTGGTTTGAAATGGAAAAGGGGATTTTCTCATCTTCCCGTTTTTTTTTTCTAAGTGTTTGAGTTCAGTGTGAGTAGGATTATTACTTGGACATCCCTATCTGACGTGGAACCAAAAAAAATCAGAAATCAAAATCCACGTCTGAAAAAACTGGACACGTCATCAAGTTACTTGCTGTAGGAGGTGACGGGGTATTTTCGGCAAAAAAATGAAACCTACGAGATAGTTTTAAAAACTGGTAAAATTAAAGGACCGGAACGTAAAAGTGGTATATATAGGGGGTATTTTTGCCATTTTTCCCTATATATACATAATATGTAGTAGTTACTTGATGATTAACTTAATTAACTTAGATGCACAATTACCTTTTCTAAAAGTTATTCCAAATCATTCAAATGTTTAATTTAATTCATAACTTTAAAACTGACTATAAAACTTTCAAAGATAGTTGTGTCTAATTAAGATTTTCCAATAATTTTAATGAACAATTGAACTAGTATCTAAGACAAGCTTCATACTTTGTAGGAAATATGAGCGAATGACACGAATAAGGAGAAGTAAGACAACAAACTTTTGCCAGGACAGTCGATATCAAAGGTGGGGGGTAAAATCCTATCAAATAAATGTGTTTCTAATTGTACAATTTGCTAAGTGAAACTTATTGCATTATGTGGCTTTAAATTCAGTAATCAAGTGAAGTCGATTTCGAGTTGAACGTCATTATTATATGATTGTTTTTCGAGTAAATTATATATTATCAAAGGTTAATGATTTCAAGGGATACAAATGCGACTGGTTTTAAATGAAGAAAGGTTGGGATAATACTCGTACAAGAGAGGTTTCTTTAGAAACCGTTACATGGCAAAAGATTTGTTTTATCTATTTGAATTTGTCATGAATTATATGAACCTACGTGAACGTGATTAATGTGTACTATGTGTTATGTGAGAACCATTATGTGAAATGTAACTGTGCATGCGCTTTCATGCTAAGTAGGGTATTCTTTGGAAACCCAAAGACAGAGGGTATTCTTCGGAAACCCGACACGAGGGTGTAAAAACCCATAGGGTCGGCTTGGGGCTCAGATAGATTTTCTTCGGATATCTATCCAAGACAGTTTTCATGGGACTACTCGGGAGTCTGCAATGTGTAATACGTATATGTATATGATATGAATATAATAATATATGCCCCTATCACAGTACAGGTCGACCCACTGAGTGTTTTCTGGCACTCACCCCTATGTGTAAAAATATTTTCAGCTTAAAGTATCCAGGACGTGGCGTGCGAGCAGTGAATGCCGGTAGCCGATATTATTAAGGTCATAGAAGATTTTAATAAAGAGTTTTATTTTACAAATTCCAAATATGTTTATTTATGTAAATGTTTATTTTATCGCTTTTTTCAATGTATTAAAAATGTGTCTATAAAGAAAGAAATTTCAAGAAAATCGTTTCCGCTGCATTTTCCAAAAATTCGTGTTTCATAACAATGTTTTATGGGAAAATATTTCCCAGTTATTCCTGATTTTATTTATCTTTATTATATTTGAAAGGGGAAATTTCTAATGTAAACTAACGCCCAAGTGAGATTTTATTCTTTAAAGAAACGGGGCGTTACTGATGCTTCATCTGAGGGTAAATCCTCAAATTGATACACCTGTATAAGATCTTGATAATAGACAGCTTCCTCAAGTTCGGGTGTTGCCTTGAACTATCTAATTCCTCGTTTTTTTGATTTTTCGGATAATCCGTTGAGATATGCCCTCTTGCTCCACATGTCCAGCAATTACAGTCTTTAAAATTGTCCACCAATTACAGTCTTTAAAACTTTCATTAGCTCTGGTGTGAGCCCGTCTGAAAGTTCTCCTTCATGTAGTTCTGCTGGAACTTCCTTGAATTGAGCCTGATGAAGAGACTCTACCCTGTTTGGTGCTGGTCTTTGCCCTGATTTGTAACTCCGGGCCTTTTGTTTTGACCACACTCTTCTGGGTCTCCATGAAGACCAACGACTGATCACTACACCAAAAACGCTTAAAGACAACAATTCTAAAGTGTTGTTGTTCTGGGTATAAGAATGTAGTCTATGTCACTGTTGTCGAAGAGGGGCGGCCAAAGACAACACTTCAAAAGTGTTGTTGATTACTCATAGACAACACTTTGAAAGTGTTGTTGATATATGCCAAATGTTATCTTTTACATAGAAAAATCGAACATAGACAACACTTTGGAAGTGTTGTTATTCTCGTCGTTAGACAACACTTTGGAAACATTTACATAGAAAAATCGAACATAGACAACACTTTGGAAGTGTTGTTATTCTCGTCGTTAGACAACACTTTGGAAACATTTACATAGAAAAATCGAACATAGACAACACTTTGGAAGTGTTGTTATTCTCACCACTGGGATTTGAACCCTTGTCCACCACCACTGGGATTTGAACCCTTGTCCGCCACCACTAGGATTTGAACCCTTGTCCACATATATGAAAGCAACTCAAGTACCACTAGACCAAAGATGTACATTGATTTATTTATTATCTAATATATATATATATATATAAAGTGAAAAAGATAGATCTCCAATTTTCTTATTTTTTCCACGCGGAGTTTGACTGACTCGTTTGCTTTTATAAAAGGTTCGCCTCATAATGAATTATATTATCCACCAAAAATTAGTACATCAACCTATCACCATTCAAAAGAATAAATATGAATAAACAATAATTTACTCTCAATATCAATGATTAAATAATATCAATAAAAAAAGATCTCACCAATTTTTAAGTTAAATATTAGTATATTCCTCAAATATAATTATAATACTTAATTATTAATAAATATTTGAACAGGTATGACATCAATTTCAATATAAATTAATTTCATTATACAAAATTAATTTCTTAAGAATTTAAAAATAAAGCAAAGTTAAAGTAGTAATCATAATAATAATATAAAAAAATAACGATAAAATTATATATTAACATTATTAATATATAATCATAATTATTAAATATTAACAGTTATTTTGGAAAATGTAAGACATCATTTGTATATCAATTTACCACATTTCAAAAATGATTACTTATAATTAAAAGATAACACTTTTCTAGTGTTTCCATAATAAAAAGAGTATGCTTAAAGACAACACTTGTAAGAAATGTTGTTATTATCTAAGAAATGGAGCTCAAACACAACACTTCTCTAAAATTGTTGTCATTGACAGAAAAAAACACGCCCAAAGACAACACTTCTCTAAAAGTGTTGTCATTGGCAGAAAAAAATACGCCCAAAGACAACACTTCTATAAAAGTGTTGTCATTAGCAGAAAAAAACACGCCCAAAGACAACACTTCTCTAAAAGTGTTGTCATTAGCAGAAAAAAATACGTCCAAAGACAACACTTCTCTAAAAGTGTTGTCATTGGCAGAAAAAAATATGCCCAAAGACAACACTTCTCTAAAAGTGTTGTCGTTGGCAGAAAAAAACACGCCCAAAGACATCGCTTCTCTAAAAGTGTTGTCATTGGCACAAAAAAACACGCCCAAAGACAACACTTTCGTAAAATTGTTGTTAAAGTGATGTCTTTGAGTAAAAAAAAAAATCTTTCTCAACACTTTAAGCAAAAAGTGTTGTAAATTTCAAAACCACAACAATTTATGCTTAAAAATGTTGTCGTTGTGGTGTTGTCTTTGACCTTTTTTGTTGTAGTGGATTCTCTTGTTGTTGCTTCCACAGTGGTATGGATGGCTCCGTTGTTTCTTCTTTTTATGCCTCTGTGGTTGACCTCCAACGACTATTGGGATGTCATTATCTTCGCAACATAAGGGAACCATTTTATTGATTCCTCGCAGTCTCTTGTAGTTCTTGTAAAGTGTTGCTTGATGACACCATTCAGATAACTTGGCCTTAAGACATTCTTATGGCCACTGTATCTAAGTCATCTGGACTCTTGTATAATTCTCTAATCAACATTTCTATCCAGGGACTTGGTATCTTCGCAAAGAATAGTTGTGAAGCCTCTTTGTCTTCCACCTTGGACTTCCATTGGTATTCTGTGAATAACTTGATATATTCGTCAATATGACAAATATCATGCAACTCAAGGCTGTAGAGGGCTTGTTTGTATCTTTTTCTTTTTTCTTCTTCCAGTCCCTCAAAATAGTCTATGCCGATAAAATGGATTTTGAATAATTTTGTCATATTATCGACAATTCCTTTCAATGACTCACCAGTTGTAACGTTGTTTTTCATTTCTGGTGTTGTCAAGTCCCATGCGATCTTTACAGATCCTTCAAGACTTATCTCGAGGAGTAAGATGAATCCTTTCTTTGTAAGATCGAGGGTTCCTACTGCAATCCTCATAGCCAATGTCCAATCATATATAAGGACTTCACAGTTCTTGAAATCTGGAATATCCAAATTTAGCATCAACCCATAAGGATGTATTGGGTCGAGTTGAGACTTTCCATAAGGCGTATTGTAAAGATTCGGCCTTTTGGAACGTGGTCGAGTTCCTGTGACAATAGGATCTCCTCTTGTGGTGAAATCCCCCATGTGGGGCATTGGTTCGTTCACATGATGTGATCCTGAACTCTCTGCAACGTTGGGATCAACTAGTGGTCTTTGATGTTGGTCACGAGTAACCAAAGCTGATCCATCTCCAGCATTCATCTTTAGATCCACAATTCCTAATCCCACGAAGGATTCGGCAAGGTCATATAGATCCTCTAGATTTATCTTCTCCAAATCCATCACATGTTTATGACGGATTTTCCTTTGATGATGGCAATTAGTTTTTCATCATCAGTCATGCGTCGTACAACTTCGGTTGGTTTCCCATCTTGGTGTAAATAGGGAACTGTCCTGAAATCTAAACGTCTCCTTCCTCCGGATGAACTTGGTCTATTCTCCAAATTCTTGACTCGCTCTTGAATATCATAAATGATTTCAACAGTTTCCTTCTGATTTTTTATCATCGTCTCCATTTTTAATTCATAATTTTTCAAGTTTTTTTTAGTATATTTAATTTAAGTGACTGATGATATTGGTTTGTAACACAGATGATTAAAAAAAAATGTTTCAACTAGAAATGTTGTGTATAAAAAAAGTTTTTTAAAAAACTTACAAACTTTGTAGGTAAAATATCCAATTTTGATTTGAAGATCATGATTGATACTTTTGTTTTTAGTATGAATCATAGATTAGTGAATTGGATGTGTATAATATCGATATGTTGCTGTGAATTGAATTACCTTAAACAAATTTAGATTTTCATAATTATTAAATATTCAAAAAAACTTGTGTCAGATGGTCTCACGAATAATTTCGGCTAGACGGATCATTTTTTGTCCATGGATCAAACTCATATCCATTAACTTATATGTGAATTAGGAAGTTTTGGTTGTGGGTCAACCCGTCGGATCATACACAAGACTCACTCTTAAATATTATATTGTCTTATATATACTAAAATTACTTATATATATATATATATTATCAAATAATTATAATATTTACCAATATTATATCACAGATCGCGCATCGCACGGGTGTGAGTAATAGTTATACTATCAAATTGAAATATTAAACTATATGTGGTCAAAAAAAAAAAATTACTAAACTTATATCTAGTTTAATCCATTAAATCATGAAAGATTTTTTTTTTTTTTGATGCTCTTAAATAACAAAAGTACTATTGTGAGAAAGAGAAAACTACCTTAAATCTCTTATTTTTTCATATATGAGGAAAAAAATTGAAAGAATATCCCAAAATAAATATTCAATTTTCAAATAACGGGTTTATTGCGCGAAACACCCTCGTGTTTTAAAAATTCTGCGTCAGTCCCCCCTGTGATAAGGAAATTGCAACTTAAACACGTGTGATAACAAAAACTCGACACACGCCCCACACAACTTAACGGGTGTTAACGCTGTGATATTTTTCCATCTTCTTTCCCGTTATGTCCCTCATATACCCTAATAGAGGACTGTAAGAAATTTTAGGGCTAGAAAGGGTTTCTCCCACCAGCCACCACCACCCACCGCCCTCTTCCCCCACCACCCCTTCCCCTCTCCTTTCATCTCTCTCTGAAGGAGGAGGCTGGCGTATTAATGGAGTTTGGAGTTCTTCTTCTTTATTTGCTTCTGCCTTTCCAAGGTAGCATATTAATGGTGTTTGGGGCTTCCCCTTTATTCATAGTGCCGCTTCTCTTTATCGCTGCTCCAGCTAACCATATCATCCTCCTTCCTGGGGTTTCTGTCAAGGAGTATGTGCGTCGCCGCCAGATCTCCATTGCTTAGCCGCCGTTGCTCAACCGTTGGGGGGTTCGATGCAGCGCTGCCGCTGATTTTATCTCTGCCCTGGTCTGGTTCGGCCGTCGCTGCTGTCGTGGTATCATTTTCGACCAGCCCTGGTATCATTTCCGACCAGCCCTGGTCTGGTTCGGCCGTCGCTGCTGTCGTGGCAGCAGATGGCCGTTGGTATGGCGGCAGCGGTGTGGTTGTTGAGGTGGATGATTGGTGTGTATGTGCGTGCGCTCCTCAAGGTCATCTCCATACAAGATCTCATCCTCGCCTCCAAATCTAACCCACAGTCGGTCTCCCTCGACTTCCTTCGCCGTCTATCTCAGAGGCTCAGCCTGAACCGCGGCTCCACCGCAAAACTCCGAAACTACCCCGACATCGTCGGCGTCCGTCGCCGACAGCACCGGAAGCGGTGGCGGCTGAAATGGAGGGGAACAGGGCCTGTGCAGGGAGGGGGTTTGGGAGTTAGGGATTGGGTTTGGGTTTGGGAATTTGATTATTTCCAGGGGCCCTTTTGCAATTTCTCAGTTTTTACTTATTTAATTTTCAGCCCTTCATCCTCTACCTTATTGCATTTTAGCCCCTGCAGAATTTAATGATTTAATTTCAGCAATTTGAAGCTTTGTTGTAGAGGAATTAAGCTTTCATATTAGTATATACTAATTTAGGTCCTAATTTTTTTTAGATTTGAAATTAGTAGATACTAATTTAAATGATGTTTTTTTTTAAAAAAATTATATGATTATAAGTATTTTTACATGCACATACATATATAAGACCATCTCCAACAGTGTACATGATTTTGCTGTTAATCTAACACTATTTTTATGTAATAACTGCCAATGATCTCCAACAGTTTGTACTATTCTCTGCACCAAAAAAGAATATTCCATAATATTCTTTATTAATTAATTTTTTAACATTTCATTTATTATTAATATATTATTGTTAAGTAATTTATTTTTATCTTTATTATTTTAAAGATGTAAAAAATTATATATGTTTAGATCTAATTTAATATAATATTTTAGCTAATTTCTTGTTTTTTACATTAATTAAGTCTTATAAAATAGTTTAAATTAAATAAAAATAATTTAAAATAAAAACGTGAGTCACTAATCAATAATATTACAATAATAAAATACATCTTCGATATCTGGTGGTGGCATTATTGTTGCTTCCAGAGCATCAAGATTTCGTTCATCTTCAACAATTTTTGATAATAGGTACCTAATAAGGATATAAATAAATTTTTATAATATATGTACCTAATTTTATAATATTCAATAAGAATATCAATAGATAAACAAATATTTTAGTCAATTCATTTCAGATATATGTTCATCCTCTAATTTAGATATATTCACATCCTCAATAATATCCATAACTTTCAATATGTATTCAATATGAATATATTCATTAATCTAGTTCAGATATATCTACATCCTTAATAAATTCTATAATATTATTCAATATCGATATTGTACAAATATTTTCATAAATTTAGTTTAGATATATCTCAATCTTAATAATATCAGATGTAGTTTCATATTTAGGAAAATCATTGTATTTTTTAATTTATGAATAATTTGTTGTTCCATTATTGTATACAAATTTAATATCAAAAGTACTTTAATATTTAGATATTATATACATCATATTAATATATATGATTTTGTATTATATTTTTAATTTTATGGTAAACATCAAATAATTATAGCAACACTTAATATAAAAATAAAGGAAAAAAATGAATAAAAAGTAAATATAATAAAAAAAGAAACTAAAAAACAAATAAAATAAGAAGAGAAAATGAATGAAAATAAAAGGAAATAATTAAAATAAAAAAAGAAAAAAAATTAGTTGACGCAGCATGTTGACCTGTGGAAAGTTGGCGCAAAACTGACGATTGAGATAAGTTGGCGCAGAATTGCAGATCACTGTTGGAGATGGAAAACAGGCGCTATCACAATGTGATAGCGCGCTGTTGGAGATGCTCTAAGCAAAAGTAAGGAGGAAAAGGGTAAATAAGTATTTTTACATGCAAATAACAGACAAAAAGAAGGAAAAATCGCACTCCAGGCGCGTCCAGTAGCCGTCAAGTCTAACAAAATTGGGTGTTTCGCGTCGAATTTATGAAATCCCAAGTGTTTTTCCTGCAATTTCTTTAACACAAGGGGGTTTCGTGCGAATTTCGATAACACGAGGGGTTGGTAGGATTTACCCTTCAAATAACTTATATAATTACGGGAATTGTAGTTTTTTTTTTTTTTTGGGCAAATAAAATAATTTATTTTGTTATTCTTTCCTCCACTATTGAAATTTCACATTAAAACATTTTTTTTTATTCATTCCCATAAAATAAAATAAAATATCATTTTCGTTAAAAAGATCATCCTCATTATAAATTGTAATTCTGCATTTCATAATCACATATTGAATGTCTCTATATTGTTGCAATTAGTAACAACAAACTTGAATTCTTTTAACATTGGAAATTAATATATATATATATTGACTTGAGACATGATTTGTATATTGCAACATGTTTAGATAAATAAAAAAAGTTGGTATGGTCATAATGTATTTACAAATTTGGAAGAGTTTTTATAAACAAAGTTCGTAATTTTATTACTAGTCTATTTATATATAAAAGGAGGACATTTGGCAAAATTGTAAATTTTGCCACTTTCCCTCCTAAAAATGTCAAATCAAGATTTTAGTTAATAAAAAATTTGTAAAAACTATTAGTATTTTAAAGGGAATTAATTATATTATGTTGTAATATTTTCAATTAACTTATAATAATAATAATAATAATAATAATAATAATAATAATAATAATAATATTATTATTATTATTATTATTATTATTATTATTATTATTATTATTATTATTATTATTATTATTATTATTATAGATCATCATCATCATCATCATCATCATCATCATTATTGTTGTTGTTGATAAATAATGTTTAATGTTGAACAATAATTTAATTCTTTTGTGTTAACTATCATTACTTAATGTCTAAAATTATTCACATTCTCATTTAAAATTAAAGAAATTTTAAGATATTTTTGTAATTTTGAAAAAATTGTTGTATATAAGTAAATATTTCAAAATTTATATTGTTGATTGATCAATTTTGACCAATTCCAAAAATCATTAGCTTATCAAATTATTTATTAAACTAAGAAAAATATTCAACAAAGGATAAAAACAACTAGAATGTAAGTTTTCAAAATATTAAATTTCTTTTTTTTTTTTGCTAACTTTAATTATTTAATGTTTATAATGATTCATATTATCAGTTTTAAAGTTAAATATATTCTAAAATATATTTTGTAATTATGAAAATGTTGTATATAAATAAATATTTCAAGACTTATATTGTTAATTTGTCACTTTTAACTAATTTCGAAAATCATTGACTTATTAAATTATCCATATCAAGCCATGAAAAAAATTCAATGAAAAATAAAAACAAATAGAATGTAAGCTTTCAAGTTGTTAATCTTTTTTTTTTTTTGTTAACTAAAGTTACTTAATGTTTATAATTATTCATATTATCAATTTTAAAATTAAAATAAATTTTAAGATAGTTTCTGTAATTATGATAAATTTTGTACATAAATAAAGATTCAAAATTTATACTGTTAAATGGTCATTTTTAACTAACTTCATCATTGACTTATCAAATTATCTATCGAGCCAACGACCATAAATTTTTTTCAAAAAACAAATAAATAGAATATAAGCTTTCAATTTCGTTGTTTAGATTATTTATAATTTTGTATTCCAACCTTTTAATATTGTCAAATACAATGTAAAATAACATATATTGTATTATTAGAATTTAAAATAACACGTCCCAAGAAAACGAATGCACAGGGAAGTTTGAGAAACACACGAGAGATCGGGCCAACCAAATTCTACTTTTTTCAACTAAAACTCTACTTTACCCAATAATTATTTGTAAATAATAAAATATAACTTTAAAAATTAATAAATATATGGTAAATATATTTCTATATCATACAATATTTGGAATAATGAAAGATATATAAATAACTTTTAATATAACTATCTGAATAAATAATAAACCGAATTTTTCAATATGGTATCGATATGAGATTTTCGATACGGTATACTTATCCGACCAACCTCTACTTGCTTCATGTTTGGTGAATATGGTGCGTTAGACCCTTTCATCTTTTAGCTTTTATTTTTCCAACCAACCTCCCTCTATAAATTGGAGTCGGAATGACGTCATACTCTTTATGATATGTTTAATTCCTACTTGATACAATTTCTATAGTTCTCATTATGTCAACGTATATATTTATTTGTAATGGAATATAGTAAGACTGATTTGATGTCATGATGGATCTGTTTAAACCATCATTGTATTGGGTTCAGATGAAAATGTTAATATTGGACGTAATGATTCAATTCTCTCGTTATATGGAATTCGTAATTGATTGATATCCTAGATTTTGACACGTCAGCAATGGACAAATATTAATTAATGTATCCATGATTGGTATGGTTGCAGGACTTGTATTGAGGTTGTCCTGTTATTCTATCAAATGTGAACACGTTAATATGTGTTTATTGTTGATGTGTCAGATATTCAATATATATAACAATTAATTTCACTTCCATATAATCAAGAAATGATATTATTACAAGTCAGTAGTGGATTTATTAAGAGCACAAAAACTCATGTGCAACCATCGGATCGTTTGATGGTTGCACTTATTGTAGAAACAGACATTATTAGTTGAAAAAAACATGCTTGAAATATATATATTAAAAAAAAACATACTCATAAAACACATATTTATGGTTGAAAAAAACATACAACTATAAAAGATATACTTATATCTCATCGCATGTGAAACGATTTTACAAGAGACCAACTTTGTTAAGAGTTTTTCATCATGAACATTTTAACATTTTATGACTAATTTCATGGATAATAACAAAAAAAGGGAATTTGGGTTTGAAAATGAAGAGTTGGGTAAATATTGACTCTTACCTAACGAATTGAATTTTTGAGCTTGAAACTATTTTATAACGTCCAATTCACGATAGATTAATAGCAAATGCATGTATTTTATAAAGGGAAAGCAGTTGGGTTTCACAATATACCTTAATTGCTATATATATATATTAATTAGTCCTAGCTAGACTCCTACTCATAAAAGATTAAAATATGCAAAGTGGGAGAAAACTATATATTGTGAACATTTTCCAACCATTCTGTCAACACTATAAAGAATTTGAGAAATTTTAGCCATTCCAAGCATTTTAAATAAATTATATATATCCTACAAATAAGGAAAGTACTGCTGAGATGGGGAGTGAAAATGGTGAGTATTATTTATATGAAACCGTTTTACGAATCATTTTACGTAAGATGAGTCAACCTAAATTTTCACGAATCATTAATTTGTTTAGGGATAATTGATATCATATTTAAGAGTTAGTCTCCTGTGCAACTGGTGTACATACAATTCGGGTCGGGTCCAGGTCGACCCGGATCCGCGCACTTTTTTTTTAAAATTTTTTTTAATTTTATTTTTTCGCTTCAAACTGTTACCTTTATGTTGTATGGGTGTGACCTTTATGTTATATAAGTGTGACCTTTATGTAAAAATGTAATGACCTTTATATACTCTAACTTAGAAAAAAAGGAAGAATTTTACACTCTGAAGGTTATAATATTTGTACATAAAGGTCACAAGAATTGTACACAAAGGTCACAACAATACAGTATAAAGGTCTCAATCTGAGCGAAAAAACCTGAAAATCTTCATTTTTTTCTAAGTTACTGAACATAAAGGTCATAACATTTATATATAAAGGTCACACTTATATAACATAAAGGTCACATCCTTACAACATAAAGGTAACAGACTGAAGCGAAAAAAAAACCCAGGTGACCCAGGTGCGCGGATCTGGGTCGGGCACCCCAGTTGCACCAATCCAGATCCGTGCACCTGGTGCACAGGAGCATTTGTGCATATTTAATATAAATATAACTAAAAAAGTTTCACTATTAAAGATGCATGTATATATATAATATGTATTTAGTGTAAAATTATATGTCATCCTAAGTACTTTTTAATATTCGTAAGTGTCCCGTCAACAAATTTTTTTATTTAGAACTTTACTATTTAATCCATTTTTAATAATATAAATATTGTGTTAGTTTATTCTCACTTTATTGATCTTAATTAAATTATTTTTTATTGAATAATTTCTTAAATACCAACAATAGATATCTAAACAATAATTTCAATAATAAAATATTAATTTGCATGGGGATTATTTATATCATACTCCCTCCGTCCCTGCTAACTTTGCCTACTTTCCATTTTTGTTTGTCCCATCTTATTTTGTCAGCCCAAAAATGGCAAAGAAAAATTTACTCCCTTACCCCTCCATTTCTTTCATTTTACAACTTTTGCACTCAAAAAACACACATTAATTACAAAATTGTCACTCAAAAACATTAAAATAACACATCACATCAAAGTCAACAGTTTTTTCTTAGGCTCCGTGCCGGTCAAACGTAGACAAAGTTACCCGGGACGGAGGTAGTAGTTATTATAAATTAATAAATAAATATAACACTATTAAGGATGTGTATATATACATATATGTATGTAATATATATTTAGTCTGAATTATATATCATCCTAAATATTAATTTTTTAAATTATAAATATCTCATAATCAAATAAAATTTTCGTCTTTTACTTTACACTTAGGACTTTGTATATTTTTATGTGAGAGTGCACGTTTTGAATTTAGAGATAGCTCAGCTGATTATCTAAATTATATGCTTAGTTTCTAATTATATTGTCATCATCATGATCACTACTACTACATTTTGATTTTGTGTTGAGCTTAAATTGTAATGATCAATGACGTGCTATATCAATTAATTTACGTGATACTTATAATGAAATACTTATATGTCATCTTCAATGTTAAGCGATATTAATTAAAGAAAAATCTAATACAATTTATTTTGAAATAAATGGTTGAAAATATATAATTGACAGAGTTTGCATCAAATTCCTAGAAAAAAATTTCTAATTTTATTGTATATTGTTTCTCTATATACATACTCACACACATGTATTTATTCTAAATAATTGAATTTGATTTTTAATTCATAATTTTTTAAGTTTTTTTTAGTATATATAATTTAAGTGACTGACGATATTAGTTTGTAACACAGATGATAAAAAAAATGTTTCAACTAGAAATGTTGTGTATAAGAAAGTTTTTTAAAAAACTTACAAACTTTGTAGGTAAAATATCCAATTTTGATTTGAAGATCATGATTGATACTTTTGTTTGTAGTATGAATCATAGATTAGTGAATTGTATGTGTATAATATCGATATATAGTTGTGAAGTGAAATACCTTAAAAAAAATTAGATTTTCGTAAATATTAAATATTCAAAAAAACTTCTGTTAGATGGTCTCACGGATAATTTCGGCTAGCCTGATCATTTTTGGTCTATGGATCAAATCCATATCCATTAACTTATAGTAGTATTTGAATTAGGAAGTTTTGGTTGTGGGTCAACCCGTCTTACGGATCATACACAAGACTCACTCTTAAATATTATATTGTCTTATATATACTAAAATTACTTACATATATATTATCAAATAATTATAATATTTACCAATATTAAATCACAGACCGCGCATCGCGCGGGTGTGAGTACTAGTTATTCTATCAAATTGAAATATTAAACTATATATCTGTGGTTCAAAAAAAGAATTACTAAACTTAATTATATCTAGTTTAATCCATTAAATCATGAAAGATTTTTTTTTTTTTTTGATGCTCTTAAATAACAAAAATAATATTGTGAGAAGGAGAAAACTACCTTAAATCTCTTATTTTTTCATAAATGAGGAAAAAAATTGAAAGAATATCCCAAAATAAATATTCAATTTTCAAATAACTTATATAATTACGGTAATTGTAGTTTTTTTTTATTTTGGCAAATAAAATAATTTATTTTGTTATTCTTTCCTCCACTATTGAAATTTCACATTAATACAATTTTTTATTCATTCCCATAAAATAAAATAAAATATCATTTTCGTTAAAAATATCATCTTCATTATAAATTGTAATCCTGCATTTCATAATCACCTATTGAATGTCTCTATATTGTTGCAATTAATATCAACAAACTTGAATTCTTTTAACATTGGAAATTTATATATATATATATATTGACTTGAGACATGATTTGTATATTGCAACATGTTTAGATAAATAAAAAAAGTTGGTATGGTCATACTGTATTTACAAATTTGGAAGAGTTTTTATAAACGAAGTTCGTAATTTTATTACTAGTTTAGATTACAAGGGTTCTCTTAAATATAAAGGTTCTCTTAATCTGTATGTATAGATACATTCAATAAATTAAGTTTGAGATGAATAATATAATATTTATGTGTGTGGGGTATTGTGGATTGTTTTGTGATTGCATCTCGACAATATATAACTTAAATGGGGAAGCTAATTCAAAAATTAGATATATATCTATTTAGCAAAATGTAGTAGAGATGCAAATGAGTCGAGCCATTTTCGAACTACTCGTGGCTCTTGATTCAATATTTCGAAACGAGCCGAACTCGAGCATGAACTTCAAGATCAAATACTATTCGAGCGAAACTCAAGTCTAAACATATTCGGTTCAAAAGTTTGCAAACTGATTTGTTAAACTGGCTCACGAACATGTTCGTTTAAGAAGTTCACAAATTTAGAGTTCATTTAAATAGTTTAGGAGTCTACTCGTTTAATGTTTGTTTATATATTATATAAGATAATAAAATTTAATTCATGAATATGATCTTAATGTGCAAACGAGTTCTCAAGTTCAAGCTTTAATTTTAACAAGTCGAACTCGAAATTGATGTTCAAGCTCAATATTAAAAATTTTAACGAATTTTTATCTAGTCGAACTAGAAAATGTTAAATCAATTCTAGCTCAGACTTATTTTCTAAATTCATATTGAATTCAAGCCGAACTTAAGCCGAATTCGAATCTGCTGATATTCGGCTAAATTCGACTCGTTACATTCCCTAGCTACAGGGCCGGTCCTGAGCTAGGGCGAGAAGGTCGACCGCCTAGGGCCCCATTTTTTAAGGGACCCCAAATTTTCATTCAATATTATATATATATATATATATACACAAATATAATTGTATTATGTTTAATAAACTCGATATAATATATAATTGATATAAATTTTTCTTTTTACTTTTTAAATTTTTTATTAGTGTTATTGTCATGTCAACTTACTTTACTTTCTTTTTTTGTTAGGATTTTTAAATTTAGACGTCATGTAATCATTACGACAACCACGTCAGCACAAAGAATAAAAACTTACTATACTAATATTGAATAGAACCCTAACTTACAGAAAGTAAAATGGATATTTTCCCTTCCATTATTGCTTCATGTTTGGTGAATATGGTGCGTTAGACCCTTTCATCTTTTAGCTTTTATTTTTCCAACCAACCTCCCTCTATAAATAATTGGAGTCGGAATGACGTCATACTCTTTATGATATGTTTAATTCCTACTTGATACAATTTCTGTAGTTCTCATTATGTCAACGTATTTATTTGTAATGGAATTGGGGCAGATGAATATAGTAAGACTGATTAATTTGATGTCATGATGGATCTGTTTAAACCATCATTGTATTGGGTTAACATGAAAAGGTTAACATGGCCCGTAATGATTCAATTCCCTCGTTGCATGGAAATCGTAATTAATTGATATGCTAGATTTTGACACGTCAGCAGTGGACAAATATTAATTAATGTATCCACGGTTGGTATGGTTGCAGGACTTGTATTGAGGTTGTCCTGTTATTCTATCCAATGTGAACACGTTAATATGTGTTTATTGTTGATGTGTCAGATATTCAATATGTATAACAATTAATTTCACTTCCATATAATCAAGAAATGATATTATTACAAGTCAGTAGTGGATTTATTAAGAGCACAAAAACTCATGTGCAACCATCGGATCGTTTGACGGTTGCACTTATTGTAGAAAAAGACATTATTAGTTGAAAAAGACATGCTTGAAATATATATATATAAAAAACATACTCATAAAACACATATTTATGGTTGAAAAAAACATACAACTATAAAATATATACTTATATCTCATCGCATGTAAAACGATTTTACAAGAGACCAACTTTGTTAAGAGTTTTTCATCATGAACATTTTAACATTTTATGACTAATTTTATGGATAATAATATAAAAAGGGAATTTGGGTTTGAAAATGAAGAGTTGGCTAAATATTGACTCTTACCTAACGAATTGAATTTTTGAGCTTGAAACTATTTTATAACGTCCAATTCACAATTGATTAATAGCAAATGCATGCATTTTATAAAGGGAAAGCAGTTGGGTTTCACAATATACCTTAATTGCTATATATATATTAGTCCTAGCTAGACTCCTACTCATAAAAGATTAAAATATGCAAAGTGGGAGAAAACTATATACTGTAAACATTTTCCAAACATTCTGTCAACACTATAAAGAATTTAAGAAATTTTAGCCATTCCAAGCATTTTAATTATAAATTATATATATCCTACAAATAAGGAAAGTACTGATGAGATGGGGAGTGAAAATGGTGAGTATTATTTATGTGAAACCGTTTCACGAATCATTTTATGTAAGATGAGTCAACCTACAACTCATACTTCACAATTCACATACTATAAATTTATGTAAATTGGTTGGTTTAGTAGTTAAAAAAAATTCATCTCACTGAAATTGTTCATGAGACTGTCTCACATAATTTTTTATGAAAACTTCAAAGGACCATAATAAATAACAATTTGTAAAACTAGTGGTCTCAAAATGGATATGACCCAAATTACATCATCAATATATTAAAAAATTTCCAAAAAAGAAATTTGAGAAATAAATAAAAAAAATTATTAATATTAGTATTCATAAAAAAATACATAATTTTCCTTGAGAGAAAATACAAATATATTTATCAATTTATTTACATTAATCAAATAATTCCAAAAAAATTTGTTTTAGATTTTTGAAAGTAAATTATAAAAAAAAAAAAAAAAACCAACCTTCGTGTCTTTCATAAGCTCCAAAAGTTCATACAAACATCTTTTAAAACCATATAAATTAGATAATCTCGATCTTGAATATTAATGTTATTAATTTATTTAATACAAATTGACATAGACGTGCAAGTTTGTTCCTATGATCTTAATTAAATATACATGTGAATATGCAGGGTTTATATAAAAAGAATTTCAATATATATATATATATATATATATATATATATACACACAAATTTAATTGTATTATGTTTGATAAACTCGATATAATATATAATTGATATAAATTATTGTGGCCCTATTTTTATATAGTTCTTATATTTAAAATAGGCCGATTTATAATTAGATAAATCAAATGACAGTCAATATTTTTGCTATTATATCAAAATATTTGTCATGTAAGCAACCAAATAATCATTATTTGATTAATTAATGTAACCTTTCTAAATTAGATCTAGGTGTGTTTAATGGTAAAATAATACAAACAGTGCTATTGCATGTTATTAAATCATAAAAACAACACATCCAAACCAATTGTGATCACATTTTCAAATTCTTTTAATTTTATGCTTACATCTAATTTTTTATTGTTGTTTTGCTTCTCACAAATGTTGAAAATCTAGATATTTTCAATGATAAATTAAACTTATAATTGCGTTTACAATTTTGTTGTTGCATTTTTCCAACGTTTTAGATGGACAAAAAAAATATTGAAACTTTATCTATATACAAAAATTTTGAATGAAATATTTAGTTTTTTCAGTTTTTAAGTTAATTTTATTACTTGGATAAAAATATTTGTTCTTAATCCAAGGTACCCATTTTTTCTAATTCGTCGATGCCCCAAAATGTCAGGACCGGCCCTGCCTAGCTATGGGCTTTGAAGTCATTATTCCATTATTTAAAGATTCTACTCCCTGCCCGCGAATATAGCAATTTCAACTAAGTTCAAGATGATTATTTATTACATTCTAATATAGTTGTCTGCTACATAATGTTCATCTATTTATTTATCCTTTTGAAAATAATGACTCGATTAACGGTCGTTGCCGAATGGTGGTTAGGACTCATGCATGAATTACTTTGCACAAATTATAAAATCATTACCATTAATTAGTTTGGGATAAAATCACATTTGGTCCCATAACTATAGTCTTTTCCATAATTAGTCCCACAACTATTTACTTTTTTAATTTAGTCCCGTAACTTGAATAATTGCTCGATTTTGGTCCCAATGTCCCTGAAAATTTCAAATTTGACCAGAAAATTGTCATGTGACATCCATTTTGAAGGTTTCCGGTGAAAAATAATTACTCATTTAATAAAGATGATATTTTTTTAGAATCATAAAAATCAGTGCAATCCACTGTCTTACTTTTCAATGCAACACGGAAATTAGGTCTTCAAATTCCCCCAACCCCCTATACCCAAACCCAGCTCTACACCTCCTCTTTTCTATTCTCAATATTTATATCTAATTTCTAACCTAATTTAAGATATTAACAAGTAATTCACCCGCGTGCCTGAGATGTGCACTCTGCTTTTTATTATGGTAATAGAAACGATCTTCTAATAATATAATCAACATGTATAAATTGAAAGCTTATAAATCATCTTCCAATTATTTCAATACGTATATATATAATATATAAATTTAATTTAATTTTATATTTCTATCATTTTTTTAAGTTGTAATTTATAATATTAGAAAAAACATTATATGAAATGAAGTTTTAAGTGAAAGGAGTAGTATTGATTTAAATCATGATAATAATGAAAGTAAAAATGCTAATCTTGTTACTTCATATAAGTAAATGACATTACAAATAATAGTACAAATTATAGTTTATTTAAATGTAATTGAATAACCTCTAATATATTAATATACCGACATGATTAAAATTTCACATGATCATTTTAGAATTTGTTTTAATGTTTGGACCAATACAATAATCATCACATCTCATGTCATGTCATTATTTTTCATCGGAAACTCCCAAATTGGATGTCATATGACTATTTTCTGGCCAAATTTGAAAATTTTGACGATATTGGGATCAAAATAGAGCAATTATTTAAATTATGGGACCAAATTAAAAAAACAAATAGTTGTGGGACTAATTGTGAAAAAGACAATAGTTATGGGACCAAATGTGATTTTATCCCAATTAGTTTAAATATACAAATAAGTTAAAAGCAAGAGTAAATTAAAAATGGGTCATATCCATTTTTAAACCATTAATTTTAGGGTTTCTAAAATAGTACTCCTTTTAAATTTTAATTAACTGTTTCAATTTTAGTTTAATTTTAGTCAGAAATTTGATGTAGCTAGTTAGGAGTGACAATTTCCCTTTGGGAACTGTCTCTATTGGATACCAATGTTAAGAGGACAAGGATTCTTTGGTTAAATTGGGTAATAAAGCAGGGACAGTAATTCCATGTTTAGAAATTGTAGGAATATATGACCCAATTCAAAACCTGGAAGCTTTCCCCGTTAATATGACTAAATTTATGAATATTTCATACTCCCTCCGTCCCGGTTAAGTGTGCCGCGTTTGACCGGCACGAATACTAAGAAAAAACTGTTGACTTTGATATGATGTGTTATTTTAATGTTTTTGAGTGGTAATTTTGTAATTAATGTGTGCTTTTTGAGTGTAGAGTAGTAAAATGTTGACTTTTTTTGTTGCCATTTTTGGGCTGACAAAGTTAAGTGGGACGTCCAAAAACGGAAAGTAGGCAAACTTAACCGGGATGGAGGGAGTAATATTTAATGTTTGATTGATATTTATTCATTGAATATTGTTTTTAAAAAATTAATTTGTAGAAAATCAAGTTAGGAGAACTCAAATCCCCGCCAAAAATCCGCTCCCGAACCAATTAAGTCTGATAGGAGAGTGACTCTATCAACATTTTTGTCAGAATTAACAGAAAATATATATCCAACTTAATTCTTACCTACTGAAATTGAGACTAAAAAGGAATAAAAAAAGGGTGTTCAAAAAATGGAATGGGTCAAAGCTATATATATACTCAATTAGAGAAAGATGACTATTAAATGATATTTACTACATTAATAATTGGAAAAGGGTGCATGTATGGTCTATAAATAGGATAGATAAAGAAGTTAGATGAACCCATTCACATAACATAATAGATTCCTTGTAATCAAAAGTGCAAGAAATGAAAATGACAATGAAAATGGAGGGAGAAATAGTTTCAAAAGAAAGCATCAAACCTTCTTCACCAACACCACAAAACAAGAAAATCTACAAACTCTCTTTGTTCGATCAGATTGTTCCTCCCATCTTCGTCCCTCTCGTCCTCTACTTTCCGCCATCGAAAACTCACAGCCTCACCATTTCTCAGACCACTCAGAAGCTCAAGCTTTCTCTCTCTGAAACTCTCTCTCACTTTTATCCCTTGGCTGGAAGAATCAAGGACAGCCTCTCCATTGATTGCAATGACGAAGGTGTTCTTTTCATCGTCGCTAAGTTCGACTATCGCCTTTCTGATTTCCTCGAAAACCCTAACCCTATTGCCTGTCGTGATCACATTCCGAGTCAACTCAGCTGGGCCGAGCCGGGTCCCGGGTCCCACGTGGCCATGGTCCAGGTCAACCACTTCGCCTGTGGTGGCGTCGCCATTGGCTCCCTTTTCTTGCATAAGGTTGTGGATGGTGCGACCATTGGTACCTTCATGAAAGCGTGGGGTACAACCACCCGTGATGCTGGAGATCAGACCCTATTCTTCTCTGATTATTCAGCTCACTCTTTCTTCCCTCAGAATGAATCCATGCAGAGAGAATCCCACCTGTTTTCTGCCATGAGACAGTATTTCAAGTTTGGAAAGACTGTCATGAGACGATACGTGTTCGATTCATCAGCAATAGCAACACTTCGAGGCAAGATACGTTCAGATGAAAGCACGAAACGAGCCCCAACACGAGTCGAAACGGTGTCTGCTTATCTCTGGAAATGCTTCATGGCTGCTTCCCAGAGCAGTACTGATGAATCAACATCTGTCGTGACTCATGGTGTCAACATGAGGAGAAAGGCTGAAACCCCTCTTCCAGATGAGAGCTTCGGCAACTACGTGTGGCTCGTCCCGGCCTCAACCATAAACAACGATGAGAGTGGAGATCTGAGCCACTTGTTTAGTAAAGTGAGGAAGGCAATAAGCAAAGTGGATGTGGATTTCGTGAAGAGAATGGAGGGTGAAGATGGGTTTTCGGGGTATACCAAGAATCTTGAAGAGACGTGGAATGAGTTCCCAAAAGAGGCAGATTACTTAGCCATTTCAAGCTGGTGTAATTTTGGGCTTTACAATGTTGATTTTGGATGGGGAAGGGCTGTTTGGATGAGCAAATGTGATGGTGGGAGTGATGTGGAATGGCCCTTTATTAATGTGCTTTGGCTCATGGATACAAGAGATGGTGGTGGGATTGAAGCATGGTTAACTCTTGATGAACAAATCTTTTCCAACTTCTCTCGAATCGAAGAGCTTCATCGTCTTGCTTTGGTTGATCCTAGCCCATTGCAGATCATTGACGATTCTGAACCATTCAAGAAACCAGTTCTTGATCATGATCTTGATGCATTCAAGAAATCAGTTCTTGATCTTAATGTGGTCGATCCAAGTCCATTGCAGATAATCAAGGATTCTGATCCGTTCAAGAAATCAGTTCTGACTAATTAGTGGAGTACTATCTTCATCATGGATTTATGTCTTTCAATTGGATGATAAAGTCTTTCTTAATAAATTTTTTTCAAGATTTTCAATGACATGCAACTAGCTAAGCTTGTTTGAAGTTTGTCCTTGGAGGAAAAATGTCGGAACTAGTCTTTGGATTAAGACTGCATACGTGTGTGCAAGAATAATTTTCATTTTGGTTTTTTTATGTAACACAATTTCCATTTTTTACGATTAAGTATTTATTTTCCAATTTTTTGATCTGCTGTGTTTTAATTATTTTAAGTTTCTATCTTTTTTTATCGGGATTTTCAAAAAATTGATGATATGGGAGCTAGAAAATTTGAAGTGTCCTTAGAAACTTTGATGTGACATCCAAATTCCGTAGCCATGCTTTTGAAAATTAGTTTGATGAAAAAGGACAAAAAGTTAGAAAAAAAAATTAAAATATAGAAGACTAAATTGAAAAACAGATATTTAGTTGTCAAAAAATGAAAAATATTTTACATAAAATACCAAAATTGAAAAAACTCTATGAATATGAACTTCGATGGAGTATATTATATATTTTGTGCATTAATGTACTTACTTTATAATATTCCATCTACTGGTTTTTGATTTATATTAATTTAAGGTTCTAAAGATACATGAGATGTTCTATCACATTTTGTATTACATTTTTTATTTCAAAACAATCACCACAAGTCACGTGTATTTGGTGACATCATTATTTAAAATATGATGTTTATTAAATGTTATGAAACACAAAATATAGCACTAAATATAACATAGGACCCATTAAACCGTTCTAAAGATGTACTTGAAGATTTAAAAATAACCAATTTGAGATTTAAAAAATACAAATATATATTAATTAAAGACTACTTGTCATATCAAAAGTAATGCTTCTTTTATCATCATTCAATCTCTAGTAATTTAAAAATATTTTTAAGACAATGGTATGATTAAATATGATTGATGGTATGGACAAATATATATTACTTAATATGGCTAATAATTGCAAGATGAATATAGTAAATCTTCCATTGATAATTTTATTTATCAAATTCCGAACATATAATATAATTGCATTTGATGAGGACCTAGCTAAGGTCATACCGGCCGTAAGCAATATTAATGAGAATTCAATCTTAATTGGGGGGTGTCTTTCTCAAAAAACAATCTTAATTTTTTGGGTGTTCGATGTTTCACTTTGTAATTCATTCTATATTATAAATACAATGTATATTGATTACACTATATATATATATATATATATATATAAGGTTTGCACCATATATCATATATGTGATTCTGAATAAGAAATTATCATGACCACGTTTGACTATTACAAAAGGTAGGTCTTGTGTGAGACCGTCTCACGATCTTTTTTTGTGAGACGGGTCAATCAATAACCTGCACTTAGCAATTCATATGAAAATTTGTGGATATAGGTTCAATCCATGGGCAATAAAGATTCGTTTTACGGAAACTATCCATAAGTCCGTCTCACATGAGTTTTCGTGTATAAAATTATATTATTAATTACAGTAAGAAGCTCAACTACATTTAATTACATTCAAGTAGAACTCCATGCACTGAAATACTCATCTTATAGATCTAATTTTATAAGATGAGTAAGTCTCTTGTGAATCAGGTGCATGGATCTTAGATCCATGCACCCGGGTCGGATCCGGGTCGGGAGGACCGCACCCTTTTTTTTTTTTTTTTTCGCTCATGATTTTTGAAAAAAAATCACATACCAATAGTATATGTTAGACATACCTTTACGTTATGTTAGACATACCTTTAAGCTATGTTAAACATACCAGTCTGCCCAGATTCCATGCCTTATCTTTTTTTGGCTTGATTTTTGAATTTTGGCACATACCACTACGTTATGTTAAGCATACCTTTACGTTGTGTTAGACATACCTTTATGTATACTTAAACATACCTTTGTATATGTTAGGCATACCATTATATATAGTTAAGCATACCTTTATATATGTTAGACATACCTTTGTATATAGTTAGACCTACCTACACATGGTTGGTCTAACTATACACAAAGGTTGGTTTAACTATACACAAAGGTTGGTCTATTTGAGCGAATTCTGGATGAGCTTCAGGCCAAGTCTCCAGCGCGTGGGAGCGCGTGCATGCGCGTTTTTGGCGCGTGAACGGGTCGGGTCAGGTGCATGGATCTTAGATCCATAGATCCATGCACCTGACTCATAAAAGTTTTTGCCTTATAAGATAGATGGATCCATAAAATCTGTAATTTATAAAATAGAGGCGGGGTTGTGAAAATGTGCATGAGTTGTAAATAATCGAACTTCGTCTTACAAAATTCTATTTATAAATGATGATTCAATTATATAGGTTTTGAGAGTACCATATATATATATATATATATCCTTCAATTAAATATTCCATGTTTTCATCTCAGAAAACAAAAACAAAAAATAAAAACACTTACTCTTCCTATATTTTCCAATATAAAAATCAAATCTAATTATAATTCTAGCCCACGAATTTTCAAAATCCACCTGGGCCACAATTGAAAAAAGATTTCAGAATATTTTACAAATATTCTCTCACTCTCAATGGGCCGGCCCAAAGTTTTGGAAGGCCAGTTCAAAATCCACTCACATCACAATCTTCATCATGAATTCATTCGTTTTAATTGGATCATAAATTCTTTAATAGTAGGGCTTTTTTCTTTTCAAGATTTTTAATCACAGCTAAGCTAGTTTGTATGAAGTTTGTCCTTCGATGAAAATGTGTATACATTTGTATGCAAGTGAAATATTATAATTTCATGATTTATTATGAAGTATTTTTTCTTTGAATTCATCATTATTATGATTTCTTTTTTTTTTTATTTACATTGTATATGTTGACAAAAAAATAGCTAACATATTTGCATTAGTATATCGGATTTACTATTCTTAACTGTATTTTGATTATTTTCCGCTTTAATTAATTTTAAGGGGTTATAAATCTTCTAAATAAATAATAATTTCAAATTTAAATTTATTTATTTACAAGTTACCTTTAGTGCATGAAATTTCAAATTTAACACTTTTATGATTTTTATTTTATTATTAACTTTGCATACATAAAATTGAAATATCAAAACTAAATATTTAAATTTGGGAAAATTTTAGGTTTTTTCTTGATATATAATTATTGTGATGATACTGGTAAACTACAAATATTTGGGTTAAAAAATTACGTGTTAAAACAAAAAAAGTTATATTTAAAAACCTACAAATACAAAAGAAGATGTCAATAAATAAAATTACAAATACAAAATTTTAAAAAAAATTATTTTAAATATAAATTTTAAAATTTGAGAAATAAAAAAGAATCTTTTGTTCCAATTATTCCATTATAACTACAAATATGACATCCAAACTCAACGTACAAGAGAATTATTATACACGGTCTCATATAACACCTACTATACTATTAAATATTAATAGAATATGAGGAAAAGGGGTATATTTCATTTAAATGTCACTTTTTTCCTTCTGTTTTTTGTGTTTATTTGCAATTTTGTACAAATTTCTTTGGATGTTAAGAACTAATTTATTGAAACCAACGAAATCGATTCGACTAGGTTCGATTTCGGTTTTAATTTTTTAGAAATTCGGTTCGATTTCACTTTCTCTCTCTAGCGAAATCTACAATAATCCTCGCCTTCTTCTCACTCTCGCGAAGGTGAATCAACCCAGCATCTTCATCCGTCACTGTGACGAGGAAAGGAGGAAATCAAAGGAATATTGCTGGTGTGGTGTTCATGACAAAATGAGACGAAGAATCATTTGTGATGTATGAATTACCGATCGAACCGATATAATCCTCTCTCTGTTTATGCTGACTAAGATTTTGGTTTTTTTGCGGTTGGATTCGGTTCTTGATTTTTATGATAATTCGGTTTTGTTTTCTCTAATAGCAAATGCTCACCCACTAGATCTTTCTCTGGCAGTTTGAATCCAACACAGAATCGATGTGTTTGACTGATCTCTGATGAGGTTTGTCTATTTCTGTTCATCTTCTTATTTGCCTATTCTTTTGTTTCTGTGTCCATTTTCAAGTTTCGGGTAATGTTAAGTGTAACACGCACACATTGATTTGGGGAATTGGTTGCAGTTTCAGTATATGGGATTTGCTCATAGTCAGAATTGAAAATGAATATGATTCGTCCAGGATGATATGAAATCTGACGTTTTTATAAATCCAGAATTGGTATACTCAAATCCAGAGTAGTTTTCTGAACAATGGAAGGAAAATGATTTTTTAACATATACTTAATTTCGTTCCATTCATGCCCTTGTCATCCGACGTGATCATTTCATGCCATATTTATGATATTTATGGTTTAAATGGAAAAACATGATGGTACTTTGATGGTTTACATGATGAGGCATGTATCAACTTGCTACTGTTTATATTTTGTGCATTGTAGTAATCTCAAGAGAATATAAGAATGCTATCAAAGTGTGAACAAATCGGAGAAATTAGTTTTGTTAAGGGTGATGCATGCCAGTTTATGTGCTACTTAGTCGAAGGCTAATTACTTAAAAAATTATGTAAAGTGCTTTTTGACCTGTCTATCTAGCATGTCTCAGTGTTGGTTAAATGAGACCTAATGTTGCTCTCTTTCAGACTGCTGGCTGATTCCACGGAGTTTTGGAATTATATTGCTCTCACTAGTCATTGCTGAGGGCATGGAATCATCTGGTGAGCTCACGAGAACTGTATTACTTGATGTTAGATTTTTTTGTTGCTTCACTCGTCCATTTACTCTGCAACATTGAGTTATGATGTCTTACTAATTATTGATGTTTATTTGAAGTTTTATTTGGTAAAACTTCTGATAATAACTGGCAGTCTTAAGTTAATAATAATTCTTACAGTGGTATGTTATTCATTGGTTGTACTTGGTATTATCCTGAATCAGTTTAGCAGGTTTCCTTTGCAATTGAGTCTTTAAGTCTGGAATATCTATTTTAGAATGCCATTTAATCAGCTTTAGATATAAATGTAGGTGAGTGGCCAACATCTTTTATTGCTTTAGTTGGATCTGTGAAATATGAGTTGTATAAACCTTGTTTCAAAGATGAGTGCCTTAAGGCTGTCATTAAGTAAGCTCATTCCCCTTTAGTAGCCCAAGGAACAATGCATCCACCGTTGTGAACCTCAGACTGGTATATGTTTGTAGGTGGACTGTTTCTAGATTTCTTCAACAAGTTGCTAAACTAAGCGAATTACACCGCCATATAATACTAAAGAAATTTATTTAGTTCATGCTGTCATAATTAGTGCGTCACCACAAATGAAAAACAAGAGATTTTTTTGTACTTTTATTAATTTTCACTCAAGTACTTTGAACTAGTTGAAAAGAAGGGACCATTTATACTGTAATACCATGCATTTACTTTTTTCCTTCTAATTTAAATAATGGATACTTGCGTGTATATAAATTTAAAACAGTGCTTCATTTTTTTCATGTCCAGTCTTTTTCTTATTTTATATGTTTGTTATCTTTTTGCAGCTGGTGTTCTAAGGGATACATCTATTGTTGTTGTCACATTGGATTCAAGTGAAGTGTATATTGTCGCCAGTCTGTCTACAAGGACTGATACTCAGGTTATCTATGTTGATCCGACGACTGGTGCACTTCGTCACACTGCAAAGCAGGGTTATGATGTTTTCAAATCCCAAAATGAAGCATTGGATTATATCACCAATGGTTCAAAATGGCTTTGTAAGGTTATGACACATGCACAGGCCATATTAGGCTATGCAGCCCTTGGCAGCACAGCTGTGTTACTTGTAGCAACGAGGTTAACTGCCAGCATCCCAGATTTGCCTGGTGGAGGGTGTGTTTACTTGGTAGCTGAGAGCCAGTGGATTAAAGTATCACTTCAGAATCCTCAACCACAGAGTAAAACTGAAATGAGGAATATTCAAGAACTGACTGAGCTTGACATTGATGGCAAACATTACTTCTGTGAAACTAGGGACATAACTAGACCTTTTCCAAGTCGTATGTCCGTGCAAGACCCTGATGATGAATTTGTGTGGAATAAATGGTTGTCAATGCCTTTCAGAAAGATTGGGCTTCCACAGCACTGCGTCATTCTTCTGCAGGTTTTAGTCACACTTGGTATTTTCACATTTATAATAACTAAACATTCGTTTGACTTACTTGCAACTCCTCCTCTTACAACATTTTTTTTCACTTGTCCTGCTCTGCCCTTGATTACTTTTTTCGATTCTTGACAGAGTATAAAATTGTTGTTGACTGATACTTAGTCTGGTGCTGTTTCTGTATACCATCATCTTTTCTTATGTAATCTTCTTGGCTATGGACTTTAATGTTTTCATGTCCTTCACATCATATGAATGTTAGGAATCTATATGCTCCTTATTTAACTTACAAGGTGATACAGATTCTATAGTTCTTGTTGCAGCATCCTTCTCTCTAGATATCCATGAGGATACAATTATGATTGTAGCCCTTGTTAGAAACAAGTCCAAACAATGTGCTGAAATTTTGAGCTAGCGTTAAGCAAAAAGTACATGAAGGTCTGCTGATCACTGTTTTGAGTCTAGTGTTCTACTATGAGACTATCTTCTATTCTCTACTCAAGTTGGATCTTTTTTAAAACAGAAAGCTGAGAAAATGAACTCATCATACAGAAAGGTCTTTGCTTGTGTTTCTCTCCAGCCTGCTATTTCTGTGGGCAATAAATATGTCGGGTTCTACTTGTATATGTTGCTTCAGAGTTCAGACATATATATAATTATGCTCTAATCAGGTATGAGTCATGACAGATCAAGCTGTCATGTACAAGCTTGCGGTTGAATTTGTCTCTGTATGGTCTTATTTATGCATTTCTACATAACAATGGTTGTTGACTTTGCATGATACATGTTCCTTCAATAGCAATAACTTTACTGAAATCTGCATGACTTTGCTTTTATTAGAGTGAGATTACTGATCAGATTCATTACTTTTCAGGTTCTGTATTTCCTTGGTCAAGTGCTATTATATATGATATAAAATGTAGCTTACGGTTAGTATAGTTGTTTAACTTGGACTTTCAGCATGATTTACATATTTTACCTATTTAGCACACCTCAAGCTTAAACTAGATACTTGATATTAGTGCTGATGTCAGGCTTAAACCTGCTAACTAACTACTTCAATGAGATTACTATGCAGCAGCAGCCTTCGAACTATCACAATATTTTATCTGGAGTTTTAATGTATTTATATATTTTCCTTTTCAGGAAAGGGAATTTGAAAATTGAGTTTGAAGTGAATGGAATAAATTTATCTTAACTTGATAGTCATTACTTTATAAGCAGTATCCCTCTATTTAAAAATTGCATAATAGCAGAGGAAACCTATTAATTGGGTATAAGAAAAAGAAAAATTATCCAAATAATAATATGATAGTCCTAGGCCAAGTAGAGACTTAATACAGCAGATAACATAGGTAAGATATGGTTTTTGCAGCAAGTATTGATTGCTTATAGAAACACTATATGCCAAGTTTCATCGATAATATCTAAAGATAGAAATCAATTTTCTCATTTGGTGCGATGAGCTTTTATGTTTTTATTCATTTTCTTCTTCTTCCTATTTTTCTGCTAGGTTCGGACTTCAGTTGCCTTTCAAGTTCCATGAAGTAGACAAATGACCAGCAAAATAGCTTTACAAATGCTTGTTGTGATTATATTTCCATTTATGCGAACTCCTTGTGAACATACTCTTATCTTCAGTAATCGGGATTGCTTTTTGGTTGTGAAAACACCTAGAGATTTGCTGCATGTTCTGATTTGGCTTTTCATAATTCTTATTTTGCATACGACTTAGTTATTGTAGTTCTTGAATTCTTATAGAAACTCATGTGCCAGTTTTCTGTATTGGATAACATGCAATTGATAATTAACCAATATACAGGGATTTGCTGAATGTAAGACTTTTGGCAGCCTAAGACAGCAGGAGGGGGTTGTTGCACTTACTGCTCGTCGTAGTAGGTTACATCCTGGAACTCGATATTTAGCTAGGGGTTTAAACTCTTGTTATGGAACAGGTAGTTTTCTATGAACTCAAAATGCTTTAGTTTTTTTTCTTTAGCTGGGTTTACTTTGTTATGCTAATAATTCAGGTAGGGTTGGATAATTTAACTAGAAGGAAAATTGAGTTAGATGGATGGAATATTTCTATCTCTGTGATTCTATAATTATTTATTTTTTGTTTCTTGCCTTAATTTAATCATTGGCCTAGCACATGCTTCTGATCCTGTTTTTGCATTATCTTCCGTGTGCAAGATTATTTTTCTGAATTGTATGTGTATACACATGGTTCTCATATTCTTCACAATACATTATTCCTGGAATCAAAAAAGTTGAACTAGCTTTAATTGGTTCTCCTAGTTCGGTTTATATGTTCTCTTTACCAAGTAATTCTATGTTTTTTCCTACAGCTTAGAGTTATTCTTATCCAAATAACTGACATTAAATATCTTCTGAACTGCTGTGGCCAGGAATAATTTTTACTTAAAAAATTGGTCACTATAGCAGGATTTCACCCATGCCAGTGGGAGGGGACATTTAACTTGTATAAGGAAAATGATAACTTATGATGAAAATGGAATATAAAGATTTTGGCAAAGCAGATTGTTCCCTGATGCTGATTTTTTATTTTTGTGTCCTTTAATACACACGCACAGAGACATATTTAGCCTAACTACATGCAGTTACAAGCTTGAGCCAGTTATTCTCTTTCGCATATTTCTTTGTGCCTTGTTTTATCTATTAGATGGCATCATAGTCTCTTTTCCACCTGACTGGTGGAAGGGCATTATTTTTATTCCTGGGCCTGTGGCATTTTCACATCAATTTTCAATGTAATGCTGCTGCAACCTGCGGATCATGCACATATTTTTCCTTGGTCTTTTCACATTTTTATTAACTTGGTTTTTTTCCCGGCCACTGATTCATTCTGTTGAATGGTCAGGCAATGAAGTTGAATGTGAACAGCTTGTTTGGATTCCCAAAAAAGCTGGTGAAAGTGTTCCTTTCAGCACATACATCTGGCGTAGAGGCACCATTCCTATCTGGTGGGGTGCTGAATTGAAGCTCACTGCTGCAGAAGCAGAAATATATGTATCAGATCGTGATCCTTATAAAGGAAGTGCTGAGTACTACCAGAGATTGACTCAAAGATATGATGCAAGAAATCTGGATGTAGCTGTAGGTGGAAACCAGAAAAAAAGTGCTTTGGTTCCAATTGTATGCGTGAACTTATTAAGGAATGCAGAAGGGAAATCGGAATCCATTTTAGTTCGACATTTTGAAGAATCTTTAAACTATATTCGTTCCATAGGAAAACTTCCTTATACACGAATTCACCTGATCAATTATGATTGGCATGCTAGTGTAAAACTGAAGGGTGAACAGCAGACCATTGAAGGACTTTGGTATCTTCTAAAGGCACCCACACTTTCTATTGGCATTTCTGAGGGGGACTATCTGCCCTCCCGCCAAAGGATTAAGAATTGCAAAGGTGAAATAATCTATAATGATGACTATGATGGTGCCTTCTGCTTAAGATCGCATCAAAATGGAGTAATACGTTTCAATTGTGCGGATTCTTTGGATAGAACAAATGCTGCTAGTTTCTTTGGTGCACTTCAGGTTTTTGTGGAGCAGTGTAGACGATTAGGCATATCTCTTGACAGTGGTTATCAATCACCCGGTAACTATGCTGGATATGTTGCCCTGTTGCCTCCTGGCTGGGAAAAACGGTCAGATGCTGTGACTGGGAAAACTTATTACATAGATCACAACACTAAGACTACAACCTGGAATCATCCTTGTCCAGATAAACCATGGAAAAGGTTTGACACGACTTTTGAGGAGTTTAAGAGATCAACAATCTTATCTCCTGTATCCCAACTGGCCGATCTTTTCTTAGTTGCTGGTGACATTCATGCGACATTATATACAGGCTCTAAAGCTATGCACAGCCAAATTCTTAGCATTTTTAATGAGGAGGCAGGTAAGTTTAAACAATTCTCTGCTGCACAGAATATGAAAATCACCCTACAGAGAAGATATAAGAACGCAGTTGTAGATAGCTCCCGTCAGAAGCAATTAGAGGTCTTTTTGGGACTAAGGCTTTTCAAGCATTTTCCTTCAGCCATGATCAATCCCTTACACGTATGTATATATAATTCAGCAATCAACTTGTCTGCACTTTATTATTTCCTGACTGTGCTTGTTGCTAGGATTGTTCTTGGCTTTTCTTAATTATCTTCGGTTTATAATACCTTCTTTTAAAATAAAATAAATAAATAATCCATTTATACTAACTACTAAGGTCTTCATTTCACCACAATCACTTTGCTCATTGCAAGCTTCTTATGGATTTATGATTTCATCTATCCATTATTGAATACAATATATATATAGTAGTTGATGTATATATATACTAATATTGAACACATGCACGTGGAGGTAATTTTCTAATAAAATTATTTAAATATGAAAAATACTAAATTACTATTATACCTTAAATAATAATATTTAATAAGGATATATTAGATAATACATATTTTGTATGGAACATTCACACATTTATTTAAGTAATAAATAATAAATATTGTGTATGTATACGATAATTACCTTTCAATATGCTTTGCTGCTATTGAATACCAATGAGCATGACACTTTTGTGTATTTATTTCTCAATCTCTTTGAATTTCCGCATCATTACCTGGAGTTCGAAGTTTATGCACTAAATCTTTTCTCACCATTGTCTGTAATATGAATTGATGTTGCCGAAAGCCCAATTGTAGTTTGCATTTCTATCTGTTAGATTCACAAAATCTTGAAGCTGACATTTTTTTGAAAATCAACCTGTACTAGGAAATCCATAATACTACTACATTTTGAAATGCTTGGCATGTCTATGTTTAATAACAAGACTACCAGCTCAACCAAGAAGTAAAGGCTACTGATCGACACATATTCTTTAACTGATTGCTTTCTAGAGTAAAGGACTATTATTGATCTTCTCACTTCTAAGATACTCTGTTCTTTTCAAGCCAGCTATCTAAAAGGAAAATGTTAACGATTTTACACTGATGTTGAATAAAAATCACAGCTTTTTGGAATAATGAATATTTGAGAAATGTGTTTAAAGAAGTATTTATGTGTGTGTATGTGTAGACACACACACATATATATTTTGACATTCTTTATGCATTTGTGGGTGACTACATGTGAAAATACAGCAAGAAAATATGCTCACTGTCCACTTTGATATTTTAATGCATGCCATTTTCTCAAATTTGAAATGTTTCCTGACTTAACAATATAATAATGATGTATGCTGATCTCAAAAATCAATTTGAACATTGAGTATCGTGTTTGAGGTTCATGGCCATTTATCTGAATGTACTTCTGTCATTCTCTGCGGACTTTTAAATACTGTAAATAATTTTGGCTGTATAAAGATTGTATAATGCAAGGGAGGTTTTATGAACTTTTAAGATATTCTATAATGTTCGAAACAGTAAAATTTTATCAAAATGCTCTCATAATCAGATTGATTATTTGATTTCTTTTCAAGCAGCTGTGTCTGCACAAGTTTGTAGTATCCTGCTAAACCTAGCATCTTTTTTCGTGATTTTTGCTGATTACCTCAGGTACCTTCTCGACCATTTGGATGCTTTTTGAAGCCAGTTCCAAGCATCTTTGGATCTTCTGATGATGGAGCCAGTCTTTTGAGTTTTAAAAGAAAGGACCTTATATGGGTATTTGATTTTAGGAGTTGTGATTGGTCTACATTTTCTGAGTAATCTTATTTAAAGGCTCCTTATCATTTACGAATTTTGTTTTTGTGAAAGGTTTCTGCGCAAGCTGCAGATGTGGTTGAACTTTTTATCTATCTTGGCGAGCCTTGCCATGTTTCTCAGCTTCTCCTTACAGTAGCACATGGTGCTAATGATACTACTTTTCCATCAACAGTTGATGTGAGAACCGGACGCTATCTGGATGGACTCAGACTTGTCCTTGAGGTCTGGTATATCTCTGTGTTGATATTCTGAACTATGTCTTACGACTCTTACTCTTACCTGAATTTTTTTTGTTTGTTAGAATTATGTATGTTAACTATATGTCTTATTCTGAAAACAAGTTTATGGCTTTAAAAATCTGTTTTCATTATATATAATCTAATAAGGGTTAAAAACATTAACCCATCCCAACTATACCCAATTTTACACTTTTTGATAAAACTTTTAAATGTATCATTGTACTGACTAAACTTTGTGGTATTTAAACTATAGTGTAAATGTCAAAAATCCAATCAATTTTTCCAGCCAACAGACTACACGTGCTTCTCACGTGTTCTCATTAAGGGCACTTTCATCATTTTGGTTTGGGTGGGTATTTTCTCTTTGGCAAATAGATAATTTGAGCACCAATTTCTTCTTTCCTCCCTCCTCCCAATTTCTTCCTTCTTCCCCCATTTTAAAGAATGCAACTCGAAGCAAACAACCATCAAACTTGAAAATTTTCTTGCCATAGATGAATTCTGCCACTATGGGAAGCCCACGAAAAGGACGAATCCAGCATAATTACAAATCTAGCATAAACATAACCATAAAGTATGTTAAGAAATAACCTGCATACGACAGAACTGATATGAAACACATTGAAACCCTAAATCCCCGAATTGAAAAACATAGGAACCCTAACTCCCCAAATCCCCAAACCATGATTGAAATCCATGCACCTTAAAACGTAGAATTCCTATTTCCAAATCTCGAAACCCCAAATTGAAATCCTTAAAATGAACAACAGATAAACCCTGAAATGCAGTAAAGTACATAGGAAGGATATATTCAAAAGCACAGAAACTCAATTTCAAAAATACAGAAATAATCTATTCCCAAAATGAAAAAACACTAAACAGTTTCACCCAAAAAAATCAGATAAGAGATGACGGTTTGAGGACAGTGGCTGGGAAATGAGTCCTCCATCTCCATAGGGGTCGTTGGTCATCCTGGTGCCTCACTTTCCACACCATCACAATAATAATTCTTGTCTTATTAGCTACTATCAACATGACTGAGTGTCTATTTCTTTAAGTATCCTTGATCATTGTTGCATATCCTTACAATCAGGAGTTAAAACTAATGAGAAACTGATTTATCTTCTGTAAGATTCAGTGGTTAGTCAGCCTTATTGTTTCTATTTTAACTCTTCACAGGGAGCCTCTATACCTCAATGTGCAAATGGTACAAATATTGTGATACCGTTGACAGGACCTATCAGTCCAGAAGATATGGCTGTCACTGGAGCAGGTGCACGTTTACATGCGCAAGAATCCTCTAGCCCTTCCATGTTATATGATTTTGAAGAAGTAGAAGGAGAACTGGATTTTCTTACTCGTGTTGTTGCATTGACATTTTACCCTGCTAAGCCTGGGGGAGGCCCGATGACACTTGGTGAGGTATGGAAAATCGACTGAGTGTTGTTTGAAGATATATGTGAAAGGAATGTTTTTACTGAATTTGGCTGTATATGCAGGTAGAGATTCTTGGAGTTTCTCTTCCATGGAAGTCAATTTTATATCATGGAGAAAGTGGTGCTGGTTTCATTACACGCCTAAATGCTAACTCTAAAACAGATACCAATCCTTTGGCTGATGCCACACCAAATTATAGAGAACCAGAGTCATTAGCCAGACCGCTGGTGGACCTTTTGACTGGAGAAGTAGATTCAATCCATCAACCAGTTGCAGAAACTGTTGTTCATGAGGGGAGTGACTTACTAAGCTTCCTGGATGATGATGTCAATCAGCTAGTTTCGGAAGGAAACAACCACTCCAAAATTGCTTCCTCTCAAGGGCCTACATATAATGGTTCTCAACAATACATCCAATTGTTCAAATGTCTTGCAGGACCTCACTTGGTATGTTTAATTGTTACCTTATTTCATGATATTGCGGTATTTTTCCATGCAGGGTATGCCAGGGAATTTCTGATAGCTAACTGCTTCCACAATGTTTTATTTTGTTTGTTGTCCTTGTAATTTATGCAGATGAATGTGCTGATAACTATCTAAGTTGTATTCTACATATTGTGGTCTAATAATAAAAATCAACTTGTTGATGCTGCTATTGGAATCATCTGTTTGAATCTAATTCAGGATTGGGATGTGCTTCATTGGCTAAGAGATGAAAATTTTGACTGTTATGTATGCTTTTAATTAAATTAGCAGGAAAGAAGGTTTGATTTCATGGAAGCAATGAAACTTGAAATAGAACGTCTGCGGCTGAATCTTTCTGCTGCTGAAAGGGATAGAGCTCTCTTATCTATAGGCATTGATCCTGCCAGCATTAATCCAAACATGCTGCTTGACGATTCTTACATGGGAAGATTATGCAGGGTGGCGAGTGCCCTTGCATTGCTTGGGCAGGCTTCACTAGAAGACAAGATTAATGCTACAATTGGGCTTGGGAAGTTTGATGGAAATACTGTAGATTTCTGGAATGTTACTGCAGTTGGGGAGAAGTGTTCTGGTGGTGCATGTCAAGTTCGTGCTGAAACTGGGTCAGCTGCTGGGACATCTGTGATTTCATCATCTTCAACAACTTCAGAGTCCACTTTAGTCTGTTCTGAATGTGGAAGAAGGGTTTGCAGAGTTTGTTCTGCAGGACAAGGAGCTCTTCTGCTTGCAACCTATAACTCAAAGGAGATCTCAGGCTACAATGGCTCATCTAACCAGGGAGGTTCTGTCCATGGATATTCAGCTGATGCATCTTCAAATCGCTCCTCAATGCTTGATGGGATAATCTGTAAACTGTGCTGCCATGAAGTTGTTCTTGATGCGATGATTTTGGACTATGTTAGGGTATTGGTTAGCCAAAGAAGAAAAACCAGGGCAGATGCTGCTGAGGAGAAAGCCTTGAACCTTGTGATTGGATTGTCCTCGAGAAATTTAATTCCTGAAAGTGATAAATTTCTAAAGAGTCAAGCAACTGCTAAGGTCTTAGAGAAGTTAACTGGTGGAGAGGAATCACTTGCAGAGTTTCCATTTGCCAGCTTTCTACACCCGGTATTTAGATTCAAATGTCCTTGTTTTCAGTGTGATGTGCATCTCATGATTTCAAATGCTTTAAATTTGGATACCCTGATCTTTATCCTCACTTTTTTGATCAAAATGAATTAGCAAAGTCTCTGTTTGCGATTTTGATGGCTGACTCAACTGAAACCCAAATTATTATAGATCATTTTACTACTTTTCTTGGTATGGCTCTCTAAGTGTAATGTTTCCTTTTTCTGTATCTAGGACCACCTTTTATAAACTTTAGTTCTCTTTCTGCTCTCAGAGTTTCTTCCAAAACAGCCACTTCTTCTTAGGTGCAGATGGATAATCAATTCTTCATGATTTGATAGCTTTTCCAGTAGTTTGATAATTGGCACTTTTCCGATCGTTTTATGCCACCTTCGTGCTTGGGAAAGGAAATAGGAACTTTTTCCTCTGCAATGTCATGAAGATCAACTTTTCGTGTCATTTTAATTATATACATATATATGTATTAGAAAATGGATTATGTTTGTGTTTCTAATCAGCATGTTTGCTGACTGGAAGTTAATTATGGCTTTATTTTATATTTTTATCTAGGTTGAGACTGCAGCAGGTTCAGCACCCTTGCTTTCGTTGGTAACTCCGTTTAATTCTGGACCGCGGGAGTCATATTGGAGAGCTCCACCTAGTGTCTCGTCTGTAGAATTTGTCATTGTACTCGGTGATATTTCTGATGTCTCTGGTGTTGTCCTTCTGGTTAGTCCATGTGGCTATTCAATGTCTGATGCTCCTACTGTAAGTATACTATCTGCTAGAGTCTTAAAACCACTTTCTGAGGATGATTTACTGCCTAAGCAGAATTTTACTTTATCTATCTATATCTTTCTGTTGTTTGTATAGGTACAAATCTGGACTAGCGATAAAGTAGACAAGGAAGAAAGATCATGCTCAGGAAAATGGGATTTGCAGTCTCTGTTAAGATCTTCATCTGAACTGTGTGGTCCGGAGAAGTCCGTTACTGATGGTAATGTGCCTAGACATGTAAAATTTACCTTCCGGAATCCTGTCCGCTGCCGCATCATTTGGATGACTTTGCGTCTTCCAAAACTTGGATCTAATTCTGTCAATATTGAAAGAGATTTTAGTCTTTTGTCTATGGATGAAAATCCTTTTGGGCAACCCAGCAGGCGTGCCTCTTTTGGTGGAGAGTTTGATAGTGATCCATGCATTCATGCAAAAAGAGTTCTAGTGATTGGGAGAATGGTGAGAAGCGAAACAGGGGCATCACCTCAAGTTTCTGACAAAGTAAATGTAATGAACTGGTTGGAGAGACCTCCACAGTTGAACCGATTCAAGGTGAAGCTTAAATTTCTCACCACTTTTTTATATTAGTTGATCGAGAATTTTCTTTAGGTTCTATTTACTCTACTGAATTTGTTGAATATTAGCTGGCTGAGAACCTTCACAAATTTTCAGGTTCCAATTGAGGTTGAGAGATTAATTGACAACGATCTTGTTCTGGAACAATTTTTATCCCCTGCCTCACCTAAGATGGCTGGATTTCGACTGGATGGTTTCAGTGCAATAAAGCATCGAGTTAATCATTCACCTCCCACAGGTTCAGATATAGAGGGTGTGAACTGTCTTCTAGAAGAGAGGCTCATATCTCCTCCTGTGTTGTATATTCAAGTTGCTGCTCTTCAGGTATTGCAAAGACGTTTTCTGTTGCGCTTCTTAATTGTTTCGTCTTTAGCTAAAATATTATAGTGGAACTAATCTAAGGTTTTATGGCTTGTTTTAAGCCATCCATATTTTCCCCAAGTCTGAATACTCCCAGCCATGCGGCTCAACTTTTCACTTAAAAGTATTTGACATATATCACTAAAAGAGACCTAACTTTAAAAACATGGCTAACTTTGTGGCTAACATGAGAAACTTTTGGAAAAAGTCAAGGTGCTAGAGTGGGGGACTTCGGACTAAATTGTGAGTCCATCAGACAGCTGTTATTATAGGTTGCTCTTTAAATCTTGTGGCCGGTGTTGGTGAATTAAAACATTTACTATTTGTGGTAACATAGACAGCTAAGGTTCATCTGATGTTGCATTTCTACAACTTGTGCATTTTTCATTCTAATTTGGTGGCTTGTAGATAAAACTGAACTTGAGATGAGAAATATAGGCTCGTGTAGCATGATTAAGTTGAAAAGGCCGGCTAATCTTCCTAATCCTTCCATATTTCTTGATTTTATGTCTCATATTGTTAATAACCATGTCGGTCCACAGGAGTCCCACAATATGGTCACTGTTTCTGAATATCGACTACCAGAAGTCAAGCCTGGGACGCCCATGTACTTCGATTTCCCTGAACTGTTAAGCACTCGTCGCATAACATTTCGGCTGCTTGGAGACATTGCTGCATTCTCAGATGACCCAACAGAACAAGATGATTCAGAATATAGGGCTCATCCATGGGCAGCTGGATTGTCATTGGCGAACAGAATTAAGTTGTACTATTATGCTGACCCTTACGAGCTAGGGAAATGGGCCAGTCTTTCAGCTGTCTGATTAGAGCATCCAACTCTTTCCAGGTGTGCGTCGGATTGGAGGTGAATTCTTTCTTTGCATCATTTTGCGTATTCTCTTTTAGCATCCAACCCCAGTTGCTGTTTTGTAAATTAGAATATATGATTCTTTGGGTTTGTACTTGAGTTGTATGCTATTGTAATATTGATTCATCAAACTGATAATGATGTCCTCCCTTTGGTACGACTACGTCTACATTTCAGTCGGTGGTTGAGCCAATAGATAGATAGGACACAATGAGCTCTTGATTTCGTATCAACTCATTCCCCAGAAATAGATCTTTTCAAGTGAACCTTCTTTGAGTTAATGAGTCTATCTCCTTGATTGGAAATTGGGTCTTGTGAACTCATGATAAATTGTGTGTTTTTTTTTTTTTTCTTCTTAAATAAGAATTTGTGGACTAGTTTGTTACTTGGTTCTGTTTTTCGTTCATGGTTCCATTACACTGCAACTGTGAGTAATTTGGGTGTGTTTGTTTTATCCTTATTTAAGCTATTTATTTTACGAAATTTTGCTCTAGTGACATGAAATTTAAGAATTATTTTCCTTTATGGATTGCGTATTGTTTTGCTGCAATTTCTAATTACATGTGTCTTCTTTTTGTGGAATTATGTTAGTTGTATTAGTTTCGAACTTTGGGGGGGAACTTAATTTTCTATGTCGATCTTCCTCTCTGCAAACGTTATAAATGCCAACATACAAATGATTATATTAATATATTTTTAAAATTTGACCTTTTTATAAGAAAATTCCTGAAAATATGATTATCTAAAGCTAAATATAGTCACGAATCTCATTTTGTGTGAGTTGGGTTAGGCTATACATAAAAAATTATGTAGTACTTTTGCGTGTTTTAAGTAATACTTATATATATATATATATATATATATATGAGTATTAGTACGTACATTGTACGTGGAGGATGAAACTATTAATTATTAATAATAATTAAATAATATTTTTTTACAAGGATTTACAATCTATATTTAAATTAAATTCAAATAAAATCTATAGTAAATTAAAGTCCTAATATAATAGAATCCTACTAATAATAGAATTATATATATGATTTTGATTTAGAATTCTAATGTAAAACTATTTAAATATGAAAATCATAAATTGCTATTATAACCTTAAATGAAATTTTTAATAAGGATATTTTATAAGGATTTGCACTCTATATTTTAAATTAAATTCAAATAAAATCTATAGTAAATTAAAGTCCTAATATAATATAATCCTACTAATAATAGAATTATATGTATGATTTTGATTTAGAATTCTAATGTAAAACTATTAAATATGAAAATCATAAATTACTATTATAACCTTAAATGAAATTTTTAATAAGAATATATTAGGTAATCCATATTTTGTAAGAAATATTCATAATTTTATATAGGTACTAGATATATATATATATATATACGAGTATCAGCACATGCGTTGTATGTGGAAGATAAATTATTTAAATAAAAAATATTATAATACTATTAACCTTAAATAATAATTTTTATAAGAATATACAATCTATATTAAATTAAATTAAATTCAAAAAAGGGTATAGTAAATTAGAGTCCTACTTATAATAGAACTCTTTATGATTTTTGTTTGGATTTTTGTAAAATTATTTAAATATGAAAATCATAAATTACTATTATAACCTTAAATAAAATATTTAATAAGGATATATTAGGCAATCCATATTTTGTAAGAAATATTCATACTTTTATATAGGTAATATATATATATATATATATATATTAGGTGACACTTAATATTATGTGTTTTGAGTTGAATCAGATTATTACATATGATCATGTTACCATCCTCAACTATGCGTGTTAGTGAAGGAGGGTTAACATTTTCAATTTTCTTTTATTCTCAAGCTTCACCAAATGGATTTTATCTTTTTAATCAAATTGAGTTATTAAAATGGCTACAAATATATTAGTTATCTTTCTCTGGTTGGATAAAACCCCCACATCTTATCATTTTTGATGTGATTTGAAAAACATAATCAGCCTTAAATCAATTTGAACAATACATTCAGCCCATTTGTACCTTCAAAGTCAACAGCTTTAGTCACTGTTATGTTTCTGGATCATATGGAAATCAATAGATTAATAGAGCCTGTATGAATAAATAAATGTCTTATGGTATCAAAGCTGTGAGTTATTCTCTATCATCCTGATTTGTTCTTTGTCCTGATGGAAAAAGACACTCCTGCATAGCAATAATATATTTACCATGACACATATTATGTGTACCAACTACCAAGCAGAAAGACATCAAATAATCCAGATAACTCCAATCTGGTCATTACTAGGATTAGCATAAATTCATTGTGTTTTAGTTCAAAGAAGAAAATGGAAGTGGAAATGGAGATTATTTCAAGGGAAGAGATCAAGCCTTCTTCACCAACACCTCATCACCTGAGAATTTACAACATTTCCTTCCTTGATCAGATCATCTCTCCAGTTTACTTCCCTGCAGTTCTGTATTTTTCTCCTGATCCAGCTTCCAACAATGCTGATGAATCCATTTCTGAAAAGATACAGATTCTAAGGGAGTCACTTGCTCCAACTCTAACACTCTTTTACCCCTTTGCTGGGGTGATTAGAGATGCCTTCTCTGTAGATTGCAATGATCAAGGCCTTCCATTCTTCATTGCCAAAGTTGAAGGCCAACTAAGAGATTTTCTTGAACATCCTAATATGCAGTTGATCAACAGGTTTCTTCCTAATGAGTTCTCATGGAACGAAGGCGCGGGCCCAGGGGCGAACATAGGGATGATACAAGTGAACTGTTTCGATTGTGGGGGACTTGTTGTTTCTGTGACTCTTGCTCACCATCTTTCAGATATAACCACTCTCTGCACATTCCTCCGAGCTTGGGCTGCCATTGCTCGACGTTCTACTGAAGTTATAGGCCCCGATTTCATAGCCCATCTGCCTTTCCACAGAAGGTTACCATGCCTAAAGAGTCATATTTGTTTTACCCTTTTCAGCCCTTTTTTACCATTGGAAGGTATGTCACAAAAAGATATGTGTTTGATGCATCATCTATATCCAGTCTTAAGGCCAGATCTACGAGCTCGAGTGATCATGAACAGCCCACGCGTGTTGAAGTCATATCAGCATTCTTATGGAAGTGTTTCACATCAGTAGCTGCTGTGGAACCAAGCTTTGATCACAGGCCCTTCTTGGTGACTCAGCCGGTGAACCTGAGGAGACGGGCCGAGCCAGCTTTTCCGGATTGTTGTTTTGGTAATTTCCTATGGCTGGCAGCAGTTCAATGCATCAATCCAATGGAGAAAGAGTTAAAAGAAGTGGTGAGTGAGATGAAAAGGTCGACGAGCAAAATTAACAAGGAGTTTATGAAACGTTTGCAGAGTGATAATGGGTACTATGAGAACGTTGAGGAGTTTCAAAAGGGAATTCCTGAAGAAGCTAAGTGGTTTGCTTTGAGCAGTTGGTCCAAGATTGGCCTATACGACGTAGATTTTGGTTGGGGAAAACCTGTTTGGCTATCAGGGTTCGTGTCAAGTGATTCGGACTCGGTCGTACCTAATAGCGCTACGTTGATTGATACGAGATCGGGGGATGGGATTGAAGCATGGCTGATTATTGAAGAAAAATATGTTGCAGAGTTTGAGATAAATGAAGAGCTCAACATCTATGCTTGCCTTAATCCAAGTGTATTGTAAACTCACAAACCAAGTTTGCCTTTCATTTCAATTTGTAAAATGCTCCTAAACGAGAATTTTGTGTATTAGCCCTTCATAAGTATTATGGCACCAGTGATAAGATAATAGTTACTTAAAAATGGAGTTAAATGCATAAAAACAACTTAAACTATTAACTTTTTTCAGTTTACAGTCTACTCTGTTTTTTTTTTTTTAATCAGAATGCAGTCTCAACCACTAAAATTTATCAAATTGTAACTTTCAACCTATTTTCCTTAAAATTTTGAACATGTGACCACACGTTAAAAATATAAGATTATTCTTGTAATCTTATACTTTAAGATAACCCTCGTATAAAAGTCAACGTGAGTGTTATGAGTTCACTTTTTGTAGGAAAATAGTTCAAAAGCTATAATTAGATAAATATTAGTTTAGGTTGCAATTTGATAAAATCTATAGTTTAGGTTGTAATTTAATAAGAAAAAAAAAGTTGTTGGTTGGAACCTGAAAAAAACGAATAATTTAGATTGTTTTTTACATTTAACCCTAAACAATGAAATATAACAGGTAGATAAAGAGAAATTTAGTTACTGGTATACAAGGCAGCACAAATAAAGATATAATCTTGGTTCCACCCCATGTGTAAAAGCATCGTAAGTGTATGACACAAGAATTCAAACAAGTGATCAACTCACAAAGACAGAAAATATACAACCAAAATTTTTGTTTCCCCTCATAGGGAGAAGAACACTTGAGCTTGATTTATCCAGCTCCCAAATTGTATAATCTCAGTCTCAATCTGAACCAGAGTTTAGCGGAAACCATTGTTGAGGCCATTTTGGATATGTACGTTTAAACAAACTCATACACACGGTGTCGTGTTGCTGAAGGACACCATTAAATATGCACTTCATCGCCCCTGAACCCCAAAAAAGACGATACAAAGCATAAGGATCACACGAGTCAAACAGGTTAAATGTCAGTTGATTCACCCAATCATAAATGTGAGTTCACAAGGCTATACATTTAAATGTGTTGATTCACATTATAAAAGTGTTTACATTTTGGATCAGGGATTTGAAACCCAAGAATATAAAATCAATGGGCATTAAAATCCACTCAAATCATTCAAAATATAGTTCAAAATGGGTGTTCCATTCAAATCGATTTCTAGATCTATTAATTTAAGTTTTAACTACACAATGATAAGTTATAATAGATTTTAATTCCATCAGAAAATCATGCAATCTAAACGCGTCCTAAGGAACAAGTTTTCAGGAATCCTCAGCATTAATCTCTACATAATTAACCATCAACTTTAATTCCTGAAACTTTAATAGCAATGAGATATGCAGCAACTATTAGACCACCCAAATAATGTGCACGCTGTTTGTGTGATTTTTATGGTGGACCTTTTCCATGGAAAAGTTTCCCCATAGTCCTCCAACAGCAGTGGAAATAGTATCCATAATAATCTTGAGAAGATAACAGTTCTTATTCATATATAGACCAACTATCATCAAAACCTAAACATGTGCCATTTTCCATCAACTTCTAAAAAATAAAAAAGGGAAACAACGAAAAATGATAAACTTAAACCATGAGCACCAAAATTTTAATCAGGTGATGGACATACCATGGGTTCCTACGGGTTCTCTAATGCGACCGCGACGACCACGTTTTGTCCAAACTTCAACAGGCTGCAACACAATAACATTAAGAAACAAAGACGTGTCATTTTATAAACAGGATTGTGAAAGTGAAGGTGTCGATTGTATTTTACCTTGAACCATCTTACATCCTCTGGGTTATGAAACATGTATCTCACAGTTGCTTTTGTTTTAGAAACACGTTGTGGATAACTGCATGAAGTTCATTCTATTTTGTTAGTTGACATATTCAATCAGCATGCATCTGTGAATGGTTGTTTTTAAATATCACAAATTGATACATTGCTGAATACAAGGGTAAAAGCCCGATTAAATATAGAACCTTTGTTGATTGTGATTAAATTTGGAGAAAACATATATAGAAGGGCAGAAAATTCAGGGGGTTGGGAGGTGTGGAGTAAATGCGTTGTAGTCAAAATGAGTTGACATGTCAGCACCGCATATGCAAAAAAAAAAAAGAATGTTGAGGTGGCTAACTGCATATTTTGGATTGTTAATTCTTTTTAAAATAAGAAACAACCATCAAGACATTTTCACAACATAAGAACCAAATTTCGGTCTCATCTGTGGTCTATTTCTTGTATAACATGTGGGTGCTAAAAAACCACAAAGCAAGTTCTAGTTTTATGTTTTTTATTGTGTTTTTTTAAAGGGACATGTAACAAAGAAACAGGAATTATGTGCTCCATTGCCTGTTCTAAGAAAGAATGGCAAGGAAAAGGGGAGAGAGGATCTCCTCCAGAAAGATGGAAGAGGATTTCTTATACATGCAATTGTTATTGAAACAATTGGTCAAAATATCATCTTAAGGAGAAATAAATTTCGAGCAATGAGGCATGTGTGGCTTACCCGGTCAAAATAATTTTCTTGAGAACAATCCTATCAGGGTCAACAGTTCTCAACGAACCAACAGCAGCAATTGCAGGAGAAGCATCTTCTCCTTGGCACTTCAAGGCAACTAGAGGAAGAGAAGAAAAGGAAATTGGAGCATAAATTGAAGCTACTGAAAACCTCCCTGCATGAAGAAACCTCTCCATTTTGTGCTTGTTAGCATTGATACTATCTGAAGAAAAGATTGGCCTGCATTGTAAGACTCATAAGGTGTAAGTGACACATAGAGCAACCAGGTAACTTTTTTTTTCTTTTGCTCCTGAAGCGATAGTAAGAAGGGAAATTACCTTGTTATAAATTGGCGGAAGCCAACATGAAATATGAGTTCTTCTTTTGCTTTAATAGGAGCATCATATGAGTCATGCTTCCGAATGCTAAAGACCAAAACGTTTGAATATTTTCAGATAATGGTAACTCAAATCATTAAGGAGGACCCCAAAATAAGAATGAGCACTTAAAATGAGGTAACCTGAAATGGAGTACAGAGATTCTAGACTCATGCTGTAAAAGACCACTAGCTATTATTGGCATTTTATTGGCCAGCTTGCATAACTTGGATGCAACAGCAGCACTGACATCCTTGATGTAAAGTCTGGCATATGAACCAGCTGGTATACAGCCATTGGTTTCTTGCTCCATATCAAGAGCTTTTGCAAGAACATGCTTTTGTGTTCTTGAGAAATTATCAAAAGCAAAAATCCTAGCATACTCAGAAGGCAGAGATTCCTGCCAAAACATAAATTCGGTGAACATTAAGGCTCAGAGCCGATAATTCAAGATGGTTCGATCAGAGACAAGAACATACTTTAGGATCCCATGTTGAAGTTTTGAATGACTTAACGCCTCTATACTTAGCAAATCGCTTTCGAGCTGGAACATCTATTGGTGTGTCCACTTCATCAGGAAATTCTGGATGGTAATGAATGCAATTAGATAAATCAGTAAAGTAACTTCTGACTATTACATAGTTTCTTTATTTTTACTGCTGCTACCTTCCATTAACTGGATGTGGCTAAATATGCAAATCACTAACCAGAAGTCAACATAAACACTATAATTAGAGATTTACCCTCGTCTTCAGAATGTGCTTCTTTAATTTTTCGAATCTGATCTGCTATCTGCTCTTTAGTTAGATTGTCACCATCCTGTAGCACAAAGAGAACTCATTAATCTACACAGTAAAATAAAGGAACTCAATGACCCAGTATGGAGAAAACACATATCCCATCAGTGCTTGAGAAAGAAGGCTCCAAACATGTCAAGGAAATTCTACAAATAAATTATTACTCGGCTTCTTTCCTATAAGGTCAGATTGTGTTTGTTAAATGATATTTGAAGCTAAAAAGGGATAAACATATGCTAATAGTTAACATAACTGATTAAAATCAAAACCACAAAATGATTGTGGACATAATTTAGAGGTTTAGTCAAATATGCAAGGCCTCTCAAGCTGAATCGTCAAATAGAATTTATTTCACATCATTAACCAGAAAAGAAAAGAAAAACACATCTTTTTCCAGAATTTTTTATTGAAAGATATCAGCAGCCAGTAACCAATACCTACCATCATTACTGAATCTGTTTCAGTTTCTTCATCAGAATCTCTTAAATTAAGGGAAGCCTGGTCTTCATCAAACTCAAAGCCATTCTCAAACTTCTGGTCAGGAAAGCCACTCTCGCCATCATCCACTATCATACCATCATTTGCATTTTCATCATTATCAGAATAATCAACATCGGAATCATCCACAATCCATGCAGCCTGCAAAATAATCCAACTAACTAGAGTGACTTACATTGCATCAAGTCATCTAATTATGCACCAAAACCATTTTTACAAAATGTAAGGGGACTTTAAAGAATCAAGACGATGTTCAACCTGGTAGTCTGACATGCCTTTAGGAATCCTTTTCTTTTTCATCCTTTTCTCCTTGTGATTTCGGTCTGCTTCAGCCATTTCTGCTTCTGTCGGCCATGTCTGAATAGAAACATACGTAGAATTTATAACAATTTTCTGACATGCATTAAAGCTGAAGGAGAGATGACACAAGATAGCAGAAGCCACGTAATGAACTGGATAACAAAATGTAAAACAATGTCATGTCTTATGTGCACATGAGAAAGGTCGCCAAGAACAATTGACCAAGAAAAAGGTTAAACAGCAGCATCAAAAGTATTTAAAAAAAAACTAGAATCTTAAGAAACTGACAGTAGACAAGAATCTTAAACTAGAACACAGACAGAAGATAAATATGCATTAAACAGAAACTGAGAACCTATGAAGCATTAAAAGTCATGTTAACCTGTTCTCCTGCCAATAGATCAGGGGCATTTTCAACAACTAAAGGCTCTTGATTCATTGGATCAGGGGTAAGGCATGTCACAACCTGCAAGGTTTAAAGCAATAAAAAGAATAAATGAATACAAGTGAACAATTGCTCATTCCCAATTTAAAGAAAAGGTAAAACTAAACAAATACAAAATAACAAAAGCATCATTTGCCTGTATGTAAACAACAGCTCCTTTCGGAGACCCAGAATCAACTCATAGAAGTAATAAGTTGTGAGTCTGGTAACTAGACAATCTCCTAAATGGAAGGCTATTCACAGGCAATCCTATAAAATGGTTTATTTTTGTGCACCCCAGCCTAACTCTGCCTCTCTGAAATAAATAGTAAATTGCACAACATATTCAGGGCTGCACAATGACAATCAGTCTTTCACAACTGCTGCCTTTAAAAGATGTAGTGTGGAGAAACAAAAACAGAACCTCCTCAGCCCACACACATTTTTAAGTGGGCTGTATAAATTTGGATATAAAGCATCCTCCAAACAATTAAAATATCCAGCATGACTAGACAAGTTAAAGCAGGTGCAATATTAATAAGTTCTTATCTACTCTTTCCTTCTTTTTTTTCTTGAGAACTAATCCTTTCATGAGAGCATGGTTATACTTTTAGAATAAAAACAAACCTGGATATCATTCTCAGAGTCCATCAAGTCCATTCCTTTCCTTACATTCAGAGGACATGGATCCTTAAGAAGTTCAATCTTGGACATCTGGAAATCCCCTGCTCCAGAAACATGTACCTGATCTAAAAACATTCAGACACTGAAATATTTCATTCTTGGAAATCACTGACAAAGGAAGAATATTATCACCAGCTGATTTACTGAGAGGCTGTGTGCACGAAGATAACCAGTTAGGATAAGTGTACATTTTTCTGAACTGCAAGTATCAGCTACCATGTCAACCTGTTGCATGTTGATTTAATGTAACATAAGAAAATTTGGAGTCGCATGTATCAGCTACCAATGTCTGGAGTACACATTAGTCATTACTACAAGTTTCATCTCAACTCTCCAAGACACGATATCAGAAAAAATAAGAAATGATAAATAAGTTGTTCAGCTCTTTATATTTTTCTTATCTGCATATTATTGTTTTTATTCAACAAAAAATATTCTAGGAGTTGTAGTGAAAGCAATCTCAAGGTCATTAAAGATGGATAGAAGCAACAAAATAGTTCAAGTTCTTCAGTTGGTAAATCTATGTATTTGATAGGCAGCAATTACATCAGCTTACAGCTCTCATTCTGATTCAGCATGGGCTTTCAAAAATATGGGGATTTTTTAACATTTGGTAAGAACTAAAGTACTATAACGGAACTAATGCAATTAATGCTGCTTCACTGGTCTCACAAAACTTTGAATGCACAGAAGGAAAATAGAACATGAGTTGTTGATCGAGCTATACCTTTTGAGCCATCAAGAAAGAACGCTGGTTCCGCCAATGAGGTACTGTAAGCCTTTGCTCCTTAAAAAGCCACATAAACTATGAAAGAATAAAAAACTCTAATAAGTTTAGGAAGTCAGTAAAAGATGTGGGCCAACAGAGAACTCATATAACCTATATAGTGATTATGTTCAAGTCAGCATTTAACAAATTATAGGCAATGAATTACCTTATGCAAGTCATCCTTTTTATCTGCAGGATAAAACTTACAATCCTCTGGAAATTCAGAAGCGAGCATAGATGTGCACATCTTCTTCAATTCATTTTTGCTTTTCAAGTCATCAGGTAGGTCCTGAATACAAAATTAGAGAATTTATTATGAATGGCTTCTGAATATGAGAGGAAAATATATAAAGGCATACAAATGAATCATGGAAAAGTTCACTTACACGAATTAGCACCACAGTGCTTGGTAGACCAATTGCTCTGAACACAGAAAGACATTGAGATCCAAACGAATCAATGAAACCACCAGTATCATCTGTTCCATTTAAGGAGTTTGGAGATGCCACAAAAGCAAGTAAATCAGCAACCTACAACAAAAAGACATCATATGCAAAAGGTAGCAAGTATGTCATTAAGCAGAACATAGATGCATTATGCAATTTACAGAACAGGAGATCCCTAGATTAGAATATAACCAACAAAGTACCTTAGCCATTTCCATGCACGTAGACAGATCACCATGAGGTGCTTTCAAGACCTATTGCAGGAAAAGCAAGTTAAGATATTTTCTTTATCCAAATTGATATAAAAGTATTTTCATCCACTTTGTTTTGTAGACAGCTAACATTTTAGCAAAGTGCTTTATATGACAAACCGGCAAAAATAATGAGGTAAAACATGAAGCAGAAAACAAAGTATCCCAAGAATTCAATTCCAAACTACATGAAGCATCAAAATGAGATGAAAAAGGTAAGATTAGATAAAGTAGATAGGTAATTGATGAGATATTGAATGTACCGTGGCTCTCAACTTGTACTCGGATGACGCAATAGCAGGAAATGTAGAACTATTTCCCTCTGTAGACAATAATGATAGAATATCTTCTTCGACAGCATTCAAGTTCACACAAGCCGAAAGACCAAAAAGCACCTACAATGTTCTTGAAACATAAGAAACACCATAATAGCCATTGGCCTTGACAACAGGTAAAATCAAACTTACAATAACACGGGGCGAACTTGATGGTCCAGATATTGCCCTCTTCTCTTTCAAAACTGCCGCTCTCTTCTGCTCCCTCTTCTGCAACACAAACTCTGATCAAAGGCTAGTCCACAAACTTCAACATTAACTGCATAAATTACCACTAGTTCTTCAAAGAAACATATTACAGCACAGAAAGGAAAAGGTACCATTTTGTCGCGTTGCAGCCGAGCAGCCTTGGCTCCTTTACCAAAACTATGCTCAGATTTCGACATCTTAAATTTATCTAAAAAGAAAAATATGATTCATATAGCAACAGAACTAACGAAAACAAATACAGGATACAAAAATTCCATAAAAACAAAATGAAACCTTGAGAAGAAACTTTATGAACATTGCGGGAAGATTTCGAAGCAAATCGAGTTTTATGTGCCTTATTTAACTGATGCCTGGACCCTCCCATATCGACAATGGGGAATTGTAGATGGAGGTGTGACGATAGGTTTTTTGAAGTTGTTGTGCCAGGAATAGGGTTTTTGGGTGGGGCTGGTATGGTAAAATCTAGGGTTTGAGGTGCTGGAGACTAGAGTGGCATCGGCGGCAGACGGTGACGGAGCAGTCGGCGATGGTGGCGCAGTGGTGTGGTAATGGGTTTTAGTAGGCTTGGTGACTGCATTGGGGTTTTAGGGATTGCTTGTTGTTGAAATTTTTAAAACCGGGTTCATAAAACCGTAAAAGAACCGGCGGTTTACGAGACATGGAGTTTCAATTGACTCATTACCCCCTAAAAGTTCTATAAATCACATAAATCTCCCAAAAGAACAAAAAAGACAACTACTTGGTCCTCACAAATTTTACATTTTGGTGCACTTTGATCCTTGTAAGAATTTCCAAACTCTTTTACTCGACGACGCCTCCTTCCCAAAACAAACCTTAGATTTTGGTCATAATTTATTGGTCGGGTAATATCATCTCTAACGGTGTGTGTTTGTTATGTTAATTTTACACTATTTTCTTATTTTTACACTTGATCTATGAATTTAAGATTCATACAATTCAAGTAACTCGACCTAGTTATGTTTGATACACGAACATGTGCGCTAGTCATGTGCTCAGATATACGTCTTCATCCACACTCCTCACAAATTTTCACGTTTTGACCAACATGTAATACTTTTTAGTTATGTGATAGTGATACATTTTATTTATGTTAGTGATACATTTATGTTACACATGCTCGTACATTTCCAAGATTTGACTAATATATAATATATTTTATTTATGTTAGTAATACTTTTTAGTTATGTTAACGATAGTTAAGTAAACTAGACAACATTGAATTAGATGAATTAATAATTTAAATTGGTTTTAAAAACAAAGTTATAGAACTTGGTTTTATGTAATTGTTAGGATTTACAACCTAAAACCCCAAAAACTTGAAGATCCACCAACTAGAACAATCCAACCGATTGAAACAACAATGTAGAAATCTCAAAGCACACAACAACACAATGGGATTATGTGGTTCAACTATGAAGCTTACATCCACGGGGCAACGAAGTGAGGGATGCTTTATTGAAAGAATTAAGAACAATGTACAATCTGAAATCTGCAAAACAAACTTGCAGAAAACTCACTCAACTCACAAACTTTACAGATTTAGAACTCTCTCAAAACTGAATGTCAACTCGTGTGGTTGATAACACTGTAAACTACTATTTATAAGCTACACGGCAAAGAAAAAATCATCTAAAACGGATCTATAACGAATCCTTGCAAGATCTTGGAAGATCGACTCTTTTGCACCCTGTTTTCTTGATTTTCTCTCTCCTCTGAAACTTAACCGATTTTAATTGCTTCTTGATCCGACTTGGCAGCCTGTGATTGGTTCCTTCATAAACCGCACTTCTGATCTTTAAACATCCACGCCTTTATAAGTATGAAACACGCCTTCTCCTGAAGCTGCAAACTTGATGACGTGGAAAATCGCAAGCGCGTTTCTTTAAGTGAAACGCGCCTTAGCTATAAACCTGCAAAGATAGAAATGTTAGTGCTAAACAATTAAGAGACACGTTTCTTCTTCCTTTATTTCTTCCTAACACTTAGTCGATTTTTTCCATTCTCCATGCACAACCATTTTTACCATGCAGATGCTTGCAAGAGTTCTGCCATATACTCTCAGTAATATTATTCATGTAATAGTTAGGAAATTTAAATATAAAATGTGCCATGAAGTTTGATTTCATCATTAACCATTTCTGAGAATTATACAAAAATAATATTGCAATAAAGTGACAAAATATTGCATAAAACAATAATGATTAAATAAAATTGAAAATATGATAAATAATAAGATTAAATTTAGTGAGCTCTCTGCTCTTATAGTACTTACGCAAATGTTTAAAAAGTAACTTGGTTTTAAAAGATTTCCTAAATTTATATGATAATGATAATATATGAATATTAGATTGGGAAAACCACCGATTAATGATGCAATTTGTATAGTATTTCCGGCAGTTTTTGGTTTTCTTGAGTAAAATAATAAATGATTCTAAAAATATAAATAAATAGAACTAATAAATAAATTGTTGTAAACAATATTTTGAATAAAAAATGTCTTACTAAATTTACAAATATGATAAATTCGTATGCAACATTTTTTATCTTTAAATTAAACATCTTCATATATAATTATAAAAAAAAAAACCATATATTAATTAGTCTGATAAATATGTAGATTAGATTATAAAATGTTCATATTACACAAAAACTTATGTGAGACGGTCTCACGGATAGTTTCCGTGATACGAATTTTTATTACTCATGAATTGAACTCATATCCACAAATTTTCATATGAATTGTGTTAAGTGTGGATTATGGGTTGACTCATATTACGAAAAAAGATCTGTGAGACAACCTCACACCAGACATACTTTTACAAATACTCATATGCAACCGTCTCACATGCGACGGCACTCGCGCACGGTCGACCGTGTTCCAGGACACGACCGTGCGTGACTGTGGTGTATAAATATGTCTTTTTCAACAATAAGTATGTGATTTTTTACTATAAGTATGTGATTTTTTTTCCTTGCCCACGACCGTGCCCTGGAACACGACCGTGCCTCGCGCGAAAACTAAGAGCAATCTGTGGTGTACGGTCGGAATAAGTATGTGATTTTTATCTATAAGTATGCCTTTTAGAGCTATAAGTATGTGTTTTTGCCCACGGTCGACTGTGTTCCAGGACACGACCATACACGAATGCCGTCGCACATGAGACGGTCTCACAGGAGTCCAGCTCACATACTTTTCATATTATCATACAATTTTATAAAGAGTATTTGATTTTTTTTTTCCTAATTACATATCTTATAAGGTGGTAATAGTAGATTTCGAAAACCACTAATGTTGTTTTTTTGTGTTTTGAAAATGTAAAGTAAATACAAATAATAAAAACATTATAGGATTTTTTTTACCAAATAAAATGATTTACTAAATTTAAAAATTGATAAATTAATAAATGGATGAAAATGGAAAAGAAAAAAATAGGGCCAATTCTATACACACCCCATGATTTTCTAAACACACCCCATTATTTAATGTAAAATGAAAAGAATTACAAAAAGACTTAAATACCCTTATTAATCATTTAAAAAAAAAGATATTATAAAAACATCATTTTCTAAACACACTCCATCCTATATCTACTAAATACACCTCATCCTATATCTACTAAACACACCCCATTTCATAAAAACATTCTTCTTCCTCACCATCCTATACACATTCATGCAACTCCATTAACGTAGTGAAAGAAATCCTCCAACAAATCATACACTTGTTAAAGTTACAGAAAACGAAGAAGAACTCGTCATTATGGATAATGTAAGTTGTAAACTTCGTTTCTACCGATTTATTTTGCTCTAAAAGTAGGTAATAGTTCATGAAAATTTTGAAATTCGCGACTTCGCAACGGAAAGTACAGGCTGAAATTTCTATGGCAGCTTCGGCCAGTACTGGCCGAATGAGCTAAGGAGATTTCGGCCAGTACAGGTCGAAGCGTAACCCAATACATTGGCCTATAGTGGCCGAAGACTGTAAGATGATTTCGGCCAGTTCTGGTCGAAATTTGTATTTTCAGTGTGTTTTGGCTGAATCGATCCAATTTTTGCTTTTGGACCTTTTTACGACGCACATCCTCTCCCATTGAATTGACATATTGAGCAAAGTATACTTATCTTGTTGTTATTTTGCATATGGATAGGAAAACGAATCAAATGGGGCGGAAAGGAGTATTATTAACCAACCTCAAGAGTCGAATGATGATCCGATGTATCAATTTATTGATTTCTCGGCGGAGTTCATGACGACTGAAATTTTTGAGAGTCGTGAGGAAATGGTTAGCTGGGCTACCAAGGTTGGAATACGTCTCAAAATGGTTGTCCTTATTAGACGGAGTGACAGTGGTGAAGGTGGCCGGCGAGCTAGAGTGTTTTTGGGATGTGAGCGAGGTGGTAAGTATCGGCCACCAAAGAAGAGATTGGGGTCAAACAAGCAGGACTCCGTTGAGCAGCAGCCGGTATCTTTACGAAACACCGGCACCAAAAAGTGTGACTGCCCTTTCATGCTAAAAGGAGTGCAGGTGAATGAGCTCGGACATTGGAGCTTAGAGGTGTTGTGTGGACAAGCACCGAATCATGAAGTATGCATCGGAAATTCGGAGTGGTAGCTCTTCGGCCGGGGTTAACATGGTTCATTTGGATTGACGAATTGTAGATGCTTGGGGAGTTGTAAAATACTATAACTAAACTTCGTATATTTTGTAAATTAATGTAACTACACTTCGTATATTTTGTAAATTAATGTAACTAAAAATTGTCGAAACAGAGTGGCTTTGCATTTTTATTACTAGTACACTTGTGTAGGTGGGTTTGGTGGACATTTCATGATTTTCGTTTTTCAATTTGCACTTGGATTGCTACTGTTCGACCAGTTCTGGCTGATTTTACAAGGACAGATTCGGCCAAAACTGGTCGAGACCTCTTCACATGGTTCGACCAGTACTGGCCGAAGTTAATGGTGAAACATCGGCTAGAATCGACCGAGTGTTTGTTTAAACTTTCGGCCAGTTCTGGTCGAAATTGTGTTAACCTTTTCAACCTGTACTGGTCGAACAGTAGAGTGTCTACCATTTTGGGTAACGATCCGTTAAGATCGTTAAGTTTTACGTAAATAATCGAACGAGATAATCAGATCAGATGTTTAAACTTGAATGCGATATAATATTCATCAATGAAAAGTCACATTTGAAAGGTGAACTAGGAATTAAACGTCAAAATTTAAAGTCTAGTCTACTAAATCTATCTGCGTCCTCGACGAGGTCTACGAGCGGATGCCCTTGCAGAGGACTCCGGGGCATCATCCTGTATGTTCAACGCCTGATACGCCCCAACAAAAGCTGGCCACACCACAGACATGTCCAAGTCGTCCTCGTGACCATGGTATTGCTGATATACCGGAGTCATGATACCCATAGCATCCCGGATCATGTCCCACGGCTGGGGTCCTACATGCGTCGAGGTAGTCCCAATGGCAGTCGAAAAGTTAATCGGATTCTGGACAATGGGGTGGGAGAATTCTTTGTACCAAGTCAAGTATTCTGCCACCATCTGCCAAGGAGGATGTGCGAGGTTGCCCCTGGCCCTTTGATCTAGAACGTGGTTGCGCCATTGACGAAAGTAGTTGCCCAAGACGTCGTACGTGACCTTGTACTTCTGCGCAGTGTTTCCTCTCCTAACGACACTCGGCACGATGGGCCACTTTGGGATTGTCTGGACATATCCAAACTGACGGAGCACTCTGTCTGGATGATATGGCTCCACACAGTCGAACGCACGAATACACCCTTGGTAGAAGGCGACGTCGTCACGAGGATATGCCCGCCTACAAGTCGAGTATGGCATCCAGTTAACCTAGTCGAAAAACAAAATATTAGATGATGAAAATGGCCCACAGTACCAATAACAATCATGTAAAAAGAAAAATACGGACCTCGTGCATGGACATGTTGTCCAACATCTCACGTAGGGCGGACACACGATCCATAGTGCCTCCAGAGCGTGATCTTTGGATCCACCTCACAGCAAATGGATCCCCCTCCTCGTATCGGACATTGTGAGTGGGACGTGTGAAGGGAAAGTACTCATAGATCCAGGCCTATATTGTAAATAAAAAGTCACAACTCAAAATCAGTATTTCGCAAAGTAGGTTGAAATTGTGCTACAAAAAAAGTGGTAGTCTATCAAGAGAACAAACCTCCAATAACGTCAGATAACCACAAATCTGACGCACACCACTACGAGATGCGAGGCCGAGCTGCCGATATAGATATGCAAGCGCAGCTGCTCCCCAAGCATACTGGTGAATGCGATCGACCCGCTCCAAGAGGCGTAAAATCTTTGTGTCCACACGAGTGCCACTCTTGTCGGAGAAGATTGTGCATCCAAGCACAAACCACAAGTACGCCTGCACGCCACATTCCTGTATCTCCTCATCATCAGTATAGGCGGCCTGGCTGAATCGTGATCTCAGCCACTCAAGTTTGACAGAAGCCCAGCTTGCCCGAAGATGGCCTCCTGTGCCTCAGAGTAGGAGACGCCCAATAACCTAGAGACCATACGGCCTGGTCTCTCAACTGGACCGCGACTTTCCTCGACGGCCACTGTCCTCCCACTGACTGGCAACCCCGTCAAACAAAGAACGTCGTCCAACGTAATCGTCATCTCTCCCCACGGCATGTGAAATGTGTTGGTCTCAGGTTGCCAACGCTCAACAAAAGCACAAATCAAATTTTTGTTTGGAGTTTTGTATGAAATGTACCTCAGGTCGGCAATCTTCGTCGACTCAAGCACGCTCATAAACTCCGGAGTGGGCCGTGGGTCGAGGGACCAAGTGGCCATCTTCGCTGTATGACACCAGCATTTCAGGATTGGTCTTTCAATCCCGTCCCAAATCCCGTACGACACATGAGTCTTAAAACTCGGGATGAGACAGGGATCAACTGGACCACCGGGACAAGGCCCGGTCAACATATCATCATCTTCAACTTCCTCATCGTCTTGTGGCTCTTCACCTTCCACCAGATCGTTTTGCGGGTCAACATCAGGCTGAAATTGAGGCTCGGGTTCAGCCTCAAATTGAGGCTCAGTTTCAGGCTGAAATTGAGGCTCATCGACGTACTCAGAATCACCGCCAACATTCCATTCAAGCGTCGGAACCATAAGCTCGGGAAGGTGAGTGGGCGCCTCCTCCTCCTGAAAAGCTCGACGCCTTCTATTAGAGGCGGTCGGTCTCACTCTCGTATAAGTTTGGTCTGCAATATTCATCATAAGAATAAAAATTAAGAATGTACGAACAGTTGTTGAATATCAAAAAACATAAACAAACGCTAGGAAGCTTCGACTAGTAGTGGTCGTGCATCTTCAGGCTAATTCGACCACTTCTGGTCGAAGCTACCTCAGGTAATTCGACCAATTGTGGTCGTTGTTATTGAACAAGCTTCGACCAATACTGGTCGATTCTGCTTAATATAATTCGACCAGTTCTGGTCGAATGGCTTCAGCGATTTTCGAAAAACCAGGGTCGAAGCGAGATCGATTTCAAGGTCCATTTTCACGCAATTTTCAACACAAATCAGAATTTTTTGCAATGCTTTTACCCTAATCTATATGCAATTCAACTCATAAACTCATCTACACTTGAAGATAACAAGAATTTAAACTTATAAAACAAAAACTAAGAATCGAAAGAAACTCACGACAATCACCCGGAGCTCTATGCGTCCTATCCATGCTTCGATTCAAAGTTGTTCTTCGAAGTTGAACGATGAGAATTGGTTGAAATTTGGTGAATTTTGGCCCTTGTTCTTCGAATTGCAATGGGGAAATCCGATCGAGAGAGAGAGAGAGTTAGAGAGAGAGAGAGAGATGGGTTTGGGTGGGGTGTGTATTTTATTGGGGGGTGTTTAGTATAATATATGTATTTGATATATTTTTTAGTTAAGGGGTAAAATGGTAAAGTAAAGGGGTGTGTTTAGAAATATTTTAAGTTGTAAGTATTTAATTGTGGGTGTCTTTAGTAATTAGGGTGTGTTTAGAAAATCATGGGGTGTTTATAGAATTGGCCAAAAAATAAATAAACAAAAATCAAAGTGATGCTAACCGATAAACTGTAAGCAATGAACACGCTGCTTTTCCCTCCACCACCACTTCACCTCCGCCTCCACCTCCGCCACCGCCCCCTCCTCTTCCCCCCGCCGCCGCCCTTCCTCCACCATCGCCACCACTTCCTCCTCTCCGCCGTCTCCCAACAATTCAATCTCACCACCATCAACGGAGGCGAGCGAGACACCTACGACGACGTCGATTTGCTCCCCAATCCTCACTACGACTTCACCCCACTCCTCAATTTCCTCTCCTCACACTACACCCCCTCCCTCCCCTCCCACCCCAGCCCTCCGAGCCGGCTCGACCCGACCGAGCTCCGCCTCGCCGAGTCATACGGCGCCGTTCCTGCCCCCCTCTGGCACTCCCTCATCAAGAATCTCTCCTCCTCTCCTTCCTCGTTGGCCACTGCTTATGCTCTGGTCACTTGGCTTCAGAGACACAATCTTTGCTTCTCTTACGAGCTTCTTTACTCAATTTTGATTAACGCTCTGGGGCGGGATGAGAAGCTGTACGAAGCTTTTCTGTTGTCTCAGCGTCAGAGCTTGACCCCCTTGACTTATAACGCTCTCATTGGAGCTTGTGCGAGGAATAATGATCTTGAGAAGGCTTTGAATTTGATGGAGAGAATGCGGCGAGATGGATACCAATCTGATTATGTTAATTATAGTTTGGTTATTCAATCCCTGATGAGGAATAATAATGTGGATGTTGCTATTTTGGAGAAGCTGTATGGTGAAATGGAGGCTGATAGGATTGAGTTAGATGGGCAGTTGTTCAATGATGTAATTGCAGGTTTTACAAAAGCTGGGGATATAGATAGGGCATTGTACTTCTTGGGGTTGATGCAAGGGGGTGGTCTGACTGCAAAGACGAGCACCGTTGTTTCTATGGTGAATGAGTTGGGGAATCTGGGGAGGGTTGAGGAGGCAGAGGCTATTTTCGAAGAGTTGAAGGAGGGTGGGATGAGGCCGAGGACGAGGGCTTATAATGCTCTCTTGAAAGGGTATGTAAAAGTGGGAGCTTTGAAGGATGCAGAGTATGTCGTGTCGGAGATGGAGGCAAGTGGGGTTTCGCCAGATGAGCAGACGTATAGCTTGCTTATGGATGCGTATGGGAATGCTGGGAGGTGGGAGAGTGCTAGGATTGTGTTGAAAGAGATGGAGGAGAACAATGTCAAGCCTAATTGTTATGTGTTTAGTAGGATCTTGGCTAGTTATAGGGATAGGGGAGAGTGGCAGAGATCATTTCAGGTGCTCAAGGAGATGAAGAATTGTGGGGTCAATCCTAACCTACAGTTTTATAATGTAATGATTGATACATTTGGGAAGTATAATTGTCTTGAGCATATGATGGCGGCTTTAGAGAGGATGAAGGTGGAGGGTATTGAGCCGGATACTGTGACTTGGAATACGCTTATAGATTGTCATTGTAAGCAAGGGCATCGTGATAAAGCGGAGCAATTATTTGAGGAGATGCAAGAAAGTGGATGTTTGCCTTGCACAACTACGTATAATATCATGATTAATTCTTTTGGGGCGCAAGAGAGATGGGATGATGTGAAGGAATTGTTGAGAAAGATGCAGAGTCAAGGACTATTGCCTAATGTTATCACCTATACCACCCTTGTTGATATTTATGGACAATCGGGGAGATTTAATGATGCAATTGAGTGCTTGGAGGCAATGAAATCGGCTGGATTGAAACCTTCATCCACAATGTATAATGCTTTGATAAATGCCTATGCACAGAAGGTATCTTCTGAACTACCAAAACTATGACGTTCTCGAACAGATTGTTTGTTAACTTACCACTGTAGTTGTAGGAAATAAATGTTTTTTTTTTTCTTAGTGATTGATCTTTATTTTCTGATGGCTAAATGTCGTCTGAACCTCATGATACTTTATTTCAGGGATTATCGGAGCAAGCTGTAAATGCATTTAGGGTCATGAGAGGTGATGGTTTGAAGCCTAGCCTGTTAGCTCTAAATTCACTGATTAATGCTTTTGGGGAGGATAGGAGAGATGCTGAAGCATTTGCCGTGTTGCAGTATATGAGGGACAATGTGAGCAACTAATATTATTAGTCTGTTCTTTTATGTGTCCTTAAAATGAAGTGGATTCCATACATTTTGAACTAAATGTGGTCATTATTTGTGACTGCAGGACTTGAAACCTGATGTTGTTACTTATACCACACTCATGAAAGCATTAATTCGTGTCGAAAAATATGAAAAGGTACGTGTTTTTTTTGTGCTCCTAAATATGTACATATTTACTCTTGTGAAGAGAATGAAAATTAATTTGCAATTCAGATTTTGCATGTTGGTGTTATCTGTGTCATTTTTGCACCGGGAAGCTTTTTTCTTCTTTGAAGTCTCTTGCTCCAATGAGGTTCTCTAGTTAGTTAGTTAGTTATTGCGAGAAATAAAGATTTTTACCAAAATAAAATGGTCATAGGTTAATTTCCATCATCGATCAACAGATTTGTCAAATGTTAGGAAATAAGATAAGGGACTGTGTGTGCACTAGTATGCAGATGTTCTAAGAAAAATTAGTTATCAAGCTTTTCTTGAACATCTTGTGATCTTAGATATATTATAGCCTTTATTTCTTTAAAACATAAACAAATGGAAAAGTTACTGTCTTCAGTTTTCCTTGGACATGCTCTATAATTGCTACCAACAGTCATTCTAGGAAAGTAGTCATCGTTTGTAAATATGCAAAAAATTGAAAGGAAAGAGAACAAATACTGTGGGGAAGGCAAATCATGGATGCTGACTATAAGATGGCGATATCTGATCAGATTCATTGCTCAAAAATGCTCGGACTAATCTTCCCCACTCAAGCTTGCCACGTACTAACTAGAGCTGGAGCACAACTTTTTGACTCATTGGAACTATTAAAAGCATATCAAAAACCTACACAACAAATTGAATACCCTTTTATTTGTTTGAACAGATAATTTTATTTCTTTTATGTTGTACAGTTGTAGCTGCTTACTACACAGTTGCTTTCAGGTTCCTGCTGTTTTTGAGGAAATGCTTCTTTCTGGATGTGCTCCAGATAGAAAAGCTAGAGCGATGTTAAGATCAGCTCTAAGATACATGAAGTCTACATTTAACTTATAGCAGATGCATTCATCACCTGGACGAGTAAACCGAGGGTCAATAGGCAGTTATCATTTAACCTTAAATTTGAGGTCAGTTATCCTATTTCTACATGATGTTTGCAAGTTTGGGTGTGCACCAGTATTCGTGAAATGAGAGGACTGTAATCTAATGTGCAGGTGGTTGGTTCATGGTGTGAACGCTACTTTTATGATGAAAAAAACCCAACACATTGACGCAGTTCAACAAAACCTCTACCAGAGCCACCAGATATCTGTCTCTGCATTGTATAATTGTTTGAATATAAAACGAAGGCAAAAAAGATATGCTTTTGCATGGAATGTAAACTAATTCAGCTTATTACATGCATTTTATGTATACTTACACGACAGAAAGCTGAAATTCACTGTAAGAAAGAGAAGCATTGATGTCTGTATATGCAGTTGATGAGATACATTATTGCTTCTGATCCATTAATTCTGATATTTGAAGATATAAAACTCGAAAACATGAAGTAAAAAATCAAGGGTCTTTATATGCTTTTTGCAGTTGATCATTCATCGTTCGTGGTAGATTCTGCTGTTACAAAAACCGTATGTACAGAGGAAAAAGAACTCTTGCACGCATTGAATTGTATATCGTCAAAGAATAATATACAAGTGGACAAAAAATAACTACCCCGAAAAAAAGACCAATTTTGGTAGCCTAGGCAATCAGAGAGTCATGGCAGAAACAAGAGGCCTGGTACTCTTGGAAATTCTAGAGCAAAACATGAACAACAACAGCACAGAAGATAACAAGAACAACCTGAAGTACGTTCGGATCTCCTGCAATCCGAGGTCAAGAACCTCCATCTTCTTTCCATACCTACTTTTCCTGTGCATAAGATATCCGTTGAGATAGTCGTCTATTGATATCAAATGATCAACATTTGATGCAATTGCCTTCGACCGAAGTCCATCCATCTGCTGCACACCGAGGCTGAACATCTGGATGAATGCAGCTGACCAGTCATTGAGAACTCCCTGTCATTCAAAACATCAACTATGTTGAGTAATTTTCGGAAAAAATAGGTGATGAATACTGAACTCTCAAAGTATAGGATCTTTGACATACATTGAAGGCGGTGATGTCTACAGGATTGAACATTCTGAAACAGTCTCTTGAGGAGGCTTTGAGATCGCCATAAATCTGGAAAGTATGCGTAGATGACATTAGGTGCTAGAAGCAGAAAGTAAATTTCACTAACAATTCGGCATTCACAAACCTCAAAGGTAAATGCCATGGGCACCCTTGCAACATCATACATATAGTCTGTTGCTGTACCATGGGCCAGATACCTGTACATATAGATCAAAAATGATTTGCATTTAGCAGAAAGGTTGTGGATACCTAGTTAAAATAAGCGGGATGATTTAAACAAGAAATCGTGATGCCTAACTAAGGATTCTATAAAAGGATTGAAGTCATATGCAGCAAGCATCATAAAACAATTGAGTAAAGCATAAATAATTATGATTTGTTGGCCTTGTTTATTTCTCAACTGCACTAAATGAATACTTATGAAACAGTAGGAATGAGTAGAGAGACTCCCTCTTTTACAATTAAGAGAAGAGATTGCACATATATTTGCTGAAACTCATACATTGAGATTCCCCAATATAGACTGATGAGATTTCAATCAAATGGAGAGACATTAAAACATGAAAGTTTATGACTGAATTTGAAAGAGGAATAAGAAAACAAGCAGTAGAAGCTGCTGCCTGTGAAAGGCTACCATCTTATTTGGCTCAAACACACTTCGGTAATCAGTACTTATGAAGGTAGAGATAACACAAAATCTTGTACTGTAATATAATCCAGTTGTTTTGACCTTCTTAAATTTCCTCAAATATTGTGCAACTCAGGCCAAACATTTACATACGTTGTTCAAAATGACAGTAATGCCACATAATGAATTATACTGATGCTTCATCTGATTGTATTCAACATGCATGCACACAAGATCAAAATGAAATGCTTTCTTAAATACTGTTTACAGAATCACAGCAACAGGTCGGAAGATGAAACAGGTATGCCAATATATTTGAGAGGCTTTGCTTGCTTAGATATAGCTAATCTAATCCACATAATTAGATGATAGAGCTACAAAGAGAGGAAATTGAAATAGTAAGTAGTACAAACCCAACAGATCCTCCACCAGATCCAACTAAGCAATGATCTTTGAGATGAAAATGGTTCAACTCTTCAAGTATTGATTTCATTATCTGAGAAGGTATTCCGTCCGGTGTTGTATTTTTGTGATCATATGGCATGAACAAAGCCTGCGTTAAAAGAAAACGATAAGAAAAGGAGTTGATAATTAACCAAGTATATAGCTATTCACAATAATGCACAAAAAGACTAGCCTGCTAAGTAGCTTACACTATTGAAAGAATCTCAAAGATCAGTTACAACCTTAAAATATGTAGCCAAACATAAAGAAACATTAGAGACTAAACTCAAACTGAAAAACACTCTATCTCAGAAATTCTGGATGATAAATTTATAAAGTCCATGAACTTCAATAATTTCACTAGGCATATTGTCTAATCTCCACGTGCATTATCCAATAAATTATAAATTGATTACAGTGCCAGCCAGTGGCAGTACAAAACATAAGCATTAACTTACCTCCATCCCAGAGTGCACATTAACCCAAATGTGAGGTTCAAATGTTACAGACAATTTCCGCATAATTTGAGTCTCAGGTTCACTAAAAGGAGCAGTCCCAGGGTTTTCTTCATATGGATCGTAATCCTAAGACAGATAAGGATATGTCTTAGCACATAATGGTATGGCATGAATATAAGCTAAAACTAAGAGTAAGTCAAAGATGAAAGAACAATCCATCTACTAGGGTAGTCTGGTAAAGACACCACATTTCTTTGTATTGAGTTTATCGAGCAAAAGTTTAGGAAGAAATCCTCATCCTCATACAGCATGAAACATTTAACAAATTTAAGCTCCATGATTTAATTTTTTTACTAAGCAAAACTTTCTCATGACTAAATAAAAATGCTTAAATACCTTCTCCTTTTTACCCCAATCTACACTCCAATTCCGATTCAGATCAACTCCTCTTCCTGCAGGAAACACAAACTTTAAGCATCTTGACTTTTTTGCAACCAATCTTGTATCTTATTCATAAAAGATAGCAAGAATAATTGTGAGACCGTTTCTTCTTTCACAAAGATCTCCATCTTCAACGAGTTTGCGGCCATTCACATTTTCCACTGGTACAACCTATCATCCAGGAGTTAAAAAGACATCAGTTAGAAAGTTAAAAGTTGTTCCCTCTCAAACTGGTCAATACACTTTACTACTCAATTTGGACATATAATAAGATATATGGTTAATGAAATGTGAAAAGGTATGGGAATGCCCAATCAAACACTGCTCTATCGAGCCAAGTAGTCTAGTCTGGAAAAAAATAGGTCCTAACATGCAAAGCTTCAGCTGATTTAGAAGAATATGCTTGTATGACCAGCTATACCTACTGCAACGACAGGTTCAAAGACTGTATGATCTCTATGAAAATCACAAATTTCCTCAATTGTCTACATCTATTGCACATCAATAGATTCAAGAATAAGATGTTAGATAAAAAAAATTACCTTTACAATAAGCCTATCAAGTGTCCTATTTAAAGTAGAGCGGTTCACATTGGGTAAAAACTCCTCTTCACTTAGGATGGAAAGGAGGCGCAATGCTAGCTCAGTGGTAATAAGCTCCCTGGCGTGCTGTCCAAAAGTCTGGAATACAAGGAATCATCTGTCAAAAACACCACCAATAACCAACCTGAGAATTCTCACACTATTCCACTTTAAAGTAATATCAAAGTCTTTACTATAACCTCTATTTAGAAAAGGTTTGGAACAAAATTATATTCATTGCCCCTTTCCCACTCCCCATAACCAAAGAACTAACAATACTATAAACTTTTGAAACAAAACGACTTGATCAGAAGAGCACACTTACAAGCAGAATCTTAAGCTTTGTCGTGTCATCACTCTCATTTCTATCCCGGTTATATGTGACAACAGTCATCTGTGCCTCATAGCCTTTATTCTTACTTGTAAGTTTGTCCATCTGTTGAAGAAGCAAAAGTTAATACAGCAACCCATATTTCAAGGACCATATTGCAGCAACCGTAATATAGAAACACAAAATCATGATTAGTTGATTACCCACCGAGAGTTTATCTGAGTGACGATGAACTAGTGATTCAATTTCCTCCAATAAAGCTCCACTGCAGAAAATTACAAATATCCATAAGATTGACAAGTTGGGCAAACTAAAGCAATGTAAATCCATTCCAATAAACATATAAGATCAGAGAAGTTCATATCGGTCCAATGCAACTAATTCTATTAAGTAAATGATTTATGTAAGTAAACATCAAAGACTTGGCTTAACATAAAGTTAGTTTCTTCAGCTCATTTGCTTCCTCTGAGAATCTCAGCAGCAATACACTTGAAGTGAATATAGATATCCATGATTACAACACAGCTAACAGTGAGAGAAGAAAGCAAGACAACAAACCTTCAAGCTTTGAGCTTCAGTCTCAATTGTATCGAAGTTCATTAGAAATAAAAGACACATTCATGAAAAATTGCTGACAGATAATAGAATGATAATTTCAAACACAAGAAAGCAAGGAAAATCGAATCCGGAAAGTCAACGGTCAAACCAACACTAACTGAAACAGAAACGACCTTCTTTCCTGTGATTGATTCGAACTCAAGCAATGCCGCATAAATAACAACAAACACACTGGAAAATCGCATTAAAAAAGCAACACATCAAATCAAACAAAACCCAGATTCTTTCAACAGAAACATAACCAAAAAGTCTACCTGGTATGGTAAAGATCGTGATTGATGGGGGTGATAGCAGCAGCCTTTTTCCCATCAGAATTTCCATAAGCGAGATCAGCAAACAGGAATAAACACGCGAAAATCAGGAGATTCGAGAAGGGATTCAGGCGACGGCGAACTCCCATTTAAAATCGGCGATCTACAACGGTTAAAATGCAGCAAGTCTGCTTATTTTTCATCTCATCATCATCCAAATACTCGGAAGAACTCAGGCGCGATCTTGCGCAAATGGGGTGGAGCAGAGGATTCAAAGTCGACGGTTTTCGGGAACTGCAGTGTATGAAGACAACGACGTCGTTTGATTGGATTTGGCAACAGCGATCTGGTCTTTCCGCTTTCCCATGTGCCTGCCTATTATTATTATAATAATTATTATTATTACATACTGCCTCCGTCCCGCTCTATTTTGCCTATTTTCCATTTTTGTTTGTCCCATCTTATTTTGTCAACAAAAAAATGGCAAAGAAAAATTTACTTCCTTACCCCTCCATTTCTTTCATTTTACAACTTTTGCACTCAAAAAACACACATTAATTACAAAGTTATCACTCAAAAATATTAAAATAACACATCACATCAAAGTCAAACAGTTTTTTCTTAGATTCCGTGCCGATCAAAGTAGGCAAAATAACATGGGAAGGAGGTAATATTTGGTAAATTCTCTTTAGCTGTTTAATCATTGTGTTTTGATCTCATTTGGTTTGTGTTGGATCGGACGGTTCAGAGTTGAGCAAAGTCAGCTATGATTGGTTACTATTACACCAGTGGTCTAATAACCACTAATAAATGCACATCCACTCACAACTTTGTTTTTTTTTCTTTCTATTTTTTTGTGGGTTTATTTGACTTTTATTCCAACTTCTATATCTCAAATGGTATCTTTTCATATGTGTAAAAAGTATCCAAATCATCCAAATTTCTTGTATTTATTGCTTTCCACAAGGTCTAGCTCATTTAAGAAAAAACAAAAAAGGCTTTTCTTTGTTTTCCAATTTTAATTAGAGTAAGTTTTGTCCCATGTCTTGTGGGTCTTATTATGTAGGATGGGACAATCCATAACCCACAATTTACAAATCTCATAAGAATTTTTAAAAGTTTGTTAGATTCATGGATAATAAAGATTTGTCTTACAAAAACAATTTATGAGATTATGTCACATGAGTTTTTGTATTTTAATTATTAGTGTTTTCACATATTTTTCATTTGTGTTTTCGAATTTATATATTTTCTGAATTATATCTAATTAATTTCAAATTTGTTCAACTTCATATGTGCTTGATTTTGAGATATGCATTTCTTATCAAGTGTTCGTGATACAATCAATATGGAAAAAAGGACTTTATCAATGTCTACAGAAAATAATATTTGAAGTACAAATATAGAGATTGAATTACACATAAGGTAAACGGTATAATTAAATCGAATAAATATAATAGTTTAGGTAATTATAAGTTTATAGAACTTAATGTGATTTGGACATGGTCAAAGTTAACATCCAAAGGGTTGATTATTTATCAAAGGGTACTAAAAATACTAATGAGAAAAACAATATTCGAAAATATATAAAAAGACTTATGTGAGAAATGGTTTCACATAAAATTATTATGAATTAGTTTCTTTTTATCTATAAAAAACATATTTTCACAGATTCACACGTGAATTATCAAATGAAACAAAAAGTAGTCCTGTATGAAATGAATTCTTATTATTCAGTACTAAAAATGAATTCTTACTAGGAAAAAGAAACTCATTTTCTCAATACAAATTACTTAGAGTTTGTTTCACAGTTGTGTGGGGTCTTCTTTTTGTCCAATTAACCTATGCCAGAAAAAAGAATCTTGGTTATTACGTGGTTATAAGATAAAGCTCAACTTTTGGATACCAATGTAAGTGCTCCAATGACTACTAAGCTTTCTTTTGAAAAGTCATGAATGATTATTTTAGATGAAATAAAGATTCAAGAACATCTCACTCCCATATTTATTATACATGCATACAATATTTTCAAGTTACAAAAATAGTAATTAAGCACCTTCAAAATAATTGACAAAACTTAAATTGTTATCCTCAAACTATTTTATGATGATCTGTCCAATTTCAAAATTACATCATTGCCAATTAAGAATATATATTCAAAGGGGAAGGGTTTAAAGAAGCAAAGGCAGTGAATTGTTGATCACATTCCAATATAGACATCTCTTGTTCATCCATTGTCACCCATGCTTCAATCCCATCACCAAATCTTGTATCATTGAGAAGAACAAGATTCATGAAATATGGAGCACTTGCATCAATGCTGCTAACCCAAACAGGCCTTCCCCACCCAAAATCCACTTCATAGAACCCCAACCTACACCAGCTTGTGAACCCTATATGATCCACATCTCCACTGCTTCCCACTTCTTCAATCTCTTTCAGATCTTTAACCATCACCTTCCACCCTTCCTCGCCTCCTAGTTTCTTCACGTACTCGCCATCTATCCTCGATATACTTTTCCTCACTTTCTCTGCCAGCTCAAAATCATCCTCAGATGGGATCATCCTTGCAGTACTTGCTACCCAGATCAGGTTTCCCAGGCTGTGTTGTGGGAAGTTCGGAGCTGCAGCTCGTCTTCGCAGGTTTACTATGTGTGTTAGAAGAGAAGGCTTCTGGTAGCCAACTCTCTTCTCAGATGCAGCCATTGCAGACTTCCAAATGAACCCTGAGACGGCCTCAACCCGACTGGCCTTACCTCTAATGGAGGATATTGCTGAGTGATCAAACACAAATCTCTTGGTAACAAACTGGCCTTTCTTGAACAGTGAACCCCACATGGCCATTGCTGCATTCTTTAGCAAAGAATCATGGGCAGGGAAGAGAGAAGAGGCAGAGAAGTCAGGGGCAGTTAAGACGTTTTCTCCAGACGAAGCATTAGCCCAACTCTTGAGGAAAAAGCTCAAAGCAGTTCCATCAAGAACTCTGTGAGACACACACACACCAATAGCAATCCCACCACACTCAAACTCACTAGCTTGGATGTTAGTCACACAGAATCCTGTGCTGGTTAGTCCACATGGAAGGAAGGTAGCAATGGATTTAAGATCCGGGCTTTCAAGAAATTCACTTAAACGACACGACTTCACCTTGGCAGTCGTAAAACAAGCTCCATGATCATCACAGTTGATGGAAAGATCATCAACAATGGTGCCTGCAAGTGGGAAAAACTGTGTTAAAGTTTCTGATAGTGATTTCTTTAGAAGGGCTAGCCTTTCAAGAACTTGAAGATGGTGGTGATTGGGATAGAAGAAGACAATAGGAGAATAGGCTGCAGGAATGAGCTGATCTAATATGCATAGCTTGAAGTTTTTGAGGTGTTTTGGAGTTGGAGAAGATGGTTTGATCTGCTCCACAGATATGATTTCCACATCAATAGTCATAATTGATTTCTTTTTGGACTTTGATGCATGGAATTATGTATGGAAATAACAAAGCTTTAGTCACCTTATAAAGATGATATGATCAAGAGAGAGATGCTTGAAATCTTGTCTTATTGACATGGAATCAATTTCGGTTAATTGCTAGAAAAATTACTAATTTTAATTTTACCAAATTTTTGAATCTTAGTGAATATAATATGAACTTTCATATTTTTTTGTAAATTTAACCGATATATAGATTTCAGATATGTATTTCGACAATAAATTTCATCAATTCAAAATATCTATCATTTTGCATGTTAAGCCATAATTTTATTCTGAAATGATGAGATTACCAAAATAAACATATTAAGAAACTACACGTTGGTTAAATTTGCCGAAAAAAAAAGCCATCTTAAATTTGTTAATATACAAAAAGTTGGTTTAAACTTGCAAATTAAACAAAGTTCGTGATTTTTCTAAATTAATTAATTCAATCTATATTAAATAATTATTCTCTAGAATGAGATGACATCCATAATGATCTCAACGTAGTTGAAATAGTGCCTCATCTCTTGGAGATATGCTTAAAAGTTGACCTTGTGAAGTTGATTAGAGTAGTACTATTATCGTCCAAAAGATAGTCATGACTCATGTTTCAAGAGTTAAAAGTAGTTTTTTATTACAATTTATAAGAATTTCTTCTAATATACTTGTGATTATTGTTATAATAAATCTTGGATAATGGAATTCACGTTGATGAATAGTGGAAGGTGAAACCTCCATTTTTAGCTAACTTTAATAACAACTATTGTATTCGGTTAGTCATACAATTCATTTCATTTGGTGGTATACATGAGCTATGATGATATAACTGAATTTAAATGATACACAATAATTTTTGAAATTGAGCGAGTCGATTTTATTGATACGTGGTAAGAGTAATACGCAACTTAGTTATATAAATGAGTTGATGTGAATTGAACAAGCAAATTCTATTCTTACAAAAAATGCAACATGCATGCAATAGTGGGGTAAAAATTAAGAGAGAAATTTGTTTGATGAACTAGGTTTTGAAGTTTCAAAGCTTCATTTATCACAATCCCACCAAACTTTTAAGTATATAGACCTTTAAATTATACATTGTTAGGTGGTCAAGTATGATGCCTCATAATTCAAAATTGGCCGGCTGGTTGAGGGGAAAAGTCCAACGCTTTATCTTTCCACTTTCATAGTGTATTTAATATTTAGTTCTAGTAAATGTGACATCTTTCTTTATCACTTTCTTCAAAGTTATATAGCTTCCACAAAAGATTTAATTGAATTTATATATTTATAAATATCCTAGTTTATTTTACGTCCACTTAAAAAGCTACTGTCCGATTTTCGTCCATTTATTTTTAGGGTTTCAGATTTAGTCAAATGAATTTCAAAATCGCTCAATTTGTGTCCTTTGGGCCAATCCTAACAACCACCTGAAATGGACCTGCATATTTGGGACTCAACTTCCAAACAGGACTGTTGTGCAGTGTCTTCTGTCTATAAGACTTAAGCTTTAGATACACACAGTCCCCCACTTCAAAAGCTCTAGGGGACCTCCTTTTATCAGCCTGTCATGTGCCTCTTAAGAGATGTCTTAAGAATTTGCTATGCAGCTTGGATATCTGTAAGCAAATGAGTGACACCCTCCACAGTTGTATGAATATAAGGACCTCCTCCCATAAGTAGTGGTTTGAACCCATACAAGGCCTCAAATGGGCTGACCCAGGGATGAATGGTAGGTAGTATTATACCAAAACTCAGCTAAAGATAACCAATTAAACCACTGCTTAGGATTGCTGCTACACATACATCTCAAATCGGTTTCCAAGCATTGATTCACCCTCTCAGTTTGGCCATCTGTTTGAGGGTGATAAGTTGTGCTTAAGTGTTGTTCAATGCCAATCAATTTAAGAAGGTACTGCCAAAAATGACTGGTAAAAACCTTGTCTCTGTCTGATACAATACAATGAGGAAGCCCATGCAACTTGTAGATAGAATCCAAGAATACCTTAGCCAATTGGGAAGCAGAAAATGGATGAGTTAGAGCAATAAAATGACTGTATTTAGTCAGTTTATCCACAATCACCCATATTGTATCTCTGTGGCCAGATGTAGGAAGTTACTCTATAAAATCCATGGTAACAATCCAGGATTATGCACATTTTCATGTTTGCTTATCTGACAAACATGACATTCCAAGATAAATTGTTGCACTTGCTGTTTTAGGCCCTTCCACAAAAAAGTAATGATTATTCTCTGATAAGTTGCATTTATCCCCGAATGTCCACCTACACTTGAACCATGCATGTAGGCAATAATCTGCTATTGTAGCTGAGGATCATTTCCAATCATCACCTTGCCCTTATACCTAACCAAACCATTGGAATAGCTGTACAAAGACACATTTTGAGGAATGGTAGCACATTCTGCAATAATGGCTTGCATATCAGAATCATTTTGATAACTTTTGACCACTTCATCCATCCAAGTAGGTTTAATAGTTGTAATCAAGGAACAAGTGTCATCTTCTACATTTCTTCTGGACAAGGCGTCAGCTACCTTATTTTCAACACCCTTTTTATACTCTATAGTATAGTCAAATCCCAAAAGTTTGGTTAAGTATTTATGTTGCAAGGGAGTTGATATCTTCTGTTCCAGCAAATATTTGAGACTCCTTTGGTCAGTTCTGATTACAAACAAAATAAATTACTTAAGTGATTTTTAAATTAATTTGACTAAATTTGAAACCCTAAAAATAAATGGACGAAAATCGGACAGTAGTTTTTTAAGTGGACGTAAAATGAATTTTTCCCTTTGAAAGTCTTGTACAAGCTGGACATGAAATTTGGGGCGATTGTCGCCCCCAAAGAATACAAATTGAGTGATTTTGAAATTAATTTGACAAAATTTAAAACCCTAAAAATAAATGGACGAAAATCAAACAGTAGTTTTTTAAGTGGATGTAAAATGAATTTTTCCCTTTAAAAGTGTTATACAAGCTGGACATGAAAAAACGAATAAGATGGAAGATCCAGTCTGCAATAAGTGCTTTTCATTCGTCTGACCCGTCTCCATAATCATCCATCCAATGTATGTGCCATTATTAAAAACAATGCAACTTTAATTTGATGTCAACTCCAATAATTTAATTAAATTGTTATTGTTAAACCATAACATATTTTTATATATCAAGACAAAAGAGGACAAAACCAATAAAAGAAGAAACTAAACGACTGTCTCACCAAAACCCAGAAATAGGAATTAAAATTATTTTTAAATCTACACCATTTTAATAAAAGTACATAAGTCAAACATGTGATAAGAGCAAAAATGGCAAGCATTTCATTGGTTTTGTTTTGTACGTAGCAAGAATATGCTAACTCATGACAACTTCATTTCATGATTTTATATTGTTCATTAATTATGCCTAATAAACATTACTAGTACATATGGGATTATGTCACCATAACTTGCCCATCGTAGGAATTAGTTAAATAAAGGGCGAGACAATCAAAGCATCATTTTACAACAAAGAATAACATAAATGTCCACACAATGCATGTTCGAAGGCCTGCAACCAAATTTGTGAATTATTTCTTTTAAGTAAGGTTTTATGATATGATTGTCTGAAATATGGATCTAATTTCATGAGATGTGATAACAATGACATATATGCTTTGATACTTTAGAATTTGTTGATATTTTTTCAAAATTTTCAATATTAATAATAATTATGAATATTGTAATTGATATAATATAATAAATTTCAAACATATCATTCAATCTGACTCATCACTGTCAAATGATACTAATATAATATAATACAATGAACTTCTATATCATTAAATGGGAAGGTAGAGGGTGACATGGAGGATGACAAAAATATTTGGTGCTGAACTTGCATAAACAACCACTGCTGCACAAAGCATTTGCTCGTAGATAAAGAACAAGAATGTATTTGCGTCGTAAATAAAACATGGGATGGCTAAGAAGTCATCGAAACGCAGACAATCATCATAGATAAAGTGAAAAAGTCGTTGGAAATGTTCCACGCAACCACTGCTCCACAATCATCATAGATGATTACAGTATTTTCTAGATAAAATTGGATGAGAATGAGCGGAACAGTCCTTTATTGGATGAGAATCAAAATTAAACATTTTAAAATAAAATGTATAAATAGCTAAATTACAAATATGCCCCAATTTTCATCATAATTACATCTTTGACCGACTTTCATGTTATTATACATACATAGATAGATAGTGTCATGACCCATTTTCATTTAAGTGGAATAAAACATATTTCATAAAAATTATAAATAAATAGAGTAAATGCAGCAGTTTGCAAAAGGCGTGCAGCGAGCTTTATTTCCCATCGAAAAGAAGATTTAGTAAAATATTTCAAATGGCAACCCTTGTAAAACTCAAAGGGTTGTCGGTGTTCATCATACAACAAAATGAGTTTCCATTTCGTAATATAACCAAAACATTAAAAAATATATATAAGGGTATTTAGAGTGTGACGAAAATATATACATGCAAAAGATAAGATATCTCTATTCTTCGTTCCTCACCTTCAGGATTTATGTATATTTAAAACATATAAGGGGTGAGTGCGAGAAAGAAACACTCAGTGGAGGTAAAGACACATACATCAGTCACACTTAGACATTTAACATCGAGAAAACATAACATAACGAAGGCATTGCATTCCTCGGGTCTTTCGGCCCGGGGTGCATCGGAGTTACGCATTCGATATAAGTTCCTTCGGAATTTCCCACATAAACTTTAACGAGGCCATATTTGAAACCTCGAACATACATAACGGGGCCACGTCTGAAACCCCTGCATACGCATACGCATACACACATAATCGAATTGAAGAGGAACGATGAATGTCAACGTCCAATTCAATCACAAGTAGGGACGATCAACTTGAACACATTGGACATATCTTGTACAAAATCAATTGCGCACATTTTATCAAATAATAAAACACATAATTACCCCCACCGTTGGTAGTTGGTGCTCTGTGATAGTTCCTTGTTGTGCGTGCTTTCACTCCGGCCCTTCGTTCGAATCTCCTATAAAATATTCCCTCCGTCCCGGTCCAAGTTACCTACTTGGACCGGGCACAGAACCTAAGAAAATGCAGTTGACTTGTTGTTTTAGGTTACTTTTTGATTAAAAAAGTGTTTTTTTATACTTTTTGCCCACCTTTTTTGACTTTTTGGTTACTTTTTGATTAAAAAATGTTATTTATTTGTCATTTTGGGGTTGACAAGTTCGACTAGGACGGACGAAAATGACAAGTAGGCAAGTTGGAGCGGGATGGAGGGAGTATAAAATTTTGGGGTCTTAATATAATTCTACAAAGTTTCGGGATCATTTTGCAAATTCCGGAAAGTCCAAGGGTTAATCTGCAACTCTAATAAAGTTTATGGACTGAAACTAGAGTCTGCCAACCCTTGGGGACAAATCTGCAATATACTGAAAGTCCAACACTTAAATTATAAATAAACAAAAGTTAGAAAATTGTAATCAAGCCCTTGAATTAAATCAAATTTACAAAATGAAACCCAACCCCCAAATCCTCCCCTTCCTGTCGCTGCCAATCCCCCGCCGCCTGTCCCTGCCGCCAGCCCACCTCCTGCCGGCGACAGCCCTGTCGCCGTCTACCCCAATACACGGCGCCGCCCATCGACCTCAACACACACGCACAGAATCACACACACACCCCTGCACATATACGCACACGTGCACCTGCACATTTACACACACATCCCTGCATCTCCACGCACAGCGCTGCCTGCACGGTGCCCACACCAGCGGTCGTGAGCAATAGGACGGGGAGGGAGAGAGCTCAGCCGCACACGATAGTGAGAGGAAGAAAGATAGAGGGAGAGAGAGAGAGAGAGAGAGAGAGAGAGATTTCGCAGTCGGCAGTGGCCGCGGTGGTTCGCCGGAAACAAGAGAAAAAAGAAAAACAAAACATTTAATCGGCCAAACGAGAAGGCACTTGTTACGAATGTAACACTGAGTTGAGCATGTGAGCTCGAGCAGAAGATTCGAGAGAGAATTGAGAAAAGAGAGAAGGCTTGAAAGTTAGTTATTTTCATATATGACACAAAATTTTGGAAAGGCGGTTATATTCCCAATTACAGACTGAAACGACGATGTATAACACCTAAACTTATGACTCAAAATGGTGTCGTTCAACTAATGCCTCTCACACCTCAACGACGCCGTTCTCCTTAAACAAATAACAAAATTTCAAATGAATAAAAGAAATAGTACGCATGACATTACTCCCTCCCTCAAGAATGGTCTTGTCCTCAAGACAATAAATCTGGGAACAATATGTTGCATTTGCTTTGTTGTTTGTGTTGAAGCTGGCCCAACAAAATAAGATTGGATTTATGTATACTGTTTTCGTTTTTTGATCTCGTCGTCCATCAGATGCTGACTATTGAATTTGCTCTGTTGAAGACTGTATATTAGTGTTTTGGAGGGAGTAAAGTTTGGCATTTCTCTTTTGTCTATATTGGCCTGATTATCGTTTGCTCATCATCATGATGCTTTCTCTTTTTCAGTGGGCCAGTATTTGGTAGCACATGGTTGGTTTCATGGGAAATCATTGCGGTAGAAATGAGTTGTTTTCTTTGAAGTTGGATAGTTATGTTATTCGGTCAGTTGTAGATATTGGTGGATGATGATGAATGATGTGCATATCTTTTATTCCTATTGAATGTTATGAGAGCCTAAGGAATAATATTTTTCAAATATTTAAGTGTATATGGGAATTACTCTCTTTCAATGTCTTACATTTATAGTTGTGCAAGCTATATGAAGCCGCTTCGCTTGGCTTTGAGCGGCCTTTCTCTTGCTGGATTTGGAACTTGCATAATGGATGCTCACATTATTTGTGTGATGAAGGGAGTAAAATAGTGTGTTTTCTAAAGTAGCAATGAATGGCCTGTTATGCTTATTTTTCAGTGGTTTGAGTATTGGGCTGCCCTCTGATGGTATTATTGTTGAATTTTTCCTGGTGGGCTATCTCCTTTTTCACTTTTATTATGTCATCCTTTGTAGAATCATGTGAATATCTCTTTTTTCCTCGTCACCTATAGGAGTGAAGGTGCTTTTCTTTCGCTGTTTTCTTTTCCTGGTTTTATCGTGATGCTTTCTCTAATTGCAGAGGTACAATGTTCGGTGGGATCGGATTGGTTTCAGTGGAAATTGATTGTTTTGGCGGGGTTATTTTTCTTTCACTTGTTGTTATGTTATCTTATAGGTCCTAATTGTTTGTGGATGATGATAAAAGAATGTAAACATTTGACTTGCTAATCTCCAATGCCAGGAAATAATTTTCACCCATCTAAGCTTATGGAAAAATCGTTGCCATACTGAGATGTGTTGGATATTGTCCATGTTCTTTCTTAACGTCTTTTATTGATAGTTGTGCAAGCAATATGAAAGTCGTTTTGATCTGGGCAATTCATTCCTCTCTCTTGCTGGATTTGGAACTGACACAGTGGATGCTCATTAATAGTGTGGTGGAGGGAGTAACATAGTGGTGTTTTTCCATTCTACCTTAAGTGGCCTTATCTTGATTAGTGCTCATTTTGTTGCTATGCTTATTTCAGAGGTTGGAGTATTTGGTGGCTCTTTAATTTATTGGTATCATTTGTTAGTTATTCCCGGTTTCATGGCTATCTCTCTTCATATGATATTAAGTCATTGCATATCTATTATCACGTCGTCTTTCTCATTGTGAACTATTTGGTCTTTCTCATGATTCCGTCCTGCATCTTGCATCTTGCATTTGCTTTATAGCTTGGACGGTATCTAGCTCAGCAGGATAATATTTGGATTTACATATGAGATTATTGTCTTCAATGCTGGTTGCCCATCAATTGCCGACTAATGAAATTGCTATCTTGAAGCTTGCACTCTTTGTGTTTTGGGTGAAATTTGGAGCTTCTGTTTCTCGTCTGTTTGGCCTGGTTTTCCATTTCCTCATCATGATGCTTTCTTCATTTTTCAGATCTCCAATATTTGGTGGCGCATGATTGGTTTGGGAGGTTCCAGTGTGAATGGGGGGTTATTTTCCTTCCACCTTGTCTTTATGTCACCTTCTCAATTTTAATTATTGGTGAATGATAATGAATGATGTGTGCATTTTTCTTCCTCATCGAATGTCAGGAAATCCTATCGAATGATGGTTTTCACCCACCTATGCATATGGAAATCCTAAAGTGATAATGGTTTTCACTGACCTAAGCATGTAGTGTTGTATCTGGATATTGTGCATATTCTTGGTTTACAATGATAGTTGGCAAGCTATATGAAGTTGTTTTTGTCTGGGGATTCTGTGCATGTAGTAAGATTGTGGAGTTCCTATGTTATACCTTAAGTTACCTAATCTCCACCATTGCTTATTTTGTTGTAATGCCTATCCAGAGTTCGGAGTATTTGGCTACTCTATTGGTATCATTGGTAAATTGTTTCTGTTTTTATTGACTAATGATCTCCCCTTTTAGTTTATGTTTAGTCATCTGTGTTGGTGTAGTCATGTAGATATCTCTTTCTTCCGCATCATATGTCAGGAATTCATAAGAACTATTGAGTTTTTCCTCATGAGTCCCTTCTATTTTGTAGGGTCTTCCAAATTGTGGTGTACAGAATTTGTGGGTAGCAGGTTGTACTACTTCAATTTTTTTTTCCTTTTTTTAAAAACCATGTACTATACATTTGTTCTCTGTCTTCCAAATTGTGGTGTACAGAATTTGTGGGTAGTAAGTTGTACTACTTCAATTTTTTTTTCTTTTTTTTTTAAAAAACCATGTACTATACATTTGTTCTCCGTCTTCCAAATTGTGGTGTACAGAATTTGTGGGTAGCAGGTTGTACTACTTCAATTTTTTTTCTTTTTTTAAAAACCATGTACTATACATTTGTTCTCCTGCATCTTGCATTATCTTTGTAGATATACTGAAGTTGGCTCAACAAAATAAAATTGTATTTAGATATGAAATTATTTTGGTTTGGAGCTGGTCGCCTGGTAGTAGTTGCTGACTGTTGAACTTGCTGTCTTCATACGTGTTTTGGTAAGAGTAAAAATCACTGCATTTTTTTTTTTCTTTTTTCCTTTCTCTTTTCTCTTGGCCCCTTTTATAGTTTGCTCATCATTGTGGCACTCTCCTTTTCCAGTGGTCCAATATTTGGTGGCACTTGATTGCTTGCATGGGAAATTGTTTCGGTTTGAAGGGGGTTATTTTCCTTGAACTTCAATGTTATGTTATCTTGCTCAGGTGTAACTATTGGTGGATGATACAGAATGACGTATATATTTTTTCTTCATCATCGAAGCTTAGAAGTTATGGTGTTCACCCGTTTAGGCGTATATAAGTACTCTACTTTACCGAGGTGTGTTGGATATTGCGTGTGTACTCTCTTAATGTTTTATGTCGATAGTCTGCAAGCTATATATAAAGTCGTTTTGGTATAGGGTGTGGTGGTTTATCTCTTGCTAGGGGAATGGAACTTTCATAGTGGATGCTCAGATTATTATAATGGTAGAGGGAGTATGTGATGTCTTCGTTGTTGTTATTGTTATATTATTCCCTCGTTTGATGTCCCATCTCTGTAGGTCGAGAATGGGGTTGCTCTTTGTTGGCGTCATTTAACTGTTATCTAGTTGTATTTTTCGATTTCTATTATGTCTTTTTGGTATAATCATGTCGGTATCTCTGTCTTCCTCGTCATGCGTCATAAAATCTTAAAAACTATTGACCTTTCTTCATAATGGCCCTCTTCTAGTTTTTTCGGTCTCTAAGGATTTTGTTTTACAAAATTTGTGATAGTAGTACTTCTTTCCGTCTTTAAAAAATAATAATTATGCACTATGCATTTTTTCTCCTGCATGTTGCATTTGCTTTGTTGCTGAGACTGAAGTTTGCAGAAATGAGATTGGATTTAGAAATGTAATTGTTGTTGTCTTTGGAGCTGATTAACCAAACAATTGTTGAGCTTGCATTCTTAAGATGAGTATCGGGTGGCTCTTCTGTTATCATTTGTAAATTGTTCATGGTTTCATGGACTATCTCCCTTTTCACTTTCTATGAAGTCATCTTCAGGTCCTCTAGATTTGGTTGTACAGAAATCATGGGTGGTAAATTACTGTGCTCCTCTTTGTTTTCTTGCATGTTACATTTGCTTTATAGCTGGGATTGAAGATGGTTCAACAAAGTAAGATTGGTTTTAGATATGGAGTTATTTTGGTCTTTTGAGCTTGTCGGCCTTTAATTGCTGACATTGAACTCGCTCTATAGAAGCCTACATTCTGAGTATTTTGGATAATTAAATTTGGTGTTTCACTTTTCTGTCTTATTTGACTCGGTTATTTATTGGCTCAGTCATGCTGCTTTCGGAGGTCCAATGTTGGTGGCATTTGATTGGTTTCATTGGAAAATGTTCTCGATTGTATGGGTGGTTATTTTATTTCACTTGTTGGTTAGGTCCTAATTACTGGTGGATGATAATGAATGATGCATGTGTTTTTTTCTTCATTATCCAATGTTGGGGAATTTTAAAATCTAAGCATAATACTGAAAGGTTAGTAGTCCACCAAGGTGTGTTGTGTAATGTCCATATCCGTCTGAACTATTTGGTATATATATCCATTTCCATAATTTGATTTACTTCATTTACTGCATGAATATGCCCTTCACCACATTTTTAGGATACGTGCATCTGCCTGGTGTTGGTTTAGATATGTGTGCGGCTAATTCTGAATGAATTGAGTCATGGAAGGACGTGACAAGTTATAAGGGGTTGATTTTTCGCTCTCCGCTGGTGACCGACTTCATAGAAGTAAAGATTTCCAAGAAGGGATCAACAATGACTGGCCAAGTTCTTTGTGGACTTTTTTTTTTTTTTTTTGGGGATGAACTTTAAGCTCAAACTTTGGATGCTAGACATATCGTAGTTTTCTTTTATGGTTGGTCAAACCTTTTCACCTCAGTGTGCTGGGCCCCCTTTGCTCCATGTGGAATGCATTCTCTTATTACAGTGTGGAGGGGTTAAACACAGATTTCTGGTGGTAAGCTCATTTTTTGGACACCAGACATTATGTTGTTTTCTTTTTCTGGTTGGTCAAACCTTTTCACCGCAGTGTGCTGGCCCCCTTTGCTCTATGTGGAATGCATTCTCTGACAGTGTGGAGGGAGTTAAAACAAAGATTTTCAGTGGTATCTGTCTTTTCCCTATGCTTATAAATGTGCCGTTGTAACTTCGGACTCTATTGGTTTTCATTGGAAGTGTTTCCGGTCTGATGGTCTTATTTCCAATTCACCTGGACTATTGAATGGATATTCTCAGTTGTCTTTGAGGTTGTGTTCCATTTAACTTGATGTCAAGATATTATTATGTGCTTTTCTGGTCGTTTGGGAGTGCAGGCTAGCTGTGGCTGATTCCAGAGTAACGAGTCTTGAAGGGTGAAGTGCACAAATCTGCTGATAGTGAGAAATATGGTTCAGTTTATTCTTTTCGTTCTATTTCGTCCATACATTGTCTGCAGCTTTAGTTACATGGATATGATGGTTGTCTTCATCTTTGCATCTTGTTGGGTGGTTATGTTGGTGTGTTCTTGTCCGGGCTTCAGCACTACTTTGTTGTTTCTGCTTGATTGTAGGTCGCTCGTGTAACTCCGCCTGTGTTGGTATTTTACTCGAACACAGTCGGTCCCAAGCCCGAAAAATGAGGAGGGGTAGATTTTAATCTTCGCTTCTAACCATCTTTTCATGCAACAGATTTTATGGATTTGGTTGTAAGATTGAAACAATTAGTGTAATTTGTCGATACTGAAATGATAGTTTTGAAATAATACTACATTTTTTTGACAAGCATCTCAAGTCCAATTGGTTGATTATAATTATTCACATTTTGTGTTTATTAGCTAAATTATGGACAAGTATTTGTGGTATGTTACTAAATCATTGAATGCATTCATGATATGTATTCAGTTTCGATGATAACTGAATTCAACTCGAGTGATTTCACAACTAATACTCTTCTTTTTACTATTGTGGGAAAAATGATGACACTTGTTTCAATTGCATTCTTAATTAAACTCTATAGGTGATGTTCTCAATTTTTAAAAATATAAGAAATCTCACTCAGTATATTTATCAATTTTATTTAAGAAAGAGAGGTTTTTCATCTTTTATAACTTATTCACCATAAGATATTAAAAGAAACAAAGAAAAAACGTGGGTATAAAATATATTTTTTGTTTCAAAATTTAGAAGTTGTCCCATATTACGAAAGTACTAAAGAAACTGTGTAAGGTTGTGATATAAAATGTATGAGTTTGCATTCAAGTCATTTACTATAAATATTGGAAATGTATTGGTTGAATATCAAAACGGCATTGTGGTAACACGCAGTATAAAAGATGCTAGTCCTAGAAGTGTAGTTAGCCATCAGTTCTTTAAAAGCTAAGAAAATAATAAATGTTAAAATTATCCGGTGGGATTGATTTTATTATGGTATTGGATGGATTAATTGATTTTTGATTGGTTTCAAGTTGTGTATGCCTAAAGGGTTTGGAATGGATGGATTTTTGACCGGCTTTAATTGGTCAACGTTGTATGCCTAAAAAGTTTTGATCGATGGTTGATTTGTTGTTAAATCGGTTGAATTGGCTGGTTTAATCTGGTCCCACAAATAACGGTAAACACACATTTTCAATCTCATGAATTGATAAAACTTACTCCTTCCGTTTTATAATAAATGTCATTCTCACGAGTGAAAATATACTAACTCATAATATATATATATATACATATATATATATAGGTTATGTAAGAATCGATTTCTGCACCTTTCATTCAAAAACAAATTTACCACCAATTACATTTTATGACGCTATAAATGTAAATAAATATGCAATTTAAAATAAAATACATACCTATCCAAACTTAATGGTAAAGATTCAAATAAAAAGATATTTATATTTGGTATATGATATTGGATGGGTATGGGTATCCGTCAAATAATGATAACCGGGAATGAGATGTATACAAGTAGTTTTAAATGAGAATGAGACGAGATTGAAATGCATAAAATTAACAAGGTTAAAGGTGTGTGATTCCTAAATGATAGGGTATCTAACTTGTTATCATCCCTAGGCATATATAAGTTGAAAGTTATGCAATGCACTCAAACTCGTCTAGAGATGGCAGTTTCGCAGGATAGACTTGGGTACCCAACCCATCCAAACTTTACTAGGGTGGATATGAGTAATGTTAAACGAGAAAGCCACGGATTTGGAAGAAAAAAAAATCCTAGGGGTCGGATAGGGTAGACACCATTGTGTACCCTCTATGCATACATGTATATATAATAGGGTAGGGGTATAGGTCATTTCTAACCCATTGACTATATTGTGGGACAAATATAGTCTCAATTAAAATAGATGGATAAATATAATACATTCACTATAATTTTGTTAAAAAATACTTACTTTGACTAGTCTAAGGTGATGTGTCACATCTTCTAACTTTATGTGAGGGAGTCATGTCAGTTTTGACAGCCATTTTAGCAGTTTTTAATTATATGCTTAGAAAAATTAAGTTGGAAAATTTTAGCAGTTTTTAATTATATATGCTTAGAAAAATTAAGTTGGAAAAAAAAACAGCACACTGCGGTCTATAGGATTCGAACTCAGGATCACAATGAACAAAATAAATTAAAGTTCCAATGTGATAAATAAGATAAGTAAAATAATTTTCGTGTAACACCTAAAAATAGGGTTCACAAAAACTACATGGACATTTTTGGGTAACACCTAAAACATAGGGTTACACGAAAACTACACTAGAAGTTTTCGTGTAACCCTATTTTTAGGTGTTACATAAAAAATATTGTACTTATCTTATTTGTCCCGATGAAACTTTAGCTTATTTTGCTCAATGTGATCCTGGGTTCGAATCCTTCAACTTTCTTAATTTTTCTTTTATTTATATAGTTAATTTTCTTAATTTTTCTAAAGTATATATAATAAAAACTACCAAAAGAAAAGTCCCTACACTAAAAGTTTGGAAATATGGAATATGTGGGGTAGACATTGTCAAATTATAACACACTTTGACTTCAAAATGATTATTTTTGGGTTAAATCATAACAAAAGTGTTATATTTATCCTTTAAAGATAGTATGTGTTATTTTTGACCCAAAATTTAACAAATGTGTTAAAAGTGGACATTACCCCTAATAGGGGTATCATACCAGGTATAAAGACGTTCAAACGGTTCCGAAAACCGAAACCGGGGCGGTTCGAACCGCCGGTCAACGGTTCCGGGAACCGTTGACCCGGTTTCGGTTCCAAACCGGAACCGCAAACTGCCGGAATGCGGTTCGGTTTCGGTTTTAGATTTTGCGAACCGGTGAACCGGCTAAGGAAATATTTGCAACTCCCGCCTCGACGGTTTCGGTTGAGCATGCCTTTAGTATTGGGGGTCACACGTTGAGTGCGAGACGATCAAACTTGGCGGCGGAGAATGTTTCTAACCTCATGCTTCTTGAGGATTGGGGTAAAGCCGCTAGACGTCAACAACATCTTGACCTTGAAATTGTGGATGAAAAAGGTGGCGAGGATATTTATGGCTACGACTCAAACACAACGTCCTCTGCTAGCACCACCACCAACCTTGACGATTGAAATAGGTAAGTTGAGGTAAGAGAACTACGTGGGCTTTGATTCCTTAATTTGATTAGAATTAAGGATACGTAGGCAATTTCATTATAAGTTTGGATTTGAATTTCATTTCCAAACTTAGAATGAAACTCAAGCTCTTTCAATTTTTTTCCTCTTCTCTTTAATTTTTAGATAAAATTTTGTAATTGTAATAGATATATTTAGTTTGTAATAGTCTAATAGATTAGAATTAAGATTATACATTCATTAGAATTGCAATCATTAGTATAGAAACTTAGAAATTGTATAACTTGTAATAATTTTGCAATTTATAATGAAAACATTTGTGCCGGTTCGATTTTGTGTACTCTATTAGTCTATTTCAATCATGAATTATATCGGAACAAACATTGAAAAACAAATTCGGAGTTGCAAAATCAAAATGAACAAGAAAAATGCAAAAAAAAAAAAAAAAGGAACCGTCCGGTTCGAACCGGCCGAACCGCCCGGTTTAGGTTCAACCGGCGGTTCGGAACCGAAACCGGAACCGGCCACCTACTGGTTCGGTTTCGGTTCCACCAATCCGAAACCGCCAAACCGGCGGTTCGAACGGGAACCGGAACCGCCGAACCGTTTGAACATCCTTAACCAGGTATCCACACATTAAAAATCAATATAATAATAACTGGATTGATTGTTTATTTTTAGTTTAGCAAATTTATGTTACATATTTGTTGGAACTTGAAAGTTAACATGTTGACATTTGAATTACTAATATGAATAGTTATTTAATTTCAAAATGGGTGGGGTACGTACTTCAAATGTCGGTTTAGAATATCAATTTAGATTAACAAGATAAACATTATATTTTATAGATGAACATTGGGTGAGTACAAATACCTATTGGGAATGAGAGGGATAATAAAATCAATAGGGTCTGAATTTTTTTAAACGGTAGAATACCATATCCTACCTATTATTTATTTAATTATGGTGAAAAAATCAAATCACTCCCTCTTCTAGTCGATCTAATTAATCAAAACACATACAAAAATAAATTCATTCTCTCCCATTTCTACTACTTCATTTGTTGCTGCTTCTTCTTTCCTTTCCCACGTTTCCAAATTGCATAATTCAGAAAAAAAAATTCCGGATTCTGCTTCTTCTCGTGTCACACATTTCAGCAATTTATGATCATATCCATTACGGTTCACGATCTTCACTATAGGCCAAATGTTGGTGTGTGTATATTTATGTGTGTATATATATATATATATATAATCAAAAAGTTGGAATGAAATTATTCTTGTTTAATCATGAGATTTTTTTGGACCAAATGAAAGTGATCTTGTAACAACTCTAACCATCATATTTCACCCGTACCGACTTATTTAACTCCATATTATCCCGTACAAACAACACCCTCGTACTATAATGAATGTGGTTCATACCACCATATTATACAATGATACCATTATTAATGTAGCTATTTTTTATTGAATAATTTCTTATACATCAACAATAGATAATGTTCAAACAATAATTTCAATAATAAATATTAATTTGTTTGGGATAATTGTATCATATTTAATATAAATATAATTTATAAATAAGTGTAACACTATTAAAAATGCGTATATATACATATATGTATATATATAATGTATTTAGTGTGAAATTATATGTCATTCTAAGTATTTTTAAAATTAATATTTGTAAGTGTCTCATCAACAAATTTTTATTTTGCATTTTTTACTATTTAATTCATTTGATCTAATAATATAAATATTATACTCCCTCCGTCCCAGACTAATTTGCCTACTTGTCATTTTCGTTTGTCCCAGTCCAATTTGTCAGCCCATAAATGACAAAGAAATTATAAAGCAAAAAGTATAAAAAACATTTTTTTAATCAAAAAGTAAGCAAAATATAAAGCAAAAAATATAAAAAAACATTTTTTTAATCAAAAAGTAACCTAAAACAACAAGTCAACTGCATTTTCTTAGGTTCCGTACTCGGTCCAAGTAGGCAAATTGGACCGGGATGGAGATAGTATTAATTTATTCTCATATTATTGATCTTAATTAAATTAATTTTTATTGAAGAATTTATTAAAAAAACAACAATAGATATCCAAACAATAATTTCAATAATAAATATTAATTTGCATGTGGATAATTATACCATAATAATATAAATTAATAAATAAATATAACACTATTAAAAATGTGTGTAAATACATATATGTATATATAATATGTATTTAGTCTGAATTATATGTCATCTTAAATATTTTTTAAATTATAAATATCTCATAATCAAATAAAATTTTAGTCTTTTACTTTACACTTAGGACTTCGTATATTTTTATATGAGGGTGCACATTTTGAATTTATATGGCTCACCTGATTATTTAAATTATATGCTTAATTTCTAATTATATTGTCATCATCATAATCGTAGACTACTATTACATTTGATTTGTGTTGAGCTTAAATTGTAATGATCAATCATCAATGTCTTGCTACTATATCAATTAATTTACGTGATGTTTATAAAAGAATAATTATCTGTCATCTTCGATGTTAAGAGATATTAATAAAAAATTATAATTCAATTTATTTTGAAATAAAAGGTTGAAAATACATAATTGACAGTGCTTGTATCAAGTTCCTACGTAAAATTTCTAATTTTATTGTGTAATGTTTCTATATATACATACTGACACACACATGTATTTAATTTTAATAATTGAATTTAATTTTTTATTCATAATTTTTTTAGTATATTTAATTTAAGTGACTGAAGATATTAATTTGTAACACAGATGATAAAAAAAATGTTTCGACTATAATTGTTGTGTATAATAAAGTTTTTAAAAAACTTACAAACTTTACAGGTAGAATTTCCAATTTTGATTTGAAGATCATGATCTTGATACTTTTGTTTTTAGTATTAATCATAGATTACTGAATTGGATGTGTATAATATCAACATATTGTTGTGAATTGAATTATCTTAAACAAATTTATATTTTCTTAGTTATTAAATATTATATTGTCTTTTATATACTAAAATTATGTACATTATATTATTAACTAATTAATATTTACCAACATTATATCACAAAACGCGCATCGTGCGGGTGCAAGTACTAGTACATATAAAAACAGAATATCTTACCAAAAGTACCTGTAATAAATTTCTCATTTATGAAATATTTCCATTTTTAGAACTCATTAATACATTCATTTTGCATTTATTACTGAAAAATAAATAAACAGTTAATTTAAAAAACTTATTTAAGATACTTAATATTATATTTATTGAAAACAAAGAATAGATAGGTAAATAGGATAAAATAACGGATGAATATATCTTTCATCATTTTTAAAATTGATATTGCCACTAAAAATTTGAAGGGAATGTTACGTATAAAGAAAGCCCAAATAGGTACAAAGAAAGCCCATATTAATCAGCTTTTAGGTCCATTTGAGCCCAACTATGCTGCTATCCAAGAAAACGGAAAAGTCAAAAGGAATAGAGACGTGTAAATATCATATTCTCTTTCCGCGTTGTCAAGGAACCAAAATTCTGTAAACCGACATAGTCCGATTAAATTAATCTCAGCCGTCTATTCTGACCCCCAACCCTTATAAATAGGTACATCCACCCTCTTGATTCTATCAGTTCTAGGGTTTTCGTTTTGGTTCTCTCCTTTCCGTTTCGATCATGGTTTCTCGATGTCTTGCTTGATTTCATAATTCATATTTTTCTTCCTTCCTTTTGTTCCAATGCTTGCCTTTTCTTCTTTTATGTTTTCATCCGATGCTCAAGTCTCTGGATGGTGCGAATTTTGTTAATTTTTCGAAGTTTGGAATCAGGTTTTATTTTGGGAATCTGCTGATTGATCGTGATGTTAGCTGTATTTGGGGTGGATTTGATTCATCAATGGTTGATTGTCCCGCGGTGATTCATCATATATTGTCGTGATCGTGATTTTTATGCCGATTTGTTCTTGTTCCTTGTCTGGTATGTATGATTTGAATCTGCAGACGTAGGATATCTGCCAAGGATAGGTGGGATGTAATATGTGGGAGTCGGAACGGTTCATCTTCATTGAAAGAAGGACTAAGTTTTACCTGAACTTGTTTCTCCATTCATGTATTTCTGACCGTTCGTAAGGTTGCTGTTTCTTCTTTCGTGGATGTATTTTTGACAGTTGAGTTGATGTCTGATTTGAAGACCGATCACCCTTTTATTGAAGGGAGAAGGGGCTAAGTTTTCCAGATCGTTACTTCTTTCATTGATCTATTTTTGTTGATGAAAGATTTGAAGATCGGTCTCCTAAGGATGCTGTTATTGCTCTTTTGTGCAGGACTTCCGGGTTCTGCCTATTTTTCGGGGGACTTGGGTGTTATAGTCCGCACTTGTGAATTTCAGACTTCAATTCTGGTATCATTTGATTTACCTATTCATAGGAAAAGTAATGTTTTCCTTGACCCACGGTTGAACTGCAGATGAAGTGAATGATCTATATTATGAAGTCGTTTATCATTGGCTTGTAGATGGACATGTAGAGGATTAAACAAAGGTTATATTTACCTGATTCTGCATGTCATTTCTCGTAAAGGTGTGAAGAAATATCTCATTTCTTTGCAAATACATGTTCGGAACTTTGTCCTAGTCTCCTAGTAGTGATGACTGCATGTCTGCAAGTAATATCTCAGAATTCTGGTTTTGTCTGCAAGTAATATCTCAGAATTCTGGTTTTGTTTGCGATCGGTCTCCATATTTTTGTGGTTCTTGGGCTATGTATCTGCAAGCTGAAGATTTTTGTCAAGTATGGGGCAGTATCTGATCTGTGAAAAGATGAACGATGATTTTGTTGTCAACGTCTTTTGTTTCCTGGGTTTTTCACTCCGTGCCATCTAATTACTAGCTGTTGCAGTTACTGGAAGTCCTGATGTTAAACTTGTTTTTTCAATCATTGTTCATGGAGAAGTACTATTTATTGGTATCTTCATTTGTCTCCGATAGCTATGCGTAGTTAAGCATGGAGATGTTTTGGGTTGTGCAATTGTAGGATTTTACACGGGTCTATAGTATGTCTCTCGTGAATTGTAAATTTTTGCCAATTTCAATGGTCAAATTGATTGTATAATAGATTGATGTTAATAATAGCTTTTTGGATATTTGGATCCAACTCATTTTATCAGATCTATTCTTCATGTGGTTATTTGCAGAATGGAAGTTTATCAGATATATATTTGGGATGGTTTGCAGAATGAAGGGATTGGCAGAGCGAAAACTTACTTTAACTTGCAATTTTAATTAAGTGATATAACAAATGGTAGTCCTGGTATTGAGCAACTATAATTTCAATTTCTTCAACAACATATTCCCTTATATTTGTCAGTTAACTTGTCATCCCCCCCCCCCCCCCCCCCCAATTTTAAGTTAAGCACTGCACATATTAGATTTTGTTATGAAATTATATTGTCTTTGAGCTTGCTTTCCCATCAGTTGCTCTGAAAATTGGAGCTGCAATGTAAAAACGAGCGATCTTAATATTGTTGAGGGAGTAAGTTTTGGTTTTTCTCTGTCCATTTATCTCTGGCCTTGATTCTCCGTTTCAGATTTCTCCATTTTCAGAAGTCCAATTTTTTGCGGCTCTTGATTTTGTATAATATGAGATTATTCTGTTTTTATGCCTTATTTCCCTTGCACTTGCTGGTGTTATGTCACGAAAATGGTTATTGTATCTTTTGTCATATTTCAAATTATCTCTTCTACTACATTTTAGATCTGTTCTTTTTTTTTTTTGGGTTCCTATTTGCAGATTGCTGTGCAACTGATGCCATTAGCCAACCACCAACATATATCATTCGTTGCCATTGGTGCCAGGGCATAATGCTACTTATTTTCAATCTTTATTCTGCACTTTAAATTTGAAAAGTGACTTTATAATCTTAGTGATTGGTTGCTTTCTTTGCTATGTTGGCAGTCTATTCTATTCTGGCAACGGACTTGCTCTGCAGAAGCTTGCATCCTTAGTGTTGTTAAGGGAGTTAATTATGGTGTTTTTCTGTCCCATTATTTCTTTGGCCTTGTTTTCCCTTTGCTTACATGCTGCTGTTTCCATTGTATTAGGTCCAGTATCTGTTTGCATTCAATTAATCTCATTGAGATTAATCTGGTTATTTCCATATCTCTTGTTGGTTATGATATCTTAGTGAGTGTTTATGAATGATGAATATTTTCCTTGGTCATTGTATGTTAGGCTCTGAGAATTTACGGTTTTCACCATAGTCGATTTGAATGTGCATGTTTTTTCTAATTTGTTATGAAGATAGTCATGCTAGGTCTATGAATTCATATTGGTAGTCGTATCTCTTTACTGGATTGGAACATGCACCACAGATGTTCACAATCTTAGTGTGGCCAAAGTAAAACAAAGAATTTTTTCATTTCTGTCTCATTTGGCCAGATCTTTGCCATGACTCATTTTATTGCTATGCTCATTTTTTAGATGTTTGAGTATTTACTTGCTCTAGGCTGGTATGATCGAGAATTTCCCTTTACAGTTTCTGTTGTGTCATCTTTTGGTGTGATCTTACGTGTATCTGTTTTTTTTCAGGCATCACAGTACATTCAAGGTTCAGTACTTCACTGAGGTAGTTACCCAGATTGTAGGGTATGAGATATATGCATATTAGGATCCTAATTCATTTGATCAGATTTACTCCTGGTATGGTTATTTGCTGAATGAAGGCATAATGTGTGTGATTAGTAGTAGATGGTAAACATTTATTTTTACACTGAATTTGGAAGCTTTTGTTTCTTTATATGATTTTTACCGTTTTCTTTTTAAACTGAAATTGTTTATTGTTTGTATGACACTGCTGTACAGAAGATAATTTCTCCTGTTTTATATTTTCTACGTGTGAAATTCGCTTTCGCTTTCGTGTTTTTTCCCCTGCTATTTGCAGATGGATGTGTAATTGATGCATGCCACCCACTTGATATATATTAGTGCTCGCCAATGGTTCCAGTGGACAATGCAACCTAATATACATCACTTTTTATTTTGTACTTTCAAATAGGGTGGGATGAGCAGATGGTAACATTTATTTTACACTGAATTTGGAAGCTTGTGTTTTTTGATCTTATTTTTTATTCCTTTTTTGATGGGAACTTGGTTTTTGTTTGAAGGACACTGACTGTGTTGTACATAAGATATTTCTCTATGTCTTTTCCATGTCAACTTTGCTTTTCCTTGTTTTTTGCTTTTCCTTGTTTTTTGGTTTTATCCTTCTATTTGCAGATATGGATGTGGAACTGATGTGTGCCACCCACTTGGATCTGATATTTAGTGTTTGCCAATGGCTGCAGTGGATAACAGAACCTAATTTACATCACTCTTTATTTTGCACTCATTTTTAGACGGTCATTTGATTGTCTTGGTGATTAGTTGTTTCTTGTGCTATGCTGGCAGCTAATCCATTCCCTTCATGCTGACAACGAGACTTGCTCTGTAGAAGCTTGCATTCTAAGTGCTGCGGTGGTAGTTAACTTTCGTGTTTTTCTGTTCTATTTTATCGTTTTCCCCCTTTGCTTATCATTCTGCTGCTTTCTCCAATCTTTAGGTCCAGTATTTGGTTGCGTTCCATTGATTTTGCTGAAATTATTCTTGTTCGGTGGGTTATTTCCATTTCACTAGTTGGTTATGTTATCTTTTCGGTTGGATTTTTTTTGGAGTGATAATGAATGATGTGAATATTTTCTGTCTTTATTGAATGTTAGGACATGTGAATTTACTGTTTTCGAGCTTCAAATTGCGTTGATGTAATAATGAACTTGCACACGAGATGCTAACGTTCTTAGTGTTGTCCATGGAGTTAACATTGTTTTTGTTTTCTTTTCTTTCTTATTGGGCCTTCACACTGCTCTTGTCATTGTTATGTGCTGACAACGCGACTTGCTCTGTAGAAGCTTGTATTATTAATGCCGCGAAGGGAGTTAACTTTCGTGGTTTTGTGTTCCATTTTATAGTTGGCCTTGTTTTCCTCTTGCTTATCATTCCGCTGCTTTCTCTGATCTTAAGGTCGAGTATCTGGTTGCCTGCGATTGATTTCACTGGAGTTATCCTGTTGGATGGGTTATTTCTGTTTCACTTCTTGGTTATGTTATCTTTTCGGTTATAATTTATAGTGTGATAATGGATGAAGTGATTTTTTTACTTCTTCATTGTTGTCAGGAAATGAGAATCTAAAGTTTTTGCGCTTAGCGTTGACGTGTTTAAATGAGCTTGCACCGAAGATGCCCACGCTATTAGTGTTTAAGAACATTTTTAGTTGTCAGGGTTCAAAATATAGGGAACTTTCAGTACATCACTGAGGTATTTACTTGGATAATATATTTTGGTTATAATTGAACTCAAGTCTATTGAAATTATTCTTCATATGGTTGTTTGCAGAGGGAAATTGTTGAGCAGCGTCTGATCCTATGCTAGTCTCTAATATGAAGGCACACTGTAGGGTGGGATTAGTAGATCGCATTTAGTTTTACACTGGATTTGGATACTTCTGCTTTTTTGATGGATTTTTTTTTTTTTAGTGTACGTACTGTATTGTACATAATATGTTTCTCCTTTCTTATTTTTTCTACATTTCAAATTGGCTTTCTTTGCTGTTTTGGTTTTTCCTTAATTGCAGATTGATGATGGACAGATGCATGCCACCAACGTGATATATATATTAGTGTTCGCCTATGGTTCCAGTGGAAACGCATCTTAATTTCTATCGCTCTTTGCTCTGCACTTTAAACGTTGAATGTACTGGATTTTGTTAGTGATCAGTTATTTTCTGTGCTTTGCTGGCAGTCAATTCCATTCTTTTAGTGCTGACAACGCGACTTGCTCTGTAGAAGCTTGCATTCTTAATGCTGCGAAGGGAGTTAACTTTCGTGTTTTTGTGTTCCATTTTTAGTTGGCCTTGTTTTCCTCTTGCTTATCATTCCGCTGCTTTCTCTGGTCTTTAGGTCCAGTGTCTGGTTGCCTGCGATTGATTTCACTGGAGTTATCCTGTTGGATGGGTTATTTCTGTTTCACTTCTTGGTTATGTTATCTCTTCGGTTATAATTTATAGTGTGATACTGGATGAAGTGATTTTTTTACTTCTTCATTGTTGTCAGGAAATGAGAATCTACAGTTTTTTGCGCTTAGCGTTGACGTGTTTAAATGAGCTTGCACCGAAGATGCCCACGCTATTAGTGTTTAAGAACAATTTTTAGTTGTCAGGCTTCAAAATATAAGGAACTTTCAGTACATCACTGAGGTATTTACTTGGATAATATATTTTGGTTATAATTGAACTCTATTGAAATTATTCTTCATATGGTTGTTTGCAGAGGGAAATTGTTGAGCAGCGTCTGATCCTATGCTAGTCTCTAATATGAAGGCACACTGTAGGGTGGGATTAGTAGATCGCATTTAGTTTTACACTGGATTTGGATACTTCTGTTTTTTTAATGGATTTTTTTTTTTTTTAGTGTACGTACTGTATTGTACATAATATATTTCTCCTTTCTTATTTTTTCTACATGTCAAATTGGCTTTCTTTGCTGTTTTGGTTTTTCCTTAATTGCAGATTGATGTTGGACAGATGCATGCCACCAACTTGATATATATATTAGTGTTCGCCTATGGTTCCAGTGGAAACGCATCTTAATTTCTTTCACTCTTTGGTTCTCTGCACTTTAAACGTTGAATGTACTGGATTGTGTTTGTGATCAGTTATTTTCTGTGCTTTGCTGGCAGTCAATTCCATTCTTTTAGTGCTGACAACGCGACTTGCTCTGTAGAAGCTTGCATTCTTAATGCTGCGAAGGGAGTTAACTTTCGTGTTTTTGTGTTCCATTTTTAGTTGGCCTTGTTTTCCTCTTGCTTATCATTCCGCTGCTTTCTCTGGTCTTTAGGTCCAGTGTCTGGTTGCCTGCGATTGATTTCACTGGAGTTATCCTGTTGGATGGGTTATTTCTGTTTCACTTCTTGGTTATGTTATCTCTTCGGTTATAATTTATAGTGTGATACTGGATGAAGTGATTTTTTTACTTCTTCATTGTTGTCAGGAAATGAGAATCTACAGTTTTTTGCGCTTAGCGTTGACGTGTTTAAATGAGCTTGCACCGAAGATGCCCACGCTATTAGTGTTTAAGAACAATTTTTAGTTGTCAGGCTTCAAAATATAAGGAACTTTCAGTACATCACTGAGGTATTTACTTGGATAATATATTTTGGTTATAATTGAACTCTATTGAAATTATTCTTCATATGGTTGTTTGCAGAGGGAAATTGTTGAGCAGCGTCTGATCCTATGCTAGTCTCTAATATGAAGGCACACTGTAGGGTGGGATTAGTAGATCGCATTTAGTTTTACACTGGATTTGGATACTTCTGCTTTTTTAATGGATTTTTTTTTTTTTTTTAGTGTACGTACTGTGTTGTACATAATATGTTTCTCCTTTCTTATTTTTTCTACATGTCAAATTGGCTTTCTTTGCTGTTTTGGTTTTTCCTTAATTGCAGATTGATGATGGACAGATGCATGCCACCAACGTGATATATATATTAGTGTTCGCCTATGGTTCCAGTGGAAACGCATCTTAATTTCTATCGCTCTTTGCTCTGCACTTTAACCGTTGAATGTACTGGATTTTGTTAGTGATCAGTTATTTTCTGTGCTTTGCTGGCAGTCAATTCCATTCTTTTAGTGCTGACAACGCGACTTGCTCTGTAGAAGCTTGCATTCTTAATGCTGCGAAGGCAGTTAACTTTCGTGTTTTTGTGTTCCATTTTTAGTTGGCCTTGTTTTCCTCTTGCTTATCATTCCGCTGCTTTCTCTGGTCTTTAGGTCCAGTGTCTGGTTGCCTGCGATTGATTTCACTGGAGTTATCCTGTTGGATGGGTTATTTCTGTTTCACTTCTTGGTTATGTTATCTCTTCGGTTATAATTTATAGTGTGATACTGGATGAAGTGATTTTTTTACTTCTTCATTGTTGTCAGGAAATGAGAATCTACAGTTTTTTGCGCTTAGCGTTGACGTGTTTAAATGAGCTTGCACCGAAGATGCCCACGCTATTAGTGTTTAAGAACAATTTTTAGTTGTCAGGCTTCAAAATATAAGGAACTTTCAGTACATCACTGAGGTATTTACTTGGATAATATATTTTGGTTATAATTGAACTCTATTGAAATTATTCTTCATATGGTTGTTTGCAGAGGGAAATTGTTGAGCAGCGTCTGATCCTATGCTAGTCTCTAATATGAAGGCACACTGTAGGGTGGGATTAGTAGATCGCATTTAGTTTTACACTGGATTTGGATACTTCTGCTTTTTTAATGGATTTTTTTTTTTTTTTTAGTGTACGTACTGTGTTGTACATAATATGTTTCTCCTTTCTTATTTTTTCTACATGTCAAATTGGCTTTCTTTGCTGTTTTGGTTTTTCCTTAATTGCAGATTGATGATGGACAGATGCATGCCACCAACGTGATATATATATTAGTGTTCGCCTATGGTTCCAGTGGAAACGCATCTTAATTTCTATCGCTCTTTGCTCTGCACTTTAACCGTTGAATGTACTGGATTTTGTTAGTGATCAGTTATTTTCTGTGCTTTGCTGGCAGTCAATTCCATTCTTTTAGTGCTGACAACGCGACTTGCTCTGTAGAAGCTTGCATTCTTAATGCTGCGAAGGCAGTTAACTTTCGTGTTTTTGTGTTCCATTTTTAGTTGGCCTTGTTTTCCTCTTGCTTATCATTCCGCTGCTTTCTCTGGTCTTTAGGTCCAGTGTCTGGTTGCCTGCGATTGATTTCACTGGAGTTATCCTGTTGGATGGGTTATTTCTGTTTCACTTCTTGGTTATGTTATCTCTTCGGTTATAATTTATAGTGTGATACTGGATGAAGTGATTTTTTTACTTCTTCATTGTTGTCAGGAAATGAGAATCTACAGTTTTTTGCGCTTAGCGTTGACGTGTTTAAATGAGCTTGCACCGAAGATGCCCACGCTATTAGTGTTTAAGAACAATTTTTAGTTGTCAGGCTTCAAAATATAAGGAACTTTCAGTACATCACTGAGGTATTTACTTGGATAATATATTTTGGTTATAATTGAACTCTATTGAAATTATTCTTCATATGGTTGTTTGCAGAGGGAAATTGTTGAGCAGCGTCTGATCCTATGCTAGTCTCTAATATGAAGGCACACTGTAGGGTGGGATTAGTAGATCGCATTTAGTTTTACACTGGATTTGGATACTTCTGCTTTTTTAATGGATTTTTTTTTTTTTTTTAGTGTACGTACTGTGTTGTACATAATATGTTTCTCCTTTCTTATTTTTTCTACATGTCAAATTGGCTTTCTTTGCTGTTTTGGTTTTTCCTTAATTGCAGATTGATGATGGACAGATGCATGCCACCAACGTGATATATATATTAGTGTTCGCCTATGGTTCCAGTGGAAACGCATCTTAATTTCTATCGCTCTTTGCTCTGCACTTTAAACGTTGAATGTACTGGATTTTGTTAGTGATCAGTTATTTTCTGTGCTTTGCTGGCAGTCAATTCCATTCTTTTAGTGCTGACAACGCGACTTGCTCTGTAGAAGCTTGCATTCTTAATGCTGCGAAGGGAGTTAACTTTCGTGTTTTTGTGTTCCATTTTTAGTTGGCCTTGTTTTCCTCTTGCTTATCATTCCGCTGCTTTCTCTGGTCTTTAGGTCCAGTGTCTGGTTGCCTGCGATTGATTTCACTGGAGTTATCCTGTTGGATGGGTTATTTCTGTTTCACTTCTTGGTTATGTTATCTCTTCGGTTATAATTTATAGTGTGATACTGGATGAAGTGATTTTTTTACTTCTTCATTGTTGTCAGGAAATGAGAATCTACAGTTTTTTGCGCTTAGCGTTGACGTGTTTAAATGAGCTTGCACCGAAGATGCCCACGCTATTAGTGTTTAAGAACAATTTTTAGTTGTCAGGCTTCAAAATATAAGGAACTTTCAGTACATCACTGAGGTATTTACTTGGATAATATATTTTGGTTATAATTGAACTCAAGTCTATTGAAATTATTCTTCATATGGTTGTTTGCAGAGGGAAATTGTTGAGCAGCGTCTGATCCTATGCTAGTCTCTAATATGAAGGCACACTGTAGGGTGGGATTAGTAGATCGCATTTAGTTTTACACTGGATTTGGATACTTCTGCTTTTTTAATGGATTTTTTTTTTTAGTGTACGTACTGTATTGTACATAATATATTTCTCCTTTCTTATTTTCTCTACTTGTCAAATTGGCTTTCTTTGCTGTTTTGGTTTTTCCTTAATTGCAGTTGGATGTTGGACAGATGCATGCCACCAACTTGATATATATATTAGTGTTCGCCTATGGTTCCAGTGGAAACGCATCTTAATTTCTATCGCTCGTTGTTCTGCACTTTAAACGTTGAATGTACTGGATTGTGTTAGTGATCAGTTATTTTCTGTGCTTTGCTGGCAGTCAATTACATTCTTTTAGTGCTGACAATGCGACTTGCTCTGTAGAAGCTTGCATTCTTAACGCTGCAAAGGGAGTTAACTTTCGTGTTTTTGTGTTCCATTTTATAGTTGGCCTTGTTTTCCTCTTGCGTATCATTCCGCTGCTTTCTCTGGTCTTTATGTCCAGTATCTGGTTGCCTGCGATTGATTTCACTGGACTTATCCTGTTGGATGGGTTATTTCTGTTTCACTTCTTGGTTATGTTATCTTTTCGGTTATAATTTATAGTGTGATAATGGATGAAGTGATTTTTTTACTTCTTCATTGTTGTCAGGAAATGAGAATCTACAGTTTTTGCGCTTAGCGTTGACATGTTTGAATGAGCTTGCACCGAAGATGCCCACGCTATTAGTGTTTAAGAACAATTTCTAGTTGTCAGGCTTCAAAATATAAGGAAATTTCAGTACATCACTGAGGTATTTACTTGGGTAATATATTTTGGTTATAATTGAACTCATTCTATTGAAATTATTCTTCATATGGTTGTTTGCATAGAGAAATTGTTGAGCAGCGTCTGATCCTATGCTAGTCTCTAATATGAAGGCACACTGTAGGGTGGGATTAGTAGATCGCATTTAGTTTTACACTGGATTTGGTTACTTCTGTTTTTTTAACGGATTTTTTTTTAGTGTACGTACTGTGTTGTATATAATGTATTTCTTCTCTTATTTTTTCTACATGTCAAATTTGCTTTCTTTTGGATTCGTTTTTCCTTAATTGCAGATGGATGTTGAACAGATGCATGCCACCATCTTGATATATATATATATATATATATATTAGAGTTCGCCTATGGTTCCCGTTGAAACGCATCTTAATTTATATCACAGTTCTGCACTTTAAACGTTGAATCATGAATGTACTGGATTTTGTTAGTGATCAGTTATTTTCTGTGCTTTGCTGGCAGTCAATTCCATTCTTTTAGTGCTGACAACGGGACTTGCTCTGTAGAAGCTTGCATTCTTAATGCTGCGAAGGGAGTTAACTTTCGTGTTTTTGTGTTCCATTTTATAGTTGGCCTTGTTTTCCTCTTGCTTATCATTCCTCTGCTTTTTCTGGTCTTTAGGTCCAGTATCTGGTTGCCTGCATTGATTTCACTGGAATTATCCTGTTGGATGGGTTATTTCTGTTTCACTTCTTGGTTATGTTATCTTTTCAGTTATAATTTATAGTGTGATAACGGATGAAGTGATTTTAATACTTCTTCATTGATGTCAGGAAATGAGAATCTACAGTTTTTGCGCTTAGCGTTGACGTGTTTAAATGAGCTTGCACCGAAGTTGCCCACGCTATTAGTGTTTAAGAACAAATTTTAGTTGTCAGGCTTCAAAATATAGGGAACTTTCAGTACATCACTGAGGTATTTACTTGGATAATATATTTTGGTTATAATTGAACTCAAGTCTATTGAAATTATTCTTCATATTGTTGTTTGCAGAGGGAAATTGTTGAGCAGCGTCTGATCCTATGCTAGTCTCTAATATGAAGGCACACTGTAGGGTGGGATTAGTAGATCGCATTTAGTTTTACACTGGATTTGGATACTTCTGCTTTTTTAATGGATTTTTTTTTTTAGTGTACGTACTGTATTGTACATAATATATTTCTCTGTTCTTATTTTTTCTACATATCAAATTGGCTTTCTTTGCTGGTTTGGTTTTTCCTTAATTGCAGATTGATGTTGGACAGATGCATGCCACCAACTTGATATATATATTAGTGTTCGCTTATGGTTCCAGTGGGAACGCATCTTAATTTCTATCGCTCTTTGTTCTGCACTTTAAATGTTGAATGTACTGGATTTTGTTAGTGATCAGTTATTTTCTGTGCTTTGCTGGCAGTCAATTCCATTCTTTTAGTGCTGACAATGCGACTTGCTCTGTAGAAGCTTGCATTCTTAACGCTGCGAAGGGAGTTAACTTTCGTGTTTTTGTGTTCCATTTTATAGTTGGCCTTGTTTTCCTCTTGCTTATCATTCCGCTGCTTTCTCTGGTCTTTATGTCCAGTATCTGGTTGCCTGCGATTGATTTCACTGGATTTATCCTGTTGGATGGGTTATTTCTGTTTCACTTCTTGGTTATGTTATCTTTTGGGTTATAATTTATAGTGTGATAATGGATGAAGTGATTTTTTTACTTCTTCATTGTTGTCAGGAAATGAGAATCTACAGTTTTTGCGCTTAGCGTTGACGTGTTTAAATGAGCTTGCACCGAAGATGCCCACGCTATTAGTGTTTAAGAACAATTTTTAGTTGTCAGGCTTCAAAATATAAGGAACTTTCAGTACATCACTGAGGTATTTACTTGGATAATATATTTTGGTTATAATTGAACTCAAGTCTATTGAAATTATTCTTCATATGGTTGTTTGCAGAGGGAAATTGTTGAGCTGCGTCTGATCCTATACTAGTCTCTAATATGAAGGCACACTTTAGGGTGGGATTTGTAGATCGCATTTAGTTTTACACTGGATTTGGATACTTCTGCTTTTTTAATGGATTTTTTTTTTTTTAGTGTACGTACTGTATTGTACATAATATATTTCTCCATTCTTATTTTTTCTACTTGTCAAATTGGCTTTCTTTGCTGTTTTGGTTTTTCCTTAATTGCAGATGGATGTTGGACAGATGCATGCCACCAACTTGATATATATATTAGTGTTCGCCTATGGTTCCTGTGGAAACGCATCTTAATTTCTATCGCTCTTTGTTCTGCACTTTAAACGTTGAATGTACTGGATTTTGTTAGTGATCAGTTATTTTCTGTGCTTTGCTGGCAGTCAATTCCATTCTTTTAGTGCTGACAATGCGACTTGCTCTGTAGAAGCTTGCATTCTTAATGCTGCGAAGGGAGTTAACTTTCGTGTTTTTGTATTCCATTTTATAGTTGGCCTTGTTTTCCTCTTTCTTATCATTCCGCTGCTTTCTCTGGTCTTTAGGTCCAGTATCTGGTTGCCTGCGATTGATTTCACTGGAATTATCCTGTTGGATGGGTTATTTCTGTTTCACTTCTTGGTTATGTTATCTTTTCGGTTATAGTTTATAGTGTGATAATGGATGAAGTGATTTTTTTACTTCATTGTTGTCAGGAAATGAGAATCTACGGTTTTTGCGCTTAGCGTTGACGTGTTTAAATGAGCTTGCACCGAAGATGCCCACGCTATTAGTGTTTTAAGAACTATTTTTAGTTGTCAGGGTTCAAAATATAAGGAACTTTCAGTACATCACTGAGGTATTTACTTGGATAATATATTTTGGTTATAATTGAACTCAATTCTATTGTAATTATTCTTAATATGGTTGTTTGCATAGGGAAATTGTTGAGCAGCGTCTGATCCTATGCTAGTCTCTAATATGAATGCACACTGTAGGGTGGGATTAGTAGATCGCATTTAGTTTTACACTGGATTTGGTTACTTCTGTTTTTTTAACGGATTTTTTTTTAGTGTACGTACTGTGTTGTATATAATATATTTCTTCTCTTATTTTTTCTACATGTCAAATTTGCTTTCTTTGTTGGATTGGTTTTTCCTTAATTGCAGATGGATGTTGAACAGATGCATGCTACCATGATATATATATATATATATATATATATATAAATATTAGAGTTCGCCTATGGTTCCCGTTGAAACGCATCTTAATTTATGTCTTGTGTTTTCCTTCTTTTTTGCAGATGGATATGGAACTTATGCCTCACCCAAGTTGACATATATTAGTGTTCGCCAATGGTGGTGCCAGAAATGCAACTTAATTTGCATCACTTTTTATTCTGTACTTTCAAAGTTGAATGGTTACTTGATTTTCTTAGATTGTTTTCTGTGCTATTCTGGCAGTCTATTCCATTCTCTTTGTGCTGACGATGGGACTTGCTCTGTTGAAGATTGCATTCTTAGTGCTTTGGTGGGAGTTAACTTTGGTGTTTTTGTTTTCCATTTTATCCCTTGTTTTCCATTTATTACCATTCTGCTGCTTTTTCCAATCTAATTGATTTCACTGGAAATTATTCTTTTTGATGGGTTATTTCTGTTTCACTTGTTATCTTTTCGGTTGGAATTTATAGTGATAATGAATTATCATTGAATGTCAGGACATGAGAATTTACAGTTTTCATGCTTTGAATTGCGTTGATGATATGATGAACTTGCACTGACTCACGTTCTTATTGTGGTCCATGGAGTAAAACAATGGTTTTTTCTTTTTTCTTTTTACATTTCTTTCTTATTTGGCCAGATTTTACTTGCTGCTCATATCATTGCTTTGCTCAATTTTCAGATGTTGAGTGTTCAGTTGCTCTATTATGTTGGTATTCGATGGACTACATCCATTTACAGTTTCTATTGAGTCACCATTTGGTGTAATCTTGGGGGTATATCTTTCTTTAAGAACAATTTTGTTTCAGGAATCAAAATAATTATTTCTGTTTCACTTGTTGGTTATGTTATCTTTTCGGTTGGAATTTATAGTGATAATGAATTATGTGGATATTTTACTTCTTCATTGAATGTCAGGACATGAGAATTTACAGTTTTCATGCTTTGAATTGCGTTGATGTTATGATGAACTTGCACTGACTCACGTTCTTATTGTGGTCCATGGAGTAAAACAATGGTTTTTTTCTTTTTCTTTTTACATTTCTTTCTTATTTGGCCAGATTTTACTTACTGCTCATATCATTGCTTTGCTCAATTTTCAGATGTTGAGTGTTCAGTTGCTCTATTATGTTTGTTATTCGATGGACTACATCCATTTACAGTTTCTATTAAGTCACCATTTGGTGTAATCTTTTGGGGGTATATCTTTCTTTAAGAACAATTTTGTTTCAGGAATCAAAATAATTTGAAGTTTCATTAATTATATTTCACTGAGGTATTGACTTAGATTATGGATTTTGATTATAATATATAACTCATTTGATCAGAAATATTCTTTGTATGGTTGTTTGCTGCTCATATCATTGCTTTGCTCTATTTTCAGATGTTGAGTGTTCAGTTGCTCTATGTTGGTATTCGATGGACTACATGTCTACATCCATTTACAGTTTCTATTGAGTCACCATTTGGTGTAATCTTGGGGGTATATTTTTCTTTTAAGAACAATTTTGTTTCAGGAATGAAAATAATTTGAAGTTTCATTATTTCACTGAGGTATTGACTTAGATTATGGATTTTGATTATAATATATAACTATTTGATCAGAAATATTCTTTGTATGGTTGTTTGCAGAATGGGCACCATCCAATCTTATGCTAGTCTGTATGAACGCACAATTTAGGGTGGGATTAGTAGATGGTAACATTTATTTTTATACTGGAAACTTGTGTATCTTTATCTGATTTTTTACTCTTTTCTTTTTGAGTTTAGTTGTTTTTTTTAAGTACTTACTTTGTTGTACGATAGATATTTTTTCTTTCTTATGTCTTCCTCTTGCCAAATTTGCTTTCTTTGTTGTTTTGTTTCTTCCTTCTATTTGCAGATGGATGTTTAACTGATGCATCACACTTTATATAGAGTGTTCGCCAATGGTGCCAGTGGATAACGGAATTATTACATCATACTTGAACAATTAACTGATTGTCTTGGTGATTAGTTGTTTTCTGTGCTAGGCTGGCAGTCTATTCTATTCTCTTTGTGCTGACAGCAGGACTTGCTCTATAGAAGCTTGCACTCTTAGTGCTGCGGAGGGAGTTAACTTTGGTGTTTTTCTGTTCCATTTCATCTTTGGCCTTGTTTTCCCTTTGCTTATTTATCATTCTGCTGCTTTCTCCAATCTAATAGGTCCAATAGTTGTTGGCATCTGATTGATTTCAGTGGAAATAATTCTTGTTTGATGGGTTATTTCCATTTCGCTTGTTGGTTATCTTTTATGTTGAAATCTATATTGAGCGTTAATGAATGATGTGAATATCTTTCTTCTTCATTAATGTCAGGACTTGAGAATTTGCAGTTTTCGCGCTTCACATTGCGTTGACGTGATAATGAACTTGCATTGATGATGCTAATGCTCTTAGTGTGTTCCATGGAGTAAAACAAATTTTTTTTTTTTTAATTTATGTCTTATTTGGCCAGATCTTTTCCACTTTCTCATATTATTGTTCTGCTCATTTTTCAGATATTGAGTGTTCAGTCGCTCTATGTTGGTAATTGATGGACTATTCCCTTTACATTGTATTAAGTCACCTATTGGTATAATTTTATGGATATCTGTTTCTTTATGAGCAATTTATTATTTTCTGGCATCAAAATATATGGATGTTTCAGTACTTTTCCACTTTATCACATCATTGTTCTGCTCATTTTTCAGATATTGAGTGTTCAGTCGCTCTATGTTGGTAATTGATGGACTATTACCTTTACATTGTGTTAAGTCACCTGTTGGTATAATTTATTATTTTCTGGCATCAAAATATATGGTGTACTTAGACAATGGATTTTTGGGTATGATATACTCATTGATCTTAGTTATTCCTGGTATCAGGTATGGTTGTTTGCAGAGGTAAATGATTGAGTAGCGTCTACTCTTATGCTGGTCTCAAGTATGGAGTCTCAATGTAGGGTGGGATTAATAGATGGTAACATTTATTTTTATACTGAATTTTGATGCTTGTGATTCTTTATCTGATATTTTACTGTTTTCTTTTTCAAGGGAACTTGTTTTTTGTTTGAAGTATATTTACTGTGTTGTACATAATTCTTTATCCTTATGTCTTTCACATGTCATATTTGCTTTCTTTGTTGTTTTGTTTCTTTCTTCTATCTGCAGATGATGTTGAACTGATGCATGCCACCCACTTGATATATAGTAGTGTTCGTCAATGGTGTCATTAGATAACGGAACTTAATTTACATCATTCTTTATTCTGCACTTTCAAAGTTAAACGGTTACTTGATTGTCTTATTGATTAGTTGTTTTCTGTGCTATGCTGGCAGTCTATTCCAATCTCTTCGTGTGCTGACAACGCGAGTGCTGCAGAGGGAGTTAACTTCGGTGTTTTTTCTGTTCCATTTTATCTTTGGCCGTGTTTTCTTTGCTTAGCATTCTGCTGCTTTCTCCAATCTAATATGTCCAATAGTTGGTTGCATCCAATTGATTTCACTGACAATTATTCTTGTCTAATGTTCTGTTTCACTTGTTGGTTATGTTATCTTTTCAGTCGGAATTTACAGTGAGCAATAATTATTGATGTGAATATTTTCCTCCTTCATTGAATATCAGGGCATGAGAATTTACACTTTTCGTGCTTCAACTTGTGTTGACGTGATAATGAACTTGCACTGATGATGCTCATGTTTTAGTGTTTTATTGAGTAAAATAATTTGTATTTTTTTTTTCATTTCTTTCTTATTTGGCCAGATCTTTCCCAGTGCTTGTATCATCGTTTTGCCCATTTTTCAGATGTTAAGTGTTCATTTTCTATTAAGTCATCTTTGGTATGATCTTTGGGATATCTGTTTCTCTAAGAACAGCTTCTTTTTCAGGCATCAAGATATATGGAAGTTTCAGTTCTTCATTGAGGTATTTACTTAGAGAATAGATTTCTGGGTATTATTTTTAAATCATAGTTTTTCATATATGTCCTCTTTTTTTTTTTAAGCGAACCTGGTTTTTGTTTGTAGGCACTTACTCAATCAACCGTGTTCTCGTTTCTTATCCTCTTTTTACAAGTCAATTTTTTTTCCCCGTATTTTTACTTCTATTTGCAGATAGATGTGTAACTGATGCGTGCCACCCACTTGATATATAATTGTGTTCACCAATTGTGCCAGTGTGGAGGGAGTTAATGTTGGTGTTTCTTTTTTCCATTTTTATTTGATCTTGTTTTTCATTTTCTCATTATGTTGCTTTCTTCATTTTTTGATTGGGGTCCAGTATTTGGTTGTATTCGATTCATTTAATGGGAAATTATTCTGGTTTGATGGATTATTTCTGTTTCAGTTGTTGGTTATGTTTGTAATGAATAGTGATTTATAATATAGTATGTGAATGTTTTCTTCTTCATCGAATGTCAGGACCTGAGCATTTATGGTTTTCATGCATCAAACTGTATGGATGTATCGATACTTCACCAAGGTAGGCTGTGTGTTATCCCTTGAGTTTTGGAGTCCTCTCTCGTGCTGGATGTGGATGATGCTCACATTATTAGAGTGGTCAAGGGAGTAAAATAGTAAATTTTTATTTCCTTCTTGTGGGGTTAGACGATTGATATTAGATTTTGGGATCTAATATGTATGGATGTTCGCTACTTATTTTATTAGATTTTTATTCTGGTATGGTTATTTGCAGAATGAAATGATTTGAGCAGCATGAAATACTCTGGAAGATGTGATATGCAGGTAGGTTTGGAATTCTTCTGTTTGTCATAGTGATAAGTCATTTAAGTTCGTGTTAAGCAATTTGTATGCAATTTTTTGTCATACTCAACAAACTAGGACATTTAAAATGGACAACTATTAGCAGAAAGAAGATTGGGGTTGATTTTATAGCTGTTCTGTTATTTTGATTTTTCATTCCTATGTATTCCACATGAGTCCTTCTAGTGCTTGTATATTGTATATTTTGTTGTAGTTTCTAATGAATGACTTGAACTGGAAAACCTATGGAGACTTTAATCTTTAAATAAAGTTTTTGTCTGGTAAAACCTTTTCCCATAGGCGTTTTGGGCATTTCACTTGCTGAATAATGATCTTGCACAGTTGATGAACCCACTTGAACTGAACGTTTGGTAAGAGTGAAGTAGTTTCAATTTTTTTCTCTTGCATTTTCTTTGACTTGTTTTTCTTTTGGTCATCTCTATGCTCTTACATCTTAAGAGGTCTTAACGGTGCCATTGGAGTGTCTTGGTGGCTTTTGTTGGTGTGATTGTGTGATGTTCTGGTTTATGGGATTATTTCCCTTGCCTTTTCTGTTTATGGGATTATTTCCCTTGCCTTTTCTGCTAAATCAGTTTTGTTGGTTGCAACTGTAGATGTGTATATTATTCTCTCTTCTGATGGCAGGTAATCTTCGAAAAGGCGACAAATGTATGAATCCCTATTGGCTATTGGATGAGTTTGTATGTTCTTTCTTAAGGTGCTTTTATCTAGGTAATCATCCCAAGTGTATGTTGTGTATATTTGTGTCCACTTGTTTGTTCTGCATCTCTTAAGGGTTTGTTTTTTTGCTGCCATCTAATGGACTACAGCTTTTGGATGTGGGTCTGAGCTGTCATATGGTTGTTTGCTGGGTTAAATATATGTTAAAGTTAGGCATGTGGTAGATTGTTTCAGATAAGTCTTTCAACATGGAACAAGTTATTTGGTGGAGGATAACGATTATTTCCTATTGCTTATGCTGTGTTACGTATCTAGTGATGGAATCTGTGTATCAAATCTGATTAGTAGGTCCTGGAGTTGTATAGCATGAGTTACCTGTCTGTTTGTATAATCCAATGGAAATCGATTGAAGCCAATAAAAATTATATTCAGATTTGTAGTTTCGAAAAATTTTGATGAATTTCAACAAGTTTTGCTTTTGAATTGTAAACTTGCCCGAATCGGATCCTTTTGATTCCTATATATATTCCATATATTTATGAAGTTGTTCCTCCAATTGATTGGCATTAACCCTAGATCCTTGCCCCCGAGAAATGAATTAATACTTTCTAACCTATATCCTTTTGTCAGATGGATAGGATCAAGATGATACTGGTTCTTAAAATATGTCAATATACTATTTGGACACCTATAATTATATTTTGATACCTCTATTTATCTCTAAATTTTCTTTTAATAACTAACATGTTATTTTGTGTATGGAATGTATTGAATAAAATTCTAGTTTCATTTCTTTATCTGAGGTTTTATAGATCTTTAACTACATTTATCGAGCTTTTGTAATCCCAGAATGTCTGTTTGTTTTACAGGAAGTATTGCCAACGGTAGGTGGCTGATGTTTTGAGTTATAAGGTCTTTTATTTTTTTTTTTCCTTTATGCACTTCTTGTGTTTTCCTTTTTTTGATACTGTTCAACAAAACTTCTTGCTTTCACTTTTTCACATCGGTTAATAAATTATCCTAATCATCATTTTTTTTTTATCCCTGTTGGTTTTGATTTATGAATGTAAACTGTTCAAAAGTTTTCAAGATTGTTTCTCATTTTCAATTTATTTTTTGTTACTTCTGCTATCTCACTGAAGAATCCATTGGTAATTCATTGCAGTGGCGGCCATGTATCTATTAACTTCACTTCCCAGACTTCCTTATACTTGTTTGTCTATGTGAGAGCACATTATGTTGGTTGCCAGTCGTGATGTCATATTGGGTGAAGTTCGTTTGTTGTTTCACTATTTCACCTATATACGCAATGAATTTCTCATTTGATGTTTTTTCGTATGGGTTGTGAGCTTTACGCTGGTGTTGTAGGTCATCTTTTAAATTTACTGGTTGGTCTTCATCTTTGCCTCCTGTTGGGTGTGCTTGTTTGTTACTTTGTCGTTGTTTCACTTTCAGCTTTGATTGTAGGTTGGTCGTGTAACTCTGCCTGTGTTGGGGTTTTTGTTTTTACTTAACACAGCCGGTCCCAAGCCCGGGAAAAGAGGAGGGGCGATGTGATGGTCATTGCTGTAAATGAGACTTCATAAAGCGGTCACATTAGGATCCAAGGATGTTTGTTGTTAACTATCTTTTAGATCATGTGGATTTGGTTGTAAGATTAAAAAGAGTAAATGGAAAATTGTCTTGGAACTTAGAATAGAATCTTGAATGTGTTGTGATTCACGTTCAAATTCCAATCTTGGTCATTTTAAGCCTATCAGACACAAGTTATAAATGCCCGTAAACGTTTTTAGTTATCAGTAAACTTCTGTGAGCCTGTTGTGCAATTAGGTCGATTCAAATTCATTGGAACTTTATATTGATCTTTGTTTTTTTTTTTTTTTTTCTGATTCATGTGTTTATAGTACTTTTTTTCTGTATTAACATGATGTTTATTGTAAAAAAATTGGCATGTTTATCTCTCTCCTATTTTAATTGTGATATCCTATAACTGATCGTAACTAATTTCAAATGATTTATTTATTTATCTTTTATGCTATTTTCTTATCTCTAATTTAATTATCATTTTTTGGGTTTGCCCAAGACAATTAATACTACCTCCGTTCCAAAATAAATGACGTTTTAGCTACTAAAATTTGTCCCAAAATAATTGTCGTTTCCGTATTCCAAAGCATATTTATATGCAATATACCAAATATGCCCTTATTTACTCATCTCAAATTAAATGTGTTAAAGAGATAAAAGTTCCTCATTAATTAAACTTAAATAGGGGTACATTGGACTTTTTATCACATTTCTTAATATATGTGCAAAAGGCTAAAATGTCATTTATTTTGGGACGGAGGTAGTAGCATTTTGAGTCCCATGCATATTCATTATCTTGGATGCGCAATCCAATAATTCCTCAAAACGTAATCTTTGGATATTCCTCGAGATAATTTTTTAATATAATTGGCTTCCCTAACGTCAAATTGCAAGCTTCTGACTTGTTAAAAAGAAAAGTCATAATCATGAGCCTGTAGGTCAACAATGTGAAAAATTGTTTGGTGATCAAAATTGGAACTTGGATCACACAACTTTTTCTAATTTTTATTCCCAATTTTTGCCCTTAGTGTGTGCCCAACTCACTCTCCTTCAACTATGTATATCGTTTCGATAGTGGTTTCGGCACTCAACTCACTCTTGGTGTATGCAATCTAACAAATATTTTGGGAAAAAAGAAAAAGGAAATCATTAGGGGAATGTGATTGGAAGAGGTTCAACTTAGTCCTTAGCCCTTGTCACTTCCTGTCTTTCTCAGATAGGTTCAAACCATCTTGAACGCAGTACATTAAAATCATGATGCACAAGTTTCTTAATCGTGCTCCAGATTACTAAGAATCATTAAAGAGAAAATGACCATGATTAGCCGATTTCCTAAAAAATGAGAACAAAATAACCCCCACTATATATTTCCACCTTTATACCCACTTTTTAAGAAATGAGGCCAAAAGTACCCACTTTTCACCAAAGTCAAATATGGGCTCTGACACCAATCATCAGGAAAAGAAAAACTTTTTTCTCTGTCCTCTGTTACATGGCCACGTGTACTTACTCCCAAAATCACACGAAAAGTGATTTTCTCTTTCCTCTGTTACATGGCCAAGTGTACTTACTCCCAAAATCACACGAAAAGTGTATATATGCCTTTAAATGACACGAAAAGTTGCATGAAAAAGCCGAAATAAAAGCTGATTTTTAATATCACATGTGCACAGTAATGCCAAAATTGTTAATAAATACGTGCTGCACATCGCAAAATTTTCTTGTCAAAAAATTTCATCCTTACCTCACATTGTCACAAGTATTGGGAAAAGCTTTCTGGAGATTTTCGTCGAACACGTAACGGGTAGTGTTATATTTTAATCTCTTCCATGCAATATGTGTTATTTTTTGAAGTATAATGTTTTTCGTAAATTATGTGTTGAGGTGATAATTTGAGCAAAAGAAAAAAAAAAGTTTTCGTGTAACCCATAATTTCTGGGTTACACGAAAACCCTACATGTTGAAATAGTCAAAACTAAAATGTGTACTTTTCGTGTAGTGACAAAGCAAGGGCTACACGAAAACTTTAAATTTTTCGTGTAGCCTCATATGCAATGGGGTTTTCGTGTAGTGACAAAGCAAGGGCAACACGAAAACTTTAAAGTTTTCGTGTAGCCTCATAATGCAATGGGGTTTTCGTGTAACCCCTAAAATTAGGGGTTACACGAAAAGTCTTCCTGTTTTCATGTTAAAATTTTGATTTTTTATTGTTTTCGTTTGGTATGATTTTCTTCTCCCGAAGAATGTAACCCAATTATTTCAAAATATTATCTATATGCTGTATTGTTCAAAGTTTAACTAGCATATACGTTCAAATGTGAAATGTGTCAACACATATAGATAAAGAAATAGATAGGATTGTAAACTTTCTTTTTTTAGTAGATTATATAAAGAAGGAAGAAGAAATGTCCATGCGTATCTTATATTAAATATTTTGAATATAGGTTGAATTTTTTAATGTTTTGGAACCAGGTTGTATCCATATACTGTTTTCCTGTAGTGGCAAAGATGAGTTTTAGCACTGTTGTAGTATGGTTTGGTGGATACTGGGAAGGCTTAGAGTACAAGAGTGGATCAAGAAAAGTGATTAAACTTCAAAAAATTACATATCAGGAGTTGTTTGAAAAAATTGATGAAGTTGTGCGTGCTCAAGAGTGGTGGGGATATGTCATCCACTCATTAGTTGAGATTAATGGTATGGTTACACGAAAGAAAATTAAGAACGATACAGATTTAGCTGGTGTATTGTCCATGATCGATGACATTCTCGTTGTATTTGTTACACTAAAAAGTGTAAATGTTGGACCATCAACCGGCTCGGTATTCCAAACGGGTGGTCAGAGCCACGCCGGCAATGATCCTTCCTCAATTTCAAGTTTTAATGTTGGATTTGAGTACACCGATCATCAATTTGGTGACTGTTCAAACATTCCAGTTGGGCTACAAAGTGACCACGAATTTCATGCTAAATGGAGTTTACCTACTCAAGATGTGTGGGCGCACGGCCCATCTTCATCCACCGGTCGGGTTGATGATAGGTCAGCTTGGGGATTTGACTTTCTTGACTTAAACCAATCACCAATCGATTATGCCGTACGTCAGTACCCACATCCGGAGGAAGAAAATGAAATATCTCAGGAAGAAGTGTCCGAACATGGATACTACAACCCAGGAATTCATGACGGTATGCTATCCCCTGTTTAATCTACTTAAATAGTGTATTATTTTTCATGATACTCAATATATCCAAGTTTTACGGTATGTGAACCCGTAATGTTTGTAGATACCTGCATCGAACAAAATGAGGCATATGAGAGCTGTCATGGAGATACTGATTTCGAGCTAGATGCAGAGGTTGTAGCGCTATTGGATGAAGAGCAGACTGAGGAGCGTGAGGCGTTTATGACATACATTGGACGGCGTGACCCTGTAAATGAGTCTTCTGTTATTGAACCAGAAAGGCATGCTCAAAGCAGTCACAGGGCATCGAGCGTCAGTGCCTTAGAGCGTTGGTGGTTTATCCCTGAGATGGCCCATGGTGCTGTTGATCCAGCCGGTCCTTCTGAGATTTCCACTCATGTGTCTGCCTCACATATGCTCCATAAAGGTTCTTGCTTCAACAGCAAAGTTGAATTGCAAAAGGCAGTTGGCATGTACCACCTTGAAAATCAACTTGCTTACAAAGTGGAGAGATCCGAAAAACACCGGTGGTATGTAAAGTGTGCCGTTAAAACCTGTCCCTTCAAGATGCATACCTCTGAAAAACATGGGATTTGGAAAATTTTGAAGATTGATCACCAACATTCGTATTCGTTGGACCTGACCAGTAGTGCCACACGAAGGCTTCCAGCTAGTCTTATTGGAGAGTGTTTCGTTGATACACTACGAAATGAGAATGCTCAGTTGAATGCTCGCGGCATTATGCAGGAGATGAACGATCGTCGTGGTTTACAGGTCAGTTACAAAAAGGCTCTTAGGGTATAACGGCATGCGATGACTAGGGCTTATGGGGATCCGAAGTTGTCATTTTCGATGCTTCCATCTTATCTAGAGGTGCTGAAGGCTGTAAATCCGGGAACGTACACGCCCTTTAGTACTGATTGTGATGGTAAGTTCAAATTTGTCTTCTTCGCATTGGCAGCTTCTATTCAGGGGTTCCAAAGTTATGCAAGGCCAGTTATAGTCGTAGATGGCTGTCACCTGAAAGGTCAATATAAGGGAATCGGTTTCGTAGCTGTTACCAAGGATGGGAATGATCAGATTTTCCCATTAGCAACCGGTATAGGTAGTGTGGAGAATGATGAGTCATGGACTTGGTTCTTAACACAAGTTCGAGAAACTTTTGGATGCCCTGACCAACTGTTAATTATCTCCGATCAACATAAAAGCATCACGAATGCCGTGCGAGCCGTATACCCCGATGCCATGCACGAACTATGTTGTTATCATCCGCAGCAAAATCTGGCCAAGTATGGAAAGCATCTGGTTGGGCTGTTCAAGTTGGCCGCATATTGTTATGATCCGACCGACTTTGATAGGTACGACCCCGGTATCCAAGTTTTACGTGAATTGTTACATCATCTTTAATTCTGACTCTGTCGTTTCATCTTCTGCAGGTATATGGACACTCTTGCATCGACAAACATTACAGGCGCTGTCGATGCCTTAAAAAAGGCTGGTCCCGAAAGATGGTCGCGTGTGAAGTGCCCAGTTCGAAGATATAACTTCATGACCTCGAATGCCGCCGAGTCATGGAATTCTAGGTTAATCTGGGGCCGAAAGCTCCTTATTTGTTCGTTTCTTGAATGTGCCCGACGCGTTATCGAAAAGTGGTTTTATGAAAGAAGATCTGCTGCTGAGGAACGCGAACACACTCTTACAAAGTCGGTCCATGAACGACTCCAAGATGCAATGAAGGCTGGCCGTGCAATGCAAGTGAGTAAGCTGTCGCGACAGAAGTTCAAGATCACCCATCAAGGTAAGAATTTCATTGTCGATCTCTCCAACAATTCTTGCACTTGCAGGGTTTTCCAACTCGACTTGATACCATGTTCTCACGCTTGTGTTGCAATCAGGTAAAGATCTGTACATAATTTAGATTTACCATAGTAACTGTACATGTTTATTATAAGCCATTTTCTAATCAATGTCTCTATTAAATAGTTACGCGAAGGAGTCAATATCCAACTACGTGCATCAGTTCTATTGGACGACATCATTGGTTGGTATGTGGGAACTTGAGGTGCTTCCCGTGCCCGACCCAGCTGATTGGGTCGTTTCTGAAGAGACGTTGAACACATGTTGTCTGCCTCCCGATAAGCCCAGGCAAGCTAGTCGTCCAAGAGGGAGGCGGATTCCATCCACTGCCGAAACTTTGAGTTCTAGACATCGTCCACCTCCTGCGCAGGAGGCATTCGATCATAGCACACCTGATTTAGTTGGCGAGCAAAGTTGGCGAAGAAAGAAAAAATGCTCTGTATGTGGGTCTGAGAGCCACACGAAACGAAAGTTTCTAATTTTCATAGAGAGTCAACGCTTTTTTCACGATGAGTAGGCATCATTCTGTGTTGATTATTAAAATTGGGTGAAAAACAGAATACAGTGTGTCTTTAAAAGATAGCGTGTGGAACTATGTAAAAAGCACGGTGTTTCAGGATAACACTAGGACTGCATGTAAAATAATCGACTTATGCAAAGTATGAAAAGTAGTAATGTAAAAGATTCAGTGTTTGTTTCAAATGTACGATCTATCGGATTACATCAATCATCAAACTCAGGATCAGCTGAGAACTTATAAATAGTGAGTGCAACGAGTCGTCTCATGCCCCATATCCCGTGGATGATCTCTGGCCTCGGAAAAATCTCTGTCATAGCACTCTCAACGGCCTTCAACGCGTAGACCCCGCAACTGGTTGGATCCTCTTGTCTGTAGCACACCTCAGGCCTCCCACTGAGACAATAGAACTGGGCTGGCGACTATGAGTGCATCTCGATGGCCTCATGCCAGCCACAGTACTGCAGAAGTCTGGGCAAGATCCGACGCAATGGAATTGTTTGCCTCAAACGCAGGTCGGTCACGTCTTTATCCCATGTGTGCCGTAAGCTGTCGAATAGCACAACTGATTTCTCGTACAGATCAATCTTCGCACAGACCCAGTGTCCGTCGAGGTTGAGTACTGTAAAAAGCTGAATGAGCACAAAAGGATGTCATCTCACCGTCATATCAATGTGTGAACATCAAAGGGGGAAAAAAAAAGGGAATACTTGCCTGATTAATATCCTTCCAATCCTTGAGAAGCCTCCATCCGGGTATTTGTCCTCGTGCAAATGGCACTAGTCGATCCAGCTCCTGCGGGGTGAACTCCTCTCTGACCTCTTCAACATAGGCATTGAAGCCTGGTGGATCATTTCTATGCTTGGCCACCCAAATTTCCTTGCAAGTTTTCTGCAAACGACATACACGTTACAATGTTATAATCGGCTTCTCTGGGTGACCAAAAAAAGTGAATGGACAACAGAATACAAAATGTACCCACATTAAAAAAGGCCGAAAGAACTTGGCCCCATTTTTTGACCTCGTACGGACGATCGAGCTCCAACCACCTGGGTGCTGACTGTATGATGCCCAGGTACGCGTCGATTTGCTGTTCAGAACAACCAATTAAGATGTATTTCAGAGTTAGGCCTAAATGCAACAAATACTACAAAATGAAAGACACTACCATACCAAAATGTCCAACTGTCCATGTGGGTCGATAATTGGGGTGAAAAATTCCGACCCAACTACAAAGTCGACCCCAACGTTGCGCCTGCATTGTAAAATTATTTGCAATGATTAGAGAAATCAATTTATTATGAAGTGCAACATTAGAATAACAAAGGAAAAATTGTGATAAAAAACTTACTTATCGGCCATCTCACCGAGCTGGAGCCACGCCTCAAAATCATCCTCGGTCACGTCAACCCGCCACTTACACTTCAGGTTAGTGAACGGACTCATCAAGTACTGAGATGGCTGACGACGTCGGACATGGCGGATGCCAGCACTAGTGTCACGCATGCCTTCATTGTCTCCCTGTCTGGGCTCATGGGAAGGTGTATGGAAACTCTGGCCAGGATCGACGTACACCGAATGATGAGAAGATGGCTGATCACGATGCGTATCTACAAAGGGCATTATCATAGTGATCGACTGTGCGTCACAGACGTCCTCTGAATGGTCGTGACCATGCGTATCTGGACCCCGGTCATCGTGAAATGAAGGCGCGTCACCATACTGGGATGGCTCATGGTCGGCATCCCGTCGGTGCGATGGCCCATCATCAGGCCAACTCGCCCATGGTCCACCGTGAGAAGGCTCGTACTGATCGCGTGGTCCGTGGCCGAAATAGGTGCGTAGCTGCTCAGCGAAAATGGTCGGTATCTCGGACTCCAGATGATCGAACCTCTGATCTAGATGACCAATCCTCTCATCCAGCTGATCGATCCTACGATCGAACTGCGTAAACCGATCACCCATGAACGTCTGCATCTCTCCAAAACGTCTGTCAATATGCAGGGTGAGCTGACTGAACATGTCATGAAGCGGTCCATGCTGGTCGGGCATCTGTGTGGGGGAAGACGTCCTCTCACGGGTAGGCTCCGGTCTATGCTGAAACTCTGATCTCGGACTGTAAGGAACACTAGGAGTGTAACCCCCCATACCAATGTCCGGATAAGTGGGCTGAGGCATAGATGACGCTAGCTGCTCTGGCTCAGATACCGAGGATGTAGGAATGTCTGCACGCCTTCGACGACTCGGTCTGACACGCACCGGCTCAGCCTCCACCGGAATGATTGGAGGCTCTGGCCCATGGGTCGGGGCTGCATCAGAAGGCCTGCTCCGATCAGTCCTACGGGCAGTAGACCTACTGGACTCAGCATGGTCAGCGGTCGAGCCATGAGCCTGACGACGAGATGGGCCAGCCTGTCGGCTGGGCCAAGTAGGCCGTCCAGTATAGGGGGCAACTGGCTGAACACCCTGTGACAGATCATGGTCTGTCAAACCCCAAAGAGGATGATTAAGCTCCTCAGGGGTCGGCTCAAGTGTCCCAAAACATACAACCTAACATAAAAGATGACACATCAAGTGAAATATATATACATATATATATGTAACATTATTAACTAGGATTGTCTGGGTTGAAAATAATTCTCACCTGACCCTCAAGCGAATGTAAAACATCGATGTCAGACCTTTTCGTGGCCCACCTCAGACAGCGAGGATACTGGTGTCCTGTATCAATGCGACGGCCAGCGAAAGTGCTGGTAACCGGTATAGCCTCGTATGCCCATATCTGTAAAATCATCCCAAATCAGACTAAGACAAAAACGATTTAACACTTACACAATTTAAGATTTAAGATTTACGAACAACCCACACATATAAAAGCGTTACTCACATACAAAGCAGCGGAGAACCCGTAAAAGTGGTACGTGTATGGCCTAGGGCCAGTCTGCTGTGGGATGCTCTGAGGAAGTTTATCCATGCACCGCATCAGGTTGAGATAACTGAACTTGCCCCAGGGAAACGTCTCCCAAGCATCATCATGGTCGATCAGAGTCCACACCCAATCCTCCACGTAAGTCTTCAGTAAATCTTTCCCAAGGACGAAACTATACAAGACAAGGATCTTCGCCACTAAAATCGAGTCCCGACGGCTGTCACGAAACTCCCCAACAATAAATCTGTATAGAAGATCCTGTAGCTTAATGCGAGGACTGCCTCCATGAGCGACTCGAATGTATAGACCAGACGACGGTGGACCGTGAACCCCGGATGGACTGAACTCCGAGTCTCCAAATCGTAGGCCGGTGACAAGAAAGAACTCTCTCCTTCCAAATCGACATAAACGATCTTCTCCGATCATGAAATATCTGTCTCCCGTCCTATCATGCGTCAGCCGAACCTCGCGACTCATCAGGACATGTAAAAATGACCTACATGTCTCTCATTCGTTCCGCCATAACAAGAAGTGTCCGAAACATGTACGGAGAAAATCCGATACACAATCATCATCCACTTCTCTCAGCTCTGTCCCAATCTCCCCCAACACCTTAAACCGCGTATATCCATTTATATACGCGATCTGGCGCTGACAATCCACTCGAACCCACTCCCACTGTATTAAAAGAAAAATAATATATTTCCCTTTAAATTTTTCGGCATCTATTACAAAAGGGTATTTTTTATAATCATTTGAAGCCTAAGTATTATTTTCATTTCTATCTACACTAATGTCTTTAATTTATGTGCAACGATACATTACCAAAACAAATATCCCATGTAATTTTTCTAACTAATTTATTTATATAAATCTAAATAGCCAAATTTCATTGGATACAAATAAAAAACCTTGGTGTGGATACCCAAACACACCAACAATGCCTAAGTAAACAGAGTTACACGAAAACACTAATTAATACAAGAAAAACATATTCTATAGACATTACGAATATCGTATAACAAGTGCAAACATGGGTTTTCGTGTAGGACTTTTTTATAGGTTTTCGTGTAGTGTTTAATTGCAGGGTTTTCGTGTAGTGCTAAAAAATGCAGGGTTTTCGTGTAGTGCTCAGAAATGCAGGGTTTTCGTGTAGTGCTCAGAAATCAAGGGTTTTCGTGTAGTGCTCAGAAATGCAGGGTTTTCGTGTAGTGCTCAGAAATCAAGGGTTTTCGTGTAGTGCTCAAAATCAAGGGTTTTCGTGTAGTGCTCAAAATCAAGGGTTTTCATGTAGTTCAAAAATCAAGGGTTTTCGTGTAGTTCAAAAATTCCTGGGTTTTCGTGTAGTTCAAAAATTCCAGGGTTTTCGTGTAGTTCAAAAATTCCAGGGTTTTCGTGTAGTGTACAAATTGCAAGGTTTTCGTGTAGTATACAAATTGCAAGGTTTTCGTGTACAAATAGCAGTGTTTTCGTGTACAAATAGCAGTGTTTTCGTACACTACAAAATCGAAAAATCACAAGACAATCACAAGACAAATCAAATAAAAACATGACAGAAAATTCACCCAACCAAATCAAATCAACACTTGGAAATCAAATAAATATGCAGGCCTCAAAAATTGGAAATCCAATAAAAACTGGAAAAATCAAGAAGAAATCACATACATGGCAGAGAAATCATTTCTTCTAATTTTAATACATGGCAGAAAAATCAAATAAATACCTGGAAATCCATGACAATCGAACACAAAAACTGCTTCTAATACAACCTCCAATCTGAAAATCAAACCTACACTGTGTCAAATTCAACCTTTGACGATTTTCAACGAAAACAAAATTACACGAAAAGATGAGAGTCAACTTACACGAAAAGATGAGAGTCAACTTACACGAAAACTTTCACCGAAATAGTGAAGATGCCGACCGCCTGAGAGAGGAAGAAGAGAGAAAAGAGAGAGAGAGGGGTGTGCCGGCCGCCTGAGAGAGGAAGAAGAGGAGAAGAGAGAGAAGAGGGAGAAGAGGAGAGAAAAGAGAGAGAGAGGGTTGCGGCGCAATGGGTGAGAGAAGAGAGAGAGAAAAAAATTTGTTTTGCCCTAATCAATTACACGAAAAGTGTGGAAAGGAGGAGAGAGAAAGAGTTGGTCCAACCCAGTCAAAATCAATCAAAAGTGAGTCAAAAGTTGCTGCTTTTTTTGTCAGAGATTGTCATACTGTATATTTTTTTATTGAGTTGACAAATTCAAAAGTGGGTATAGTTGGGATAAAATTTAAGAATTGGGTTATATTTGGGATAAAATTATATGGGGGGTCTTCTTTGTCCTAATTTATAGCAAATAGGCTATAAATGGCCTCTATCCCAATCATTAATTGTTCCGCGTATTTGGAATTGCAAGGGCAAATAGAGATAACCCCTTCTCATCCATTCATTTATGCAAGTAGGGAGGAAGAAGACGAATAGGATCATCTCTCTCCTGATCGAGCTGGTGGTCGAGGGAGTGTGATGCAGCGGCTGCGTTACCAATGGGAATGAACTCTGTTGATTTCTTAATTGAAATGTCATTTATGGATGGATCGTCCGGTTACAACCAAATACGCATGTCCCCGAAAGACGAAAATTAACAGCTTTCAGAACTCTGAAAGGGATATACTGTTACAAGGTGATGACGTTTGGGCTAAAAAATGCAGGCGCGACATACCAAAGGGCGATGCAAAAGATTTTTGATGACATGCTTCATAAGAACATTGAATGCTATGTTGATGATTTGGTTGTGAAGTCCAAGAAACGCCAGGATCACTTGAATGACTTGAGAAAAGTCTTTGAACGTTTGAGAAAATATCAACTAAGAATGAATCCTTTGAAATGTGCATTCGAGGTAACATTTGACAAATTCTCTTGGATTCATAGTCCACCATCGAGGAATTGAAATTGAGCAAGCAAAGATTGATGCAATTCTAAAGATGACTGAACTAATAAATATTCATGAACTTAAAAACTTGCAAGGAAAATTGGCATACCTACGAAGGTTCATCTCGAACCTAGCAGGACGTTGTCAACCATTCGGTAGGCTTATGAAGAAATGTGTCCCATTCAAATGGGATGAATCGTTTAGTAATGCTTTTACAAGAATAAAAGAGTATTTGATGAAACCTCCAGTGTTGGTGGCACCAGTGGCTGTGAGGCCTTTGATTCTTTATATTGTTGCCCAAGAACGTTCTTTAGGGGCTTTGCTAGCACAAGCAAATGAGGACAACAAAGAAAACGCGTTGTACTATCTAAGCAGGACAATGACGTCAAATGAGTTGAATTATTCACCAATTGAGAAGATAAGTCTAGCACTCATTTTCGCTATCCATAAGCTGAAGCATTATTTTCAAGCCCATACTATCCATCTCGTCTCAAAGGGAAATCCACTAAAGTATGTCATGACGAGGCCAATGGTATCTCCAACTACAACAATTTGAGATAGTTTACGTCCCTCAAAAGGCAGTAAAAGGTCAAGTGTTAGCCGATTTTCTAGTCGACCATCTTATCCCGGCCGAGTGGGAATTATCTGATGACCTTCTAGACGAAGATGTCCTTACCATTGAAGTCTCCCCACCTTGGAAGATGTATTTCGATGGAGCATCCCATAGAGAAGGGGCTGGTGCCGGAGTTATATTTGTAACACCCGATGGGGAGGTGCTCCCATACTCTTTCACTTTGACCGAAAATTGTTCCAATAATGTGGCCGAGTATCAAGCTCTCATTCTTGGGCTGGAAATGGCTATGGAAAATAAACGGTTGCATCTCAAAGTTTATGGGGATTCAAAGCTAGTAATTAACCAGCTCCTTGGATAATATGAAGTTAATAAACCTGAATTACTTCCATATGTCAATTATGCGCGAAGGATCGTGTAAATATAAACTTAAATTGATGACATTATTGATATTTCCTCAAAATGAGAAAAAATACACTTTTATAAAAATGGATAATAAGTTTCTTAACATATAAAAATGAATAAATGAAGGTATTTCCATTATTTTTTAACATTCAATATTTTTTAACATTTGAAATGCATAAATTTATCATAATTTTGATATTGACAAATAATATTTAAAGAATGATGGATGGGACCCACGGAGAGCGAGATTGACGGAATAATAAGAACCTAGATGGGCCCTACTACATAGCTATAAAGTCAAAAGGGAGTGCCAATTATTAATGCAAAACCCACTCTCTCTCCGCGTTGTCAATTCTAATCTTTATAAAATATTCTTTAAACGTATGCCGTCCGATTAAAATCATATCACCCGTCAATACTCATCCTTATTCCTATAAATAGGTACCTTGCCCAACTGATAAATCATTCATCTCTTCTAGCCTTTTCATGTAGTTTCTGCGGAGGGTTTCGTATTTGGGATCTGGATTCTCTTGCGTGGTTTAATGATTCATAATTTCTTGTTCTTCTTTAATTTCATGCTTGCTTGAATCTGTCTTTGGATGGTGCGATTTTTGTGATTGATTGTTCAAAGTTTGGAATCAGGTTTTATTTTGGGAATCTGACGATTGCGATGTTATCTGTATTTTGGGTGGATTTGGTTCTGCAATAGCCGATTTTTCCGCGTTATTCACGGGGTAACATGTTCCTTTGTTTGGATCCTCTGCCGATTTCTTTTGGTCGCTTATGTGGTTTGTGTATGCGGATGCAGGATAGGTAGACCGTAATTGTTGAAGTTAGAATGGTTGTATTTATTACGTTTCTTCAATGGAAAATAATAAGTTTGCCTGGACTTTTGTCTTCTTTCCTGGATTACTTTTTGATGGTAGATATAATCCTGTTGCGTTAAATTAATGAGAGATTTCAAGAAAGGCTGGGTCTTCTAAGACTGCTGGTTTCCCTCTTCTGGTGCAGGACTGTGGTTTACTTAATTTTCAGAAGATTTTGGGCTATAATCTACATGGATATACATGATAATTTCAACACATTTGCTTGATATACTTCTGGTATCACTTTGATTTATTTTATACATGGTTTCCTGTATTGCTTTCTTCGACCCATGGTTGAATTGCAGAGGGGAATAATTGAGCAACATACTGCAGTCTTTTGTCATCGGCTTGGTGCACTGAGGTTCTTGGTTCTTGCAATCGCATTGATTTTATGTAACATGTGTGTTCCATGTCATGTGAATATCTAGAAGTAGTAGCAATATTGTAGAAGATCCTGATTCTGGAAGTTGTTTTCTTCATTTGTGGTGCCACTATCTTGAAGGTCACATTGCTTTTAAGTGAAGGTATTGGTCGTTTGCATGTTCATGGTTTCTTGTAGAAGTGTGGAGAAATATCTGTCTGCTCTACATATTCTGATGAACCTGCGCTTGTGATATCGGTTGAGATGTAATGGGATATACCTTTTTCCATCGTTATCCTTCCTAAATTTCAGATCTACCTTTTTTTTTTTTTTCCTATTTCCAGAAGCTCTGAAATTAGTTCCCTGTTGACCTATATATTTTCTTCCTTTTGAAAAGTGGAATTTATATTTTCCTGTCTGGGCTATGCATTTTCCTTCTGTCGTTTTCTTAATTATACACTTCTGTTATCGCGTCTTTCAGATACTGCTGTACAGATTGTCTGCAGTAGCTTTATTTATGTCCTCTTTTTCTCCTTCTCCTATAGCAACGATGTCACGTACATTCATTCTTCTGCATGTTGCATTGTCTTTGTAGTTGGGATTGAAACCGGCTCTCAGCAAAACGAGAATGGATTTAGTTATGAAAAGATCTTGGTCTTCATTGTTGATCGCCTGTTAGTTGCTGACTATGGACATTGCCCTGTAGAAGCTTGCATTCTTAGTATTGTGGAGGGAGTAAAATTTGGTGTTTATCTATTCCATCTTCTTTGACCTTGTTTTTCCCTTTTTTCATCATGGTGCTTTCTCCATTTTTCACAGAGGTGCAAAATTTTGTGGCGCTCAATGGTCTGGTTTCATGGGAAATATTTTTGGTTTGATGGGTTATTTCTCCCTCACTTGCTGGTGGTTGTGTTATCTTTACGGTTGTATTAAATAGTTAATAACTGGTGAATATCTTTTCTTCCTCGTAAAATGCCAAGAAATCCTAAGATTTATGGTTTTCCATCAAAGCTTAAAGAAGTATCACTGCAACTGAGGTGCGTTGGATATAATGCATGTTGTCTGTTAATGTGTCATAACATTTTAGTCGTTCTAGGTAGATGAAGCTGTTTTGGCCTAGAGGGTATTGGTGCCGTCACTTTTGCTGGATATGGAACAACAGAGCTCATGGAGGGAGTAAAATAGTGCCTTTTCTCTGTTTCATCTTATCCGACCTGATATTTCCCACTGCTCACAACTATTTTTTTATTTTTTTGAGGTGCTTCCAGTGAGACTATTGGTATTGTGGGTATATTTTTTAAGTTTTTTGGACTATTTTGCTTTTCTCTAGCTGTTAAGTAATCCTCTTGGTATAATGATGTGAATATTTTTGCTTTCTCCTTTCCTGCATGTCAGGAAATTATAAGAAGTGCGAGTCTTAGCCCATGAATGTAAAATGAAGATAGATAATAGATGTGTGTGGATTAATCCAACTCATCTTATCAGTCTTTTATCTTGGTATGGTTATTTGCAGAATGAAGTGATTATTGAGAACAATGAACCATCTAAACTTTTTCTGCTCATATGGTGAGCTCTAATAAAAAGGCATGATGTAGAATAGGGTGATCATATGATAGTATTATTTATTCACAGAATCTCCGGTCTGTGTTTTCTTAATCTCTTTTGTTCAACTTAAGCTGTCTTGTCTCGAAAGTCTTCTTAATTTCTGAAGAGAACAACTCTATTGATTTGTAGGATTGCTTGCTTTTCTTGCAGAGGTGTAATGAGTTCATCCTTTATCCTTATGCCTCCAGCATAGCCTTGCATGCACAGATAAACAGTGTTTGAAATATTCTTTCTGTTCCACTCATCAAATATTTCTACTTCATATTACATTTTCTGGATGTCATATCAACCCCATTTTTTTCTTCCTTCTTTCAGATATCGTGTAACTCGTGTGTTTCTACCACCTAAGTGGTCGCCAATGTGCCAGGAAAATGCAACTTAATTTAAATAACTCTCTATGCTTTAATTTTTAATATGAGTGGTTACTTTATTGACAAAGTGATTGGTTGCCCTTTTGCAGTACTTATTCTCCCTCCGCACTAAGAGGAACTTACATTCGTCTGGTTGGGCTATGAATTTCTTTGTGTCTTTTTCTTCACCATTTCCTTCAGTTTTCAGTTCTTCAGATTTTGTTGTAGCTTTACTTCTTTCCTTCTTTTTTTCCCCTCCTTTTTTGCAATGATGCAATGTACATTTATTCCCCAACATGTTGCATTGGCTTTGTAGTTTGGATTGAAGCTGGCTTAACCAAATGAGATCGGGTATGAAAAAAATTCTGTAGCGTTGGTTGTCTCTCAGTTGCTGACTGTGGGTATCGCTTTGTATAAGTTTGCATTTTCATGTTGTGGAAGGAGTAACATTTGGTGATCCTTGGTTCCTTCTTCTTTAACTTTTTTCTTTGCTCATCATAATGCTTTCTCCATTTTCTATGGTCCAATATTTGGTGGCACTCAAATTATGTTGGTTTCATGGGAAATATTTCTTGTTTGAATGGTTATTTATCTCATTTGCTGCAAGGTTGTGTTACTTATATTAATTTTTTTTATTTGCAATTAATAGTTAATGAATTTAAGTAATCCTGACTATTTATGGTTTTTGCCCAATAAAGCATATGGAAGTATCACTTCTTCACGAGATGAGTTGGATATTGTGCATGCATCATAATGATGTCTGGCCAAGTGAATTGGTGGCTGACTCTTTAGCTGGATATGAAACTTGCGCAATGGATGCTCACATCATTAGCGTGGTGGAGGGAGTAAATAGTGGTTTTTCTTTACTTTTTCTGATTTCATTTAATGTGTGCGGCTGCTCATCATATGCTTATTTTTCAGATGGCATTTGGTGGCTCTCTATTGGTATTGTTGGTAAACTGTTCTGTTATTCTGGCTATTTCACTTTCTCTAGTTGTGTCATGTCATCCTTTTTATTTGCAGTGATGCAAATATTCCCTCTCTTTATTATAATGTCAGGAAATGATATGAAGTATGAGATTTTATGCATCAAAGTAAATGGAAGGTAGTTGATAGTTTTTGAATATATATAAATCCTAGATCCAGACTCATTTTAGCAGATTTTTGCTGGTATGCTTATGTGCAGAATGAAGTGATTATTGAGCACTGAACCATTTCAGACTTTTTCTATAATCTCCAACTCTAATAAGAAGTCATGATATAGAATAGAGGACTAGCAGATGGTAATATTCATTTATTCGCATAATCCTCCATTTTGTGTTCAAACTTAGCTGTGCATGCATAGATTAGTAGTGTTTGAGATATATAGTAATGAGGGGATAATGCAACTTAATTTAATTCACTCTATGTTGTAGTTTTAAATTTAGATTGTTATCTTATTGAGATGGTGATTAGGGTTGGTCTCTGTGCTATGCTTGCGGTCTCTATTGTCCTTTGCAAAAACGGACTTACATTTCTCTGGTTGGGGGCTTGTGTATTTTTTTCCTGTCGTTCTGTTCATTATTTCCTTTGTTTTCAGGTCTTTCAGATTCTGTTGTAAAATAACCTCATTTTATTTCTTACCCATTTTACTTTTCCTTTTTCTACTGTATATTTATTCAGATTTTTTCTGGATTTTTTTGTTCTTCCACATGTTGTGTTGTCTTTTTAGTTATGATTAAAGCTGGCTCAGTAAAATGAGTTTGGTGTTAGTCATCTATCAGTTGCTGACTGTGGAAATTGCCCTGTAAAAACTTGCATTTTAGTGACGGTTTAAAATGTTGGTGTTTCTCTGTCCGTTTTTTTTTTCTTTTGCCTGGTTTTTCCCTTTGCTCATCGTGATGTTTTCTCCATTTTCAGAGGTCCAAGTGGGCACTCCGTTAGTTTTGCTTCATGGAGATATTTCTTATTTGATGGATATTTTCTCACTTGCTGGTTAGGTTATCTTTTCGGTTCTGATTAATAGTGAATGATAAATAATGACTGATGTGTTTATTTTTCCTTCCTCATTGAATGTCAGGATATCCTAAGAATTTATGGTTGTCACGTTTTAAAGCATGTGGATATTGTGCATCGTTCTGGGTATAATTTTGGCCTTAGGTTTCGCTGGTGTCTCCCTTGCTGGACAAGGAACTTGCTCAGTGGATTCTCACATTCTTACTGTTGTTTAAGGGAGTAAGATAGTGGTTTTGATCTATTTGTCTTAGGTTGCCTAGTCTTTTCCTGTTTTTCCAACTGCTCATCCTTAAGCTTATTTTTCAGAGGTCAAGTATACTGTGGCTCTATTGGCACATAAATTATTGCTGGTTTGATGGCCTGTTTCCCCTCTCTTCTCTTGCTGTTTAAGTCAATCTTTTTGGTATATTTGTATGTGGATATATTTTCTTCCTCATTTTATGTCAGGAAATTTTAAGATCAATGGAGTTCTCACCCCTAAGAGTATATCGAAGGTTCGATGAGGTAGATAGTAGGTAATCAACTTTGGATATTAGGATCCCAAATCAGTTTATCAACTTTATTCCTTGTATGATGGTTATTTGTTGTTTGCTGTATGGAGTTATTGAGCAGCATAATCCATCACTGACTTTCTTCTACTCCTATAATAATCTAATATAAAGGCACAATATAGAGTAGGTGTAGATTGTAACATTCATCTATCCTCAGAATTCTAAAGTTTGTGTTTCTTGATCAAATTCTTGAAATATATCTCTCCTGTTGCTCAAAGAGAATTATTCGTCTGTTTGCAGGATGCTTGCTTACTCTTTCTTGCGGTAGTATGATGGATAAAAAAAATCCTATCAACATTTCCTCCAACTTAGTTGTACATCAAATCTTTCTCCATTCTTATATTTTCTCCAACACATCAAATCTCCTTCCTTTCCTATTTGCAGATAGCTGTACTACTGATGCCCACCTGACATATTTTAGTGGTTGCCCATTGTGTGAGGGGTTTAATAATTAATTATTTTACATCACTCTTTATGTTCTTTTTATTTCATCATCACTTTTTTGTATTGTGGTTGTAATTGTACCTATATTTTATTTGGGGTTCTCTTTTTTACAGTTATGCACTCTGTCGCAACTCCAGCGTTTTAGTTTTAGGCGACTCTAAATTGCTATCTTTTTAATGTAGTTCTATTTCGGTTGGCTTCTTTCCCCCTCTTAAATTACTAGATCATTTTTTCTCTGTTATTTGCTGGGGTTATTGTCGGTTTAAGTTTTGAGAATTCTCAAGTGCATTGTTGCTTCTTTTCGATGGCTGATATCAGAGTAGTAGATGTTTCAATCGGCAAGTGGAGAAATTTTGCTGTTAAAGAAAAATATTGATTTTAGTCTGTAAGAAAATCCATCCATTCTATTCCTATACCACATGATCTTCGGTTTTGCTTACATGGGTATATCTGGTAATTGCTGGTTTATTTGATTGAGCTTTGGTAATTGTGCTGTCTTCTTAAAGGGCTTTGGCTAGAGATGCAATCAGCAAGAACTCTTTGTTATGTGTGCTTTTTCTGGGTCTTTCTTTTGGTGATTGGTTATGCTGCTGGATTTGTAGGGGGGGCGAGTTTGGGCAGGTCTTGTTGCCTTTTCATTTGCTTATTCTTGAGTGAAGTTTTACAGTGTATGACGTAAGTTCTATTACTGTTGTTGGTTTAATTCTCTATCTTTTTTTCAAGAAGGAATTTATCTCACTTATGGTTTTTATGCATTTATCTAATCTTGGAAGACTGAATTGTTTTCACTATCCCACGGCTTTCATGGTTTTTCACAACCTTGAGCTTCTTATGTTTTTTCAGTCCATCACTTTTTGGTTACATGTGAATTTGTTTGGTATTAATTTTTGCCCGTTGCTGTTATGTTGTATTGATTACTCGTGTAACTCCGCCTGTGTTGAAATAACTCAATGCAGCCGGTCCCAAGCCCGGTAAAAGGAGGAGGGTCGAGACATCCGTTCCTGCACCATATATTTTCACTTTGCGAGTCATTTGCTTTTTGTAACGTTGATTTTATCTCTTTCCAACTATCAGTGACAAAAGCTCATGTTTGCATGTTGTTTGGTCTGTATTTTCAATGGAGAGAATAGGTAATTTTAGAGAGAGATGAGTTTGCTACACAATTTGGATCTGAGATTGATGTTAGATGAATATTTTAAACCATTTCTCGCTTCTTAAAGATCAAATCATTCTATGCAAATCATTGTATGAACGCAGCATTGGTTAAGAACAGGTTGTGTATTGTTGTCCCCTTTACTGGATGATTATTTATGAGAAATACCTTTCTTTTTTGAGTAGGACTTATGTGTCCCGGGATCCGTGCCCCCAACCCGACCCCCCGACCCGCATCCATTAATTATATTTCTTTTATTCTTCTTCTTCACGCAGCACATTCTTTTTTTCTTCTTCCTCCTCTTCTTCTCCTTCTTTCTCCTTCTTCAACCCGATCTTCTTCTTCTTCTTCAACCCGATTCGAACATATATACATACATTGTTAATGCATTTGTGAAGGGCGTTTTGGCTCTAGCTTATGTTTTCACTATATATATGATCTCTATTTTTGATAGATGATTCTAAAGTTGAATAATTGATAGAAAATGAGGACGTGTTTATATGTTTTGATCTATATTACAGCTCTTTATGTCTCTCTCTATCTCTCTCTTTCTTTCTTCCATGGCTTTTGAATTCTTGGCAAAAAAGCTGTCTTGAATCAGTAGAATTAGAAGAAATTGTCGATTGTGGAGTTGCTTTGGTGTTTACAATGTACTTGAATTATTGTAATATTATGTCCCATTAGTCTATTGGTTTGTGACTTTGTGTAAGTTTCCTACTGGATTATCATTGAAAAGGTGAAATTTGAGTGGCACTCTGAACAAGTATGCTCAATTTGAAGACTGTCAATTTGGTTCAAGTCACATAATTACCATGTTTTAGATGTCATACACTATAATATTCTGTATCATATAAACCACAAATTAACAATCTAATAAGATTCTGATAAAATTCCCTATCCGATCTTTAACCTCTTCCGAAAAGATTATGATAAAATTCCCTATCCGATCTTAACCTCTTCCGAAAATTTGGGGAAGAAGATGATAAGAATCAGATCGCATTTCTCAATCTATTATTTATATATACATATCACTTCTTAAGAACAGACATTTAACACCTAAAAAGTATATATATATATATATATAACACATATAGAGTATATATTAAACATATCAGACATATAATATGAAAATATTCTAAAGGTATTATAAATATATTATATAAGTGATATAAGATCACATTAGACACGCCCAAACGGTTCGGAAACCGGTGAACCGTTCGAACTGGCGGCGCCGAACCGTTGACCGGTTCCGGTTCCGAACCGTAACCGGAAACCGGATATAAACGGTTAGGTTCCGGTTCTCGAATTTCTGAACCGCCAAACCGGCGATTTCGAACCGTCGGTTTTTTTTTTTTTTTTTTGCGATCTGCCACGTGGACGGCTCTGGTTGAATCTGATATAGCCGTTGGAGATCGACGGCTCGGAAGAAGTAGCCGTTGGAACCGCCGAACCGGTTTCGGTTGAACCATTATTTTAACCATTATTGCTAAGGAACTTTTTGCAAGTCCCGCCTCGACGGTTTCGGTTGAACATGCATTTAGTATTGCGGGCCACGCATTGGCTCCAAGACGTGCAAACTTAGCAATTGAGAATGTGCAAAACCTTATGCTCCTTGAAGATTGGTGCAAAGCCAAAAGACGTTCACAACATTTGTTCAACGAAACAACATTCGAAGATGGTGGTGCTGATTTGTTTGGCTACGACTCGAACACATCATCCTCCGGCGGTGGCACACCAACCAACTTCGAAGATTATAACTTTTTGGACCGGCGGGTAAGTTGAGGTAAGAGAACTACGTGAGCTTTGATTCCTTAATTTTATAAATTAAGAATACGTAGACAATTTCATTATAAATTTGGAAATGAATTTCAATTCTAAAATTATAATGAAACTCAAGCTCTTTCAATTTTTTTTCCCCCTTCCCAATCTTTTATTTACAAATTTGTAGATAGAATTGAAAACTTGTAAACTTGTAAACTTGTAATAGATAGAATTTTTTTATGTAAATTTGTAATAGATAAAATCTTATAAATCAAATACATTTTTTTTATGTAAATTCAAGTTGTAATTTTCCAAATTTTTATCAAAAGTTTGTTCAATTAATCATTATTTGTTAGATTTCATATTTTGTATTCTAAAAAATCAATTTAGTCGAAAACAAGTATTAAAAATCAAAATTGGTGATAAAAAAAAAAAAAACCGGCTGAAACCGGCGGTTCCGGTTGAACTGGCGGTTTCGGAACCGGAACCGCCGAACCGGATGAACATGTCTAGATCACATGCATCTATAAAATATAATAAATACAATTCCTTCAGATGTTATGAAAATATTTTAAAGGTATTACAAAGATACTCTATAGGTGATATAAAATTACATACATCTATGATATATAATAAACACAGTTTCTTCAGGTGTTATGAAAATATTATAACACCTAAAGAACATACATATACACCTATGAAGTATATATATGACACCTATCATTCAATCACATAATATGAAATCTTATTTATATGTGATACTTCAAGAACATACATATAACACATAAAAAGTATATGTATAACACATATAGAGTATACATATAACACCTATCACTGAATCACATAATATGAAATCTTCTATATATGTGATACCTCAAGAATATAGATGTAACACCTAAGGAGTATATATATAACACCTATAAAGTATAATTATAACACCTATCACTGAATCATATAATATAACTATAACACCTACAGAGTACATATATAACACCTATAGAGTACATATATAACATCTATCACTAAATCACATAGTGTGAAATCTGGTGTGTGTGGGCGCATACCAAATCAGGTGGGGGTGCGCGTGGGAGAGCGTGAGTGCAGCCCACGCGCCGAGTCGGGTCAATCCGTGCCCCAGGTGCATATAAGTTTTGTTGTTTTTTTGTGTAGTGCACACACTAACCCTTGTCTTCTCTCTCTCCTCTATTTCTTTTTAACATATACTACTTTTATTTCAAAATAAGGTCGGTATTAGAGGTTTTAACATGGATTAAAAAATTGATAAAAAGATGGAGCTATCCTTATTTGACTATAATCTATGTGGAAGCTTTTAAACATGATCATTTTATACATATTTAATTTGGTAGGGATTAGGAGTAGATGAAGGCATTTCCGATAACTTGTATATAAACATGTCTTGAAATTTTAAAACTACGATTAATAAACTTATTCTGAGTACTTGTTAAATAGATACTTATTCTGAGAATATGACAGTATATGTTTTCGTGTGGCCTCCAAACTACAAGTGTAACTCGAACTCGAATATGGGTCTGAATCTTACCAACTGCTTTATGAAATTCTGGTCGAGTTAACTTTCATTTTTGGAAGTGATCTTTTGATTTAATTGGTGCATCTGCACCATGCACAAATTGTAATACGCATCAGTGCAATTGAAGTAGTATCGAATCAATTTTGTTCTGAAAATTTATATTATCTCAAAATCATGCATCATCAATTCATATCTTATCAATATTGGATAAGAGAAATTTAAACCATAGTTATACTAATATAGTTTATTATCTAATATTAAATAATCACTCGTATTAATGTCTTATAAAATTAAGCTCAGCCACGACAGAAAGATTTGTGCTCAATCAAAGGCCTGGTATTATTTTGTTGATGAACTTTCATGTATATTTTGTTGAACATCATCAATACAAAATATATATACCCTAAAAAAAAGCCAGTCATCAGAGGCGAAAAACATGTGATCCATGTTTTATGGGATGTAACAACATTTAACTAATTAAGGAAACCACAATTCAAGAATATTAATTCCAACATCTCTAATTGTTTCAACAAACCATTTTTCAAAAATTAACCAAATTTGGGTTCCTAATACAAATGTATTGTGAGGCCCTCCAAAAATTGGGGATGGTATGGCCATCTGTCACAATGGGTGTTACGTTTCTTGTTTATATTGAATACACAACACATGTTAAATAGTAATATTACAGTGCATAAAAATAGAATATAAATAAAATAGAAGATCTCGTGTGGTTGAGCAGAACTTACGTAAAAGTTTCACTATTTAAACTACACACATCACCTTCCATTTTCAAACATTCCCCCCCTTTCTTTCAATTATAAGCAGATTTCATCACCTTCAAACAAGCTATAATGGCAAAAACACATAATCTAATAATACCAATTATGTTGGTCCTTTTCATCATGATCTCCACATGTGATCATGCAAATAGCACTGATGCTGAAGACCAGGATATGAAGGTAGAGCCTGCACCACAGGATCTACCCCCAAACAGCTTCTCTGAATCTAAGCCCAAAGGAGTGCCCATACCACCTTCTGGTCCTTCCAAGAGGCACAATTGAGGACTACACAAATACGAATACGAATACGAACCCGAGTACATTTATAGTAAAATAAATAAATGCTGATTAATGTTATTAGCTCATTGTATCCATATAGGTTCTTCTTTTACCTCTTCAAGTGGGATAAGTAACCATTTGGAGAGGATCAGAGGTTGATGTATATGTTAGTCATGTTTTTTGATCTGCTATATATTCAGTGATATATATGTATAGTTCTTAGAGAAATTAAGCTTTATGCTAGCTAGTGGTATTCTTGGTGGAAACAATAAGGAACTATAAATGCAATAAGATCGATCCTCTTTCGATCATTTTCTTGATTCTTTTATTACAAAATGGATAAATATTATTGCATGTTATTATTTCTAGATTTATTTTTTCATGCAGGTACAGCTATTAGTTTATCAATCTTTCTTGATTTGATATTCATTTCTATGCTTTATATATATGACCAAACATGTTTCATTCACATATAATAGAATTAATATATTTTTTGCTCAACTTTGGGTGCAATTATATATGTCAAGATTTTGAAATTGTGTTCATTGAACAAGTATGTGCTCTTTCCATCGAGATTAATTTGTTGTTTTATTTTACATAAACATGATTAATTTCATGATCGAATTAAGTTAGCTTATTTTTATTTCTCTAATATCTATCCTTAATAATTCAAAATGAATGAGATCAGACAAATCTCGATGCTCGGTCATTGATGTATCATTTTTTGTTAGGAATTATAATTTATCTTTTAATGTTACTTCCTCCATATTAAATAATTATTGTTTTACAAAATGAAACTTGTTTCAATTTGTTTGTCATACTCTTTTGTTATTTGAGATTAATAATTTCTTTCTTCAAAATTTCAGTTTATCTTGTTAATAATTCTAGACATTCATTTATTATAAATTTTTTCTGTTGAATCTCATCTAATTTTACTATTTAAAAGATAGGGTAGTATGCATAAAATAATTAAATTAATATTAATATGCGAAATTTAACTTAAACAATACAAATATCGAAACAAATAAATATGTAATAAGGTGATTCTGGTAACTTAATTAAAAATAAGTGGAATTGAAGTTACATCTATACCTTCATATATAATTTTTGCGATCGAAAAATCATGATTGCTTATCAAAATCCTCTTTATTCTCTCTCTATTAATGTTATTTTTATTTTGAGGGCTATTTGAAATCTGTTTAAATGTCAGATATAAATGGCACATGACATTTAATCCGTTGTAAAGTTTGAAAATTACCCATTTTAACTTGAACGGATTAAATGACATATGTACATGGACAAGGTCTAAATTGAGAATTCAACAATATCTTTATGAGTAAGTCTTGTGTGAGACCGTCTCACGGATCTTTTTTCGTGAGACGAGTCAACCCATAATCCACACTTAACAATTCATTTGAAAGTTTGTGAATATGTGTTCAATTCATGGGTAATAAGGATCCGTCTTACGGAAACTATCCGTGAGATCGTCTCACATGAGTTTTTGTGTATCTTTATATTATATAAGATTTAGTTATGCGATATGAATCAAATACGTCATTAACCTTATATTACCTTAGTTGAACATACTAATTGATAACACCGTCATAACACAAACATGCTTAATACAATCCGTGCAATTATATTCTCTCATTAATTTCACGTAACTATATGAGCCTGTACAATGTATGAGCTTTTATAGATTTTTTAGCATTCTATAATTTTTCTGAGTTGGAATTATCAAAACTTTATAGTTGAAATTTTATTATTGCATATTTATTTCTTTTTGAAAGAATTGCACCATTTTCATGATCATATTCCCATTGGATTAAACCATTGTACAAAATATCTCTACAATTATGTCCATCGATGACGTGTAATCATAATTAAGAAAAGTTGAATTAATAAGTATATTGTATATCTAATACGTTGAATAGAGTAGTAGGAGTGAATGTGTATTCCTTACATAATGTAACTAATTAATACACATATTAATATAGTGATAAAAAATAATATACTATTAATATATATATATATTTCTTTCTAGTATCAAAATATATAATTACCTCAGAATTTATACGGGGCCCATCGCTATCATGCGCCAAAGATCGGAGTTAACACCCCCCCCCTCCCCACCTTATTATATTATATATATACATATTTTCAGTGTATTTTGGGCACATTTATTTTATTTCAGAACGCTCATAAGTTCACTCATCACTCTCTCTACACACATTATTTATATGCCAATAAATAAATAAATAAATACAGAAAATCTCATTTTTTATTATGGATTCCAATAATCTGTAATCTTCATGCTTCACTTTGCTCGATTCTTCTCCTCCGCCGGAAAATTTGTTTGCGATCGCAGATTCAGTTTTTGCTCCGGTAATTTGTCGCCGGAGATCGCCTTCAGATCTGTATGTCTCTCCATATCTACGTATGCACATCTCTCTCTCTCTCTCTATATTATATATATATGTATGTATGTATGTATGTGTATAGCGAGTGATACTTATGCAGTTGTGGTAAATGCGTGTGCTTTTTTTTTTGATTATTGGTTACTCTACTGTTACTCCACAGTCGCAAGATCCTTGACCTTTTAATTGACCATTGTTGGCAAAAATGTTATTGACTTTTCGGTTAAACAGTGCTCTTCGTTCATGATATTCGTTGTTTAATTTGATTATTTTATGTTTTATGAGGGAATTCGACTTTGGAATCGAATGCTTGGTAATAAATTGTGTCGGCTGAATCTTTGATTCTCATTTTCCTTTTACACTTGGATACACTTTCTTTGTTTGATCCTGAACCTTAATGCTTACTTAGCGTAGCTTATTTCATAAGTAGTCTTTGATTACTATGGTAATTGCTGAGAAAGAATCAATTTTTACCCTAATTAATTATTTGTTGTAGTTATTAGTTCTTGGGTAAATGGATTGCTTACCTTCTTTATATATCTTCACATCATATTTCCTTTTGGTATTCTCTAGTGTAGTAAAATTTCTTCAGAAAATTTCGATGTTTTTTATGGAATTAGGAGGTTAATGTGAGCAAAGCCATCTATGTGGTATCTAATATGGATTAATGTGGTAGGTGAATTAATGTTGGGACTCAAATACAGCTGAAAACCAAGCAGCTGGGTGATGCTCAGATGAGAAGAACTGATGTTATTGGCAGTAGAAGGAGGGGGTTTTTTCTCTTCTTCAGCTTCTGGATATAGTAAGGGCTTGACCTTTCTTTTATTGGGTCAGAAAAGCGAAGAGAAACCCATGAGAGTGACACCGTGGAGTCAGTACCAGTTGGTGGACCAAGAGACTGATCCTAATATCCAGCTGGCTTCTGGAAGGAACCGGCTTGTCCGCGGGTGCGCCCCATTTGTCTGCTTTGGTCGCGCTACCGCTGGACCTGAAAACCCATCTCCTTTGAAAGTAGGACCCACTCAAAACCATGAAGTCACACAGGAGCCTCTAGATTTTGCTGAGAGTAAAGATCAAGTGCAATTGGTTGATCCTGTTGTTGTTGATGACGATGATGACGACAATGATGAGGATGGTGATAGTATTAGGACGATAGTTAGACTTAAGAGTAACCTGAAGAGATCAGCAAATAAGGCTCCCCATGTTGGCACTGTTGTTGATGGCGGGGTTGGAAACACCAACAGTAATGAAGTGTTATGCGAAAAGGACAGTGGTGTTACTTGTCAAATGGAGAGGAGGAAAGTGCAGTGGACAGATACAATTGGGGGAGAGCTTTTTGAGATTAGGGAATTTGAGATGAGGTAACAAGAGTAAGCACATACTTTAATCGATAACATGAATTAACCATGTTGGTTTAGGCGTTTTCAAAAAATTTCCATGATTTTTTCATTTGCTCAAGTACTTGTTTCTACGGAGTAATGTAATGAAAAGGCCAAATCTTGCCTGCTACCCATAAAATTTGAGCTTTATTTTTTTCCTACAGTTGTGCTAGATCCATATTATAATGTAGAATTTGAAACATCACGTATACAGCGTTTTTTCTTTGCCTGCATGCTGTTGCTATTCCAACCTAATTGTTGTCAAAACTAACTCTGCACATTGCCTATTTGTTTGCCCTAAAGATTTCTCAATTGGAAATCATGATATGTAGCATGAGAACTGCTTCGATACCATTGTTATGCCTGATCTCCATTTTGTGTTGATGTATTTGTTTGATTGTTAGGAAAGAACTGAGTAGAATGAGCTGCCAATAAATTTGGTACCCTAGTGCAAAATGAGTTTAGGTATTTCTTTGTAGAATGCTTGCACTCATCATAAATGATTTAAGACTTCATTTTTTTTCTCATGGATTATGCGAAGCCTTGTCACATGGTATATAATGTTGATCTTGTAGCCAACATAGTACTTTCATGCCAAGTTGTCAATCCAAATCAATTTGTCAGAGTTTCTTTCTCTGGAGAATAATCTGGTTGTGTGTGTTTCCACAATACTCTTCTAACCAAGCATTCCATGTGTTCTCAGTGAATATGGATCAGACGATGAATTTGATCATGGGGCCGGGAAAACCTGCTCATGCAGGATAATGTAGTCTTCACCTGCCTACGGTGTTTATATACAACACTCGATCCTTGATCCGTTACTTGAAGTGGCAGTAGCAAAACATCGGTTGCTCATCCCCTAGCTCTCTGTCATACGAGAAATGAAAACATCGAGGTAATGCAAGACGTGGTGGCTCTTCACAGATGAGTTGTGGCCATATTCTTGCTTGAATTCCATTTTTGATGCAATGGGCTTTCTACTTAATATTCATGTTTGTGCAGGCACAATACTGCCTTTCTTTGTTTTAGATTGTTTGTTATTTTGATTTGGAGAGAGTGTATCATCCATCATTTCTTCAGGTGATTCCCCTCTTTTATTGAGAACATGGATGATGAGTTATTATTTGTATTTTGTAGTTTGTCCATATGGAATAGAATTTCACTTCAAAGATCTGTACATTTTACATTCAATTACGCTGTTAAATCAATTTTTATTTCACCAAGGTTAATCAAAGAAAATAAGTTCTTTAATACTTCAACGTTAGAAGAGCTTCTTTTTTCTTTTTTAACTTTGTTGTAATTAAATTATTTTTATGTAAAAATGTATTATATATTTAAATTATTCATATTAGATATATCAAATTAAAAAAATGGATATATATGTTTTAGATTTTCAATGATTTTTTTAAACGTTTTTATGATAATTATACAAGTGTTAATTTGTTGTAAATCGATATTAAATGTACAAATAAAAAAATAGAAATTTAAATGTATTATAGATATATTTAATAGTTTACACATACAAAACAAAACCAAGTAATATTTATGTAAATATTAGATAATTTTTTTTATTACATATTAAACAATATCTTCATTTGAAACATACACATGTTTTATTTTATCCTTCTTATTGTTTTATTTTATACACATAATTGTAATTTTTTTTTTGGCGTATTTATAATATCAATGGAGGTCACCTAATAGTTTGGACAAGGGCGATCTTTTGATTTTCTACAAATCATACATGATATATTGATTTATCAATCTTATTATTATTATTTATAATATTTTTATTGAAAATGTTAGATCGTGTTCAATTTTGGGTTATTTTATTTAAATAAATAGCAAGAGAGATTATTGTGTATTTGATAAGATGTTATAATTTTTTATTTGATATTAAATAAATGAGTTATATGTGTCATTGAACGAATATTTCATTACATTAAAAGTTAATATGTGTGTGTGTCATAGTTTTTGAATATATATGTATATATACATACCTTTTTTTTTTTTTTTCTTTTTGTGCCACTAAATTTAATTTATTGAAAATTATAAGTACTTAATGAGTGCATAAGTTTGGTCAAATTGATCATTTTTTTTTATTATTTTTTTAATATGGACTTTTCAATTTGTTTGTTTAATCCACATATTAGTATATTACTTTATGTATTTCAAATTTCTAATATTTTTCGAATATAATTATTTATCATGACATCAATTTAAGTTTAAAATACCTCGTTCTACTATTATGAATATTAAAATTATTAATATGTTTATATTAAAGTAATAATGATAATCACATTATACATGTTATTATAATTTTGAATAGTTATATAACATATATATATATATATCACATACTGTGCAAATCATTAGTACACTACTAGTTCTAATATAAAAAAAAAAGTTAGCGCTTTAATGATATGTCCATATCATTTAATATCACTGAAATTAAATCATTGGGTTACACGATATGTATATATTGTGTGTTCTCACTAAGATTAGATGATGTGTTCATATCGTGTAATATCCGACAAAACTAACTCTTTTTTTTGATGATTTCATCAATTTTTCTGATTTTTGGTAGAAAAGTTATACAACTATGCATGTGGTAGAAAAGTGATCATTATATGAAATGTGATATTTTAGCCACCAAACTCTTCTTAATTATTTATGTTATTACTTACACGAGATCTTTTATTACACATGTATTGTATCTCCTATCTCAAAATAAGTGTCACATGTATCATATGATATCATCTAATTAACATACGATGTATATTAAATATTATATGATACGAAATGAAGTAACACCGGGTATAAGAAAGGATCCAACCCGATCACTATATATTTATTTATTGAAATAAAGAAGAAGAGGAGATTTTGCAGAGATTTGAGTAAATTAGGTTGACCACCATAATGTGCAGAAACTTGGCGACACCTTATCCACAAATCTTCCACTCCCAACCATCACTGGTCCACAATCTTCATCTTCTTCTTCATCTTCCCACCCATACATTATTCCATCATCCAAACACAGAATCACTGACTGACTGAGCATAACAACAATGTCAATGGCGTCATCACCTTCCTTTCCATGCATCAAACTCCCCAACCCTTCTTCTCCACCTCCATCGTCATCTTCTTCTTCATTTTCTCCCTCTTCCTCATCTTCTTCTTCTCACACCTTCAAATTCACCATTAAGAGCTCTCAAGCTGAGGGCCCTTTAAGAAGACCTATGGCTCCTGCCCCTGTCAAGCCTGTGCCACCCTCTCCATCGCCGCCATCTGCTCCGCCGCCGCCCAAGCAGCCGACGGCGGCGGCGCCCTCTGTTCAGGACAAGAATCTGGTTACCTTGGAGTTTCAGAGGCAGAAGGCCAAAGAGCTGCAAGAATATTTCAAGCAGAAGAAGATTGAGGATGCTAATCAAGGCCCCTTTTTTGGTTTTATTGCCAAGAATGAAATTGGCAATGGGAGGTAAAGAAATTACCTTTATAATCCCTTTTTACTTGAGTTTGATCATGTCTGATTGATTGGATTGCTGTGAGATTTTGGTCAGTTATTTAAGTTTTGGAATTAGGGTTATTGATGATGTGAAAATTCAAGATTAGGTAAGTTTTTTAGATGATCATTTCTTGATAACCAAATGCACTATTGGTCTTGATACAATGATATTCTTGAAATATCTAACAATAGGATTTATATGTTTAATTAGTAAAGATTATCACTGAAGAAATGGAGACTTATACATACATCACTGTAGAACTATGATGAATTCCTCGATAATTGTATGGAAAAATACTTTATAGAGCTGGAGTAACAGCCCCAAATTGTACTTAGTCAATAGACTCAATACTATCCTGTGATTGAAGTTAAATTTAGTTGTTTTAACCTTAGTTTGAACAAAACACAAAATGTGGATACTTGATGGTTATTTTGCATAAATTGCTGAGTTATATAGTTATGTGTCATTCAAACTTATAGCACTTTATCGTTGGTTGTCACTCTTCTAAACGAAACCTTGAGAAACTTTGCCATACTCTCGTCTCTCTTGCCATTTGTTTTTGATCTAGACTTTTCATTCAATTGGAATCTCTAAAGTGCTAAACCATTTTGATCAGTCGTATTGTGTGAAATTAACTTGACTAACACTGTTATCACCAAGTTTTAGTTCTACTATTAGAGAACAAAAGCAAAAACTCTGCCAAATTTCGAACGTAGATGATATACAAAGCCTATATCTATTAATTTAAAGCAAAATGGACTCAGATTGATGTGTTTTTATATTCTGATTAGATTTATGGCTAAAGTTGACATTTCTTTACCTAAATAGGTTTGGCTCTCTGCATAATTTGAAATATACCATTTGTTGTCATTTCCATATGTTATAACTACCTATTTGTGATGGGGCATTTATCGAGCAGATGGGCAATGTTTGGTTTTGCTGTGGGAATGTTAACAGAGTACGCGACAGGCTCCGACTTTGTGGATCAAGTTAAAATCCTCCTCTCCAATTTCGGAATTCTTGATCTTGAATGATTCGTTTCTTGATCCTGAATATTTGCACGAGCTTTGTAACTTGAGTTCATCTATCTCTGCTGCTTGATATCTTCAATTTCTTGTGCTAAAAATCATTTGTACGAGAGTTTGTTGTAGTTCCTCAACTCTACTGAATTCTCTATAGTACATAAACAGTTTTCTCTTACACAAAGTAATTAATCCCTTTGTATATTGTTCTATATGTCTTGTGTTTCATAGTCTATGAAGAATAACTCCTGATTTGATCTTCAATTGCAAAACTGTATTTTATCTCATTGTTTCATTCTGCTAGTCATGTACATTACATGCATAGTGATAATAATATTAGCACTTACGTATACGAAGCAACACCATCGAAGAACGAAGGAGGAAAACTAGATGCTTTGGTTCATATATATATATATATATATAGTTGTTGCTTGCTTGTTCAAGGAAATATTGCTAGCTACTTCTCATTTGTTGTTTCTATGGAGTAAGCAACACAAAGTATCAATGCAATATTAAAATCAACAACACCAAATGTACACAAGTAAGATAGAAATTGTAACTTGCTAAAAAAGAAAAAGAGAAGATATTCTTTGTATTGAAGATGAGAGTGTTCAAAAAGTCCTTTGCAATACATGATTTCTCCTATTTATACTACTCTTTACAAAGGAGGGTATTTCTGCCATTTCCTCTTAACATTTCCTTGTTGCTTAAGCCATCCTAAATATTCCTTTTTCAAGGTACTTTTTTCAATGCTCAAAGTACACCTCTTCTCCTCTAGAATCTTCCATTTTCTGTTGTATGAGAAGATATTTTCCTTCGTCCTTTATGGCCACGTCAGCAAATCCTTAGAGCATGCTTGTCATCCTTGCTTTTGAGCTATTATCCTTTACTCCGCGCGCACGAAATCCGTTCGTCTGCAACTCATCCTCTCAGTTCTGCGATTATGCGGTTATGCGGAGCTTCTCGTCTGCAGTTTGATGTATCTTCACCACTTCTGCAACTTTGTGATTACGTGGGGCATCTCTTCTGCTATTCGATATATCTTCACCACTTCTGCAACTTTGTGATTACGTGGGGCATCTCTTCTGCTATTCGATATATCTTCGCCACTTCTGCCACCACGTCTGCTTATGTAAAAACAGTTCTGCAAGATCACTTATTTTATGATTTTGTTTTATTAGAGTCAAGGTATCCAAATGACACAGGGCCTTTTTATATTCTCCTCCTCCCCACATCAGCTACTCCCCCTGGTGCAGTCGAGCAGATCTGGTTTGGCAGAGTTGGTCGGCTGCAGCACTTCTTGTATTCTTCTTCTTCGAGCAGAGAGCTAATTTTCCCCTTAGCTACTCCTCCTGGTGCAGTCGAGCAGATCTGGTTTGGCAGAGCTGGTCGGCTGCAGCACTTCTTGTATTCTTCTTCTCGAGCAGAGAGCTAATTTTCTCCTTAGCTACTCCCCCTGGTGCAGTCGAGCAGATCTAGTTTTGCAGAGCTGGTCGGCTGCAGCACTTCTTGTATTCTCTTCTCGAGCAGAGAGCTAATTTTCCCTTAGCTACTCCCCCTGGTGCAGTCGAGCAGATCTGGTTTGGCAGAGCTGGTCGGCTGCAGCACTTCTTTATTCTTCTTCTCGAGCAGAGAGCTAATTTTCTCCTTAGCTACTCCCCTGTGCAGTCGAGCAGATTTGGTTTGGCAGAGCTGGTCAGCTGCAGCACTTCTTGTATTCTTCTTCTCGAGCAGAGAGCTAATTTTCCCTTAGCTACTCCCCTGGTGCAGTCGAGCAGATCTGGTTTGACAGAGCTGGTCGGCTGCAGCACTTCTTGTATTCTTCTTCTCGAGCAGAGAGCTAATTTTCCCTTTAAGCTACTCCCCCTGGTACAGTCGAGCAGATCTGGTTTGGCAGAGCTGGTCTGCTGCAGTACTTCTTGTATTCTTCTTCTTCGAGCAGAGAGCTAATTTTCCCCTTAGCTACTCCCCCTGGTGCAGTCGAGCAGATCTGGTTTGGCAGAGCTGGTCGGCTGCAGCACTTCTTGTATTCTTCTTCTTAAGCAGAGAGCTAATTTTCCCCTTAGCTACTCCCCCTGGTGCAGTCGAGCAAATCTGGTATGGCAGAGCTGGTCGGCTGCAACACTTCTTGTATTCTTCTTCTCTACTGTGAGAATTTCCTATCCACGCGTCGCATTCTTCCTTATCTTTAAAGATTTGGCAAATCCCCTGATTCTGACAATAAGTGTCCTTTCACCTTCACTTTTTAATACATCACATTAAATGCATGTGATCTAGTCCATCTACGTGGCAACCATCCTGCGGTGGACTCCAAAGGGTCGCATCTTTTCCCAATACAACTTTTGAATTGCCCTAGTTTCACTCTTCCCTCCTTTCGTCTTCACTTTTCTTCTTTCGCTCTCTGTGATTCCTTCATCTTCTCCGGCGATCTTCGCATTGCAAAACTGCTGGAGCTCTTCTTCCGGTGACTCTTCTTCTTCTTCTTCTTCTTCTTCTTCTTCATTTGCTTCCTTTGGTTTTCCATGGCGAGAGGAGGTAATTTTTAACCTTTACTTGTTCCCTTGTTTTTGGTCTATGTGCAGTGCCTATATGCTGGGTGTACTTGGTATAGTCTGTAATCTTGGAATCTTGGGGTGATACTCATTGGGTGTTTAGTTTGGTTGAGCGTTTGAGATTTTCTGGTATTTTCTATTGTATTCTCTCCTTCTGTCGACCTTCATCTCTTTCATGGCTTCCTCCGATTATGAGACAGATTCTTCCAATGTTCACGACCTTGAGAGAAATTCTCCTACCCTTCTTCCTCCTCATAGCGAACGGTCTGCTTCTTCTTCATCTACTAGGGTTTCTTCCCCTATCGAGGAGGAGACTTCTGCTGCCAGTGCTGACCCCATCAGTTACAGCCCCTCCGACCCTAATTTTGATTTTGTTAGCCAGCGTTCTTCTTTTACCCCCGATCGCGTTGATACTATTCGTTTAGCTTTTGATATCCCTCAAGACTTCTGTATATATTGCCCCGCTGGACATCATAGGCCCAACTTCCTCTCTGGGCGTAAGCTGGCTTTCTGGACGGCTCAGTTAAGAGCTGGGGTGCGCTTCCCTGTGAATCCTTACCTCTGTAAACTATCCTTTTTTTACCAAGTTCCTTTGAATCAATTTACTCCCTCCGCTATCCGACTTATGCTTGGCTTTTTCATAATTTTGAAGGGCAATGGTGGCAATCCCACTGCCGAGCTCTTCTTTTCCAATTTTCCTCTTAAATTTAAACCCCCATTCTTTTATGTCACTGCTGATCCCCGAGGTCTGATCCATTTCTTGGGGAAGCCCCAGAGTCGAGACAAACACTGGAAGGAGGATTATTTCTTCATTTCTGGCACTGATGTATGGGATTTTCCAGTAGGCTCTTGGGTGTACACCAAACCCGTAATAAAGAAAGAATTTTTTATCAGTTGTCCTGCCTCTGATCGAGAAATAATCGAAGCCCTAAACACCTCTGTTCACGAAGTAGGGCCTTTTGATGTAGTTAGTATAGTAGAGCAGCCCTCCATTTTAGCTTATTTTGGCCTCTGTTCTGGAGAGACCTCCTTCCCCTCTGATCTTGGTATTCCCCCCCCTTTTTTTTGTTATCTTCTTACATGTTTATTTCTTTCGCTGGTTCTGTTTATATGTAATCATAAATGTATATATTTTTCTTTTGAATTGCAGAGCACACATGGAAAAGGGCGCTGCCCCGCAGAGAGACTACTTCTTCCCCTCGTTCTCGACCAGGAGATCCACCTGCTGCAGAGTCTCGTCCCCCAGTCCCCATCTCTTCTGGCACTCGGGGTGATAGGGGGAAACGTCCCCAAAGTTCTACAGATCTTCCTCACGACTCGTGCCGCCCATGCCTTCAATCTCCCATCAGAGGTGGGCACGACTCTGCTCCACCCCCAAAGGATCGCTCCCGGCCAAGTCGGGTTAGAACATCTGCCAATGATGCTTTCACACTTGAGCTACCCAAATCCTTGCTGGAGCTTTCCGCAGAGGAGTCACGTCAATTCCTCCAGCTCTGCCTGACCCCTGCCGACACCTATACTCGTAGTCGGCTTTCTCAGGAGAATGAGCTTTGCATGGGTGCTAACCACATCTTGAAGGTATTCTATATTTGCTTAATTCCTAACTTAACTAGAGTATTGATTTCCTGGTTTTGCTGGAATATTGTAGGGACTGATTCACTTCAGCAGACTCCAAGCAAGGGCCATGTCTGCTGCTGATCCAGCTCCTATCATCTCGGAGAAGGAGGAGGAGATCTCTGCTCTAAAATTTAAGCTTGTGGAACATGAGAAGGAGCTTAAAGAGCTGAGGCAAGAGAATGAGCGGGTGAGGCAGGAGGTTGAGTTTTGGAAGCAAAAGGCCTCTGAGGAGAAGGCTCGCAGCAGGGAATACGGGCTTCGGAAATTTTCCGAAGGGATAGAGGCCTGCAAACGGAACCTCCACATGACGGCTGTGGGGCAGAGCTTCTTGGAGGAGGTCATCACTAGTTTGAAGGAGGCCTACTTAAAGAGCACAAGTTCGTTGGCTGACTTCTGTCTGTACATCGACTACTACTATGGCTTCGGCTTTGACGCAGCGCAGAAGCAAGCTTAGGATCAGGGTTTCGAGGGCACCTTTGACTTTAACGGGCCCTTGGATGATATGCCAGCTTCCCCCTATTTTGAGGGGGATCCTTCAGAGGACCCTGACTCCCCTTGGTGGCTGCCTGTTCTTCAAAGGGCGTATGCTAGGTTGTGTTCTGCTCCAACCTGAAGCCTTTACACCAGTGGACCCTACCTCTTGCAAGTTTCCGCTTTTACCTGCGCCAGCTCTGCCTGCCCCCTCTGCGGCCCATTCTCAGCCTGAGTCTGTAGATTTGATAGTTCTTAGTGAAGACTCTACTGAGGCAGCTCCTGTCGCTGATACGCCCATTGAGCATTCTTCAGTTGAACCAGCAGAACACCCCTCTGCTGACCTCCAGATCGAGACTGTTGACGATGATCCTTCCCCTCAGGACCCCCTGCTGCTTAATCAATTTTTTATTCGATCTACGTTGAAAACTATTTATTTTAACTCTGTTTAAACAATACTTTCAATTTCAGTGTTTTGCTTACATAACTCATTTTATGATATGTTATCTTTTGTCATGATTTACTGTGTTTGCATGTATCTTATATATATTCCCTCTTGTCATTGCTTTACAGTTTGTTATTATAGCTAATTCTCACAACACATATAAGCCAGAACAACAACGAATATAAACAATAGCAATTGAAAAGGAAATACTCATAGAAGTAGTTAAGTTTCGCTAAGGCACTTCACTCTATCTTTCTTTACATCGGTTTTTATGATTCTAAGAGCTCCTCATGCTTTTCCTTCTTGTCCTTTCTTTTGTCAATCCTTCCCTTTCATCTCCTTCCTGTACAAAGAAAGACAAACGTAGACCACTTTTGTTAATATTAATGAAGTTATTCAGGCTCTCTTGTGAATCAATTCAATCTTGGCCCCACCAACCCTGGTCAGAGGTGTGCCAGCCCAGAGGATCAACCTCTGCCCAGGTGGCTGCAGTCTAAGGCAGTTTTAGTTTTTGGCCCCACCAACCCTAATCAGAGATGTGTCAGATCCGGAGATCTGCTTCTGCAGGGTGGCTGCTTTCTAGGGCAGATTCCTTGTTTGGCCCCACCAACCCTAGTCAGAGGTATGTCAGATCCGGAGATCTGCCTCTGCCAAGGTGGCTGCTTTCTAGGGCAGTTTTCTTGTTTGCCCCCACCAACCCTAGTCAGAGGTATGTCAGATCCAGAGATCTGCCTCTGCCAGGGTGGCTGTTTTCTAGGGCAGATTTCTTGTTTGGCCCCACCAACCCTAGTCAGAGGTATGTCAGATCCGGAGATCTGCCTCTGCCAGGGTGGCTGCTTTCTAGGGTAGATTTCTTTTTTTGGCCCCACCAGCCCTAGTCAGAGGTATGTTAGATCCGGAGATCTGCCTCTGCCAGGGTGGTTGCTTTCTATGGCAGATTTTACAGAGTTCAAGAGACATTTCTTACTTGTTTCTTTAAGCGTAGTATTTCTTGAGGTTGCAAATATTCCAAGGTCTGGTCACCTCTTTCCCCTCTTCTGTCATCAACCGATATGCACCTCCTTTCAATACTTCTGACACAATATAGAGGCCTTCCCAATTAGGCTCTAATTTCCCCTTAGGCTTCAGGGCGTCAGCTCTTCTGAGGACTAAATCTCCTTTATCCAGACGTCGCAACCGTACTTTTTTATCATATGTCACCTTTACCCTGCTTTTGAATTTCTCAATCTTCAGCCGCGCTATTTCCCTTTCCTCCTCTAGTAGGTCTAAGTTCTCTCTCATCAACTCTTCATTCTGTCCCTCTTCAAATGTCATTATTCTATGAGTTTCCATTCCCACTTCTGCTGGGATTACCGCGTTGGCCCCATATACCAGGTTGAAAGGAGTCATGTCTGTAGCCACCCTGGGTGTTGTTCTGTAAGCTCATAAAACTGAATCTAGCTCTTCTGCCCAACTGCCTTTGAGAGTTTCTACCCTTGTTTTTAACCCGTTGATTATGGTTCTGTTAGTTACCTTCAACCTGACCATTTGCTTGTGGATGTGCCACTGCCGCGAATCTCTGAGTGATTTTCATTTCTGCGCACCAGGCCTTATTTTCTTTCCGCAGAACTGTGTGCCGTTGTCTGAAACTAAAATCCGAGGGACCCCGTACTGGCAACAGATCTGTTTCCATAAGAACTTTATGACATTTTGCTCATCGATTTTTCCCAATGGTTCTGCCTCTACCCACTTCGTAAAATAGTCTATGGCAACTATTAAGAATTTCTTCTGCCCCTTAAACAGCGGCAATGGTCCCACCAAGTCTATCCCCCACTGAGCAAACGGACAGGGGGAGTGCATCTTTCCCAACTCTTCTGCTGGGCTGTGTATCAGGGGACCATGGATCTGGCAGCTGTGGCACTTCTGCACTAATTCTCTTGCGTCTGTGCCCATTGTCGGCCAGAAGTACCCGGCACGTAAAACCTTTCATACCAACGTCCTTGACCCCACGTGGTCGGCTCCGCATCCTTCATGCGCTTCTCGCAGCACGTATAGTCCTTCTCTGTTCAGACATCGCAGGTATGCTTGCGAAAAGGAACGTCGGAAGAGTTGCTCCCCAATGATGCAATACTTCAGCGTTTCCTTTGTCCAGCTCGAGCTTGCCGATGTTTCCATTTTTTTCAATTCGTTGATGATGGGAGTTCTCCAATCATCCAATTCTTCAATTTCTGCAACTTCTGTATCTCCACCCTATTTTTCAGCTACTAACAAAGTTATTTTTCGTGGATGCAAAAGCGGGTAGGAGCTGGCAATTTTTGCCAGGTAGTCTGCTTGTACATTCTCTGCCCTCGGGATCTGCTTTAATTCAAATGTTTCGAAACACAGCTTAATCTTAGAAATTTCCTTCAGGTATCCCGATAACGACTATTTTTTGACTTCGTATGATCCTTCATGTTGTTGGAACACCAATTGTGAGTCTGTGTGAGCTACGAGGTTGTTTCCACCGGCCTCTTTCACGATATTCATGCCTCGCACTAAGGCCTCATATTCTGCTTCATTTTTTGATACAGAATAATTCAGTTTGATGGCGTATTGCATACTCTGCCCATCTGGGCATTCCACTAAAACTCCCACGCCACAGCCGTCTTTAGTTGCTGATCCATCCACAAAAATCTTCCAAATCCTCTCCTCCTCTGGCAGAGCTAATGACTCTTGCAAGAAATCTGCCAGAGCTTGTGCCTTAATGGCCTTCCGTGGCTCAAATTCCACGTCATATGCCCCCAGCTCTACCGTCCACTTCACCATCCTTCCAGAAGTGTCAGCTCTGCCCATGGTCTGGGCCAATGGATAATTTGTACGCGTAATGACTTTATGTGAGAGGAAATATGGACGGAGTCTTCTAGCCGTAATGATAATAGCCAGCCCTGCCTTTTCGATCTCTGCGTATCGGATCTCTGGACCTTGTAACATATGGCTTACATAATATATCGACATTTGTTGATGTTCCACTTCTTTTATCAAGACCGTACTGACTGCCACCTCCCCTACTGAAATATACATGTACAATGTTTCACCATTCTCTGGCTTGGAGAACTGGGGTAAGCTGGCCAGGTACTCTTTTAGCTCTTTAAAAGCTTGATTGCATTCCTCCGTCCATTGGAACTTACATCCTTTCCTCAAGATTTTGAAGAATGAGTGACTCTTGTCGGCTGATTTGGAGACAAACCTACTCAACGCAGTGATTCTCCCTAGCAACCGCTGCACCTCCTTCACATTCTTGGGTGGTGCCATATCCATCACAGCCTTTATTTTTTCTGGATTGACCTTTATTCCCTCCTTGGTAACCATGAACCCCAGAAACTTTCCTGACGTTACCCCGAAGCTACATTTTTCTGGGTTCAGCTTCATCCCACTGCTTCGTATGATGGTGAAGGCTTCCTCTAGGTCTGCCACGTGCTGCTGGGCTTCTTTGCTTTTCACAAGCATGTCATCCACATAAACTTCCATGTTCCTCCCCAGCATAGGCTTGAACAATTTGTCCACCATCCGCTGGTATGTAGCCCCCGCATTTTTCAAACCAAAGGGCATTCGTACAAATCCATACGTGCCCGCAGCTGTGATGAAACAGACCTTCTTGACGTCTGCTAGATCCAAATGGATCTGATGGTAACCCTGGTAAGCATCCATTAAAGACAGACGTGCGCATCCAGACATTGAGTCCACCAACTGATCAATGCTGGGGTAGCGGATAGTGATCTTTGGGGCATGCTTTGTTCAGATCACGGAAGTCGATGCACATGCGCCACTTCTTATTGGGTTTTGGCACTAAGATGACATTAGACAGCCACTCAGGAAACTGGACAGGCACGACGTGTCCTGAATCCAACAGCTTTTGCACCTCTGCTTGTATGATTTTGTCTTTTTCAGCTCCAAAGTTTCGAAGTCTCTGTTTAACAGGCCGTACGTCGGGACATATGTTCAGCCAATGCACCGCCACCTCTGGATGAATACCCTTCATATTTGTTGCCTGAAAGGTGAATAAATCGGCATTCTCTTTAAGGCATTTGATCAGTTCTGCCTGCTCTGCCATCGGAATCTCTGCGCTGATCTTGGTACAAAACCCCTCCTTTCCAGGGTACAGTTCTACTGACAAAAGCTCCCCTTCCACTGCCAACTTCCCATGTTCTTCTTCCTCCTTTTCCACCCTCTGCCGTTTCACTCCAACGTCTTCCTCTGCAGCTCTGTCTGCCGCTGGCAGAGCCCATTTGTGTGCCACCCTTATGGATTCGACATAACATTTTCTAGAGTGGATTTGGTTGGCTTTTAACTCCCCTATCCCGCAGATGTAGGGAACTTGACCTTCATGTAGTAGGTGGAAACCACCGCCTTTAGCTCATTTAGTATTGGGCGTCCGAATATAACATTGTAGGCAGACGGTGCATCCACTATCAGGAAGTCCATCATCAACCTCTTCTGCTGGGGCCATTCTCCCACCAAAACATGTAGGGTCACTGCTCCCACAGGGTGGACTGCTCCTCCAGTAAAGCCGTACAATGCTTGTGTTCACCAGGCGGATCTGGGTTTTGATATCCATTCTCTCAAAACAATCTTTGTAGATGATATCAGCAGAGCTTCCCGTGTCCACAAACACTCTAGCCACATCATACCCCGTTATTTCTGCCGTTACTACCAAGGAATCGTTATGGGGTTTCAACATCGGAGTCTCATCAGCGGCGCCAAATACTATATCAGGAGAGGGCTGCACTTCAGACACCTCCATGTGTTGATCATGCCAGCCTCGTGCATATCTTAGGGCTGACTTCCTAGCCCTGTTTGAATCTCCTCCGTGGGGTCCACCCGCAATCATATTAATGAATCCTTTCTTTGACGGCGGTGGCAGATCTCTCTCTTCTTCTTTTCTTTCCTTGTTCTGGCCGCCCTCTCCCTCATCTGGCCTTTCGTTTCTCTTTCATAATTTCCTGCATAACCCCCTCTTTTATCCTCAAAACCCTTCAGTACTCCTGCTCTGACGAGCCGTTCTATCTCATTCTTCAAGTGTCTACATTCATTTGTGTAATGACCGTACTCATTGTGGAACAAATAGAAGTACCGCCCTTTTGGTCGCGTCGGGGCCTGGGCTCTGTTTGGGGGAAATCTGAACGGGGCTGTTTTCTCAGAGAGTTGGAACACCCTTGCCAGAGGAGCTTTCAGCGGGGTGTACTTGGTATAGTCTCCTCTGCCAAGGTCTTCGTCACGCCTTCTCCCTTCAGGTTGGGGCTCTACCGGTCTTCATACATTGACATCCCTGGGATTTGGTCTTTCTGCCCTTTTGGCTCGGCTCACATCTTCCAGGTTGATGAATTTGTCTGCTCGAGCGAGGACTTCTTCGAATGTATTAGCCGGCCTTTTCGCTAGGGAACGAAACAAATCTCCCTCTTGCAGCCCTTGGACCACAGCACTGATCTTCACCTTTGCCGTAGTAGAAGGAACTTCTAGAGCAGCTGTGCTGAAGCGCTTAATGAACGCCCTCAAAGATTCTTCCTCCCCTTGCTTCAAGGTGAACAAGGATTAGGAGGTCCTTCTCTGGCGCCTAGCGCTGGCGAATTGATGAAGGAATGCAGAACTGAAGTCATGAAATGAATGAATACTATCTTCTGCCAGTTGCCCAAACCACCTCTGGGCTGCCTGTGTGAGGGTAGTTAGGAATACCCGACATTTAACTCCGTCTGTATTGGTGCAGAAGAGCGACGTTCTCAAATCGCAGAAGGTGGTCGTATGGGTCAGCGGTCCCATCGTATTCAAAGGTTAGGGGTTTAAAGCTCGCAGGTAGCTCATCCATCCGTACAGCCATTGTGAATGGGCTTCCCCCGGGCACTTGGATCTGACTAGTGGTGCCTATCCTCTGTCGCAAAAGTTATATTTCTCGTTGCATTTCTTCCATCTGTTTTTGTACTTCTCGATCCTGTGAGTGCTGTGTAGAGGTGTTTACAGATGAGGCCTCGGGTGTTTGAAATTTCCATTGTGGTGGGTGGCTGTCTGCACTGTGTTCTAGAACCATCTCTGGCCGACACGACCGCATTCCTTGAGCAGAGACCTTTGTGCCTCGCGCCTTCCTTCTCCGCCTTCTTCCTTATCTTTCTCGGCAGCAGCTTTCCCGAGGGCTTTCTGTACAGCCGAGTGAATGATGCTGTCCAGTTGTTCCGGAGTGAAGGTCCATACTCCTGGAACAATCGGCTCTCTTCTTTCTTCCGATCTCCCTCTCAATCTTCCTTCTTCCCAATCTCTTACCTCTCCTGGATTTCTCCCTTCTAATTCTCCTCTTCCCCCGATTCCCAATGTCTCCGGCCTCGCTACCTCCTGAAACTCCTCCCCAAATCTCGGATTAACCGGTCCGCCATCCCCTTCACCAACTCAATTCGATCTTTCCAGCTAGCTCTCCCAGATCAGATGTGCAGAGTAGGAAGATATTCCCAATGCAATGAACAAAAACAATAGAAAACAAGTAGGAAAAGAAGGAGACTCACTTCTTTTACCTATTTTCCCACAGACGGCGCCATTGTTGTTTCTATGGAGTAAGCAACACAAAGTATCAATGCAATATTAAAATCAACAACACCAAATGTACACAAGTAAGATAGAAATTGTAACTTGCTAAAAAAGAAAAAGAGAAGATATTCTTTGTATTGAAGATGAGAGTGTTCAAAAAGTCCTTTGCACTACATGATTTCTCCTATTTATACTACTCTTTACAAAGGAGGGTATTTCTGTCATTTCCTCTTAACATTTCCTTGTTGCTTAAGCCATCCTAAATATTCCTTTTTCAAGGTACTTTTTTCAATGCTCAAAGTACACCTCTTCTCCTCTAAAATCTTCCATTTTCTGTTGTATGAGAAGATATTTTCCTTCGTCCTTTATGGCTACGTCAGCAAATCCTTAGAGCATGCTTGTCATCCTTGCTTTTGAGCTATTATCCTCTACTCCGCACGCACGAAATCCGTTCGTCTGCAACTCATCCTCTCAGTTCTGCGATTATGCGGTTATGCGGAGCTTCTCGTCTGCAGTTTGATGTATCTTCACCACTTCTGCAACTTTGTGATTACGTGGGGCATCTCTTCTGCTATTCGATATATCTTCGCCACTTCTGCAACTTTGTGATTACGTGGGGCATCTCTTCTGCTATTCGATATATCTTCGCCACTTCTGCCACCACGTCTGCTTATGTAAAAGCAGTTCTGCAAGATCACTTATTTTATGATTTTGTTTTATTAGAGTCAAGGTATCCAAATGACACAGGGCCTTTTTATATTCTCCTCCTCCCCACATCATCATTGTAATCAAGAAAAACAAATTCATGATTTTAAATTCACCTAAACTCCTTACAAAAACATATTGCTAAATCAAACGATTATAACAAGTTTCAACATTATAAAAACAAATACTAAACTTAAGCTATAATGCCAAACTTAAATCTGAGAATGCATGAGATTTTCCATTCACTATTGTTATAAATTATCGAAAACAATTCTAGTAACACAACAACAAATTAATATTGAGCGGAAGAAGCTAAGGCAAAAGAGTTTGTTTACATATATATTTGTTGTGTAATAACAATCATAGCATAAAATAAATAAAATATATCTTAAAAACATTCCAAGAATTGAAGGGCCGGCCGTTGATCCTCCTGCCGCCCTGGACATGGCAATGCCATGTCATCACATTCTTGAAATCATTTCTTTCATTTTCAAGCCTAACAAAACACCTCATCTATCTTTTCCCTTTCAACCATGTGTCTTATTCCCCTTATTCCCCTTATTCCCTTGTTCTTGTTCGATGCTGTTTTTATTACACAATACACTAATAACAATGTCCCATGTTCCTCTCATGATCAAAACTGGTGCAGGCTTTGACAGCTTTTGCACTACTCATGGGGTGTTCTCTGAGTAGTAGGCCTTCCATGGATTCCGCGTCTAGGCGGATGGAGAAGATGAAGCTGGACAACGGTTACGTGGTGAGGAGGCCTTACAGAGAGGAGAAGAAGCAAGAAACAAGAAATGGTGGCATGAACGGAAGAAGGGCGAGTTTCGAGGGTAAAGTGGATGTTAGAAAAGGTTTGGATGGTGGAAGAAAGAGTAGTGTTGGGAGTTTTAATGGAGGTGAAAGAGTGGTTGATGATGCTGGGGTGGCAATTGCAGACAAGGTCGTTGATCATGATCAACTGGTTGATGGATGGCCTAAGTGGCTAACTGATAATATTCCCACTGAGGTTTTGAAGGATATTGTCCCTAAGACTGCTGAATCATATGTCAAGATAGACAAGGTTCTTTTTCTTTTTCTCAAACTGTTTTTTTGCTGATTTTGAGCACCTCTTTATTTGATTGCTTGTCGATCAAGTACAAGTAATTTGTGGACTTAAAAACGAATCGGTTTTCATTTGAGGGTAAAGGATTAGGATAGAAAATGTAGCCGAGTGTTTTTGGGACATGTTCCTTGAAATGTTACTTTCTTGATCATCAATATATATGATGTAGTAGTCTATTCTTGAAATCCAAATGCAACCTGTATTTTAGCAAAAAAAATTCAACCATGGTATACATTTTGGTGTTGCAGATTGGGGAAGGAACATACAGCAATGTATACAAAGCAAGAGACAAGGAGAGTGGGAAGATCGTAGCGTTAAAGAAGGTTCGTTTCGACACCTCAGAGCCCGAAAGTGTGAAGTTCATGGCCCGAGAAATCATGATTCTACAGAAACTGGATCATCCAAACATTATGAAGCTTCAAGGGCTAGCCACATCAAGAATGCACTGCAGTTTATACTTAGTATTAGACTACATGCATTCGGATCTATCAAGGATCCTTTCTCGACTCGAAGAGGGTCTATCAGAGCCACAGATAAAATGCTATATGCTACAACTGCTTTCGGGGCTTGAGCACTGCCACCAACGGGGCATTTTGCATCGAGACATCAAGGGCTCGAATCTACTCATCGACAGAAATGGAACGTTGAAGATTGCTGATTTTGGACTCTCTAGTTTCTTCGACCCAGAAGAAGAGCGGCCTCTAACGACTCGAGTCGTTACTCTTTGGTACAGAGCCCCGGAGCTGCTGTTAGGCTCTACGATATATGGTGTTGGGATTGATCTTTGGAGTGTTGGTTGTCTCATGGCTGAGATGTTTGCTGGAAGACCTATTCTGCCTGGTAGGACTGAGGTAATTAATTATTGTCTTCTTCATTTCTCTCCTCTTCTCAACATTACTTATGTTGCTAAGTTAGTGTACTAAAATGATGATCAATTCTCTTGTTAATGTCCTAAATTTACAATTTCATGAGAAATTGAGTACAATAAATCTGTGTGCAGGTAGAACAGGTGCACATGATATTCAAACTGTGTGGCACACCTTCAGATGATTATTACAAAAGACTGAAATTATCGACAGCTCTTAAACCTGCACAGAGATATAAGCCTACTCTTGGCAAAGCATTCAACAACTTCCCCTCCTCTTCATTACCTCTTTTGCACATTCTCCTCGCCCTCGATCCCTCCCAACGAGGCTCTGCAACTTCTGCTCTTCAACACGAGGTTAGAGCAGAGCCATCTAAAATTTGCTTATAAACATGTAATTAATACATGATCGATGATTTCGTTGCAGTTCTTTTCTACGAGCCCTTTAGCATGTGGCATTTCGGGTTTACCAGTGATCCACGTTGACGCTGATGAAGATGAAGATGAAGTCCCCATAAAAGACAAACGATCAAGGTAAGCTTAATTTTCTTGATCAAGATATTACATGCACCACTAAATTAAAGCAGAATGTAAATATGAATGTTGCACAAATTAAACAAAATGAACTGCAGGCACCGAGCTTCTAGAAGCAGGCGTCGTTCTCAAAGGAAGAAGAAACAAGATCATCTAGAAGCTTCTGAGGATCCAACAAGGGAACAAGGGAGCTCAATTCTTTTATTTCCTTCACCTCTTCTTGCAATCCATGAAAGGTCTTCTACAACTGAAGCTCATCCTAATGCCAATAAAAACATCAAGAGCCAGCCCTCTTTGCCTGCTGCTAAAATGCGCACCAACAGGTATCACACGGATTATCATGATGGTTTGAACAGATTGGTTTTGATGAAAAGATCTGCTTAGTCTAGAGAATTCCCAAGTCTGGAAAACAATGCCCTTCTTCTTGATCTGCATCCTCTTTAAATTTATAGATTTTCAGTTGATTTCATATTTTATTGGTGTATTGTTAATAATTCCAGGGATTTATTCTTTACAAGATAAGTGGGATCAAAGTAACATACCATACTAAAACATGCATGGTCATTAATTGTACAAATTAACAGCATATTTGATTTGGTTCTGTTGTAGGAATTAAGACCAGAGAGTTCCTTTTTTTTTTTTTTTTACCCCTTGTTTTAAATACGATCTCATCTCCTATTTCTACACTACCAGTCATGCAAAAAGAAGTATAGACTCATAGTACGAGAAATGTCGGTACAATTATTTTGGAACGGAGGAAATACTAAACTCGGGAATTCCATAAAATTTATATATACACGTGGCACGTGTATATTTATTTGCGCATGGACAATGAAAAGCGAAATTCACGAGCATATACATAGATGATGATGCCTTAAAAAGCAGACCAGGCACCCTTTTCTTCTTCCCCAACAGAAGTAATGGTGGTCGGATTTCTAACAGTACAGTTGGCCCGAATCTCTCCCTGCCCGCCGGTCAACACGCTCAGCTGCGACATTTTAATCATGGCGCTCACAAATCTCTCGAAGAACAGCGTTTGATTCACTGCGAAGCTGGTGACGATGCTCCTTGTTCTTGAATCCGTGTACAGGTCCTGGTCGGAGGTGAAGAGGCCCTGCCGGTTCATCAGATCCACGTAGTACTTGTTGTCGAAGGCGTTGGGTGATCGGAGGTCGAGCACGGTGGTGGCGTTGGTGGTGTTGGTGGGGCACGTGACTTTGAGGTTTTTGGCAAATGTTTGGTCCATTGTGGTGTCTTGGGTGGGGTAGAGCCGGCCGGCGAAGGACCTGCACTCCGCGATCCCGATGGTGTGGCCGCCGGAGAGGGCGACGACGTCGGTGGCGGTGAAGTTCTTGGTGGCCAGAGATGTGAGGAGGGCGGAGGTGTTGGCTGTCGGCGGCGGAAGGTTCGCCAGCGTGGCGGTGGTGGTCGCGAAGTTTAAGCCGTCGCGCCGTCCTAACGGAACGTCGTAGTCGGGCCCACCGGACTGTAATCACGATTTCAAGAAACTATGTTATTCATTCGAACTATTGAATCCAACATATTGAATTTTGCAAATTCATTGATTTTGTCTAAACCAAAAGTTTTCAACATGAAATTAGTTCACTCCTTTTAATCTCAATTATATGTTCTTTTAAAAGGTTAAAGTTTGGTTTCAATTATTTGTATTTTTAGGTTTTTATGAAATTTTATTCCTACATTATTCATAATACTATTTTTTAAGTCAAAAGTTAGGAATTTAGAAGGATCATTTTCATGGAATTGATTTGATTATGTTTTTAATTTTAGATCTTATATATTTCTAGATTAACTTGAATATATTTTTCAAATTCTTATGTTCATAAATAACAAAAACATTAAATAAGATAAATTAAATTTTATTCCTACATTATTCATAATACTATTTTTTAAGTCAAAAATTAGGAATTTAGAAGGATCATTTTCATGGAATTGATTTGATTATGTTTTTAATTTTAGATCTTATATATTTCTAGATTAACTTGAATATATTTTTCAAATTCTTATGTTCATAAATAACAAAAACATTAAATAAGATAAATTATAAATTTATAATTAAGATATTACTTTTTACTTACTCTTTCAAATTAAATATGATCGTTCAAATCAGATAATTATCATAACTAATATCTTGTAATTAATTTCAATCATCTTATTTATCTGAATATTTTAACTATTTATAGTCAGAATAAGTTAAATCCTGCTATAAACTTTAAATTAAAAGCTTATGAGATGTTTCAAATAAATTAAGTCAAGCACCCTCTTAAGCTGGTAGTAGGACCAAATGTTTTTATTTTAAATATGTTGAATATAGTAAATTATTTAAGTTAATTACCCCAAATTATTTTACAACTTTTTACTTAAATAAGGGATAATGTTTTTTAGTTCCCTGTCCTCAAACAGTGGTCAAAATATCAATAAATTCCAAGATGGAGAAAACCAAAAAAATAAAATAAAAAAAACATTAAAACCCTTGACCAAGTAGACAGCGACTCCTAATCAACTCCACGATAAAAGGTTAAAAATAGTATGGATTATTATTTCGAGAAGCAAACTAAATAATTATTTAAATACTTGAAAGAGTAAAGGTCTAGGTCAATGTATTTTCCTATTTTTGGTTACATATATACGATGTCAAATTTTGACATATTGAGCAAATAATTACCAGCAAGGTGTAATGTTTTGACCCTTTGTTAATTACATTTATTGAGTCTAATTGTTGGGTTTTACTAACAAAATAAATACCACACATTGTGTACAAGATATATATATATATATATATATATATATAAATAAGATCACTAATTAGAAATGTAATGTATATTAATTAATTATTACAATAAAAATATATGAGCAACACTTGTATGTCCTGGGGCATGGTGCCCTAACTTGATCATCATATATTCTATATGTATCACGTGTATGCATTTATTGAGTATATGTGTAACATCAAGAAACGTAACACCATAAAAGTATATATATAACATCTAAAAAACATGTGTACAACACCTAAATCCATACCTCTATATATCCAGAGTTATATATGTTTTTGCCAAACATATATATATCATATTCAACTCAATATCAAATCATTATCCATAAACAATGACATTATATATATTAAAACATGTCAATGCTCAACGTGAATACATTATTCTGAAAATATAAAATAAGAGATAAAAAATCAAATTTTATGGGTGGAGTAGGTAGGTTAAAAAATCAATGAGAACAATAATGAGGCATATAATATGGGTAGGGGCCAACACATCCATGTGCATTAAGGACCATCTCTTATCCTCACCATTCAATCATCCAAATCTTTAAAATAAAAAAATTCAAAGCTGAAAAAGATAGATTCGCACGACTAATGCTTTTCCAAAGCGAAAAAAAAAAAGAGAATCTTAATATTCATAGTAACTTTCCCAGTATATATCTATGCATGTGTGACACACCACTTTCCAATAATAAAATGTGTAAGAAATTAGGACATAAACACACATATAATAATAAAGTAGTATATATTACCAGGAAAACAGCGTCACGTGCGGAAATAGCGAGGATGTCTGAGCATGAGACGACCCTACCGCAGCTATCGTGCACCCGCCTCCTCAGATCATTGATGATCCTGAAGGCCTCGGCCCGCAGGCTCAGGTTCGGTGGTGCCGTCTGCTCCGACCCGTCTAGCAGCACCGAGCCATCGCACCCCTATACAGTTCGATTTGAGGCCCGGCCCGAATATATATATAGGGTGGCAAAAACAAACTAAAATATATATATATATATATATATATATATACGTACCTGGACAAAGCAATCATGGAAATGGAGACGAAGCAATCCAGCAGCTTGGCCTATGTCTTTCTTGAACACCTTTTTGAGCTGCTTTCTAACAATGGACTCGAATTTAGGACACGAAACGTCGTAGAATGTGGAGGATAGGCCCGGGACTGTGGGTTGGGCTCTTGCAGATTGGAAGTATGAGCTGAAAAGAAGAGAGCCACACAGAATTAGATTCAGTACTACTGAAGCTGAGGATAATAAATTAGCTGTCATGTTGTTACTTTGATGTTATTTGCAATTTAGTACACCATTTATAGATGGATGCAAGTGTTTGTAATAAATTATGATGCCTACCAAAAGAGTGACTCGATTACTATGACGTCATTCATATTCAAAAGAGAGTTGCTTTGGCCAAACTTCTTGGTTAGGTGATAAAGCAATAACGGATATATAATATATGCTTTTTCCTAAGTTTCTTCTTTTGTATAAAGGACGGTGAGGACACCATGTCGGCTTAATTGATCAATTTGGATATTGTTACACTTGTATTTCTAAATTAGTGATCATGAGTAAATGAGTTTCAAATTAAGCTCAAAATCAGAAAATTGGTTAAGGAAAGAAGAAATCGCATTTTCACTAATAAAAGTCGCATTTTCACTAATAAAGTCGCACTTCAGAAACACGCTTTCAGACGGTTAAAATAGTTGGACACGGGTTTCAAGAAAATCGGCTGAGATTGAATTGGTTATTCACAGTTTTGAGAGTCCAACTTCCAAGCATGATATCTCACGCGTTCTTGATGAAATCAGCTCATTTTTGTTTCTATAAATAGCTCTCTTGTTGTAGTTTTATTTTCATTCTGTAAGTTTTCGTTGATAGCGTTTAGAGAGAGAGAGATATATAGAGTGAGAAAGTTGAGTGAGTGTTCATCTAGCTAGTTTGAGTGTTTCTTGAGAGTTCTTCGTAATTTGCTCTTGGATCTTTGTGGTGATTGAATAAAGTTGTTCCTCATTTCATAGTGGACGTAGGCTCAAGTGGACCCAAGCCGAACCACTCTAAATCGGTGTGTTTGTTCTTGTTTTCTTCCATTTTTGGTTTGTTATTTTATGTGATTGATTTTCTCATTTGAATTGCTATTTTTGCTTGATTGATTTGATAAATTCCCACGACAATTGGCGCTGTCTGTGGGAAACTCGATCAACCATGGCTTCCTCACAATTTGATGTAGAGAAATTTACTGGAAAGATGAATTTCAATTTATGGAGAATCAAGATGAAAGCCTTGTTGGTTCAGCAAGGTGTGGCTGAAGCTTTGAAGGGAGAACAAGGTCTTCCTGAATTCCATGCCAGAGAATGAACGCAACCAGATGATGGAAAGGACACATAGCACTTTGATATTGAGTCTAGGAGACAAGGCTCTAAGGGAGGTAGCAAAAGAAATCACTGCAAAAGGCATTTGGGACAGGTTAGAATCTCTCTACTTCGTTAAATCTTTGGCTAACCGTTTGTTTGTGAAGCAGAAGCTATATGCTTTCAAAATGGTGGATGAAAAGCCTCCGAGTGACCAAATAAGATGAATTCAATAAGATCTTGGATGATCTTGAGAATTTGGATGTGGAGCTAGCGGAAGAAGACAAGGTTTTAATGATGCTAAGCTCACTGCCTAAAGCTTATGAGAACTTCAAGGATTCAATTCTCTATGGAAGACAAAGTGCTATTACACTGGAAGAAGTTCAAACTGTTCTCAAATCAAATGAACTCTCTAAGAACTCTAATGCATCTCAAGAATCCACTGGAGAAGGATTAATGGCTGGACAAGCGTTTCAAGAAAGGTGGTTTCAAGAAAGGTGGAAGGCCTGAAACTCCCAAGAAATCTAAGGATGAAACCTAGGAAAGTGATGTTGAAGGCAAGAGGTGTTTCCACATCTACAAACCAGGTCACATCAAGAAGAATTGCTTGAAGTGGAAGAAGCTCAAGCAGTCAAAAAGTGGAACACCACCTCCAACTAATAGTCAAGCCAGCCAATTGTAATCTGTGAAAGCTCCAAAAGTTAACTCAGGTTATGAATCAGGTGAGGTCCTAGCCATCACTACTCAGAGTATTAGCAAGGATTGGGTGTTGGATTAAGGATGTTCTTTTCACATGAGTTCAATAAAGGAGTGGTTCAAGGATCTGAGGTACCAAAATTAGGGTGCAGTGCTCCTTGGGAATGATCAAACTTGCAGGGTGAGAGGGATTGGATCAATCACACTGAAAATGTATAATGGTGTATGCAGAATACTGAGTAATGTGAGGTATGTTCCAGACTTAAAGAAGAATCTTATTTCCTTAGGAATGCTTGATTCGACTGGATTGAAATTCCACTTTGAAGGTAGAGTTCTCAAGGTTTCAAAAGGCTTTCTCACTGTCATGAAAGGAATTAATTAAAATGAATGAGCTATATTTCTTGCAAGGAAGCACAATGATAGGTGAAGTTGAGGCTGCTACTGAGGTAGATAACACTGAACTATGGCATTAAAGGTTAGCTCATATCAGTGAAAGAGGCTTGTAGGAATTAGCAAAGCAGAACTTATTGTGTGGTGATAAGATATCACATCTACAATTTTGTGATCACTGTGTACTCAGCAAGTCCCAAAGGACTAAGTTCATCACTGCAAAACATACCACAAGATGTATCCTTGAGTATATTCACTCAGATATTTGGGGACATGCAAGAACTCAAACAAGGAGTGGTGGAAGATATTATATGTCTATCTTAGATGATTACTCCAAGAAGGTTTGGATATACATACTTAAGACAAAGGATGAAGCCTTAGCAAAGTTCAAGGAATGGACAACTGAAGTAGAAAACCAAACTGGAAAGAGGTGAAATGTCTAAGAACTGATAATGGGCTGGAATATGTGTCTAAAGAATTCAATAACTTTTGCAAATCAAAGGGAATAGTCAAACATAGAACAGTGCCTAGAACCCCCCAACAAAATGGCTTGGCAGAGAGGATGAACCAGACAATATTGGAAAGAGTAAGATGTATGCTATCCAGCTCAGGGCTAAGTAAGAATTTTTAGGGTGAAGCAGCTGATACAACTGTATATTTGATAAATAGATCACCCTCCATTGCATTGGACTGCAAAACTCCTGAAGAAATGTGGAGAGGGGCTTTAATAGATTACTGTAATCTCAGGGTTTTAATATATATATATAGTGAGAAAGTTGAGCGAGTGATCATCTAGCTAGTTTGAGTGTTTCTTGAGAGTTCTTTGTAATTTGCTCTTGGATCTTTGTGGTGATTGAATAAAGTTGTTCCTCATTTCATAGTGGACGTGGGCTCAAGTGGACCCAAGTCGAACAACTCTAAATTGGTGTGTTTGTTCTTGTTTTTTTCCATTCTTGGTTTGTTACTTTATGTGATTGATTTTCTCATTTGAATTGCTATTTTTGCTTGATTGATTTGATAAATTCCCACGACATATTCAAACTACCATGGTAGAATATTCCCATCAAATGCTTAATTCCCACATGTATTTTTGTCTCTTAATTAATAGATTGGCTGCTTCTTTTATTTTTTCCTGCATCTTCCTCCTTTGGCCACAAGCTAGGTGGTGGCCGCCATACCACCATTACCGGAAGACCACCAAAACTCCAATTTTCATCGCAATTCCCATGTGTTAGATCAAATTCAATTCTGATATCATTTTCACTTTCGGTTTTTAGGAGAATAAAATAAGATATAACACACGTATACCATCAAATAACCGTCATCATAGTCCTCGAAAAATTCCATGGCAGCCCCACAAGCTCAAAATCGGATTTTCTTAAAATCTTAATCAAAATGCATACAACCTACATCAAATTGGTTCTCTCTACAAGCCCAATCAATGGCCAAACTCGATTTTTTTAGTTCACTCAATTCAAGCACGAATTCAGCAAAATTGGAAATAAAATTCAAATTCAACCTCTTTTCTTGAACTCTTTAACATATATTTACATAAATTGTTTTAACAGTTTTAATTCCATATTTTGACCATCAATTTTTTGTAAACTTTTGTTATTTTTTATCATTTGATAACTCAATTTCTCATGTATATCATCGAATTAAATGATATGATTCAAGAATTCAAAACATATTAGAACTTATAAGAAATTATTTGTAATTTATATGGAATTAATTTACAAAAATCACAACCTCCATTTCAAGTGGTTGACTTTCCACCTTGACTCTTGTAAAAAAACAAAAATACCCTCGAGAATAAATCGTGTAGGGGAATATTATGAGATGGATAACACGAGAAATACTGGTACAAAGTGATCGGAAATTTTTACACGACGACAAACAAGGTGGTTTTGCTCAAGATACTAAACTCGCGAATTCCATGAAAATGTATATATACACGTGGCACGTGTATATTTATTCGTACATAGACAATAAAAAGCAGATAACACCTTAAAAAGCAGACCATGCTCCCTTCTCTTCTTCCCCAACAGAAGTAATGGTGGTCGGATTCCTAACGGTACAATTGGCGCGAATCTCTCCCTGCCCGCCGGTCAACACGTTCAGCTGCGACATCTTAATCATGGCGCTCACAAATCTCTCGTAGAACAGTGTTTGATTCACTGCGAAGCTGGTGACGATGCTCCTCGTTCTTGAATCCGTGTACAGGTCCTGGTCGGAGGTGAAGAGGCCCTGCCGGTTCATCAGATCCACGTAGTACCTGTTATCGAAAACGTTCGGCGATCGGAGGTCGAGCACGGTGGTGGCGTTGGTGGTGTTGGTGGGGCACGTGACTCTGAGGTTGTTGGCAAATGTTTGGTCCATGATGGGGTCTTGGGTGGGGTAGAGCCGGCCGGCGAAGGAGGAGCACCGGGCGATTCCGATGGTGTGGCCGCCTGAGAGGGCGACGACATCTGTGGCGGTGAAGTTCTTGGTGGCCAGAGATGTGAGGAGCGCTGTGGTGTTGGCTGTCGGCGGCGGAAGGTTTGCCAGCGTGTCGTTGGTGGTCGCGAAGTTTAAGCCATCGCGACGGCCTAACGGAACGTCGTAGTCGGGCCCACCAGACTGCAAACGCGATTTAAATAATAAACGTTAATTCCTGTTTGAATTAATCTGATCATTTAAATAGCATAATTAATATCATAACTAACATCTTATTATAATTTCAATCACCTTATTCATTGAATATTTGAAAAAAAAAATTTAAAATAAGCAAAATCATGCTATAAATTTTAAACAAATCTCATAATAAGAATTAAAAAGTTTTTAATTAAAATCTTGCTCTCAAAAAAAAAAAAAAAAAACCCTATACTTAAAATCTTATTTCGAGAAGTAAACAAAAACAAACAAGAGTGCTTAAATACTTGAAACTCCAAAGATCTAGGTGTATGTGGGGTTTATTAACAAAATAATTGTGACACTAAATATGTGTAATAAAATTACCAGAAAAACAGCATCACGTGCGGAAATAGCGAGGATGTCTGAGCATGAGACGACCCTACCGCAGCTATCGTCCACCCGTCTCCTGAGATCATTGATGATCCTGAAGGCCTCGGCCCGCAGGCTCAGATTCGGCGGTGCCGTCTGCTCCGACCCGTCTAGCAGCACGGAGCCATCACACCCCTGTAGATCACAGTTTGGCCCGGCCCGAATAAGAATGAATATATAAAAGTAAGTATATATGCATGTTAATTAAGTACGTACCTGGACAAAGCAATCATGGAAATGGAGACGAAGCAAACCAGCAGCTTGGCCTACATCATTGCTGAAAACCGTTGTGAGCCTCGTTCTAACAATGGACTCGAAATTAGGACAGGAAGCGTCGTAGAATGTCGAGGATAGGCCCGGAACTATGTCTTGAGCTCTTGCGGATTGCAAGTATGAACAGAGAAGAAGAGAAGCAAAGAGAAGTGAAACTGAGGATGAAGCCATGTGATGTGATGTGTGTTATGCTACTTAGTTTAGATGCAATTATGTATATATAGATAGATATTGCAAGTCAAAAAGCAATGAAGGGTTAGTCATCACTTCCTACACCTACCTGGTTAGGTTAAAACTTTGTAATATTGTATATAATGGATATGCTTTTTCATGCGATCCTTCATCTCTTTTTGGTCTAGGCTACGATGAGGACGGTGAGAGAACAATATTAATATAGTTAATGTAGGATTAAGTATTATTATTATTTTGGTTGTTCACATTAACTGTGTCATATTTTAGCAATGCCACTTGTGCTGTATTACGTTGTGTAATGAATATATTTATATGGGTTTGAAACTAATTAACAATATAAAATTAGAGTCTTCTGATTTATATATATATATATATATAGTATTTCATTGGATTTTATATTCCAATATAACAGTCATAATATAGAGAGAGAGGTCATGATATCAATTTTATTCCTGTATGTTAAGTTTTTTCCAGTTTTGATTCATTAAATTTACGCTTTTTAATTTTAGTCCTTTAACTATTGGTTTTTTCAAATTTTAATCCTTCTGACTGCCACGTCAGTTTTCGAATGGCCAAGTCTGATTTTTCGACGGTCACGTTAAAATTTTTGGTTAATGGAAAAGATCGATAGTTAAAGGACTAAAATTGAAAATTTTAAACTTGATGCACCAAAATTATAAGGAAACTAACTTACATGACTAAAATTGATATTTAGCATATATATAAACATATATACTAATATTGTTGATTCTTATTTAAGGTAAATTAAATATAATAGAATATATACCAACTGTAATAAGAGATTGATCGATAGAGAGTTGCTGGTGAGGGTGCATGTTGATATAAATATAATTAGATTACATCTCATTAATTGTTGACAAAAACTTATATGTCTCGGGCACATAGGGGCACAGATCTAGGTGTTATATAATTAAATATTCTTCAGGTATTATATATATACTCTATAGGTGTTATGTTTCTTGGTGTTATAAATATACCCTACAAGTATCATATGTATATAAGAGTATTCATGTGATACCTGAAGAGTATATACATGATACATGTAGAGTATATATATATTTAACACCATATGATGATTAATTTGGGAGCATCATGCCCCTGGAGCACACAAGTGTCACTCCTCATTGTTTGTATTCTTTCGTAAGTGAGGCATTTATAAAATTATTTATGTTGTTGCATGATAATTGTAACAATACATTTTGTGTATATTTGGTGTATTGTGTAATCTGGTCGATCCAAATAAATATGGATCCACTTATATATATTAGGGAAAATATCAATTTTCATCCTTTTAAATTTGACACTTTCCAATTTTGATACATGAAATTTCAAGTTTTCAATTTTAGTCATGTAATTTCACTTTTTTTTTTTCAATTTTAATTTAATTTTGACTGGATTTATAAATGTGGACTGACGTAGCCACCGAATTTTACTTCATTCGATTCCCAACAAAAAGAATATAATAGAAGATATTAGTTGACAAAAGATTGGCAAGGGGCTATAATTATTAAAAGGAGAAATTTAATCATGCTAATGATTTTCTTAATTTATAGTGATCGAATTAATGAGGAATTTAAGTATGCTAATTAATAGCAATATTGAGAGCCCTATTTTCATTCACAGGCCAGATTAACAGTTTAGATGGATACCAAAACAGTAGTTTATTAAGCAACATCCAATGTACCACAAATCTTCTGACAAATTTATTGCAATGATCAAATTTATATCCGAAACATACAGGATTTTTAATTTTTCTTAGATCTTCACTTTCAGTCGTCCCAAACTCATTAAATGAAAAGTCATCGTCCAACACTATTCGATCTGCCAGCTATTAAATTAAACCACATGGGAGCCTTTATAAGTTGTACCTTTTTGACTTCCCAAGTCAATTCTTTACAAACACAAAAAAAAAAGTTGATATCCCCATTTACCTATTATCCGATAATACACAACATTTATAACCACCATTATAATCTATTATCTTCATATACTCATAATTATAATTTATTATTCTCATATACCTATTTTCAACTATTCCTTTTTTACTTTTCACAATTTTCCAAAATTTCATAAACTTCCAAAATATATTTGCAACCAAAATTTTCCATCTTCCACACCCTATGATTTATTATACCAAAATCCTTATTAACTCGATTTACTATCAGACCCAACATGCTTTCGTAAAACAAATTAATCCATTGAAAATCATACCTTTCTTCGATCAGAACAGCACCAGGTGAGGTGGTTCGCAACACCACCAGCTAAAAAATTACTGCCCCCAAATCTTTTTATGAACAGCTCCTCACTGTTCAACTTCAACCCTTAGGGAAGATGACTAGCAAGTTATCCAGCTCCTTCAGCAACTACCTAACACAACTTTGGTTCGTTTCCTACACCAGATGTACAAGGTGATCCTTCCAAGGAATAAATCGATCGAACGGAATAACACGTTGGAGCAAAAGCCTCTCTTTATTAAGAACTAAAAAATATTTATTACATAATCTGTAATCCCCTTTTGGGAGGAGAATACTAGATCAGCCTCTCATGGAGAAGACTGTAACTCGTAAACACATAAACTAAAAACTAAGAAAGCTTAGAATTATACAAGGATATTTTGTTTTGAAGAAAATTATGGAGAATTGTTGATGCCCTTAGCTTCCTTCTACTTACTTTATTTATAGATGGAAATCCGAACTTGAAATGCGGATTCCAAACCTGCTTAGGCCAACTGTCCACATTTTCTGAGTGGATCGACCACTAAGTTAGTGCTTGCCAGCTTTTTCTCCTCGTGATTTATCCCATGTAAAATTGTCAGGGAATCTGCTTTTCTTTCTGTGACTTTTTCACATGCGATGCTTGGGGGGCGTGACTCAGCCCATGTTACCTCTGTCGGGGAATCTTAGAAATTTGGCCTTCGTGGTCCCCGCGGTTAACTTTTCTTTTGGGCAGGCCCTTTGTCCCTGTCTGCCCCTCTCTCTTGTCGGTCAGGTTTGGGTCGAAACCCTTTCCCGAACTCGGGTTCTTTTTGTTCTGGGCATGCTTGGCAGACATTATCTGTCCATCGGCCAATATGCGCCATATTGTAGTATTTCCGGTAAGTCTTTTTGCTTGCCGGAAGCTTGTTTTCCCAAAGGATCCTTCTTTTTGTTTCAAAAAGATCATCTGCAAAGCTCGTAGTTTTTCCTGTCATGGAATTCAGCAAGAAAGATTCATTCGCCGAATTCTGAAAGAACTTGAAAGGGTACTTGACTTTGTCCATTTCAGTAAGACAAACCCATAGTCCCCATGCTCGTCGGGTAGAAGCTTCATCTTCTGAGAATGCTCCTACCAGTATTGGAGTATCCTCCGGAGCAGCCATCTTGACGGTTTTCAAGGCGTTTCCATCAGGTCTCCTTAGCTTGATGAAATGAAAGACTTCATGGAAACCTTTCTTGGCTGGTTCTGGGGCTGCACTAAAGAAGTACAATTTCAGAATATCACCTCTGGCCAAATGTGGATTATTGGCTCAAGTCTCGTGCACCGCTATCCCAATCCATTTCGGTAGTTTTGAAATTTCTGGGAATCCGGGTGAGACGGTATAGATTGAAGCAAGAGCTCCAAAGTTATACCATTCCTGTATTTCGTTTAGATGACTTCCTGGTTTCATCCAAACTCTTGGGTATTTTCCAGAGACATCTATGATTGTTCTCTCTGGATGGATACCCATCCTGGTGATCAGCTTCTCCCATTGCTTCTAGTAAACCTGCATGGGGGAAACTAAATTCTCGTCAGTTTGAACCTTAGTTTTGCCAGTCTGTGGCCTAAGGTTCAACTCTCACTCTTTAACCCCAGAGGTGCTGGGTTAACTTGAAGACTCGGGTTTTGACACTGGAGCTTCAACATTTGTTCCAGTTGGTGCATCCTCAAGGAATGCATCATCTGCAGAACACTTGGTTATGGTATTTGAATCCATAACAATCGGCTTAGAGACCCGTTCTCTTGTTTCTCTCTTTTGCACCGTTGGAGATGCATCCTGGAAAATAGGCCCCTGTAGCACTGTGAACAATTGTTCTTGTGCGTACTGGCATGCTCGTATTAGACCAGAGACGGATCTCTAATCAGCCTATTGAAGTCGCTGGGCGACTTCTGCATTGATGCATAAAACATCAAAGCCTCGTTGTAGGCTCTCCAGGTTATCCCTGAGATGTCTGACTCGTTTGAGGAACTCGTCAGTGACGTGTCCTTCCATCTCGTGTTAGGAAATCTTCAAGAATATTTTCATGAGATTTCACAATGACAATATCGTAATCATAATATTGACATTCAGCCTGCCATATTAATCGTCTAGCATTTTCTGGTTTAGATTCAATTTTATTTTTCAGAAAAGTTTTGACGCTTGAATTATCAATCTTCAAGATGAACTTCTTCAGTAAGAATAAAGGCCATTTTTTAAAAGCCTTCCTGACTGCAAAGAACTCCTTGTCGTTGATATGCCATCGATCTACTTCACTTTCTGTTAATAAACCGCTGCAGTATCTGCATGACATTTCTCCAGTTGGTATAGCCTTTATAAGGACTGCTGCCCACCAATGATTGCTGGCGTCTGTATAGAGAATCAGTTCATCCTCATCTTGGGGTATAGCAAGCTTTGGAAGTTATTGACAAACCTCCTTGAGTTGCTTTATCCCTTCTTGGTGTTCATCTTCCCATTTGAATATTGCATCTTTTTTCAATATTGGGCTAAACATCTTCCTGTAGTGCGCCAGATTGTTTATGAACATACCGGCGAAGTTAACAACTCCAAGAAAACTCTAAAGTTGTTTATGGTCCTTGAGGGTATCTGGAAATCCTTGAATCTTTTCCACAATATGGTTTTGTAGGATGATTCCAAATTCGTCGATCTCAATTCCAAGGAATTCGATCTGTCTTGTAGCGATTACTGCTTTCTTTTCGGAAAGCACTAATCCTTCTTTGTAACAAACATCTGAAAATATATCCAAATATTTGAGATGCTCTTTCACGTTCTTGGATGCGATGAGTATATCATCGATGTACACAAACATGAAGTTGAAATAATCTTTGAAAAGATTATCCATCTTTCTTTAATATATCTGGGGAGCGTTTGCCAATCCCATGGGCATCACGTTCCAGATATAATGTTCTTGTGGTGTGGAGAAAGCTGTAAACTTCTTGCTTTCTTCCTCCATCTTAATCTGATAGAAACCAGACTTAAAATAAAATTTAGAGAATACATTGGCACCTTTGATGCTGTTGACCAGGTGTTCTCTACTCGGGATATAGTATCCATCAAACTCCAAGATGCCATTAATTCCTTTGTAATTAATAACAAGTCTCGGCTTTCCTCGCTTAATTTCTCCATGATTCCTTACAAGTAATCCCGGACTGTTGTATGGAGAAACTCCTGGTGAGATCAACTTAAGGTCCAGATGTTCCTTAAGTATCTTCTGAATATCCTCACTATCCTCTTGGTTCATAAGGATTGGTCTGGATCTTACAAGCTCGTGTTCCTTTCCGGGTTTAACCTTCAGGGAGATGCTTTGAGCTCGTTCTTGTTCCACCATGCCAAAGGATTTTCATTGTAATTCCTTTGGATCTTCTTCTTGATGTCTTCGAGTGAAATCTGTTCTTCAATGGAAATCTCACTCGATGAATTCTCCAATAGGCATTTCCATAATTCTGAAATTACCTCTGGAGGTACTCGTTCTTCTCCTTGTATTTTGAACGAATACAATTCATTATCCCATCTTTTGATATTCTTTTGGCTTGAACCATATTGTCGATAGGATAAAAGTGCGTCGCCAAATCTCCTTCTATCCGTCATTTTTGGATATCGAAGTTTGGCTTCATCACCACGCTTGTTGCGAAAAGTGATAGACGTTTTTCTGTAGAATGCCTCTCGTAATCTTTGGACAATAATCTTATGATCACATAGTGTTGTGAAAATAAACCTTCTTGCCTCATTTTCCTGTGTAAAGTACACATGTTCATCTGGTTAGGCGGTTCTGGTTTCGGTTTGGAACCGCCGGTTCCTATTTCCAAAATGACCGAACCGGAACCGAACCGGGGAGAGGGGGAAACCGGTTCCGGTTCCGAAACCGTCGGTTCAACTGGAACCGCCGGTTTCGGCCGGTTTTTTTTTTTTATCAACAATTTTGATTTTTAATACTTGTTTTCGACTAAATTGATAATTTAGAATACAAAATATGAAATCTAACAAATAATAATTAAGTGAACAAACTTTTGATAAAAAATTGGAAAATTACAACTTGAGTTTACATAAAAAAGTTTATTTGATTTATAAGATTCTATCTATTACAAATTTACATAAAAAAATTCTATCCATTATAAGTTTTCAATTCTATCTACAAATTTGTAAATAAAAGATTGGGAAGGGGGGGAAAAATTGAAAGAGCTTGAGTTTCATTATAATTTTGGAATTAAAATTCATTTCCAAATTTATAATGAAATTGCCTACGTATCCTTAATTTATAAAATTAAGGAATCAAAGCTCACGTAGTTCTCTTACCTCAACTTACCCGCCGGTCCAATAGTTATAATCTTCGAAGTTCGTTGGTGTGCCTCCGCCGGAGGATGATGTGTTCGAGTCGTAGCCAAACAAATCGGGACCATCTTCCAATGTTGCTTCGTTATATAGATGTTGTGAACGTCTTTTGGCTTTGCACCAATCTTCAAGGAGCATAAGGTTCGGTTCGGCGGTTCTCAATGGATACTTCCCCAGCCATCGATCTCCAACGGCTATATCAGATTCAACGAGAGTAGTCCACGTGGCAGATTGTGAAAAAAACCGGCGTTTATGCCTCCGTGGTTGACCTCCAACGACTGTTGGAATGTCATTTTCTTCGCAACATAAGGGAACCAATAAAATCAAAGAGTTGTGTTAGCTCTTTGATTTGAACCATTTTATTGATTCTTCTTAGTCTCTTGTAGTTCTTATAGAGTGTTGCTTGATGACACCATTCTGATAACTTGGCTTTCAGGAAAGACATCCTTCTAGCCACTGTATCCAACTCATCTGCGCTCTTGTATTCCCTGATCAGCATTTCTCTCCAGGGACTTATATATTAGCAAAGAATAATTGTGAAGCCTCTTTGTCTTCCACCTTGGACTTCCATCGGTACTCGGTGAATAACTTGATGTATTCGTCAATATGACATATATCATGCAACTCGAGGCTGTAGAGGGCTTGTTTATATCTTTTTCTTTTTTATTCTTCAATCCCCTCAAAGTAGCATATGCCGATAAAATGGATTTTCAATAATTTAGTCATATTATCGACAATTCCTTTCAATGACTCACCAGCTGAAACATTGTTCTTCATTTCTGGTGCTGTCATATCTCATGCGATCTTTACAGATCCTTCCAGACTCATCTCGAGTAGTAAGATGAATCCTTTTTTCATAAGATCGAGGGTTCCTGCTGCAATCCTCATAGCCGATGCCCAATCATCGATAAGGATTTCACGGTTCTTGAAATCTGGGATATCCAGATTTAGCATCAACCCATATGGATGTATCGGGTCTAACTGTGACTTTCCATAAGGCGTGTTGAAAAGATTCGGCCTTTTAGATCGTGGTCGAGTTCCTATAACTGAAATAGGATCTCTTCCTGTGGTGAAATCCCCTGCGTGTGGCATTTGTTCCTCCACATGATGTGATACAAAACTTTCTGCTACGTTGGGATTGACTGGTGGTTTCTGCTATTGATCACGAGTAACCAAGGCAAATCCATCTCATGCGTTCATCTTTAGATCCACAATACCTAATCCCGCGAAGGATTCGGTTAGGTCATGTAGATTCTGCAGATTTATCTTTTCGAAATCCATTACTTGTTTGTAATGGATTTTCCTTTGATGATAACAATAAGCTTTTCATCATCGGTCATTGGTTGTACAACTTCGGTTGATTTCCCATCTAGGTGTAAATAAGGAACTGTTCCGAAATTTATACATCTCTTTTCTCCGGATGAACTTGATCGGTTCTCCAAATTTTTGACTCTTTTTGAATATCATGAATGATTTCAAGAGTCTCTTATTGATTTTTTATCATCGTCTCCATTTGGCTTTGGATCTGATGAACTTGTGTCGGTAGGTGATTATGGCGGTTGCCATAACTGCACCGTCTTCTGGATTTCTCTAAGATCTGTAGAAATCTTAGAGGTATCTGGAAGTATTTCCTTCCACTCGGGTACTCCATCAGACATGGGTTTGATGGGCTGCTTCCTGATGATTCATCAGATCGCAATATAACATTTCGTTTACCGTTAGGTAACCCATGTGATATGCGGCTCGTCTGTCGCACTGCCTCAAAGTTTCCTCGTCGGCACCTGCTTCCTCTTTCTCGGTATATTGGTTGTGCCAATATGTCACCTGATCTCGATGCTCTTAAGCATACATCGTCAAAATTTGACGATATCTCCTGTAGAATATACATCCTGGACATTCGTCCAGATCCATTCTTTTCTCGAATGATTCTTCTCACCAATTGTGAATTACAGATAAATATATAATAAATATGAACTTAGTTCTTAATAAAACTTGGCTCTGATACCATTTTCAAGGATCGTTTCCGAGGTGATACGTGGCGTTGTTAGACTATCAAGTTTGTCTGGAATTTGTAAACAGGTCAAGATCAAGACTATCTTGTATCTGTAAACAGTTCCAGCATACGACTAGCAAGGTTTCCAGCCTATATACCATTTTTCGGATCGTATTAAAAATCATATGGATTGGATTTATGGAAATTCTTGGAAAATATGTATAGTTTGGAAGTAGCAAAATAAGTTTGGACATATCAATGTGTATTAATTGCAAAAAGTGTATCATAAGGGTATTTAAGCATTTGACCAAAAAATTGGGTATTTGGGGACAATAGTTTATATTTTTGGGTAGATCGGGATAATCAATTATATTGATGGGTATTTTAATTTAAAGTTATATAAATTTGGGTATTTTGGGTGATTAACTAAAAAAAATTGGTCAAGCAAATATGATCATTAATTTCATTTTGATGTTTTATCAATTACTTTAAAAAGATCATTATATTTCATATATTTATATATATTAATAATAGTTCTTCATGTACATCAAAGATTTGGCAGTGAAATATAATATAGAACATCAAAATTATGAAATAGAAGATCTCGTTTGCTTGAAAAACATTGTTGGACATAATTCATTTGTAAAGAAGTTCATAAATATATATATATATATATATATATTTGACATAATCAAATTAAATTAATGACTTCTTTTTTCTTTTCTTTTTTTCTAAAATGACGAATCTAATATAAATATGTATCATGTAGGAGCCTCATTTATTATGTAAAAATAGGGCGACTGCTGATCCTTTGATTGGTTAATGCTGAGAGACAAACATGTAACAACCAAAATATGATTGTTAATATGTAACAACCATGTACTATACGATTAAATATATTTAGTTGTTATAGAAAATATGCAACAACTACGCACTCGGCCAGAATTAAAAGTATATGCTTGTTGCTATATAATTGAAAAGAAATTTTGAGAATCTTTTTAATTTTTAATATTCATAAAGTTTAAAATTTTTAAAAATATATAAATGATCGATTATAAAAAGTTTTTAAAAAATAGTGGGAGTGTTGAATCACAAGCATAGCATTAATCTTTTTATAAGAAATAACTTTTTATGAATGCAATATTTATATCTAAATAGGCAAATGCTGTTGTGCACCAGGTGCACGGATTTGGATTGGTGCAACTGGGGCGTCCGACCCGGATTCGGGCACCTGGATTTTCTTTTTTTTTTCTTTTTTTTCGCTTCATGTTGTTACCTTTATATTGTAAGGATGTGACTTTTACGTTATATAAGTGTGACCTTTATATATAAATGTTATGACCTTTATGTTCAGTAACTTAGGGAAAAAATGAAGATTTTCAGATTTTTTCGCTTCAAATTAAGACATTTATGTTGTATTGTTGTAACATTTATGTACAATTCTTGTGACCTTTATGTACAAATATTATGACCTTTATAATTCATAACTTTGAAAAAAAAATGAAATTTTCAAAATTCAGTTCATTTTAAGGATGAATTATGTGCAGCTAATTTACATAAACGTAAATATGTATAAATTTTGCTAAAATTCTTCATTTTTTTCTAAGTTAGAGTATATAAAGGTCATTACATTTATACATAAAGGTCACACTTATATAACATAAAGGTCACATGCATATAACATAAAGGTAACAACCTGAAGTGAAAAAAAAATTCAAAAAAAAATAAATAAAAGTGTTCGAATCCGGGTCGATCCGAATCCGACCCGAATTGTATATGCACCAGTTGCACAGGAGACTAATTCATCTAAATAATATATTAACCAAATGACTCATCGTTAATGCTTTATTGGATGATAGATAGAACCAGGGGCGGACACACGCTTTTTTTTTTTTTTTTTCTATAATTACCTAATATATTTTTGATATGTTTTAAAAAATTTAAAAATACTTCAATTCTTTACAATATTGAATATTTTGGTTCTCATTATCAAGTTAACTTTTTTCAACTCCTATGACTCTTTCCATCAAATTGAGTCTTTTCTTTATTATTTATTTGTGTTGCAAAGAAAGTCCATTGAAACTAAAGTGTATCAACTATATATCAACAACTATTGGTGGATAGTGTTTCTCACCTAAAAAAGTAAAATTTGATGTATAATGAACCATAAGTTAAGATTTTTAATTGTTTTTGTTGATTTGTGCATTATCAATTTGACATTAATTAGAATTTCGATCAATTGTTAGATAACTTAGATGAATTTCTTGTTTGTTATGAGTATCGTGTATATACAGTTTCACAACCGAATGAGTGATGAATGAATGAATTTTGTGGTTTGTTTTGATTAAAGATATATTGTGAACATTTAGGATCAATTATAAAAGAGATCATTAATTTCATTATTATTATTTTTGTTTCAAATGGAATATATAAACTAAAATTTTGAAATCACTTGTAAATTATTTTGCATAAAAATGTGTCATCTCTTTAAAATATTTCTGCTTCCGCCATTGGATAGTTGATGTGGTCGAACTGACCACACTCGAACTGCTCTATAAACCAAACCGACTTGAAGACTAATCGATGCGAACAAAATAGAGAAGTAGGTAGAACGTGTGGGCGAACAAGAAAGTTCGCGCTCTATAGAGAGATATGTGCGAACTAATTAAACTTGCCAGCTGAAATGCCGAACTAAATCCGGAGCGAACTAATTCAAATTTGAAGCAACCGCCACGATCGCGAGTATCTCGCCCACTTCCCACTTTTTTAAGAGAAAATCTAACTGCCACGTTTTTCAGGGAGTATTTATAACCCTTATCTTTCTATTCACACACACACACACAAAATTATACACTGAAGTTATTGAGAAAAAAACATTAGCGAGTTTTTCCTGGATTACTGACTTGAACGTCGGAGTCCCTTCGCCGGGAAAAACCCCCGGTGTTTTTTGTTTTTGCAGGTGTTTTCAATCGGAGAATTCCAATCGGCATCGGAGAAAAAGAAGATTGAAGACAGGATAAATCAATTGACGCCGTCTGTGGGAAAAATTTTCTTTCGTAACCTTGAGTTATCAAGACGTTGAGAAATCGTGAAAATGGTGAATACCAGAGGATCTCGAAGGAGGTTGGAAGAAGGAGCACAATCTGTGCGACAAGATGTGGAACAGAGTTCTGCACCGGTGAATCCTCCCGGCATTGTCACTTTGACGCCGGAGGAACTTTCGACTTTGATAGAGGCAGCTGTCCAGAAGGCCCTAGGCAAACAAAGGGCCGAGTCAGAACAAGGTAACACTGATATTCATGCCCGAAAGGAACAAGAAGGTGACAAATCTCGAACGGATGAACAGGAGAGTCAGTTCGATCACCCTCGCGGCCAGAAACGAGGACATACAGAATTATCCGAGAAAGTGGACGATCTAAGGAAGGAATTGCGAGAGGTCCAAAAGACTGTTCGACGGATTCCCCGAAGTTCCAGGGGAAATCCTTTTTCTGAAGAGGTCATGGAGGATGAACTGCCAGCCTCATTTCGGTCGGTTAATTTTGATTATGATGGTACCACCGATCCGTGGGATCATCTATGTAGATTTGAGAATACCGCTCTACTACATCGGTATTCGGATGGTATCAAGTGTAGAGTATTCGCAACTACCCTTACCAAGGCTGCTCAGACATGGTTCAGCCAGCTGAATGATGGGATGATCCACAACTTCGAACAACTGTCGGAATTGTTTCTGCACCAGTTCGCCAGTTCGAGGAGACGGAGGTGATCTACTCAAACATTGCTCGACGTGAAACAGAAAGGGGATGAAACCTTGCGGAACTATGTCAAAAGATTTACAGCTGCTACTTTAGAAGCTCCTGAAGCGTCGAACGATTTGGTCGTTAGCGCTTTCATCCAAGGTTTGAAAGAGGGTGACTTTCATACTTCGCTGGTTAAGAAGACACCCAACAATTTTGATGACCTATTACAAAGGTCTACCAAATACATTAACCTGGAGGAAGGAGTTCGAATGAAAAAAGGTGAAAGTTCGAGTCGAATGAATAGACCGCAACAGGAGCATGAAGGAACAAGAAAGAGAGATGGAGGGGAACAGCGAGCGAGATTCGCTCCACCCCCCTTAAGAGATAATCGGACAGGACGGAGGTACGAACACTACACGCCCATGACTATGCCGCCCGTACAGGTGTTGATGGAAATATGAAACCTGCCCCAACTGAAATGGCCGTCGACTTGGAGCCCTAATCCGAAGAAGCCATCTACCTTCGGCAACGGTAAATTGTGTCGATTTCATAATGAATATGGGCATGGAACTGATGAGTGTTTGCATTTACGAGATGAACTGGAAAGATTAATCAGGGAAAACAAATTAGCTCGTTTTGTCCATCGAACTCGATCGAACCGTGAACATAGGAACGATCAAGAAGAGCCGAGACGGGAAAGAAGGCAAGAGCAGCAAGAACTACCTCCTCCTCCACCTCCCCCAGCGCGAGCTAGACCTGAACGGGAGGAGAGACCCACTATTCACATGATTATGGGTGGACCAACAGATGGAGATTCCAACAGAGCTCGAAAGGTGAGACTTAATTCTGTCAAGCAAGAACAAAATACGGTTCATTCGATTTTCGAGGAGGTGGCGATCGAGTTCGGAGTTCGTGATCGTGTTGCTATTCAAAGTCCCCAGTTCGATGCTATGGTGATCGTTGCTGAAATAGGAGGCTTTAATGTCGAGCGGGTATTCGTGGATACGGGAAGTTCAGTAGACATTATGTTCATGGATTGCTTCAAGAAGATGAGATCAACAGTGGAGGTAAAATCTGTAGAAACTTCACTTTACGGTTTTGCAGGAGAATCTATGACAGTGTACGGCAAAGTCCAACTTCCTATGGTGCTAGGAGACGGGGAATGGAGGCAAAACAAGACAATGACTTTTCTCATAGTGGATGCACCCTCTCAATACAATGTGATCCTAGGTCGTCCTTCTCTAAGTTCGTATGCTGCAGTCATTTCGCCTGCACATTTAATGATGAAGTTCCCTGTTGAAAATGAAGAAAGGCGAGTAGTGGGAGTAGGAGTTGTTCATGGCGACCAGCAAACTGCCCGACGTTGTTATGTAGTTGCAGTTCGACAATCTGAGTCTCGCAAACGCCATAGCGAACAGAGGGATGATGTTGATCGAGGAAGGGATAAGAGTCTGAAGAGGGGTGATGAAACAAACACTGCAGAATTTGAAGAAAGCGAACTGATGAGTGTGGAGTTAATCCCCGAGCTGCCAGGGCATTCAGTTCGGCTCGGGAGTCCATTGTCGGAACAGGTTAAGGGAGGAATTGTGGTCGTTCTCCAAGATAATGTGGATCTGTTCGCATGGAAACCTGAAGACATGAAGGGTATAAATCCGAAAGTAGCAGTCCATAAGTTGAATATCAAGCCTGATGTTCGACCAATTAAATAGAAATTGAGACATTTTGGGGATCAACAGAATGAAATCATCAAGAAAGAGGTTGAGAAGCTCCTAGAGATTGGGCATATCGAAGAGATCCAGTATCCTAGATGGCTGGCTAATGTTGTGTTAGTCCCAAAGCCGGGGAACAAGTGGCGGATGTGTATCGATTTTCGGGATTTGAATAAAGCTTGCCCCAAGGATCACTATCCTCTCCCGTGGATCGATAAGCTAGTAGATTCCACCGCAGGATGCGAACTGCTGAGTATGACGGATGCAGCGCAAGGATATCACCAAATCATGTTGCATCCAGAAGATAAACCTAATGTAGCCTTTATTAGTTCTTCAGGTACATATTGCTATACGGTTATGCCATTTGGACTAAAAAATGCAGGAGCTACTTATCAGCGAATGGTGGACGAGGTGTTTAGTTGGGATGTGGATTGTCAAAAGACATTCGAAAATCTAAAGGTGTTTCTCCTCTCACTCCCTTTGTTGAAACAGCCTGTTGAAGGAAGTGTGATGATTGTGTACTTAGCAGTCGGAGAGGAATCAGTCAGTTCAGTTCTCATCAGTGAAGAAGGCAGAGATCAGTTCCCTGTATACTTCGTTAGTAAAGTTCTTCATGGGGCAGAAATCCGCTACACCGAGGTAGAAAAGGTCGCTTACGCCTTAGTCACTACGGTAACAAGGTTGAGACCATATTTTTTGGGCTATGAGATCACGGTACGAACAAACCATCCGCTGAGTGTAGTGTTGGGAAAACCGGACGCATCAGGAAGGCTAGTAAAATGGGCAGTCGAACTGGGACAGTTCGATTTGAAGTATGAACTGCGAACAGCTATAAAAGGTCAAGCATTGGCAGATTTTATTCAGGAAACAACCAGAATACAAGACAAGAGAGAATGGGAAGTATTTGTAGATGGATCGTCGTCCCGCCGGGGTGCAGGAGCGGGGATATTATTGATCAGCCCCGAGAAAGATGAGTTAGAATTTGCCATAAAATTTCAATTTAAGGCGTCTAACAATGAGGTTGAATATGAAGCTTTTTTGCAGGGATTAAAAATAGCCGAACAGGCCGGAGCCCGAGATCTGATAGTTAAATCAGATTCACAATTGGTGACACAACAACTCCGAAACCAATGTGACGTTAAGGAAGATCGCATGATCTCTTATGTACAGAAAATAAGAGAAATGGAGAAACGATTTGAAAAACTTCAGATCGAACAGATACCTCGGAACGAGAATCAGAAAGCAGATTATCTGGCAAAGATTGGGAGTTCGTTACAGGATTGTTCGAAGAGAAGTATTACTGTTTTGGGAGTAGGAAAGGAAAACGAGGTGATGAATGTCGACCTGGCCAAGCATGATTGGAGAACTCCTTTTTTGAACTTTTTAGGAGAAGTAAGGGAATGACAGGCAAAAGACCTCGAGAAATTGGAAAAACAAGCTCGATTCTACTACATTCTTGATGGAGTGTTGTATCGAAAAACTTTTCTACCTACAGATGCAAGATGCTTGTCCCAAGAAGAAGGAATCAAGGTTTTAAAAGAAGCACATGAAGGAGGATGCGCCGAACATACGGGAGCTCGAGCACTCGAGCGAAAAGTCGCGCGAGCTGGTTTCTATTGGCCTACAATGAAGAATGATGTTGAAGAGTTAGTTCGAAAATACAACTCCTGTCAGAAACATGGGTGGAGAATTCATACTCCGGCAACAGATATGCTTACGGTATGTTCGCCCTGCCCTTTTGCTAGATGGGGTATTGACATAGTTGGTCCACTCGTTAAAACCAGAGGAAATAAGCAGTTCTTGGTAGTGGCCGTGGACTACTTTACTAAGTGGGTCGAGGCGGAACCTTTGGTCAAGATCGCCGAGTCCGATATGATTCATTTTATATGGAAAAGTATTTGTTGCAGATTCAGCTTACCCAGGATTTTGGTATCAGATAACGGAGCTCAATTCAGAGGCAAAAAGATCACGGGATAGTGTAAAGAAATGAAAATTTTACAAGTGTTTACTCCAGTGGCTCATCCTCAGGCAAATGGACAAGTCGAAGTGGTTAATCGAATCATATTGGACGGACTCAAGAAACGACTTGAATCTGAGAAATCAAACTGGGTGGACGAACTACCATCAGTTTTGTAGGCATATCGAACTTCATCCAGATCAACTACGGGAGAAACTCCTTTCAGTTTGGCATTCGGAATGGAAGTAGTGGTCCCAGCTGAAATTCAAGGAGAAGCTCTACGAATTACTAACTTTGATCCCCAGCAAAATGAAGAATTGATCCGAACAGACTTGTTATTTCTGGAGGAAGCCAGAGATGAAGCCAGAGTTCGCCATGAATTATACAAAAGACATATTCAAGCAGCCTTCAATAGGAAAGTTCGAAAGCGAGAATTCCAAGTAGGGGATATGGTTTTAAGGCAATCTGATGCCTTGTTGGAGGTCGGGAAATTGAATGCCATTTGGGAAGGACCGTATACTGTTACAAAAGTTTTACCCGGTGGATCTTACGAGCTCGCTGATGAATGAGGAAAGGAGCTGCCTAGACCTTGGCACATCAATCACTTGAAGAAATTTTATACTTGAAGTATCGAATGCCAGTATGTTGCTTAAAGTTCCCTCGGAACTCGCTGATTAAGCACATTGAAGAAGTTCCTTCGGAACTTAACGATTAAGTAAATTACAAGAGTTTCCTCGGAACTCGCTGATTAAGCACATTGAAGAAGTTCCTTCGGAACTTAACGATTAAGCAAATTACAAGAGTTCCCTCGGAACTCACTGATTATGCACATCGAAGAAGTTCCTTCGGAACTTAACGTTTGAGCGAATTGCAGGAGTTCCCTCGGAACTCGCTGATTAAGAAAGTTGAAAAAGTTCCTTCGGAACTTAACGATTAAAGCGAATTGAAGAAGCTCCATCGAACTCAATGATTAAGCGAAGTGAAGAAACCTCTTCGGAGTTCAATGGTTAAGTAAGTTGAAGAATTTTTTGAAATTTTGTGGCTAAGTGATTAGAGGAAGTACATTCGAAGCTCTGCAATTAAATGAATCGGAAAAGACTGACGTACGCGAACTGTTTCATTCCGATTGATTCATCAAAAATACAAGTAAAAATTTCAAAAAAAATGCAAGTATTACAACAAAAGTGATTAAGTATGATTGGGAGACGGAGTCGATTCTGGAGTCGGCTGTTGGACTGGAGCTGGAAGCAGGGGATCGAACATGTCCTCTGGCAAGTCCACGGTCGGACTCGAACGAAGCTCGACAGGTGCCGGGAGAGATGAACTAGGACCAGGCTTGTCGAACTGGTTGTCGGGAAGAACTTCTTTAAGTGCTTCTTCCAAGCAGCCCGACCACCAGCGCGCATCAACATCCTCATCCGGATTCACGTGCCAGCCAAGAGGAATGGGAAATGTTTGTTGCAGCTTCCTGCCCAGAGCGTTTACGTTAAACTGGAACGCTTGTCCAGCTTCCTCCTGGCAAAGCCGAACCCCTTCTCTGAAGTACGCCTCGGCCATAGGAGCTGTCTTTGATAAGAAGAGGACGGAATTCCAGCAACGAGATAAGAGTCTTTCTCGGAAAGACTCCGATACTAATTCCATCGGAACTCCGAGCGAAGTGGTAAAAGCCCTCATTCCACATGGCTTTTCCGAACTCCGCTCGTGTGCTCTTCTCTTCCTCCAGCTCTTTCTTCAGCCTCCAGATTTCAGCCTCTGCGTTGAGAAAAGCAGACTGTCTTTCCTGGGCGAACTTCTCCTTGGCCAGTAGCAACTCCTCCCTCCTGGCCACCTCCGAGCGAGCAAGCGCCAACTCCATTTCCCGCTCTTCCAACTTAGCGGATAAGTTTTCGGCTTTGCCGGCATTGATGGTCAGATCGCTCTCCAACGTCTTCTTCTCCTCCAGCGCATCCCTCAGGCGATCTCGACGACGAATGGCCCTTTTGCTCAGGAATTCGAAGTATTTAGAGAAGTTCGTCACTCGAGACAAGTTCACCTTGAACTCTTTCACCTCGCTATCTTCCTCCTCTTCCGCAGCCTTCTTGCTCGGAACGATTGCCCTCTCCTGAACCGCGAGCTCTGTCTTAGCTCGCTCAGAACCAGCCTGCACCCCTCCCTCAGTCCGCTGTTTTTTGGATGACTTCTGCGAACTGGAGGGCCCTTTCTTCTTCCTACGAAGAGAAGTTCAGCTTCGGCTGTTTCTTCATTCATCGCTTCGGTCGGATCCGAAGCTTGGGTAGCCGGTGGCGGAGAGGAAGCGCGAACAACAGAAGTACTGCCTCCCTCAGTCGAGCTCGGGGTGGTTTTGGAAGCCAGTTCGACCAGGCGTCTTTCCTCTTCCTCGCGGAAGGCCGCAGCCTGCCTGGAATTCACTGCTTCGTCGGCAGGAGAAAAGGCAGTCTTCTGGGCCTCGGGGATCGCCTCGTCGAAGATGAAAAACTTATTCATCGCCTTATCTGCAATACAGTAAAACAAGTGGTCAATATGGTACAGTATAAGTTTAAAAAGAGATAATGAGAGAAGTGATAAGAAAATTTTAAGCAACCTAGATTGAACTTGCGGGGAACTCGACTATTCGGGTAAAAACCCCAGAAAGACAACAAATGTTCGCATGAACTCATGCGAAATATGTCGAACGATCCCCTCCGGAATAGCCTATCCAAAGACGCAAGTTTGAAATCCCTGGGTGGAGCAGGCTCAACTCGGTTCGAACTCTCGACCCAGGAAATAGTTCGGAGAGGCCGATTCGCCGGAGCACAAACGAAACAATAGTATTTTTCCCAGGAGCTGATTTTATCATCTCCTGAGGATAAAAATTGAGCTCGTTTTCCTCCGCTACGAGGGTTCAAATAGAAGCGGAAGAGGTTAGTGTGTTTAAGCACGAAGCAAGAACGGAATCGGTCAGAGGTCGGCTCGACTCCCATCCATTTGCACACCATGTAAAAAGTTACAATGTAGCTTATAGAATTGGGGTGCAATTGGTTCGGACACACCCCAAACGCCGAACCGACCTCCAGGAAAAAGAGGTGAATAGGAGGAACTAAACCTAGGGTGACATGTTTCAAGAACTATGTCTGGCAGCTGGCTGGAGCCCGATGAGGACGATCATCGGGGCTAGGAATAATAACAGAATAGCCCGCCGCTGCCATGAGCGAACTCAAAAGAACGATATGAGTTTGGGTGGTTTTGGTGGCACAAAAAACATTATCTACAGTTTTCTTGCGAGATCGCTTTGGGGGGGAAGAAAGGGTTTGACGGCCAGAGGTAGAAGGCTTCGGAACTGGCGAATCAGAGATATGTCGTAAGGGGAATTCCTCAAAACCTTCCTCAGATTCGCTCTCGTCCCTTAGGTTGATTAAAGAAGGAGAAGCCATTTGACAAACACAAACAAGGAGAAAGAAAGAAAGGAAAGGGTACCTGGATCAGTTTAAAAGACTTTGGAAATCACAAGAGAAGAGTTCTTGCTTATGAGTGAATGATAGTTTTCTCGCATAAGGGTTTTATGGAGGAGAAGATGGGGTATATATAGAGAAAGGGGAAGCTTCTTGGCGACGATTCAGTAGGGGGGAAAAAGCGAAAAGTCGCGTGATCTCGGCTGTTGGATGCAGCTCGATCTAACGGTGAAAACGAAAGGTCGCATGATCTCGGTCGTTGGATGCAGTTCGATCTAACGGTGAAGACGAAAAGGTGCCTCGGGATGGAGGAAACTGACAAGTCGGCGTTGCAGGCGAATGATTGATGGGACGCGATGCTTCTTGAAGAAGCGTCATAATTAGCAACAATGCGAACTACGTCAGTACGTGAACACACGCACTCTGAAAGGGGGGGAGTACTGATGTGGTCCAACTGACCACACTCGAACTGCTCTATAAACCAAACCGACTTGAAGACTAATCGATGCGAACAAAATAGAGAAGTAGGTAGAACGTGTGGGCGAACAAGAAAGTTCGCGCTCTATAGAGAGCTATGTGCGAACTAATTAAACTTGCCAGCTGAAATGCCGAACTAAATCCGGAGCGAACTAATTCAAATTTGAAGCAACCGCCACGATCGCGAGTATCTCGCCCACTTCCCACTTTTTTAGGAGAAAATCTAACTGCCACGTTTTTCAGGGAGTATTTATAACTCTTATCTTTCTATTCACACACACAAAATTATACACTAAAGTTATTGAGAAAAAAAGCATTAGCGAGTTTTTCCTGGATTACTGACTTGAGCGTCGGAGTCCCTTCACCGGGAAAAACCCCCGGTGTTTTTTATTTTTGCAGGTGTTTTCAATCGGAGAATTCCAATCGGCATCGGAGAAAAAGAAGATTGAAGACAGGATAAATCAATAGTCATTAAAAAAAATTCAGTATAAATATTATTTAAAATTTTCTAATTTTATTATATATATTTAATATCTCAGAACCTCTACATTACAGGGATTTTTACTAGCATATATAAAATGACTACATAAAATAATAAATAAGTTTTTACTTTTCAAAATTAAAAATCAATAGTAAATAATGTAAATGAAGCTTGCCACTTATTATTAATAGTTTTACAATTACGTCTTTATTTTACATATCAAATTAATATACACGATTTACATTATGTCAAAGAAGATACAAACAAGCCCTCTACAACCTTGAGTTGCATGATATTTGTCATATATCAAGATATTCACCGAATACCGATGGAAGTCTAAGGTGGAAGACAAAGAGGCTTCGCAACTATTCTTTGCGAAGATACCAAGTCCCTAGAGAGAAATGTTGATCAGGGAATACAAGAGTGCGGATGACTTAGATACAGTGGCCAGAAGAATGTCCTTCTTAAAGGTCAAGTTATCTAAATGGTGTCATCAAGCAGCACTTTACAAGAACTACAAGAGACTGCGAGGAATCAATAAAATGGTTCTCTTAAGTTGCGAAGATAATGACATCCCAACAGTCGTTGGGGGTCAACCACAGAGGCATAAAAGGAAGAAACAATGGAGTTATCCATACCACCGTGGAAGCAACAACAAGAGAAGCAGTCGTTGGTCTTCATGGAGACCTAGAAGAGTGTGGTCAAAACAAAAGGCCCGGAGTTACAAATCAGGGCAAAGACCAACACCAAATAGGAGTAGAGTCTCTTCATCAGGCTCAAATCAAGGAAGTTCCATCAGTCTCTTCTGCCCAAAAGAAAAGTTATCCGCGGGGACCACGAAAGCCAAATTTTTAAAACAGATTCCCCGACAAAGTAATATGGGTTGAGTCACGACAAGCAAATATCACATGGGATAGAGTCACGTGAAGAAAAAGGAGATTCCCCAACAACAATCACATGGAATGAGTCACAAGGAAAAGCTGGCAAAGCACTAATTTAGTGGTTGATCCACTAGGGAAAAGAAATAGTTGGGTAAACAAGATTTGGAATCCGCACTTCAAGTCCGGATTCTTGCCTATAAATAAGAGAGGAAGAAGGAAGTTGAGGACATCGAACAATTTCCTTAGTTTTCTTTAGAATAAAAATCTTTGTAACATTTTGAGTGTTTTATCTTTAAGTTTATGTACTTACTGAGGGATAGCCTTCTCCATGAGATGCTAATCTAGTATTCTCCTCCTAAAAGGAGATTACAAATGTAATAAATATTTTTTAAGTTCTTAATAAAAGGAGGGCTTTCGCTCCAACATGTGTTGACGTATTTTTGATTTATCCCTTGAGAGAATTATCTTGTACACCTGGGGTAGGAAACGAACCAAGGTTGTGTTGAGCAGTTTCTGAAGGAGCTAGATAACTTGTAAACTATCTTCCCTGAGGGTTAAAGTTGAACAGTGAGAAGCTGTTTGTAAAAAGGTCTAGAGGCAGTGATTTTCCAGCCGGTGGCGTTGCGAACCACTTCACCCGAAGCTGTTGCGATCAAAGAAAGATATGTATCTTAAGGGATGAATTAATTTTACGGAAGCATGTTGGGCCTGATATTAATTTAATTAATGATAATTTTGGGTATAAAAAATCATATGATGTGGAAGATGGAAAAATTGGTTATAAATGTTTTATGAAAATTTGTAAAATTTGGAAGGTTGTGAAAAGTCAAAAGGTACTTTTAGATTTGTGGTATTTTGGGCAAAAATTATAAGAAATGAAGTACAACGGTAAATATTTTGGGATATAATTATAAAGAATGTGGTAAGATGGGATATTAACCCATTACGATTTTGTTAAATGTTATAGTACAAGTGTAGCATGACTTTGATCAGTATAGCACTGCCATAATCTTTGAAAAGTTGATCTTTTTTAAGGGTGGTGAAAGCTAGTAGAACAAGGTGATGCCACCATATACCTTTCACCACCATATACAGTACTATCAACAAAATTAGATCATTTTATTTACGTTAGTTTACACCATCCTATACATAAATCGTACACAATATCCTGTACCAACAAAATGAAAATATCTATTTTTATTAGTTCACATTATCCAATTAAACTAGTTTATATGGCAAAAACTTGGGTGCACCCGGGGTACGGATCTTAGATCCGTGCCCCCAACCTGACCCGGCGCGTGGGCCATCTTCATGCGCGCCCACGCGCCCCCACGCGCGTCTGCAGCTATGCGAGCGCACACCAGATTCCATTCAGTGATAGGTATTATACACATACTCTTAAGGTATTACGTGTATACTCTTAAGGTATGACACATTTTTAAGGTATGACACATTTATCTTTAAGGTATTGAGTTTAAAACATAAGGTATTACATATGCACCTTTGAGGTATTACATATTTGAGTATAAGGTATTGCATACTCACCTTTAAGGTATTACTGCTTTTGAGTATAAGGTATTACATATTCAGCTTCAAGGTATTACTGTTTAAACTTTAAGGTATTACTGCTTATAGTTTAAGGTATTACATATTTATCCTTAAAGTATTACATAAAATATGTTTCAGGTATTACATAAAATATGTTTCAGGTATTACATAAATATGTTTAAGGTATTACATTTTTATCTATATGGTATTACACATTCATACTCACATTTAAGGTATTTCATGGAGAACAAACAACGATGATGCTACCTGCTCTGCTAAGGCTAAGATCATGGCTCATCCTCACTACAATCGCCTCTTATCTGCTTATGCTAGTTGTCAAAAGGTAATTTTATCTAACACCTTCTAAACCCTAAATCTCCCCCTCAAATTAATTTTACCAGTTTTTAAGGGTTTACGTCTTCTTTTTCTTTTTTTCTTTCCTGGGATTTCTTATTTTTAAAAACCGTTGTTTTAATTTCTAAAACCCTTTGAGAGAGAGAGAGAAAGAAAGAGAGAGTAGTATTATTATTGGTTATTAATATCTTTACGGTATTACATAAGTGATGATGACTGAGTACTGTTGAGACAGATAGGAGCGCCACCAGAAGTGGTGGCGAAACTGGAGGAAGCGTGCGGTTCGGCGGCGGCGATGGGGCGGCGGCGATGGGGCGGCACGCGGCGAGCTGCGTCGGAGAAGATCCGACGAAGAAGCAGCGAAGAAGAAAAAGAAGAGGAAGAGGAAGAATAAAAGAAGAAGAAGAGGAAGAGGAAGAAGAGAAGAAGAAGAGGAGGAAGAAGAAGAAGAAAAGAAGAAGAGGAAGAAACAGTAATCTAGGGTAAAAGAGAAATTGAAAAAATATATTTATATGTATATAGATGGGCCTTGGAGCGGGTTGGGGGCACGGATCCTAGATCCGTGCCCCGGGGGCACCCAAGACTCACTCAGTTTATATATATGTGAAGAGTTAGCCAAAATCCAATATATTTGCTAAGTAAAGAAGAAGTCGTGCTTTCACTTATAAAAACGTAACAAGATTAGCGCGTTTCTTAGTCAGTTTTTTCGGTTAAGGCAGATCTGATCTCAACCGTCTATTAGATCCAACGGCTAGAGATGTTATCACATGTGATGTATTCGGTTTCAAGCTGGTAACTTCGGGTTAGCATATCTCACTCGTTTCTTGAGCGATTTGAGTGATTCTTGTTGTTGAGTGTAACTCGTGTATAGGTCTATAAATAGTGAGTCTTAGTTTCAGGTTTAGAGACACAGAGAGAAAGTTAAGAGTTCAGAAAGATAGAGTGATAGTCATTATAAACTTTGCGTTTTGTAAACAGATTTGTGTTTGGTTCTCAATAAGATTTCCCTCCCCAGTTTCCCATGGATGTAGGCATTGTTAAGCCGAACCACGTCACTACAAGAACTTCGCACATAGACAACGGTTAAAAACCGTTGTCGTAGGTCTAAAAGCAGCCTTGTCGTAGCCATCGTTGTCGTAGGGGTCAGCAAATTTCGCTCATAGACAACGGTTTTTAACCGTTGTCTTAAGTACCTACCACAACGGTTGGTACGCTCATAGACAACGGTTTTTAACCGTTGTCTTATATACCTACCACAACGGTCAGACGCTCATAGACAACGGTTTTTAACCGTTGTCTTATATACTTACCACAACGGTCGGACGCTCATAGACAACGGTTTTTAAACCGTTGTCTTATATACCTACCACAACGGTCCAACGCTCATAGACAACGGTTTTTCAGCGTTGTCGTAGGTATGTTGCTCTTGTCTTCTCTACTTACAACAACGCTTTGACAACTGTTGTCGTAGTCTATTTTCAGCGTTGTCTTTTACAAGTTCTAACAACATTTAATAATTATTGTATATTAATTGAAATTTAAAAATACAAAATAAACATTCAACTCAAAATAGTCATATCAAATTGAAATATTCATTTAATAGTTCAATTTAAAGATTGCATGATACAAAGGGATCCAATCCATGAGGGGAAAACAGTACACCTAATCATTCACAAGCTGAATGATTTCTCAATACAATTACTCTTCTTTTTTCTTTAATTCCTCTCATTTCAAGTCTTTGCAATTCTTTCTTTCCAAGATCTGCACCAGAAATAACAATAATAATATTAGCTAACTAGTTAGTGACATGAAGAAGAGGCTTTGCCAAAATAAATATCAATACAAGATTAATATTGGTATGAAGAGAAAATATTCACAAAGAAGCATTGATTTAGAAAAAAAAAAAAAAAAGACTCATGAAAGTATATTCAAGATGATTATCAGACATTAAATTATTTAGAATGCAGAAAGCACAATCAAATGCATCTCAAGCACTTCAATGTATGTGACCACACACATATAAACTGTAGTATGCAATCATTTTAGGAGTATGCAATCATTTTATCACAAATCCAGGGGTATCTGTGAAGAGCTCGAGTATGGGCAAGAACAAAGTCTATGATTATTACATCATTCAAAGACTCATATACAACTGGAGACACTCAAACACAGAGAAAGAGAGAAAAATACACAGAGAGAGAGAGAGACGAGACACCTCAGACAATGGAACGCCTCCAGCAGTGACGAATTCATCCTTGAATTGACCCTTCATTTTAATGCAAGTACAGGTTTATTGCTAACAAATAGAAATGGAAGATGACTGATGATAAAGGTGATACTGATGATCATATTCATACCTTCCCTTTCACATTGAAGGAACATTTTTTCAGACAAGAAGCAACTGATATTAGTAAATTATTGGATATGGAAGCCCACAAAAGATCTCCACCTATTTCGTGAATATGCAAATAAAATCAACAAGCAAAAAAAAAAAAACACTTAACATCTAATAAAACACGAAACTGATCAAGGAAACCCAAAAAATAGATCATAACAATTACCGCAAACTTATTTTTATGTTGAATAAGTAATGACTTCAAATCTTCTACATGAAGATCAGAAACAAAATCCACAATAAGTGAGCCTGGATGAGTGTTGTTTAACTGTTAAGACAAGCAGATCCAGAAACAAGGGAGAGAAAAAGGAATGACGCATTTCTCACCTTTATAATCAGAATCTGAGAGATCACGAGCTCCCCAAGCAGATAACCGGAGAATCACTGGCCTGTGTATGCTCGGGTATGCTCTTTTTAACAGTTTCCAGCTTTAATTTTGCCCTCACCTTTGGAAATGTAACCTGAGTGCCAGAATACCAAGCGAAGATTAATATAGTTACCCCTAAAAAGAAACAACATGCAATATATTCAAAGACTTTATGTGGTACATTTGATGAATCTTAAGTGTTACAGAATACATAACGATATGTATTGCTTGCAATAGGCACTGATCCTTTTTTGGGGGGCACTCTAGACTGCATGCATTAAGGATCCTACTGGAAATACAAAATTAGCATATTACAATATCCATAAATCCAGCCATATTATGAAACCATCAATGATGACTGATGAGTATAAATCATTGAAAATATAGTGATTGTAAGAAGGCAGAAAAAAAAGGACTTTGAGAGCATTGAAGGACAAGATGAAAACTATTAAAAACTTGATATGTTAGAGCCAGAAACATTCACTTTTCAAACATACGGGATCAGGTTAGGAGTCTACCCTTAATCAATTCACAATATATTTAGCCCTAACTAATTCTCAAAGCAACTGGCAATCCACAAATCAGAATTAGCATAAGAACTCTATACTGCATACAATGAAAACACACATATTACCAAAACCAAAGTTAATCAGAGGCATATTCAGAGATACTAATGGTAAAATTACCCCAGACAATTGTACTAACTGAAAATCGTCGATCTTGAAAGTGAATAAACTTGGTACAGGTTTCACAATAGAATGACCAAGCTGAGCAGCAAGTTTATATCCCTGTCACATTATGAATGCAGGTTATGATGAATAACAAAAGGACAAAAAGTAAAGAGTAATAAGCAAGCAGCGGAAACTTGGACATAAATACAGACACTTTTAGGAATTGACAAATGTAGCGGAAACATAAATATGCAAATACTTCCATGGTACCTCTTGAAGATCTTGCAGAGAGAATTTACTAGAGCTTTGTCATAAATGATGTTAAAGCCTTTATGGAAATCTTCATCTGCAATTATCAAATTAAAAGGATTGCATAAGGATACAGCACCAGCAAGAGGGCAAGAGAAAGATTCCTGTGACAAAGAATATGAATAAGATAGGGACAGAGGATTTACAAATAACAAATAGTGTAAGATTAACGGACGCTCACATTTACACACACAAAACAGCTTGTGATTTGAGAAACAATCACATTACAACTATCTCAAGAAAAATGGGAATCCAGGAGCAGCTGATTTTTAGTTGATGAGTTTCTGGACATGTTCAGATTCAGTGTTTAGGAAAGGAAAGAGTGATCAAGAAAATGACTAGTGATTGAATCCAGGAAACTGTCAAATAGCCCAGAACACACACACACACACATGGCACCAAAAAAAAAAAAAAAGAGATTTGTGCTAAGTTTCCACTGTAACTTTCTTTTTCTGCTTAATAAATTTACATTTATTAAAAGAATAAAACCTCCCAACAAGATGCAGCCACATTCTTTAACTAGTTGTCAAAGGATGGAAATTGAGGTGCAATAAAAAAAATAGCTGTGTGTTAGCCCAATTGTCTAAACAAAAAAACATGTTAACTCAATTTATATGGTTTAACAAAGGAGAGATTAAGTTGTACAAAACAAACAGAATGCTGAGGAAGTTAAAAACTCAAATAATAATGAAACACATGAACATGGTTCAATTACCTGACCGACATATCGAACAAGAATATTAGCTCCAAGAGACCAGCCAACAGCATATAAATTTGCTCTTGGGTAGCGATTGCCAACATGCCCCACTACATCAGAAATATCTCCTAGAAACGAAGCTGAATAGAACTGCAGAGATTCACCAAAGAAGAAATACATGGTAAGCTTCCAAACAAAGTTACCAATCATATATTAAGCTGCTAAGAATTGATGATATAGTCAGTTTAACTTATGCTGTTATGCAGCATCTCAAAACCTAGATCAAGCTAGCAATCCACAATCCTATAGGAAAAAAAAAAATTGCAATCTAACAATCCTATAGTTTCTCAGACCTCTGCTGTAAAAATCAATATCATCACAAATTATATTGAAAATATGCACATCAATACATCTCCAAAACTATATAACAAGGAAGCTCAGCTCAGCTCAGCTCCCCCCGATATTTATTTAAAACAACTTCACTTATCTTGGAAAGAGCAGTGCAATCTAGAATGGAGTAAGAAAGTTTCTGTACATATATTCTCATGACCTTTGAAGTGGAGGCGGGAGCGGCGCCGAGAGGCAGGGATGGGTGCGCGGCGGGGAGGCGGGGATGGGTGCGCGTCGGGGAGGCGGGATGGGTGCGCGGCGCGGAGGCGGGACAGGTGCGCGGCGAGGATGGGTGCACGGCGCGGAGGCGGGGATGGTGCGCGGCGTGGAGGCGGCAGCGGCTGGAGAGGATGGGTGGGCGAGGAGAGGCTGCAGCCGGCAGCAGCTGGCGGCGTGGGAGAGCGGCGGCGACTGCGGCGGCAACAGCTAGGGTTCGATTGAATGTGAAGGGATTTCTAGGCTATTTTGATTTTGGGGTAAATTTTGATTTCTAGGTATATTTGACATGTATTTACATATTGTAAAAAAATAAAAAAATCAAGTTAATTTAGTCTACGACAACGCTACCACAAGGTTATGACAACGCTATAAAGTTACCGTTGTCTTAGATATATATGACTATGTCTCAACGACAACCTCATATTATACCCGTTGTCTTAGAGATCAATGACTACATATCTACGACAACCTCATATCATAAGCGTTGTCTTAGGGTTCATTTTTTACCTAAGACTACACAACTACGACAACCTCAAGTCACAACCGTTCTCTTAGGGCTGAATTTTACCCTACGACTACGCCTCTACGACAACGCCAATAAAGCGCCGTTGTCTATGAGCGCATTTTTCATACCTATGACAACGGTTTTGTCTACGACAACGCTAATTTTGGCTACGACAACGGTTTTTTCAAAAAACAGTTGTCTTAGGGGCGTAGTCTATGTGCATTTTTCTTGTAGTGCGTACATCGATTGTGTGTTGTTTAGCTTCAGATCTCTTTCAACTTCTTGCTTCAATTCGTTTTGTAAGATTTCTTGGTTGTGTTGGTGAATTGGATCGTTTTGGTTTGGTTGTTTTCTTGACAATATATTTGTCACATACTAATCGAAATCTATATATATATAAGCAGAATATTCTGCTAAAAATAACTACAGTAAATGTCTCATTTATTAAATATTTATATTTTGAGAAATTATTAATAACTTTCACTCTACATTTGTTAATAAAATTAAAAAAATATTAATATTTATGACATTTAAGTTTATATTTATTTTATAGAACAAACTCAAAATAAAAAATAAATATATAAATCTAACTATATATTTCTATACTATAACAATAGAGGAAAAGTTGAAGATATTTACGAAAATACCATTTTCCCCACAAATATGTCACATCAACAATTGTTTTTTATTTTTTATTTTGTATCTTTTATTATTTAATCCATTTAATTTTAATATAAATATTATATTAGTTTATTCTTATTTTATTAATATTAATTAAGTTAATTTTTTGAATAATTTCTTAAATACCAACAATAGATATTGTCCAAACAATAATTTCAATATAGATATTAATTTGTTTAGGGAAATTGATATCATATTTAATATAAATTAATAAATAAGTATACATTATTAAAGATGTGTCTATATACATACATGTATATATAATACTTATTTAGTGTGAAATTAAATGGCATCCTTAGTATTTTTTAAATTAATATTTGTAAGTGTAACGTCAACAAATTTTTTTATTTGCATTTTTTACTATTTAATATTTGATTTAATAATATAAATATTGTATTAGTTTATTCTCATTTTATTGATCTTAATTAAATTAACTTTTATTTAATAATTTCATAAATACCAACTATAGATATCAAAACAATAATTTCAATATTAAATATTAATTTGCATGGGGATAATTTATATCATATTTAATGTAAATTAATAAATAAATATAACACTACTAAAGATGTGTGTATATATTATATGTATATGTATAATATGTATTTTGGTCTGAATTATATGTTGTCCTAAATATTTTTTAAATTAATATTTATATTTCAAATATGTAATATCAGCCAATATTGTATTCTTTATCGATAAATTTTAATGATGAATTGAAGATATTTTTAAGTATACAATTATTAATATCTCATAATCAAATAAAATTTCGTCTTTTACTTTACACTTAGGACTTTGTATATTTTTATATGAGAGTGCACGTTAAATGGCTCAGCTGATTATTTAAATTATATGTTTAGTTTCTAATTATATGTCATCATCATGATCACTGCTATTACATTTTGATTTTGTGTTGGTCATGAATTGTAATGATTAATATCGTGCTATATTGATTAATTTACGTGACACTTATAATGGAATAGTTATCTGCCATCTTTGATGTTAAGTGATATTAATTAAAAATATTTTTCTTATTCAATTTATTTTAAAATAAAAATGGTGAAAATATATAATTGACAGTTCTTGCATCAAGTTCCTACGTAAAATTTCTAATTTTACTATGTATTGTTTCAATATATACATTCTGACACACATGTATTTAATTTAAGTAATTACATTTGATTTTTAATTCATAATTTTTTTTTACTTTTTTAGTATATTTAATTTAAATGGCTAACGATATTAGTTTGTAACATGGATGATAAAAAAAATGTTTCAAGTAGAAATGTTGTGTATTAAAGGTTTTTAAAAGACTTACAAACTTTGCAGGTAAAATTCCAATTTTGATTTGAAGATCATGATTGATACTTTTGACCACTTTAGTATTAATCATAGATTAGTGAATTGGATGTGTATAATATCGAGATATTGTCGTGAATTGGATTATCTTTAGCAAATTTAGATTTTCTTAGTTATTAAATATTATAGTTTTCTATATACTAAAATTAATCACACTATATTATCAAATAGTTAATATTTACCAACATTATATCACAGACCGCGCATCGCGCGAGTGCGAGTACTAGTGGCTAAAATAAATAATAAAGAATAATAAGTAAAATAGACTTTCTTAAGGAAAATTGACTAATATTAGGATTACCACCAAATAGTAATATCATTTCATATTAAATCTTACTTAATTTCCACAGAATTCGTTATTGATGTAGATCGATTTAACAATTATTAGTAATTAGTGTTTGATTAATTAAAGATATATTTTTGTTGTTAAATTTCTTAATTGTTTTTGACAGAAAGGACCAAAACACAAGCAAATATTGAGCATGGCTCCATATACAAATACAACCCTAATTCTTTTTCATCACTCTTGATAGCAATAAAGAGCATCATAGATGGAAGGTATATGAGGTGTAAGTAGTAGCTTAATTAAATGAGGTTGACTTTAATTTGCTACTTTATGTATATATAATTGAGTTTGTGATTGAGGGAAATAGGAAGGGGCCTCAACCACATCCACATCCAAATGCAAGTTTAATTTATAGCTAGGTTAATAAATTTGTATATATAATTCATTCAAATATTTCGAAACATTGCTTATAAATTTAAATTTGATGCATTTTACAATATTATATATTTTGAATACATGTACGATTAAGGTTTGTCAGATACGATAAAATGCATCAAATTTAAAGTTCATGTCATAGAATGCTTGTGTGAAGAAAAACAAATTTAGCATAAAGTGACAAGAAGCAATCCCAAACAAGCTTTTAGATTTTAGCATTCAGTAATTTGACTTTAAATAGAATAATTCATCTCAAACACCCCAAAAAATTAATCTAAAGCTAAAAGTGGAAGCAAAAACTGAATATTTTTTTCCTCCTTATTACTAATCACACCCTCTAAAACACCAAAAGCTTTAAACAAATATGGGCCTAACAAAATGGGCCAAATTGTATCATTTTGACAAAAATGGGCCGAAATGTGTCATTTTGACAAACATGGGCTTCAAATCAAGAGCTCAGTAAAGCTTGACTGTGAATGCAAAAACCACCAATGAATTAAAAACCACTAATGAATTGCATTCATACCAACAATTCTAGTGTCCAACTTATCTGTTACAAGTTAGATGATAGAGAGCAGGGGGAAGAGGAGCAGGCCGTGAACGACATTGCTGAGCCACGGCCCTTGCTAGTTTACCGTCGGCGAAGTCGGGATTGAGCCCACTTTCGTGGGCCTGGGTTATTATTTATTTTAAGATAATTTTGTATTATTGTTTTGAGCTTTAGCTATTATGTTTTCTTCTATATTTGGTAGAAGATTGAGGATATAAATTGTGAAGGTTAGGGTTGTTTTGAGGATCTTATCGAATTATCAAGAATAATTTTGGGCCTGGAGGCTTGGCAAACGGTGTTCCGTTTGATTTTATCGCTATTATTGTTTTGTTGTTATCATTAGAGCTGTATCTTCTATTACAATACACACCAATTGCATAATTCCAAAAAAAGCTATTAGCAATTCAATGCTTATATGTATGTTTGACTGCTTCATTTAAGCATACAATACCCTCAAGCTTAGCTGGAGATGACACAAGATGAGAAATTGGTCCATTCGATTTTAAGATTATTACAGTGTCAAACCAGCTGGCGACCCACCCCACACATGCCAAACGAGATTCTCTATTCCAAACCGTGTATTATCTAATATTAAAAATTAACCACCACATGCCACAAGTGTACACTCATAAAGGCCAATGATAGCTCATCAAAGATTGCAAACCCGATATTATGTTCATCATAAATGCAAGAAAACATATTGAGAAAGGTACAATGAGACAATGTAATCATGCAAGAGATAATGCACTTCTCAAAGTGCACATCTCCAATAATTATGATGCATTATTTTGCAAGTAGAATCATCAATCATCACAACAAAGCATAGCAAAACCAAAAAAAAAAAAAGATAAGAGACCATTAAACAAAAGGAGAACTATATTATCAATCCACAACTCACATTCAATACACAACACATTTAACTTTTTTCAGCATTGCCACAATTAGCATTCATCAACACAAAACTTGTCTCAATTTAGAGAAAAAGCAATAGAACAGTAAAATATATCCGATAAAGTAACAAGATTCAATGATTTTCCATATATAATAACGGAAGGACATAAATTTCTAATATTGTAATCTAACATAATGCGTAACAGAGTATATATGCTGCTAAGAAACAACCTTAGCTTCATACTCCATAATATCCTATATACATCTTCCATCATCTCACCAATGAAGGTAACTAACAACAATTTGAAGCATCCGATTTTCCAAAAGCAACACTTGTTCAACCTTCAATCTTAGCAAAGGTATAAACAACACTCAAATCATACAATACCAACTAAAAGTTAAGCCAAAATCACATCCAATTGCTCGACAACTTCCTTCATAGTAGGCCTAACTTTGGTCTTCTCATCGGCACATTTCACACCAATCTTGAAAATCTCCACAACCACGCTTTCGTCTAAATCATCTGTGGAAATGCTAGCATCCACCATTTCCATATACCGTTCTTTCTCAACCATTTTCTTGATCCATTCAATTAACCTAACCTCCCTCCCATCCTCACCGGGGAAAGGGAAGCTCGGCCTTCTCCCCGTGACAATCTCTAACAATAGTACCCCAAAGCTATACACGTCTCCCATCATGCTCGCCATCGCACCATGGAGGTACTCTGGAGGCATGTACCCCATTGTCCCCGCCACCTGGGTGGAGACATGGGAGTGGGAACCCTCCATTCTTCGAGCCAATCCGAAATCGGCAATATGGACCTCGAAATTGGCATCTAACAAGATATTGCTAGCTTTGATATCTCTATGGATAATGGGAGTGTCCAAATTATGCATAAAAGCAAGGCCATTAGCAACTCCTCTAATAATCTGCAATCTATTATGCCAAGAAAGGGGCAACCTTAATTCCATTACATCAAGATCTTCCTCGGAAGACGTGTCATAAAGCCATTGGTCAAGATTACCCTTTTCAATGAACTCATAAATCAGGACCCGATCAGAGCCCGTTGCACAATATCCAAGTATCTTGACTATATTGGGGTGTCGAATCTTACCAAGAGTCTCCATCTCGGCCCGGAATTCGCGCAATCCCTGAAAGGCGTCGGGGGAGAGCTTCTTGACGGCGACGATCGAGCCCGAATTGAGGCGGGCCTTGTAGACAAGCCCGAAACTTCCATCGCCGATTATGAGGTCAGGGGAGAAGTTGCCGGTCACATCGACGAGCTCCTGCATGGAAACATGGTGGAGGGTCGGGTCAAAACTGGCGCTCTCGCCGATGGATATGGAGGAGAGCTCGAAATCGGGCTTTGTCAAGATCGAGTTTCGGGCTCGGGCCGGAGAGATTGAGCGATTGTTAGTACGGCGTCGTTTGGGGTCGCCTTTGCAGATAACGAAAATTGAACAGAGGATTAGGCTGAAGACGAAGAAGCTGGCAGTTGCCGCCAGGACTGCTTGAAGGGTTGCGTTCATTATTTTGGGTTCATAGGCTTAAGGGACGAAAGGTATGGAGGGGTGGGGATTGAGAGAGAGAGAGAGAGAGAGAGAGACTCCGGGCGAGGAATGTTTAGAGAGAGAAGATGAAGAATGTTAGAGAGCCGCCATTCACGGTGGAGAGAGAGCTATTCAAAGAGGAAGACTTGGATTATTGTCTGCAGTGTAGACCAAGGTGGGGAGTCAACGCTTTCGTTCAGTAATTCATTCGACTCACTTTCTAAATTAAATATATTGAGATTTTGCATTTCAATATTTAAAAAATATATATCTTTTTTTTTACCAGATAAAAAATATATATAAATCTATAACATTAATTACATTATAACATTTCTCTATGAATATCTATAATTTTTAATTTTTATTGTTGATTTTTTGAAATATTTTTATATTCTTATTATAAGGAGCAATAGTCCCAAAAATCATAAATTGTCCCTAAAATTGCAAGTTTAACATTTTTAATGTCACTTGCATTCGTAATTAACAAGTAGATTTCGGGAATTTTCAGAAATTATGAAGATAATCCTAAATTGATGGTACCACATGTAGTAAAAAGATATTAATTAACCTAAAAACATGAATTTATATAATTAAAAGATGTTCGAAACATGAATGCTAGCTATGAATACAATGAACATGGAAACTCATTATAAATTTGTTAATAGTTAAAAGTCATAATATTAAAATAACAATTTTGAATAAAGTTCTTATCTTTGTGACTATTAACCATTGTATTAACCAATCATTCACTTTGATTGTGAAATGGATCTATGATATTCATTTCTCAAAAACCCTTTTTAACTTCCTAACAATTTTCATTTTAGGACAAATCATAGACTCCATAAAAAGACGACATAAAAGTTTAGAAAAAAAAAACGCTAGTGTTGATTGAACATGAGTTTGTGAGACTTGAAGTAACATTATATTTTTATACAGACATGCAATATTATATAGTAAGATGAGTTTGAAGGAGTGACAATTTTATTAAGATTGTTTTAGTTATAACATAGGTGTGTGACTGTAATTTATATTTAAGATAGTTTTAAGGGAAAAAAAAGTTTTTTGGTCTTCTAACTTTAACTCCTTGGATTTTTGGTTTTTTATCTTTCACCTTTTCATTTTTAGTCCTCTATGTTTAAAGTTTGTTATTTTTTAGTCCTCTAACCTACTATAGGAGGTAAATTACAAATTTTGACTTGTTACAGTAAGTAAACTACAAATTTTTTAAATTAAAAGTTACTTTTAAACCTAAACATTTTTTTTTTCAAATTAAGACCAAACTAACTTTTTTTAGTTAATATTGTGTGTTCTTTATTTAACATGTCTAAACTAATATTAATAATTAAAAATAAACTTTTTTTTTATGTTCAAGATGCTTATATTATTAATATTAATAGTTGATAAAAAAAATATTATAACCCATATATTAAGATTGAAAATGATATTTAATTACAATATTAATTTAGACATATTATATGAGAAATATAAAATTTTAATTAAATTTTTCTATGTGTTTTTCATATAATTTAGGACCAGAAATTCAATGAACAAAACTTAGAAGGACCAAAAAAAAATTCCCAAAAATTTAATTAAAATTTATATTTCTCAGGCATGTAACAAAAATAGGTTAAAGAGAGCTAAACTCTATATCCTAAATTATTTTGTATGTATATAGTGCTTATGATATACAACATGTTCTAAAACGATTAATAAGTTTGGAAATGACACAGTAATTATGAAAAACATGATTTAGGGAAGAGTTAAACTTTATATTAATTTCGTATATAAACAATGTTTATATTCTACAATATGTTCTATCTAAACACTAAAAAAATTTAATTAAAATTTTATATTTCTCATATAATATGCCTAAATTAATATTGTTATTAAATATCATTTTTCATCTCAATATATGGATTATAGTATTTTTTATTAATTAATTAATATTAATAATATACATCCTAAATATAGAAAAATAAAAGTTTATTTTTAATTATTAATATTAATATTAGTTTAGGCATGTCAATAACACACAAAATTAATTAAAAAAAGTTAGTTTGGTCTCAAGTTTTTTTAAAAATGAATGTTTAGTATTAAAAGTAACTTTTAATAAAAAAATGTAATTTACTTGTTATAACAGGTTAAAATTTGTAATTTACCTACTATAGTAGGTCAACAGACTAAAAAATGACAAATTTTAAAAATAGAGGACTAAAAATCAAAAGGTGAAAGATAAAAGACAAAAAATCTAAGGAGTCAAAGTTAGAGGATAAAAAAACTTTTTTTCCTAGTTTTAAATAGGGTTTATTAAAATCTTACTTTTTTCGTAGTTGAAAATAAAAGATATAAATAGAGAATATCGATAAATGAAAAAATATATCATAAAATCAATATTTGTTCCAAAATAATCATCTCACTTTTGGACCCTAATCCCACCAACGCACGTTAACATTGTGTGAAGAAGTAGTTGCTTCCATTATTGTGGACTTGTGGTTATAATACTCTTAACCTTTTGTTTTTTAGCGGTCTCAATTAAATGTTCTGTTAAATGTAAAAGTTTTGAGTGACACTTATGTGCCCCGAGGGTATGGTGCCCCCAACTTAACCTATTATATGGTACTGTTATATATATATACTCTACAGGTATCATATCTATACCCTTATATACATATAATACTTGTAGAGTATATGTATAACACTAAAAAATGTAACATCTATAGAATATATATGAAAGTCCTACGTGGATCTGCAAAAACAAAAACAAAATAACTCAATCAAAGTACATGGTGTTGTTAGAGGTGTCGACAACACCAGCGTAACACACAGCGGAAAATGGATCGAATTTAAAAGTTGCAGAACACAAACGATATATCCACGAGTATACAAATACTCATGGAATGCCTTCAGGGCGAAAACTCCTTTATTGATTTTTGTATGTGTACAAAGGAGAAAGAAAGATCTCTAAAAGAGATTCTTTCGAACAAACAACTCAATACGTCCTATGAGATGGATATGAATACTAGGGGCGTATACAAATACTCTCAGTTGAACACTCTGAAAACACCTATACTAAAAGTCACGAGTATGCAAACTCTATGACACACAAGAAAACGGTGTTGCCTTTCAGTGTGAACAACACAACCAATGACACCAGTGTACTGCTGCTGTATTTGTGACTGTTTAAGCTCTCGATTCTGTACCCTTGATCTTCAGCAGTCTTCACCTATTTATAGAGCTCGAAGTACACTGTGTAGACTCCACTTCTCATGATCTTGGATTGCTTCATGATCTCCATAACTCACGTACATGATGGGCAAGGTGGAGTGGGCTTGTTCTTCTTTCTCTTCTTGACTTCTTCATCTCCACTTCTTGAACTCTAGCTTGACTTGTTCTTCTTTGAATTTTGTTTCTCAATCCCACGTACTTCTTAAATCCTACTTATAGATCTCTTAGATATATCTTTGAAACCTATCAATAAAAGAACACATAACAACTTCCTAAGACTTAGGAAAGTTTGTTAGTTAGTCTTGAGATTCAAAATTCATAAAACACGTGAGAGAGAAACTATCAAATCTATTTCAAATCTTTTTCAAATAAATAAATCTAATAAAATCTAATGAAATCTAATTTTAATTTAGGATAAACATGAAAAAGGAAAATTAATTAATGTTGGAAAATCCAACACTAACAATATATATAACACCTGAAGAATATGTGCATAACAACTAAATTCGTGCTCCTATATGCCCCAGGGCCCAGGGGTATATAAGTTTTGTCCAAAAGTTTTATATTAATTATCTGTTTTTTTTTTTTTTGTCAAATTTCATATGTTTATTTTAAACTTATCTGTATGTTACTATTTCTCGGATAAAATTAAGAAATTTAATAGGACCCTTTCTTCTTTAATTTCTTAATTAGTTAAGTATATATTATTTATGATGTGCATGAATTGATTAAACCCTGAACCAAAATTGATGTTCTATTCAAACTTAAAATTGAATTGAACATTCTTTTTGATTTTTCGATTTCTGGATTATGTTATTTGGACCGAACCAAAAACCAATAAAATAGACAATTATTTTCACTTTAATTTATTCATTCTCGATTCATTTGAAGAACTGATCCACAAAGTGAAAACTCGTGATAAATTTCAAAACCCATCTCCAACAGTGGGGACATGTTTGTCTAAATTAAAGGCAACATGCAAAGCAAAACAAATATCACAACATGCATAAAAACATTTTCCTCGTCTTGGGATTGGCCAATCAATAGCACAGCGGGTAAGCCCGAACGCCTACTTATGACCCATGGACCTTTGATAGGTCCTGGCTAGTTCTCATGCATAGATCATAAATCATAGCAAGCATTTTCATAAATAACTTTCTTCAGACACATTGCATCAATTCATCAATCACCTCACATAAAACATTTAATAGAGAACTTTCTTCAGACACATTGCATCAATTCATCAATCACCTCACATAAAACATTTAATAGAGACAAACAGGTAAAAGAAATCTCCACCTTAATAGTTGAAAAACCTTGAATGCGTCGATGCATAGATGCATGACCGTATATCAGAATTCTCATCTCTTCATCTTCTATTTCCATAATACTATGTATCTCGAAGTCCTCATTATCTAATATATAAATTTTAGTAAATGGATCAATACTATTATCTTCCTTACCTTTAATTATTAAAATAATTAAATGATCGAAATGAAAGAGGTTAATTTTAAGATCGAACATAAGACTTTTGGAGAGAAAATTATTTGACATGATTTGAATGTAAAAGTTCATTCTATAAATCATTGAAGAAAATACAATAATGTATTGGACTTGAAGAATTCAAAACATCAAGTTTAAAAGGGGACATTTTAGAAAAACCTTTAACTAGACGTGTTAAATTTACTTACATAATATTACTTGAAATGTTTATTTCTCAACAAATATAAGACCAAATGATCATTAATTTTAAATGTAAATGATAAGGAGTGAAATAAGTAGGACATATAAATTTTATAAAATCCCAAGTTGTATAACTATAGGTTTCCCCTTTTGAAACTCAAATTGCATAAATAGTCAAATCTGCATAGCTGTAGAAGAAAATCAAATATCTTTAGAAATATAAATATTTTTATTTTGAAAATTTTCCAGAATATAGATGACTTGTAAATATACAACATTTTCAAAAATCAGATCATTTGAAGACCATTAGCTATATGAATTAAATCCTTAAAGCAGAATCAATGTAAATCGTTGGTCTTTAAAGATGGATAGATAATAAACTTTTAAATGAAATACACTTTGGATTGAATTGAAAATTTTATTATAGATGAAAACACACATATTACACAATCTGGAAAATTTTCATAAAATTCGGAATCGTATAAATAATTATTTGAATTTTGGAATCAGTCACGATAAACATTTCAAATTCTACGAAGAAGAAATATAAAAATCATATTAAATCGTGTAAAACTCGGTTTAAAGTGAAATTTTTACAGAATCTCAAATATACTGTAAAGAATAACATATTAAAGTTTTATAAATTTCGGAGGTTGATAAATATTATTTCAAAGATTTCTAAATCAGAAACTTTAAACAAGTAGATCTAGGGCTACAAGGAATATAAAAATCATATAAAATAATATAAAACTCCAATTGACTTGAAAATTTAATAGAATATTATGAAGACATCCAGGGACAATATACTAAAATTTCATTCGAATTCGAAGATGTATAAATATGTATTGAATTTTGAATATAAAAAACATGAGTACCTTTATTTTGAAATAAGATCAAATTGTCTCTTTGTTATGACTGAAACGGGATATGAAAGAAAATGATTTTCATGGAATTTGGTTGCTGGAAAATCATGATTCATAGATGAATATCAAAGGGTTTTGGAAGAGCCGGTGAATTTAGGATTTCTATTCCTCAAAAGAACGTAGAATTTGAATTTGATTAGGTTTAGATAACTTATATATGTATTTTATTTTGTAATGAGTCTCAACAATTTAATGGGCTTATATCAACATATAAAATATATTATATCATAAGATTCAAATTAATTTATAATGCTATCTTATTAATATTATATTTTAATTATTTATTAAATTTTGTATCTTAAAATTTGGGGATATTACAATGTAATAATTTTAAAACTCATATACATATTTCTTGAACATCGATCTAATATTTACCAGAGCTTCCACTACCAAAACTGTATATATAAGTCATTTTAATCGTATTAATTAGATCAATATTGTACATATACGCTTTTACTGATCTCAATCCAACAACCATTTTGCTAACAATTTAATTATTTTTATTGATGATCTAATCAATCATAGGAAAATGTTAAACGTTAAAAAAATCCAATCATAAATAAGGAAGGAAATGATCATATATAAAGACCGTTAACCTTTTAATCATTGAGTGGTTAACTACTAAAAATTAAAGTCAAATTATTACACTAAATAAAATTAGTGTAAAATTAATTATGACTAGTTAAAATTCAAATTAAATATTATACTAATTAAATTACAAATAAAATTGTACGCATATATGGAGGACACAGAGTCGTAAACGAATACGATAATGTACTTTATATATATATATATGGAGAGAGAGTGAGAGAGAATTACTATCTTATATACAGAGATACTAAGAATTAAAATTTAGAAATCATTTGCGTCATATAACAAACCTACAATTTTTAATATTAACAATTTCACAAATAAGATTTGTAGTGAATAAAATTATTGAAATCAAATAAGATTTGTAGTGAATAAAATTATTGAAATCAAATAAGATTTGTAGTGAATAAAATTATTGAAATACAATATCAATATAGCTCTCAGCATAACTAATTAATGAATTCTAATTTAATGTGATAAAAAAAACTTACTAAGGGAGTAAATGAATTTTTGCTATATTCATTAAATTAAAAAAATATGCTAGATTTCAAATATAGAGATTATTTCTAAATGAATTCAGTTTTTTTTTTTTTTTTTATATAACTCCTACTAAAAACAAAACTGGTGCCAATAAAATGGAAGTGCGTAGTATGCATGCATTACAATTGAAGAATTTCGAAATAGTCTGTCTACGTCAACATAACCCATTATGATAAAGCTGGAAAAATAATTGATATTGAAAATTAAAATGAGTAGCTTCAAGAAGGTTTTATGTGGGATCTTATTTAAAATTGAGTATATATATATATATATATATATGGATTAATATATATAAATAGATCAATACATTCAACATGCATGATCAATATCAATCTCACATAAAATCATGTATTGCTCTATCTCATGTCAAATCTGATTTTAGTCGGTCTCATATGAGTTTTTCAAAAGTATATATATATATATATATATATATATATTAATCCCTATTTACTATAGTGGATTTTAAATCATTTCTTAAAACTTCTACCCAAACACAACCCTGTGAGGAATTTCACTTCAATTTATGGTGATTTGTCTCGACTCCGATCCTTCACTTTTCCGATGCCGTTCGAAATTCTCCGACGCCAAACTGGAATTCTCCGACGATGATTGGAATTCTCCAATTAAGAAAACCTGCAAAACAAAGAACACCGGGGGTTTTTCCCGGTGAAGGGACTCCGACGCTCAAGTCAGTAATCTCACAAAAGTGTTGCTCTCGATTTTGAATGCTTAGTATATAAATTAGGATTGTGATTGTGTGTACAAATTAGAAAAACAAAAGATATATATATACTCCCTGAGAGAAACGTGATTTCCTAGGAGTGGGATGTGGCAGTTGAGATTTTCTCCTAAAAACTTGGGAAGTGGCGAGATTCTCGCAATCGTGGGAGTTATCTCAAATTTGAATTAGTTCGCTCGTATCAGCTCGGCGTCCCACATCTCAGTTCGACATTACGGGTTACGAGTTGGATCAGTTCGATTGACATGCCAGATATATTTGTTCGCTTGAACGAACTCATTATTTCCTAATTTGTTCGCGTCGATCGTCCTTCAACTCCGGGTCGGGTTTTCGAGGTAGTTTGAATGTGGTCAGTTCGACCACATCAGTACTCCCCCCTTTCAGAGTGCGAACTGTAATCGCACAGTTCGAGCTGTTGTCAATCTATGAAGCTTCTTCAAGAAGCATCACGTCCCATCCATCATTCGTCTGCGACGTTTCCTCCATCCCGAGGCGCCCTTTCGTCGTCGCCGTTCGATCGTACTATATCTGACGGCTAAGATCGCATTTGTCAGTACGTTAATCCCTAGGCGCCGATTGATTTTCACCGTCAGATCGAACTGAATCCTACGGATAAGATCAAAGCTGTTATCTCCGTTGGATCGAACTGCATCCAACGGGCGAGATTATCTCCGTCCTTTTAAACGCGTCTTTTCGTATCCACCGTTGGATCGAACTGTATCCAACGGTCGGATATGCGACGTTTCGCCTTCACCGTTGGATCGAACTGCTCCAGACGGCTGAGATCTTGTGACTTTTCAGTTTTCCCCCCAAAATCAAGGATTTTCGCCTATATATACCCCTTTCTCATTTTTGCAAAACCTCTTCTGCAAAAACTCACTTCTCTTTCCTTAAGCAAGAATACTCCTCTTTGAGATTTTCCAAGTTTCAAACACAAAAAACCCAGGTACTCTTCCTTCTCTTCTTCTTTCGTATTCTTCTTCAAAATGACTTCTTCTTCTCCTTTCTTGATCCATCTGAGGGATGAGAGTGAATCTGAGGAAGGTTTTGAGGAATTTCCCTTGCGAACTGCCTCAGATTCGCCCATCCCGACGGCTTCCTCTTCTGGTCGTCAAATCCTTTCCTCCTCTTCCCCTCCTAAGCGATCTCGCAAAAAATCTGTTCAAGATGTTTTCTCCGCCACAAAAGTTACTCCTACACACACTATACTCCTTAGCTCGCTTATTACAGCGGCGGGCTATTCCATTGTTATTCCCGGCCCCGATGATCGTCCTCATCGGGCTCCCCCCGGGTGCTACACGTGGTTCTTAAGACACGTGAGTGTAGGTCTAGTCCCTCCTATTCATCCATTCCTTCTTGAGGTCAGTTCGGCCTATGGGGTGTGCCCTAATCAATTACACCCGAATTCCATAAGTTACATTGTAGCTTTTTATATGGTGTGTAAATGGATGGGGGTCGAACCGACTGCCGAACAATTTCGTTCATGCTTCGTTCTCAAACGCACTAATCCTTTCCGCTTCTATTTGAGCCCTAGAAGCGGACAAAAACGAGCTCTCTTTTTGTCCCCAGGAGATGAAAAAATCAGCTCCTGGGAAAAATACTATTTTTTTGTTCGTGTTCCTAACAATAACACCTTCCGAACTCACCCCTGGGTTGAGAGTTCGAGCCTCAATGAGCCCGCTCCCGCAAGGGAGTTCGAACTTGGGGCTTTAGCCCGGCTGTTTCGGGAAGGGATGTTCGACATTGTTCGCATGAGTTCATGCGAACCCTTGTTGGCCTTCTGGGGGTTTTATCCGAACACTCCAATTTCACGCCAGTTCGACTTAGGTTGCTAATTTAATTATATATATATATATTTTTTATACTAACAGTTCGCGTTTTATGTCACAGATCGAGAAATGAATAACTTTTTCGTTCTCAAGTCCGGAGGCAAGGCTGCCTTCTCGCCAGCAGATGATGCGGTGAACAGCCGCCAAGCGGCGGCCTTCCGTGAGAAAGAAGAGAGAAGATTAGGCGAACTAGCGCCAAAAGCTAGCCTGAACCTGGCCGAGGCCTCTCCTGTTCGTCCTGTCACCGAGGCTGCCATCCCCACCTCTGACCCAGTCGAAGATGCTCCTCTTCGACGGAAGAAAAAGGCGCCTTCGAGCTCGCAAAAGAAGGCACCCGCCAAAAAACCGCGAACTGAGGAGGGCGCCTCGAAAGAGGTGGTGCGAACTGCAGAGGAGTCCGAGCAGGCTCGAGCCTTAGTCAAATCGGGCAAGGCAGTGGCAAAGGGGAAGGAGAAAGGGGAGGAAGACCTTGAGAGGAAGGAGCTCGAGGAGGACCTCTCTCTACTTGTCAGTCTGGCCAAGCGCTTCGAGGCCAGGGGTGAAAGAGCTTTTAAGCGACGGGATAGGTTGAGGAGCACTCTTCAGGAAAAGCACACCTTGGAGAGCGATCTGAGCGATCATGCCAGCAAGGTTGAAAACCTATCTGTTCAGCTGGAAGAGAGAGAGCTGGAATTAGCTGTAGCTCGCTCCGAGGTGGCAAAGAAGGAAGAGCTCCTACTGGCTAAGGAGCAGTTCGCCGTGGAGCAGCAAACCGCCATCTCAAATGCGCGAGCTGAAAATGAAAACCTGCGGGAGAAGCTGGAAGAGGCCGAGAGGTCCCGAGCTGAATTTGGAGAAGTCATGTATAAAAATGGCTTCTACCAGTTCGCTCGGAGCCCAGAGATGAAGCTGCTGGCGGAAGAGTTCCGAGAAAGGCTCGTCTTCCGCCTTTGGGACTCCCTTCTATTCCTATCCAAGGCGGCTCCGATGGCTGTGACTTACTTCGAAGAGGCAGTTCGACTCTGCCAGGAGCGAGCCGGGGAGGCTGTTCAGTTCGATGTGAACGAGCTAGCCCAGGAGGTGATGCGGACTCACTCCATTCCACCTGGTTGGCGTGGCGACCCGAACGGCGACATAAACACCGAACAATGGTGGTCGGGTTGTCTTGAGGAGGCACTCAAGGAAGTCCTTCCGGACAATCAGCTCGACCTCCCTGGCCCGAGTTCGTCGCTTCCTGCGCCAGTTGAAAATCCTCGCAGTCCAACTCCTCCTCTTCCTGAAGAAACGTTCGAGCTCCTCGAACCAATTGATGCCCAGCTGACTCCTTCTCCTGATCATACTTAGATTTTTTCTACTTGTACTTTTTTTTTTTTTTGTCAAACTTGTAAAAGTTTTGTAATGAATCAACTTTTTTCTCATAGTTCGCCTGTCTTCGTGTTTTCTTACTTAATAAATCAAACATTTACACAATTACTAACATATCGAATAAATATCTGTAAAGTAATGAATCAAACACTGTGAATCTGGAAAGAGCTCTTTATTTCGCCTAATATTTAAGTTCGATAGAACTTCTTTAATTTGCATCGATCATTGAGTTCGTAACACGCTTAATCAAGAAGTTCCGAGGGGACTTCTTCAATATGCTCGATTCATGAGTTCCGAGGGAACTTTAACAGGCTTAATCATTAAGTTCCGAAGGAACTTCTCGTAATCATTGAGTTCCGAGGGAACTACTTCGCGCTTCATCGTTGAGTTCCGAGGGAACTGCTTTGTTCTTGATCGTTGAGTTCCGAGGGAACTGCTTCGTGCTTAATCGTTGAGTTCCGAGGGAACTGCTTCGTGCTTAATCGTTGAGTTCCGAGGGAACTGTTTCGTGCTTAATCGTTGAGTTCCGAGGGAACTGTGAGTTCGTAATCGTTGAGTTCCGAGGGAACTGTGAGTTCGTTCCACAATATGATTGTGTTTTTGTAAGAGTTAAGCAAAATCAACATAAAAAGACTCGAAGATGTAACGTGGTTCGGTCAAATCGACCTACGTCCACGGAGCAGAAAAATATCCATTATTCATAAAAACAACAACTTGAAAAAATAAAAAGCAACATACTGGGGTTTGAGATTTCAAGTGTAAAATTTCTTCAAGTGGTTGATGTGCCAAGGTCTTGGCAGTTCCTTTCCATGTTCATCGGCGAGCTCGTATGATCCACCTGGTAAGACTTTTGTAACAGTGTATGGTCCTTCCCAAATGGCATCAAGCTTTCCGATCTCCAACAAGGCATCCGATTGCCTTAGAACCAAATCCCCTACTTGAAACTCTCTTTTGCGAACTTTTCTGTTGAAAGCTGCTTGAATACGCCTCTTGTATAACTCGTGGCGAACTCTGGCTTCATCTCGAATTTCTTCCAGAAATAACAAATCTGTTCGAATTAATTCGTCATTCTGCTGTGGATCAAAATTAGTGATTCGCAGAGCTTCTCCCTGAATTTCAGCTGGGACTACCGCTTCCATGCCAAATGCCAAACTGAAAGGAGTTTCTCCCGTAGTCGATCTAGGTGAAGTTCGATATGCCCATAAAACGGATGGCAGTTCGTCCACCCAGTTCGATTTCTCAAATTCCAGCCGTTTTTTGATTCCATCTAGAATTATTCGATTAACCACTTCGACTTGTCCATTTGCTTGAGGATGAGCTACTGGGGTAAACACTTGTACAATTTTCATCTCTTTACACCATCCTGTAATCTTTTTGCCTCTGAATTGGGCTCCGTTATCTGACACCAAAATTCTGGGTAAGCCGAATCTGCAACAAATACTCTTCCATATAAAGTGGATCATATCTGGTTCGGCGATCTTAACCAAGGGTTCGGCTTCAACCCACTTAGTGAAGTAATCCACAGCTACTACCAAGAATTGCTTATTTCCTCTGGTTTTAACAAGTGGACCAACTATATCAATTCCCCATCTGGCAAAAGGGCAAGGCGAACATACCGTAAGCATATCTGTTGCTGGCGTGCGAATTCGCCAACCATGTTTCTGACAGGCGTTGCATTTCCGAACTAGTTCTTCGGCGTCATTCTTCATCGTTGGCCAGTAGAAACCAGCTCGTGCGACCTTGCGAGCCAATGCTCGAGCCCCCGCATGTTCGGCACATCCTCCTTCGTGCGCTTCCTTTAAAACCTTAAGCCCCTCCTCTTTGGATAAACATCTAGCATCTGTTGGTAGGAAAGTTTTTCGATACAACGCCCCATCTAACATGTAGTAGAACCGAGCTTGTTTTTCCAATTTCTCGAGATCTTTTGCTAATCCATCTCTGATTCCTCCTAGAAATTTCAAGAAAGGAGTTCTCCAGTCTTGTTCGGCCAAGTCAATATTCAGCACTTCATTTTCCTTTCCTACCCCCATGACTGTAATACTTCTCTTCGAACAGTCCTGCAGCGAACTCCCTATTTTAGCCAGATAATCTGCCCTCTGATTTTCACTCCGAGGTATTTGCTCGATCTGTAGTTTTTCAAATCGTTTCTCCATCTCTCGTATTTGTTGTACATAAGAAATCATACGATCTTCTTTAATTTCACATTGGTTTTTGAGTTGTTGTGTAACCAATTGTGAATCCGACTTAACTGTCAGATCGCGAGCTCCAGCCTGCTCGGCTATTTTCAAACCCTGCAAAAAAGCTTCATATTCTGCTTCATTGTTAGATGCCTTAAATTGAAATTTTATGGCGAACTCTAACTCATCTTTCTCGGGGCTAATCAGCAATATCCCTGCTCCTGCGCCCTGGCGGGACGAGGACCCATCGACAAAAACTTCCCATTCTTTCTTATCCTGTAGCCTGGTTGTTTCCTGAATGAAATCAGCCAAGGCTTGACCTTTTATAGCAGTTCGTGGTTCATACTTCAAATCGAACTGTCCCAGCTCGATCGCCCACTTGACTAATCTCCCGGATGCATCCGGTTTGCCCAACACTATACTCAGCGGATGGTTCGTTCGCACCGTGATCTCATAACCCAAAAAATATGGCCTCAGTCTCCTGGCCGTGGTGACTAAGGCATAAGCAACCTTTTCTACTTCAGTATAGCGAACTTCTGCCCCATGCAGAACTTTACTAACAAAGTACACGGGGAATTGATCCCTTCTTTCCTCTCGAACAAGAACCGAACTGACTGATTCTTCTCCAACTGCCAAGTAAACAACCATCATACTTCCCTTCACAGGCTGTTTTAATAAAGGGAGTGTGAGGAGAAATGCCTTCAATTCTTCGAACGCTTTCTGGCATTCGTCATCCCAACTAAACCGACCACTCTTCCTTAGAATTTTGAAAAAAGGCAAACCCCTGTCCGCCAACCTGGATATAAACCTACTTAAGGCAACAATGCGGCCTGTTAGTGTCTGCACTTCTTTAATGGTTCGAGGAGGCGTCATTTCTTGTATAGCTCGAACTTTGCTGGGGTTTACCTCGATCCCCCTGTTCGTCACCATATACCCCAAAAATTTCCCTGCTCGCACACCGAACGAACACTTGGCTGGATTCAATCGCATCCCATGTTTTCGGATTGTGGCCATCGTTTCCCTCAAGTCATCTGCATGGGTGTTCGCCTGTATGCTTTTTACTAGCATATCATCAACATATGCTTCCATATTGCGGCCCAGTTGGTGTTTAAACACTTCGTTCACCATTCGTTGGTAGGTAGCTCCTGCATTTTTCAGTCCGAATGGCATAACAGTATAGCAATATGTACCTGATGATGTGATAAAGGCCACATTGGGTTTATCCTCTGGGTGCAACATGATTTGATGGTATCCTTGGGCTGCATCCATCATGCTCAATAGTTCGCATCCGGCAGTAGAATCCACCAGTTTGTCGATCCGCGGAAGAGGATAATGGTCTTTGGGGCATGCTTTATTCAAATCTCGGAAGTCGATACACATCCGCCACTTATTTCCTGGCTTCGGGACTAACACAACGTTTGCCAACCATCGAGGATACTGGATCTCCTCAATGTGTCCAATTTCGAGCAACTTCTCAATCTCTTCCTTGATGATTTTATTCTGTTGTTCCCCGAAATGCCTTAGCTTCTGCTTAACTGGTCGAACATCAGGCTTGATATTCAGCTTATGAATAACTACTTCCGGGTTTATACCCTTCATATCTTCCGGTTTCCAGGCGAACAAATCCACATTGTCTTTAAGAGCAGCCACAATTTCCCCTCTGGTTCGTTCTGACAATTGACTTCCGAGACGAACTGAATGTCCAGGTAGCTCCGGGATTAACTCCACACTCATTAGTTCACCTTCTGCGAACTCCACTGTGCTTGTATTACCATCTTTTTTCAGACTTTTATCCCTTCCGCGATCGCTATCATCTCTCTGTTCGCTATGGCGCTTGCGAGATTCGGATTGTCGAACTGCAGCGACATAACAACGCCGAGCAGTTTGTTGATCGCCATGAACAACTCCAACTCCAACTATTCTCCCTTCCTCATTCTCAACTGGAAACTTCATCATCAAATGGGCAGGTGAGATAACGGCAGCATATGAACTCAAGGAAGGTCGACCCAAAATCACGTTATATTGAGAAGGCGCATCCACTATAAGGAAGGTCGTCGTTTTGTTCTGCCTCCACTCTTCGTCTCCTAAGACCATAGGCAATTGAATTTTGCCATACACCGTTACAGACTCCCCTGCAAAACCATAAAGTGAGGTTTCTACAGGCTTTACCTCTACCGTAGATCTCATCTTTCTGAAACAGTCCATGAACATGATGTCCACCGAACTGCCAGTATCCACAAACACCCGTTCAACGTTAAAACCCCCTATCTCTGCAACGATCACCATAGCATCGAACTGAGGGCTCTGAATAGCAACTCGATCGCGAACTCCGAACTCAATTGCAACCTCTTCGAAAATAGAATGAACTGTATTCTGTTCGCGCTTAACAGAGTTGAGTCTCGCCTTACGAGCTCTATTAGAATCTCCATCTGTCGGCCCACCCATGATCATGTGAATAGTAGGCCTTTCTTCTTGTTCGGGTCTAGCTCGCGCCGGGGGTGGTGGTGGTGGAGGTAATTCCTGTTGTTCCTGCCTTCTATCTTGTCTGGGCTCTCTTCGATCATTCCGATGCTCGCGGTTTGATCGGTTCTGACGAACAAAACGGGCTAACTTGTTCTCCCTGATTAGCCTTTCCAGTTCATCTCGCAAATGTAAACATTCATCAGTTCCATGCCCATATTCATTATGAAATCGACACAATTTACCGTTGCCGAAGGTGGCTGGTTTCTTCGGATTAGGACTCCAGGTCGACGGCCACTTCAACTGGGGCAAGTTCCATATCTCCATCAATACCTGTCCAGGGGGCATAGTCATGGGCGTATACTGTTCGTACCTCCGCCCTGTCTTATTTTCCCTTAAAGGGGGTGGAGCAAATCTTGCTCGCTGCTCGCCCCCATCTCTCCTCCTGGCTGCTTCATTATCATGTTGCGTTCGGCTCAGACGACTTGAAGTTTCTCCTTTCTTCATTCGAACTGCCTCCTCCAAGTTGATGTACTTGGTAGACCTTTGTAACAGTTCGTCAAAATTGTTGGGGGTCTTCTTAACCAGTGAAGTATGGAGATCCCCCTCTTTCAACCCTTGGATGAAAGCACTTACAACTAAATCGTCTGAAGCCTCAGGAGCTTCTAAAGTAGCAGCAGTAAACCTTTTAACATAGTTCCGTAGGGTTTCATCCGCTTTCTGCCTCACACCGAACAACGTCTGGGTAGATCGTCTCTGCTTTCTAGAACTGGCGAACTGATGTAAAAACAACTCTGATAGTTGTTCGAAATTATGAATTGTCCCATCATTCAGCTGACTGAACCATGTCTGAGCAGCCTTGGTAAGGGTAGTGGCGAACACCCTGCACTTAATACCATCTGAGTACCGATGCAGTAGAGCAGTATTATCGAATCGACATAGATGATCCCATGGATCCGTAGCACCATCATATTCGAAATTCACCGGTCGAAAAGAGGCAGGCAACTCGTCTTCCATCACCTCCTCAGAGAAAGGATTACCTCTGGAACTCCGAGGAATACGTCGAACAGTTCGCTGAACTTCCCGTAGCTCCTTTCGTAAACCATCTACTCTCTCGGATAGTTCGTCATGTCCTCTTTTTTGGCCACGAGGGTGACCAGATTGGCTTTCCTGTTCATCCATCCGAGATCTGTCGCCCTCTTGTTCCCTTCCAACAGGTATGTCAGTGTTATCCTGTTGTGAATCCACCTTCTGCTTGCCCAAGGCTTTTTGAACAGCAGTCTCTATTAAAGCCGAGAGTTCCTCCGGCGTCAATGTGACAGTGCCGGGAGGATTTGCCGGCGCGAAATTCCGATCCTCGTTTTGTTGCACGGACGGTGCTCCTTCATCCAACCTTCTTCTTGATCCTCTGGTATTCACCATTTTTGTAATCTTCTACGTCTTAAATGCTCAAAGTTCAAAAAATCTTTCCCACAGACGGCGCCAATTGATTTGTCTCGACTCCGATCCTTCACTTTTCCGATGCCGTTCGAAATTCTCCGACGCCAAACTGGAATTCTCCGACGATGATTGGAATTCTCCGATTAAGAAAACCTGCAAAACAAAGAACACCGGGGGTTTTTCCCGGTGAAGGGACTCCGACGCTCAAGTCAGTAATCTCACAAAAGTGTTGCTCTCGATTTTGAATGCTTAGTATATAAATTAGGATTGTGATTGTGTGTGCAAATTAGAAAAACAAAAGATATATATATACTCCCTGAGAGAAACGTGATTTCCTAGGAGTGGGATGTGGCAGTTGAGATTTTCTCCTAAAAACTTGGGAAGTGGCGAGATTCTCGCAATCGTGGGAGTTATCTCAAATTTGAATTAGCTCGCTCGTATCAGCTCGGCGTCCCACATCTCAGTTCGACATTACGGGTTACGAGTTGGATCAGTTCGATTGACATGCCAGATATATTTGTTCGCTTGAACGAACTCATTATTTCCTAATTTGTTCGCGTCGATCGTCCTTCAACTCCGGGTCGGGTTTTCGAGGTAGTTTGAATGTGGTCAGTTCGACCACATCATATGGGAAACTTTTTTTAGCCTAATTGATTGAATATTTCTGCTATTTGAAAATTGTGACTTGGGTTATTCAAATACATTTTCCATTCAAGAACGAGTGATGTAACAATCCATTAATCAACAAGCACAGTACCATTATCAAATATTTAACTCTAGATCAATTGTTAAACTCACTTGTGACAAAATTGAACACTTTTTTTAATTGTAGATTAACTTCGAAATTCGAGACGAAACTCTACTTGATCAATAAAGAATAATGATAATATACACATAATAAAAAAAACAACTGTTCCAGCATAATTCTTAATCAATTGAATTAGCAATCAAGTCCAACTCATATTTTAATCTCTAAACTAATTAAGAGTATTATATGTGTGTATATATATGACGTCATCTCATCAATTTCGATAATTGAATTGATTTGTATTAATACACACATTCACAAAACATAAAATTCTTAATTAAAGAATTTTATGTTGTCTCAACTTCCTGTCGCGTCATACAATAGAATAATTATATCTCAGAATAATTCCAAAAAAAAAACACTGAATTATACTAATATTTATAGGCTGTTGAATGTTGAAACACGAGGGAAACAGTTATTATTTGCTAATATTACAATGTAATATTATTTTATTATTACAATGGTTGACCATGAATATAATGTGCAGTGCTCACATGGAATATTGCCTAACGTGAATGCTTGTAATTCCAATAACACCCACCTGTAATTCACTCTTATTTTTATTATTAAATTAAAAAAAAAGGACTATAATATAATGTTGAATATGCATGTACAACTAATTACATTAATTAACATGTTAAATTTTGTTAAGACTTGTGTTTGTAAGCACTTAAACATATGAGAGGTTAAGACTTTTTTTTAAAACTATTTCGTATAAATTTACAGTGGAAATAGATAATTAGTTCTCAATTTATCGGATGCTTTGTTGAACGTATTTATAGAGCTTATGAATTTTTGGACTTTATTTGAAAGATAAAAGCTTCATAATTTAGCTAGTGCAATAGAGGGACTCTTATATGTCCTTTCCCCCAACTTGATCATCGCATGATGTTAGATATATATTCTTTTGCTATCACGTATATATTTTTAGGGCCCATTTGGATAGGTGGATTTGAGGAGGGATTTGAAATCATGGTAGCAAATACATCTGTAGTGTTTGGATGGATGTGGATTTAAAATCTATGGTTTTCATTTTGAGCTAATTTCTGAGACATTTTGGTGGATTTCGAATTCACTCCAACTTGGGAGGATTTGAAATCCACTCATTTCAAATCTTAAATTTCAAATCACTCTATCCAAACGGAGCATTAAGGTATTACTTACATACAAAACAAAAAATCGATATTTTTAGTGAATAAGCAAATAATATCATAAGGGTATGCACGTCATACCTGAATAGTATATATCTCATATCACGCTTTAACATGAAAAAATAATACCTTAAGGGTGTATTTGCTTCAAATTATTGATTAGGCTTGATTGTATCCATATGATTAGGAATTGTCACTAATACATGTGATAAACTATCCATCAATCCTTATGGTTAGCCATATCACAAGATTTGTTAATATATTATCGGACCCTTTTTATATCATGTGCTTTTATTTTTCAACCAAACAAGTTAATTTTGTTGATATGATATATATCACCCCTAATAAGGACAAACAAACGCACCCTAAGAGTTACACGTGATATTTGAAGAGTACATATGTAACACCACTCACTGGGGTACGAATCTAAGATTTGTACTCTAGGGGTATATAAGTTTTGGCCAGTGCAATAATATATGTTATTAACTAGTCGTGGACCCGTGCGTTGCACGGGCTTCATGACTCATATAATTTCACATTTTATGTGTAGTTTTCTTTATAATGTAGTTATTATTTCATACATATATATATACAATAAATATTTCTCTTTTTTCCCTTCAAATATTATTTCTAATAGGTTTCATTTTTATTTGTCGTTTGTACTATATAAGTCAAAAGTTGATGTGTTTGTTATTGTATCAAGTTAACACATAATTCATTAGAGAAATTGCTAATCAATGAATGAGTGTGTTTGTTACTGTATCAAGTTAACACATAATTCATTAGAGAAATTTCTAATCAATAAATGACTCATTCATGTATAACACATAATTCATTAGAGAAATTTCTAATCAATAATGAGTCATTCATGTATATGGTTATCGATATTTTTTTAGTAAGTGATATGTAAAGCATAGAGGATGATAAAATAAAAATGAATTGGATGATGTTACTATAATTTCGTAATATTTATTTTAAGTGCATTCACAAATAATAGCATTTTCAAAATAATATACATCTCATATTGCTTGAAGCATGAAATTTATAGAACTTTAAACCTGTTATTGGAAATAAGCAAAGCTTGGTTGTTTATTGTCTTCCACACTCTAGCATGAAAGAGTTGCTGATATAAACAAAAAGTTCACATGTAAAAACTTATTTAAATGCTTAAAAGGAATATCTATATTTCTCATTCTTAACCTTAAATGAGAGAAACATAAGAGAAAAGACAACTAAGTGTGAAATTCCTTCTCCATCCCACAGCTCGTCATCATTCCATAGCTTCTGGACTGTATATCTCTCATTCAGGCTATACTTGTTCATCTCCAGCAAAGTCATTGCTACAGCTTGGTACGCTTCTTCTCCTAGCCTGTTTCTCAGCTCTGTCATTTTCGCTTCTTCATTTAATTTAGTATTGTATAAGAAATATAGTTCACACAAACAAATAAATGTTTATTAAAAGAATCAAAGAAACTATATTATATCTATACCTTGGAACTTGTGTCATATTCTTTAATGATATTGACAGGGTGGCAATTCAGATTCCTTATGAAACTATCCCAATAAGAACAATCTGCTTCTATCCAACACTTCCATTATGTTGCTGCTATTAAAGACTACAATTCAACTCTCTCGTTCTCATCACAAAGATAATATTGGGCTCATACCATAACATCTCAAAGCAAATGAATGAGTTGTTGTATTGATCCAGTGAGCTATAAGTCCACGTGCACAACTTTGCCACATCCTTCTTGATATTGAGCAGGGCCATCCACTTTTGAAAAAGCATTAAACTAATTAGATTAACTGATAAGCTTACTCATAGACAATATAGACACATTATTCTTAAATATTAATATAGAAATGAAAGTATCTTCCATGTAGTCAGCAATAAATGTGGAAATTCTCAAATTTTAAGCAATGATCAAGAGTATATAACTATAAACATTGTTTAATCAATTGTATGTTTAATTAATGTCAATATATAATCATTTGCATATATAATTAATGTCAATATTATTTAGGCCAAGAGTCCATCTTTCAAACTCGATGCACAACTAGAAACAATGGGGATTGCTCAAACAAACTCATTTGTATGTCAACATACCAATCGGGAAGACAATTTCTATTTGCATAAGAGTGCAAAAAAAAAAAAAAAACCTTCAATAGGAGCTCATCGAGGGCTATCATATTGAAGTGAGATTTCCATTAATAGCAAATTGCGATCACCCTAAAATTTAAAATGGATCAGTATTAAGAAACTAATTTGTATGTCAACATACCAATCGCGAAGGCAGTTTCTATTTAAATAAGAGTGAAAAAAAAAAAACTTCCAGAGGAGCTCATTAAGGGCTATCATATTGAAGTGAGATTTCATTCCAATGCAGCCTACTCAAATTGTATATATAACAATAATCCATTAATAGCAAATTGCGATCACCCTAAAACTTAAAATGGATCAGTATTAAGAAACTAATCATGACCACAAACACTCATGCCATCATATTGCATTTTTCTATCATCACCACATATAAAAGAGTCAACTGCATAAAATCATTTCACGTGCTATTCAATGCAATTTCTAAATTAATTAATGAGATGCTTAAATAATTTGTAGAGCACTGATTGATGACTTAACAAATGCTTGAATTCAAATTTGGAATAAAAGCCCACATCCTGCAAAATAAGAAATATATCTGGAGATTAATTTTAAATTATTAATATGTAGGCATGAACAACATTAACCCATTTGAATTTAATGTAATATAACATTGATTATGGAATAATATACTCCACATGGCCATTTACTGAAAGCTATGATTAATCACCTAGACGCAGGTAAGATCGATTTTGTCGGTTGAAATTCAAATTTCTCCCCATAAAAAAATAAGAATGAATTTATTTCAGCCCAATTTGGATTAATGAAACATAATTCTAATGTATACTGTCTCAACTCCCAACATTAACATCACCATGGCTGGCACCATGTTTTCAACTTCCATCAGGTTTTCTTTCTAGAAACCAAAAATGAATTTATTTTTTTAGAAAGGAACAAAACAATAACCCAAAAATTCACACCATTGTTTAAAATCTAATTAATTCCTAAATATATGCATAATCCACACCAATGTTCATCAACAATAAGAGTACTTGAAAACCTTTATGAACACTATTAAAGTCGCCAAAATACTAAACCCACAGGCAAATGTTATTAACTCACTTGAAATCAAAGCTGCAAAAACTCACATGATAGCTTAATTTTTAGATTCCTATATGATGAATCAATAGTTTATAGTAGTCCACGTTGTATTGATTAGTGAAATCATAATCATGACAAGTATGTAATGCTGGAAGCTATGTCTCATTAATGCTTTGAATGTTCGTCATAATTTCTTTATCACTCTTCTCCCTACCATTATCATTGTAATGAAATTCTGAACAACAAAATTCCATTCCAATCAAATTAGTCACAACAAAGAAATTCACAATCCAAAGGAAAGATTTAACTGTCATGAATATTACCCCTTTTCAATGACCTTACCATCCGTCTCGATGCTGAAATTTCATGTCTCTAAAACCTCACTAGTGGCTTTGCTCATGATCATCAGCACTATCCTTTGTAATTTCCCAATTTCCAACCACTCTACAAATACTTTACAAAACAGACTAAATTTAAATAAACTAACCCTCAAATTCGAACAACCAAATTTGCATCCCATCTAACTTTATAGCTCAAAAGGAAAATCAAAATTACCGGAAAGCTGAGAAGTGAAATTTGAAATGAAGGATTTGGAAGCCGATATTTCTCGACTCTCAACAACCCATGAATAACACATTAATATAAGGAATCAAAATTTTAAATTAAATTTTTAAAGATTGTGCAAAAATGCTGAATTTTGAATTATAGAAACAAACATGTCTTTAGTCAAAATAATGCAAAGAGATGGAATTCTGAGTAAAATACCTTGGTAGCCAATCTTTTTTGCAATGAATTTGAAGTGGGAAATATCGTAAGATAAAACCCCAAACGCTAGACAAATCATAAAAACAATATTTCAAGTTTGGCAATTTTGCAAGGTAAAAATACCAAATCAACAATTTGCACATCATAACATAAAATTCAGTAGATTGAAAAAATAAATCATAGCAAATAAAGGATGATATGCTGAAAATGATTTTCATACCAAATGAGTAAAGCTATGAATTAGGGTTCGTATTGCAATATTATTTGGGCCCTGCAGTTTTGGTATGTGGCAACCCAAGTGAGTCTGAATTATGATTGTTGTAGAAAAGTAGTGGTCGGGATTTGGGGGCGGCGTGCGGCGCTTGAGATCTGCTATGGCCTCATTGCTCTACGCTTCTTAAGCAATCATCTTCTATAGATCAATTATACTTCACTATGTATCAGAACACTAAACGACGCTTGCTTATGAGAATATGAAGCATTCGAGAATTATATATATAAAAGTGAGGTTTGACACTCTCAAGTGATGACACTTGGAGCTCTCAAGTGATGACACTTGGAGCTCTATAAGCATGCCAAGTGTCCCTTCTTAAAACATATTTTATTTGTCAAATATAAAAACATTAATATCAATTAAATATTCACCTCACTACTCAACAAAAAATAAATATGTAAGTTACTAATGTTGTATTGTTTTTCACTACATGAAATCTTTGCTTCCAAATTTGAATAATTATTTGTCCAACATTTCAATTTGAAAGGAAAAAAAAAAAAAAAAAAAGCAACAAGGTTACATAAGCCTATATAATATGAAATTCTTATAGAAAGAAAACAAAAAGTACACAACAATGTTACACAAACCTTTATAAAATGAAATTCTTATGCAAAAAAAAAAAAAAAATTTTAGAGTAAATATACTACTATTTTTCATTGAATTAAAACAAATAAATAAAAAAGATGTTTGAAAATAGTAATACCTTACAAAAGAACATTTAGGATAGTTCAAATTAAAAAAATAACTTTAGAAAGAAATTTATTTGTAGGATTCAAGAAAAAAAAAGATAATATGGAAATATTGAAATTACTAATATTTTACAAAAAGAGCATTTAGAATAGTTCAAATTCTGACATTAACAAAAATAGATGTTAAAAAAATTAGGATATGTTTGGGTTAGACATAAGTAGATTTTGCAAGTTTGAAAGTGGATTATGAAAATAATGGAATTTGATAAGTTTTGGTTTGTTAAGAGATTTTATAAAGTAATATTATAATTAATTTATCATTTCATATCGGGAAACTATAGGAAAAATAGATGATGTCCTATTATTTTATTTTGAAAAAAAAACAAATGTTTTTAAAATTTCAAGAAAATGGATAAAGTAGAAAAAAAAATTAGAATTCTAGAATTTAACAAAATAAATAACATAATTAGGATATTGGTCACACTAATAGAACAAATGAAAAAAAGAACAATAAGAAATATTATTTTAAGGATAAATAGAAAATGTTACACTAATAAAAAAATTTGTTAACATATAAAAAAGAATACTACTTTAACATAAAAATAAGATAAGTATTAAATAAAGCCCGTGCATCGCACGGGTTCAAACCTAGTGACATAAATTGAGAAACCTGGCAGCTGAGGTGTCCTAAGATGAGGAGAAGTGGAAAGACACATGTCAGCTAGAGAGTAACTTAAAAATCTGACGTGTCAAGCTCCGGAGAGTTACAACCCTACTATTTTATATATATATATATATAGATTAGAAAGGTTGAATAATAGCTTTATCATAATATTGTCGAATCTTAAAGGGCTTGCCAAAATTTGAGAATTTATTATCAACTAGTAGTATACCCGTGCGTTGTACGGTAAGTTATATATATAATTATTAAAAAAATATAATAACATATAAAATGTAATGATTATTATTTTAACAAAAATATATTGATACTTTTAATTTGTATTAGTATAAAGCTAGGTCTTTTAACTTTAAATTTATGTCATTATAAATAATAATATCCGAAAATATTAGAAATTTGAAATATGTAAAGTAATATATTAATCTATGGATTAAACAAACAAATAAAAAAAATTGTGTCAGAACATTACATTGGTAGTGAAATTTTAAAAAATAAATTTAATATCTAAAAATAAGTTATATGTATTAGAAACGTTATGATTTAAGTATTGAGATAAATAAATTTATATTTTATTGACATTTATAACTATAAATACACACGTATTTTAATAAAAAAAATTGGTTCAACGGCACATATAACTCATTTATTCTAAATCAAATAAAAAATTATATGAGCTTATCAAATACATGAAAATCTCTCTTGCTATTTATTTAAATGAAACAATTCAAAATTGGATTTAATCTACACATTTTGAATAAAAAAATTATGAATAATAATTATAAGATTGATAAGTCAATATATCAAGGACTAAGAATGATGAAGTTTTAATTTGTGAAAAACCAGAAAAATTACCTCTGTCCAATCCCTTATGCTACCTCAATTAATCAGAATATAAATATAAATAAAATTTGACAACAAATACATATAAAATAAGAAAGATAAAATAAAATATTTGTATATTCCAAATGAATAAGTTGGTTAACTTGCAATAATTAATAATTTTAATCTATTTTTTCTTCTATTTGATATGTTTTATGTGTAATTTATTAGGTACACCTATAATATTTTTTTTATTTCTACATTTTAATATGAATTTACAATAAATTAATACTTCCTCCGTCCCTGCTAACTTTGCCTACTTTCCATTTTTATTTGTCTCATCTTATTTTGCCAACCCAAAAATGGCAAAGAAAAATTTACTCCCTTACCTCTCCATTTCTTTCATTTTACAACTTTTGCACTCAAAAAGCACACATTAATTACAAAATTGTCACTCAAAAACATTAAAATAACATATCACATCAAAGTCAACAGTTTTTTCTTAGGATTCGTGCTGGTCAACCTAAGCAAAGTTATGAGGGACGGAGGTAGTACTATATATCATAAAAACGTTTAAAATGAAAAATCATTGAAGCCCACACACATACATTTCCATATTTCAGTTTGATAAATTTTATATGAATATTAAATTTAAGATCATTAAATAATGATTGATTTTATATATTATATATTTAAAATTGATTTAAAATAGGATAAATTACAAAAAACAACTCCAGCTATCGACTTTTTAAAAATTGCAACCTAATATGTATATATTTTTTTAAAGATTGCCACCCAATCTTTCTGTGGTTTTGCCGATTGCAAAATTTCCGGTCATTTTTCCGGCAAATGAATTAATTTTTTTCACTTTGCAACCCAAACTTTTTCTCTTAATCCAATTGCAACCCAAACTTTAATTTGTTTGTCCAATCGCAAATCATGATTTTTTTTTCGCTTCACACTGATACCTTTATGTTATATATATGAGTGTGACATTTATGTTATATAAGTGTGATCGATATTCATAAAATAAATATCGGAATATATTGGTATATATAGGAAAAATAACAATAAATATATGTACCTATATTTCCATCGATATCGATATTTTCACGATATTTCCGTGAAGTTAAATTACCTATATTTCCACCAGAATCGAAATTTTCATTCTTGGTTGCAATCTGATAAAAACACAAAGTTCAGGTTGCAATTAGATAAAAAAAAAAAAACAAAGTTTAGGTTGCAAAGTGAATAAATTAATCTATTTCGCCGGAAAATTTGCAATCGACAAAACCACAGAAAGATTTGGTGGCAATCTGGAAAAAAAAAAAAAGATTAGGTTGCAATTTGAAAAAAGTCGATAGGTGAAGTTGTTTTTTTGTAATTTACCCTTTAAAATAAGTATTTAAAAATAAGATGAGAGATAATAAATATATAATCCTTTATTTCATCTTATTTATCTATTAATTTTTTTATTTGAAATTTCTATACAATAAATACTAAATTGAGTATCATAACTGCTTTCTTAAATTAAATATTTATTTATTTGTATTGAATTTCTTCAAATACAATTGATAGGTTTATTTATTTTTATTTGTATAGAGTTTCTTAAAATACAATAAATAAGTTTATTTGTATTTATTTATTTGTATTGAGTTTCTTACAATAAATACAATATGAAAGCAATTAATAGGTTTCTTAAAATAGTAATTATTTAATAGGTAGATAATTTATTACAGTTATTTTTGGCAGAATATCCTGCTTTTATATATATATAGATTCATTAGCTTTTTAAGGGATTTATGAAGTCTTTCATTTATTGAATTTTAATAGTTTTTTTTTTTTGGTATTTTATTGAGTATTTAAATATCTAATAAATACTGTTTAGAGCTACAAAATACCAATAAATACTCTTGATTTTGACTCTTCTAGAGAATCAATTTTGACTACTCCAAATTATATATATTATACAGTGATGACGCGTATTCGTTAGTTTAATTATCTTATTGTGACCCAAAAATCAAGAATTTGTTTTCAAATAGAATAAATAAACAACTTAATTTATTGTTTCTCAGAAAGTTAAATAACCGCCATTCCCAATCAAAACATACCTATTATTAAATTGGACTAGATTTAAAATTCTACATAAACCCAGAGCAATTATTTTTGTTGTGTTTTAATCTTATTTTTTTGCTATGTAGATTATGTGCAAAATTAAATAGTATTTAACTTAATATAAATAACTATTTAAATGCAATTAAAATCAAAACATAGTGGGAGGGAAAAAGAAAAGCAAGAGACATTTGCAGCCCTTTTAATCTGGCCGGCATATATATGAATGGAAGATTCAAAGAGTATGGTCTTCTCTTATTTAGTCAAAAGAGGAAAGTAAAAGATATTACTAATTTTCATGTCAGATTATTTCACCAAAACTTGTGTGAGACGATCTTACCGATTATTTGCGTAAGACAGATCCTTTTTACTCATTTACCAAATTCATATCCATAAATTTATGTAGTATATGAATTGTAAGGAGCGGGTCATGGGTTAATCCGTCTCACATGAAATGATCCGTGACACGGTTTCACATGAGACTTACTCAGATTATTTATCTATTAATGTCGATTATTTTTAATTTATGCAAATAACTAAACAATTAGAAGTTTATACACCGTCTTAAAAATTATATTGAAAAAAAAATGTAGACAGATTTTTCAATGCCTAACAAGCAGTGTTTAATTTTGTTTTGGTTTATGTTTTAGTTCTCAAAAAATGCAATTTATTTTGTAAATATTATATATATATGTATATATATATGCACCAGAAATTAAGTATCGAAAGAATTGACACCACCAACATCTAAAAGTTTTATTGTTAATTGAACAAACAATATTACACAAAAACTATGATATTAAAATAAATATTACAAACATTAAGCAGAAACTTATTAAAACATAAATTACATTTTTATTCATTGAATATTTTGCAATCTCAATATCTGAACTATGGCTCTTCAAAATAAAGATCATGACAGTATCTATCAAGACATGTGTAGGATTTGACTTAGATATGGAATTTGGAGTTGAGGACATTATCACTTTTGATTAATAAAACAATAATACATCTCAATTCTCATTTAAATTGTAGGCATGGACTTTACAACCATACACAAATGCACCTATGTAGTACTATGCAATATTTCACACTAATTAATCTTATTTCCAATGCAACCACTTGATAATAGTTACATCCCCAAATTGATTATTAAGATAAATAATTGGGTTAACAATTTTGAGATGACAAAGTTTAGATGGAATTGATTGATTCTTCTCTTAATCATGTGTATTCCAAATAAAGAAAATAAAGGAAATTGGAGAGGTGTTGAGTTTTATATAGAAGAAAAAAAAAGTATATGTGGTAAAATTAGTGCAGACTGAATCACTTGTTAAATTCGGTGTTATATTTCATAATACTTAATATATATTATATTATTATGTGACCATATGTTTTATCGAATACGTATAGCATGTGATAACTGTTTCAGAATAGAAAACATAATGTAAAATGTAGAATCACTTGTTACATTCGATGTTATATTTCATAATACTTAATATATATTATATTATTATGTGACTATATGTTTTATCGAATACGTGTAGCATGTGATAACTGTTTTAGAATAGAAAACATAATGCAAAATGTAATATAACATCTGAGGTGAGACGGGTGAGAAATGGAATAAAGTTATATATGTAGAAAATAGTAAAATAAAGTGGCATAAAGTACTCATTTCCCAAAAACATTCCAAAATAAAATAAAAAGAAGAAAACAAATGGTCTGAAAACTCCAAAACCTCCCTCCACTCTGTCTATATCAGATCAGAAAAGCGAAGACGAAGGCCCTTCAACTATTCAGAATCCCTAAAAAACCCCCATTTTTAAATCCCTGCATTTTCAAATTCAGCCCTCTTTCTAAATTATTGCAGAGGAAAAGCTCGCAATTAATTGCTCCAATACTTTTCACTCTCACTGTGTGTGCCTCTCTGTGTTTATGAGATGAATAGTGTTGTATGCAAGTTTAAATTCTTCGATTCGTTTCCGGCCTAGCAGACAGAGAGACGGCGTCGTTTTTCCTTTTCTCTGGGTTTTCTCGTGGTGGGTCTTTTTGCTGAATGGCGAAGCGCGTGTACGAAGCATGGAAGGGTAACAATGTGAGATTTGGTTTTTCTGCTGCTTTTTATTGACTTCTATTTTTCTGGGTTCTGTTTATTTTTTTCTGGGTTTTTACTATGTTGTGTTTTGGCTTGATGAGCTGATGGCGCGTAGGATTTTAGGGTTATTTGTTTTGTTCACTGGAAGTAAAGACAAGGGATTTTGGTCTTATTCAGTTCATTTTCACTTTCTTGTTATGTTTTTGAAATAAAGTTGAGTGAGTATTGCCAATTTAAATTTAAATTTGTTTTCTGTGAAATTGGCCTTTCATCTGTTATATAAACATTCGATTTCTGCTGTTCTTTTTAGTATATGCTTATGCGTAGAGCAGAAGAAGATTTATTTGAGTATCTTATGTGTTTTTTGAAGCTATGGTTATACTTTTCTGGTTAGATGTTCTTTATCTAGCAGTTGTCTTGTCCTCGATCATCACTATAGTGCAACTGATAGTACATTTTAGATTGACTCTATGAGCATATGTCAAAGAGAATGGTCGGTTATCTAGTTTCCTTTAGTGTTATTTCACTTGTTTTCAATAATTAAAATCTTGTTTTCTTGAGCACCCATGGTTTTGATGCATGATGTGATGATTTCTGTGTTAACTATGCTTGATTTTCAAATTTGATTTGGATCAACCAAAACTTGTATAACAAAAATGAGTAAATCACCAATGAGATTTAATTGGTGACGAGTTTGAATTATGTGTGGATATAGTGTGTCGTATTGTATAATATGCTTCTTTAAGGTCATGTACAAACAATGGGACAATTTGGATGTTTGTGCTTGATAATCAAACTAATCAACAGGTAATCAGTAACGTGTCTCAAAATCACTCATATTTTCATCATATGCCTAGTAGAATCGACAGCTTCAGTAGCTCAATTTTAGTACATAATATAGAATGTCATTTTAGTTGCCATATACGAGGATAATGATGTTTAATTATTAAGTATGTGTAACTGCAATTATCATGAACGTCAATATCTTAATTTTCAAGTTTTTATTAAGTCAAATCTTCCCCCCCCCCCCCCCCCCCCCAAAAAAAATCTCCATGATAATGATATCTATTTCTACAGGGTAATCTGTTTGGTATCCGGACTTATTATTTAGGGAATCAGTAGTATGATAATCATAGAAACTACTATCGTAGCTGATTGGGGGAGGATAATGATCAGGGAGTTATAGGTGCCTTTTTTTTTGTTAGGGTTATTTTTTTCCTATAAAGTTGTTGATTAGTATTCTTTTGCAGTCTTTCCTGCCTTCTGAAACTGCTTATTCAGGAAAACATGTAATCTAATGTGAATTGATGTGTGTTTGAAGTTCATGAAGGGATGAGCGGCTCTTATATTTATTATGAAGTGGTAAGCTTGGGAAGATTCATGAATGATGAATTAAGCACATGCCCTCATGGATAAATATAATAGAAATGAAATAGTCTTACTTTTATAACTCATTTTAGCTGATGTATTTCAACTTAAGGAAAGATAATGCAATGACGTTGATGAGGGAAGGAAATGGCTATTTAACTCTTAGAAGATAGTATAAAGTAGTTGAGCTTAAACCAAATTGATAAATGTTACATTTAGATGGCTAGCATCAACATTGCTACTATATTTCTTGATGATTAATCATTTTTCTTCCTTGCCTGCATCTCTCTTCGCTTATGTGTGCATGTGGGTTGTGGGGCGTGTATGACCCATGCTCATGCATGCATGTACGTGTAATATTTGGCATGCAAAAATTTACTGCGTTGTATTTCAAAAAAGGATGGGCCGATGGGGTGATCGCAGTTCTGATCATTTGTCCTCCAAGCAGTTTATACAAATTATAAAGTATCATTTTGTACTTAGTTGTAGAACTAATGTTAAAGAACCTGTATTTGTTAATATTTCTGTGTTTCCAAGTGATGAAAGGGATGTTAATGAGAGAAGAGTATCCATTATAAACAGAGAATGGCAACAATGTAAGGGAACTCCGTGAATTACTTAATATGAATTACTCTTTTGTGGTTTTGCCCATTGTTCAGACCCTGTTGTTTCATCTTTCTCAATGACTGATAAAAGACTGAATTGGAATGCTTTATCTATTTGATTATGTTCTATTCCAGGAAAAATGTTTCTCTGCTATATTTTCCTCAACATAACATATTAACATGTATCTTCTGCAGATCTTTTTTCTGGGTGGGAGGATGATTTTTGGCCCTGATGCAAGGTCACTGCTTGTCACCTTATTGCTGATCATCGTTCCAGTTGTTGTCTTTTGTGTTTTTGTTGCAAGGCATCTTCGCCATGAGTTTTCATCCTATAACGCAGGATATGCAATCTTGATAGCTGCTATTGTCTTCACCATTCATGTTAGTTCCTAAATTTCTTTTTTCTTTTGCTTAATGCTATAAAGTGTTTGCCGATGGGTACATTTTCCAGAATTTTGTCTATGACTTGTCACATTGGGTTTTGTACAGGAATAAGGATCCGTCGTCTATACTCATCTTCATCTAACTCTTTAATTTGTTTGGAGCAGCTCATTAGTCATATGTATGTGGGACAGTGGGAGTGTCTGTGAATTTTCTCTTATGTATACCCTGAGTGCACTTCTAGACTAGATTATATTCAGAAGGTAAAGGAAATAGTTTTAACATATGGTACCATAATAATTTATGACATAGAAGGCATTTGGAAGAGGGTTTCTTTTTTATGTGCTGTATTTGATTGAGTGACTCATAGTGATCAATTATCGAAGAATGATTTTAGTGCCAAATACATAAAAAGAAGTCTGTAACACTGCAATGATGGTTCAAGTATGAGTCCCTGGGTAGTGCTATATGGAAGAAGTTTCTTATGTGCAGTACAGAATGTGTAAAAAGTTGAGTTCTAGTCCTTGAGTAAGAACATATCTAAAAAAAGCGTGACAACTGACAACTATTAGAGCTAGAATTATGCATATTTGGCTATCAATAGCTATACTGCATAAAGTGCTTGCTTCTTTCTGTCAAAATTTTCAAGTACCTATATGGATATTCCAATAAAGATCAAGAAAGACTGGTGTGATATAGAAAGAAGATGAACTACAATATCTCAGCTTTAAGGTTAGGGTTTATTTTGAGTAATTCACATATTGCATATCATCTTACCCCTGTAGATGAACTTACCTCAGACTAAAGAATATTTTACATAGCTCAAGTTTCGTACAGTTTCTGGAAGCTTGATTGTGTCATTTTCTTCTGCATTTTAACCACTTTTAAAATGATACGTTTTGGTGATTCGTTTAATAGTTAATATTACCTTAGTGTTGGTGTTGAATGTTCTGGATGACCTCATACACACTGTGAACTGGTCTTTATAGTGCAATATAACCATATAGGTTGTACCGTTGTAGTATCTTTGAGTCTATAAGTTGTTCTAGTCGTTTAAATCCTCTAAATCAGATTCTTCAGAGTTACTCCCTTTGTAACTTCTAATTTATATCTAAATCATAAGGACCATTTGAATTTTCGTCAGAGCTTGAGTTTATGGCATAAATAGTTAAATGCCCGTACTGGGGAATTGGCCTTTTTTGTCTTCCCTCTTAGCTCTATTTGTATGATTTTCATACTAACTTTGGTTTGGTTGGTGCATCTTTCATCTCCTTAAAGTATGATTCCTCCATAGCAAATGATGTGTAATTTTGAAAATATTCACATGGCTTATAGTTATCCTTTATTAACTTTGATAGGTGTTGGGGCTGTTGCTTCTTACTTCATCTCGGGATCCTGGAATTGTGCCACGTAATTCACATCCTCCAGAAGAAGATTTGCGTTATGATACTTCAGCATCAGTGGAGGTTGGCGGACGGCAGACACCAAGCCTCCAATTCCCTCGAACTAAAGAAGTAATGGTCAATGGGCTCCCTGTTAGAGTTAAATATTGTGATACTTGTATGCTATATCGTCCTCCTCGTTGCTCACATTGCTCCATTTGCAACAATTGTGTGGAGCGCTTTGATCACCACTGCCCTTGGGTAGGGCAGTGCATAGGATTGGTATGATATCATAAAAATTGCTCACTTCAATTTCTTTCCTTCCTCTGGAATTTCTTTCTTTACTTTTTTTCCCCAGATGTACTATATTTCCATTTTAACCATTGAAGTACTGCTTTATGAGCCTAACTTGCCCTTTGCTTGTCCATTTCTTCCATTGAATGTACAGCGAAACTACCGTTATTTTTTTTGTTTCGTTTCCTCGGCGACACTTCTTTGCATCTACGTGTTTGCAATATCAGCTTTCTACATCAAGGTTCTGATGGATGATCATCATGGCACTGTTTGGAAGGCAATGAAAGAATCTCCTGCATCTGTGATCCTGATGGCCTACTGTTTTATATCCTTGTGGTTTGTTGGAGGACTCACTGGGTTTCATCTTTATCTAATAAGCACAAACCAGGTCTGCCTCTGATTTTGTGTGGTTGTTTATCTAATATCGCTTTGAGGTTCTGTTCCTTTTGTGTATGTTTTGATGTATTGAAACTATGTCCTTGGTCAATGTAATTTGTTTGGCCCCGATCGGATTTTTGAAAGTGATTGGCTATATTATGGAAATAAAAGAACTAAAGAGAGCATATGCAAGCAAGGTAGGTTATTAGCTATTATCTCCCAGTAGCTAGAATAAGGCGTTAAAGAGAAAATGTTTTCACCGTTATATTTGGTAATAAACAAAGCTGCAAGAGAAATGGTACCTGTGTCATGGTGCTCAATAAAGATGAACTATGGTTGTAATGGTGGATCATTATGAGTGTTGAGAATCATTTTGGTCGTATTTGTTAGTTTTGCATGCTCTGATTTCACCTATCCTACATAGGTTAATACGAGTTTCTGTATCTGTTGCAGACAACCTATGAGAATTTCCGGTATCGAGCTGACAACAGGATCAACGTTTATGATCGTGGTTGTTTGAGTAATTTTTACGAAGTATTTTGTACAAAAGTGAAGCCTTCAAGAAACAAGTTCCGAGCATTTGTACAGGAGGAACCCCAGAGGCCACCACCTATGCCCACCTCAAGGGATGCTGAAGCAAATGACACGGGGGATGATCGACGCATGAAGGTTGAAGATGATTTAGACATTGGTGGGGATCTTCTGAAGATCTCACAGCGCCATAATATTGAAGATATTGAAGCTGATATTCGTAGTAGAGGAAGTGATGTCCCCCATCACAACTCATCTGAAGCAGATTCTGCTCTGGGGTCTGATAGACGGGCTCCAGCTGTACAATCAGAAACGAGGAACCTGAGCTGGGGGAGAAGTGGGAACTGGGAAATCGGGAACGAGGGAAGCTTTGCCACTCCAAGAGAAGCTTTTCAATGAGCATGATGATTTTTGAAGAAGACCAACTATCTTCAATTCAATTTAGGTGAAGTGGGTCGATTTTACAACCTATTTAGGATAAAATTTGTGCTACCATTCTTCTTTGCTCGTCCTCTGGTCGATCTAAACGTTTCCTTCTGTATTATTTTATGAAAGCAGTGAAGGTTTATGTAATAGTGCTGAGGAAAAATGTCCTTGTTCTTGCTTTGTATTTTGCCTCGAACTTAACCTGATCCTTATTTTGATTATCTGTAGTCATGTGGGTTTTATGAATTGGTATTCTTTGTGTAATTAACTTTTTAATAGATTTGGAAAAGTATTTATTTTTTATTTCATCATCCTTAAAACTATATTTATTCAGTAAGAAAATCATTACTTTCTCCAACTCGTGCTTTTCCCAATTCACTCTCGTTAATGAGGTTTGCCTTTGAGATTCCTATTGTAGCTTCCATTGGAATTTGCCACTACTCTATTTAGAGTTTCCAACTTATTAGAATGAATACATTAGAAACATGATTTTGGAGTTTTGTTGTCTTATCAAAATATATGGACTATCTAAAAGAAGTTTATAAAGGTTACTTTTACCCAAGACATTGCGGATAATCTTGTCACCAGTAAGACATACGATTAGAGAAAAGACATTGTTTTAATGTTTGGTGTAATTGTGCTTGAACAAAGTTGTCTCTTCCATTACATACAATGTTTGAATTACCTTAACCATAAACAGAAATCTGCAACGTCGCAGCACACAAATTCACTCCCTTTTATAGCAAAGATCAGGAAAAAAAAAAAAAAAATCACACCAAGAAATGAAACAAAGTTACAAAAAGATGATCTCAACTTTCAATGGCCTGTATACATTTGAAGGTTTTAAGGTACAGTTTTGGCGTTGTGCAATAGCACTATTCCTTGGAAACTGAAGAACTCTAATCAGACAAGTTGATACTCAAGAATAATGTATGTTCAGTCCCAGATCTCCCTTAAATTCATAATACAGCAAGTGTTAAAGCAAGTTGGGCAAGCATGGGCTATACGAAAACCATTCCCGTACAGTAACTGATCGCCTCTTAAATGGTCATTTACAACCATTCCAGCCTGCCCTGGTACTCCACAAGATGTTGAATTTTACCATTAGGTAAGAGTGCCAGATTCCTTACTTTAGCAGGTTTTGTGCTGTACTTCACTTCAAATTTTGGCACTTGTCTATTCTGATCTTCCATGCTCATTGAGGTATCTGGTGAGACCTCATCAAGGAATTCATCAGCAACATCTCCGTCTTCATCTATTCTAAGGCGCCTTGCATACCATCTCAAGCCCTGAGCAATCAACAGAACAATTAAGGAAAGATACGTAAAGGGTAGCTAGAAGTAAGCATTATAATACAAACACAGGTGAAGATATAATAGATACCAGAGTGGTTGCTCTGCAGTCCACATAAAATTAGAGCAACTACGTTCAAACTTTAGTTGTCAACACACGAGTAAAAGAAAATAGGATAACAGTGTAACACATATAGTTAAATCAGTGAAACCAGAATCAGCACCCCTGAATGTCAAGAAATAAGGCAATATTCGGGGGGGAACCAAGAATAAACAGATAATAAAATGAAATTTGATGTGTTTATATGATAACTGTGCAAAAAGAGATGAGCTGGCGTGAGTTACTTCGCTTGGAGCTCGGTTTCATCAATATATTTCATGATCTAGTGAGCACTTGCAAACTTTTGGTTATTTAAAAGAATTTAAAACATTAAATTAATATATAAAAATGAAGTCAAAATATTCAAATGATATTCCAATCAATATTTCATTTTTCAAATTTATACAGTACCAATAGTAATTATACACCAAACCAAGTAAATATTATTCACTGAAGGTATAAATTGTCCATAAAGTTAAGTGGATTAATGCATGAGTTAAGCCCATATGTAAATATGTAAACTAAAGACTCGCATTTAACTCTGCCTCTTTAAACATCCTGAATTCTAATATACTTCCTCGTTGCAGTATACCTGCTTGAATGTTTGCATTCGCCATTCAGTCACAAGGAACTCTGTCTATCATTTTCAGACCATGCATCTTTCATATGCACCCCATTTGCATATTATCACTGACATATCGTTCTAGTGATCTCCCCCCCCCCCCCCCCCCTCCCAAAATAAATAGAAGAGAATAAAAGAGGTATTCAAATGAAAAAGTTTCCTTTCATGTACTGTTATATAGGGAAGAAAGGAAAAAAGAAAAAAAAGATAAAAGTACTCCAAGAAAACACATGTCTGGGACCTCTATTCATCATTTTCCACAGTAGGGTACATTGCCTCCCAATTCAGGACCTAGTAATCTTATTTATGAAATAACTAAATAAATAGAGATTACCCAAAAGTGGAAGAAAGTAAAGTTACTTCATCAACAAATCCATCTTTACCTCACTGGTTGAACAATTTTTTTTATCCAAGCTTGATAATACTTAGATGGAGTCAAATCCATTTCAAAAGTAGGTAGAAATAGATGACTGATCAATCCCTTAACTAAGCGAAGGCAATGTCTAGGAAATTAACATCCACAAATATCTGAAAAGCAAAAGTGCTATATTTTTAAAATGTACGCAAACAAACACATCTTTACATACATAGATGCATGACTTGAGAAGGCAAAGCGTAGGCACAGACCTTTTCAAATAAGGCACAAAATATATATTTAGTTCAAAAAATAAATATTATATAGTTAATCAGGTGCATGACATAAGAAATGCATAAAATTATATTCTAGAATTTAGTATCCTTAAATCTAAGATAAACTGCACACATAAATGACAAACATAAATTTGCTTAGCATGTTCCTATATCCACGAAAAGAGAACTAAAAATTAACATATTTAGACTTACCTGTCCTCATAAAAAAGATAAAAATGTCATAAGGCAAGTTACATCATTCATCAACATTAAACTCAATGTAGCAGTGGTCAGTAACCCAGTCACATCTTCTTTAAGAACTTCCTCAATTTCCTCATGGTCATCTGATGATTTGCTTCTCTTGAATCTCTTCATGTTCTTTATCTTTTTTAAAACTTGTATAAACTCTCGTTTTATGTTTCAGTTTAAATAATAAGGCTAATATTTTAGTAGGCCACATTTATATGTATAAGCCCAATTTATAATGTCAGTAAAAGAAAATCAACTGATAATTTTCACCAAGGCACACCTGTTTTGCGCCTTGCGCCACTTCTAAGGAGCGCACCTCAGAACTTATAAGTGTTAATTATGAAGTAGCATGGTTCCGAGGCTTGAGCCTCACGTACCTTGCAACTTAGGGGCACCCTCAACATCTATAAAAGGATCACATCATGTTCATTTTGTGTTTATAGAGGAAAAAACATGAAACTCCACAGTTTCCCCATGAAAGAAAAGGCAAGAAGTCTAGGGAGGAGTGACAAACTTCCTCATAATACAATGGCATTTCGTGACAGTCGACGCTTTCTTTCCTATCTTGTAAATACAGTTACGTCTTGTGTTGGAAATAGATTCTTTATATTCTTAAATTAAGGTAACTCATGCTGGAGTCTATCCGAGGAAGAACCAGACATTCTCAAAAAAACTAATTCCCTCGATAAGATATTCCTTTCATTATTCCTCTGCAATAGAACAGACCCAGACATTCAAGTTGCCAATTTGGCAAGATTGACCCAGCTCCAAGGCACCTACCTAGCATCATGGCATGAAAGACTTTGCCACCTTTCTCCTATCTTTTGATAAGGAAAACGGCACATACCAGGGAAGCAGTGCGAGTTAGGCTAATCCAATCCCTGAGATTGGACAGACGGAGGAATGACAACAATATGGCCTAAGCAGCATCGGATACTAGATATAGGTACTAGAGATAGGCCCAGGAGGGTGGGAGTCACCTTAGGCCCTAAAACAAAATATCAGATGACCATGTTTGTCAACCTATTCCTATCCGCGCTGCTTCTGGCTCTTCATCCAGCAGCAAGGTGCCCTTCTCCCTTGAGGAAGGTCTTACTCCAACCATGTGCACCTTAACAGATACACTTATCCAAAATGATTTTAAGTCTATAGTTTATTATTGCAATTGGAGCCTTTTCTTTCTACAAGAAATTTGCATTCTTCTACAGAGAGACTCTCTCGGTAGTAGCCTTGCATGATACCATTTTAAATTACTAAAGCATAAAGAGACATATCTTAATGTTGCAGAACAACTCAAAGATTATTGTGACTTGAACATAACTCCCAAACACTGTACAAATTAAGAGAATGGCACTTAAGCTCAAGCAATGCCTTAAACTTAATCACCACTTAAAAAAACCTTGCTGGGATAACACATAACAAAGAAAATGATACCTTCAAAAATAAACATGCACTAGAAAGTGAGAATTCCATGAAATATTTTGTTTCACATTTCTTAAATGTTGCATTTTGCATTTTCAAAGCTGCAGCAGTTAATAATGACTCTGCGGCACCCATAAGCAAAGTTTGGTAAAGTCCACATACACTAAATCATAGCTCTCATCCACCTAATTTATATTCTTGAGGCACATTCTTTTTAAGAAATCATCTTACAATCAAACTCGTATCAAGAGATGGATACATGTGTTCATACTCATCAGATCTGGAAAAAAAACTAAATTTATGCAAGGAATTAAAATGTTTGACATTATTAACTCAAATCAACTAAGCCCAGAGAGAGAGAGGAAGGGAGGGAGGGAGGGAGGGAGAGGAACCAAAAACAAGCATATCACATGAATCTCAGAAAGCATACCTGAAGTCCGCCATCTCCGGCGGGGCAGAATACAAGAAGAGGAGGAGGTGGGGCCCGATCGACGGGGACCTGAACGGGAACAGCGAATCCTCTGCGGGGGAGATGATGAGCTGAAGCAGTGGCCGCGGCTGCCGCCCCAGGTGGGACGGAGGGTGGCGGAAAGGCGGTGTCATCATCGCGGTGCTGCTGGTCTTCGTCCCTCGCAAACCCTAGCAACCCCGCGAGTCTCTTAAATAACCCCATAATCAACACTCCAATACATATAGACACCCCCAAACAAATTTGCAATAGAACTAAATTAGGGTTCAAAATTGGAATTGATGGACTGAAATTGGGGAAATGCGCGATGAAGGAGAGTGCAAATTCGTGCAAAGAATTAGGTATTTTAATATAATTGAAGCAGAATTTGTTGAGGGACACAAAATCCCTCTTTTCTTCAATACCTCCTTCAGCCATCTCCTTTGAATAAATACTCAATATATATATTTTTTCATTTCCTCTATAAAAATAAATGAATATATATATATATATATATATATTATATTTAGAAACACACATAAACTTACTACTTTGAGTCAGTATCCATACACCCAGATCGACCACCCGCACACCCAAAAAGTGCGGTTCCACATGCTCCTGACACGGTCCCTCATGTTTGGGTGGGTACGCTCAATCCCACCCTCCGACCCAGGTGTATGGATTTGTTCACAGGAGAGTTACTCTAAAAAAATTAATTAAGACTCCTCAATATCTTTAGAGAAACTTTCCTCTAAATCAGTTCCATGCATCCGGACGGACCATCCGAACCGTTTCATGAATATAACAAACTCAAACTCAAATATGAGCCTCTCATATTATGGACACGTATAGAAATTTCAAGTGCGTTCAAGTCGTGACTCGTAACACTTAAACATTAAATATTCAACAAATTATAAAAATTTATTTAATTTTACATATAAGATCATATTGCATGGTACATTTAAATTTTACATATAAGATCATATTGCATGGTACATTTAATGTAATAAACAAAATAATTATAAGTATATTTAAAGAGGTATTTATTTGGTACATTTTTAATATATATTTTTATTATTATTATATAATCTTCTATTACCAATATATTTTATTCCAATTATTCTATATATATTATAAATATAATATAGTTAACGAGTAAATGTTGAATAATTAAATTTTTTGGTCAATTTACCATTTTAACAAATTCTTTTACTATTTTCAAAAATAAACGTTATATAAGTGTAATTTCGATTACTAGTCAATAGTTGACTTTTTTCTTTGTTGCAAACATGGATATTTAAAAAATAAAATCACCACATTTACAATTTTTGTATAAAAGTAACATATATTTTAATTTAACGAAATATTTGAATAGTTGAAAAAAAAAAAAAAACATGATTTATATACAAATGTGAATTTTGATCATTTTTCCTAACTGACAGTCTGACATGTCCAATTACTCAGACTATAAATGCGATATTAAAAAAAATGAGTAGAGCTATTGTTCTCCAGGGAATTAGGCCAACTCAAACCTTTATCAAATAATTAAAAATGAATTAAAAGGCATATCTTACAATCATATTATATTTTGTATATAAATTAAATATAATAATACAAACATTTTAATCTTGACTAAAATTTCATAGTTTGCAAATTGGTAATAATTATCATAAAAATTTCATAGGTTACAAATTGTTAGTCATAACCATGCATTAAAAGAATTAATTGAATTAAATTATAAATTAAAGATAAATATAAATTAATAAAATTGAGTGAAAATTTGGAATAATCATAAATTGACATGTGTCCTCTAATGGTTATTCTTTTAGTATATATGAAAGACTCAACTGCATAATTTATTTATTTTCAACATGCATCATAGTCTTATCAAAAAAGTCTAACGTTACATTTAAATTATGAGCAAGTCTTATGTGAGACCGTCTCACTGGTCATTTTGTGTAAGACGGATCACCCATAACCATATTTCATACATCACATACAAATTTGTGGAAATGGGTTGGGTTAATGGGTAAAAATGATCCGTCTCACGGAAATTATTCGTGAGACCGTCTTACACAAGTTTTTGTATTAAATTATATACCCATGTGATGCTCGGACCTATTATTATTGACGAGAAGCCATAAATTAAATCAATCCATATGACGAAAACTACAACCCTTTTTAAACTCTTCCATGATCAAGAAATTTATAACTTATCACAACATTAAAACGCTATTGTATGTTTTACGTCCACTTATTTTTAGGGTTTCAATTTTAGTCAAATTAATTTCAAAATCGACCAATTTTTGTATTTGGCCGTCGGAAATCGAAATTTCAGTCAGTTTACAAGCGATTGAATGTCAATCGCCCCAAAAAAAATTTCAGGTTGTGTTTAGTTGATGTGTCATTTTGGAGTACATGTGGCAACACCATTTAATTTCCATATAGATCTAATAATAATTAATAAATGAAAAACATTTTTTAAAAATTAAAAAATGAAAAGGGGGATCGATCGCGCACGTCCACCGCCGGAGAAGAGAGAGGTCTGCAACCATCGCCGAAGAAGAAGAGGTCTACAACCGCCGCCGTCCCTCGCCGCCGCCTCGGTCGCTGCCACCAGTCTTCTTCCCCACCGTCGCCAGTCTTCCCCAACCGCTGCCAGTCTTCTTCCCCCACCACCAGAGAAAAGAGTGAAGAGTGAGTCTTCTTCCCCCACCGTCGCGCTCGCTCAAGCTCGCTCGTCGCCAATCGTGCCTGCCGCATCGCTCTCGCCTGCCACTTTGTGTGTATTGGTCTGTGTGTGGAGTCGCAGCCGCCTCGTTCGCCGGAAGTGGTGGTGGTTGGTGGAGGAGGTGCTGGGTGGAGTCGTCGGCATAGTCGCTGGCGAAGACTATGGAAGAAGATGAGACATGGAGACGGCAGATCCGTTTTCAATTTTTTTTTTCATTTTCTTTCATTTTTAATTATATTTATTATTGTTGAAATTAAATATCAATTTAAGAAATGTCATGTGTGCCCCGATAAGCCAAATCAGCCACTCCGATAAGGCACATCAGCACAATTCGCCTGAAAATTCAAAATTGGGGGCGATTGCATAATCGCCCCCAAAGGACAAAAATTGGTCGATTTTGAAATTAATTTGACTAAAATTGAAACCTTAAAAATAAGTGTGTGTAAAACGGACAATAGCGTTTTAAATGGACGTATAATAAATTTTTCCCTATAACAATAATATACTGACTCGACATATATACGTACCATAAAAAAAAAATGTCACCAAAAATGTATCACTTAATCTAATTTATCGATAAATATACAAATACAATATCATTGACAACGCTAGAAAGGTACATTTTCTGGGAACAATCTCGAAATTGAACACATGATTTTGTTGATCATGATCAAGAGCTTGTAGATTGGGCATAAAGAGCATCAAGAACATCAATGGCAGAATATCCAAATACTTTCAAGATCCTATTTCCATTGGAAATAACCTCGTCTTTGATCTTGATTGAGTCGAGGGCCGTTTGGCACGGATTGATGGCATCCGCACTAGCCATTGAAAGATCGTAGCTTGCAATCTGGTACTCTTTAATGTCTTTAACTTCACCTAGAGCACTGTCCAATGATTCCACGGCCCAAACATAGGACGAGTTGCAGACTTGGAGGGCGTTCTTGTAGTCGCCCTCCAAGTCCGTCTCCTTATGCTTCGTCTCTATGTGTGAGAGCGTGTTTTTAGCGTTTGAAAGCGCTGATTCCATGAGCGCGATTGATAGGTCGTATAGATTGGCAGCCGATGCTATTTTTTGTTCGGATTGGAGGGTTTTGATGCATGAATCGACATCATTGCGCGTTTTGCAAGCATCCTTGATCAAGGAATCAGATGAAGGATTTGCAATGACATTATTGGGTATGGTCAACAATATTGTAAGGAGAGGAACGACAATATTTGAAGAAGACATGATTATTAATTAATGCAGCTTTGTGGATTCATGTATTTAATCTTATTAATGTTCATTTTCATTTAAATTCATATATATACATCTTTAAATAGAGATGATACTAGAAATAGGATTAATGCTCTTTATATATATGAGGTGGAGGGGTCATTGACTCAGCTAAATCAAAAATGGATGAGAAATGCCAACTAGAAAATAGGATCACTCCTTTATATGAGGCCAATGAGTCATTTACTCAAGCCATATATATATATATATATATATATATATATATATATTTCATGTTTAATCAAGAATGACCGGTATTATTTTAATTATAAATCGATGGATAAACTAATATATGGTGACTTGTTTTGATCTGTGTTAACTGAACTTTCGCATGTAATGGGATTTGTAAGAAGGTTTTGATCATTTAAGATTTACTAAATTTCTTGATACCCTAACTTAACGAAACACCACCTAGATTTGAAGAAGTTGCAACCTATTTAATTCGTGCTACAAAATTCTTTTTCCGTTTCAATTATAAGAACATTTATAAGGTATTTGCAGCCTAGGTTTTGACAGAGTGGGTTGTGTGGGTACTTGAAACTTATTGAGAGGTGGGGTGTAGAAAATATAGATCATGGATTCACTTTGAATTAATCAGATTAAGCATTTAAGTTCTACTCCATAATTTTATGCAAATTAAAATGAACATTGTTAATGTTTACTTCACAGAAAAGGGACGTGTGCTATTTAGTAAAAAACTTGATTAATTTTCAAAAGTCATTGTGTGGAAACGATTCAAAAGTCACATGAGAAGTTGTTACGTCTTTTAAACATAATTGTTTTAGTGAGCAAACATCGTTTTATTTTAATTTGAACCGAAAACTAGAATCAAGTCATGACAATCTAATTTATTAGCTTCTCCCTCACTCTATTCTGGTTTTGAAAACTATATATATACACATTATGAAATCAATTTGATGATTTTTTTTTTGAAACTATCCTAAGTAAATACTCAAATCACTCACCTAACTAATTTTTTGTATGATTATAAGTTCATTTTTTATTACATGTATAACAACAACAATTCTAATGTCATTTTGACTATTATGTGTGCCATGGGATGGCCAATCTTATTTGTTGTGGGTGTTAGGGAATCATTTTGCCGACGTCTGTAACTTTGCCTTACTTTTCTATTTTGTTTACGATGTAGAACAAAAACATCTACCCTGTTTTACAATTACCAACATGAAAATTAAATCTTAACTATATAGTTCTAATCTATAAAATTTCAAAACAAACACAAGATTATCAAAAATTACATAAATTTTCTAAAATTCACTTAAAATAATCCCCACTTAGCAAATTCCACATATGCCCAATGCAAAACACACCCTAAAACTTTATTATCCAATTTTTGAAAATATAGGCGATATAGGCATTTACTTTTATTCAAGTAAAATAATAAGTAACCCCACATTCCTAGTGTCAACCACAATTTTTTTTAAACACAAAAGTTTTTGTTTAATTCTCTATAAATGAAAGCTTTCTCTTTTAGCTAAAAACCAATTTGAACATAGATAACTAGGCAACTTGTAGCATATGATCTTTTCCGGTGAAGTGAAGAGCAAAGAGACAATGATGGAAAGTGAAAACAACTATGTTTCTTGTCTTAATTATGTCAAACCAATTCTTAATTAATGTAAGCAGTGACGGACCTAGGATCTTGACTCAGGGGTCCAAGTCAATTAATAAAAAATATAGATACAAAAATTTTAAATCAATAACATAAATATATTGTATGATAAATATATGTCATTGCTTGAATACACCAAACATCAAATTAATTACATCTTGACAAGTCAATCTACATTTACTATGATCACTATTATGATCTCCAACATAATCTCTCAATCTTTCTTTCTTACGCCAAACATTAAATTCCTCAAACACAAAAGTAGCATACCCTCTTTCACTACGTCCCGTTGAGAAAATGTAACAATATAAACAAAATGTCGCATCTTTTGATACACTAAACTCCAACCAATCATTGAATTTATCAAACCAAGATGCAACAAATTTATGTTTTCGATTTCCATCTATCTTTTGAGGAAAATCATGCTCACGTGGTTGACATGGACCTTTGAGTAAGTAAGCTCTACGAACATGTTCAATTAAATGAGATGGATAGCTCATTATGTTAGGCCGTAGTCTCGGATCACTCGGAAGATTTTCCATATCAACTTCATTATCATTATTTTGATGTGGTGTTGGTTGAAGTTGAACAACGGGTGCATCTATTGAAGAGGATGATGTCTCTACGTTGGATCATATTTTTCCGAAGTATATTTCCATAATCTATATCTATAAAAAAAGATTGAAGTATTGGAAAATAAATTAAATGTGCAAGAACTTCCTAAATCAAAATGAAATTGATAAAATAAGTTTACCCATCTCCTACCACAATGAAAATTTTCCATAATTTCAATCATATAAGAATTTTAAACAAAATGTAAAAGAAAAAACAATCATTTTCAATTAATCAATAAATCAAACATATACAATTTAGCATCATACATAAATACTTATGATGAAGTATAATGCAAATAAGAGTAAATAATATTAAAATTTACCTTGAAATTTAATGGAGGATCAATTGAGAGAAGAAGAGATTAGAGTTTAAGTTTTGGGGAGAGAATGATGAAATGAAATGGGATTTGAGAATGAAAATCACACCGTGCTGTTGGAGAGATGTAATTTTCTTTTTTAATTAAAATATCTGAAATTATTGAAATACCCCTACTTTTTAAAAAAAATCAGGGGCCCAAGTGTCCCTCAGCCCATGTCTGTCCGTCGCTGAATATGAGAGTGATATATAATATCGTTAAATAAATCTAATTTTACAAGAATATTAAAACAAAACTTATCTTTTCAAAGTGCGTTGTGTTTGGGATAGTAAGAGTGTATAATTTATCCATCTAAAATATTAAAATTGCAGAACGATTTTTAGTATATTAATTATATCTTAAAAACATTAGAAAAAACATGTAAATAAATAAAGCATTAGAGGTCTTGTGTGAGACTTTTTTCGTGAGACGGGTCAACCCATAACCCACACTTAGAAATTCATATGAAAGTTTGTGGATATGGATTCAATTCATGGATAATAAGGATCCGTCTCACGGAAACTATCCGTGAGACCGTCTCATATGAGTTTTTGCGCTTTATTTAAAGAATAGGTCTCTTATGAATCAGGTGCATGGATCTTAGTCGGATTCGGGTCAGGGGACCGCATCTTTTTTTTTTTTTTTTCGCACATGAGTTTTGAAAAAAAATCACATACCAATAGGTTATGTTAGACATACCTTTAAGCTATGTTAAACATACTAGTTCTGTCCAAATTTCATGCATTGTCTTTTTTTGGCTAAATTTTTTAATTTTGGCACATACCACTACGTTATGTTAAACATATATTTATGTTGTGTTAGACATACTTTTATGTATACTTAGATATACATTTACGTTATGTTAGACATATCTTTGTATATGTTAGACATACATTTGTATATAGTTAAACATACATTTATATATGTTAGACATACCTTTGTATATAGTTAGACCTACCTACACATGGTTGGTCTATCTATACACAAAGGTTGGTTTAACTATATACAAAGGTTGGTCTATTGGAGCGAATTTTGGGTGAGCTTTAGCACAAGTGTTCAGGCGCGTGGAAGTGCGTTTTGGGCGCGTGAACGGGTCGACCCAAAAGTTTTTGCCTTATTTAAATATATAGATTTTACAAATTTCCTATTTCAATTATATATATATATGCATGTATTTGTTTCTTCCACGTCTTCTATATATATATATATATATATATGCATGTATTTGTTTCTTCCACGTCTTCTAAACGATAACGAACTATAGATATATAATTGTGAAAATCACATGATCAAGAACATTATTAAGGTCAAGAAATATACATTTTTGTAACATAACATATCGATTTTGTACATTTATTTCCTGTTTCAATCAATCAATGTTTCTACATATATATCGAAGAAGCAACATTGGGTTATTGGTTATTGCTTATTGTTGTGGGAATATGCAATAAATTAAATCTAACAAAGGAAATAGTTGACCTATCCTTGATAAATTGTACATTACCCTGTAATTAGAGATTGTAATCCTTGATTTACTCTTTCTTTATTTACCTTCCCTCTATACATGGGAAGTGGTTGTAACCCTTGTAATCATACGTCTATAAATATCAGATTTCTCTAATCACCACAATACGGTGATTCCCAAAATCCTTCCATGTGCTGTAAACATTCTAACATGGTATCAGCCTAAGTGATCCTAAATCCTAACTCTTTTTCCGTAACCAAACCTATTGGACGACCCATCCCTCGCCATGGCAGCACCCTCTCCGGACCCTCTTCCTGTCAATACTATGATACACATGACTCCCGTGAAACTTGACTCTTCCACCTATCTCGTTTGGCATCGTCAAATCGTACATATGGCGGAGTGCTTTGACCTCCAGGGATTTCTTGACGGATCGGCCGTTGCTCCTCCGTCTACGCTAACGTCCAATACTGGTGTTTCTTCACCGAACCCTGCCTATCTCACATGGCGGATGAAGGATCGAAATTACTCTCCGTCATCTGGACCTCTCTCTCTCCAGACGCTATTTCTGAGGTTATCAAATGTTCGTCTGCACACTCGGCTTGGTCGACCTTACAGGCCGCGTTCTCCGACTCCTCTGCCTCTCACACACACACACTAATTGCGTGAAGCGCTTCTCTCCCTTCGACATGGTGATCAATCCGTCGAGGAGTATGGTCGCAAATTCAAAGGGTTATGCGATCAATTATCTGCGATCGATCGTCCGGTCGATGACTCCGACAAAGGACACTAGGTTTCTGCGTGGATTAGGAAGTCAGTATACCTCCTTTACAGATACACGCATGGCTCTCACTCCCATGCCTTCTTTCCGTGATCTTCTGCATCAAGCGAAACAGTTCGAGTCGATGCTTCGTGCCATGGATGTCTCACCCGCGTCGTCTGCTGCTTTCTCGATCGAACGGGGTCGGTCTGGCAATGGGCAGAAGTCTGTTGGTGGTCGTTCTGGTGGTCATCGGTCAGGTGGTGGCCGTGGAAATTTTATAGCCGTGGTCAAGGAAACTCTGGTTCTGGAGGTGGTTACAGTAATCATTCGAATCAGAATACAAATTCAGGTGGTTCGGGCCGTCGTCCCTTCATACCACGGTGTCAGATATGCCGTGGTGAACACTATGCTGATAGGTGTCCCCAGTTTCTCGATGCTCGTAATGCTATCTCTGCTGTTCATTTGGCTCAAGCATTCAATGCTTCCTGCAATGTGTCGTCTCCGACTCCCGATTGGTATCTCGACTCTGGTGCCTCAGCTCATATGACGAATCAGCATTCTGCTCTCGACTCTTACAAGCCATACTCTGGTAATGGGTCAGTTATTGTTGGTAACTGCAATTCTCTATCTATTTCGCATATTGGCTTGAGTAAAATTACTGATGACGTAAAATTGTTAGACGTACTTGTTGTGCCTCATATCACGAAGAATTTATTATCCATTAGTAAATTGACCTCCGATTATCCTATTGATGTTATCTTTTCTGACAAGTTTTTTGCTATTCAGAATCGAGTAACCAAGAGAATCCTGGCTCAGGGAAGATGTGAAAAGGGGCTATATTTACTCGATTGTGGTATTCCAGCTTTGGTTGTAGCTCTTCGCAGTAAGGCTTTGAAGGCTAGTTTTTCCTTATGGCATGTCCGTCTGGGGCATGTCCCATTTGACACTATTTCACTTTTGCATAAATTAGGGCATTTATCTGTTTCGTCATTATTACCGGACCCTATTGTTTGTTCCTCTTGCCAGTTGGCTAAGAGTAAACGTTTACCTTTTGCTTTAAATGAGAAACGTGCTTCTGCTGTGCTTGATTTGATTCATTGTGACTTGTGGGGTCCTGCACCCATCTCTACTTCTGATGGTTATAAGTATTATGTGGCTTTTGTTGATGATTACTCGAGGTTTTCATAGATTTATCCGTTACGTACTAAATCGGGCTTTTTTGACATACTAGTGCATTTTCATAAATTTGTCTGCAATCAGTTCTCTCGTACAATTAAAGTTTTCCAGAGTGATGGAGGTGCTGAGTTTGTCAATACTCGAGTCCGTGAATTTATGTCTGTCAATGGCATTCATCATCGTCTGTCTTGTCCTTATACGCTACAGCAAAACGGACGTGCAGAACGTAAGCATAGGCACATTTCAGAAACATGCCTCTCCATGATGTTTCATTCTCATGCTCTTGCATCTTTCTGGTTCGATGCTTTTGCTACTGCGGTATATATTGTCAACAGGCTCCCTTCTGTTGTTCTGCAAAACAAATCACCATTTGAAGTTCTTTTTGGTTATGGCCCGAATTATGCACTTTTCCGACCTTTTGGTTGTCGTGTCTTTCCGTTTCTACGTGATTATGCAGCTGATAAGCTTTCACCTAGAAGTCATCCGTGCATCTTTCTGGGTTACAGCAGTACGTATAAGGGTTTTCGTTGTCTGGATCCGGATTCATCTCGAGTTTTTATTATGAGGCATGCTCAGTTTGACGAAACCTATTTCCCTTCTCACGGGATTCGGGGTCCCCATCGCCTGGTAATCTGGATATTATCAGTTTCTTGGATGGGGCTTCAACACAACCGGCCCAGGTCGTTTCTCCACCTTCGGTCTCACCCATTACTACTCCGAGCCCTTCGTCCCAGCCCTCATCCGTTCTTCTTGATGATGAAGAGGGTGTTATGGCTCCTGTGGTGCAGCCACATCCACCTATTGAGCCAGACATTATTCATCAACCTAATCAGCCTGCTCCTCTTCAGGATGACCCGGTTGCCCCTCCAGTCCTTCATCATATGATTACTCGGGCTCGAGCAGGTATCTTCAAACCCCGTTATCCAGTCGATTTCACCTCTACTGCTCTTCTATCGGCTCTTGTTGCTTGTTCTGAGCCTCGTGGGTTCAAGTCAGCTGCTAAGTCCCCTGCTTGGCTGTCAGCCATGCAGGAAGAAATTGATGCCCTTCGTGCAAATAACACATGGGATCTCGTGTCTCGTCCTCCTGGCACGAACATCGTGGGTTCCAAATGGGTCTTTAGAACCAAATTTCACGCAGATGGTTCTATTGAGCGTCACAAGACTAGATTGGTTGCTCAGGGATTTACTCAAGTCCCTGGTTCAGACTTTCATCATACTTTCAGTCCGGTTGTTAAGGCTGCTACAGTTCGTGTCGTTTTGGCTATTGCGGTACAACGTGGATGGCACTTACATCAGCTCGATGTCAAGAACGCTTTTCTCAATGGTGTTCTTGACAAACCAGTTTTTATGAATCAGCCCCCTGGGTTTATGGATCCTAGGTTTCTGGACCACGTCTACCGTCTCAAGAAGGCGTTATATGGTCTTCGACAGGCCCCCTTGCCTGGTTCCAGAGATTCAGTGCTTTTCTTCTTAATCTGGGTTTCTGTCAGAGTCGAGCAGACTCATCCTTGTTTCACTGCCATCAGGGGACGTCTACTATCTTCCTTCTCCTCTATGTGGATGATATTATTGTGACAGGTGATGATCCGTCATTGCTTCGGAGGTTCATATCTAGGACTCATCAGGAGTTTGTCATCAAAGATCTCGGCCGTCTCAGCTACTTTCTTGGTCTTGAAGTCTCTTACACTCCTGATGGTCTTTTCATTGGTCAGGCAAAATATGCCCGTGATATTCTCGAGCGCGCCGAGTTATTAGACTCAAAACCTATTGCTACACCTCTTTCTGCAGGGGAGGTGCTTGTTCGTGATGGTTCCCCGTTTCGTAATCCCACACTTTACAAGTCTCTTATTGGAGCTCTTCAGTACTTAACCATCACTCGGCCTGATCTCTCATACGCTGTCAACCTTGTCAGTCAGTTTCTTTAGTCTCTGACAGATGATCATTTTCAGGCTGCGAAATGTATACTCCGGTACGTGAAGGGCACAGTACACTTCGGGTTATCCTTCACTCATCGTTCGGAGTCTTCCATTGTTGGGTATTCGGATGCCGACTGGGCTCGCTGCATTGAGACACGACGCTCCACATATGGCTATTCTATTTTTCTTGGGGGAAATCTTGTCTCTTGGAGTGCCAAGAAACAGCCTACAGTTGCCCGTTCTAGTTGCGAGTCTGAATATCGTGCTATGGCCAATGCTGCAGCTGAACTTATTTGGATTTCGAATCTTCTTCATGAACTTCGGTCCTCTTCGTCTTCTCCACCACAACTTCTCAGTGACAATAAAAGTGCTATCTTTCTTAGCCAGAATCCTGTAGCTCATAAACGAGCTAAGCATATTGATTTGGATTGTCATTTCGTTCGAGAGCTTGTGTCTTCTGGGAAGCTTACTACGGGTTTTGTGCCTTCTCATCTTCAGCTTGCTGATATTTTTACAAAGAGTCTCCCTCGACCAGCTTTTGAATTTCTTCGATCCAAGCTCTGTGTGTGTCTTCATCCCACGCAACGCTTGAGGGGGGGTAACAAAGGAAATAGTTGACCTATCCTTGATAAATTGTACATTACCCTGTAATTAGAGATTGTAATCCTTGATTTACTCTTTCTTTATTTACCTTCCCTCTATACATGGGAAGTGGTTGTAACCTTTGTACTCATACGTCTATAAATATCAGATTTCTCTAATCACCACAATACGGTGATTCCCAAAATCCTTCCATGTGCTGTAAACATTCTAACAAAATCAACCAAACAAACAACAATTCAATCAAGAACACACTCACATAAAATAACAAATCAAGAATAAAGAAAACAAGAACAAACACACCAATTTGAGTGGTTCGGCTCGGGTCCACTTGAGCCTACGTCCACTATGAAATGAGGAACAACTTTATTCACTTGTTGAATAGATCCAAGAAGAATTACAAACAACTCACTCAAAGATCTCTCAACCTATACAATTGCACACACACTCAACTTTCTCTCTCTAGAACTTTATCTCTAATGATTAAAACTCTAAATCGCAGAATGAATGATAAACTACAAAACATCAGCTACTTATAGCAACAAGAATCACGAGATTTGGTTGAATATCGCGCGAGATATAATAGCTAGAAGTTGGCAACTTGAAACTGCTTCATAACAACATTTGGACTTAGCCGATTTTTCCTTCTTTATAACTGAAATAACCGCTATAAAAGCACGTTTCTGAAATGTGATTCTTTAAGTGTAATGAGACTTTAACCTTCCTTAGCCAAAAACATGAATTTTGAGCTCATTCTTTTCACTTATAAACTTGTGTTTTTCTATTTTGGATTTCTTTTCTCTTCGCATGGGGCCGTACACATATCTACAAAACATTTTGGATTCAGATTCACAATCGATCAATCCAAGTACAAAACAAAAAGGAAAGAATCTAAATTAAAAAGTGACTATATTAGATAATCATAAAGACTATATATTTATTTTCTTCATTTGTGAATCTCATGTTTTGTAAAGCTCATGTATGCGTTGACCATTGAGTGTTGTGCATGACTCATATGGGTCAGGTTGTGGGACTCATATGGGTCGGGTCGTGAACACAAACCATTCATCAACACGATGTACGCAACGAATTATGGAAAATTAAGATGTCTGAAAAATGAAGCTCATCTTATTAAGGATATATTGTAGAAATTTTAATTAAAGATAATATATTCGCTAATCTTTTAATTACATAAATTAGATTTGCAAGATGATATTTTCACCTAAATTTTTACTTTTATGAAAACATTTAATTTCCCAATTTGTTTTTTTTTTTTCCATTCATAGGCATTTAAGGTGTGTAAAATTTATCTGGTGAGAACATTAATATTCTCCTAATTTGTCCTTCCGATGAACTCAATAATTCAAATGTGAACATAGTTGATTCATCCACCCAAAATATTCTCATATTCACATTAGGAACCTGCAGAACTTGAAGCTAGGGAGAGAATCATTTTTTTCTTTCATTTTATTATTTTAAGGTTATAATATAAAGTAATTAATAAGTTGGGATGATAAAAAAAAAAAAAAAGTTGGGGAAATAAGTTTGTAGGTACCCACATGCTAATTTCTTAAAATAAAATCACAAATTTACATAATCAAAAAAAAATATATATATTTATGTGCTATTGCATCCTTTTAAAGAGACATTGCCTTCCAACAATGGGATTTTAGCTATGAAAAAAAAAAAAAAAAACCAAGATGCTAGCCACTTATGTTTCATGGTATCATAATAGTAGTATTGCTTACATTGAATGATATCAGTTTGGATCTTTTATTATGGTTGGTATTCGATTCTATATATCATCATCCTTGATATACTATTTATATTAATCAATGATAGCACTAGATGCGCATAAAATATATAATTATTATTTTAGAATATCATATATATAATTCAGGGGCTTCTCGTCTATTTCAATGACTCATTCATCATATAATTCATTATTTTTAGTTCATGTCAAATGTCAATTAAAAATTTCATATTTACATATTTACGATATAGGGATGAAATATAAAATAAAATAGAGGATCTTGCTTGATTTCGATCACACTTCTCTTTATTTTGACATTGCCATATGCACCAATCTTCTCATTTCATACTCAATTTTAATTTAGTATTATCTTATTTAGAAACAAAAAAGTTTAACATCAATAAAATAGTATTTCAATTTATGCGTATTACCTAAATAAAAGTATAGAATTGAGACCTACAAATAAATAAGTAAAGACAATAAAACAGCAAGAATGTCTACTGTGTTGGTATGAAGGCATAATATCATGAAAAATTGCCGGAAGTCCACGCGCGGCGGTGCCGGGAAATTTGAAGCGCCGCCACCTCGATTGTTTCCCTCTGGATTGAAATGTATTGTTTGGCCACTGGAAAATAGCAGGGGACTTTAAGAGGTTGAAGATGAGGATGAATATAATCCGGCTAATAATGATGGAGCATAAAGCATTTGTTCGAGCAAACCTGTATTGGATTGTTGTGGCTGAGACTCGCCGGAGCTCTGAAGCAGTTGCGGGTATTCCCAGTAAACTGTGGCGGTGTTTGGCTGCGGATCCTGTAACGCCCCAATTCCCATTCATTGAAAATCAGGTCGTCACCATTTCCTTACTTAAAGAATTCATAAAATAGTTTACAGCGGAAGACTGAAAGGAAAACACGAGACTTTTTTTTTTTAAAACATAAAACAATTATTTTCAAAACTCGTGTTTTACCCACATTTCTAGGTTAAACGTTCAAACAGTCTCTTATAAGAGATAACATAATAGAACCAACATATAATACCAAAATACGTTAAGGCCCATCATCTACCTTAATTTACATATCCAAAATATAACATTGTTTCTGAAAGTAAATACTGTTTTGGTACTTTAACATGAAGGGGTGATGGAAAGACAGATCAGCTCACTACACGTCCACGTCATCATACGCCGAACCTGAAAAATATTAAAAGTGGAATCATGAGACACCTCCGGAGAGGAATCCCAGTGGGATAACTGTATTCTCTAATATTCATTGAAACAATTAAATTATTAAGTACATACTACATGTCCGTTGGGCTCGCTCACCCTGGACCATACATAACATAAAGGAATGTAGGAGTCGCTCGCCCACTAAACCTTGCTTTCATAGACCGGGCACTCTCACCCTTATGGTCGTCGCCCGATAGTGAAGCAACTACTGGTTACCGCTACGGAACTTCAACCGTAGACCGTCGTACATAACTTACTAATTTAATCATCATCGTATAGTAGAGTGTAGAAATTATCCACTCTAACATATATTGAAATAATTAAATCATTAAGCACATACTACTTTGTCCGTTGGGCACGCTCACCCTGGACCTTTCATAGACCGGGCACGCTCACCCTTATGGTCGTCGCCCGATAGTGAAGCAACTACCGGTTATAGCTACGGAGCTTCAGCCGTAGATTTTCATACACACTTACTAATTTAATTATCAACGTATAGTAGAGATTAGAAGTTACCCACTTTAAACTGACGGCTCGAGAATTGCTTTTGGAATCACCGCTCGTCTCAACTGCACTTGACATACTTAATCATTTAGCTTCTTATGTCATATAATATCATATAACATGTAGATATTATCGAAAGACTTAAAATTAAATCTTTACTTTGTTTCATTAACTAACTATTTATCTTTTATGAATTTCTACAATTAGTATAACATAAAAGATTCCATTAATTAACATATGAAGTAAAGACTTATAAATAATCTACCCAATTTCTCTTTAATCTCTATATTACTTAAATCATTCCTTAAATTAATTTAACTAATATAACACTTTTCAAATATTATTTCTGGAATAATATCACTAATTAATAGTATATACCAACATTTTACACACAACATTTAATACCAAAAATAAACTTATGTTGTCATGCAGACTACCAATTTCTTATTTAATTTGGCAAGATAGATTATCTTTTAATACTATATAATTTAAAGAAACCACAATTGCATTGCTAGCTATAAATGATTTTGCAAAGTAAATAATTAAGATATATAATTTGCCAAATAATATAATAATTTAGAAATACACACCTCAATTAACAAAATAAATTAGCGAAACAATAACCAAGGTACATAAATTTATAAATCTTTAATTATCATGTATCAACTCAAAATTGAAATACAAGTTGTAAGCTAATCATTTAACATGATTCTTTACACATTATTCAATTATTTATATTAATCATACATCATACAAAATACACATATATTAGGCTCATATATAAAAATTTTGATGATAACATTATCATATAAGAATCATTTAAACATGATTAGCATTTAAAAGAAATCAACATACTCATAACTTAAACTTTAGATATTTAAACTAGCAAATTCTTAATCTTAAAATGATGCATAAAATATAAAGATGTAACAAATTTAATACTTCATATATAATTCCTAAAATCACAATATTATTCATATGATCATATATATTTATTTATATTAACATACTGAAAATAGATTTTAATTGCTTGTACAAAGAATTAACAATCATTGAACATGATTCACATAATAACAACAAATATACCTATAATTTAAACTCAAGGTATTTAACTAGAAATTCTAAATCTTAAAACGACACGTAAAATATAAAGGTTTGAGGTCATAAAATAATATCCGGTATAGTATTGGGTTCAACTTATAATTATAATAAAGTTTAGGGGTGATTCTACAGTTTCTATAAAATCTGGGATCATATTAAAAATCTTGTAAGGTTTTGGGGTTAAACTGTAACTTAAACTAATTTAAGGGGTTGAACTCAAATTAATAAAATTTGTAGGGACTAAAAAGAAATTAAGCAAAAGATCAAGACTTGTATCATAAATAAACAAAAGTAGCAAATTGCAATCAAGCCCTTGGACTAAATCTAATTTTAAAACCCCAGCCCCTTCTCCTTCTCCCTCCATACCCGTCGACATCACCTCCCTGCCTGCACGGCCGCCGGCGCTCGGCCGCCGCCTGCTCGACCGCCGCCACCCTCTCCTGCCGGCGACAGACCCGTCGCCGGCCACCACCACTCACGGCGCACTATACACACACAACAACCTTCTCCCAACAGCCCGTCGCCCTCTCTCTTGCTTCTGCAGCACGGCCGCCGCCCCTTGCCGGCGACAGCCTCGTCGCCGGCCTTCTCTCCACACGGCGCCGCCGCCCACGGCGGCGCTTCCTCCTTCCCCCACTTTTCCCCTTCCAAAACTACAGCATATACCCAATATACAAATATATATATACACATGATACACACACATAAATACACACAAAAACACACCACGGCGGCCTGTGAGCGGCACCACCCTCTTCGTCTCCGCTCGGCGCCGCTCCGTGCGGTGGCGCCTCCTCCCGTCTCTCTCTATTTCCCCCTCTTCTTCTTCCTTTCCTCTCCTCTGTTTTCTTCCCATCTTTTCCCCTGTTTTTCTTCCCCATTTCTCCACAGCATACACTTTAAATATATATATATGCACTTGCACTTGCACTCACATACATACATATATATCTACATCTTGATTTGGGAATAAAATTTGAAAGCAATTAGAAATTTTTTCATCTTGATTTGAAGATGAAATTGCTAAAAGGAATTCTTCCCATTTCTTTTCTACAACACACAAATATACATACATATATACAATTAATTTGGGAATAAAGTTTAAAAACAATAAAAATTGAAACACAAAGCAAGAAAATGCATTAAACCTTACCCTTCTTCACTCAATCCCTCTGCAAAATGAAAATGTATGACAATGAAAGAGAGAAGAAAAAAATATCATCCCTAACTTATTATAAAGAAAAAGGCACGTGTGTGAAAAGAGAAAAATATCAAAGCATACTTATCTCTCCAAATTTGATCCAAAGCTTATCTATTAAATTAAAATAATAATATACATGTATGGTTTAGATAAATAATAGATGTACTCACACGATCTACCTATATATATATATACACACGTCCACATATATATATATATGATTAACATTAATGACATTAAATATAATAATAATAATAATACTACATTAACATAATTTATACACAAGTACTTACTAAGTACAATTTATGTAAATTATTTTATCACATAGAATCATATATGAAGATCATGATTAAATTCCATAGAATAAAAGCATTTACGGCATATACGAAAATCTTTGCATAAAAAATATAATATCATTTTTCCTCATTTAAACTTATCTATATCTTATCTTTTTACTTTCATTCATGATTGTCGAGTGAGTTGAGGTCAAGCTTGGTTTCCTCCATAAGCAATCCTGCAAAATACTTTAATGTCTCGAAAGAACATTAGTTCATAAAATACGTAAAATCATTGAGTACCACATAATACTTAAAAATCATGAAGCATAACGTAACACGTATCACATAATGCTTAAGAATTATGAAGCATAACGTAACGCGTAAATCATAACTTTAAATAACATAAAAGTTCACTTCAAATCATTTTTCAATTTAAAAGGTAAAAGAAATTTTGTAAAATATGCAATGTAGGTTTTCTTGAAAACGGGGTGTTACAGATCCACCTCGACTTGGGTGGATTCCGGAGGCTGAGGCGGCGGCAGGATTTGCGCGTGTTCGGGGAAGTTGAGTTTGGCGCGATTGCATAGACCCATTACAATCTTAGAATAGAAATAAGATTAATCATGATTGTTAACACATGCAATAACACTAATTTTGATAAATAATTAGAAAAATGAAAACAAGAGTGATAATCACAAGTACAACTAACCAGGTTTAACAGAAGAAGTGGAAACCCTCTGAGCTTGATCGGAAAATTGATTAACAGTATCATCTTGGTGGCGGCGCTGCTTCTGGCCCGACCCGGGCCCAGAGCCGGAGGAAGGTGAATCTATTAAGGATTCTAGGTAACATTAGTTTTTATTATTACCTTTGTACCCTTGTTGTAATTGTATAAATACTGACATTGCACAATAAATAACAATGAGAAATCTTCCTATCATTCTGTGCTTCTACATGGTATCACGAGTCAATCTCTAGCGAGATCCGATCCTCCCTCCACCTTCTTTCTTTTCCATCTCTAACCCTAGCCGCTACCTTCTCCATGGTTGACGACTTTTCTTCGTCCGACAAATTGCCGCCGGTAATCCCTGTGAATGGCGGTCATCCTCTACCTCTCAAACTCTCCACTAGTAATTTTCCCTCCTGGTGTGCGCAGCTTCTCGCCATATTGAATGGTCATCGTTTGACAGGCCATATTGATGGTCGAATATCTTCCCCAAATTTGATCCGGATTCTCCGTCTGCTGAATATGAGCAATGGTCTCAACCAAGGACGAAAATATCGGTTTCGGTGCATGTATCGGTACCTTAAATTTACGGAAATATCGGTTCATATATCGGTTTCGGTGGAAATATCGGTAATTTTTAAAAAAATCACGGAAATATTGTGAAAAAATTAGAAAAAAATATCTGGTAATTTACATAATGTTATAACTAACATTCATACATAAATTGAAGTTAAGATTTCAAATAAAAAATATAATTACAACAAAATGAGAGATAAACTAATATATAAAGTGATAATATGAGAAATTTTGTACAAAGTATATTTATGAACTAATAATAGCATGAGCTCCTGTGAGGTTCAAATGAATGAGATGACATGCCATCTTGATTTAAACAATATTGATATCAACTCACCATATTAGACCAATTTTGGGTGTAATCATAAACATGTCATTCATATGCTCCTCTATCTCTTCCAACCGCATGTCCATGGATAGGATAATGCTCATTAACCCAATATGGTTGACTAGGTTGAGACATGTTTGAACCATGTGACATTTGAGTTGGTGGATAATGGAATTCATGTAAACTAGTCCACCAATCGGATGTGCTATGTCTGCCTTGAGGTTGAGGATATGATGGTTGGTATGGAGGATCATTGCTCATATTCATTGAGTCAAATGTCATAGACATTGATTCAATGTCAGTGTTTGATCCCTCACTTTCGTTCCAAACATGTCTTCTTTCATAATTCTTTCCAATAGCACCAATCACTGTACCTCCCGCTCTACTTCCATGATCAAGATCTTGTGTTGCATGTGTGAAATCACGTTCACCTGCGAATGGACTTAAAGGCACCTGATCTGAAAAATTATAATTTTCTTCATTACCACCACCACCACCACCAACATTGCTTCCACTATCTGCTGAGGTATCCGCATCTGATCCTGAACTACTTGAGTTGACACCGACTTCTTCTCCCATTACTTGATCCACATAAATGCCACATTCACGGGCTACTGCAGCAACTTTAGGATCGGGGTTTCCTTCAGCATCGTCCATATGGGCTAGTCGATTCTATTGGAATAGTGGATCTTCTTCCTCATCACCAGATTCAGGAGCTACATCTACTACATCTAGATAGTCTGTCTCAGCAACCCTATTATCTTCTGCTTCCATATCTTAGTAGCCTTAACTTCATGTTATAGTAGCAGAAGACAAGTTTTTCAAGTTTTGGATATGCCAGACGATTTCGTTGCTTGGTATGTATCAGTGCAAATGTACTCCAATTTCTCTCACAAGCTGAAGACGATGTTGTTTGTGATAGTATTCGTATGGCCAATTTTCTTAATGTAGGTGTTGAATGACCATACATAACCCACCACTCAGCTGTCAAATAATAATAAATGTTAAACACACTCTTTAAAAGAATATAAAAACTATCTGAACACATATTTTGACATATCAATAAGAAACTTACATGGTATCATAGTATTTCGTGATGCAACAGCAGCACGATCACCGAATCCTTTTCTCGCATCGCGAAATAATATGAGCTGCATATTCATAAAACAATGATAATATTTCTGGTATATTGAAATTGAAATAAGAGTTATATAATTTTACTTATAAAGAGTTATTTTACCTCATTTCCAAATTGGGCTATGCCCTCTGAGTTTGGGTCTAGTGTGTTGAATACTTGGTGCACCGCTTGAATAAGGTGCATATCTTCACCAACTCCTGGTCCATATTGGAATCTTGGATTTAAGTAAAAAGCTACAAAGTCGAGAAATATTTTTAGTATCCCATCTATCATGTACACACGTGGATAATATATACAATGTCCAATATGTACCTGCAACATGTAGTGGATGTGAAAGCGTGTTATCCCATCTATCAGTTATTATTTTAAGTACCCACTGTGTCGATCTTACTTGTTGAACTTTTTCTTTCATCACACGAAATAATTCATATAAGATCGGCATCGTGGGAACAACTTCAGTATCCATCACTCGAAGTATCTGATATAATGGCTCATATATTTCCACTACATGTTTCACTTGATCCCAAAACCTATTATCGAGTATATAACTCTCCACAGTTTGACCCATCTCTGAGCGGCTAAGACGATTCACAACCCATTCTGCATTCGTGAAAAATTGCTTCAACATATTTTTTTTCTTTAACAAACTATCCAATGCGATATAGTTTGTTGCAAAGCGAGTTGCTCCAGGCCGTACAATATCTCCTTGACAAACCTCTCGCACTTTTGCCAACAACCAACCATGGTTGTAAATATAGTTTGTCATTTGTCTGGCCTTAGCAATTGTTGACTTGATCACCTCTTTTTTTCCAATGTCTTCAAAAATCAAGTCAATGCAGTGTGCAGCACAGGGTGTCCAATACAAGTTGTACTTTGATATGAGTTTCCTTCCCGCCTTAACAAAAGCGGATCCATTATCCGTAACAACTTGCACTACATTGTCCTTCCCTACCTCTCGCACCACATCTTTTAATAAATCATAAATGTACTTATGATCTTTTATCTTGTTTGATGCATCAACGGATTTAAGAAAGACGGTGCTCCCCTTACAATAGATCATAAAATTTAGGATAGACATCCTTGTTGGTCCTGTCCATCCATCGGTCATGATTGTACACCCATATGTCTTCCATTTATCTATTTGTTTCTGCACATGAACCCTCATTTCAGTGTACTCCATTTCCAAATACCTATTTTTTTATCTCATATGGAGTTGGTGGTTTGACCCCCGTACCACATTCCTGTACACTTTGGATCATATTCTTAAAGTGAGGTGAATCAGCCTTGGCGGGTGCAACATTATCATAGATGAAAAATTTGCTAACCATTCTTGACATTTTATCTCTAATGTTTCCGTCTGAGAACATATTCTTAATCTTTTTCTGTATTGCATCTTGGGACTTATATAAAGACGGTGTTGGAGCATGATCAAAATCCACGCCTCGACTACTTTTGGACCGCTGAAACAAAGACGGAGCATCAACATCTCTACTTGCTTGACCTCTTTTGTTACGTCCAAAGTTCTGCATTTGTTCTCTTTCCCACTCACTTGCCCTAGATTGTGTAACAACGGCACGATACTGTTCTCGTTCATTGGGGCCAAGGTCAGGAGGATACACATTATCATCATCCTCCTCGTCTTCATCCTCATCATATAATCCCCTTCGTAATTCTGCTCGAATATCATCCATCTTGGCAGTTTTCTTCCCTTTTGCCACCTCCTTCGCTCTTAGATAATCACGGATCTCATTTTTAACCTCTGGGGATACGTTTGTACATGGACGTGCATTTTTCTGTGGGTCTGTGTGGGTCAAGTGATATTTGAATCTTATAATACCTCCACTCATAATCGCAAGATTACAAAAATTGCAAATGGTGGCATTTCTATTATCAGGGACTTTGGTACAATATTTCCATGCAGGGTCTCTACCAGCACCAGCTCCACTTTCACTTGTCATTACTTCATAAAAGATCAATCAAATTTGTCAAATATTTCATTTGAGTTGGTATTTCTAGTTTGAGTCCAAGTTGTAAAGAAGATATGGAAGCAAGAACAAGAGTGCAAAAAGTCATGGAATTAGATTCAGAACGTGCTTTATAACAAGATTCTGCTTCAATTTTATTCCTCAAACTAGCAATTCCCAAAGTTAAAAATTCCAGAAAGAAGAGACATTAAATTCCAGTTTTAGCTTTAGTGATGAGCTAATAATCGACAACCTGCTGCCAGCTAAGAAGGAAACAACCATGAATTAACTTTTACCATGATTGAACCTTACACAATAATTTTGACTTCTGAAGCACTCAACAACTGCCTAGCCACCTAGGGATTCAACACTGTCTAAGGTAATGTAAATTAATAGGCAACAGATAAGATAAATTCTTAAGTTTCTAAAGCCAACCAAGATATATCATATACTCTGACCTCAGAGTCACAATTAGGAATATAATCACAATAATATCAATGAGTTTCAAAATAAAATAAGCTGACAACAAGAAAAATGTTTTACCTTGTTTGCCTTTGGCGTGGGGATGGTCTTACTGCTGAAGTAGCAATAGACTCATGTGAGGCAACAATTTATTCACTTTCTATAGTAGAAACAATTGAAACCACACTTTTTTCAAGCTAATATAATGTGAAAGCAGTGGAAAAGATCACAAATTCTCTCGTCTGTGTTTATACGGATATGGCATTAAAAGCTGTAATAGAGAGAGAGTGTGGTGATATTGGAACAAAAGCTGTGAATTGAAACCACACTTTTTTCAAGCTAATATAATGTGAAAGCAGTGGAAAATTAAGGTAAAACAATAGTGAAAGAGTAGGAAAATGATTGAAAATTGGAATTTTTTTGCTCATTGCCGACACAGCACCGAAACGATATTTCACATATATTTCAGTGAACACCAACATTTTATGCCTGGCACTCACCGAAACCGAAACGGACCGATATATCACCGATATATCGGCGACATTTTGACCAAAAAAAAACACCCCGTTTTTATATCGAGCCTTCATTCTCAGCGATATTTCGGTGAAATATCGCCGAAATATCGCGATTTTTTCATCACTGGTTTCAACAGGATCAATTGATCCTTGCAGTGATTCTATGCTCTCTTTCGGAATCACTAGTTCCATTAATTTCATCAGTCTTGACTGCTGCTGAGGCATGACAGATCCTCTCCGCCATATTTACGAGCAAGTCTCGCTCCCGCGTTATGCAACTTAAGGACGACCTCGCGCGGGCCACTATCGGAGATCGATCGGTGGACGATTTCCTCCAATCTCTCAAAGTCAAGGCGGACGAATTGTCCATCATAGATACACCATTATCAAATGATGATCTGACGTTATACGTCTTATATGGTCTCGGTCCAAGATACCATGAAATCGCTGCATCTATCCGCGCAAGGGAGACGTCTATGTCCTTCGCAGAATTACATGATATACTGGTTGCGCACGAACTTTATCTCAAAACTTTGGAAACTCAACAATCTACTTTGTTTGCCACTGCCAATTTTGCAGGTACTAATCATGGCCGCGGCTCTGCTTTTCAAATAGGTCCTCCTCTCAATCGCGTGGATATCAAAATTGATCCTCTACTTTTCGTGGCGGTAGAGCTTTTCGTTTCCCTCAAATTGGAAATGAGTTCACTGGAAGGGGCTGTCCTACTCGGAATTATTGGTCTTGCGATTCTACTTGTTGTCAGCTGTGTGGCAGCGCAAATCATTTAGCTCCGCAATGTCCCAGATTTCTCCCTTAAGCTCACTCTAATTATTCTCCAGTGTGTCAGCAAAATCCAGCACCTTGGCTTATGGATTCGGGTGCGTCCACAACATCACGCCTGATCTCAGCAATCTCAACATTCATTCAGAGTATGATGGCACTAAGTCGGTGCAGCTTACTGATGGAACTAACATGTCTATTTCTCATACTAGGAATGGTATTCTTCCCTTACCATCTGGTCAGTTTAATCTCAATCAAGTGCTTTGTGTGCCCTCTGCGAAACGGAACTTGTTATCCATACATCGCTTTACTAATGATAATAACGTATCTGTTGAATTCTTTCCCACTTATTTTGTGATAAAGGATTAGGTCACGGGGACGCCAATATCTCGAGGCCCGTGTCATAATGACTTATATTTTGCTCAACCGACGGTCTCCATGTGTTCTCCAATCGTCTACTCTGCTCAATTGGGTGCCAGAACTTCTTCTGATCAATGGCATGCACGACTGGGTCATCCGTCGATTCTAATAGTATAGCAAGTATAAAAGCTAGTCTCTATCACAAATCTTAACTTCTATTTGGGAGGCAAAACTTAGGTATATTAGCATCTAACACAGGCACAATAGTCCTTTATTAATATTGACCTAACTAGTGTAGGACTTTGAACCCCAGTTTGCTAGAGATTCTCGTATCCTAAGCATGTACCTTCTAAAAAAATGCAACTAAAGCATATGAACGACATAGCCTCTTAATAAGAGACAAGTTAACAAACAACATAAGTAAAATTAGAGGTGTTTGAAACCAAATGGTTCGATGCTAGCAATATGTCATCCTCAAACCAAGATCACAAATGAAAAAGGAGTTCAATAGGCCGAGACACACAAAATATATACAGCAAGCTCCTTTTTCGGAGGGCAAAACAAGAGAAGACTCTCAATGCCACAAAGATTCGACAAAAATATTGAAAAATAGATTAAGGTTCAGTTGAGTAAGTTATGTACCATGGTCAATTGACTTGGATTAAAGCAAAGGCCCGCCCAACTGCCTTCTCCAACACCACAATCACGAGAAGATACTGAATATGTACGCCCATCTACATCCAAAACAACAAGTCTGTTAATTAAATCCCCTCATAAAAGTGCATAAATGCACTACTAACTACTGAACCCCTAACTCAACTGTGCACAACAATGATGACGGCAATGATTTCATCAACTAGAACTTTAAGTCCACATAATTTTTGGATCACATAGCTAGTTGGTCATGTATAAGCTTATAAGCTGCCAGTTGAGACGAGTTATGAGAGCTTTTGTCAACATTTCAGAAGCATGATTACACAAATGACCAGAACAAACAAGAAACTGACAAGCACAAGCAGTCAACATTAGCATATAATCAACCGAGAAAAAGAATTAGTGCACTCAGAAGGTAGCAAGGTACAAACACAGTCCAAAGACATTAAGCTAAAATTATTAAGAATCAGTAAAAAAGAAAAGAAAACTAAAAAAAAAAGTGAGGAAAAAAATAAGACTAAAGGAATAAAACCTGTATTGCTTGCATCCAGTGGAGAAACAATAAGGTGACCATAGGAGTCTACACTTCCCAAGATTGACCGATCCATGCCTGCAAGGGCGGTAATATTATATCAGCAACAATTCAGAGAACGAAAAGTACATTGTCTCCAAAAAATTATTGTCAAAGCTCTTGTCTTACATGCACCTATTGTATTGTAACTATTAAAAAAAACAGTTGCCAAAATATTGAGCACGCCAAACTAGTGAATCAATTGTACCAATGCACATATTATCAATTTTAGGTTTGTTTTCCATACAAGTATGGTGTTTTCACAATGCAAGTATGGATGGCCAGGATGTAAATCGAACAATCTCTTAAGGTAATTAGAATGTCAGCATTCAACGTCAGATATGGTTCCTAAAAGACGTGAAAAGTGAAACCAGTCACATAACAAACTCCACAATATATACATATCAACATGATTTGTTGAGTTTGCAATGCAAGAAACCATGTCTCACTTTCAGTTTCAGCAAGCACAATACTTTGAATTTCTGATCGATGAGGGCAGCGACTAACCATTGTTGACTCCAAAACCTTCATTAACACCTCATTTGATCAGCTGATACCAATTTTTCCAATGTATAAAATACATCTATCATGGATCAGTCACTTGAGTCTTGCAGACAAGACAAGTACCTGAGTTTGTTCGGGGATTAGAAGGCTCTCTTTTCCTCGACCAACAAACGAATCCTCCATTGAAATCTGAAAAATATATCATAAATATCGAAATCCACACACCCATTTACTACACAACCATATACAGTACCTTCAACATACGAAATCCAAATATGACCTCATTACAACCTCAATATATCATCGCAATGATTGAACATTTTATAACCAACATAAAAGACACATGTCAAAAGCACGATAACCACCGTAACTCCCACATTCCTCAATATCATTCTACAAAGTGTTCATCAACCAATTTCATTCGAATATTGAATACTCAATTAGAACTTGATGTTCTTTTATTATAAGACATTTTTCCTTGCCTGTTTTGAGGAACTCTTCTGTTTTGCATAAATGTGAATCTTGCAGTATTTGCAAAACTCAAAGGTTGCCTTTTAATGAAACCAGTTTGCATTCTTCTCATCCATTATATTATTTGTATTGTGATGTATGGGGCCCTACTTCTATTTCTAATACTGGATGCCGTTTTTATGTTATATTTGTGGATCATTTTACAAAGTATATCTGGCTCTTTCCTCTTGCCACGAAATCTGTTGTTGCCCAACTATTTCCCCAATTCAAGTCTTTAATAGAAAAACAGTTTGGGCATTAAATCAAAAACTTATACAGTGATAACGGGGTGAGTTCGTTGCTTTACACAAGTTTCTTGTTGAACATGGCATAAGCTGGCTCACAACAGCACCATACACACCTCAACAGAATGGCACATCTGAGCAAAGACATAGGCACATTGTTGAAACAGGGCGCACACTTCTTAATCATGCGAGTCTTCCTCTTACCTTCTGGACCTATGCATTTGAGACTGATGTCTTCCTCATCAATCATCTTCCAACATCGTTGCTTAAAAATTGAAGTCCATATGAGTGCCTATTTGGTCGACCGCCCAACTACGGCAAATTACAGGTGTTCGGATGTCTTTGCTTTCCTCTACTAGCTTATCGGTCTCCATCTAAATTACATCCAAAGTCTCGGTTGTGATTCTTTGTTGGATACTCCACTTCACAAAGCGCGTATAAATGCTATGAAATATCTTCCAGCCAACTCTTTATATCTCGTCATGTCCACTTTCATGAGTCCACATTTCTGCATCACCACTCCTATGCCTCGTCGGAATGCACACATCCTTCTGCACGTATGGCACGACTTCATGTATTGCCAAGCACTGTGCCACATTTGCCAGCACCTCCAGATCTTGCTCCATATTCCAATCCGACTGTGACTCTGCCTACACCGTCTGTTTCGTCTCATCGGCCAGCCACGCCAGCTCTGCCACAGCCTCCTCCTGCAAATCCTGCTCCCGAACACACTCATGCAATGACCACGAAGAGTCAACGAGGTATTTTCAAGCCCAAGAAAATTCATCATACTTCTAAATTTCCTTTGCCAGATGATGTTGAACCTACATGTGTCTCCAAGGCACTTTCAAATCCTCGTTGGCGACATGCTATGTCTAAAGAGTTTACAGCTCTGCTTAAACATGACACTTGGGATCTGACTCCGGTACCGGTCAACACCAATGTCATCGGCTGCAAGTGGGTTTTCCGAATAAAACGAAATCCTGACTGGTCTGTTGATCGTTTTAAGGTGCGATTGGTAGCCAAGGGCTTCCATCAGCGCCCTGGCCTTGACTATAATGAAACTTTTAGTCCGGTTGTCAAACAGGTTACTATCCGCACTGTGCTATCTATTGCTTTATTGTGTGGTTGGTCACTACGTCAACTTGATATATCCAATGCCTTTTTGGTTCTTTGAATAAACCCGTTTATATAGTGCAACCTCCCGGCTTTGTTGATCAAAACTACCCAAACCATGTTTGCAGGCTTCGAAAGTCATTGTATGGCCTCTGTCAAGCTCCACGAGAGTGGTATCTAGCACTCTCTTCTGTTTTATCTACTTTTGGATTTCAACAATCGAAGGTTGATACATCTCTCTTCACTTATCATCATCCGAATGTTACATTATACATTCTAGTCTATGTGGATGATTTAATACTCACAGGGCTTGATGCTTCCTTCATCTCGCGAGTCGTTGCTCATCTACAGTCGCATTTCGCACTCAAAGACTTGGGCACTCTCACTTATTTCTTGGGTGTCGAAGTCGCCTCTTGTGCTGAAGGCCTTTTTCTCTCCCAACACAAATATACGGTTGACTTACTCCGCCGTCATAACATGGCGGATGCCAAACCCCTATCCACACCCATTGCCTCGAAACCTCCTGATGTCTCTCATGCCACAATTGATCCTACTGAATATCGCAGGGCTATAGGTGGGCTACAGTATTTAACGTTGACACGCCCGAATATTTCCTTCACTGTTAGTCGGCTTGCACAATCGATGAGCAATCCTACAACCTCTGATTAGCTTGCAGTAAAAAGGCTTTTCCGCTATCTCAAGGGGTTTCTCCATCATGGGCTGCTGCTACGCAAATCCCAATCTCTATCCTTGACTGCATATTCCGACTCTGATTATGGGGGCAATCCCTCTGAAGGTAAGTCAACCTCAGCTTACCTTGTCTTTTTGGGTTCAAATCCTATATCTTAGCGATCTCGTAAGCAGAATGGAGTTATCAGATCTTCTACAGTAGCTGAATACAGGTCACTTGCCTCTGCTGCTGTTGAAATATGTTGGATACAACAACTTTTGGGTGATCTCGGCTTTCGGTTACCTTCACCGCCGGTCTTGCTATGTGATAATATCAGTGCTACACGACTTGCCCTACATCCAGTTCTTCATTCACGATTGAAGCATATCACTATAGACATACATTTTCTAAGGGATCTCACTTCAAAGGGTCTACTTAAAGTATCTCATGTGAGCACAATCGATCAACTTGTCGATGTCCTGACAAAGTCACTCCCCAGGTTTCGTTTTTCTCTTCTACGTTCCAAAATGTCCGTGGCTGATGACACTTCCATTTTGCGGGGGCGTATTAAGGATTTTAGATAACATTAGTTTTTATTATTACCTTTGTACCCTTGTTGTAATTGTATAAATACTGACATTGCACAATCAATAACAATGAGAAATCTTCCTATCATTCTGTGCTTCTATAGAATCAAGGATGGAGCCACGGCCATGAGTGCCGCCGCGTGGCTGACTGGAAACCACGTGGCTCACACCATCGCCGACATCTCTCCCTACCCTGCTGGCATAGATAATCCGGTTGCTGGATGGATGTGGGAATAGGGAATCTGAACATTGGCGGAGGTGGTGGCGGAAGTGGTGGTTGATGGCCGGAATATGGCGGAGTCGCTGCAGCCTCCTCGATTCGCCACCTTTAACAAGCACATGTACCACAATAATTAATTAATTAACAACAGATTAAAATGATAAATTCTGCAATACAAAAAGAATCATCCATTGCAGAATTAAATATGAATCCAGGTCGAAAATTCTAAGATTTTGGTGTAAGTAAGACTGTGTTTACAGACAGCATTGGGAAACTATGGTGTTGAAGAAATGATAGAATTGTGGAGAAGAATCAAAGAGAATGATATAATATATCAGCAGTTTTATTATTTGTGAAAAAGAAGGGATTTGTTGTATATAAGAGGAAAAAACATTACTTTGATATAGCCGCCTCCTATAGTCCTAACACAACTAAATTTACATATCTGCTAAATGTGTGCCTAAATTCTATTTTATACCATCTATATTACAACTATATATTAAAAAGAAAAAGATTGATATAATTTATTAATTAATTTCTCACTTTCCAATCTAAAACTAGTGTCAAGAAAATACTAAGAAGAAGAATATTGTTTTTGTGAACCAACTGGCTGCATGTGGGTCGGGTCGGATCCAACATGGATCTATGTCCGAATTATTATTATTTGTTTCCAAATTATTATTATAATATTTTAAATTTATGTGGCAACTTTTATATTATTATTAGTTTACCCTTTATATATATATATATATATATATCCTGACTTTCAAGTGACATGATTTAAATTGAAAAGTTTAAAAGTTATTTTTAAGTGAGATCGTTGTTGTAAGTTTTATTTGAGCTCAATTTGATAAATATATCTAACAAATCATATTTTAGCGTTGGATAAATTGAATCTAAAAGTAGACTCGAACTCGAACTCCATGATTATGGAAAAAATCAATGAAGTATAAGTTATAAAGATATCAGATTACGTAAATATTTTATCGATAGTTTTGAGCAAAAGCAGGGCGTTTGTATTTTGCGTCAAAATAATTTCAAGAATTGGGGATCTATTTCTCTTTGCTCACGTCACTCACTCCCTCTCTCCTCCCACCGCCGCCGCCGCCCCACCCTGTCGCCACCCCCACCCCCTCAATCCCCGCGTCCACGTCGTTTACTCCCTTTCCCTCCCTCTCCCACCCCGACGCCGGCGAACCACCCCCCACCCAGGTATGTTTTTTATATGATTCTCAGTTTCGTGTTATTGGGATTTATTTGCCCCAATTGATTTCTAATTTTCCGAATAATTGTTAACTTGTTTCCTGCTAAATCTGTATGTTTGGATTTATAGTAGTTTTCTTCATATTGTGTATGTTTGGAATGCTCTTCATTTGCCTACTTTTGCTCAAGACTTTAGTCAAGAGAGATTGAACATTCCTTAATCTTAACCATAATTTATCTCTCAAATGGTCGGATTGATTTTGTAGACATATGTTACTGTTTAATGTTGGTGGATCTTTTGTTAGTTTGTTAGTCTTTCATTTTTCTGCAGATTTTTTGTGATGGTTCTGAGGTTCTTAGCTCAGGTTTTAGCTGTTGAGGCTTTACTACTTTTATCATTTTGGCTTTTGGGTCTTGCCACTCAGTAACTTCTAAAATTTGAATGTGGGAAATAGTTTAATCACTCAAAATATGTATGTGTGTATTGCCTGGTTGACGGGGTTTGTGCCAAACCTCAAAATTTGTGTATTTTGGTTTAATGATATGACCATAGGTGTTAGAGATCTTATGAATCCTGATTAGTGAAATGAAGTACGTTTAAACGATCTGGCAAACAAGATAAAAAAGCATTCTTTTGGTATAATTTTAAAGGGTTTTTGATTTTGCTTTGAAAGCGAATGAATACATGACAATTTGTCATGAATGAAGATGGGCTTTACAGTTTTTTTTACTTCCAGCTTATAGTACCTTTTGTTTGTCATATAATTCAATTTCATTATAACATGAATTGATTTCAAATTCTTTTGGATGGAGATTATTGTCTTTTGGAATCTTATAGAATTTTTAGGCATAAGCTCATCATTTGTCTATATGTTAATTGATTAGTTATACAATCGATTGTGCAAAATTAAATATTATACTATTCATTTTTTACCTCAGTAAGACACCATTAGCTCAGATTCACTGTGCTGCCTTCGATCAGCTTGAGCTGAAAAGGCGAAAAAACCCCAAACCTTTTCATTGACTCCATTGATTTTTTTCAATTTTTTTTTAAATTTTGGAGCTTAGAAATTGATCAGGAGGTGAAGTGCAGATATGCAGACGTTGGGCGAATTCAAGCTTCCCAATTTCTTTAATTACCCTCCTTATTTCACGTAATACTTCTTGCTCCTTCTCTCACATTTTTATTAAGTTTCTGATTGGATTTCCCCTTTTCAGAATCTGGTGAATAGCCTCTTTGTTTGGTTTTTTAAAATGTTATGTATCAAGTAAATGTTGAACAGATGTAGGTCCAAGAACCATACAGTTTAATTTGGCCTCTGATTGAGATGTTTGGATCTAACATTTCTGAAATATTTCTTTTCACATGGAGAGTTGTGCCAATGAGGGATTCTTGAGCATGTCTTACTTCCTAGTCTATGCTTTCTTGAAACATCTTTCGACTCGGATACTTAGTTTGTTGGCATGTAAAGTTTTCGATTCCTATAGTTTGCAGCCAATAAAAGACACTAGGGAGAAGCAGGTACAATTGTGGAAGGAGCTGATACTTGAATATTGCCGGACACAGAAACATTTTATAGTTGGACTTGATGAAGACTTTCCACTGTTTAGCAATCCAGCGATTGAAAGTAAGTACTGTCTATTTGATTCTTTTCTTTTTAACATATCGATTTCCTCATATCAGATTTCTGTTGCCTTGGTAATAGAAAGGTAAATGATTAATGAAAAGGAGAAACAGCTCAGTTGCTTGCATATTTGAACTACTATTGATGTCGAGCTGATAAAATTTGATTCCATTCTTTTCTTTTTAACATATCGATTTCCTCATATCAGATTTCTGTTGCCTTTGTAATAGAAAGGTAAATGATTAATGAAAAGGAGAAACAGCTCAGTTGCTTGCATATTTGAACTACTATTGATGTCGAGCTGATAAAATTTGATTCCATTTCATAATCAATATATGAGACTACTATATAAATTGAACTTCCAGTTCTCTTTTTTCCTCATTTTAATGATTGAACGTGTCATTTGTGCAGGATCTCTAAGTCATGAAGCCAGGGGAGCGTTTCTGGCTGCCCTAGTTTCTGATGGTATGTTTCCATCATTGTAGTGTTTGTATTTGGTGAAACCACTGATTGCTGACTACTGAACATTCCACTGGACAGGGCGTGCAGAATGGCTCGATAAAAGTCGCAGGAAATGTCTCATCCTTTGGCATCGGATACAAGATTGGGCCGACCTAATTATATCCTTTGTAAGCATTGTTTTTTCCCTCCACTGCTTCATCCCCACTGTTTCCTTTACGCGTGAAATTCTTCCGATCTTACCTTTTCGATTAGGTTAAGGATAACGGACTTGAGGACAGTGTTATGACTATCGAGGAAATACGTTCAGGCGTTGAGTCTCGAGGGACAGGTTAACTTTAGGCTTTTGAAAGCTGCTTATAGTATATATGTTGTTTCTATTACACCACTCTCTCCCTCTCTCTCTCTCCCCCCTTATCTCTGATGATGTTTTTATGCTGTATCTATACACAGAGCTTCATGGAATGGAGAGGAGTGTTCTAATGAGAGCCCTGAAACATTTAGAACACAAAGGGAAACTCACAATCTTCAAAGGGACCTCAACTGACGATGAAGGCATTAAATTTTCCATTTAGCTCCTCCTATATTATGTTATATAGTTATTACTTATAAATACATAAATTATAACAAATGTGTTACCAATAAATTTTCATGATTTATTTCTTAATCTAACAACGTTTTTGTCCGTACAAGATAGATTTTTGTCGTTATATGATCAATATAACAATCTGATATATTTATTAGGATTTGAATATATGTGCCATTATAATTTATTTGATTACTTAGTTAAACTTAATTCAACATTAATTTTTAAATATCTAGTTAATCAATAAACTTTAAAATATGTCCCTTTAATTTAAATTGAGTCCTTAAAGGATTTGATGGTATGCTAAGACTAATACTTTGAATACATTTGGAATTCATTATTTTCAAATCCTTACATTTAAGCTAAAGCCTCAATTTAGATGCAATTTAAAAGAACCTAATTCTATCATTTCATATAACTAGCAGTATACCCGCGCGTTGCGTGGTTTATTATTTATTATGACAAATACGATTATTAATAATATAATAAATTTATTATATTAAAATATTACTCATGAGATCTTATTCTTTTGAGATTTGTAAAAAATTCCCGTATTTTTTACTGATGATGATGATGACAATGACAACAACAACGACGACAATAACAAAAACAATAATAATAATAATAATAGTTTTGTGTTTTGTGTGCTTTAATTATAAGTGATTAATTATATTTGTTAATTTATATGTTCTATTCATATTTTTGTTCCTTTATATCTTAGAATTATATTTAATAATTTGTAAATAATTTTCTACATTTTTTTAGATGGATTTATTTTACAAACACTGTATTTATTCAAAAACTTAGTTTATATTTAAAAAATTTAGGTTTCAAATTCATTTTACAATTAAAACAATATTTTTTCTTATAGTTATATCCATTGCATATATGTTTGAATTTATTTTTAAATGTTATTTGTGGATTTTTTTAGATTAACCTCACAACATTATTAGATTATTATTAGTTTTACTTTCAAATTTAATTATTATTTTTAATAATTTTATAATAGTTTTTAAACTTTTAAACATTTTACAGCCCTTCGTAAAATGAAATTTAGCTTTTAGACCTATTTTTCACATTTATATATTAAAATTATAGAATTTTCAAATTTTTAAATTTTTGACAATTTTTAAATTTCATTATTTTCAGATTTTTTAATTATATCCTTAAAGACATAATCATATAATAATATCATTCAAAATAATTTCCTCTATTTCATTTTACCTCTATATTAAATTAAAAGACGACTTATTATATTTAAAATATATATGAAGTTTGTTCTATAAGATTCTCAAAGTTTTTTAGTTTTTTTTTCCACAATTTTTCTATTGGTCAATGGCAAATCAGTAATTATCTCCAATTTTACAATTGAGTGACAAATGTGTAAAATTTATCAACTTCTCCCTTTTTATAATAGTATAGATTTGTAGGTTCAAGAAATATCTAAAATGACACTGAAAACGAGAGAACTAAGGTCAAATATATTTTTACATTGGAGTTAATTCATTTATAATTCATAAAGTAGGTATATGTCAATTTTCAAAAACTTGTGTGCACCGAAAACTCAATCCATTCCAACCATTGCTTTGATTTTTTAAATATTCATGAAAATTTTCTTTTAAAAGAGATATTTATGAAAAATATTACTTTACACTATTGAAATATTATTCTATTAAGTGAACAGTAAAACATCTTTTCTTTTCTTTTTACGAGGAAATAGAAATAATAATCTGTTTTCGTACTTATTTCAATGGTACTTTAATTACTTGGATTTTATGTAAAATATTACATTGCATATTAAAAGTGTTAACTTTTTGGAAAGGTGAATATTATTCTAAAAGTTGAAAAAATAATTGTTATAAAAAATATTACTTTTACACGTATAATATTAAAATACTCAGTTGCAATTTATTTGATCGGATTCTAGAATCCATACGACCAGTCAAGGATGAAAATATCCCAATGTATTTCTGATATATCCTCGATTTTCCATTTTTTCACGTGACTGAAACAAAAAACTGGTTGTAATGATATATCTCCGATATTTTCATTTTTTGGTAAAAAATAAATGAAATATCAATAACTATTAGCTAAATATCGCTAAATATCGGTATAGATTTCAATATTAGTGGCTTCATGTAAAAATTATTAGAAAATTCATGAATATTGGTGAAATATAAATAAATATCGGGAAAATATAGGTAAACATTCGAAAATATCGGTAAATATCGGGAAAATATCGGTAAATATCAGAAAAATATTGGAAAATTATTGATAAATATCGGAAAATTATTTGTAACGATATTTCCACCGAAATGTATATATCAATAAATATTTTCGTAAAATTAAGGGAACAATATATTTATCGAAAACGATATTTTCATCCTGACGACCAGAGTATAAAATGTTATATATCAAGACAAAAGTATAGATGATTAAATAAATTTGTAAGGCCTACCACAAAGTGCTAGAACCCTGATGTGGGCCATGACCAAGTTAATTAAAATTAATAAAAGAATTACGTAATTTAAAATGGAGGACCAATTTAAGTAGGTAATGAAGCAATTAGATTAATTAAGGACTAAAACCCTCACTAAGACGCATGCATTATGTATCACATCACAATATCATGATATCACTAATTATATTACATTAAATTATTACCATAATCTACTATTAAAAGATAATGACGGGTTGTAATTTGGTAAGTAGAACATGAAGTGATGGTTTGAAAATGACAACTCCATGCTTCTGAATCTAGTTTATTAATAAGCTATGAGATTATCTTATGAATAACCTATCAAATATATTTAAAAGATTCGAATACAAATGATTTACTTCAGGAGTAAGTCTTTTGTGCATTAGGTGTATAGATTTTAGATTCATGAAATCGGATCGGATCCGGGTTACCCGACCCGCTTCTTTTTTTTTTGTGCTAATTTTTTTTTTCAATTTTGGTCATGACTTTTACTTATGTTAAAGATACCTTTATGTAATGTATAAGAATACTTTTATGTTATGTTAAGGATACATTTATGCCCAGATTTCATACATTTACGTTAAGTTAAACATACCTTTAGGTTATGTTAAGGATACATTTAGGTAATGTTTAGGGATACCTTTATGCCCAAATTTCATACATTTACTTTACGTCAAAGACACCTTTAGGTTATGTTAAAGATATTTTTATGTTATGTTAGAGATACCTTATCCATAACATAGTTCATGTGTTACACATTTTGTATACAAAGGTATCTCTAACATAACATAAAAGTATCATTAACATAACTTAAAGGTATCCTTAATATAATGTAAAAGTATGTGACCTGGAGCGAATTCTAAGGGTATCAAATCAGGATTTCAAAGGAACCTGGAATCACGATTTCAAAGGTATCCTTAACATCACCTAAATGTATTCTTAACATAACCTAAAGGTATGCTTAATATAATCAAAAGATATTCTTAACATAACTAAAGATATCCTTAACATAACTTAAAGGTATGCTTAACATAACTAAAAAATATTCTTAACATAACGTGGTATGTAACCTGGAATTAGGATTTCAAAGGTATCCTTAACATAACTAAAAGGTATCATTAACATAATTGAAAGGTATCCTTAACATAACTAAAAGGTATCCTTAACGAGCGAATTTGAACGCATCCGCCCAGGCGCGTGGGACGCGCGTGGAAGTACGTACAAGCGCGGGTTGGGTCAAGTGCATGGATCTAAGATCCATGCACCCGATGCATAAAAGTTTTTGTGCTACTTCAGAGAGTTAGCCTTGTGTGAGATCGTCTCACAAATCTTTTTCGTGAGACGGTTCAACTCATAACACACATTTAATAATTCATATGAAAATTTATGGATATGGATTCAATTTATGAATAATAAAAATCCGTGTCACGGAAACTATTTGTGTGACCGTCTCACATGAGTTTTTGTGTTTAGTTTAACTTCACAAGAAAATGAAATTAATTGAATAGAATCCATTTTCACAAAATGTGGTATGGGAGTATTTTACCTTGATTAATTAATACCTTCAATATGACAATATTGATCCCATGCAATTAGATTTTTTTAAGAGTGACACTTGTGTGCCTTGGGGGCATGGTGTCCCCAAATTAATTATCATATAGTGTTAAATATATATTGTACAGGTATCATATGTATACTCTTCAGGTATCACATGTATATTCTTATACATATGATACATGTAGAGTATATGTATAATACTAAAAAAACATAACACCTATAGAATATATATATAACACCTGAAAAATATGTATATAATACCTAAATTTGTGCCCCTATATGCCCCAGGAGTATATAAGTTTTTGCCTTTTTTTAAATAGAAATTTAATTAAGTTGTGTAAAATTCATCTTGTGAGAAAACAATATTCTCCTAATTTGGCCTTACGAAGAATTAATCAGTATTTCAAATGTGACTATAATTGATACACCCAACTACAATATTCACATTCACATTAGGCAAAAATTCAGTTTTAGTCCATTTAAAAAGTCACTGTTTAATTTTCGTCCACCATGAAATCGGTTTTCAGTTTTAGTCTCATTATGTCAAAAATCGTCACTATATGGTCCATTTTTGACTTAATTGGACTAAAATTGAAAATCACTTCCATGGTGGACGAAATAGTGACAAAAATGGATCAAATAGTGACGATTTTTGACTTAATTGGATTAAAATTGAAAACTGTTTTCATGGTGAACGAAAATTGGACAATGACTTTTTAAATGAATTAAAATTGAATTTAATCCCATTAGGAGGGAATCAATTTTATTTAATTATTTAAATGGTTACCATACGACTTCTGTAAATAAGTTCAGAAAATAATAAAGTTGGGTATAAAACACAAAACAAACAAAAAAATTATTGTTAAAATTAGAAATGACTGAAAAATATAAAATATAAAAAAAATTCAGAAACATTCAATTAAAATTTACTAATTAATGATACTCGAAAGTTCTCCATATGCTATTTTTTCTTAAAATAAAATAATGATTATAGCATTACATATGTACTCTTGGCTAGTACGTTACCGTAAAGCCAACATTGTACTAATTGCTGCGTACCTTAATTTATTATATTTTTGAAGAGGGGTGATTTTATATATGAAACCGTCTCACATATAATTTTTAGTGTAACAGATTGATTGACTATCTACACTTTGCACTTCACATATAAATTTACGAAATTAATTTAATTTGTGGTAAAAAAGATTTGTCTCATAGAACTATTTCTAATATCATCTCACACAAGTTTTTATATTTAAATAGACCTTATCTTCCAACTTCCACACGCGATTTTCATGAGTTAGGACCAAAATAAAATAAGATCCTAATTATATTTTATTGTCATATATTTATCTTGTGATATACAGTATTCATGTAAGACCATCTCCTTTTCGTACGCATGATTTTACTATTAATCTTACACTATTTTTATGTAATAATTGTCAATAATCTCAAACAGTTATTCTCCACACCAAAAAAGAATATTCCCTAATATTCTTTATTAATTAATTTATTTAATATTTTATTTATTATCAATATTCGTTATTATTGTTAAATAATCTATTTTTGATCTTTATTGTTTTAAAAGTGTAAAAAATTATATATATTTAAATCTTAGTTAATAAAATATTTTAGTGATTTTTTAATTTTTAATATTCCAAATGTTGGTGGTGAACAAGTTTTCGATGCTGGAGGATCTCGTGGATCTCATGATGATCTTTCAAATTATTAAGAAAATTATTGTATTTCTTATTGATACTTTTTTTAATTTATGTTCATTATTTAATGCAATTTTTATATTAAAATTATTTTAATGTCTAGATATTATATGTATTTATTAGTACGTTGTATTCTATTTTATGGTAAAAATCGGAATGATTCTAATAGCACTTAATATAAAAAATAAGGAAAGAAAATGAATACAAAGTAAAAATAATGAAAAGAACTTAAAAACATAATATAATAAGAAAAGAAAAAGAATAAAATAAATAAATAAATAATGATAAGAAAAAAATGAATGCAAAGTAAAAATACTGAAAAAGAAATAAAAAATAAAATAAAATAAGAAAATAAAATGAATAAAATAAATAAATAAATAATGAAAAGAAAAAAGAAAAAGAAAAGAAAATTGAGATGGCACACAAAAAACATACGGTTGAGATGAGTTGGCGCAGAAAAATAAATCGTTGTTGGAAATGAAAAACAGGCGCTATCAAATTATGATAGCGCACTGTTGGAGATGCTAAGAGCGTCTTACAAATTTAGCTATGTAAGATAAATCAGTCTATAAGCCACTTTAAAAAAAAAAGTGTGAATTTGTAGTAATGAGTTATTTGCAAATAATAAGGATTCGTTTCACTGTAAATATCCATGAAACGACAATCTCACATAAGTATTGTTTTATCTTCAACTAAATTTATTGTTAATTTCATTGACAGTTCATTATTTTGGATACACGATACATGTTAACGATCACATGAAATGACACCTATATATTAGAAAAACAAAACAAAACATGAATTTTTTCCCTGAATAAGTTTGAACATGAAATGAAAACGTACATGTTAATATGCAACTTGACGAGCTTCTTCTACATGTTTCTTGATTTTGACATTGACAAATACTCCCTCCGTCCCGGCTTATTTTGCCTACTTTCCACTTTTTCGTGTCCCAACTTATTTTGCCAGCCCCAAAATGGCAAAGAAAAAAGTCAACAATATACTACTCTACACTCAAAAAGCACACATTAATTACAAAATTGCCACTCAAAAACATTAAAATAACACATCACATCAAAAGTCAACAGTTTTTTCTTAAGCTCCGTGCCGGTCAAAGTAGGCAAAATAAGCCGGGACGGAGGTAGTAATATATATACACCAAACTTCTCATTTTCATTCTAAATTTTAATTTACGATTTCATACCCAACAACACATGTGTATAAGATGAAATTATATCATTAAACCCTGAGACGATAATTAATTAATAAAGGAGGATATAATTTCAATGGATGTGTGTATAACCTAAATAAAAGTACAAAATTGAGACCTACAAAAAATATAAACAATAAAACTGCAAGAATGAATAACATACATAGTGTGTTTTGTAAAAAAGTCAAAATATCATGAAGTGGAGGAAGGAGGATAGTCGCCTGAACTCCACGGCGGTGCCGTGAAACTAGATGATCCGCCACCACCGCCTTGAGACTGTTGGTCATTTTGTGGAGAGAAATGTATGGTTTGGCCACTGGAAAATAGCAGGGGATATTGAGAAGTTGATGAAGAAGATGAAGATGAGGATGAGTATAATCCAGCTAATGATGAAGCATAGAACATTTGTTGGAGCAAAGCTGTATTGGATTGTTGCGGCTGAAACTCGCCGGAGCTCTGAAGCAGCTGCGAGTATTCCCAGTAATCTCTGGCGGTGTTCTGGAAGAACGGCGGCGGAGGCAGCGGCGGCGGAGTTTGGGAGGATTCCGGAGGCTGAGGCGGCGGCAGGATTCGCGCGTGTTCAGGGAAGTTGAGTTTGGCGCGGTTGCCGCGGAAGCGCAGCGCCGCCTCGTCGTAGGCTCGGGCGGCGGACTCCGCCGTGTCGAAGGTGCCGAGCCAAACTCTGGCGGCTTTGTGAGGGTCTCTTATTTCCGCCGCCCATTTGCCCCACGGCCTTTGCCGTACTCCTCTGTATTTTCTCCGCCTTTCTCCGGAGGGGGATTCCGGCTCCGGTGGAGGCTCCGCCGTGGGGAGCGGTGGCGCGGCGGTGGAGGTTGGTGTTGCAATGTTGGTTGGTCCCGCCTCTGGCTCTGGAGATAAAGATAATTAGTAAAGAATAGATGAATCATAATCCAGTTTCTAGAACAAGGTTTGATTTGATAGAAACAAAGTTAATGGATATGCATGAAAATAAATATTATCATTTTTTAAGGAAAAAAGATTAATTGAAATTAAGATCGTAAATTAAACACTATTCATGATGGTTAATGTATGCAATAACACTAATTTAGAAATAATTAGAGGGTTAATTTAAAAAAAAAAGTAAAATTGGAAAGAACATGGAGAATGATTCAAATGCTTATCTAGATTGAAAAAATTATATTCAAATACTGATAAAGATCAAGAGTAGATGACGAAACTGTTTGACAATTCTCATACCAAAAATAAACAAAACAAAAATAAATGAGGATAGACATTGAAACAGAGGATTTTGAAATCAAGTGAAACCTATGTATGTTTCGTGACTCATAATTTATTCTTCACAATTCGTATGTAAATTAGTAAAAGTATATTTAATTCATATGTTAAAAGATCCCGTCTCACAAACAGCATGTGTTAGACCTCTCATATCCAAGTTTTTGTGTTCAAATTTCAAAAAAAGATTCAGAAAAATAAAAAGAAGAGTGATTATAATCACAAACTAACCAGGTTTAACAGAAGAACACGACTCTCCAAGCCCACGATAAACCCTCTGAGGTTGATCGGAGAACTGGTTAACGGCATCATCTTGGTGGCGCCGCCGCTTCTGGCCGGGCCAGGACCCAGAGCTGGAGGAAGAGTAAGCAGAGGAAGGAGAATCGACGTTGGAGCCACCACCGCCGAAAGACGGCGGGGAGATAGCGCAGGTCACCTGAGCGCCGCCGTGTCTCTGACCGGAGACGACGTGGGTGAGCGCGGTGACCATCGCAGACATCTCTCTGTATTGACCCTGTCCTGATAGCAAGGGAGGCGGCGCCACCACCGCCGATAGTAGGTAATCCGGTTGCTCTTGCTGCTGCATGTTAAAATAGGGAATCGGAACATTGGTGGAGGTGGTGGTGGTGGTGGTGGCGGAGGCGGTGGACGATGGCCGGAATCTGGCGTAGTCGCCGCCATCTCGTCGATTCGCCACCTTTGATAAGCACACCGCAATCACTGCGACCAACTTTTCTTGATCAAATCCAAGACTTCCCTTTGTTGTAATTAAACACCTTGGAAAATATTACAATAGAGAGAGAGAGGAGAGAGAGAGGGAGAGGGGGAATGAAGAAAATGATGGGTGGGATGATGCAATCTATATATCCAGCAGTTATGTAAGTGAAATAGACCCTGGTGTTATATATATATGATTTTTTGTGTCTCTATAAATTGTCAAAGAATTGAAGGGGTATGTATATAAAGATTACTCTCATGTAGCCGTCAATGCTATAGTAACACACAACCAAATTGCCATCTTTTCATTAAATCTGCTTGATCAAATCCTTATTTAAAATGATTAAATAGAAACCCATTTAATTTAATTAACAATCTTATTATGAAGAAAAGAGAAGAAGATGGGTAAATAGAAATAGCCGACTGAATGAAATGTTCACACACAGTTTTGAATGGTTGCATGAACCTGGCCTTTGGAACAACCAAGGGAATGTCGGTTTTGCCATTTGTCTGTGTGTGTGAGAGAGAGAGAGAGAGAGAAGAGAGAGAGAGAGAGAGATGATCGAGTTTGAATTGAGTACTTGTCGTCTTATTATTTATTTAATTGAATTACCTTGTTATTTATTTAATTGAATTACCAAGGTTTAATCTGCCTCGTGCAATCTGGTGTAATGTTATTAGTAAATGGGGTTTGGGATTTAAATTAGGTATTGTAAGTTGTGGTCCAAATTGAATCTTATGTTTTGCTCTTTACCAAAAAAGGCAATGGTTGTCAATGTCTCCACATACCACTATCAAATTACATCATTTTATACTAGACAAAATTATGTACACATTTTATATGTCCATATATTATCTCATTAATTTCAAATTTGATCCCAGCATACAAGTTGTTTTTCATTTTTGATAATTAGATCTAATATCTGTTTTCCAATCTCAATTTTCTATGTTTAAACTTTTTCCAACTTCAGTCTCTTTTGTTGGAATTTTTAAAATCGCTGAAATGACTGTCTAAAATTCAGCTACCACATCATATTGATGGTCACGTCAGAATTTCCAACGACCGCGTCAGTGATTTTGATATATTTAAAACATAGGGAATCAGAATTGAAAATTTGTATTTGGTAGTAAAAAAAAATGAAAAGTGTCTTTGTGACAAATTGGAATCACTATAAAATATAGAGTAGGTTTCTTGTGAATTAGGTACATGGATCACCCGGGTCGGATTCGGGTTGGGGGGACCGCATCTTTTTTTTTTCTTTTTTTTTCGCATATGATTTTTGAAAAAAATCACATACCAATAGGTTATGTTAGACATACCTTTAAACTATGTTAAACATACCAGTTCTGCCCAGATTTCATGTCTTGTCTTTTTTTAGCTTGATTTTTGAATTTTGGCACATACCACTACGTTATGTTAGACATACATTTACGTTGTGTTAGACATACCTTTATGTATACTTAGATATACATTTGTATATGTTAGACATACCTTTGTATATGGTTAAAGATACCTTTATATATGTTAGACATACATTTGTATAGAGTTAGACCTACCTATACATGGTTGGTCTAACTATACACAAATGTTGGTTTAACTATACACAAAGGTTGGTCTATTGGAGTGAATTTTGGGTGAGCTTCAGGCTTCAGCACAAGTGTTCAACGTGTGGGAGCACGTGCAGGCGCGTAAAAGCGCGTTTTGGGTGCGTAAACGGGTCAACCCGGTTGCACGGATCTGGGATTCGTGCAACCGATGCATAAAAGTTTTTGCCTAAAAAGAGTATGTCTCTTGTGAATCAGGTGCATGGATCTTACCTGGGTCGGATCCGGGTCGGGGGGACCGCACCTTTTTTTTTTTTTTTCACACATGATTTTTGAAAAAAAAATCACATACCAATAGGTTATATTAGACATACCTTTACGTTATGTTAGACATATCTTTAAGCTATGTTAAACTTACCAGTTCTGCCAAGATTTCATGCCTTGTCTTTTTTTGGCTTGATTTTTGAATTTTGGCACATACCACTACGTTATGTCAGACATACATTTACGTTGTGTTAGACATATCTTTATGTATACTTAGACATACATTTGTATATGTTAGACATACCTTTATACATAGTTAAACATACATTTATATATGTTAGACATACCTTTGTATATAGTTAGACCTACCTACACATGGTTGGTCTAACTATACACAAAGGTTGGTTTAACTATACACAAAGGTTGGTCTATTGGAGTGAATTTTGGGTGAGCTTCAACACAAGTGTTCAGGCGCGTGGGAGCGCGTTTTGGGCGTGTGAACGGGTCGACCCGGTTGCACGGAAGTTTTTGCCTAAATAATTTGATGGGTAATGTATAGTTTTTTTTTTTTTAATTGTTTCATTTGATTTCAATGCTAACAAATATTTGTTTTCATAATGATTTCCAATTCAATCTATCTACCATAGTTTTAGAATTGATATAAAACAAAATCTATATAACTAATTTTGAGGATTAATCTAATTATTAGAATTACCAAAGAAATACAGAAGATAATTAAGGATGATTATACTCTTTTTTATGTACAAGTCTTCGAATTTCCTTTTTCAGATGGAAGACTCGATTTATTCTCTAAAAGAAAAGACTAGATACTAATTTTTCTAATACAAGCCATCAATATATTATAACATATAGTATAATTGATTTATATTATAATATATATATATATATACACAAAAACTCATATGAGACGGTCTCGCGGATAGTTTTCGTGAGACGCATCCTTATTATCCATGGATTGAACTTATATCCACAATTTTTCATATGAATTGCTAAGTGTGGGTCATGTGTTGATCCGTCTCACGAAAAAAATCTGTGAGACGGTCTTACACAAGACTTGCTCACATGTATATATATATATATATATATATATATATATAAAGAGGATTGACGTAATAGAAATTTTATGTTTTCTTTTAAACGACTTTTTATTTTGAGCATATTCTTTGTACGACTTGAACAAGCTAGAAAGTAGTTGTACGTACCTAATTAACCACTTGTTATTGTTAATAATCATTTTAATAAAGTAAATAATAGTACCTAATTCAATGGTCAAAACTTTGAATATGATATATATCTCTTTGGATGATGCATTAATTCGTATCTCAATTCTTAATTAATATATTCTTTTTAATATTAAAATTGAGTTCAAAATAAATGTTGTTAGATATATGTGACAGTTTGTATTACATTAAGAAGTTTATCTTTATTAAAGTAATAAAAAGTTGTAGTCATAACAGAATTTTCTAAAAAAAAATCAACTAATTCAAATGAAACGTGCATGATATTTTTCGCAAAGGTAAAATATCCGTGTTGTTTTATCATTTGGAAAAACATCACCCACATGTGGGAAGATGAGATCAATCTCACTCAATGGGATCATTGATATCGTCTTACACAACACCCTTTTTCCTAACTTTTCATTACTAAAGATTAGTTTTGTGTGTCGTACATTTTAGGTGCGTTTGCTTCAAATTATTGATTAGGCTTGATTGTATCAAAGTTATTAGAAATTGTCATTAATACATGTGATAAGCTATTCATCCATCCTTATGGGTAGCCATAACACAAGATTTGATGAAATATTACCGGACCCTTTTTATATCATGGACTTTCATTTTCCAACCAAATAAGTCTAATCTTGTTGATATAATATATATCACCCTTAATAAGAGCAAGCAAACGCACCCTTAGAATATTAAATTCCGTTCATCAAGGAAAAAGCTACACTAGCTTCCTAGTCACACATAGACAACTCTTTGATTAATGTCAAAATTCTTGCATTTTGTGTGATATAAAATCTACTTAATATTTTTTCAAACAAAGACACTTTGAATTCATTGTAAATCCACACTTAGTTATGTGGAAAAGGCTTAAATTCACATTATGTGTTAATAAATGGTATTGTTTATACATTGTTATCTATTATATCGATTATTTATAATTTTAAATGATACGGAAAATGAAATATGAAGAATCTCATATATATGTACCGGTCTTACCTATATAAAAAGAAAGATGCATGATACTTACAAATTTTGAATTGTCTAATATAGTTATTAAATATTATCATTTAAGATCGTAATAGTAATTAAGAAATAGTAATCTAATATCCGAAAACCAAATAAAGACAAATCAGTCTTTTCCACATACTATGTTAATGTTTTCAACCATTAAATTAAGCAGCACACATCACAAATTCCCTACACGAACATTGGCGATGTGTAATAGTCGATGCTTTGAAAATAACAGTGCTCATTAAATCCAATTTGTCGTTGATTTTTCTCCCACTCTTCATTATGAAATATTGGCATTAACAAACAAATGAATAGATATTTATTATATATAATATTTGTATCTATTTTTCAAATTCAGACCACATCGAAGAATATTACAAAATTGAAGATCTTTTTATAGAGGAGCAATGCAGTCAGAGCACGTCTTTTGACTTCGGAATTTGCTAAATAAAACGAGTCAATTATTTAAAAAAAAAAAAAAAGCTATATGTTGAATTATTATTGAATAAATAATAAATAAGGAGGAATATTTCATAATTGTGACTATGGAAAAAATAATGGCAAAGTACGAACGATGAAGCTTTTACAATGTAAGCCATAATTATGCACTTAAATATTTTGTATTGATATCAACCAAGTTTGATGAATTTTTACATTATCTCTTAAGACATTTTTTGTTACATTTAAATTACCTGATTCTTTTTGTTGAATTGCAACTTGAGAGTTGTTGTTAACAATATGTTGATTAGAAATTGCAACTCGTGTCTATCATGTTCTTAAAAGTCAAGGTTCTAACAAAAAAGGGTTGATATCATCATTTGCCCTCGATCGAGTTGCAAATTGTTAATTAATTACGAAAATGTTCAGATCATTAAAAAAAAAAAAAAGACTTGTGTGGGACCATTTCAAGGATCTTTTTTCGTGAGACAGGTCAACTCATAACCCACACCTAGTAATTCATATGAAAATTTGTGGATATGATTTCAATTCATGGGTAATAAAGATCGTCTCACGGAACTATTCGTGAGACCGTCTCATATGTATTTTTGTGGAAAAAATAAATTATAATGACAAAATCTAAAATTTATTATAGCGAGTTGGGTTTCTCATGTAATTAAGAAAAGAGTAAATATATACCTAAGTTATGTTGGGTTAGGAAGAAATTTAGGTTTTGTTTGAATTGATTGATTGAAATAAATGTACTTAAAACTCATTATAATTAAAGCACATCCAAAAAAATTAATTTAAAATAAAAATAATAAATTTTGAAATTCATTTAATCTGTCACCTCTATACCATATCTACCATGAACATCTATTAATGTATCCACTTCTTATTGTTATAAATCTTGATATTAACTTCAAATCATGTGACTTGTGATTTAAAGAGGTAGAATATTTAAACATCAATGACGAACATATTAAAACATGTCTATGGTGAAAATGTATCATTATTTTCAATATAAAGATAAATACCAATATGTTACTATACATTTGAACTCACCGGCCACACAACCTAAATGATGTACTACAGTTCCGCTACATTGCCCACCGTGATCACACTAATATTTGTCCATCACTGAAGTGTTAGGAATCTAACATATCATTTAATTTCATCTTTCATATAATTAGAGATATAATCATTACATATTAGTCGTATCCACGTCAAGAATTGACATTTTATCATTTTTCGAATGTAATGTATATCAAAATGAAAGCATAGAGTTTGGTAGTGCAGGCCCACCAATATATGGTGTACGATTTTTAACTGAAAATCAGTTGAAGGTACCTATGTCTTAAATGTAGTAATTTGAGACGAGATGTTTAAAGTTGGCCAAATCTCTATTGATATGTCCAAATCGTGGTGGACTAGGGTCAACCCTTACCATACACGTGGACTAATTATCTACCTACGTGGCTTCTTTAACAAGAAGTTAGGTATTTCTATATTCACCAAATATTATTATATAGTTAATCTCAATTAACTAAAAAAATCATTGCTATCATCTTTTATGTTTTATTCACATGCTTGAATATTATATTTTAGGATCATTATTTGTTATGAATTTAGTGATTTCATGATATAGTGTTATCTCAGTTATGCTACCCTACCTATATATACCGTTGACGTATCGAATATTCAGTATATATATCAATTAATTTTATTTTGTATATAATGAGGGGATGAGATCGTTACACCGACAGACATATTAAGAGTTATCTGACGTGGACATCTTAGCATTTTCTAGTGCAATTTATCAGGTGATAATGACTCACAAAGCAATGTTTATCATGAAATCTATTATTTGATGATATACCACCATAGAGTGATATAAATAAAATAGTCAAAACATAATTGTTTACTTGATTGGATGGTGTGGATCCAAAACAAAAATAAAGTTGAACTACCACAACCTTACTCATTTTCATTGTGGATCAAACTTAATTAACCCCATTATTGTAATATAATTAATAAGACTTCATTCATAAGTCTTAACTACCATGAACCAAATTATAAGTACCACGTTTAAACACGCACATATTTATGTTTTTGTGTCTATCACTAATGGATAAAGATTATATATCTTCTACATATTTACAATGTGAAATTAATATTCACTTTATAGTAACGACATATAAAAAATGAACATATTAAAATGTATTTACGAGTATGTGGGGCATCCGAAAAGCATAGAAAGTAAGTAGAGTACAACTCTAGGAGGCCATGTGTTGACAATGTTTTCACTTTTCCAAGTCGTTGAATTGGATTTGGAAATAACAAATGACCATTGACCAAAAACTCAATTTCAATTTGAATTTTGCTCATAAAATATAATTAATTCACAGAATGAAACAGTCAAAGCCCTAACAACACATTGTGTTCTAAAAGATAGGTGGTTAGGGCTTAGAATAAGTATAAGAATAAACTCATCACAATTGAATCTAACTTTTAATTAAAATAAGATTTTACATTAACTATTAATTGATAGAGATGATTAAGATTTATGTTAATTTAAAAAAACTATGGGTTATTACGTCATATTGACATGCCTTTCACGCATCACAAACCACGTGTTTCATAGTTTTTGTACGTCATTGTTTATGGACAACTCTTGAATATTGTAGAAATTTTGGTAGGTGTATTAAATAATATTGGATAAATAGGCTTTTGAAAATTAAATTACGTATTGCTTGAACATGTGTTATTCATATCACACATAGGTCTCTTCCTTAGGTGCTAATTGTCTAAATATTATATACGTACTAATTCGTTGAAATGTCTTAGATGTGTATATATATATATATAGGTGTAACATACACACACAAATTAATAAGGATGGGTTTAAAATTGTTTTTAAGGGAACAACTTTTATTTAAAAAGAAAACATAAGTAAAAGCAAATTAATATTAGAAAACTTGTGTAATCCAACTTACGAACTCTGATCATCACACAATCTATATCTTTATAAAGGTGAGATACCATTTGAGTAATAAATTCGTGTTTCACAGTCTATATAATTAAATGTACACAAAAACTTTTGTGCATCAGGTGCATGGATCCTAAACCTGGGTGGATGCGCTCAAATCCACTCAAATTCGCTCGTTAAGGATACATTTTAGTTATATTAAGGATATCTTTTAGTTATGTTTAAGGATACCTTTGAAAACCTGATTTCAGGTTACATACCACGTTATGTTAAGAATACATTTTGGTTATGTTAAGCATACATTTAGGTTATGTTAAGGATACCTTTAGTTATGTTAAGAATACATTTTGGTTATGTTAAGCATACTTTTAGGTTATGTTAAGGATATCTTTAGGTGATGTTAAGAATACCTTTGAAATCGTGATTCCAGGTTCCTTTGAAATCCTGATTTGATACCCTTAGAATTCGCTACAGGTCACATACATTTATCTTATATTAAGGATACTTCTAGGTTATGTTAAGGATACATTTATGTTATGTTAGAGATACATTTGTGTACAAAATGTGTAACACAACTATGTTATGGATAAGGTATCTCTAACATAACATAAAGGTATCCTTAACATAACCTAAAAGGTATGTTCGACGTAACGTAAATGTATGAAATCTGGGCATAAAGGTATCATTAACATAACGTAAAGGTATCCCTAAACATTACATAAATGTATCTTTAACATAACCTAAAGGTATGTCTAACGTAACGTAAGTGTATGGAATTTGTGCATAAAGGTATCCTTAACATAACCTAAAGATATCCTTAAACATTACATAAAGGTACCTTAACATAAGTAAAAGTCATGACCAAAATTTAAAAAGAGTAGCGCGAAAAGAAAAAAAAAGGGGTCGGGTAATCCGGATCCGACCCGGTTGCATGGATGTAAAATCCATACACCTGATGCACAGTATACTTGCTATTAAATGTAAGTTAAATATGAAATAAACATTATATATAGTTTATATTTATACTATTGAGTGTAAGATAAGTCAAGAATCTTTAAAAAAATTCCTATTTAAAAATAAACAGAAATTATTCGTGGAAGTTACATGGAAGGCTAATTCAAATCGCATTAAACTTCAGAGAAGAACATGAAGAATTGAAGAGTATCTTCAAACACATCACTGCTTCAATTTAGGTTTTCTATTATATATAGTTTATATATATATTATGGTGTATTATAGTATATGTTTTGGATGTCCATATTGTTGGCAAATAGACTACATCTTATAATTTAACTTTGTGAATGAAAATAAATATGACATTAGTTTTTCCTAAAAAACCACTACTCTTTTTGTAAGTTTTTAAATAGTATAGAAATGAAAATTTTGATATTATCTATATGAAAAAAAATAACATGATTAAGGGAAATTTACCTATAATAGTTATATTTAAATTAATAATGGTAGATCAACCTTCTTGTCAACTTTTCTAATAAGTGTGTAAAGTTATACAACAATATTTATTTTAGACTGAAGTAATTGCAGTATAAATATGACTTTTAACCTTGTTTAGAGTGTTAATTAGTTACCACGAAGGCAACTGCATAAAGGGCACAACTTCAGAAATGACTATATTTGTCCCTCTATGTGAATATAATTTTACGGTCGTGCTACTCTACCTATCGTGTGTGCATTAATATATGACTACAACTGACATGTTAAGTATTCAACGTATTAATCAATTTTATTTTTTATATAATAAGAGGATAATATTATTACATGTCGACTGTGGACATTTTAAGAACTGCCCACCATGAGCATTTTAGCATTTTATGTAATTTTATAACAATCTATTCACATATATAAATAGAATAAAATTCGATTTTGTAATAAAGAATCCAAATGATGTTGCATAAACTAGCAAACATGTTTTGTGGAAAAAGAATATTTAATGTAAAAGTTGTATGAAATGGAGAAAGGAAGGAACTTTCTGCTTGCTTCAAAGTTGAAGAACATTACACGTGTATCTTTGAGCCACGTCACTCTTTTACTCTATAATAATCAATGATATTAAATCGTACACATTTTGAATCAAATCATGACTTGCATGCTCTGTTGTTTCACTTTCTTTTTTCTAAACATATATTTCTAATATATAATAACCTTTTCTTTTGCCTAACTTTCAATTGGTTCAAATCTTCTGTTATATTCATCGATTGATTTTAATTATTTGATCATTTTTATCTTTTGGTTAGCAAAATGAATAAAAGAGGAAACATGGGGTGATTCTGTAGTACACCAGGTGTATTAATACATCAAACTCTCCACCATTTCTAGTCATTAGATCTGAGAACATTGTTGACTTTGACCTTAATAATCTCAGATCTGATGGCAGAAAATAAGTTGAGAGTTTGGTGTATTAATACACCTGGTGTACTATAGAATGACCCGGAAACATGATAGGATGAAAAGATAAATGGAATAGTAAAGAACCAAAAAAAATGTAAGAAACAAAGTGAAATTAATTACGAAAACTCATGTGAGACGATCTCACGGATAGCTTCCATGAGACGGATTCTTATTACCTATGAATTGGTAAGTGTGGATCATAGATTGATCCGTCTCTCTTACACCTTCTCGTAATTAATTAAGGGACAAGAACGAACAAAAACAAAAGCATAGGAACACAAAAAATACGACTTTTCTTAAAGATGTAGTAAAGGGCAAAAGGTGCATTTCTTTTCTTTATTGAAAATGCTTGGAAAGGTTTGAGCATATTAATGTGCGAGGACTTTCTTGTAAATTTGTCTTGATTTGCTCATTGCATTCGACATTATTGTCCAACATTTCAGGACAAAGACAACCTTAATTTCAACTCATTCATCGGGGTCGGTCTGATATTTTTCATATTTTAAAGGTCCATGGTGAAAATAAGAAAATGACCTCTTTATAATGATTTTAATAATGCTAAATTGAACTCTATTTAAAAGTACTTCAACATATAAAAATAATTTGTTTAAATAAAATTTAAATTTTTATTCGTTGTATTAACAATTCGAAGAAATTATATTTACTCACACCAAAATGAGCAAATAAATGAGATAGATAATTATGTAAATCATTTCAAACCGTAGGGCAAAAAACCATATGATGAAGAATTAAAATTTATAATATATTGCAAAGGAGGGAAGAAATCTTTATAACAATTTGTCAAATTAAAAGAGGCTAGAATTTTATATGAGATTAATAAATGAAAAATCTTTGAGATAGAAAAATTGATTATGTGGTTGGATGTCCCTTTCCTTTTCTAATTAGAAAAATCTAACTTATATATCTAATATGATTGAAATTTCTACTAATAAACATATTTTGACTTACATAATTATTTCTATACACCAAGTATATGGGTCATGACTTATGCAATTCGGGTCATATGACCCGAAATGTTATTTTCACGCTCAACACGTTGGAACGCGCCCCCAAATCGCGTTCAAACCCTAATTTCGCTCTATGACCTTTTAGTTATTTTGTCTAACATTTTAGTTGTGCTCATTTAACATTTTCGTCATGTTCACATAACTTGTATGTTATGTTCGCATAACTTTATATCCTGATAGTTTTATATTTTACTGAGTAATATAAATACATATTACCTTTTAAACTTTTATGTTATAATAAGTTAATTTTTATATTATAATAATATAATTTTATAATTTTCAAAGGTTATGATAATTGTACATAAAATTTATATCAATATAACATAAATGTTTAAGTTATAACAATATAAAAGTTTTCAGTTCTATTACATGATTGAAAAAATTCTAAGTATATAACTTTAAGTTTTAATACTTTTTAAACCTTTAAGTTGTAATAATGCAACTTTTACACACAATAATATTAACCTTTATGTTATATTAACATAACATTTATGTTATTCTTTAAGTACATAAGGTTATGATATTTATATATAAAAGTTACATCAACATAACATAAAGGTTAAATTATCATAACGTAAAAGTTTTCAGCTATATTATCCTACATTTTTATTGAAAAAAGTCTAAGTATTACCTAATTAAAGGTTATGATATTTGTACAAAAAGTTATATTCATATAATATAAAAGTTTTACTCGTATAACATAAAGGTTACCGTATAAATTTAAAATATAAAAAAAATTGGCGCAGATCCAGGTCGGATCCGATCCAAACAGACCCGCCGGCGTCCAATTACATGCAACCGGTGGATAAAAACAATACTCTTTGACTTATAGAAGATAATTTTACAAAAAAATACATACATACACGCTATTTTTCAAATTTTAATTTCATGTTTTTAGCTAATTGAATAAAGGCACAAATTCCTACAATCCCTTTATTATAAAAACTAGTGTTCACCTGCACGAATAAAATATTTGAAAAACAAAATTATGTAGTTTGATATGTTGAAAATATTTTATGTTTAATAACTAAGTTGTAGTATATAAAAATATTTGAATTTTAGCTGAATGAACAATTTAATTTATATATCTTCAATTTTTTTCTTTATTTAAGATTAACGTGAATATAAAAAAAATTATAATGTTAAACATAATGTAAGCCTATTTGAACTAAATAGTATAGAAATAGAAGTGTGAATCAATTTATAGAATAAATTACCATTCATAAACTACAAATTTTGAAAAACTTCTTTATATACAACTACGTAGTTAGTATGAGATTATCCATTGTATATATTTTTTTAAACTATAGTTGGTGAGATTAAAGAGATTAAATAAAATAATATATTAACGTCATCAAATTACATTCAAACATATAAAGTATATGAGATTGTGCTTTTAATCGTGGGATTGTCTAATATATTAAATAACAAAAATAATTAATAAAAGAGTTATGACTAAATTAACCTTTCAATATGAATTTTAATATACATAATCTAAACTAATCGAAAATATATAAGTTCAAATACAATTTGATACATAAATGGAAAAGCATCAATTTAGACTGAATTACAAAGGTTTCTATTAATCTAAAATTTTAGAACATTCTAATTAATATTTTAAATTATCACTTAGAAAGATTTTTCTTGTTTTGATTATAAATTTTAAAGTATATTACTTCTTTTACTTAATTCTCGAACTTTTTATTGGAATAAGAATTATATAAAATAAAAAATGTGTGCATTATATTTCAAAGTAATGTAAGATTCCATTAATTTTGTCATCTATATATTTGAGTTTCAAAATCATTATTACAATATTCCACTATTAAAAAAATTGTGAATTCAAAAAATTAATTTTATTATGGAACACAATTTTCATAAATTATAGGGCAACCATCACAAAATAAAATGATGATGGAAAAAAATATAAAATATTGTGAAATATCAAAGTCAATTTTTATTGTGGTAAATAATTTTCATAAATCGTGTTCTCCACGGTTCAAGTAATCAATTAGCAACAATATATATATATATATATATATATATATATATATTTTGTATTTTGACACTAACCATTTTTAGTGGATTAAAACAATGGATTCGAAGCAATGTATGTAGGGCTTTTTAGAACCTTATTTCGCAAATTTATTTCTAAGAATAATGAGATTTGGGCACAAAAATACAAAATAACTATCTTTTACAATGTTTTTCAAGAAACAAAAAACAAAATTTATCTTGCATTTTCTTAATCTTAAATCTTCAAAATCTCTAATCCAAAATCAGAATCTCTCAATTCCGAATTTCTGCACAAAATAATTTGAATTAGTAAAATAATATAATATTACATGACAATAAAAATAATCAATATACAATACTAATAAAATAACACATATTGTGAATAATTCTTCTTCAAAATACAATTAACAACAACAACTTAAATCATTCAAAAATGAACACTATGATCATTAATTATTGATCCAAACTATAAATATCTCCAATAAATCAATTCATACCCAAATAAATATCCAAAAAGAAGAAGAAGAAATCATCTTATCCATGAAAACATAATGTTTTTAAACAATTATTTAATTCATATGACATAAAATAGTTATTTAATCATAAAACTGCATTATATATATAATAATAAATTAACTAATATAAAATGTTATATATGTGTGTGTCATTCAATTTAAACAATATATAGGTGTTATGTACCACAATCTATCATCACTCCATATATATAATATCATGCTAATATTCTTTTCCAAATTTAACATTGAAGCATTTCAATGGGAAATATATTTAGAAAAAGGTTTCTATATATATATAGAGTGAGATTTCCACTAAAGAGTAGCTTATTTCAAAAAAAGATGCATGATTTAGGCAAATTAATTGAATCTTTTTAAGTATAATTGCAATGATTAACATACTTTACCATATGTATAAATATATGCACATATATCTATATTATATATTTTAAGGATTTTATTCACATTAAACATCATTTTTATGTACACATTTTTTCCCATAAGTAAAAAAGTGGTTTTAGACGGGAAAATTCTTAACTTTCTTTTTTTGGGAATGTTTGTATTTTTATATATATAAAGATTTTAAAAAATTATCATGTTATGTGACTATGGAAAAAAAATGTTTTCCCTCAAAAAACCCAGATCTTTTTTTCTTTTGGTAAATTGTTATTAGAATAAATTTTATATTTTGAAAAATATAAAGTAAATCGCACTTGCTGTGAATTCAATTAATTAATAGAATGCTTGTAAGAATCTTTAACCAACTTCTTATTTCATTAGTACTACAGTTAAATTCATTACTTATGCATATAGAATTTTAGCAAGTATTATTAAAGTTATTTATGTGATCTAAAATGGTTAGTATCATTTTACAACCTGTACTATATGTGCTTTTTTAAATTTTGAAATCTAAACTAATATTTTTCTTGATCACAACCGATACATAATGTTTTTCAATTTTGCAACCTTCAACAATAAAATACGGTTTTGAACGTGAATCAATTAATGAAAGAAAAAATAACAAAAAATCCTTCAACTACACATGTAGTTTGATTAATTAATTGCATTTCCTAGAGAGAGAGAGGGAGAGAGAGAGAGAGAGGGGGGGCACTTGTTTGAAAGCAACATGAGTGAAAAAGATATTCTGAAATAAAAAGTTTTGGGCCTAATTAAAATGCGATTCGAGATGAAGTGCTTCAACTTCCACTTAAAAACTCTCGACTCCCACCATTTTCATCATCAGCTCCACCTGTATTCTATTTTTATGAACTTAATTTCTCTTTGATTAGAGACGGATCTAAAATTTTATTTTAAATGGGATAAAAATATCTATTAAAGAAATCTTTATAGTTCAAGGGGAACGAACCCTTATGAATCATTCATAATAATAAAAGTTAGAGTAAGTCTTGTCGGATTTTTTTTCGTGAGACGGGTCAACTCATAACCTACACTTAACAATTCATATGAAAGTTTGTGGATATGGATTCAATTCATGGGTAACAAGGATTCGTCTCACAGAAATAATCCGTGAGACCGTCTCACATGAGTTTTTGCGTAAAAGTTATCGTGAAAAAATTGCATATAAAAATAACAATTTTGAAAATTTAGGGAGATGATCCCGGAAAATCCATCCATCAAGCATGGTTAAATTATGAGTAAGATATTTGTCATACTCTCTTAGTTACAATTTAATTTCTTGAATTAAGCCAATAAGCACAATAATTAGTAGACAAAAATGAATTTTAAATTAATGGGTGATAAGTCTATCTTCCGGATTCTGAACTTTTGTACTGAAGTATGTTGCTTCCTTGGTTTTTCTATCTAATTTGTACTGATGTATCCAAATATGTCTTCATCACCAATAGAAAAGGGACAGGGGCCTTGTAACTTATTTATTTAGACAGTATTCACTAATTTTAGGATTGAATGATGATCCCTATTTAATAATATGGGTATATATTCATTCATGGCTCCTTCTTTAAAGTGAAATTAATATTGCGACACTCTACATGTAGATACTCCATCAAGTGACTTACAGTACAAGTGTTGTTTATCCATTTTACATGTGTACTCATGGATATATGCGTTTGTTTGTGTATAAATGAATGATAGATACTGCAATCAATGTAATTTATCGGGTGTGACATGAATTACACCTGTAACAAAACCTAAGTAAGTAATTGGATATGACTGATACATTTCATTAGCTTCCTGCTGCTAAAGCTAAATAAGAGACGATAGAATAGTGGGCATATTATTTACTGTGACATATATTAATGATTTGAAATATTGAATGAATTGAACTTACTCAAGACAAAAGGTTTGTTAAATGCCCAACTCAGTACTTTTAGCAGCAAAGTAGGAAAAATGATTTTGACATCTAAACCTACATTTATGCTTTGCCCTTTCTAATCCCTCCTAAAGTTTTGCACCACATTCACTGAATCCTCTAATTAATCATGTGGGATTATTTTGTGATCCTAAAACATCATTTATTCCTAATCAAACCACAATAAATTTATTCATTAAAGATTGAGATATTCTTTGCCTATATCGTCGGCAAATTAACCATGAACCAAATAAAGACATATAAGTTTATAATAACATTCACTACAAGAAAACTTGAAGGTGACAACGAAATTTAGTGACGAAAAATCAATACACTGCTAATAATAATATTAGCAAAGCATTAAAGGAAAAATGTATGCCTAAATTTGAGCAACCAACATTTACAATAATTAATGATTTTAGTCTCAAATGTGTCACTAACTAAAAATAAGGATTTTGTAATTAGAGATAGATTTTATTAGTGTATATAATAATATACTATATGTTTTTCTTGCAACTAAAGTGGAGATGTTTTGGACATAATATAATATATTAATAACACACAATAAAAATGTTTTTGTCGTTTTATTAGATGTAGGACTTTCGGCGGTGGATGAAGTAATGAATTTGCCCAACACTTTTCTTTTCTCTTTTCGAAGATGTTCATATTTCACTCATCATCAGCTTACAAGTGTGTGATTCTGATTTCTGAGTGACAAATTATTAATTTTGATAATGACATTTTTAGATAATATTTTATTAATTAATTATATAATTAACTAGATGCAAGATTATTTCAATATTATAACAAATTAATGTTGATAATTTAATAGAATAAAACTATCTTTGAAAATATATATTATAAACAATGTGTAAATTTATGAATGTCAAATTAGTTTAAGGAATTTTATATATATATATATATATATATATATATATATATATATATATAGGGTTCGTGTACTTTTAAAAAAAAAAATTCTTAATCGATTCATATGTTTTTAGTTTTACTTGAATTAGGTTTATATACTAATTTCATTCGTAAAAATTGAGTTTCATATTTTCAATTGCATTAATATTTGTTCTTATATGTAAAAGACAAAGTAGATGGAACATAATTCAAACACAACTAAAAGTACAGGAACCTAATTCAATTACTTGTAAAAGTATATATAATAACTCAATTTTACAACTAAATTTATGAGGACTAACAATTAAAAAATATAGAAATTTTGATAATTAAAAAATATATAGATATTCAGAAACTCAACTAAAATAATAATAATAATATTTAGTCAAAATCGCCAAGTATGTTTTTTTCCTTACTCTAAAGACAAAAAGTACACAAATGAGGCTACTCAAAATCTCAAATCAAATCACGTTCATATTAATTCAAAAATCAAAAGAAAATAAGAAAGTATTTTGTATCAGGTCAAATTCATTTGATGTGATCACTCTTTTATACTCCCTTCCCTTCATCCCACTTAAAACTGTCTACTTGTCATTTTTGTTTATCTCAGTCTAATATGTCAGTCTTAAAATGACAAAAAAAAATTTACTCCTTCACCCCTCCATTTCTTTCATTTTACAAAATTTGCACTCAAATTATACCTTTAAATTACAAAATTGCCACTCAAAAATATTAAAATAACACATTCAATCAAAGTCAACAGTTTTTTCTTAAGTTTCGTATCGGTCAAAGTATGCATATTTAAGTGGGACGGAGGTAATAATACTTTACCCACAAATACTCCATATGACTGTGGCACATGCGACATCACTCACGCACGGTCGATCGTATCCCAGGACATGACCATGCGCAACTGTGGTGTATAAGTATGTCTTTTTCAACAATAAGTATGTGATTTTTCACTATAAGTATGTGATTTTTTTTCCTCGCCCAAGTCTGTGCCCTGGGACACAGCCGTGCCTCGCGCAAAAATTAAGAGCAGTCTGTGGCGCACGGTCGGGTATCAGGACACGGTCGAGATAAGTATGTGATTTTTATCTATAAGTATGTCTTTTACAGCCATAAATGTGTTTTCACGTATGATCGACCGTATCCCAGAACACGACCGTATGCGAGTGCCGTCGCACATGATACGATCTCATAGGAGTCCAACTCTTTCTTTAGCCAACCAAAATCTTGATTTTCACTAATAACATTCGTACAAATCTATTTGCCACTCATAGAAATTTGAGGCAAAACAAAGACTTGTGTGATGGATTTTCTTCTTCTTCTTTTTGGAATAAAGAAATATATTTTTTTGGGATTCTTTATGTTTAATAATTTTTTGTTACATTTTTTGGCCTTGGTATGTGGAATATTGTTCTCCATAATCATTTCATAAGGTCCTTCTATAGTACAGCGAGTGTATTAATACACCAAACTCTCCATCATTTTCAGTCATTAGATATGAGACCATAGTTGACTTTAACCTTAATGATCTCAAATCCGATGGCTGAAAATGAGTGGAGAATCTGATGTATTAATACACTACTATAGAACTACCCCACTTCATAATAAACTTGCTTTTAAGTTTTGAGGACAAAAACAAGAAATTTAGCAAATTAATCCCATCACTTACAAACAACTTTATATTAAAAAATATATATCTAGGTGAAATCATACAAAATCAGATTCGATCATATTCACTACTTAATAATGATCAGGTCCAAAACGTGCATGAGCTAAGAGCTTAGATAAGTTGATTAGTAAAAGAAGTTAAAATTTGATAAACGATTAAATTGCTATATTATAATTAAAGCTCATTCATATTAAACTCAGTTTATAACTAATCAAGCAATTAAATTAATTGAACACAATATTCGATTCAAGCTTGAAGCAGATCTCCAATAACATGTTGAATTCGACTGATCTTACAGCCCTAATCATAAGAATATAGAGATTAATTTTGAAGGATATATAGATTATAACTTAGTTGAGAGAATTAAATCCATATTATTATATATTTACAAGTACTAAACCTTATATATATTATTAATAAAATAATTGATGAATATATATAGTGAAAGTACAAATTAAATGGAAGAGTCCATGATCGATCAACTCCAACACATTATAGAGTGAGTTACTCTCTTGTGCACCAATTGCGCGGATTTGAGATCCGTGCAACTGGACCGCGCATGGGCTGCGCGCAGGTTGGGCTAGCCCGCCAGCCCAACCTGCGCCTCTTTACTTTTTTCGCGTGTTTTGGTCGTTACTTTCACGTTATGTTAGTGTTACTTTCATGTTATGTTAGGGTTACCTTCGCATTATGTTAATGTGACCCCATTTCCAGATTTCATACCCTTAGTTTAAAACCACTTAACTAAAATAACACGAAGGTAACACTAATATAACATGAAGGTAACACTAACATAACATGAAAGTAACATTAACATAACATGAAGGTAAAAAACAATGTTAATCATACCTTCATGAGGGTAACACTAACATAACATGAGGGTGACTCTAACATAACATGAGGGTATGACTGTCTAGAACGAATTTTGGTGGGTTTGAGCGCATCCACCAGACGCATGGGGGCGTGTAAGAGCGCGTTGATGCGTGTGAAAATGCGTGTGGGACGGGTCAACCCGAATATATGGATTCTAGATCCATACACCAGTTGCAGAAAATATTTTGTCCTTATATAGATGTTGTTCAAACTACAACACTGAATATTGAGTTACTAATCATGATAATTCCAACAATTCTGTGTGGGGACAGGGAATTTGATACCTCCTAGGATTATGTTCATACCATGGATCAATCAATTTAAACTATATATCTTCTTTATTTATTTTCTTTTTTGGGATAAAATATTCATTAAAAAGCCTTAATTAAATGGAATTAACTCTTGATATTGATCATAGCAAGTGTAAATAATAAGCTGTAACTTTAAACTGGCATGAACAACATGTAATTTAATCTAAGTTGGGCTATCATTAAAAATCACAAATATATAGGCCCTCAAATTTTGTCCAACTTCATTGTTTACACATCGAGGACATATACAAAAACTTATATTAGACCTTGAGATTGATGGATCAATCGAGTCCCATCACCATCCACTCAAATTTATGTTTTTATAAATTACGTAAGAGTCATTAAATTCCAACACAAATGCTCTTGTGCACCAGGTGCACGAATCTGAATTGGTGTAACTTGGGCTATCCGACCCGGATCCGCGCACCTGGGTCACTTGAGTTTTTTTTTTTTTTTGACTTCAGTCTGTTACCTTTATGTTGTAAGGATGTGACCTTTATGTTATATAAGTATGACATTTATATATAAATGTTATGACCTTTATGTTCAGTAACTTAGGAAAAAATGAAGATTTCAGGTTTTTTCGCTTCAGATTGAGACTTTTATGTACAATTCTTGTGACCTTTATGTACAAATATTATGACCTTTTAGAGTGTAAAATTCTTTTTTTTTTCTAAGTTAGAATATATAAAGGTCATTACATTTATTCATAAAGGTCACACTTATATAATATAAAGGTCACACTCATACAACATAAAGGTTACAGTTTGAAGCGAAAAAATAAAATTTAAAAAAATTAAAAAAAAGTGTGCGGATCCAGGTCGACCCGAACCCGACCCTGAATTGTATGTGCATCAGTTGGACAGGAGACTAACTCAAATTCCAAATATCAAATTCCAAATATCTATATGGATATGATAATCCGCATGCAATTCAAAATTCAAGGCAGAAATGAGGATTTCATGATTGATAAATTTTTCCCCATTTCTATCATTGTAATATTGACCCGAAATCTTTCAAAATGACATCTTCTTTATCCCATATCTAATGTGTTTGGCACACTTAATTGTGAGTCGAGTAATTGACACGATAATTACTACTCACCCTCATTCTAATTGAAAGTTATTTTTACAACTCAAATTTTGTTACCAATTTTTTTTTTCTTTTTAGAGTGTTATTCCATTTTATTTTGGGATTATGCCTTTTTTTTTGTTAGCTAAAATTTAGAAAGCTGATATGATTCTTCAAACCTGCATCCTCGTCAGGTATTGAAGCGCATCTTCGAATCTGATATATATATATATATATATATATATATATTTCAAATGAATTCTCATATCACGGGATAGTGAATATGATTCATCATTATTTTATAATTTGTTAAAGGTTGTTTTAAATGAATTTCTTGAGGATTATCTAAAGAATTAAATTATAAATTTTATCCTATAGAAAGATGAAATAGGGTGTAACTTGAATTCCTCGTTGGAAATCCGTTCTCAGAGACAGAGAATCACCATCCATGTACCGGATTCTCAAATTGAGGATATGTGTCCTCCGCTAACCTATTAAATATCTAGTATATCAGTTAATTTCGTTTTTCACATAATCAGTAGACGAGATCATTACATGTCAGCGATTAGCATATTAGAAACTCTCCACCATAATTTTTTTAGCATTTCTCTATTAATATGTGCTGGGAATTTCTAATTGGGCCTGGTTCACTGAGTTGGACTTTTATATTGGGCTACAACGTTAATTTGCAATTACTACAATCTAAAATTATTTTAGATTACCTTTCAAATTTTGTTATTTAAGATTATGTTTAGATAAAAAAAGATTTCATGTAACACTTGAAATTCATAATGAGGAATCCATTGAAATGTTTAGAAATTTTGAAAATCAAACCCAAAAATAAGCTCGATTATTAACAAAATCCAAAATTACAACACAAAAACTTGTGTCAGACAGTATCACGGATAATTTCTATGAGATGAATCATTTTTATTCACTAACCTAACTCATTTCTAAAAATTTATAAATGAATTGTTAAATATGAGTCGCGTGAAACTTATTCAAATTTCAATATCTCATTTAATCTAAACCAACTTGGTATATATGACTATGAAGGGACCCAAAAGAGTTTACCTTATGCAATTTTTACCGCACTAAGAACTCAAATTGTCTACTTTGTGGAACTTGAAATGTTTTCATAAAATTCATAAACAGAATAAAATATTTATTCACACTCTACAAAAGTAATTACATTTAGCATAAATTCTCACTTCATACATAGTTTTATACTTTACTAAATTCCTACCAATGAATTTGAGTTTATTTATGATGTTTTGGATTGTAGTATTACTATATTTCCAAACTACGTTAATAAATTCACATTTTTTATACTTGAAATTTTCTCATCGAATCCAAATTTCAAAAGCAAAAAATAATTAAGCACTTCCTCAAACTCACCATGAGTATCAATTATCATAAATTTTCATTTTACCTATATTAGTATTATATTATATTTGATTCCATTTAAATGTTTTATATAATTTTTATTAGATATTAATGAACATTATAATTGAACAAAACAAATACACTTTAGGATATTTATATTTTAAAATAGTTTAAGAACAATTATAAAATCTTTATATTTGACTAGTAGTCAACTCAAGTGGGGCAGATTGACAAATATTGGAAGTTGGAGGGACTTCTCTGAAAAAGGTTTCCCCACAAAGATTTGACGAAAATCAGTCTGCTCAATCCTCCCAAACACGAAATCACTCTGATCGAAATTCACTCAATTCAACGCAGATCATCTGCGGCCGTTTGATGAGGGTGGAATTAATGGCGGCGGAGAGCAGTAGTAGTACTCGGCTGAAGAAAGAGTCAACGGTTGTGCTCCCCAATTCGCCGGACGTTGAAGATCCCGTCAAATCCCCACCTCACTCCCCCAACAGTTCCTCAACTCGCAAGGTCTGTGAGAACCATTCAATTTTCTGGATTTTCTTGCCTGTTGTTATCATAATTGCTGCTTGCATGAATTCGAGTTGAAATATTCGTTGACTTGATTGTTTGAATTTTGGAAAATCAAGTATTTATATCTGATGAATGTTTCCGCGTGAAATGGGTTCTAATTATGGAGCTATGTTGTGCATATTGAGGAAGATTTAGAGAATTTAGTGTTGTTGCAGCATTGATGAAATGAGATTGTTGGTGATCATGCATTTGGATTTGGTGAATGTGATTAAAAAAATTAAATGCCAAGTTTTGGTTAATCTGATGGCATTCCATGTCGAAGGTTGATCTTACCATCCATGTGGTTTTGTAAAAGGTTTGCATCAGTATTAAAGGATAGAAATGTCTGAAGCAGAAGGACACACGTCGAACCGTGATTTACAAGGAAAAAGTCTAGTAATTAAGATGAAAGAAGGGCAGGGAATTAATTATCACATTGTATAATGTATATACTGGTCAAAAATTATGAACCTTGGATTATAAGAATCTTGTACTGTTAAATAGATGGATGTTATGATTTTTCATATATCTGGTCATGAGATTGTCATGTCATCATGTTACAGTTGACTATTAATTGAGCTAAGTTAAAACTACTACAAAATAAATAAATAAATAAAAGGTCAGATCTTGAGCCTCTTAAAGTAGAGGAGTTCTTCAGTGGTCTCTTTAAAGGTTTGGCTTTTCTTTTACTATTTATGGAAGTCTTATTCAAGTTTATCAACCTATAGTAAACTTAACAGATTTAGACACAGAAGATTAGCTGATCAATTGTGATCGAGGTTTTTTTAATTCTCAAGAAGATTTGTGTTGACTCGATTTGGTGGTTCATGAGTAATCTCTAAACCATTTCATTCCCACTTATTTACTGAATAATCTAAATGAATTTCTCCACATACACGTTGAAGTCGAGTTTTTAGGAAGAAAATCACTAGTTCAATCTCATATGAGTGAATTCTATTCTGATAAACGCTGCTTAATATTATGTCCTATGATCTTTCAACTGCCAAATGTCTAGATCTCATAAGATAAATAACAGATGGTAGGTGAAAATGAGCTCCAGAAGAAAATTAAATAAATTAAAGTCTGTTGTGCTACTTGAAAGCTTTTTTATATATCATCTCTATGTGGTTTCTTCATAAAATTTAACAGATGATATTATTATAATGTTTTATTGTCCTAACATGTGTTCTTCATCAGGCTTGCTATGCTGTTCTTCAGAGTTGGGTTTCCAAGAAGTTCATGACTGGAATGTAATGATGTTGGCTTCAAATATCTATGATTGTTTACCATAATATTTCAAATTTTTATATATAGCTCAATTCTGACTGATATATTTCAATTGCAGTGTTGTTCTGTTTCCAGTTGCTGTGACATTTTTCGTCACTTGGTGGTTTATTCAGTTTGTTGATGGTTTCTTTAGTCCTATATATGAAAGACTTGGCATTGATATATTTGGTAAGTTACTTACTCTTGGTACTTTTCTTGAAGACATGCTCTTATTATTTTCTTCCTATATCAAAATTAAGAATTATAGAATGCACATGTGGTAATGGCGATGATCAGAATAACTGAAACAGGTGCTTTGAGCTCATTTGTGTTGAAAATCTGATGGTTTGCATCTTAAAGCTGTCTAACCTCTTGTCCTGGTTGATCACTAATTCTTGGCATTTTTACTGGAACCATAATTCTTCGATTTATTGGTAATGAACCTTTGGATTTATTTGTTTCTAAGTATCTCTTCATATCTGGTGCAGGCCTTGGATTCATTACATCGTTAATCTTCATTTTCTTTATTGGTATATTTGCTTCATCATGGGTGGGTGCCACAGTTTTCTTGATAGGAGAATGGTTTATTAAGCGAATGCCCTTTGTAAAACATATATATTCAGCATCAAAGCAAATTAGTTCTGCAATCTCTCCAGGTAACTGTAATTTTAGTTTTTCTCTGTTAATTTTGTGAATTGATTAAATCTGGAGGAGGCAGTAAGATGGAAATGCTTTTCCAACCTATTAACTTTTGTGCCTGTTTTTAAGAATTGAAGAATGTAATTTATATTTAAAAAAAAAAAAAACACTTGTATTTTCTAATAAATTGATCTCATAATGTGCTCTGATACTTACTACCAGAATCCTGCCTTTTTCTTTTTCTTTTTCTTTTTCCAGCAATCCTGTATTATAGAATATTCATAATGTTTTTTACTAGGACAACTTAGATGCTATTAAATTGGCCATGAGAGAGATTATAGACCTGTTTCTTCGCTGGAGCCCTTAAAAAGAGTTCAGAAGACTTGGTGCACAAAAGTTTGGTGGGTTTGACTCATGCTTTACCTCATGAGATACTATGCCAGGGGTTGTCTACTTGCCTCCATTATTCATCATTAGTTTCTTTTTCAACGTTGGTCTTTACATCTGCCGTAGTACTTGACTTGGGCTTTTCTTTTAGCCCAACCACAGAAACTTGAGTCTGTTTAATGTTCCGTTTTATTTTTAATTATTTAGTGTATCTAGGTAATTTCGGGCTCCTAGAGGTATATTTTATGCTATTGATATCCTGAAAAGATCCTACATAATTGAGGTGGACCCTGAATTTTCAGTTCGAATATTCTAGCATGATGAATGGAATTCAAATACAATCATTTTCTAGCACCTCTTGCATTTCGAGTTTCAGTGACATAGATCTATCTTCACACAATTCTAATATTATATATTCTTTATTTTATTACAGACCAGAATACAACTGCTTTCAAGGAGGTTGCTATAATCCGACATCCTCGTATTGGTGAATATGCTTTTGGCTTCATTACGTCGTCTGTAGTTCTTCAGGTTCTTGAAATGAATTTGTATTACATATTCTCTGAACAATAGAGTTCATAAATTATAACAAGTTCGTACTATAATTCTCTTAATTATTGAGCTGATTACTTTTATCCAAATTCCAGTGGCATCAAAAGATACCTGATGTATGGGGTATCTTTTAATTTAAATTGCTGAAAACACGAGCGTTAACTGCTGAATCTGAACATTGTTGGGAAATTATCATTATTTGCATTATATTACGCTTGCAAAATTTCAGTATTGTTTCCATATTCATTTTCAATGAACTTTTATTTTTATTTTTAATGATTTCAGAGAGATGCTGGAGATGAAGAATTATGCTCTGTTTACGTCCCAACAAATCATCTATACATTGGGGATATATTCCTAGTTAACTCTAATGAGATCATCCGTCCAAACTTGTCTATTCGAGAAGGCATAGGTAACTCCTTTTTGTCCTTCTTGGTGTGCCTTGCTGTTTCATTATAGAACTTGATGCATTTCTAGCTGACATATTTTACTAATTAATGCATTTTCCCTTTCCTTTTAAGACATGCTAATTTCTGCAAGATTCTCTCACTGTAATTTATTTTATTAATGTACGTGCATGAGCATTTGTTTTTTAACTCTCCCTCTCTTTTCTTGATTCATGATGTTTTGCTGATTACTTTACATTTTATTGCAGAAATCATTGTATCTGTGGGGATGTCAATGCCTCAGGTGATTTCTCCTATTGAGGGGGTTTCTGCTCGAAAAAACGACCGGGTTCCCCCTAGTAGGATCATCATATAGCAACATTGTGCGCGAAGAACATGGACAGGCGCCATGTTATTTCTCTGCAGATGTGATACTAGAGGGCATTTTTATTTTGTGCTCATGATCCACTCATTCGACAAATCGAAAATAGCTGTGCTTACTCTACAGATGGAGACTTGTGCGATCCAGAATCATTATTTATAGCTGAGCTTTCTTGCTTTAGAAATTCAATTTGCTTTCCTTATCTGAACTAGTTGAGTTTAGTTTAGTTTGTCCCAAATATACTGAATGTACGAATTCGCATTCTTTTGTTTTTGTACAAAGGAACTACAATGTTCGTCCTGTTATCCTTGAAAAGGTATGAAGCTATGTTTCTTACAAAAAGCCAGTAAATGAGGTTTCATACAAACAAAAAAAGCCAGTAAAAATTTCTCTCTGCATTCAAGAAGTGTATTCTTTACAAGAACATGAAGCATTTTGCATTCAGAAAGGGTTCTCTAATAGACTTTACATGTATAAAAGCAGAGAAGATACATGAGGTGATGCAATTGGTCATCCTGAAAGTGGAAGTTGGTTTCTCAATCTTTATTGTTCTTCAATCTTCTGTGCAGAAAACAAAACGACTCATCGCTTTCTTCGTGCAGTGGGGGGTAACTTCTCAGATGGACCGGAGTGAAGCTTTTGCCCAGTTTCACGTTCGATTTTACTCTTCAGCTCTCTTAATATTTTAATTTGGCCAAGCTTTTCTGGGGATAGTTTGTCCCAGTAAATTCCTTCAAGCCACAATTTGTTAACACATGGAGAATCAATATCAGTAATCTACACTGATTGACATGGGTTCTTTAAGCATGCAACTGAAGGAATATCTATGGAGAGATTTCAGAACTCACCTTGAGGTTTTGGAATTGTCGTATTGGTAAAAATCACTCGTGTGGGAGTACATATGATATCAACAGGTACATCATGAACCAGCAATTTCTCTATGGGAATGTCGCCCACTAGTTGTTCATCATGCACTGTAAATGTAGATGAAAAAATCAAGAAATGACCATATCACAATCAATCCCATATTGACCCAAAATCATATAGAAATTCTACATTGATGCAAATGATCATAATGAGACAGAAAGTGAAAAGCATGATAATTAACGAGGAAAGGACGTAGAAGCCTATATCAAGAAGACAACAAGATGATGCCAAGGCTGAGCATTCACATCATTACAAGGAGGAACATTGTATTACAGAAATGGAATATGTTTAAAGACAAGAAAGTAAAACCAAAAATTCAACTGAAGCATAACTTACCCGATGTGACTATTGGTGTGGAGTCATCTATGGCACCCATGTAACGTAGCATGCCATATTCTAGTTCTGCGAATCCCTGTAACATAAATCATAGTATCATAACATTGACAGAAGCAAAAATTTAATTTGACACCAAATACTGCCCAGGGATTGAAGTATGTTGCAAAAAGCTGCATTTGATTTAAAAGAGCAACACATCCGAGTAGGACTGAATTAATGCGAGGAAATGCTAATCAAGGACGAAACTCAAAATGACTCCATAAGAAAGAAATGGTGGAACAGGATTTTCAAGACCACAGAAAAGCATCTTCAATTTCCGTTGAGTCACATGTTTCAGCAAGATTATGACTTAAGTTCGGAATCTTCCAATATTCTTAACATTGTCATTGGTCTGACCTTTTAATTGAAACGAGTATCAGCACATGCATCGCATGTGAATTATGAATTTTTTAAATAAAAAATATTATATTACTACTAATCTTAAATAATAATTTTTTATAAGGATATACAACCTATATTAAATTCAAAAAAAAAAAAACTAGTAAATTAAATTAAAGTCATATTATAATAGAGTCTTACTTATAATAGAATTCTATATGATTTTGGTTTGGAATGCTAATGTAAAAATATTTAAATATGAAAATCACAAATTACTGTTATAATCTTAAATAAAATCTTTAATAAGGATATATTAGGTAATCCATATTTTGTAAGAAATCCATAAATTGAAGTTCTAATATAATAGAGTTCTACTTATGATAGAATTCTATATGATTTAAGTTTATAGTTCTAATGTAAAATTATTTAAATATGAAAATCACAAATTACTGTTATAACCTTAAATAAAATCTTTAATAAGGATATACTAAGCAATTCATATTTTATAAGAAATATTCATACTTTTATATAGGTAATAGATATTCTTCTACTCTAAAGGCTTGTGATCCTCTGGAGAGACAGATTATTACACTAGTAGCTTCCATTCTGCAAAACATAATGGAATTATACCTCACCCTTTCCCAGTCTTGCCCCTGTCTTAGGGTCGACAGCAACAGAACCAATGACAATCAAGTCGACTTTTATCTTCTCCTCTAGCCCTATTGGCCTCCCATATTTGGCAACTCCAACAGACGTGCATGCCTCCTTAATCGTGTTGGGACTTAACATCGAGTATTCAAGTACAGAAAAAAATCCCGTCCTTAGACGTGGCTGTGGAGTTAAAAGCTGTTTTCCACCTGCACATAGACATGAATATCAGAAGGCAAGCACAACCACCACATGTTAAATGGCTGAACTTTTTCAGCATCCTTCTTTTCTTGTTTACTTCTATGCTCGAATCCTTCCACAAACTGTAATTTGAGAGACATTGACCATACACAGAAGCACACACTGATCAGATAATCTAGTTTTTTCTTTCTAATCTCTCTAAATATCAGTATAGCTTTGTATCATGACAGAGTAGAGAGAGCTTCGATAACTTAGTTCGTAGCGATAAATATCAACAGAAAACAGTTTCACCTTGATCAATAGGCACCACATTATCATTGCTGAGATACACTTCTATTTCCACAATCAAGATAAATCGCAGTGACAAGAAAATCTATACATCAATTACCAAATTAAAGATGTTCATAATTTTATGCAATGGAACTATACATCTGCAGGGAACTTCGCTAAAATCAAAGAGCTACACACACACACACAACGCATACCGTTAAGAGTGAGGAATCTGACTTGTTTTTGAGGTGTATCTGGATTCACTTTCACGCACTTAGCGTCTTTAAACACCTCCAATTCACTAAGCTGATCACTCAGAATACAAGAAAAAATCAATAAATAAATAGCCCTCTTTGCAAGAAATTACAGTGTTGCTTACTTTATTAGCAGCAATATTGGCCCCAATAAAATTGGGAATGCGATGGTGAACGGGCCTCGGAAACTGAGCAATGTTTCGGGCCTCCATCAGGTCCCAGACCCGTTTTCTGATGACCCATTTCCACGCCTTCGGGTCATCGGAATCTTGGGCTTCAATTACAGCCTTTTCGGCCATTGATTCTCGGGCGGCGGCGTCCAGGCTCTGGCGCTCAGCCTCGTACGCCGCCTCGTTCAAAGTGACGTCGTTTTGACGGCCCGCCGTGGTGTGAATCCTTGTGGATAACGGAAAGAGACGAATTTGAGCTTTGGAAATTGCAGGAAAATTAAGGGATTGTTTGGGGGAATGCGCCAATTTGGCAGCCAATGGACATGAATGAGAAAGCTTGAGAAATTGGGCATCCATGAAAATGGCGGAGTGTGACTCCCTGAAATCTTAGCCACTGTTTCGGATTGGATGGTGTCGCGTGAGTACCACTCGCAAAGTCGCATCGATTTCTTTCCTTGCCACTGTAATTGTTTTTTTTTTTTTGTAAGAAAAGAGTAATTATAACACCAAAAACCAATATTGTTAGAGTGATTTTTCTAAGTTGAGATTGTAGGGACAAGGATCTTGTCTTTATCAGTTACAAAGTCTTTTGAGACACATTGTAGAGCTGTAGGATTAATAATAGTTTGGAAATTTCCTGACTTCTCAAAATATTTTTTTATGAAAGATGAATCTCCACAAAATCCACAATTTCTCCCCTAATCTTATAAATTCAATACAAATTTCCTACACGGATTTCACCACAATTATTACAAAATTTTCCATTTATTCTAACAATAATCTCAACATTTACAAGGTTCTGAAAATATGTATAAAATTATCCTTCTACTTCCCAAAATTTGCAAGGTTATGTGACCATTACAACTTACAAGCTTGCAAGACTTCACTGAATTGGAAGTGTCTACACAGAAAAGTTAATGTGTATATGATATACCAAAGATTGCATACCATTGCATAGATGACATTATTATACACTAACATATGCTGATAATGGTTACGGTTGTTTTGTGTCGTTTCTTCAAGCCTCTGATTCCTATTGCAACTGCTCCATATTCAAAACTCCTTTTTTTCACCCTTCCAATGTACACTTTTTTTCTGCAAAACTAGCGACTCATCGTCCTAAGCTCAGGCAATCTTTGCAATGTTTTCCACTGTACAAAAGAAAAAATAATTTGATGGTTGTGCAAAATGCAAATGATGGATTGTTTTTCAATATTCAAAAAACTTATTCTTACTTGCCTTAAATGTTTACAGCCCCGGAGGAAATCAAATCAATTCTTACTTATCATCAGAACCATGTTTCCCAAATTTCTCCAGTGCGAGAGAATATATTGCTTTTCTTTTCATAGATGTGCCAGTTGCTAAGAGCTTGACTGCCTGCATTAGATAAACAACGATATATGAGTGAGAGGTGGGGGAGGGGGAGAGCAACCACATATAAATAGTTTACTGCAATGGCAACGTTACTAATCAGATAAAAGTATATTTGATCATTCAGTAAATAAAATTCTGCATAGTTCTAGAGTCAACAGAAAATAGGCACCGAGTGATTTCTTAATTATCATGTCCGTACGAGGAACCCTTCAAACTGCAACATATAACAACTTATTCAATAGTGACGCAGGGTTATAAAAAGGTAAGTTCCACTCTAATGAAATACTTAAATCCCCCTTCTTTTTTTCCTTCTGGTGTAAAGAGTTCTGGGTCCAGTTTTGCATGTTGAAGATACATGGTCCAGTTGATGATGTATTTAAATATGATATTCAATGTCTGAATACGATAATCTGATGTAATCAAGGTGAACTAAGCAGAGAAGGATGCCAGCATGTGACTCTTTTGGGAAATCAAAACAAGAATTTTGCGTGCAAAGCAATGGGAAACCATATGGAGGAGGCAATCCTGAGATTTCATTAACAAGTTAATACTGTATTAACATTACGTAATAATAACATGCGTATTTACATGAAGAATGCTCAATTCCATGACAAGGTGAAGCCCATTACCGTGGAAAGACTGTGCCCTTTGGAAATCAATTCTCGTAACTCATTTTCCAGTTCAGATTCAGATAGATTTTCATCCTTGCTTATCTTAATCCCTTCGACCAACAGTGTGATTTCACCCTTTGGTTGACGGGCTGAGAATTCTTCTTTGGCTTCCCCAAGTGTACTCCTCCAAAACTTAACAAAAGAATTTATATTCTTAATTTGAATTAAACTAAGTTTTCCAGAGCAATGTTTTAAAAAACTATTTTAGAACCGAGGCGTTTTCCTGTAATACACCGAGGCGTAGGAATCAATTCGAACCGAGGCGTAGACCTAATATATATATATTATATATATAACCAAATCAAGACATACTAATTAACACCATAAATAATAAATCTCATAGCATAACAAAATACCAAATCAAAAGATCTCATGCCGGATCTTTTTGTGGTGGCCCACTCATTTTGATAACTACAATTAACAAAATAAGACCAACTATATTATATATATCTTCATACATATATATAATAGAACTGCCCATATATATATATATATATATATATATATATATCTTATCTCCCACTGTCCATATAATATATATATGATATATCACCCACTGCCCATTATATAATATATATATATGATATATCTTATCTCCCACCGCCCACCTCGATTCCTGCGTGCGAGGAAGATGGTGCGCCGCTGCTGCTTTGGAAGCTGTTGCCGCTGCTGTTGCGCCACTACTTTGTTTGAAGATGGAAGTTGTTGCTTTGTTTGATTGGAAAAACCTATTTGGAATTAAAAAGCCCACTACCCAAAATAAAAAGCCCAGCCCAAACCCTCATTTATAGTGCAGCAGCGCCTCGGTGCGCCTCGGATCGACCGCCTCGGAAGGACGAGGTGCACGCCTCGTTGCCTAAGGTAGAGGCGCACGCCTCAGAGGCGGCCCACCTCAATTTTGAACTGAGGCGCGCCTTAGTGCGTACGCCTCAGGCGTTTTTAAAATAGTCCAGAAAGAATAAGAAAAGGGGGCTGATTGGATCCTTTATCATCCTCAATGGCAATATATGCGCACAGAAAATGCTTACAGCATCCAAATGTAAAACATGGCCACGGAAATAACTATGCCGTGGTAATAACTAAGCTAAGCAGGCACATCAAAACCATATTGGTGAAGTGAAAGTAAATGCAATTAATACTCATAATAGCAGCATCTATTTTTTAGAAACCACAAGCAATCCCTTCAGCATTAGATCGTATAAGAATTAATTTGACTAATAGCAGCATGTTCTTGAAGTTGGTTATTTAAAACAGCATAACAGTTAATATTCTGATCTTGCCTCTTGTTATGAACTATAGTGATGAAGGTAGGTTGACATGATTTTTTTTTTTGCATCTCATCCTAGCTTTAAGATCCAACAGACACCAGCATTAAACTGTTAAATGATCCTTTCCACCAACATTATTTTTCTACAAGATCTACATATTATAATTCTTAATAAACCGATGAGCAAAATTATTGATGTCTTCATGAATATTGTAATTTATATTCAAGGAAAAATAACTCATTTGACCAAACTATCAGTTCACTCAGAGGCTAGGAGATTTTTTACTGGGTTAATAAGTGTTCTTATTTTCTTTATTATTTTTGGGTGGTAAAGCATCGGGTCTTAGATATTTGATTCTTTCCAAAAGTTGCTACATCCATATTTCTCAATCTTCAATTCTCAAAACATTTTTCATGAGTCAAGAGGTGGTAGATTACTTCTAGTAAGATTGATTTAAAATATATACATTTCACGCAGCTCTAGAGTCCTAGACTCACTGTTTTAAAAAACGTCTAAGGCGTACGCACTGAGGCGCACCTCAGTTTGAAATTGAGGTGGGCCGCCTCTGAGGCGTGCGCCTCGTCCTTCCGAGGCGGTCGAGGCGAGGCGGTCGATCCAAGGCGCACCGAGGCGCTACTGCACTATAAATGAGGGTTTGGGCTGGGCTTTTTATTTTGGGTAGTGGGCTTTTTAATTCCAAATAGGTTTTTCCAATCAAACAAAGCAGCAACAGCTTCCATCTTCAAACAAAGCAACGGCGCAGCAACAGCTTCCAAAGCAGCAGCGGCGCACCATCTTCCTCGCAGCAGGGCACGGCGCACGCGGCACACCATCACACCATCTTCGCATGCAGGAATCGAGGTGGGCAGTGGGAGATAAGATATATCATATATATATATATTATATAATGGGCAGTGGGTGATATATCATATATATTATATATATGGGCAGTGGGAGATAAGATATATCATATATATATATATATTATATATATGGGCAGTGGGAGATAAGATATATCATATATATATATATATATATATTATATATATGGGCAATGGGCAGTTCTATTATATATATGTATGAAGATATATATAATATAGTTGGTCTTATTTTGTTAATTGTAGTTATCAAAATGAGTGGGCAAACCACGAAAAGATCCAGCATGGGATCTTTTGATTTGGTATTTTGTTATGCTATGGGATTTAATATTTATGGTGTTAATTAGTATGTCTTGATTTGGTTAGTTAATTAGTATGCTACGCCTCGGTTCGAATTGATTCCTGCGCCTCGGTCGGTTCTAAAATAGTTTTTTAAAACATTGCCTAGACTGAAGACAGGACATTAGTTTCGATATCTGTTAACCCTAAAAATTAGTCTCCTATGCACTATGTAGAAACTTGACACAATTTACAAGCAACGCTGGTAAAAATATTTTAACAACTTGCTAAATGTAATCCTTACTTCTTCATGTAGTTTGGTCATCTCCCGAGCAATGACACAACGCCTGACATAAATTCACAGCAAATAGAATTAAAATAAAATATATTTTTCAGGTAAGTGTATGTGCATAAAGTACGTAGAAGCAGGTCCATTTTGCTGATTTATCAGATCAATGAAGAGATAAAAGAATTAATAGAAATGGAAAAAGAAAAGCCTGAATTTGAAATAGTGAAGTACAGTCTAAACAACCAAAGCAGGATAAAAAGACCATTATCTGTATTTGATTGACATACGTTCCAAGTCATCAGAAGAATCAAGAATCGAGAATCTAGTTTGATTGAATAGACAATGGCACATGCGTCTTAATGTAACCTAAATATAGTACATCATAGATATGAATAGAGGTTGCATGGAGGACTTTAATAGAGATTCTATCTACATCTTAATTTAATATCAGGATACTACACCCTAAAATTCTTGTAAATTAGAGGGTCATATTTTCAGCTCTGCTGTTTGAATTCATACTGCAGAATCATCAATTCTACGAGATGACTTGTATGTGTTAATTTGAAAAGCCTATTAAATTCCAGATTACCTAGTTTCGGAACTAGGAAGGCCAACCCAATGCATGTAAAAGACTGCAATTCTTTGACATAGAATTACCTTGAGTCCCCAAAGATAGAAGACATCTCTTCCAAACACTGACATAGCTTGTGAGGAGGAACAAAGAACACCTGAGTGGATGCATCATTGGCAGAAACCATCAGCTTTTCTCTTCTTGTGGGAGCATGTTTAGGGAGAAATCCAACTGCAGCAAATGTACACCCAATCCCGTGTTATGATAATTGATAAGTCGAAAAAGATAGCATAGCTATCACAACTCAAAGCCTTACCAAATGTGAATGCATCAGTTGGCAAACCACATGCAGAAAGTGCTGCTACCAAAGCAGATGGCCCTGGGACAGGAACGACAGGTATACCTTTATCTACACACAATTTGGCCTACATTAACAGTCAAAAATGATCACAAGTTGGTAGACTTTGATTAACTTCATTAGCTGAATGAATTTTCCCTCTTTCCCTGGGGGGCAGCATACTAACAAACTCTTTTGGAAAAGAATTATACAAATACTTAGGTATATGGACATGCATATCTGGAAGGATGCACCATATTACACTCCGCACAAATACTATGCATTAAGTGTTCCATGACACAGGATGACAACATGTGACTTACCAACTCCATTCCAGGGTCACTAATGCCTGGTGTCCCAGCATCGCTTATCAGCGCCACAATTTCTCCGCCAAGCAATCTCCTCAGCACTACTTGTTCTCGTTGAGATTCATTGAATTTGTGATAGCTTAACTGAAAATCTAAATCATAGGATGAGAATGATATCCCACTACACATGCACGTATTGATTTTTATGCTTCATTAATAGAATCTAAACACTGGCTTACAAGTGGAGTTCTAATGTTATAGTATTGAAGCAACTTCCCAGAATGCCTTGTATCTTCTGAAAGTATGACATCTGCGGATTTCAGAACTCTCAGTGCTCTACAAAATAAAATAAAAAACGATTCATTCATTGAAATCCCAGGAAAAAAGAATCTTCAATGACGAACTTGCAAGCTCCAATAGCAATAATATTTACAAGACGAATAACCTGAGAGTTATATCTTCAAGATTCCCAATTGGTGTTCCCACAAGATATAGTCCTGGTTTTAGAGGACCCTACACATTTAAAAAATGAAATCAACTCCAGAAACAGATACATGGTGCTTCAAAAAACAAACATAACCCTGTTTCAATGCACGATCACAAACGCGAGAGGAGATATGAGGTCAGTTAGGGCACAAAATCTGAAGGCTAACATATTCAGCGAGGAAGAACGGCATAAATTAGAAAATATCCTCATCAGAAGACCTTCTACTATCTGATTAGAAGTGTTAGAGCGCTTTAAAGCTAAAAGATAACATGGAATAAGGATCAGAAAGTGAGTTACCTGTTTTGAGTGGAATAGCTCCTCCGTGAGTTCGGAGTCGGAGGAGGCTTCATGATTGGCGGAAGAGAGAGGAAGGACGGAAACGGTGGTGAGAGAATATGAAGAGAGAGAAGGAAAGAGAGGGATAGGGCGGGCAGGGGGACACGGCCATGGCCGGTTTGGAAGCGGCGGTGAAGGTGTTGAGAATGACAGTAGCAGTGAATGACAGCGGCGAAGCAACATCTTCTCACCCTGCCGCTCATTAACAAAACACTAATCTCTTATATATAACTTTGGGAGAGTAACTCACATTTTTTCTACTTCAAAATTAAATACTATACCCTAATTTCATATTGAAATTTCCGCTTTCGAGATATTGATATTCAACGTTGAAAAATAATTCACAATGTTTCATTAAGTTTACGTTCAAACTTAATGCAAGTTAACTATCATTTTACACTCGATTAAAAATTGGTCGACAGATTCCCCTTTTCATTTGAAAACTTAAATTGTTCTTTGTTCTCTCTTCAACTTTCACTACATTCACAACCTTTTCTCATATTTTTTATCATCTTCTTCAATACCACAATGAAGACAGTGAATTATTGTCAATTTTTGAGCTTTAATGGATTTGTTTTCATGAATTATCAAAATGGATTGGTGCACTGTGGCTTTCGGATAGAGCTTCCATTGAAAAACTCTTGAACATCTAATAATATCCCGAGAAGATGTTATTGGACATGCCCGTATTGTAGGGAAATTTTTCGAACTGATTTATCGTTGATTCTTCCATCTTTGTCCTTATTTTGATATACTTTAATTCTATAATGTCGTTGTCATTAATTCTATAATGTTGTTGTCGCATTCACATTGTTTGATGTTTAGGTAGACACATACATGAATCTTGTGGATTAAGTGGCTTTGTCATAAGTATGGACGAAAGAATTGTAAAATATCGGTTATTTCACCAAAAATTGAGGTTTGGGGTGCTTTTTTTTGTCAAAATATTACCGATATATCGGTATATTGCTGTTTGTGTTTCGGTTTCGGTGAGAATAAGGAAGGAAATGGCGGATATCGGCTACTGTCCATATGTCGACCAATATAATTGTTTTCTAATTTATTTTTTTCAACAAAAAGTGAGAAATATCATCTATTAATACAATTATTGGCTATGAAAAATACAATGCAATCCAAAAACAAAAAAGTGGATTCCTATCAATCTATCAAGATTTGTTGTCTCTAATTTCACCTTCAAATTTGTTTATAAATTTCATCAAATATCATTGATATTAATAAATTTCATCAAATATACTAATATTTAGACTTGAAAATTGATATGTTTGTTCCTTGATAATATCAATTTTCAAGTCTAAATATTATATCAAGGAGCAAACATATCAATTTTCAAGTCTAAATATCATATCAAAGGAGCAAACATATCAATTTTCAAGTCTAAATATTAGTATATTACTCATTCAAAATTTTCTTCCACAATACGTTCAAGATTTGTTGGACATCAAGAAGAATCGTATATTTTGAGATCAAAAGGTTAGTGATTCAATTAGTTTGTAGTTTTTGAAATAAAAAAGTTAATTATGCAATTACTATGTTGTGTTTTGTTAAATTATTTGTACAAGAATTTTCCTTTTAAGATATTAAATATTATGTGGGTTTATATTAGTATGTATATTTTGTTTTTTTGTTTTTGCTTTCCAAATTCATTCTATTTGAAATATTAAGTTCAATTTATGTATTAATGTTAGTTATAACATTATGTAAATTACCTGTTATATTTTCTAATTTTTTTACAATGTTTCCGTGATTTTTTTAAAAAATTACCAATATTTCCACTAAAATCGATATATGCACTGATATTTCCGTAAAATTAGGGTACCGATATATTCACCGAAACCGATATTTCGTCCTTGGTCATAAGATGTGTTAAAGGTTAGTTTTTTTTTTAATTGTATGCATATTTTGTGGTAGACCTTGTTGACTAATCTACACATGTACATAAAATTTCCTTTTTATGACCAAATATAATTCTGTACCCAAAATATCTACATATCACAAAGTGTTAGGGTTATTGCTCGCAATTAAAATATCAATATATTGGTCATAAGATGTGTTAAATGTCAATTTTTTTTTTTTTCACATATCACACGTTTTGTGGTAGACCTTGCTAAGTAATCTACAGTACACATGTATCTAAGATTTCTTTTTTATGACCAAATATAATTTTGTACCCAAAATATCTACATATCACAAAGTGTTAGGGTTATTGGTTGCAATTAAAATATCAATATAGACAAAAACGTATATACCCCTGGGGCATATAGGGGCACAGATTCAGGTGTTATATACATGTTCTTCAGGTGTTATATGTATAGTCTATAGGTGTTATGTTTCTTGGTGTTATAAATATACTCTACAGGTATCATATGTATATAAGAGTATGCATGTGATACCTGAAGAATATATACATGATACATATAGAATATATATATATATATATATATATATATATATATTTAACACCATATGATGATTAATTTAGAGGCACCGTGCCCGGGGCACACAAGTGTCACTCATCAATATATACTATACGTTTCTAAAAAAAAAGATAAATTTTTTTTGTCATACCTGCATTTTACATTTTATCAGCTCAATATTTAACATAAAACTATTAAAGTGTTTCTACCACCTAATGAGGCTTTTTTTTTTATAGAAGGATATCAACAATAAGTAAATCTTACCTTTATTATTGGGTAACACAAAGTCTTCAGTCTGTGCGTCTATATAAAGTATATTCCAGATTTTCATGCAGGAAAGCTATCTTCTCATCTATCTGTTGTTGCAGCTCGATGTTGTATTTGTGTAACCATAGTTAAGAGAATTCTTAATGAACCGTGTTTGACTACAAGTGAAAACACCTCACTAAAATCAATTCGGTTTCTTAGTATATCTCTTGGCCATTAATCTGACTTTGAATCACCATGACTGCAGGTGAAAACACCTCAATAAAATCAATTCGTTTCTTAGTATATCTCTTGGTCACTAATCTAGCTTTGAATCTTATCCTTTCAGTAAAGAACCTCTATTTTTCTCTTGATAATCCACTTGCTTCCGGTTACCCTCTGAACTTTAGGCTTATCAACTAGCCTCGAAGTGTTATTTCTTTCAAAAGACATTACTTCCTTATTCCTGGCTTGAAGTCATTTTCCTCTTATCTTTTTATTTCATGACAACTTTGAAGTATGTTAACATTTAAACAATACACAACCCCACCACCTATAACATGCAAGAAAGCCACAAATACTACATTTTCTTCATGAAAATTAAGCTATTTGGAGAAGGTGACACATATATATCCGTCATGCACCGCAACAATGAAAGAATGAACAAATTTACATGCCAATGGTAAATATATCATATTTATAACAATGTAGACCTCCAAATTTAAGAAAACTCGTCAGATACGTATATAGAATATTTAGATGAATCAATATACATTTAAGAGACCTAAATATTGTACAATTATTACGTAGAAAATCCATATCTATCAAACAACTAAATATAAACATAACATAGTAATGATTTTAATGATTGAAATATTGTAACCAATTAAAAAACAAAGTGTAGCAAACAACTTTCTTGTCGTTGGTACCTAACTTGGAAAAAATACCTAAAGTCAATCATTCAAATTCACGAGTAATGTTTTTTTAGTGAATCATACAATTCAAATTTTTGAAAAGGAACTTTACATATTTTGGTAAGGGTTAGGCTATATGGAAGAGATAGAAAAAGAATAATCGTGATAAGATTACTTACATTTGCAATAGGAAGATTACACATTTTTGTATGAGACCGTCTCACGGATCTCATTCCGTGAGAATGGGTCAACCTGATTCAGTCAAAGTCAAAAGTCAACAATCAACGGTTAAAAGTTAACGTCGGTCAATGTTGTTGACCAAAAGTATTACATATTATATGTAAAAGTAGTACACAATATACATAAAAGTATTACATTATGAATGTAGTACTTTTACATTTATAAGGTAATACTTTTATGTGTATCATGTGTGACAAATTTTTGAAAAATTATGTAATACTTTTGTGTGTTTTAGGTATTACTTTTCAATATATTATGTAATACTTTGATAAAACAGTATAATTTTGGATTTGGTTAGAGTGTATGAAAATATGGAATACTTTTATGTGTAGTAGGTAATAATTTTCTATATATCATCTAATACTTTTGTAATAGATTATACATTATATATATGATACAAAAGTATTATCCGATCTATAGAAAAATATCACCTAATATACATGAAAGTATTACATTATAAAATATTAAATGATATATAAAAATATTACCTAATACACACAAAAGTATTATCACATTATAAAAACATAACATCATGTAATACTTTTACGTGTAACATGTAATACTATTGAAATCAACAAGTAATACTTTTATATACATCATGTAATACTTTTATGTGTAACATGTAATACTATTAAAATCAACAAGTAATACTTTTATGTGTATCATGTAATACTATGAAGTATTAGATGCTATATAGAAAATATTGTCTAATACACAAATGTAATACTTTTATGTACAACATGTAATAGTATTGAAATCAACAAGTAATACTCTTATAATGTAATGCTTTTGTGTGCAACATGTAAATATTATTGAAATCAACAAGTAATACTTTTATATGTAGTACGTAATACTAATTAAAAGTATCACATGATACACATAGAAGTATTATGCGAGTAGAATAACAGTATTACATTATGAATGTAATACTTTTATATATGACATGTAATACTTTTTGGTCAACAACGTCGACCAACCGTTGACCGGCGTTGACCCTGACTTTTGACTTTGACCGTTGACCTTTGACCGGATCGGGTTGACTCGTCTTACAGAGTGAGATCCGTGAGACGATCTCACACAAGATTTACTCTAGGAAGATTATATATGTATATATGGTTTACAAGGATATATACAATATGGAAACTAATATAATGAAATCCCATGATTTTTGGGATTTAATAGATCACAAAAACTTTTATGCATCAGGTGCATGGATCCTAGATCCATGCACCTGACCCGACCCGCGCGTGTACGCGCTTCCACGCGCGTCTCACGTGCCCTCACGCGCTCCCACGCGCCTGGGCGGATGCGCTCAAATTCGCTCGTTAAGGATATCTTTTAGTTATGTTAAGGATACCTTTCAGTTATGTTAAGGATACCTTTTAGTTATGTTAAGGATACCTTTGAAATCCTGATTCCAGGTTACATACCACGTTATGTTAAGAATACCTTTTAGTTATGTTAAGCATACATTTAGGTTATGTTAAGGATACCTTTAGCTATGTTAAGAATACCTTTTGATTATATTAAGCATACCTTTAGGTTATGTTAAGAATATCTTTAGGTGATGTTAAGGATACCTTTGAAATCCTGATTACAGGTTACATACCACGTTATGTTAAGAATACCTTTTAGTTATGTTAAACATACATTTAGGTTATGTTAAGGATACATTTAATTATGTTACGAATACCTTTTGATTATATTAAGCATACTTTTAGGTTATGTTAAGAATACCTTTAAGTGATGTTAATAATACTTTTATGTTACTAGCATTTCACCCGCGCGATGCGCGATTTATTATTTATTTTGATTGTTATATTTAAAAGTTATTTACAAGTCATTTATTATTCTAAATTTTGTATAATATAGAAATATAATTTTCAACTCTTTTATTGATTTTTAAAGTTATATTTTATTATTAAAAAATTATTGAGTAATGTAGAGTTTTAATTGAAGAAAGTAGAATTTGGTTGACCCCTATCTCACGTGTGTTATTCGAACCTTTTTGTGCATTCGTTTTATTGTGACATGTCATTCTACATTATATTTGACAATATTAAAATGTTGGAATACAAATTTTTGTAAATAATCTAAACAACAAAATTGAAAGCTTATATTCTATTTCTCTTTTGAATAAAAATGTATTTATGGTCATTGGCTTGATAGATATTTTGATTAGTATCATTTAACAATATAAGTTTTGAAATCTTTATTTATGTACACAATTTCTCATAATTACAAAAAATATATTATAATTTCTTTTAACTTTAAAATTGATAATATGAATAATTATAAATATTAAGTAATTTTAGTAACAAAAAAGGAAAAATATAATGAATTAACAACTTGAAAGCTTACATTTTATTTGTTTTTATTTTTCTTTGAACTTTTTTCACGACTTGATAGATAATTTAATAAACTAATTATTTTTTAGAATTAATTATTCTTCTCGTTTGATAGCAAAAAAGGCCTGTGGGGTCAGTGAAATCTTTCGTTCCCTTTGATGTACTTGACTTCGAGAAGCCTTGGCACCAACATTGGCATAAAAAAAGTAGAAATGGATAAATAACACATAAATCGAGGGCTATGAGGATCCTCAGACATATGTATAAGTCTTGAAATATTTATTCATATACAATTACATTTCTCATAATTACAAAAAATATCTTAAAATTTGTTTAACTTTAAAATTGATAATAAGAATAATTATAAGCATTAAGTAATTAAAGTTAGCAAAAACAATTAAATTCAGAAAAATTGAAAACTTACATCTATTTGTTTCTATCTTTTGTTGAATTTTTTTTATTGGATCAATAAATAATTTAAGCTAATGATTCTTGGAGTTGGTTGTTCAATCAACAATATAAATTGTGTGATCAACTTTGAAATATTTACTTGCACACAACATTTTGTAAAATTATGAAAAAATATCCTAAAATCTATTTAACTTTAAATTTGAGAATGAGAATAATTTTAGACATTAAATAATGATAGTTAATACACAAAAATTAAATTATTTCTCACTATTATACAACGTTAATCAACAACACAAACAAATAATAATACATAATAGTAGTAGTAAAAATAATTATGGTGATGATGATGATAATTCTAAGTATAAATAGTAAAATATACCATATTGAAAAGAATGTTAAATGATATGATTAATTTTATTGAAAAACTATTATTTATATAAATATTTTATTGCTCATTGATGTGACATTTTTAGGAGGGAAAATGACATTCTTGTAAATTCTTCCAAAGGTCTTCTTTTTATATAGATATAGATGTTAGAGATACCTTTGTGTACAAAATGTGTAACACAACTACCTTATGGATAAGGTATCTCTAACATAACATAAAATTATCCTTAACATAACCTAAAGGTATGTCTGACGTAAAGTAAATGTATGAAATTTGGGCATAAAGGTATCATTAACATAACCTAAATGTATTCCTAAACATTACTAAAGGTATTCTTAACATAACCTAAAGGTATGTCTAACTTAACGTAAATGTATGAAATATGAGTATAAAGGTATTCTTAACGTAACCTAAAGATATTCTTACACATTACATAAAGGTATTCTTAACATAACTAAAAGTCATGACTAAAATTGAAAAAAAGTTAGCGTGAAAAAAAAAAAAAAGCGGGTCGAATTACCCGGATCCGATCCGATTGCATGGATCTAAGATCCATACACCTGATGCACAAGAGACTTACTCTTAATAGATTAAGCAATAGGCGCGTGATCTTATACTAGTTATACACACCCCCACTCATTCCGAACCACACCCATTTAAAATATGTGAAAACAAAATATTAAAAAAAAAAAAACCTATTTATCCTTACTAACCAAATAAAAAAAATTACAAACTATACACACCCCATCCATTTCTAAATACACCCCATTTAAAATAAATAACAAAAATAATTATATTTAAAATACCAAAATACCCTTGTTAATAAAGTACACACTCCATCTTCATCTTCTTCCTAGAAGAAGAGATGCAGGAACACCCATGGAAGAACTCATCATCCCCTCAAATCACAAACTCATCTAGTATGCATTATACTCATCCTTTTCTTCAAATTCATAAACCATTTCTTCATGATTGTCACGATCACGAAAGATCGAGAAGATTCATGTCGACAATGTAAAGATACGAGAGAAAAATAGGAAAAGATCTGAGAATTCTGTTATTTCTTAGCTCAATACATGCATGCATATGTATCTATATACTCACGTGGAGAGGATGACTTAAACGGCGTCATATGAACTAATGCCTAAACGACGCCGTACCGACTTAACGCAGACTTACAAAACAAAACAAAGAAATAAGCGCGATAGCGCTTTTACAAGTGGAATGCGACTCTCTAACTACTATATGAAATATAACTACTTCCAGCCATTCATGCAACGAACAAGCGACGAACGGCTATGCATGAGACCTTGACAATACCCCCTCCTTCAACAAGGCTTGACCTCAAGCCAAGAGTTCAGGGAAACGAGCGAGCACATCTTCATAGAACTCCCACGTAGCCTCTTCATCTGGCAAGTGTGACCATTGGAGTAGCAACTGAGTAGCTGGAGAATCCCCACGTTTAACTAAACGACGAGCCAATATAGCTGAAGGTTTGAGAATAACACGACCATCTGGATCGAATTCAGACAACGTAGCCATAACTGCAGTCAGGGGTCCCACCTTCTTCTTTAACACCAATACATGGAAAATGGGATGGATCTTAGCAGAGGGAGAAAGGGCCAGCTTGTAAGTAGCTGAGCTAACCCTGGCAAGAACCTGGAAAGGACTAGCAAACTTGTGACTAAGCTTCCACACCTTACTCTTATGTAGTGTCTTCTGTCTATAGGGTTTGAGTTTGAGGTAGACCCAATCCCCTACTGAAAAGACCCTCTCAGTTCGCTTGTGATCAGCATACCACTTCATCCTTTCCTGCGCTTTAAGTAGAGAAGCTTTGAGTTGTTCTTGAGCAGCTTGTCGATCTCCAAGAATATGATTAACTCCCTCTACTGCACATTGTAAATAGGGGCCTCCCACCAAAGGAATATGTTTGAAGCCATAAAGAGCTTCAAAGGGATTAACCCCCAAAGATGTATGGAAGGAAGTATTATACCAAAACTCAGCCATAGGAAGCCAACTCACCCATAGCTTGGGAGTGAGTCCACACATACACCTCAAATAAGTTTCCAGACATTGATTAACCCTCTCGGTTTGGCCATCTGTTTGGGGATGATATGCAGTGCTTAGGTGTTGTTCAACACCAATAAGTTTGAAGAGCTGTTGCCAGAAAGCACTAGTAAAGATTTTATCCCTGTCTGAAACAATCCCACAAGGTAGACCATGTAATTTGTAGATGCTATCCAAGAGGATAGTGGCTAGCTGTGAGGCAGTATAAGGATGAGAAAGAGGGATGAAATGGCTATACTTAGTAAGCATGTCCACGATTACCTAAATGACATTCTTTCCAGCTGAGAGTGGCAATTGCTCAATAAAGTCCATGGATATTTGGGTCCAGGCCTGGGCAGGGATAGGAAATGGCTGTAAGAGGCCAGGACTTTGAAGATTCTCATGTTTGCTCAGTTGACAAACATGGCATTTCTGAACATGTTGCTGAACTTCTTGTTTAACTCCAGGCCACCAAAATATGGAAGATAGCCTATGATATGTAGTGTTCACCCCAGAATGACCCCCAACACTGGAATCATGCATATATGTAATGATTTGACTCCTCAAAGTAATATCATTCCCCACTACTATCTTCCCTTTGTGCTTCAGTAATCCTTGGTGGTAAGTATAATAGGACACATTCATTGGAGTAGCCACACACTCAGCTATGATGGATTGAATGGCTGAATCATTTTGATAGCTATTAAGGATCTCTTGTACCCACAATGGCTGTACAGTGGTGATGGCCAAACATTCAGATATTTCCAAATCTCTCCTGGATAAGGCATCTGCTGCCCTGTTCTCAATTCCCTTCTTGAACTCAATTCTATAATCGAACCCCAGTAGCTTAGTCAAATATTTATGTTGCAGTGGTGTTGATATCTTTTGCTCTAGAAGATATTTGAGACTCTTTTGATCGGTTTTGATAATAAAAGGTGCATGCAAAAGATAGGACCTCCATTTCTCCACAGCCAAGATGATAGCTAAGAATTCCTTCTCATAAATAGATAATCCCAAGTTCTTTGCACCTAGAGCCTCACTGAGAAAAGCAAGTGGATGGTGATCTTGCATCAGCACTGCTCCTAGTCCACTATAACAAGTATCAGTCTCCACAATGAAGGGCTTGGTGAAATCTGGTAACTGCAGCACAGGGGCAGTAACCATAGCCTTTTTCAATGCATCAAAAGCAAGTTCAGCCTCTTTAGTCCAAGCAAATTTCCCTTTCTTAGTCAAGTCAGTTAGAGGTTTGGCAATGATGCCATAGTTTCTCACAAACTTTCTGAAATAGCCAGTCAGCCCCAAGAATCCCCTCAAAGCCTTCACTGATTTAGGTGGAGGCCATTGCAGCATAGCTTGGATCTTCCCACTATCAGCCCTCACTCCTGCATTACTTATAACATGCCCCAAGTACTCCACTTCTTTCTGGCCAAACACACATTTAGAAAGTTTAGCAAAGAGGCTGTTTCTAATAAGAACATCAAAGACTATTCTCAAATGGTGGATGTGCTGCTCCATGTTCTTGCTGTAGATTAGAATATCATCAAAGAACACCAAGACAAAATCTCTCAAGAATTCACAAAAGACTTGATTCATCACAGCTTGAAAAGTAGCAGGAGCATTTGTTAATCCAAAAGGCATTACAATGAACTCATACAAGCCAGAGGCAGTCACAAAGGCAGTCTTAGGTATGTCCTCTTCCACTACTCTGATTTGATGGTAGCCAGCCCTAAGATCAATCTTTGAGAATACCTGTGCACCACTAAACTCATCCAATAGATCATCAATTAAAGGAATTGGATAGCTATCCTTTATTGTCATGGCATTAAGTCTTCTATAGTCCACACAGAATCTCCAGCTCCCATCCTTCTTCTTGACAAGCAACACTGGAGAAGAATAAAGACTAGCACTTGGTCTGATAACTCCAGTGAATAGCATCTCTTTCACTAACTTCTCTATCTCCTGTCTTTGTAGTAAGGGGTACCTATAAGCCTGCTGCTTGATAGGCTCCATTCCAGCTTTAATTGGAATTTTGTGATCCATCATTCTCTGAGGAGGTAGTTCTTTAGGCATCTCAAACACTTGATCATACTCCTTTAACAAAGATGAGATTTCAGATGGTTGAAGTACTTCTTTAACTTCCTCTTGAGCAGAGACCACACAAAGGAAGGCCTCTAATTATGTCTTCCCTTTCAGTACCACTTTCCCCATTTGCTCAGCAGAGAGCATACTCATTCTCATCTCAGGTTGTATCCCTTGCAATGTGATTTCTTTTCCCTTCACATTAAATTGTACAGTGTGCTTCTTGAAGTCCAAGATAATCTGCCCCAACTGACTTAGCAAGTCCACTCCAATCACCATGTCACAGCCACCCAACTTCAGTAATCTAACTGGAGTGATGAACCTACACTCTCTCATCTCCCATTCAAATTGAGGACACTTGGAGTTGCACTCAATTTTATTTCCATCAGCCACAGTGACTGTTAGGGGATTAGTATACTCTATCACACACCTAAGTTTTTCAGCAGTCTTAGGGTGTAGGAAGCTATGTGTGCTTCTAGAGTCTAACAATATAACCAACTCTTGGCCGACAGATTTCCCTAGTAGCTTAATAGTGTCAGCATAGGTGTAACCCGCTACTGCATTCAGAGATATGTGAAGTTCCCTCTGATCATCCAAATCCCCCTCCAACTCCAGTGTTTCCACAGTAGGCTCAGATTCTTCATCAGCTAAAATGAGATATAACCTCTTGCACTTGTGCCCTATGTGAAATACTTCATCACAATTGAAGCATAGATTATTTTCTCTCATACTCTTCATTTCTTCAGGAGTTAACCTTTTGATAGGAGGATACTTAGGCTTTCCCATAGCAGACTCCACCTTATTACTCCCTGTTGTTGGTGTTGGATTGAATTTAGTATTGGCCTTCTGATTCTTAGTGAGAAGATGGACTATGTCCTCATGCTGCAGAGCCAATTGAGTTGCAGCTAACAATGTTCTAAGTTTCTGTATAGCCACTAATTTCCCAATCTCCTCTCTCAATCCACCAATAAAACTTTCTATGAAGTACTCACTGGATAGTCCATGATTGCACTCTTCATCAAAGCTTTTAGCTCCTCAAACTCCTGAATATAGCTTTGTACAGATCCATGCTGCCTAAGCTTATTAAACTGAGCAATTAAACTGAGCAATTAAACTTCCACCATTTGGATTCATGAACCTCTCTAACACCATTGTAGTGAAATCACCCCATGTTACTCCATTCCTTTCATCAATGTATTCCACAAACCAATTATCAGCTGCTCATTCTAAATTCATAGCTACCAAGCTCAACTTATCATAATCCGATAACTCATAATAGGAAAAATACCTATTACACTTCCTTAACCACATCCTTGGATTTTCACCCCCGAATTTAGGAAATTCTAGTTTAAGAGGTCTTCCATTGTGCACCCCCTGGGATCCATAAGTCCTACCCATAGGCATAGGAGATAATACTCCAGTTTCATTGTTTTCCTTAACTCCAGAACTAGATCCCGAAGTATTAGATGAAAAAGTAGGATTGGCAGATTCCTTACCTTTACCATCTGGAGTGTGTTGATGCTCCTTTAGCACATTAATGATCTGAGCCTTCAACATTTCTCCTAAACTTTCCAGCTTCGATTCGATCCGAGCTTCAGCTTGGATCTGGCCGGCAACTAAATCGGCCAACTGTGACTCCAGTGCATCGATCCTCTGCCCATGGTTCTTTGTAGCCATAATGCGCAGCCTGGCTCTGAGGCCAAATGTCACGATCACGAAGGATCGAGAAGATTCATGTCGACAATGTAAAGATACGAGAGAAAAATAGGAAAAGATCTTAGAATTCTGTTATTTCTTAGCTCAATACATGCATGCATATGTATCTATATACTCACGTGGAGAGGATGACTTAAACGGTGTCGTATGAACTAATGTCTAAACGACGCCGTATCGACTTAACGCAGACTTACAAAACAAAATAAAGAAATAAGCGCGATAGCGCTTTTACAAGTGGAATGCGACTCTCTAACTACTATATGAAATATAATTACTTCCAGCCATTCTTGCAACGAACAAGTGACGAACGGCCATGCATGAGACCTTGACAACAACTCATTTTCACGAAAAGATTAATACAGTTCAAAAGGAGAAAAAATGGGGATTTACAGATCTGAAAATTCAAGAAAAGAAACCAAGAAACCCCAAAAATCATGTACGGCCAGTAGTGGTCGATTACACCACACCAAAGTCGACTCCTTCCTGTCGTGAACCCACTCCCAGTTCAGCAATAACTTGACGCGCATCTTATCAAGAGTTCGATCACAATCAGTCAAACACGATGTACAGAGCGGCCTTGAATGAGTTCGACCAAAACTGGTCGAACAAGAGGCTACGAGATCGGCGAACTAGGGCCGAACACCACCAACCCTCTTTGAATATTTGTTTAACTCTTCTTCTCCCCAAATTTCTCAAACTCTATCTTATGAAATCCTTAATTTGTGAAGAAAATAATCACAATGTTTTCTTATTTATGGATCCCCTTTTCTTCTTCATCATTGAAGGGGAGGAAAAAACAAAAGGAGCAGAAGAGTTCACGCAGGAGTGATAGAGATGAAGGAATTGCTCGTAGGATAGAGAAGAAGAAACTTTTTATTTTTATTTTTATTATGAACTAGTAGTATACCCGTGCGGTGCACGATTTGTAATATACGATTTATTATTTAATTTACTATAATGTAATAGTATTATTATAACCTAAATTATATATTAATAAGAATTTATTTTTTATCTTTAATGTGTCACATCTTAAATAATATTATAATTTTAAAATGCAAACAATAATATATAAATGTGTGTGTATATATATATATATATATCTATGTTTAACAATGAATTTTAAATTATATATTTGAATATGAGGTTGTTAAATAAACACCAATTTTGTACACGTACCCATTAATATTGTAAATTAAAATAAATTAAATCAAATTTAGTACTGAGAAACATTTACTATAAACGATAATTGATATCTAAAACATATGTTACTTCATAAAGATATGTTGTGCATATTACAAATTAATATAGATATAAGTATCAAGATTAATATATTATTATATTTTTTGATTCATATTTATTAACAAATGTCCTTTGCATTCACAATTATAAATATCTTTAAAGAAAAAATATAAATCTCATCAAATAACTAAAAGATCTTGATATGTATTTAAATAACGTAGCTAGTTCAATATTCAACCCACTTGTATTGACAAATATATCAAACAATTATACCAAAATGTTTTTCATTGTTATTAATTTCTGAAAAAATCTAAGACTTTTTATTTTAAATTATTTTTTTAATTTCCTAATCTATATTTAATTTAGTCATCTATCTTTGTATTTGTAATCTTGTTAAATACAATTTTGCACCAAAATGTAAATATAAAATTTATATTTTTCATAAACCAAAACAAAATAAAAAAATTAATTTAATGATTATAACTTATATGAAATATAGAAAAAAGATAAAATATACTTTATAACCTACCTATAGGTATAACCTAACCTAGTGGACCCCACAACCCTTAAAAGTATAAATCTTTTATTTTTGATTTATTTAATTTCTTGTAACTATTTTCTTTCCATTTATAATATATTAATTTGGGAGGGAAAATTAGTTATTGCTATTTTTATTGAAGGTCTTCTTTTTATATATATATAGATATAGATATAGATGTCATTATTGTAATTTAATGGGGTGATTTCAGAATTTTTGTTGTTCAAATATATTAAAATGTAGGTGTGTTTAGTAAATGAGTTGTGTACGCACCCTAAAAAAAATTAAATATTCCATCTCCATCTCCTCCAACCTTCAACCTTCATTGCAACGTCTTCAAACTCTAAACCTTCATTTCATATTTCAAACTTTCTTCTTCACAAATCACATCAGAAATTGATATACTTTTATCAAAAATTGAAAATTAAAAGAGTACATAAATCTGAAAAATTGAAAATAGAAGAACGTAAAAGATGAGATGTTCAACCACAACTATGTTCGACTACTAATGGTCGCTTATACTACAACAAAGTTGACACTTTTCGGTCGGAAAACCTCCTTACATTCGACTGTCCGACATCTTTGATTGACTTCAACCACTTTTGGTCGAACCAAAAAGAATAGGATCAACAAACCAGAACCAAACACAACTATTTTTCAGAATTTTCTCATACCCTTCATTCCAAATTTGTAGTCCATGCACATATGAGTATTTTTTGAAATGGGCGGGGTGGAACCAAAAAGATACGGATGGAGAAAGATTGATCATTGGGAAGGAGCACAACGACTAGGATTTAAATTCTTTTCTTTTTCTTTTTGATTTTTTAATTAAAAGATAAAATAGGATATATTGGGATGTGGTTAAATTATAATAATCATTTCAATTCGGGTTTATTTAGTAGATGATGGTGTTTATTTAGTAAACGTGATATGTAAAGTAAGTTTGGGTATGTATAACTAAAGACAAAAATATTGGTACCTTAATTTTTAGTAAATGTGGTATGTAAAGTAAGTTTGGGTATGTATAACCAAAGACAAAAATATCGGTACCTTAATTTTATGGAAATATTGATAGATGTATCGGTTTCGATGGAAATATCTGTCATTTTTAATGAAAAATATTGAAATCTTCTAAATAGAATTAGAAAATATATCTAGTAGTATAAAATGTATTATAACTAATATTAAACTTAAGTTTGAAATAAAATGATATATTTACAACAAATATAGAGGTAAATTACTATTATGTACATTATAACCATTTTATTAACTTTCAAAAAAATTAACTAAACTTAATTAAATTATGCGAGAAATGTAAATGATAGTATGTTAATTTATTTCAAACAACTTAACCAAATTTATATAATGTAATTATTTGCTATATTTATTTACATAGATACAAATAATAATTCAATTTTAATTTTTAATAGACATCCTTTAAATACATAAATATTTCATAATAAAAAAGGGAAATAAAAGAAAACACACACAAATTTGTTACAAAAGAGAAAACAAGAAAAGAAAAACAGTATGGCGCTACGGTCATTTCTCACCCACTCTTCAACGTTAACTCACTGCACGTCTTTTTAGAAAACTAAATATCGTTATATCATTGAAAACGATATATTGGCCATATTTAATGGTATATCACGATATTTTTATCCATATTATTTCGGTGGCTCCATTTTGACGTGTTTATAATCCATCATTTTCGTAAACAACATCAAATTGAAGAGTAGATAATAAAAAAGAGGCCTTTCATTAGCCCTTCTCAAATCTCAAGAAACGTTAAGAAATAATGGATAAAGATTCAAAAAACACGAAAATTATGATAAGAAAAAAACATAAAAAGGTTTGAAGAGATGAACGTTACTGGGAAAGTGAAAATATTAATTACATTAACCAACGAATACGTAATGTCAGAATTCTGAAAACTTACATTTCCAAGAAGCTTTCATTAGGTCTTAAAACATTACAATCAAAACGGTTAAGGCTACGTTTGGTAGGAGGGTTTAGCCTGTATTAGGTTTGATAACTACCCTAGCCAGTTGTTTGGTAAGCATGTGTTGAGCCCGAGTTTAGAAATCTAGGTTTAGGGTGGATAATAGGTCGGTTTCTAAACCCACCATCCTTGGTGGGTTTAGATGTGTCCCAACAGTGTCTTTGTGTGATATGACTATTATGTCCTTACTATTCATTTCCAAATTACACTTTTACCCTTTCAGTTCCAAGAATCTACAAATATGCCTCAATATATATCCAAACCCTAGACCATGTGAATCCAACATGCCCATCCCTCCTCCTTCCCCAATTCCATCCAGCAGCGGCGATGACCGATGAGTCAGTATAGGTGAATACACTCGGCGACGACACCTTAGTCACGTTCCTAAGCACACACCCCTAGTCCATAGTACTCGGAAATCCCAGCGCAAATTCCGGAATTAAGCCGCGAGCAAGTAATCCAACCAGGCACAATTTCTGTCCTTTTCACAAGCTGTGCTAGATTCGGTGAAAATCTGTTGACCCAGTGGCGGAACCCTAATCATGGCCAAGTTCCACACCCACAAGCTTAGAAATAGCAGGTGTTTTAGTATTTTGAGCATTTCCTTAACATCATCTTATACCTGTTTTTCTTGAGCCTCGTATCCACCTATCATCTCTGCATTCTTCGAATCTGTATTGGGTCATGAGGATTTTCAACATGAATATGAATATGGACAGATATATTTCACTAATGTCATGTTCTATGTTTTGTAATAACATATAATTCAAACTTAAATAGAATTTTGTGCTGGTAGTGTAGCTGGAGCATGGACAAAATGAATAACTTTCATGTGTTGGTATTTTTGGATGTCTCAATTGATGGAAATCTTATGATTTTTGAGGTACTATATTTTTCTCAAAACTGCATCAGTCTGTATTTTAGAACTCATAATATCACATCATTTCAATATATATTGAGAGATGCTTATGTAAACCAATGTTTGGATCTCAAGCCATCCTTTTGATGCTGCTCTCAAGACTTCTGAAAACTTTCGTGATTGCATCTTTTTTGGTTTCTCTTTTCTTAAATATGGTGGGTGGTAATGCAGGTACAACTTGTACAGAGATGAGGATATCTTGGGTATTTTCAAAGATTGATTGATCATTTTAACCATGGAATGCCAATTGAGCATGAAGTATTTTGATTTCATGTATTGGAGTATCTTCCTGATTAAAGATGTTGGCTTTAATTGCTACTTTCTTCTTTGAAAATCTAATGATAATTAAATTCATAAGCTTTATGATAATTGAATTCATAAGCTTTGTGCTGATTTTTTTTTAATTCGTTATCTATTTATATGAAGACATGGATGTTGTAGTCCTGCTCTTAAGCATTATACAGAGTGGTGTCGAACTTGCCAACTTGAATATTAGAATTCTGCTATGATGATTAAATTCTTGTGTTAAACCCCTCATTATATTTTTTTGGGTCTTCTCTAGGGTATTTATCAATTATATTTTTTTACTAGAAAACTTGAGAGCAGATTTCTGTTGTGATTTTTATTTCGGTCCACTCCATGTGATTTTTTGGAACTGTTGGCTGAATGGGTGTTCTAAACTTATCTGAGAGTCTGGTAGAATTGCTTTATTTGCTTCATTTTGTTTATTAGTTTTCACTGGTATGTGAATCTTTATTTCTGTATATTTGTAGGATAAACTGAGACCTTTCTGCAGAAGTGTTGCAGATTGTGCAATTGTTTTGGATGCAATTCGAGGCAAGGACCCAGATGATCTTTCTTCCTGAATCATCCCTTTATCAGATCCATTTGTTGTTGATATCACAAAATTGACTGTAGGATACCTTGAGGATGTTGGGCTGGATGCAAGTGAACTTGAGATAGTTGTGTTTTATTTTAGTCTACTTACATAGATTTATTGGCAAAAGCAATTGAAATCAATCATAAATGATAGAACTAAATTTAAGATAATGTCAATTGTAGGTTGTCCAGAAACTTCAGGCAAAACGTGTTTACATTGTTCCCTTTAAGCTGAATTACATTGTTGATTCTGCTAGAGGCATCTTAAACTTCATGATGGATGTTGATATGTTGGCTCACTTTGATATGCTTGTGTTGTTAATATGAAAATTTTGATCAGATTCATTACATTCTTTCATTTGTGCATACACAATGATTTGTCAATTGATGATACTTGAAGGGTTTATTCCGCGAAACCCCCTCGTGTTTCAAAAAGTCTACGTCGGTCCCCCCTGTGATAAGGAAATTGCAACTTAAACACGTGTGATAACAGAAACTCGGCACACTTCCCACACAACTTAATGGATGTTAACGGCGTGATATTTTTCCACTTTTTTCCCCATTATGTCCCTCATATACCCTAATAGAGGACCTGAGAAATTTTAGGGCTAGAAAGGATTTCTCCCACCAGCCACCACCATCCGCCGCCCCCTTCCCCAACCACCCCTTCCCCTCTCCTTTCATCTCTCTCTGAAGGAGGAGGCTGGCGTCTCCTCCCCTAACAACACCATCTCCAGCGTCAGTGGAAAGCGGAGCGAGAGGGAAGCCACCGAAGATCACGACGCTGAGAGGGCCAGCTCTCGCGGCATCATTGACGAATAAGACACCGAGAATCCCTTGAGTGTACACCACAAATTTCCCCCACTTCTGCTTCATGTTTCTCATTTATGGCTATCAGATTTTTGTTTCTCTTATTGCAGAAGCAAAAGATGGCTTTGGCAAAGAGGTTGGGGCTAAGGAAGGAAGGGGATTGCAGAGGAGATGGATGGAATGGAGTTGAGTTTGGAAGGGGATCTTGTCCCTTAAATGTTGCCAGCTACTCTGGCCATCTTCCCGGCCGCGGCCGTAACCGGAGGTTTGTTCCTCGCGGATAATGTCCAATAATGTCCGGTTCGACTGGATGCGTTGCAGCGGTGGCTCATCTACTGGCGGCGGATTTCCTCGCTCTCGCTAAGAACGGCGCTTAATGTCAGACCAGTAGAGCCGCCGTTGCCGGAGAAGGAGCTCTGGTTGAGATTCCGATGATCCTCCTCTTTTACTCTCAGAAAATCTCGTAAATTCTGCAAGTACAACTTCTCCCCACCGCCGACCACCACCAATTGTTTCTCCTCTTTCATCAATTGTTTTTTTGTAAAGGTTGACCGCATAAGGTTTCTTGGAGATTCTCACCATTTTTCACGTATTGCTTTTGTGGAATTTGCTATGGTAGTATACTTTTCTCCTTCACTGTCTATATCTTTTCAATTTCCATCTTGATTCTACTATTCCCTCTTCTTCCATGGCACTCTAAACATCTTTGAACGAAAACAAGTTTCTTTAACGGTTTGCTGTAAGTTATAAGTTGTTAGCAAAAATTATACTGAGGTCACTGAAGCTAAAAATGCTTTTCAGTTTTCACCTTAGCAATGAATTTGACGACTCTTTTGTGTTTTCATGATTGTAACTATCGACAATTGGTTATTGAAAGACTATCTCTTAATTGTTAGGCAAAAACTTGTGTGCACCGGGGGCACGGATCTCAGATCCGTGCCCCCGACCCGACCCGACCCGGCACGTGGGCCGCCTCCACGCGCGCCCACGCGTCCCCACGTGCGCCCCTAACTTAGCTGGTGTGCGTCCACACACACCTGATTACCTAGTTGATGATTCAGTGATGGGTATTACATGTATACCCTATAGGTATTACACTTATATTTATTGAGATTTAATGATAGGTATTATGTGTTTACTCTATAGGTATTACATGTATACTCTATAGGTATTACAAACTTACTCAATTAAGGTATTGATTTTTTGTTCTATTTTTTATTCTATAGGTATTACATGTATACTCTTAAGGTATTACATGTATACTCTTAAAGGTATCATGTGTTCATTCAATAAAGATATGAATTATTTGTTTTTACTTTTGTGTAGGTATCACAGGTTTACTCTATAGGTATCACATGTATACTCTATAAGTATTACAAACTAACTCAATTAAGGTATGAATTATTTGTTTGAATTTTTGTTCTATAGGTATCACATGTGTACTCTATAGGTATTACATATTTACTCTATAGGTATTACATTACTGTATGGTGAGTTTAATATTTCTAGACAATAAAAAGACGATTTATATCATATTCTTCTTCTTTTTTTTTTTTGCAAATTGCAGAATTCATATGAATTATTATCACATAAACATTGTGTAAAGAAACCCTAGAGCAAAACCATACAATTAATTATCCTCTGCAAAATTAGAGAAGGAGGAGGAGGAGCAGAAAAAGAGGAGGAAGAAGAAGAAGAAGAAGAAGAGGAAGAGGATCAGATGAGGAGGAGGAATAAGAGAAGAAGAAGAAGACGATCGGATGAGGAGAAAAAGAAGAAGAAGAAGAAGAAGAAGAAGAAGAGGAGGATTGGATGAGGAGGAGAAGAAGAAGAGGATCGGATGAGAGGAGAAGAAGGAGAAGAAGAAGAAGAAGAAGAAGAAGATTGGATGAGAAGAAGAAGAAGAAGAAGAAGAAGAAGAAGAAGATGGAAAAAATAGAGAAAAAAAAGAAAAAAATATATATAATCCGGGTCGGGTTGGGGGTACAGATCCTGGATCCGTACCCCGGGGGCACCCAAGTCCTACTCTAATTGTTAAGAGCAAGTAAACAGATATGAGGTTTGCTGAGCCACGAGTTTCATCCAGGGGAAGGGGCTGTTTTTTATTTTTTAATGTTTATTTTTTATTCACATAATCTAAATAAATAGAGCATACACATACATATATAATTGAAAAGTAGGGGTAATTTTGTATTTTCAAGCCCACATAACAGTCAAAAAATAAGCAACATCGCACTTCAGGCGCGTAGCCCGCACTCCCGTGAAGTCTGACGATTTTGGGGGTTTTGCGGTGAATTTTTTAAATCACAAGTGTTTGCCCCGCAATTTCCTTAACACAAGGGGGACCGATGCAAATTTTTCATAACATAAGGGGGCCTCAAGATTTTACCCGATACTTGAATTGATATTCAAATTGCTCTTTCAGGTAGGGATAATGATTTTTAATAATAAGCAAATAAACAATAACTTGTTTTCTAAACTGAAATTCAAAGCAAATAATTGGTATTCAGAGAAAAAAGGGAATTAATATCAACTGATTTCAGATATAGAGAAAGAAAAAAATAAAGAAAGTAGTGCATAGAAAGTGAAGAAAATCACATTTAAAGGGAGAAAAAAGGACTAAAATCAATATAAATGAACTAAAATTACATTGTACGAATAATATAAATTAAGGTTTACCAGATGAAGAAAAGTGTATAATTGCAGAAAAATGGAATAAAATTACAATGAATAAAGTTTTTCAAACCAAAATTAAATTAGAGTGTTCATTTCAGGGAAAGTTGGTATGTATTTTGGTTTATTCCTTTTCAATATTCAATTAAATTTATTCTTTTAATTTGAGGGATATTTTAGTAAATTTACATATTATATCCATATTAACCAATATACCAAACAACAAATAAAAAAAAAAAAACCTTAACAAACCTCCAATCATCCAATAGTGAACAGTGTAATCCCATTGATTTTATCAATCACTGTCAAACCCAACCTGCATATCGAACGACCCCTTAAGAAAATAAAAAATCTAAAAAAAAAGAAAATTCGAATAAAGTTTCTATTTCTTAAAATTATCTATCTAATAATATTAACGTAACATTTTTCATTAACACTAATTTATTTTAGAATTATAATTTGAATATTTAGAATAATCAATATATCTTTTAAAAAATATTCTTATAATTTTTTAATATTTTAAATTAAACATTTTAATTTAATTTAAATATTAATAAGATGATTTTTTTAAATTAAAATTGAAGAGAAAAAGTGCGCCAATTTTTTTAGGTTACCGTGTCAAACACTCATCCCCCATCTGCAGCAAAAGAAAAAAAAGAAGTTGATTCGTAAAATTACAAAATGCCTTTTTGAAGTTCCCCAATTAACCGCTGCCACGTGTCCACCTAATTTAAAGCGGGAATTTCGCCCATTCAAATTTCAAATTCACTCACAACTGATCCATAATTTCATTTCTATTCTCTCTTCAAATCTTAATCTTTATGATGCACGATCGATCTTCTCTAAGTTCTTTGGCGATCTAATTATTGGTTAATGAAGAGATGGATTTTCATAGCATGAAGCGCAAACAATTGCAGGCATTGTGCAAAAGACACAAAATTCCTGCGAATCTATCGAACCTGGAGTTGGCGAGCAAGCTTACGGAGTTTCTCAAGGTAATTTTGGTCTGTTTTTGCCTTTTTCTTTTGAGTGTATCAATGCTATGTTGAAAGGAATGTCGTAGTTTGTCCCTGAAAACCATCATGTGGTGTTGTTGTTGGATTTTGATTTTCGAATTTCTGGGGGTTGACAATGTGATTGTTTGCTGAACTCAGGAAAAGGAAGATCCTTCAGTTCAACGGCCGATACAGAGGGATGATGAGCATGTAAGCGAAATTGAATCTACTGATGTGGTTGTGAGTAGGAAAGTTAAAAAGGTTAGATTTAGTCCAGATCACGAATTGATTGAGTTCACGAGATCCCCTGAAGTAAAAAGAAGAAGTAGGAGGAATACAGTTTTAAGTAAATATAGTAGTTTGTCGGTTGAGAAACTTGATAGTGGTGAAATAAACAAAGATAATTTGGGTGAACAGGGTAGAACTACTCGATCTCGAGGGTTGAAGTTATTGGATGGGAAGGTAAATGAGAAGAAGAGAGGAATAGATGCTGTAAATCGTAATAATAAAAAATCTAATGATTCTGCCGTTGAAATTTTTGATAATGGCAAGTTGAAGGAGGGTTATGTACATAGCTCAGGTAGAGTATCGCTGTTGAGAGAGAAGAAGTTAGAGGAGGGTGAAAATAATGCAGGCAAAAGAGAAAAGAAAAGGAGAAAAGATGATGGAAAAAGAGATGAGAAAGCTGTGGATAATGTTGATAATGAAAAGCCCATTGAGGAAATTTTGGATAAACCTTGTAGAGTCACCAGGTCTAGAGTGCAGAAACTGTCAGAAGTTTCTGCAAGTGAGCATCAAAGAGGGAGAAAGGTAGTGAAAAGAAATGGCAATGTAGCTCTGGTTAGAGCTGAAATTGAAGAGAACAGAGTGGCTGGTACGAGTTCTTTTGTTGATAGAGGGGATTTAGGTGAGAAAGTGATGGGAAAGGAGAAAGAAGAAGAGGAAGTTTTGGAGAATTCTAAGATAGCAGATGAACGTGATGTGACTGGACATCAAGTTATCTTGAGGAGATCTAAAAGGAATACAAATACGGTTTCCGTGTTGGAGATATTGAATGTTGATAAAAGGAAACGTGGTGACGGTGACAGCAAGGACTTGAGACAAACATCCAATTTGTTGGCATCTAGTGGAAAAACTGGAACTGAAGTTGACCTGGGCAAAAGAGCACTTCTGAAAACTGAAAAAATCATTAAGGTAGAAACTCGGAAAAGTAACAGGAGTAAGAATGTGATTGAATCAGATGAGCTTAAAGCAGAAATTGAGAGTAGACAACCCTTGAGGAGTTCAGTTCCCTCATTAGGAACTTCTGGTAAAGTTTCTAAAGATGAGAAGAAGGCTCCTCATCCTACTGGAGTTATGAGGCGGTCAAGGCGTAAAACTTTAAGTGTCGAACTGATTTCTGCTGATGAGGAAATTGAAACTGATTTGGCTTTGGAGAATCTTGAGGTAGAAACTGAGGCTAAACGCCCGTTGAGGAGTTTAGAATCCCATATAGGAACTGCTGGCGAAGTTTCTAATGATCAGAAGAAGGTTTTCCGACCTATTGGAGTTGTGAGGAGGTCAAGGCGTAAACCTTTACGTCACAATTCTGCTAATGAAGAAATTGATATGGAATCAGCTGCGCAGCATGAGGCAGAAAAGCAAGAAAGTGAACCATGTGTAGTAGTCCAGGAGAATACAAGAAGATCAAGAAGGAGAGCTCTTGAGTGTGAATCACCAAGACTTCTAAATGAGGCTGGTGGAGATTCTGCTATTCACCAAATGGACAAAGTAATGAAGCGAAAAAGAGGTTCCATCTCACGAGGAGATGTCTTAAAGCCCAAAAATGACTCCAGCTTTGTATCAGAGACCATGAAAGAAAGTAACAGCAAGAAAGCTATGCCTGCAGCTGCCACAGCTAAAGTTGCTGACACTAGGAAGCGAACATGTAGATTGAATGATCAAAAAGTGTTGGATGCTTCTTCACATAATGGTTTGGAAATCAGGAATGCTGAGCTTTCTGAGTCAGGATGCTTGGGAAGCACTAGCAATTTGGGTTTCAATACTAAGACAAGTGCCGCAGCCATTATTATTGATGTGGGACTAACAACTGAAAGAAAGATCCACAGAAAGAGACCAGGCATTTCTGTTGCAGATAGTGCTGAAAGCTCTGATATGAAACTGATTAATGGAAAGGAATTGGCGATCTCAGACACAGAGGCAACGTCTAGAAAGAAAGAACTGAAGACAGATTTTGAAGACCAATTATCTGCCAGCAACATCAAAGTTGTGGAAAAGTGTTATTCACCATTGGAGATTGAACAAAATGTTACAGATATAAATGAGAATGACACTGACGCTCAGATGTTGAGCCAAACAAAGGGCTTCCATAACAAGATTGACAGCCAAGGACGTCAAGAAGGCTCTAATGTTTCTGGAGAGGAAGGTCTTGCAGAGACCAGCTCTTCTGCTGATCGCCTCTTTCTTGGGCATAGAGATATTAAGTGTAAGAGTGCTCTTCATCTTATATTTATTTGCATTTAATTGTAAATACTATGCAAGCCGCTTACTTTTGTAACTATTTTTCAGCTGATTTTGAAGCGGCAGAGGTTGAAGCAGACAAGTGCTTACACCCAAGCTGTGTGGATGATCATGCTGGTGAAGTCAGAGCAATTTCTATTCACGAGAACCTGGACTCCAATGAAACAGGGAAAAAAACTGACGTACTTCCACAAAGCTCAAATGTTTCTAGGAAGGAGGGTTGTGTTGAGTCCACCTCTTCTCCTGACAGCCTCTTACCTGATCAAACAGTCATTAACCGTAAGGGTGTCAGTTATTGATATTTATATTTTATGTTGCATTTAGTTGCAAACTGTTAAAAGCAATACACTTTTCTAACTACTTTGCAGCTGATCTGGAAGTGGCAGAGGGTGAAGCCAACACATGCTTACCACCAAGTCCCAATGTAGTTGATCATGTTGGTGAAGTCAAAGGAATTTTTGTTGAAGAGAACCTGGCTTTTGATGAACCAAGACAAGACAACCAAGTACTTCCTGTAGCCTCAAATGTTCCAGGAAAAGCAAGTTTTATGGAGACTCGTTCTTTAGCTAATAGCCTTTTGCTTGGTCATCAAACAAATATTAAGAGTAAGAGTGTTCTTTACTTGATATTTATGGTTGGATTTAGTTGTTAACTAGATTTGTTCACTTTTTAACCTATGTTACAGCTGATCTGGAAGTGTCAGAGGCTGAATCTGATATTTGTTTACAACCAAGTCCCAGTGGTGTTGATATTGAAGGAATATCTGTGCAAGACAACCTGGACTCTGTTGAAACAAGAGAAGAGAACACAGTGCTTCCACCAGGCTCAAATATTTCTGGAAATGAAGGTTTGCTGCTACCAACTCTTCTGTTGATAGTCTCTTAGTTGGTGAATCATAAGTTTTATTATTTATTTTGAATTTAGTTGCTACCTACAAGCTGTAAGCTGTTGTTCACTTTTCTGACCCTTTCAGCTCAACTGGAAGGAGCAGAGGCTGAAGAAGACCAATCAAATTTTGTTCAAGAGAACCTGGACTTTTTCGAAACTAGGCAAGCTAATGATATAAGTTCACCAATTTCATGTGACTCTATTAATGTGGACCACTTGGAAGCATATAGTAATATTTTGGACAAGAATATTGATAATACATCCCCAAAAGTTGGAGAAGGTTTTGAGTCTCCTGGTATGTGTTCATACTAAGACATGTTTATTGCTTTCAACTTTTTGGACATTTACCTTAGCAGTGCTCCCTTTTCTATTTGTTGTGCCGCAGTGAGATCTACTGAATATACTCACTCAAAAAGTACGTTGAAGAAGGCATCATCATCATGCATGCATAGAAGGCTTGAGGCTGATGATATGGCTGAAGGAAATAAAGCCTTCTTCCAAAAGAATATTGCATTAGAGCTGGCTGAAACCAATGATGATGGAGCCACCATAACCATCTGTACAGACAGTGCTGAAGTTAATCTAAGGAGAGGGCATGAGGCTGATCATACACCTCAAAGAGAAGAGACCGATATTTATAAGAGTATAAACGCAGAGGGTGGTGAAACCGTTGTAGGTAAATCCTCTAAAAGTGATAAGGGCAAATGTGATGAAGACGGGGACATCAATGTGTTTAATCAATTTGATGCTGAAGGAAAATTTGGGATCATACCACAAGTTGAAAAAGTTATTTCTGGCGGATATTTCATCAAAGATTGTAATGAGCAAGGAATAATTCGTGGTTCCCCTTCTGTAGCAGTCATGGATCTGATAGCTGAAGGAAACGATGCATTTACTTATACTGTTAAACGATCAGAATTAGTTGATGCTAACGAAAGTGGATGCTTGAAGAGTCACAAAAGCTCACAAGATGAAGACTGGGAATTCAGTGTTTCTAAGCTTTTTGATAGTGAAAATATTGACGCTAATGAAAGTGGATGCTTGAAGACCGACAGAAGCTCAAAAGATGAAGGCTGGGGGCTTAGTATTTGTAATCTATTTGATAGTGGAAGAAGTGCTAGAACCTCACCACAAAATAAAGGAATCGTTTCTGCTGAATATTCCATCAAGGACTGTAATGAACAAGTGATGTTTCCTGAATTCCATTCTGTTTATACCACGTCTGCAGTCGATAACGAAATTAAGTTTAGTGGAGATAGCTCAAATTTTCAGCAAATAAGTCCCGCTGTCTCTGAATCTCAAGGTAATAGTTTCACTGTTGTTTAGCTACGTTTTACAGATAAAAAGTAAATTCACAGTACTTCCTATCCAAGAGTTTGTCACTCGTCTAAATCTGATGGCTCTCCTAATAATACTTAAATTCCAATGTACACTGTACAAATGATTTTGAGTTTTGTCTCTACAATTTTTATATTTGTAAATTATCAAAACAAGAAGCTGGTGCTGCTGTCCTTTCAAATGTGTCCTTTATTGCATGATTATTTTGCTGCAGCAGAGCAACCAATTCAAAGGCTGGAATCTTGGAGTAATGCAAGTGAAACAGCAGGGCATGCGATAACCTTGTTAAAGATGAATGTTGAAGGAAATATTAGTCAGGTTGTTGAAGGCACCAGCAGTGATGTGGATGGTTAGTTATGAAAAAAAAAACTCATTCTATTTTATGGATTACTATCATCATGGTGCTAAATGTTGTTTTTATCTATCACCTCTGAATTAATTGGGAAATATCGTTTTTACAGCCAATGGTTCCAAGTGTGGCAAAGATATAGAGAATTCTGCTGGACCATGCATCGCAGATGTCAAAATATCCAAGGATTGCACAATCAATAAAGTAGGGGTTGAAGGTCTTATTGATATGAAGTTTCAACTCACAGAGGAAACTGAACAGCAAATTGAGAACCTTAGCAGGTTTTCAGATGTAGGTGAAGATCCTTCTAGCCCAAGCTGGACAGGTTGGTTTAGAGATTAGATTTTGCTTCCATACAATTCTTTACAAACTAATTTTTTTGTAATACTGCAGATATGGGACTCCACAATCTCTTTGGAACAACTTTGGAAGATGATACACCTAGACTAAATGATACTGCCACTCAAGGAACTGAAGAAAATCTGACACTTTCGATGAACAAGTCGATTTCCAGCAATCGTCACAGCTTGATCGAAAACAAGGAAAACGAGATGGAGGGAGAAATGAGTGAGTATGCAAAAACCATTAATGAAAATGTTGTTTCATCAACTACTTCCAGTGAAGTATCACATACTCGATTTGATGTTGGCATGGAAGGTAAACACTAGTATATTACTCTTTCTCGGTATCAAAATTATGCATGCCCTAACTTTATTTCATCTAGCAATCAATGTAGAGAATCAGCTGGCGACACCAATCAATGTAGATGAGTACTGTTCTCATGAGAAAATTTTGGAAAAGACTGTGATCTCAAGTATGGGATTCTTTGACACAATGAAGGAAAATGAGGTGACTGAAAATATGTCTAATGAAAAGGTACACAACGTTGAATATGAACTTGAGAACAGCTTTTACCTTGGAGATCCATTATTATCAGACAATGCTGAAGATGTGAACTGTGAAGAGCTAAATGAGGTTGAGAATATTGAATTGGTGAATACCACTACTGCAGTTCTTTCTGGATTTGAGTATAATGACTGTGAAGCTTCTGAGCAACAGTTGCCTAAGAACACAGGTGAGTGCCTCAAAGAAACCAACTTAATAACAGATGAAGATGAGGGAGAAAAAGTTAACCCTGTTGGAGGGCCATGTCTTAATGATGAAGCACCAAATAATGAGAATGAATGGACAGAGAAAAACATAATCAGCTCTTCGGATTCACTGAGGATTTTAGATAAACATGGATGCTGTGTAGAGATGATAACCGATACTGTTTTGTCGGGAAGCCTCTGTTGTAAGGGTGGAGTTCAACTTCATCATAAATCAGAGGGGGAAATGACACAAATTAGTGAAGCTGCATTTAAGTTATCTGACTCTGATATTGAGAGATCTAATAATGTTCCTGAGAAGAAGAGTCATGATCTTAATGCTTGCCCCAATGTTTCTAACATCTTGAGGGAAACATCAATTGAGAGGGGGGCCCTGCGTGCCGAAGTAGCTGATTGCCAGAACGATGAGACAGACAAAGGTAATCCAAGTTTGTATGCTGTGTGGAGCTGAGATCAATTTAAAGTGTATCATAATAAAAATTTGAAGCTATTGAGGGGTCTTGGGATCTTATGCCATTATTTGACATTACAATTTGATAATTTTCAGAAGCTTCGAGTTAAATTTTTACATAAAATAAAAGCAACCAAAAATTTTAGTTTTAGTGCTAGTGCTATAGGAAAGAGACTAATCTCATGGTTTCCCACTTGGGTGTATCTATGTAAATTCATGAAATTTAATGTGGTAGACACCACCAGTTTTTCTGGTTTATAATTTGGGTGTTCTACATCAATTTCTTGCATGCTTCCTGACTCCTGAGCCTCATACCTAGTTATGCTTCTTTCCTTTTCCTGTAGGTACCTCTCCTTGTCCTTTTTCAAAGGTCTCCCCCGACTATGATGAAGTTGCAGAAACAGGTAATTCAATAAAAGATGATAATGATCCATGTGGAACTAAGAGCTGGGATGAAACAGATGGAAACTCAAGATCCTGTCAGGATGTTGTTGATGAGCCGTATATCAACAATGAAGTAGGGATTCTTGAACTTCAGAGCACATCCAATGAGGCAAAAGAAACAGACTCAACCATACAGAACCCGGATAGCGTACTTGCTCCTGCAGGTTGAACTGTTTATCTTATTAATATTGTTGGCGCTAAAATGATCACTAGGTTTTAAATAGAGCTTGAAGGTGACTAATCAATTTGTTCCATGTCACAGAATATGGGTCCTCTGATCAATGTGCTATATTTGGTGCCGTCAGCAATTCACCAATGCATCGCCGTCTAGAAGATCATGAAAATGGCAATATTGAAAAACCTGAAACTATGACACCTGCTTTTAGTTTCAAATGTGATCATGAGCTTGAGGAAACTTCAGAGGCAGCAACTGTTCATTATTCCATTCCACAGATTCATCTTGAAAAAAAAGAAGATTTCAAAATTTACAGTAACAAAATCTCAGAAATGCCTTCCTCTGGATGCAATGAACCTTTAAACGAAAGTGATGTGGCTGATACGATTAAAGAGTACATTGATTCGGAATCTTCTCTGTCTATGATCTTTGAGAACACAGGTGAAAGCCTCCCCATTGATGCATTGGCACATACTGATGAAAGGCCCGCAGGTGAAAATTCTTCCTTGTGTTTGAAGGAAGAGGATGTTGTGGATAGACCTGCTGCGTATTCGGAGGGTGATGATGACAAGCCATCAGTTAACTATCTTGAGACAGAAAGTAAAGAACTGGAAGAACCAACCTTGTTTAGTAAACCTTCATGTGTTGAATTTCTTGCTGAAGGTAACAATGTACTATTATAACCTAAGCTCTAAGGTTTTCTAATATTGCATCTAATGTTATTTTCTTCATCTTGCATTTTCAGTTTCCACTGTTGAGCCATTGGTTGAGCCAAAAGGTAAGAAGTTTGAAGATCCAACGCTGTTTAAGAAACTTGCTACTGCTATATCCCCAAAGACAGTTCGATTTCCATTTTGGAATTTGTGATTGTTTACATGATCTTGATGCTATTATATCGGCTTTGTAGGTATTGATGTTAAGCTTGATTCAGAGAAACAGATTGAGTCAATAGATGGCAGCAGGCCCTCTTCAGAACAGCCGTGTTTGGTTGCAAAGAAGAATGCAAGAACCATTTTGATTCATGGGACTCCGGGTAAGCTTCTAACCATGGCGGACATGAAAGAGAACGTGCCTACACGTAAGAGCTCGAATGCTGGTGATCTGACTGCAGTAAGACCAGCAAAAAGGAAGGCATTGCAGGATGTTCACTGGAAATAGAGTGTTTCTTTTATATTAGTTAGGTGTTGGTTGCGAAACATAGATTCTGATATTGTCTAAATTATGCATATCTCATGCTAATATTTATGAAATGTTTGGTGTGTTATGTACTTGGGTTGGATTGCATTATTGATTCGCAGATTTCTATTTGGGTAGATGTTTCAATCCAAAATGGAGCAACATTTATACAGAAATATACAGAGAGAGAGAGAGAGAGAGAGAGAGAGAGAGACTGCCCTTTTATAAATTACAAAGGTAATACAATTCCTCAACAGAGGATAGAAATGTTTTGATGGTGAGAAAATGGAAGAACATTCTTGCATTAGTATTTTATTCAGAAGGAAATATAAATTATGATAAATGTATCTTGACATTCTTATGGGACAACAACAACACTCCAAAGAATAAATAAAAAGAACAAAAAGGAAGAAAAAACTTTGCATACAAATATTAGGCTGTGTGCAATCAGCCCACCCCAGAGCCTTCATCTCCTTTTCTTGCAGTTCCTTCATACCAACTTTTTTTTCTACATATAAATTTTGACACCACCTAAGCTTTTATCCTTTGTATCTAATTACAATCCAATCCACAAACTTCTAACACGATACCATCCCTCGACAAAAAGGGGTTGATTCGAACCCACAACAACGAAAATATAGACGCGAGAAGAATGGACCAGACCACAATAATGGTGGGAAGTCGATTTTGTTTCCCCATGAAACCTTTAAGGAAAGGGTATAAATGGACAATCACCCAAAGAGCAAAGAAAAGCCTCCCAAATAGTGGGCCCCATGATTCGTACCCATTATTTATAGCATCCGAAACCCCAACTACGACCCCGATTATGTTGATGACCATCAATGTCATGGGTGGGATCAACAATGATGTCCACTTAAAGAGGTAAAGATCTGAGAACTCACCATCATCAGCTGCTTTGGACGTAACAGTGAAGTTTGTGTTTACACCAGCTAGAACTTTAAGGAGACCTTGAATTAAGGCGAAAAAGTGAGATGAGACACCACCAATAACCCAAAACTGCTCGTTTCTCCACAAATCATCGATTGCAACGCCTCCCCACCGCATCTCAAGGATACTTGTCGCAGCAATGGATATGAACATCCCCATAAAGACCAAACTGGCATAGTTACTTATCTGTAGATGAGAGAAAATTTGTTAAATATTGCCAAGAAGTTTGACGGTTAGAAAAGTAATTTATGCTTGTGTAGAGAGACTCACCTCAGGGACGATGAATTTCCCGGTAAGCAGGCAGACAGCTGGTAAGGTACAATAAGTGATCAATGGAAGTGAAGTCAATGGATAGACGACTGAATTTATATATGAAAATCTCTCCAACGGTTTCAGGCCACACCCGTATCCGTACCAAATAGGACAATGCCTACTCAAGAGAATTTCAACGGACCCTAAAGCCCATCGAAGAACCTGGTGGAGACGATCGGAAAGATTGATTGGGGCTGACCCCTTGAATGCGGGCAATTTGGGTATACAGTAGACTGATCGCCAGCCATGGCAATGCATCTTAAACCCCGTCAAGATATCTTCAGTGACTGAACCATAAATCCATCCAATCTGGCAAATATGAAGTTGTGAGAACTGAGATCTGAATCACAAATGGGGTTATAGGGAAGTGATTTTGTATGGATGATTACGTACCTCTTTTCCCCATTCCGTTTTGTCTTCATAACCACAACTAATCACATGAATAGCTTCTTTTAAGAGCGATGCAGATGTTGCTCCTGTGGGCACACCGCCTTGTTCTAGAAGTGTTGAAGCAATAAAAACGGGCGACTGCCCAAATTTTTTCTCAAACTTCACTTGGGGCATGAGAGCTGATTTTTCACTGTCAATTCCTGCATATTACAGAAAAGAAGTGGAGAAAGATGTTATTTATAAAAACAAGATAGCAAATTACAGAATTCAAGAATGTGGTCATCTAGCATCAATTGATATCATTATTTCCTCACCTTCGATTCCTTCCTCAATGTTTTCAAGAGCATGAATCTGTGTGGAAGCTTCCCTGCCCTTGGTCTTTTTCTTGTTATCCTTCGATTTCTTATTCTTCTTTCTAGATCTTCCGAAACAGCTACAACAGAAAAACAATTTTGGCCAACAATTGCAGGTTTTGCCAGGTGGTTTCGCCTTCTTGGGGGCACTGTATCCATAAAGTGCTTGCCTCCTGAAAACACATCCAGTTCCGACATAAATGGGACCTTGGATCCCATCAAGCCCTTTCATGTTTATCTGTTTACAATTGTGTTAGAATTAGCCTTTCAAATATATTCATGAATCGAACCCACAATTTAGAGTGGAAGGAGCTATACATACATCAAAGAAGACAACATTCCGATTTGAATATCTATCATGCCGATCAATTCCATCAAATCTTTGAGGGAATTGTACATAGCATATTTTCTTTCCAGCTTGAGGATCCATCATGAAACACATAGCTTCTCTGAGAGCCTTGCTGTTATTTATGTAGTGATCACAATCAACATTAAGTAGGTACGGAGCATTTGAAATGACAGCTGACACTCGTATCTGGGAAATTAGAAAGGGGGAAAAAAACGGGTCAAATAGCTGAATCACCATGAGTAATCAAAAAGAAATATAGCAGGGAAGACAGTTACCAAAGCATTCATAGCACCAGCTTTTTTGTGATGGTCGAATCCCGGCCTCTTCTCACGAGAAACATAGATAAGACGAGGCAACTCATTACCTTCAATATCCGGAACACCATTTTGTCCCAGGAATACCTTTCAAGCAAACACAAAGTTTGATGTTGAATAATTTCAACTCAGGTCCTCTTGCTAATGAAAAGACAAACAGAATGCTCGATATACCTGAATCATTCCAGGATGATCTCTGACATTATTTCCGGGCCATGGAGTACCATCTTGCATGGTCCAACCCTCCTCAGGAACCTTCTGTGCCATGGCAACAAGTGCATTTATCCGAACTTTGAACTCTTCATACTCTCTCTGCACCAGAACAGAGATACAGAAGAAATTCAGTCATCAAAGTTGGAAGTTAAACTGATATTACTTTTTTAGAAGACTCAAAAACAAGCAAAAGGAGAGATGCAAAATACCTTCATTGCACGACGTTCCCTGACAAATGATGGTTCAATCTTGTCTCTCAAATAGTCAAACTTCTGAGCAAAGTACCATTCAGGAGCTCGTGGTTCTATTTTGAACTTTTTGCAGAATGGGACCCATTTCCTAGCAAACTCAGATGTCTCAGAAAGAGCTTCAAATGTAAGCATTGCTGCACCATCATCAGAAACATAGCAGGCAACTTTGTCGACCGGGTAATCCACAGCAAGTATTGAAAGAACCGTGTTGGCCGTAATAAGTGGAGGTTCCTTCAAAGGATCCACTGTACTCACATATATGTCCACAGGAGCTAGCCCAGATGGTTTGCCCTCTTTCTCATACCTGGTGGAGAATTTTATGCAGAAGCTCAGCAGAAGAATCACAAAGACATCGAAAGATAGATGGTGGAAGTAGAGAGAGAGGGAGATGTATATACCTTAATGAGAGTCTGTCTAGGTATGTTTCTCGCTCAATTGGAAACCACTTTGGAAACTGATCAAATATCCAGGAGACAGCAAACCATATCTCACAAACAATCGATGTTAGCCACAATCCATATGCATCATGAACAGGGTGAAGAATTCTATAGTGGAAGAACAATCCGAGAATTGCCATTCGCAGCACAATGACGATTCTATAAGGGCTTATCTTGCTAGAAGCAATTGGTCGCTTCCTGGAAAGCGGTTGTCTGCCTTCATCCATCCTGAGAATATGGGTAAAGTAATTTAATTATTAGATCAATACAATGGAGTGAAAAAGAAATAACCTTCCTAAGCAAATGTATTACGCAGGTTGAAATTCAAAAATGCAAATAAATTATGATTAGTAGAAGAGTGAAATTATCATATTTCATTGCTTTTAAAATTAGAAGGATAATTCTGAGGTTTTGAATAATAGATTGCCAACTCCAAAAATTGTCTCTGAAATTTCATTCCATGCTTCGCACCCTAAGCATAAGAACCATGGAGAAATATCTGATAAAAATCTAATACTTGCAGATTTCTCAAAACATAAACACATCTCTAGGGTTAGTAGTCAGACATATCTGAGCTACATTCTCATAAAAAAACACGTTGCACACAACAGCTTCCATTGCTCGACGACTCCAAGCTAACTTGTTATTGTTCCTCTCCAATCGATGAGCTTAGACTTAGAGCTATGGAAATGATGTAAATTAAAAAAACATAAAAGTATTTATTAAATGAAGTCTTCTACATCGGTTTTAGTTCCATTCATTTCAACCATCCAAAGGTTCCATCCAGCGCATTGTAATGCAGCTTGATGAATTAAACTATTTCATGCTCTTTTCCACAGATCAAGATTCATCTAAAGCTTTTCTGCAATTTATAGTTTACAAACAAAGTATAAATGACAACTAACATCAACGACAGATATCTAGTCATGATTTTGCCTAAAAGAAAATCCTTATTTTTAATTAGATGGCTTCCCATGGTTTTCTTTCCGAGACACGTATCCTTCAGCCCTTCCAGATAATGCTAAAACTGCAGTTCAGTCTTGATCTCCAGCAAATAAACAAGGCAATTAATTTCCCATTTATAAAGCAACAACTAGTTCATATAATAGCTAACCAAATCTTCAATTAATGTTAGCACATATGGGTCAATGTTAAATACAATACATTAATAACTTTCTGCAATTAACGGCTATAAACCAGTAGTTGCAAAAGCTAAAAGTCAATTAGTGCTTATTTTTAATGGACAATAAAAGAATTGAAGATATATCATTAAATGCAAGACCACCGACACTGTATGAAGCACATGAAAAAGAAAACAAAGAAGAAAATGGTGGACCTACTTTGGTAAATCAGCATCATCCAGCTCATCTCCTCCACCTTTATCTCCTTGATGTTTAACCACTTGAAGTTTATCATTTTGCTTTCTTTTCCATTCTTCCATTCTTTCTTTCCAGGCAACGGTGCCATAGCCATAGACGGCCAAGTCTTTCTTCGGATCCATCGGCCGTGGAGGCACTGCAATCAATGCTCATACATTACTAATCTTGCAATAAACAAAAACTAACTAAAGAAACTACAATCCACCCATTAGAAAACACAACAATTACTCACAAGTCATGGATGAATCGGTGGAGGGCATAGGATGAATTCGCTTGCCACGATTCATAAAAGGGGGGATAATCAGAGCATGCTTATCAGCTGAAATTGTATCATCCTTCATCAACATTCATCAAGATGCAAACTTTATTAACATTGATGAGAAAGTATAATGTAAGACAAGATCAAGAAAAAACAGGGATTCATCTTATCTACCTCTCCACCATAGGTAAGAAGGGGGATTTCAGAGTTAATAGCAGAGGGATCCAACTCAGACTGAGTAGTGATCCCAGAAACACTACGACCGATGTTATGGCGAGACGAGAAAGCCCCCTCAGAAAATTGCTGGGGATCTCTCCCATTGTAATCAAATTCCTTATCCAAATCATCAAACTCATCTTCATCTTCATCTCCATCCACTCTGGGGCTCCCTGCAAATGTGGGCAATAGGTGAATCAAGAACTGGGAGTTGGGTAAAAGATAAGATTAATTGAGAAGAAGGATGGAATAATACCCTTAATACGTTTGTATCTGGTTTTGCATTGAGGGCAAGCTTGATTGCCTTCCCTTCTTTCATATTCATAGCAAGGCCTACAAACAGGGAATGCACATTCGTTGCAAGCAACAAAAGGCTCTCCAGCTTCAGTAAATTCTATCTCATCTCCACAAATCTGGCAAATCTGTGCAGTCAACTCTTTCACAGAAGTAACCTGAGAGAGAGAGAGAGAGAGAGAGAGAGAGAGAGAGAGTCAGTAGCAGATCAAGAAATGGCCAAATTTCAAGAATGGTGAACCTTAAAATGAAGTGAAGCAATTCATTACAGATTTGAGAAGAAGAAACAAAAAGGAACAAAGGGGATTTCTTTAGGAAGGCAAAAACCAAGTAGTGAATTTTAGAGAGGGGAAATTTGGGTGACCCTGAAATCTAGAAAGCTGAAAAGCAGCCCAAGAAACTAAATCGGGAAAAGTAGTTAACTGAGAATAATCAAATCAGAGGAAGAAGCATCAGAAAAAGAAGAAAAAAAATCAAGAACTCACTCTTCCAATCTCATCAGCATTGATGAGCACAAACTCATTCCTGTTATGAGAACCAGCAACGAGCCTCCCTTTAGTATCCATCACCGACTACAAAGCCTTGAAAATCTCCCTCACTCTCTCCCTCCCTCTCTCTCTCTCTCTCTCTCCAACTCACATACCAATACACATCTTCAAGAGAGAGAAAGAAGAGAAACCTTGCAGAACAGCACAAGGTCCATTAAGCAAGAAAGAAATGCCAATGCTACTTTTTTTTTCCTCTCCTTTTAAATACAACCCCTTCACATTAACAATAAACTGAAAATGACACATTAACAGACACCCAAGAAAACACACCAAGTATTATACTATTATTATTGCATTCGGTGAAGAGAAGTGTCGGTTTAACATAAAGACTCTTTCTTTTTTCTTTTTTTTTTTGGGTTTTGGTGGGTAGGTTTTTCTTTTTGATTCTTTTCTTGAGAGATACCCCTCATAAAAGACCCTCTCTCTCTCTCTGTTAATTTTCTCTCTCTACATGAGCTGTAGGAGGCTTCGGTGTGTGGATCAGAGAAGCAATTGCCACGGGATTGAAAGCAGCGATCGACAAAGACAAAAAAACCATTGCTTTGCTTTTCTTTAATTTCTTTGAAAAAGAGTAAATTGAAGTAAAAAATCAAAATAAACCACTCTGAGTGAGAAACGTAGAGAGAGGAGAGAGAAAGAGGAGTTGAAAGTTCAACGCTTAAGTGCACAAGAGAGGGATTCAGATTCTTTTTTGGGTAATTCTATACACACCCCATCAAATACTAAACACACCCCATCTATACACACATTCTTTTTTTTTTTTTTTTAAGAATGTGTGTATAGATGGGGTGTGTTTAGTATTGATGGGGTGTGTATAGAATTACCCTTCTTTTTTTCCTCTCTTTTTTTACACACTGGTTTATTAACTTTTCAAGTGTTTCTACAATTTTTATATTAGATCAAATATAATATAATAATCAATTTAAAATCAATATTCATGAATCATAATACACAAATATACTCACCACATTTGGTAAATTGCAGATTGATCGAGTAGATTTAGGAGTTCCTATTTTAATTCCACAATAATAGGGGTCTCACTAATTAACTCTATAATTTTATGAACTTAAATGAATTTGTATAGGTAATTCAAACGAGTTAAGTTGATAGAATGAAATCAAGAATCATTTCATGTGAGATGGGTCATTCCATAACTCACATTTCACAATTCACATATAATTTTGTGGAATTGAGTTGAGTTAATAGGTAAAAAGAATTCGTCTCATACAAGTTTTTATGAATGAAAATATATTCGAATAACTATAAGCTTCACAAAATAATTTAAAAAACCACCTCACAAATTTTGAAAATCTTTAAATTTTTTGTGAAAATATAAAATCTTAATCATAATAATTTAAAAATACAAAAAAAATTACAACTTAAAATTAATTAAAAATCTAAACAGTACAAAAGTATATTGTTAATTTGTTATATAAGAACCTCTATAAAAACTAGACTATATAAATCTCTGTAATAATAATAACATATAAATAGTAATGTCTAAAACATGATATTCCATAAACAAATCTAAATACTTTGAACATGTAAAATGTCAAGTTAAAATCTTAAACATTACTTAAAACACTAATCGAAATCACAACCTAAACACACTGTATTGTTGTTGGGGACAAAATACAGTCCCATACATATGCATGTAAATTAACAATAAATATAAAATATATGATTCAGTTAATTCATTAAATGGAATATCTATATAAATGCAATCAAATACACATATATAAATATATAAACCTACAAAAAAAAAAAACATGTATGAACCAAGTGATGTAGCATCATTTATATGTTTTTTCCCAGTAATTTAACTTATCTACAACGAGTCTTGTAGTTGAAATGATAGTATTACACTTGTTTTAATATTATTAGGAAAACACCTCCAAAATAATTCCAATGCGCATATTTCTTATATATAATTTTTAATTTTTACATGAAAGTCAATAGTCATTGAAAAAAATAGTAAAATTCCCAAAAATGAAATTAGAAATAGGGCAGAAATAGTGGTGGTGGGGTGGCAGACAGCGCAGGCTCTTGCAGCTGTGGGAGAAGATATTATCCCATGTTTTTTGTTTTGTTTTGTGTTTATGTTCTAATTTAGCTGTGGTTAAAACAATATTCATGACATTAATTCTGTACTAAAAGACAATTATCTTAACTTCATTACACTCACATATATAGTGCAAGCAAGTTCGGTTTCATTTATTTACTTTCCATAATACTATAAACTACTTGTTTTTAATGATTTAATATTAGATTTATTAATTTATATATTAAGTCCCTCTAATTTCTTTGTCATTCACATGTTCTAATATTATATTTTCGAAGTGGTCATATGAGATATTTTTTAATTGCTGGTAGTAATTTGTAAAATAAGACGAAGAAGTAGAGGGCAATATGCATGTTTTTTGTGGAGGAAAAAAAATGGCTCTGTCAATTGTCACTTTCTATTTTTAAATTAGAAAAAGGAATTCCAATTTCCAAAGATAAATGTATTGAGAATGTTATGTTTATCCTCACAATATTGTGAAAAAACGGTTTTGCTACAATATACAGCAATCTTTGTGCAGCATTTCATGATTGATAATAAATCGCATAGGAGTATTGTTTTTTGCACCAATTTCATGAATCTAATTAGGTGCTCGTGGGTCGGGTTGGTCTTGATCCGGTTTGGATCCGCATTTAGATATATTTTTTTTAATTTATACGGTAACTTTTATGTTATATGAGAGTAATATAACTCTTATGTACAAATATCATAACCTTTAAGTTAATTACTTATACATTTTCAGTATAAAATGTAAGATAATATAGTTGAGAATCTTTACGTTATATAATAATTTAACCTTTATATTATATTGATATAACTTTTATGTACAACTATCACAACCTTTGAAAAAATATAAAAGGTTATATTATTATAATATAAAAGTTAAATTATAATAATGTAAAATGTTATATTACTATAACATAAAAGTTTAAAATGTAATATAAGTTTATAATACTCTATTAAATGTTAAACTATCAGAATATAAAAGTTATGCGAACTTAACTAAAAGATATGTGAACTTGACTAAAAAGTTATGTGAATATATTAAACGGTTAGGTGAAATAACTAAAAGGTTAGAGCGCTGAATTAGGGTATGAGTGTTAATTTGGGGGTGCGCGGATGCACGTTTTGAGCGTGAAAACCACATTTCCGGTCATATCACCCGAATTGCATGGGTCATAACCTATACACTTCGTGTATAGAAACAATTTTAATCGTACAGTTATATTTAGATTTCATATTTTTAATGTATTATTTCAATTAAAAATAACTGACATTTATATCATATTAGTCAGACATTTATATTATATTAGTCATATTTTTGTGTTATATTAGTCAAGTAGTCTTGTGTGAGATCATCTCACGGATCATGTTACGTGAGACGGGTTGACCCACAACCCAAACTTTCCAATTCACATATAACTTAATGGATATGAGTTTGATCCATGGATAAAAAAGAATCTGTCTCATGAAAATTATCCGTGAGACCAGTCTCACACAAGTTTGGCAAATATTTTGTGCAACTGGTGCCCGGGTCGACCCGCCCAATGCGCCTCTGATGCGCGTTTTCAATCGCCCCCACGCACCTAGGTGGGTTCGTTCAAACCCACCAAGATTTGCTCCGGGCAGTCATAGCCTCATGTTATATTAGGGTTACATTCATGTTATGTTAGAGTTACCTTCATGTTATGTTAGTGTTACCTTACTAACATAACATGAAGGTAACTCTAACATAACATGAGGGTACACTCTAAAAAAACATGAAGGTATGATTAACATTGCTTTTTACTTTCATGTTATGTTAATGTTACTTTCATGTTATATTAATGTTACCTTCATATTATATTAGTGTTACTTTCGTATTATTTTAGTTTAGTAGTTTTAAACTAAGGATATGAAATTTGGAGATGGGATCACATTAACATAACGCGAAGGTAACCCTAACATAACACGAAGGTAACACTAACATAACGTGAATGTAACAACCAAAACACGTGAAAAAAATAAAGAGGCACGAGCTGGGCGGGCCAGCCCAGCCCACGCGGGGCTCAGTTGCACGGATCTCAGATCCGTGCAACTAGTGCACAGGAGAGTAACTCCACAAGTTTTTGTGTTTATGTAATACTTTAACTTTAAAAAATAAAATTTGAATTTCGACATAATCTGTACATATATACCTTTAAGTGATATTACTCATACTTTTATGTGATTACTTATAATACATAAATGCACAACTAACATATCTAAAAAGTACGACCACCGTGACTAAAATGCATGAAAGCTATAAATGACTGGATAAAAATATTCTAAAGTATAGCTAAAAATCCTAAGAATCAATTTGGATAAAAATATTCTAAAGTATAGCAAAAAATCCTAAGAATCAATTTGGATAGGTGGATTTGAGAAGAGCTATGAAATCTATGGTAGCAAATCCAGCAGTGGTGTTTGGATAAACGTGGATTTGAAATTCATGATTTTCATTTTGAACTAATTTTGGAGTCGTTGTCGTGGATTTCAAATCTATTCCAACTTCAGTGGATTTCAAATCATCTCATTTTAAATTTTGGGATTTCATATCACTCTATCCAAAATGAAAGTCCACTCCAACTTAAGAGGATTTCAAATCGCTTCATTTCAAATTTTGGATTTCATATCACTATATCCGAAATGGAGCCTAAAATAGAACAAATATAATATAAAGGTACAACACCTGAACCGATTTTTGGATGGATTTGGTCATACCCACCCAAACACGTAAAGGCATATGTAGATGTGTGGAACGTGTATGAAATTGTGTCTGGGAACACTTGAATCGGGTCGGGTACATGATATATATATATTATCAATATTCATTCATATTAAGGTGTATTAGATTGAAAATTCATTCCTTTCAAATCACTCAAGTCAGACATATAAGCTAAGGTCATCGAAAAATGTACTACATTATGAACTCATTTAATTAACAATAATATTAAATCTATCCAAATCAATTAATTAATGAGAAAACTTAACAACTCTTTTAGTTTTAACTCGCACGTAATTACTTACCTTCCTTTCTCTTTTAGTTTTGGCAAAACGTACTCCCTAGAAAGTGTTTAATTTTCCATGAAAGGTTCTTGAGAAATCATTTTATATTTTTAATGATTTAATAAATAAATTGACAAATATTATGTTCATTTATGCCTTGATAAGAGTAATGAACACAATCCATTACAAAGATAGATCTTGGTTTAATAATTTTTTAAACAATTATAAAAATATAAGCTTCTATATGAACTCAATTAAATTGACATCTTGAGGGAATTAATAAAATTAGGTGAAGCAAACCACCTAATGAGTTGAATCCACTTATCCAGCTTGTGATTCACCTTGAAATTCTGTTTGATAATTTAGTTTTAAGGTCGTAAGTTGTATAAGTTTAGTTTAAAAGAAAATTCAAGCTCTAATTTTAATTGTACATGGTCTAAATAAAATTGAAATTATTGTAACTCTAGTACTTAAATTCATAAACACCTTTTATATGTTTGAAGTCCTCTTTACTCATCACTTTTATAAACTACACCATATTTGAACAAGGGGTCCTTTTATAGTACACCAGGTGTATTAATACACCAAACTCTCTATCATATTCAGTCATTAGATCTGAGACCATAGTTGATTTTGACCTTAATGATCTCAGATCTGATGGTTGAAAATGAGTGAAGAGTCTGGTGTATTAATACACCTGGTGTACTATAAAATTACCCTTGAACAAGAAGCAATAAGATGTATAATAACAAAAATAAAATAAATGAACGAAAATATGAAGGGATATTTGCGAGTTTAAACAATCTTAATAGATAGGTTTTGTTTATCAATTTATTTGGTAAAATTATTTGATTACCTAGAACTACACAAAATAAAATTGTTGGTGAATGGAGTGCCGTTTTACTTTTGTTTATGTTTTTATTTGACTTTTAAACTTTGAGTATTGTTCCCATGCACGGGTCGGGTCGGGTCGGGTCCGACCTAGATCCGTGCCCAAGTTTGTTTTCATTTTTTAATTTATGCGATAACTTTTATATTATACGAGTATAACCTTTATATTATATGAGTATAATTTTTAATTTTGTACAAATATCATAATCTTTAAGTTGATATACTTAGACTTTTTTCAATATAAAATGTAAGTTAATATAGCTGAAAACCTTTACGTTATGATAATCTAACATTTATGTTATGTTGATGTAACTTTTATATATGAATATCATAACCATTATGTTCTTAAAGAATAACATAAAAGTTGTGTTAATATAACATAAAGGTTAATATTATTATGCGTAAATGTTACATTATTACAACTTAAATGTTTAAAAGGTATTAAAACCTTTAAAATATATACTTAGAATTATTTCAATCATGTAATATAACTGAAAACATTTATATTATTATAACTTAACCTTTATGTTATATTGATATAACATTTATATACAACTATCATAACCTTTGAAAAATATAAAGGTTATATTATTATAATATAAAAGTTAAATTATTATAACGTTAAGGTTAAGTTATTATAACATAAAGGTTTAAAAGGTAATATATATTTATCTTACTCTATAAAATATTAAACTACCAGGAAAGGTCATAGAGCGAAATTAGGGTTTGAGCACGATTTGGGGCACGTTCCAGCGGGTTCTGAGCGTGATTTTCACCTTCTGGGTCATATGATCCGGATTGCATGGGTCATGACCCATGCACTTGGTGTATAGAAATAACATGTGTTAAACTTTTATAAGGTATTGTATTAATTTTCATGCCAAATTATAAATTATACATCTTTGTCGAGTCTGAAACTCCGACTCTTAAGTTTAAAGTTGGTCGAAAATGCATATTTTGAGCTCGTTCTGGTGGGTGTTCCGCTGATCTTCACTTTACAAATAGTCATTGGCTCGGTCGCATGAGAGACTTCTATGCCAGTTGAGAACAACGATTTTGTTATGAAAGAAAGCGGCAAACAAATTGACATCTACTAACTACTACATTTTATATAGATACTAAGACATAGTGCCGCTACCAGAGCTAAATCCAATCGTTCTCTCCATATTCGATCTTTCCTGAACAAGATTACCTGATTGATCCAACAAGATGTTTAACTTGGAAAAGAACTCCCTTGGCCCTTAGAATCAAATTCTAAACCAGCGTGGAGTATTTGGTTGCTTCTGATTAATAAAATAAGAAGATGAGTTAGTCAAAAAAGACAATCACTTATATTTATAATTGAATAATTAACATGTGTTGTGTATTAAATACCGTGAAATATGAAATGTAATCGGAATAGAAAGAATTTGCATTAGATCTTCTATTATGTTTGATGTTAAAGTTATTGATCAAATTATGATGTGTTGGCACAATATGAGGAATTTCAATTGGAAAAGAAAAAAAAAAAGAAGATTGTGGCATGCAAATAGGTTGTACTAATGATACATAGAAGGGATTTTATGGATAAAATTATGATAAATAACACCATGTGTAGACTTAGATAAATGGTGAAACAAAATAATTAGGGTAAATTTATGACAATTATATATTTGAGTATAATTAAAACAACTAAGATAGGTGATCAAATTTTAAATTCATGTAAATGTTTATTTAATTAAAAAAGAAAGTTGCACAAAAAATAGAGTTTCTAGTGAGAGATCAAACAAAAGAACTATTATATTCTAACAAAAATAAAATGAAGCAAAATTAGTATCCACAGTGAAGAATGTCATTTTCAATACACCTATTAATGTGCTACCCCAAAATAACAAAATTTATAAATTCTGAAGAATTTGTCCAATAATGTCAAAACATAAAGTTAAAATTTGGTTATTAAAAGTTTGGGCCCCAACAAATAATGGCATAATAAAGTAAAATGACAACGTGGCAAAAAGAAATTATTAATATTAATTAGGATGTGAAATTTTAATATTAATAAATATATACAGCACAAACATCTTTTAAGACAGGAAAATCGTACACAAATACTATCAAATCAATCAGACTCTTATGAAAATTACTTTGAATTTTAATTTTCCTTTTATATTGGTTACAATCGAATGGAATAAATATATACTAATCTATATTAGTTAACTGATGTATTCTTACAGAGTGATCATCTTAATTAATCATATGTTCACAAGTGCACGTCAAAGTTTTCCTAATTACTTTAATAGTTTATCTTAAAATACACGTTTAACAAAATTGATTAATTCTGAAACAACAAGTTTGGAAATCAGTTTGACTAATCAATACAATCTGCCATCATTTTCTCTCTTTCTTTTCTCCAGAAATGCGCAAAAAGATAATGTAAATTTTACATCTATACTATACTAATAGTAAAATGTTTGGGAAAAATTATAAGAAATGTAAATTTTACATCTATACTATACTAATAGTAAAATGTTTGGGAAAAATTACAAGAATGTCATTTTCCCGCCCATTTTATTCTTTGTTCTTTTGTCCAAGTGTCAAAATGTGATTGAACATTGATTGTATTTTATTTCTTATTTTTTTATTTGATCATTATTATTAGTTATTTTAATGTTTGACTTGGAGGATACTCTTCAACAATTAAATAATATTAAAAAGTAGAAGTTATGATTATGTCTATAGTCTATAGATATTTATAGACAACTTTTATTGGAGAAATCAATAGAATGACTTGCAGCATACTCTTCATCTATAAAATAATTTATATCTATATTCATACTATATAAAATGTCACAGTAAATTTGTGTAAATAACTTTTTTTATTATTTTTTTCAAGATTTCATTTTAATTTTCTAAATTAATTTAGTAATTTTAAATTAAACTTCCATCTCAAGCCATTGAAATCAAATTTTCTCTCAAAGTCATTGTCTTATATAAAGAATGTTTATTCACTTAACAACACTCACTTACCTAGCTTATAAAAATCAACAAAAATTAATAAATTCTTTTAATAATAATAATAATAATAATAATAATAATAATAATAATAATAATAATAATAATAATAATAATAATAATAATAATAATAGGTAATATATTAAAAATTATTTCAAATAAATAGAACTGCAAATTTCCCGCCCATATTAAAAATTATCTATACTATATATACTAATATTAGGATAGTTGGGAAATTATACAACAAGACGTACAACGCGCGGGTACACTGCTAGTTATTGTAATTGAAATTCATTTTCAACAATATGCATTATTCTTCACGGTAAAAAAGAATGTTCTGTAATATTCCATAAAAACAGAAGAAGATCAGGAGAAAAAATTTAACGCAAGAATCTTGCATTAAATCTAACGCAAGATTGTCGGTTGAGATAATTTAGTGTGCACTTTTAAAGGGTGATTTTGTAGTACACCAGATGTATTAATACACCAGACTCTCCACCATTTCCAGTCATTAGATCCGAGAACAATGTTGATCACTTTGACCTTAATAATCTCAAATTTGATGACAGAAAACAAGTGGAGAGTCTGGTGTATACACTTGGTGTACTATAGAATGACCCACTTTTAAAGTACTGTTGCGTGAACAAGTCTTAATTCTTAAGAATTTAAAGTACCGCTGGAGATGCCCCGTATATCTATCAATTTTCTTAAAACTTTTACTTTAGTTTTTATTTAATGTTTTAAAACTTAAGTATGTATAAATAATTTTGTGGATTTACTATGCTTTTGTTTTGTGCCATGTTTTTGTTTTTCTTTTAATAAGTCGGGATCTGGTGCCTGGTGGCCACGATATTATACCTCTGTCATTCCTATCTCTACTCCAAACTCAGTAAAAACACAAAAACAAGGTCATAAATAAAAACTGTTTCACATATCTTGTTTGTGAGACGATTAATATATAACAACACCTAATAATTTATATAAAAATTTGAGTAATTTGATTCAAGGGTTAAAAAATAGGTCTCATGGAAATTATCCGTATAATTGTCTCACATGAGTTTTTGTACTGAAATCTCAAACATTTTTTTACTTTTAGCCACAAGTTAGTTACATTAGAAGCTACTATAGGACTAGCATGTATGTATTGTTCTTATGAATTAGTATAAGTTGTGTAGTTCTGTGGGTACTTTAATACTATCCTCCGTCCCGGTTGAACTTGACTAGTTTGACCGGGTACGGAGGTTAAGAATAAGCAGTTGATCATTGTTTTTTAAGATAATTGGGTGACATATTTGTAATTAGAGTGAAATATGGGGATATGTGTGTGTTTGACTTTTGTGACACTTTAAGATTGTTTTTTGCTTTTAAGTGACATTTTTATAATAAAGATGAAATATGAGATATTAATATTTGACTTTTGTTTCCATTTATGGACTGACAAATTCAGTTGGGACAAACTAAAATGACAAATAGGCAAGTTGAGTTGGGACGGAGAAAGTACAACTTAAGTTTAACGTTTTGGTTTTGGTTTTCATTAGTTTGATAATGAATTAGTGTTAAACAATTTGAAAGAAGCAAGATACTTACCTTGTAGTCACCTTGATACATAGATCACTCGTTTATATTCAAGTTTTATTGAGTAAATTTATTTTGAAAAAAAAAAGGAAAAAGAAAAAAAAGGAGTTTTAATGAAGAAAAATGGAGAACTTAATTCCTAATTCCTCAAATCACTAGTAATTTCAAACACATGAAGTTAATATTTGGAGGTCTTTTGCGAAATATTCGACTCGAAGGTAATAAATTAAAACAATCACTATATATGGTGATGCCTTTTCAAGTCAAATATAACATTTTTCAAAATAAATTTTAATGCTTCTATGTTAGGTTTAAAAGACATAAGTAACATTTCCAAACAAAATAATACTTTTTGTCAATAGATTAAAGGGATTGAAAGAGTGGATAAAGCTCGTAAAAATCACTTGAAGTATAAGGTTTGTACTAAAAAATATTTATTACAGTTAAAATTGTAATTTAAATTAATTTTAAAAGAAATACTATCTCCGTCCCAAAATAAATGTCGTTTTAGCAACTAAAATTTGTCTCAAAATAATTGTCGTTTTCATATTTCAAAACATATTTACATACAATATATCAAATATCATGTCTATATTTATTCATCTCACATTAAATGTGTTAAAGAGGTAAAAACCTCTCATTAATTAAACTTAAATAGGAGTAGATTAGACTTTTTATCACATTCCTTAATTTATATGTAAAAGATTAAAACGACATTTATTTTGGAAAGGAGGTAGTAATAGTAACTAATTTTTTTTTTCCTGAGGTGAATGTGATACTTTTCAAAATAATAATTATAATACGAGTGAATAATAATTTTCAAAGTCAACGTTAATACTTTCAATTTGGGTAATAATTTCCAATTAAATCAAAATTTCAGTTTCATTTGAGCATCTTAACTGTACATTATATTATATAGTCCTGTTATTCTATTCATCGTTGATGTGTCAGATATCCAATATACTTATTAATATATATTTTTCATATAATGAAGGGATGTGATTATTACACATTATCAGTGGTATATTAAGAATTGTTCATGATAAACATTTTTTTTTTCATTTTCGGTACATCGTATAGATCGTAAAAAGTGATACCGCAACATACAAGAATTTCTGTTTGATATAATGTGTATTAATTGAGTGATGAATCAAGATTTCAAAAGATTGATGAGTCTAAATTTAAGACACAATAATAAAATAAGACCTAACTTTTCTTCAAACTCTTTTCCTTAAATTAGAATGTTTATTAATTTATTGAGCTGATGTTTGGTTTGGTAGAGATATGGTAAGAATTTGTGTTAGCTAATAAAATTAATTAGAACTAGCTCATTAGTTATGATTAGCAAAGAATTAGCTTTTAATCATGAGTGCTATTAGGGTGCTTTGAATATTTGTACTTCTATGCAATTGAGAGATTTGGATAATCTTTCAAATTTTAATTTATTTACCATCCTTAGATTAATAAAATAATTAAAAGTTACTATGTGCAACCTATTCTACCATTACGGTTCGATCTGCTACCCTACCCACCATATAGACAATAATGTGTCTACTCGCGTTGACATGTCAGATATCCAACATATCAATTAATTTAATTTTTCATATAACGAAGAGATATGAGTCAGCGGTGGACATTATTAAGAGCTGCCCACAGTAGACACTTTAGCATTTTCTTTCATCATTAATAATAATTAAAAACTAGTAACAACATATTATTTAATTATTTTGGATAAATGATAAATTTAACTAATATTTTCAAGAAAACTAGAAAAGTATGAACATCAATGACTCGAAAATAGGTAAAGTGTTTCACATATTCTCACTCACACACACACACACACATATATATATATATATATATATATATATATATAAAATCCAATTTCAATGATTTTAAGTATACATTGCAGTGCAGATCTAATAATCCAAAAAATACATTTATCTTTAACGTTTCTTACAAAACAAAATAAATAACACGAAAACACAATACACATAAGAGCTGGACAATATATAATACAACCAAAGTAGGCAATAATAATGGAAAATGATAAGAATTGCAGGAATAGAACAGGAGAGGGTTTAACCCCACCAGTTAGAATGATCGACGACAAAATTGCTTCGAGGCTCAGTCAAGTTAACCTATCTTTTTTGGACACTTTTTGTTTTTCCTTTAATCCATACACTATTATTAATTTTGGACACCATTCTGTCTTTCTTTTCTATGTTGTGTGTGTGTGTCTCTGTAAAATGGCAATGCCTTCACCCACACACATTGCCATGTGATCGAGAATGTAGACACTTAGATCTACTCACATTCTTTCCAATCAATCTATTCTTTATTTCTTTTCTTTTGATTCAATATTCTCATCCCACTTTAGCTATACCCTGCGAATCGAACGTTCCATTGATAAATGTAATGTGTGCAGAGCCGGCATGAGCTAGGACGAGAAGATCGGCAGGACCCCAATTTTCAAGTTGTCCCAATTTTTTTCCAATATATAGTTATAATTATATTTATTGTAATTCTGGCCCAATATACCATATAATTGACACAAAAATAATTGTGGCCCACATTCTTTTTATTATATAATTGATAATAAAATAGGTCTATTTGTGATTTAAATGTCTTAAATGGTCAAACTCGGATTTTTTGTGATTAAAAATCAAAACAGCTGCAAATTAAGTGATGTAGACAAGTAAATTATATAAAATGAACAAAAAATGAAAATGTAAAAGCATTTCAAAATAGAATTTACTTGTTAATTTTTTTAAATAAAATAGTAAAATTTTCCACATTTAAAGTAATTTTTTTGGGAGAAAGTATAATACTTGAAATTAAATAATTAAATAAGAAATTATAAAATCAAAACAATGTAAATTAAGTCTAAAAGAAAAAATAGACATGTGCATGCATGTTGAAATCAACAATAAACATAAAAAATGAGAAGTATTAAAAATACTATTAAAAGAGATTGAAATACCACACAATACAAATTACTACTCACTTTTTCTATCTCCTTAAGAATTTTGTTCATACTGTTAAACAAAAAAGAATTTATGTCTACTATAACAAAAAACACAAATTCATTATTAAAATAATTATATTTTCTCTTTTTCTCTCTCCTAAACACAATTGTTTATTACTCCATTACCTTCTGTTAACATGACTCACACTTTTATAATACCTACAAAAGCACATACATATTAAATTATTACATTAATTAACAAAATTATTATTTTTTTGTTAATAATGCATTTTTGTTAACAAATACTCATGCTCTTAGACCGTGTGACAGATGGATTGTAATTAGTGTCGGATATATCATAATAGTTTGAAATTTCAAAGTTTTGATTGATGATTGGATTGAAAGGTGTGATTAAAATTGTGACTTCTTTTATCAAATCTAGAAATAAGGAAAAGAAAATTGGTTAAATTTCTAGAATATATAAAAGGGGGAAAAATTTGTATACATCAGACTTGTCTTGTCTTTATATTTGTTACAACTAGCAATGTTATAATATTGGACTAGCAATCAAATTGGTGAAATGGGTTCTATCACTAAAGTTATCTTTTGTTCTAAATTATAATCGGAAAGTGAGCTGAATTGATTTGTTTCGAAAATGAATGAATTATTATTTAAGTCTCTCAGTTTCTTCAGAATACATAATAATCACTCTTAAATTATAAAGCTTGTAAATAAAACATTCACAACATAAACTTTTTTTTCTTAAATTAAAACAAAGAGTGTACATTACGTATACTATAATAGGCTATCACTATATCAATCAATCCATGGCACGACGTGCACGAATGCTTCACTAGCCTCAAATTTTAAGATAAATTAAGCATTGTGTAGTGTATTTATTATTCTAATTTTAGAAGTGACAAAAACAAAACTATTTATTTCCTAGACATTAATGCATCCACATATGCACTATACATTATTTATTTAAATATTTTCCTAAGTAGAAGGTGTGACAGCTATAGGTAAATGGAGTGGACCCATATTCTATGTGAGTGTGTGTTTGTGTCACTGTTGAATCTGCATTTCTGGAGTGGACCCTGTCACACCTAAAATAATGGACTAAAGAATTTTCTTTCTGAAAAATGCATATTTTGTACTTTGAATTTTTTGGTTTTATCTATATTATAATTCCAAGATTTCTAACCCATTGTATTTTCATTTCTTATGACTTTTGTCGCTTATTTATGTGGCAAGGATAAAAGTTGAAGAAAGTTGAAGAAAGTGGAAGTACACAAAGTAAAAAGAGTGAGTCATAAGTGTCTCATTGGGTGTGCCCAAACCCACACAAACTTAGTTCAGGTGTTGGACCTTAATGTTAAGTTATTCATATTTTTATGATATGTTAACCTTACCTTTAGTGAAGAGACAACTCTCACCCCGAGTTGTTCCGAAGGATGAGCTCCTAACAACACGGGGCGAGGGCGTGCCTTCCCCTCTAGTTCACCTCTTGGTTAGTATGGGGAAGGCACGCTAGCAACGAAGCGAACTGAGGTTGCCGTCTTGTCTTACGCTTTCATCAAGGATTTCGGCATCCTAAATGTATGTTAAATTAGTTCTACCTTTAGATTATATTAAACCTACATTTATATTATGTTAGTCATACCTCTAAAGTTTTTAACTATACCCTAACATATATTTAGAAATCTATTAAGTTCATACTTTTTAAGTTATATTAGTCATACCTTTTAATTATGTTAGTCATACATTTTAGTTATATCAGTTATACATTTATATATTACATAAATGTATAACTAATATCACATAAATGTATGAGTAATATCATATAAATGAATGATTAATACCACATAAAGGTATACATATACAAAGTTGAAATTAGATTTTTTTAAAATTAATGTACATAAACGTATGTCTAATATAACATAAAAAAATAACTAATATAACATAAATGTCACTTTAATACAACATAAGATCTAAAACCCAATAAAAAAAAAAGGATTTTGGTTGTAGATCCGAATTAGACTAATTCGTACAACTGATGTATAGCAAACCTTCTTGTAATATAATGTTATTTTTAGAATATTGGGGGTCACTCATGTGGCTTTCTCCCTACATGTAATGATGAAAAAAACAATGATATGAAGAAAATTATAGAATATAGAATCTTCACTCTTGCTTGTTGCTACAGCTACATGTCACGTTTCTGTTTTATCATTTGCGTTTACCAATTTATTTTCTTTTATTTCCTCTTTTTCTTTTGCCTTTCTGTTTTCATTTCTTTCTTTTTACATCATTGTGTGTATGAGTGTATCACAATTACGTACGTGTAGTTATTGAGTGGTTATAGGTTAATTTTTACGTTAATAAGTTCAATCGACCAAAACTAATGATAATTAATATAAATAAATTAATCTTTAGTACAAATTCTATATCAACCTTGTATTTCATTTCATAAGTACGTAAGACATTTATTGAGAAAATAAAATGTGAAAGAAGAATATTTTGTAATAGATGCATGATTCATATTGTCATGATGAGATATAGAATTTCATATCGCAAAATAATATTTTTATCTTGTATTTTATTGTACCGTTGTAAACTATTGGTGATATAATTATAATATAAGTAAATTATACTCCTTCCGTCCATAAGAATATGTTTGATTACTATTGTCGTCTGTCCCACAAAGACAAACTTGTTAATATATTGAATATATTTTAAATTTTCAATTCCACATATTTCCTTACATTAATTGATTTATTAACTTTTTTAAAATACATGCAATTCAATGTATGCCTTAATTACTGACACTTAAGGGTATAACTGAAACTTTAAATATTTTAACTACTCCATAAACTACACTTCTTAATTTGTGTAAAAATAATTGTAGGTTTTATTTTTATAGGACGAAGATTGTGATAATAATGTAATAATACTAGATATTGAAATAGTTAATAACACAATGCAACGAATATCTAAAATCAATCAGAACGACATCATACCTATACATTTAAAAGCACCCAAAACATCATAAATGAGATATAAAAAATCAAAATTAAATAAATAGTTCCAAGTTCCAACATTGGACAGGCAATTAAAAACATACATCAAACTTAATTAATATGTAACTAATTACTCCAATTAAATGTGGTCATGTCATGAAATGATGGCAATTAATATTACAATGAAATGATCTTGAATTGTAGGTTGATATTTGTTTTCAGTGGTGATGGCAGCAACAATTTGATGATGATTTACATAACAATTAAATAATTTGTAGTTGATCCATTTAAATATATATATTTTTCGTAGGTGGAACATGAATGTATATGTGAAACACATGCTTCAACTACTCTTCATTATATTTTATTCCAAATATTACTCTGTACATTATCCCCCATAATATTTTAAAACAACTAGGCATTAATATATAATTGATTAAATGACAAATAATTTACTATTTCATGTTCTCTGTATATTGGGGCATTGGTGATCCTTCATCGAAGGAAGACTTTGTTTTAAAAAATGAGGTTAATTAATTTAGGGTTTCAACTAATTTATAAAAAGACTTACTTTTTTGTAATTTTATTGTTCTATAAAAAATTGCTGACGTGTACATCCATCTGAATATGGTTATTATAGAATAAAGGACAATATTTCTACTTTCTGTTTATTATTTATAAATTTGTCAAGTAATGCAGTTTGTTACTGAAAAGGAAACCATTGACTCTGGAATTCGATATTTTATCCTCCCACTTTAATATTTAAAATTTTCTCGCATCATTAACTTACATTAATAAAAGATGATTAAATGTTCATGACGAGCAACTCTTAATATGTTTATCACAGACGTGTAATGATTTCATTCCCTCATTATATGGAAAGTCGAATTAATTGATACGATGGAAACATCATTTTAGCTAAGTCCTATAACAATTGATTTTTACTTTGTTGTCATCCTTAAATTGTGTTCAATTTCAATTCGTTTAGTCAATTATAAGTTGAAAATTAAATGATCGAATGAGGATGGTACAATCTACCGTCTCAGCTCAACTTGCCTACTTGTCATTTCAATTTGTTCCAACTCAACTTGTCAGCTCATAAATGACAACAAAAGTCAAATATGAATATTTCCATATTTCATGGTTACTACAAAAGATTCACTCAATTATCTTAAAAAACAATCTTAAAAAACAAAAAGTCACAAAAATCAAACATTAATATTCTCATATTTCATTTTTATTACAAATATGCCACTCAATTATCTTAAAAAACAATAGTCAACTGTTTTTTCTTAACCTCCGTACCGGTCAAAGTAGGCAAGTTCGACCGGAACAGAGGTAGTACTATTCATATGAATTTCAATGATGTACACTCGTAAAAGTAAGTGATACATACCAAAAAAGTATATATGTTCGATTCTATCATAAAAAACCCAAACAAATCGGGTCGAGCTTCTAAAAGCCCGCCCTCTTCCGACTGAGTCGGATATGAAGAATCAATTGTGCTGGTGACAGGTTCGAGGACGAAGCTATGACAAACCTTACTTCTTGTGTAATAATGAATTTTAAGTTGTAGAAAACAAGATATTCAATCACAAATGATAAAAATAAAAATGTTACTACTATTTTAATGCGAATATTTTATAAGCTCTCAGAATTTTGGCAAAAACTTGTGTGCACCGGGGGCACGGATCTTCCGACCGGCGCGTGGGATGTCTCCACGCGCGCCCACGCGCGCCCCTAGTTAAGCTGGTGTGCGTCAACACACACCTGATTACCTAGTTGATGATTCAGTGATGGGTATTACATGTATACTCTATAGGTATTACACATATACCCTATAGGTATTACACTTATATTTCTTGAAATTTAATGATAGGTATTATGTGTTTACTCTATAGGTATTACATGTATACTCTATAGGTATTACAAACTTACTCAATTAAGGTATTGATTTTTTGTTCTATTTTTTGTTCTATAGGTATTACATGTATACTCTTAAGGTATTACATGTACACTCTTAAGGTATTACATATATACTCCTAAGGTATCATGTGTTCATTCAATAAAGGTATGAATTATGTGTTTTTACTTTTGTGTAGGTATCACATGTATACTCTATATGTATTACAAACTAACTCAATTAAGGTATGAATTATTTGTTCGAATTTTTTTTTATAGGTATCACATATGTACTCTATAGGTATTACATATTTACTCTATAGGTATCATATTACTGTATGGTGAGTTTAATACTTCTAAACAATAAAACAGCGATTTTATCATATTCTTCCTCTTTTTTTTTTTTTCTGCAAATTGTAGAATTCATATGAATTATTATCATATAAACATTGTGCAAAGAAACTCTAGAGCAAACCCATACAATTATCCTTTGCAAAATCAGAGGAGGAGGAGAGGAAGAAGAAGAAGAAGAAGAAGAAGAGCAGGAAGAGGATCAGAGAAGAAGAAGAACAGAAGGAAGAAGACGAAAGAAGAAGAAGAAGAAAAGAAGAAGAAGAGAAAAAGAAGAAGAAGAAAGAAGATGAAGAAGACAAAAAGACGACGAAGAAGAGGAAAGAGGAGGAGGAGGAGGAGGAGGCGGAAAGAAGAAGAAAGACGAGGAGGAGCGGAGGAGGAGGAGAGGAGGAGGATCGGAGGAGAGAGAAGAAGAAGAAATGAGAAGAAGAAGAAGAAGAGAGAAGAGAAAAGAAAAGAAGAAGAAGAAGAAGAAGAAGAAGAAGAAGAAGATGGAAAACTAGAGAAAAAAAAGAAAAAAAATATAAATATATATATTTCGGGTCGGGTTGGGGGTACGGATCCTGGATCTGTACCCAGGGGCACTCAAGTCCTACTCCAGAATTTTATATTTTATTTTTAATGTAAAAGAAATAAAAACCAGTAAATTAAATCAGTAAAAAGCCACACTAACGTCGTGGTTTTTTCGTCATATTTAGAATTAACATTTGTATATCCTACATATTTAAAGTAGTATTGAAAATAGATTTTAAAAACATATCATATACAACATATTATATTGATTAAAAGATTAAGGACAAAAAAAATTGAGCAACTCGTCAATGGATTTGGGATTGATCTATGCATCATGATTGATCCGATCCATGCGTTTAAACATTAATGCTTCTACGTGCATATCACGTGCTCTCACGCGCCTAGTCGTGTGTCCAAACCCACCCGAATTCACTCTCAAATACTCTACATTTATACTATGTTAATCGTACCTTGTGTATATTGGTCATACCTATGTTACTCATATCTTTAGAGTTTTTAGTCATATCTTAACTTTTTTTTTGGACAACCATTGTATACCTTTCACACAAAGATATGATTATGCTTATATAAAGTACGAGTTATATCACATAAAGAAATACATGTATAAATTGTGTTGAAATTAGAGTTTTTTTTTTGAAGTTAAAGTATCATCTAAATGTATGACTAATACAACATAAAAGTATGACCAATATATTATAAAGGTCAGTGATTTTTTTTTAAGTTAGAGTATTGAACTATGGGTATAAAATTTGGAAATAAATGTATAACTAATATAACATATATGTATAACTAACATAACGTAGAGATATGACTAACATACATATATAAATGTCAGCACCATAAAAAATCATGTGCTAGCTAAAAAAAAATGGTATTTGTTGACCGCTCCGAATCCAAACCAAGTGCATGTACATGATATTTATCCATCAATTAGACTAGAGATCTTCTCAAGATTAGGATGGACAATTAGGTTATAATTAATAAAGCTCATAACCTAATTCGATGAGACAAATCTCACCATGATCTACTGTTTAAATTTATGAACATAAATCAAATTTTATTTTATAAGTTATAAATTTTAGATTTAAACACTATTTCACTGAGTCACACTCCTGTTTATGTAGGTCCCATGTAGATGATTTGGTACAATAGTGGGCTTCAACTAAATAGTAGTAGTGTATTCTTTAATTGAGCATAATTAATTAAATATTCTAATCTCAATGAGTAAGTCCAAATTAGCAATAGCTCTGCTTCTAATCATTAGCTAATCTCATGCAAAGTGATTTGACAACGCCTCGTGTCACTCATCAAGTGGTTCCCTTTACAATCTTTTAACTGTGATCATAATTTTCTTACCTTGTCATTAATTTGAACCTAGCTCATTATTTTTTCCAAAAAAAAAAAAAAAAGAAAAGAAGGAAGGAAAGAAATGTCTCACATCATTAAGTCAAGGCATTTATTCTTGTTTAAAACATGTGGGGGCCATAATACCTTTTTATTAAAATTATTAGGATTGTTTTTTAATAAAAAATTTCACACTCAATGCATTATTGAGTAAATAGTTTATCACAAATTTACTTAAGATATACAATAGTGTAGCATATATATTTATATGATAGTATGTGATATATTGTTTATTGTACAGTACTCAATAAAATGCATAAAATATCGAATTTAATTAACCTCTACAGTTCTCAGCATGTTAAAAGATGTTGTGAATGGAACTCTAAGCAATGATGAATTTCTATCTCACTTCTTTTTTTTTTTTTTTGTAAAATCCGTACACCCTGATTTGTCCTAACTTCAATCCTTTACTTTTCCGATACCGATTGGAATTCTCCGGCGTCGACTGGAATTCTCCGATTAAAAAGACCTGCAAAACAAAGAACACCGGGGGTTTTTCCCGATGAAGGGACTCCGACGCTCAAGTCAGTAATCTCGAAAAATGCTAGCTTTCGCTTTTGCTTAATAATTGTTGTGAAAATAAATGTGATTGTGTGTGAAAATAGAAAGATCAAGTTCTATAAATACTCCCTGAAAACGTGGCAGTTAGGATTCTTCCGAAAAAGGTGGGAAGTGGGCGATATTCCCTCGATCATGGCAGTTATCCTGAGTTTGAATTAGTTCGTCTATATCTAGTTCGACCTTTCGTCCTACAGCTCGGTATTTCGACCTGCGAAGTTTATCAGTTCGCTTAATTTGCTCTGTTCGGCCAATTTGCTTGAGTTGCTTTGTTCGGCCAAAATATTCTTCCGGATTCTCTGTCCTGTTCGCATTAATTATCCTTAAGTTCGGTCAATTTTGTGAGATAGTCCGAATGTGGTCAGTTCGACCACAGTCACACCCAAAAAAGGAAAAAGAAAAAAAAATCACACAAACACACATAGTATTATGTTATGTAGACATCATTAAATGCTAAATAAAACTAGTGTTTTCACATGAATTTCGGGTCAAAGTTGGAGACATTGGTTGCTTCGAGTAATTAGAAGTATAAATATGAAAAAGTTGAAATGATTAGTAAACGATTACAATGAGAGCATGATAACAAGTAGTACATATATATTAAGTATTATCTAGCTAACCTATCTTGAAATCATTTAAATATTATCTAGTCTATGTAACGTACATTCCCAAGAAAGATGTTTGTTTTGATTTAAAGTAGAAGTTTAGTTCTAAATACTACAATTTATATACAAGATTAACTTTTTACCACAAAGTTTTTATTTTTCTCATAATTTAGATCTTTTGATAGTGTTGGAGTGTACTATGTGGTTTTTCCATAAAATTAGACAATATGTTTATATCACATAATCTTACGAAAAAACAAATATGTTTAGATTGTCTGCATGCTATATATGTAGTGTTTCTATAATCGAACTATCGGTTAACGGTTCATGAATTAACGCTTAACGGTTCATGAATTAATGTTTACTTAGTTTTTCTAATATATATGTAATATGTTAGTTATAATTTTCAATATTTTGAGACACGTTTATTTACAAAATCTAGACTATCTAGTACATAATATTATTTTTTAAAATTTTCTTTTCTTTCTGAAAGCTATTCATCATTTACAAGACTTTAACTTTAATAAACAACAAGCAGTGTACCAGACCTCGCGCATTTTGATATATAATTTAATTATTTTTATTGTTGATAATATAGTATAATGATATATCATTTAAAAATAAAATTTATATTATTTAGAATATCTATATTAATAAAAATGTTTGATATTTTCAGTTTTAATAAGTAATTGTATTTGATAAAATTTTCAACTTTTCTCCTCCCCTTTTATTTTTCTCCTATTTAAATATGTCGAAAAGTAGTGTTACCATGATCATATCCTCTCATGTTGAGCGAGATGCCCACTCCTTCACTTCACTTTTTTTCAAGTGGTTGTAATTTTTTTTTTTTTCTTTCTGTTTTGATGCTAAATACTTCTTCTTTTAATGCAATTACATTATGAATATATTTGAATAATCAAAATGATAACAATCATATTAGTGTTGATAATATCTCATTAAATTTGAAAAAGATTCAATCGCGATTTTTCTTCTTATTACCATGACTAATTTTTGTTTTTCTTTTAATATTTCTAACATCCATTTTATGCTAGCTCAATTTGTAATTTTGTTCTTATGTTCATCACTATTTTTTCTTCTTATTTTGATATTTCTAACCTCCATTATTTTTCTTATTTTTTTTAATATTTTTAGCCTTCATTATTTTTCTTCTTCTTTTAATATTTCTAATTTCCATTTCATATTAGATCATCCTCATTAAGTGAGAGTTATTGAATGAATGATAATTGCTTTATATAGGACAATGATAAGTGAGAGTAGTTGAATGAATAAACATTGTTTTATATAAAACAATGACTTAGCTAGAGAGAAAACTTGATTTTAATGGCTTGAGGTGGAAGTTTGACTTAAAATTATTAAGTTAATTTAGAAAACCAAAATAAAATCTTGAAAAAAAAAAAAACAAAAACATTCTTTACACAAATTCATGTGACATTTTTAGGAGGGAAATTGACAAATTAGTAATAGTTGCCAACTTCTTTCATTTTATAGATAGTATACATTAGACATCAATTATTTTATTGTAGAAGAGTGTGTTACAAGTCATTCTATTGACTTCTCCAATAAGATTTATATATATATATAGATATAGAGAGAGAGAGAGAATACCTCAATTTAACACATTCACTATATTTTATGTAAAAAATGACCCCAACTAAATTCATATTCACATTTTAACCTAATAACTATAATATTTACCCAAAATAGCCATTGATTTGACATAAAGTGAATAAAAGTCAAATGACAAATTTTTTTATCAATCTTGTCAGGGAATTGTTGCAGAGACAGAATTTTTTTTAACTTTTGACTATTTTGGGTATTCTCGTGTAGCATATTTAAGTGCTCCCAGATGAATTATTCGTGACATTTAAAAATTACAAAAATCTACTTCCAACTTTTTCATTTTTTTTTCTGACATAATTTATAGTACAACTTTTGCATGTATTAAATTTAACACGAAAACACCAAAAATTAAGGGTTCAATTGTACACAAAAATGTTGACATAGGGTTACACTAAAATGTGTTGAAGAGCTACACGAAAACAATTAAGGTTACACGAAAATGTTGTGTAGGGTTACACGAAAATATGAAGTTTTAAAATCAATTTTCGAATAACACTTGAATCATTTTTCGAATAACACATGTGGTTTTTTAAAATCAATTTTCAATGCCACACTTAAATCAATTTTGGAATAAGCACATGATTTAATTTTTGAATAAGCACATGTTTTAAAATCAATTTTTAATGCATGAAAAAATCAATTTTCGAATAAGCACGATTTAATTTTTGAATAAGCACATGTTTTAAAATCAATTTTCAATGCATGCAAAAATAAAATTTTGATTTTTTTAGGGTTATTCGAAAATTATATGTAATTTTTGAATAAGAGTAATTTTCGTGTAACCCGAAAACACCAAAATTTGCTTTTGCATGTATTAAATTTAACACGAAAACACCAAAAATTAAGGGTTCAATTATACACAAAAATGTTGACATAGGGTTACACGAAAATGTGTTGAAGGGCTACACGAAAATTATTAAGGTTACACGAATTGTGTGTGCTTATTCGAAAATTATGCACACACAATGATTGCTTTATTCGAAAATTATGCACACACAATGATTTCTTTATTCGAAAATTATGCACACACAATGATTGCTTATTCGAAAATTGTGTGTGTTTATTCGAATTAATTTTCGAATAACCCTAAGGTTATTCGAAAATTATCATCCTTATTTTCGAATAACCTATTTTTTTAGGGTTATTCGAAAATAAGAGTGATAATTTTCGAATAACCTTAAAAAATTAGGGTTATTCGAAAATAAGGAAAAATAGGGTTATTCGAAATTATTTTAGGGTTATTCAAAAATTTTAAAAAATAAGGGTGATAATTTTCGAATAACCCTATTTTTTTACATATTTGTGTAACCATATAATCTACATATTTGTGTACAATTGACCACCTAATTTTTGGTATTTTCGTGTCCCATGAAGATAAAACTACATGCAACCCTAATTTGACCTTAAACAACATACTCTTCGTGTACAAATTCAAACCAACTTATATAAATTATTGTTTGGAAGAGAGAGGAAATTGATTTTCAAGCCAAATATTTGAAATGAGAGATACACGAAAATCATGTCTATTTGTTGCTACATTTTGGTCAAAAAGTTGGACAAGATTCCTGCCACTTTACTGATAAGATTCGCTGCAATTTTCAACTTTACTTTATGTCAATCAATGACTATTATTGGGATTTCAACTTAGTAGTGGCTATTTTTATCCCATATTATAGTGATTGAGCTATTTTGGGCTACTCACTCTATATATATATATACACATAATCATAACTTCTACTTTTTAATATTATTTTATTATTAAAGAGTAGCATGCAAACCAAATATTAAAAGAACTAATAATAACCAACTAAAAAAAATAAGAAAGCCTTTAAAAAAAAATACAATCACATCAATCACATATTGACACTTGGACAAAAAGACAATAAACAAAATGGGCAGGAAAATGACACTCCTCTAATTTTTCCCAACTGTTTTGTTATTAGTATAATATAGATAAATAATTAGTAGTGTACCCACGCGATGTGTGGCTTGTTATATATTCTAATAATTTTTATTGTTGATGATATAGTATAATAATATATCCTTTAAAAATAAAATCTAAATTATTTTGAATGTTTATATTATAAATGTTTGATATTTTCAGCTTTATAAATAATTGTATTTGATAAAATTTTCAACGTTTCTCCTCCATTTTTTTTATCTCCTCTTTAAATATGTAAAAAATAGTCTAGTTATAACCATATCCACTCCTGCTGAGCGAGATACTCCCTTCTCATTCACTTTTCTTTCTCTGAAGTGGTTGTATATTTTTTCTTTTATTGTAATGCTAAATATTTCTTCTTTCTTATAATGCAAATTGTTATCAATAGATTTGGATAATCAAGATGATGACAATCATATTAGTGTTGGTAATATCTCATTAAATCTGAAAAAACATCCATCTTGATTTTTCTTCTTATTTGAATGATTGATTTATTATTATTTATTGATATTTATAACCTCCATCTCATGTTAGTTCATCCTCATTAAATGAGAGTTGTTATATAAGCATTGCTCATACAATAAAATGACTTTAATCTCTATTTTTCTTCTTATTTCCAACACTATTTCTTCTTATTTTGATATTTCTAGCCTCCATTATTTTTCTTCTTCTTTTGACATTTATAACCTTTATTTCATACTAGATCATCATCATTAAGTGAGAGTAGTTGAATGAATAAACATTGCTTATATAGGACAACGGTAAGTAAGTGAGAGTTGTTGAATAAATAAACATTGCTTATATAGGGCAATATTTTGGAGATAAAGTTTGATTCTAATGGCTTCAAGTGGAAATTTAATTTAAAATTATCAAATTAATTTAGAAAACAAAAATGAAATCTTGAAAAAAAAAAATTTACACAATTTAATGTAACATTTTAGGACGGAAAATGACAAATTAGTAAATTTTGCCAACTTATTCCTTTTTATATCTAATATAGATTTATAAAGTTTAAGCATGGATTACAATCAGTGATTTATCCAAATACTGAATCTAGTATTTCTAAAAGATGCTTTAAACAATATTCATAGAAATAAAACAAAAGTTTTAAAATAGATTATTGACCAGGCAACCCAATCTTTTAAGTAATTATTAACTGAAAAGAAAAAAATCGATTGAATGATCACCTTTTCCACTAAGGATTACTTTTTTTCAGTATTGTCATAATTTAGATATATCAATTTCAAATCATTAAACGTTTTTATTATTGAGGATTATTGACAATTTAACATATTATATATATATATATATATATCATAAAAACTTATGTGAGACGGTCTCACGGATGACTTCCGTGAGACAATTTTCATTACCCATGAATCAAGCCCATTTCTATAAATTTATATATGAATTGCGTGTGGATTGTGGGTTGACACATCTCTCATATATATATATATATATAATCAACTTTCAATGAAGGAGATAGATTGTGGATCAAATACTTAAAACTCAAGCAAATTGTTTCAATATTTAAAAATTATTATGTACAACATATAATACTATTGAAATCAACAAGTAATACTATCATAAAGTAATATTTTTATGTACATCATGTAATACTTTTATGTGTAATAAGTAATACTATTAAAATTAACAAGTAATATTTTTATGTGTATCATGTAATACTTTTATATGTACTACGTAATACTAATTAAAAGTATTACATGATACACATAAAAGTATTATGCGATTAGAATAACAATATTACATTATAAATGTTATACTTTTATGTATGACATGTAATACTTTTACGAATGATATGTAATACTTTTTGGTCAACGATGTTGACCAACTGTTGACCGGCGTTAACCACTCGTTAACCATTGGCCGTTGACTTTTGACCGGGTTGGATTGACCCGTCTCACGGAATAGAATCCAATATAAGACGGTTTCACAAGACTTACTCTTTATGCAATATCATTTTTCATCCCGCAAATATTGAAAATTTTCGAGTGTGGATTGATATTTTATTATATTATGTTGTTTGTGTTGATAGTCCACAAAATAGAGTTAAAAAAAATACGAAAGTGGATTGGTACCTAAGTTTCAAAGGGCTTTTATGCAATATCATTTTTCATCCCGTAAAATATTGACATTTTTCGAATGTGAATTGATATTTTACTATATATTATGTTGTATGTGATAGTCCACAAAATATTTTCGTTTTGAATTACAATTACTTATTTGTATGATGTGATTGAGTTTACTTGGAATGCTTGAACTTGATTTTATTGAAATTTTTAAGTATCATTTATATATTAACATTAAATTTATTATTTGTGCAATACATATGGTTTAATTTAACATTAAATATAACATTGTATAATTAAGCAATTATTTAATTGTTGAAATATGAGATAAATTTGTAAAGGAAAATGACTCCTTTTTATTTATTTATTTTGATAAGAATGTATATTGTTAGCCTATTATACTATTGAACATAGCCATTTTTTTTTGTGGTAAATCTCTCTAACAACCCCAAATTTTATTTCCAATTAGATGATAAAAAATGAAATTCCAAATTATACAAATAAATTTCATAATTAAACTTAAAACACATATTCATAAAAATTATTCAATATCATGAATTAATAAGTTTGAAAAGTGTGGACAATCATTTTCCACCAAATCAACAATCATCTAGATATTTAAATAAATTTAATTAACATTTCTAATTTATTTTGGAAGAAATTTAATATTTTTCTTAATAAAATACAATTTGAAGTACTTAAATTGCTATATTTAATTAATATGAGAGTATTGTACGAGTAATATGTGTCCTTTTATCTATTCTTATATATATATATATATATATATATAAAGATGCTCTAAAATAAACTTATTGTATATATATTAATACATGTTATATACATTTACTATAGCGTAAAGTAATAAATTAAAAAATTGATAAGTTTTGTCTCTCATAGCTTACATTGATAATTGACTAATTTTGACTGCCCAAAAGAATTAGCAAAGCTAATTTACTCAAATCGAATTGAACAGAGCATAATCATCGTACAATGATTAACCAAATCAAATAATCACAAAAATAAGAAGAAGACGACAAAAAACTCCAATGTCAATAAATAAAGCGAAAGTACATTGACGTATACGGTGGGACCGACTTCTTCACCACGCGCTCTATGATCGCTGCACGTGCCGCAACACTGTTTTCGTCGGTGGAGGACTAACCTGCAAATTAAATGGGTTTTCAATAATTACAAATCGGGGCCCATAGGCCCAATAAGAAAAATCTATGCGCCGACAGAAATCTATCGCCAAGATCGACGGCGGAGGAGGCGCCACGTGTCATACAGGGTGGACCAACGTTACAGCTAAGTGAAAAGATGATGGTGGTGTGTCAGTGTCATGAGCTGTCGGCCCAACTTTTTGTTAAAAGAGGCTTCTGTTCAATCATGGAATTCATTTCTTTGGGGATTTTTTTTCACTATTTTAATTCATTTCATTTTTGTTTAAATATGGAAAAATACAACCAGAAAAGGTGAAAAAAACATGTCTTTGTGTGTTGTTCTAAAAAATTGACATATTATTGGTTTTAGTATGAGAAAATGAAGTAAGAAATAAAGCTTTCGAAAGTGGTGTGAGTCAAATAAGGTGGAATAATTCAGTAATATAGTGTTGAGTTTATTTATTCTTCGCTTTCAATACTATTTAAAATTCCCAGCGGGCCAGCTCAAGAAAATAATAGAATTTAATGGACATTATTTGTCACCAAATAAACGATTTTTTATTTATTATATGTTGTTATAATAATTGGCATCAATTAAATAAAATCGTTGTGATAAAGATATGAACATAAATCAATTGCTGACTTTACTTTATATATTATGTAACAAATTTTTGCTTTTTGCAGAAATGTTGGACATTTGCTCCAAATGAACTGAAAATGAAGCGGGAAAAGGATGTTTGTGAATTGTGGGAGTTAATGAGGAATGGGAAAATAATTAAGAAATTGGATAAGAAATATCTATAATGTTACAATTTTATTATATTTAATATATGTTATGTGTTTAATAATTTTAAAATATGATATGAAGAACATCAAGTATATCTTCTCTTTTCATTATAACGATTATCTTAAACACTATCAAGATTATAATGAGAAGAAATGGAGAAAATATAGATTTATTACTTTTCTGATCAGTTTCACTTAAGTCTGGTGTTGTTTTAGAATTTTTATCATAAATTACAAAACATAAAAAAATTGGATGAGTATTGAAATTTATTATTTCTATTAAATTATTACTTAATTATTCGAGGAATTAAGAAATCAAATTGGAAAGAGAGACAAATTGTTTCAAAAAAATGAGTTTAATTAGAAACAAACTTTGGCCACCAACACTGGCAAAAACTTTTATGAGTCAGGTGCATGGATCTAAGATCCATGCACCTGACCCGACCCGTTCACGCGCGCAAAACGCGCCCAAAACGCGCCCAAAACGCGCATGCACGCGCTCCCACGCGCTGGAGACTTGGCCTGAAGCTCATCCAGAATTCGCTCAAATAGACCAACCTTTGTATATAGTTAAACCAACCTTTGTGTATAGTTAGACCAACCATGTGTAGGTAGGTCTAACTATATACAAAGGTATGTCTAACATATATAAAGGTATGTTTAACTATATATAAAGGTATGTCTAACATATACAAAGGTATGTTTAAGTATACATAAAGGTATGTCTAACACAACGTAAAGGTATGCTTAACATAACGTAGTGGTATGTGCCAAAATTCAAAAATCAAGCCAAAAAAAGACAAGGCATGGAATCTGGGCAGAACTGGTATGTTTAACATAGCTTAAAGGTATGTCTAACATAACGTAAAGGTATGTCTAACATATACTATTGGTATGTGATTTTTTTCAAAAATCATGAGCGAAAAAAAAAAAAAAAAGAAGGTGCGGTCCCCCCGACCCGGATCCGACCCGGGTGCATGGATCTAAGATCCATGCACCTGATTCACAAGAGACTTACTCACCAACACAATGTTTAAGGGATGTTCTTATATAAAGTTTTGATATATTCTTTCAACAGAGTAAATATATATGAAAATATATGATTGAAAATCAAATTAAATTATTTAATATTTGATCCATAACAGATTTTTTAAACATGGTTTACTTGTTACACAAATACTCATATGCAACCGTCTCACATGCGACGGCACTCGCGCACGGTCGACCGTGCCCCAGGACACGACCGTGCGCGACTGCAGTGTATAAGTATGTCTTTTTCAATAATAAGTATGTGATTTTTCACTATAAGTATGTGATTTTTTTTTCTCACCCACGACCGTGCCCTGGGACAGACCGTGCCTCGCGTGAAAACTAAGAGTAATCTGTGGCGCACGGTCGTGTCCTGGGACACGGTCGAGATAAGTATGTGATTTTTGTCTATAAGTATGTCTTTTTGTGCTATAAGTATGTGTTCCCGCGCACGGTCGACCGTGTCCTGGGACACGACCGTGTCCCAGCGCATGACCGTGCGCGAGTGCCGTCGCACATGAGACGGTCTCACAGGAGTCCAGCTCTACTTGTTATAGATCTATATATATATATACTGGATTTGTTGTTTCTATGATTGATTATGAAGATTTGAAAAATAATTGGAAGCTGTCAATGTTCATCAAATAAATAATTAATAAATAAATTAGAGAGTTAAGACATAATTTGTGATGACAGCTTGTTATAAACTTTTCTACCGACACTCTTTTGATAACTTCGTTATTTGATGCATTTTGGGGCTTAATTTCATATCATTTTGTGTTGAAAAGCATGCAATAGTGAGATTTTATTTAGATTTCATTATCTTTTTAAGATTTCACGTTTTTGCTTGATTTGAAAGGAATTTGATAGGTTTTAGCACAAAATGAAAGTCCAATGGAATTTTACGCCAAGTTGGAGTCGAGATAGGGAGTCGATAAAGCGCAGTTATGGAGGAAAAATCATACTTCGATCTCTAGATGTCCAAATTCAATGTTTCTTGTCTTGTTAGGAAGCTAAGAGGGAGTTCTACAACTTTCATGTTGGAAGGTTTCATCAGTTCTGCCCTCAAGAGAGCAGAATAATACAAGAAGTTGAAAGTCGTGCAAGAATGTCCTAATTTTTGTCTTGACAGGGCTTGAGTAAATTGGGTATAACTTGGTGTAAAAAACTGATATTGGGCTGAATTTAGTGGCATCGGATAGCTAACGTGAAGGGCTACAACTTTCATGAAGAAGTCGAAGCCCAATTATGAGCGTAAGAGGGCCGAATCAAGGCTGAAAGCTGGAAGTCTGGGCCACCCGGGTCACTTGGCCGGGTCAGTGGTTTAGTTGCGGATTTTTAGGCCTATTTGGACTCCTATTTGGATACAACTTGCTCCAAGTCCGATTTTTACCTACTTATATACAAATTAGGATTTGGGAAGATTTGAGAAACTATAAAAGATCCATACACATCCAAAGAAAGGAAGAAGGATCCACATCTTGAGAGCAAGGAAAAAGCTGGAAATTGAAGATTCAAGAATCAAGAGGAGCAACCAACGATCACAAATTCAATAAGCGTTTCTTTGATTTATTTCTAGTTTTGATCATGTCGTTTTGTAATTTATTTTGCTTTACGAACATGATTTTTGGCTAGGGGTCTCGTGATCTTAAGACACGAGAGTAGTTTTATGGATTTCTTGTTGAATATCCAGTTTTAATCTTTCTTCTAATCCATGATATTTTATTCATGCTTCCTTGTGCTTATTCCATGTGTGAATTCTGGCCAAATTTATGCATGCTCTAATTAATTAGATTGAGATCGAGAGATGATATCTGATTATAGATTTGGGAATGCGTGACTCAATTAAATTGCCTGGATCGAGAGATTGGTAAATAATTGGGGTGAGAATACGATCTTAGGAGCTTTTAGGAGTTGGTTATTAACTGCGAGGTAGAGATACAGACATTAATAATCGATCCACGGGTTAAGTTGCTCGAGAGAGAGGTTAATCTACAATCGTGATTGCTCACATAAAATAATTGGATTTGAGGTTGATTTTTGCTAGATTAGTAAACTTGATTGAAGTAGAATGAAATCGTTGTCTTAGGATCCTTGTTTGAATCTTGATTATCTTGATATTTTCTTGTTTGATATCTTTATTCCATTTATTTGTTTCTAGACATAGGTTTTTAGATTAAATTCAATCAATTCGGTTACTTAGATAAAATTGGGTAAATTAATTAGGTAGTTAACTAAGTTCTAATTCACTAGTCTTTGTGGGATCGACCTTGCTCGCCCTATCTATAGTTGACACCGTACACTTGCGGTATAGGCTAGAAATAGACCATCGATCAAGTTTTTGGCGCCGTTGCCGGGGACTAGAGTCTTAGGATAGTTAATATTTGATTTTTTTTTTTTTACCTGATCTTAATCTAGGGTTTTATTTGCTTTAAAAAAAAAATCAAAAAAAAAAAAATCAGTTTTTCCTTTTCTTTTATTTTTGTCTCAGTTTGTGTCTAAAATACTCTTATTTGTTGCTTTTAGGTAGTGCATGAACACACGCTCCAAAAGGGCGACTCTGATTGAACCTGATCCGGAGATTGAATCAACCTGCAGACGCAACAAAACAAAGAAAAAACTGTTATTCAATCAAATGGCTGACGATCAAATCAGAAATCAAGTACCACCTGGGAATGGAGGATTTGGGAATAATCAACCGAACGTTCCTGCTCAAAGGCCGATTCGAGATTACTTTCAGCCTCAACAAAACAGAAGGGGAGTTGTGAGACCACCGATTGAGGCAAATAATTTTGAACTCAAACCAGCCCTAATAAGCATGGTGCAACAGAACCAATTTGGTGGAAGTCATCTAGATGATCCTAATGCGCATCTAGCGCAATTTTTGGAAGTATGTGACACAATCAAATTGAATGGGGTTTCTGATGATGCAATCAAACTTCGCTTATTCTCATTCTCATTACGAGATAAAGCGAAGTTGTGGTTCAATTCCATTCCACCGGGCTCGATTACTAGTTGGGATGAGTTGAGTAGGAGGTTTCTCTTCAAATATTTTCCACCGAGTAAGACATTGAAGATGAAGAGCGAGATCACACAATTTAAACAACTCGATGGGGAATCTTTGGGGGAATCATGGGAGAGATTTAGAGATATGTTGAGGAGATGTCCTCAACATGGATTTCCGGAGGATCAACAAGTCTGTTTCTTCTATAACGGATTGTTTGGATCCACAAGAGCAATGATAGACGCAGCAGCAGGAGGAGCGTTGCTAGCAAAGAGTCCTGAGGAGGCCATGTATATTTTGGAAGAGATGGCGACAAACAGTTATCAATGGCCGTCTGAAAGGACTACTTATAGAAAGGTGGCTGAAATTCAGAGTCAAGATCAAGTGTTAGCTGCTATAGCCGCACTCACGACTCAAGTATCTGCTCTAGCACATTCTCGTAATCAACCCATGGATAGTTCGGGAGTGCAGATTGGTGATTTTGCCCAACATGAAGACGTTGAGGAGTTGAATTACATCGGTGGGCAGAATTACAACAACTTCCGGAACAACAAGTGGCCATATCAGTATAAGCACGGTTGGAGAAATCACGAGAACTTCTCGTATGCAAATAATAATAATTGTTTGCAACCCCCTCCAGGGTTTTCCGTCACAAATGGAATGATCGATGAGCCAAAGAAGCAGCCACTTGAAGATTTAATGCAAGAATTCATCAAAAGCACAGATGCTCGTATAAAAGCTTTGGAAATGCAAATGGATGCTCGTCTCAAGTTGGTGGAGAGGCAAATCGGGCAAATAGCTGAAATTGTGGGTAACCAACATCAAAAGGGGCAATATCCAAGTAACACCGAGGTGAATCCAAAAGAGCATTGTCATGCAATCTATTTGAGAAGTGGAACACAATATGAAGGACCTTCCATGCCGGCTGAAAATGTGAAAGAAGAAGTGAAGGAGTCGAAAAAGAGGAAGATAGTTGACAATGAGATTGTCAACTTGACCGAGGAGTGCAGTGCCATAATCCAACGAAAACTTCCACAAAAGTTGAAAGATCCGGGAAGCTTCTCAATTCCATGTGACATCGAAGGGGTCCAATTCAAAAAGGTCTTGTGTGACCTTGGAGCATCAATTAATTTGATGTCATTGTCCAACTTCCAAAAGCTTAACTTGGGAACGTTGAAACCAACAACAATGACTCTTCAATTAGCCGATCGATCGTTGAGATTTCCAATGGGGGTTATTGAAGATGTGTTGGTTAAAGTTGATAAGTTCATCTTTCCTGTGGACTTCGTGGTCCTTGACATGGAGGAGGATTTTGACATGCCTCTAATTTTGGGGAGACCATTTTTGGCCACCGGACGAGCATTGATAGATGTGGAGAAAGGAGAGCTTAAATTGAGGGTTAATGATGAACAAGTCACTTTTTCCATCTATAATGCCATGAAGCTTCATGAAGAAAATAAAGAAGAGTGTCATTCAATTGACATAATGGAGGAACGAGCCCAAGAGAGTTCAAAGGAAAAATCAACTTATGACCCATTGAAAAATTTCCTAAATCCCTCTATCTTCTCTATTGATTTAATATATGACACTAAAGATGTTAAATCCTACAATGATGTTGCTTCTTTGAATTATTTGCAGGAAATGTCGAAGAAAAGGGTCAAATTCAAGCATAGCCATCACTCAAAGCAACAAGAGAAAGAATCGAGTTTTCAACTCGATGTACCGTGAGTTCTCTCTACAAAAATCGTCTAGCTAAAGACGTAAAATTAAGCGCTTGTTGGGAGGCAACCCAATTTTTATCGATTTTGTTTCGTTACTAGTTAAGTAGTATTTTTCTTATTTTAGAATAAGTTTGAAAAAAAAAAAAAATCAAAAAAAAAAAATCAAAAAAAAAAAAAAAAAAAAGAGGGACCCGGGTCGGGTCGGAGCATCGGCTTTGGTGAGCCTGGGCGACGACACGCGACCCGGCCGGGCTCCAGGAGACCCGGTCCGGGTCGCACCTTCGAATTGGGCCATTTTGGGGCAAGACACGCGACCCGGGTCGGGTCCGGTGACCCTGGTCACGTCGTGTGACCCGGGTCGGGTCCGGTGACCCTGGTCACGTCGTCCGTTCGATTTTTTTATTTTTTTTCCAGCCAACACCAAAACACGTGACTCGACCCGGATCGCGCAAAAGGTAAGTTTTTCACTTCTTTTCATCCATTTTCACCTTTAATTCTTCCCCAATACACCTCTACAATCATTCGTTTTAAGTGCTCAAGATTAGCTAATTTTCTTTTTCGGAACTTGTTCTGAGAACAAGTTTGGGGGGGAGGAAGGACGGCTTTTCTTGGGTTGTTTTACCCTTTTCTTGTTTTTATTTTGTTTTTTTTTGTTTTTATTTTTTCTTTTTTTAGTTTTAGGTTAGTTTCATGAGAGGAAAGTTTTTTTTCTTAGGATTAGTTCATTTGGTGAATTGTGATATTGGTAGCTGATTTGATGAGTATGTGATGATATTCTTGAAAAAAAAAAATCTTTTGTGCTGAATATGATTTTGTGGAGATGTTGCATGGAGGAAAGTATGTTGATGAAATTGAAATGATGCTTTAAATGGTGAATTTGACCTGTGAGATTTGAGCCTTTGACTGATACATTCAAAACAGTCATATTCATATGTTGTGTGAATGTCAAGCATGTGTGTCCCTTTAGAACTTGCTCTGGTATCTTCTTGAAACTGCATAAGTGTGTTGAACTTGAAAATGATTTTAGGCCATTTTTGTTTGAGCCTCATCGACCAAATATACACTTATCCCATATTTATTTTCCCTAGTTAACCACGTTTGAGCCTATAAGCCTTTTTCTTGATTAAGCCTAATGAGTCATTCATTTTTTTTACTCTTTGTTCTTACCTTGCTTGGACTAGTAAGTGGGTGGAAAAGAGGTTACAAAGGTGATCAACCAAGAGGAAGAAAGATGGAAAAATAAAGTGGGAATGTGTATCTCAACATTGAAAAAAAAACATTGTGATGTGAGCTTCAAAATAAAATACCAAGGAAAAAAACAAACCAATACTTGGTATGAAAAAAAAAAAAAAAAATTTAACATGAGTTGTGCCAATATCTCTGGAACTCATTGAGTTGTGCCTTTTCTGGAACTCATTTGAGTTGTGCCTAATACGATATTCTGGAACTCATGTTTTGGGAGAGGTGAGTTGAAAAAAAAAGAAATTGGAGAGTGATCGAAGGTGGACTGGTTTTAATGGGTGACGATCCGTTTTTTTTCTAGTCCAAGTTTTTAGCCACTTAGCCAAAAATAATCCTTACCTTGACCAAAGAGCCTACATTACAACCAAATAAAAAGTCCTAATTGATTCTTGATTCAAACACACGAAAAGTGGTAGAGAGATTAGACGATTTGCAAGCTTATGGTAGGGTGTGTGCATTGCTTTGACTTGAGTGTAATTTCCCTAAACACTTGAGAGATGAGTGATACACTTACCTTGTGAGTATTCACTTATTATTTGAAGCATTGATTCAAGAGTAATTTACATGAATCTCCTATGTCTTCCAAAATTATATGATGCTTGCTTGTTCTTGATAATTTGCCTAAACCTACGAGCAAAATGATATTCATTCCGCCCCATGCATAAGTTCTTTTCTTTTCATTGTTCGGGGACGAACAATAGTTTAAGTTTGGGGGGTTTGATAACTTCGTTATTTGATGCATTTTGGGGCTTAATTTCATATCATTTTGTGTTGAAAAGCATGCAATAGTGAGATTTTATTTAGATTTCATTATCTTTTTAAGATTTCACGTTTTTGCTTGATTTGAAAGGAATTTGATAGGTTTTAGCACAAAATGAAAGTCCAATGGAATTTTACGCCAAGTTGGAGTCGAGATAGGGAGTCGATAAAGCGCAGTTATGGAGGAAAAATCATACTTCGATCTCTAGATGTCCAAATTCAATGTTTCTTGTCTTGTTAGGAAGCTAAGAGGGAGTTCTACAACTTTCATGTTGGAAGGTTTCATCAGTTCTGCCCTCAAGAGAGCAGAATAATACAAGAAGTTGAAAGTCGTGCAAGAATGTCCTAATTTTTGTCTTGACAGGGCTTGAGTAAATTGGGTATAACTTGGTGTAAAAAACTGATATTGGGCTGAATTTAGTGGCATCGGATAGCTAACGTGAAGGGCTACAACTTTCATGAAGAAGTCGAAGCCCAATTATGAGCGTAAGAGGGCCGAATCAAGGCTGAAAGCTGGAAGTCTGGGCCACCCGGGTCACTTGGCCGGGTCAGTGGTTTAGTTGCGGATTTTTAGGCCTATTTGGACTCCTATTTGGATACAACTTGCTCCAAGTCCGATTTTTACCTACTTATATACAAATTAGGATTTGGGAAGATTTGAGAAACTATAAAAGATCCATACACATCCAAAGAAAGGAAGAAGGATCCACATCTTGAGAGCAAGGAAAAAGCTGGAAATTGAAGATTCAAGAATCAAGAGGAGCAACCAACGATCACAAATTCAATAAGCGTTTCTTTGATTTATTTCTAGTTTTGATCATGTCGTTTTGTAATTTATTTTGCTTTACGAACATGATTTTTGGCTAGGGGTCTCGTGATCTTAAGACACGAGAGTAGTTTTATGGATTTCTTGTTGAATATCCAGTTTTAATCTTTCTTCTAATCCATGATATTTTATTCATGCTTCCTTGTGCTTATTCCATGTGTGAATTCTGGCCAAATTTATGCATGCTCTAATTAATTAGATTGAGATCGAGAGATGATATCTGATTATAGATTTGGGAATGCGTGACTCAATTAAATTGCCTGGATCGAGAGATTGGTAAATAATTGGGGTGAGAATACGATCTTAGGAGCTTTTAGGAGTTGGTTATTAACTGCGAGGTAGAGATACAGACATTAATAATCGATCCACGGGTTAAGTTGCTCGAGAGAGAGGTTAATCTACAATCGTGATTGCTCACATAAAATAATTGGATTTGAGGTTGATTTTTGCTAGATTAGTAAACTTGATTGAAGTAGAATGAAATCGTTGTCTTAGGATCCTTGTTTGAATCTTGATTATCTTGATATTTTCTTGTTTGATATCTTTATTCCATTTATTTGTTTCTAGACATAGGTTTTTAGATTAAATTCAATCAATTCGGTTACTTAGATAAAATTGGGTAAATTAATTAGGTAGTTAACTAAGTTCTAATTCACTAGTCTTTGTGGGATCGACCTTGCTCGCCCTATCTATAGTTGACACCGTACACTTGCGGTATAGGCTAGAAATAGACCATCGATCATCTTTTCATTCCCAATCTACTCTTCTTTTCTTTTCAATTTATTCTTTAGAATTGTTTTATATAAATCAAGAAAATATTAATTAGTAATAATTATTATTATGTGTAGAAAAAAAGACCACTACCCCTAGTTAAGTAGTGCAAGATAAATTACCAACAAAAGTTATAGTATTTGCTATGGATGAAAATATAATAAAAAGACAAAATATGTGCAAAATTAGATGAAATAAGATTGATTCTTGGTAATATAAAATCTAGAGATAATTGAGACATTTTATTATACAAATACTCACAGTTACTATCGAATGGATGTAATATTTAATTTTATGTACTTTCTCATGTAGCGACGGTCTCATCTGAGTATTTTTTAATTATGATATGTATCTATATTTACTTATTTATCAATGTTATGGTATATAATAATACTTCTTCGCTCTAAAAATTTTAATGAAAATAATTTGCCATAACACTACAATTAAACTAATAGTCTTTGTAATCACACTTAAGTTTAACTAACAATCTTATGAAACTAATCACATAGCACCTTCAGTTACGTATATTATGTACCAAACAAGTTAAATATAGCATCATGATGCATCATATAATATTATATAAATATTTGAAATGAGTAGTAGTAAATAAAATTGAATATAATGTGGCCCAGAAGAGTAACAGGAAGGTAAGAAAAAAGTAAATATTCTGAAATAATGTCAGGATTATTAAAGCTTGCATGTTGTTGCTGCACCAACACTCCATTACATCTATATTCCATCATTAATGCAATACATTTTTCCCTCTTAAATTAAATATTATTATTATTGTTGTATTACTTCCCCAATTTAATTTTCTCTATGCATCATCATATTATACGCGCCAAAAAATAAAATTTTGAATGAAATGGGTAAAATTAGTCATCTTATCATAATATATGGTTAAATTTTGGAGTAGAGATAATAATAATAATAATAATAATAATAATAATAATAATAATAATAATAATAATAATAATAATAATAATAATAAGAAGTCAAATTATCCACTAATAAATCATGAGAAAGCATTAAAAAAAAAACAAAGGGCATTAATGTAATTTCAGTATGGTAGCAAAATAGCAAAAAGGCGAAGTGTGGCTGCTGGGATTCGAGCCCAGGTCTCCACGGCCACAACGTGGAATTCTTACCACTAAACTACAGCCACAATATGTTTTATATGTCAATATTTTATATTAATATCATAGTAAAATGGAGTGCATATTTCATTTATCCAGTCATCTCAAAGATAACTTATACTAAATATATTAATTTGAGACAATTTTTATTCATTCTCTCTCACTGAGTACTTTTATTTTTCAGTGTTCTCAAATTATAGTCCTTTTTATATTATCATTATTGGTGTATCAAATGCTCTTTTTCTTCTTCTTCATGATACACCTTATTTTATATTCTTTGTAATTAACCATCAGTATATTTATAAGAATATTTAGATGAAAGTATAAAGGGAATTGTCAAATATATTACATAAATGCATTTCTTGGCCCAATGTGGGGTTGGTATAGATTAATTGATTATTTCATTATAATCACCCCCTCTAAATTACTTTGCTACCTAATAGCCTAATTAATATATAGGTAAGTCTCATATGAGACTGTCTCATGAATCATTTCATTTGATACGGGTCAATTCATGACTCACTCTTCACAATTCACATATAAATTTATGAATATAAGTGATTAAATGGGTAAAAATGATCCGTCTCACAAAAATTATCCGTTAGATCGGCTCACACAAGTTTTTATGTAACATATAAGAATATAAGAATGTAAAATGTGGATATGCATGTATAAACTGAAATTTAAAAGATTTTTGACACATTTCAGGCCTATGGGCTCTCACATGATCAGCCCAATCAAGAAATGTCATCCATATTTTTTTACATATCCAAAAAGATATATAGTAATACTTCAAGTTCCATTTATCCACAGTTTTAATTCAATAGTACTAACAAACTTTAATAACTTGATTATGACATTTATATAAAAAGAAAGAAAAAGGCAAACATGCACATTGTAGAATATTGAACATTTTATTATGTTTGTCAATTGTAATATCATTAATTAAGCAACATGATTTTGTTTTTTTATAGTGTATTCAGATTCATAGTCTTGAGTATCATTACTTAAATGAGATTCATTATTGAAACGTCAATTAACTTAATTTTCAGGGCTTCTCAATTTCGACATTTATAAATCAATTTTAGTTTCAAGATTTTGGTTCGTTCATATAAAATTGGATAAATTGAACCACATTTGGCCTATATTATTATGTCATCACAAGCTTTCTTTGTTAATTACAAATAATCAGTTTTTTATTAGATGTCATATGTGGTGGTTAGTGTTGTATATTATTGTCTTGCAAGTTAAATTTAGTTTTTATCACTTATATATACATGATATATTTGTGTACTTGAACTACAAGAACTTCCTTCATCAAAAACAATAAATTAATCGACAAGTTTCTACAATCTTAGAAACACGTTGAGGATTTTTGATGAATTAAATTTTCTTTATCCGTCAATTCTTTTGTTTCAAAATCTTCCTTCCTATTCTACCCTTCGACACCAACATTCATAGAAAAAATAAAAATGCAAAACGTTCCCATCGTGAAACTATCAAAATAAAATCGGGGGTATTAATTTGAAAGTGACTTTCAAATATTGGTAACACGTGATCGCCTTACGTGGCTTTAAATAAATGATTAGTTTAGGACAAATATTGATTGAAGAAAATGTGGGCATAGACGAGTGAGATGTGGAGACATGCATGCATGTTAACTGGATTTTCTATTTCAAATGAAAGTTTTATCTTATATTTTATTAGTTTTGGTTCAACTATTTCGCTTTGTGCGTAGTAAAGAGAAAAGAGGCATGTATAGATCGGTGATGTCATTTTCACATGATGTGTGTTTGTTATTTGAAGTATCAGATTAAATACAAACATGAAATAGAGGATCCTGTTTGGAAGACACGGGGTGGTTCCTTCATTTGTGGTCTCCCCCAATTGCATTTCAAGTTTCATTCTATTTATATACTGTTAAATTATTGAAAAAATCATAAACATTACTTATTTTATAATTTTAATTAATTTATTGAATATCACTAAATATAACATGAACTTTCATATTTTTTTGCAATTTTTAGTTCATGATTTTTCTCTTACAAATGACCCTTACACATTTATTGATCAAGATCTTTTATTTTTAATACAACAAATATTTTTATTGTACTTTTGGCTTTACTTCACTATACATATATAAATCACGATGCTGGTGATGCTCTATAATATTTGTAGATCAAGCACTCCAAGATCGGCTAGAAAGAGTAACACTAAGAACACACACTCACTGCACACACACTTTCTTGAATGCAAGCTTAAACACTCAATGCACAAAAGAAATCAACACACCAAGCGATTAGAGTGGTTTGGCTTATTCAACAGTCTATATCCACTATCAAGGACCAAGTATTTCACTAATCAAAAACGAAGAATCGAAGTACAAAGACCTCTCAGCAATTAGGGTTCTTGAATGAGAAAACTTGTAAACCCTAATCTTACTAACTCTCTTGCTAATTGATTAAACTCGCTCAAACTACAACTATATATAGCTGAAGGTCTGCAGAGCAAAACCCCTCAATCAATTTAACAAACCGACTAACGGTTAGGAACGAATTTCTATTACAAGTTTCAAATCTGCGCTGAACCTTGACTTTTCCCTAGCCCGGTTCATACATGCACAGATTCTATGCAACTCCCGGTTCACCCGTAAATAGACCTGTTCTTATCTCAATTCTTCCGGTTCCAGCTTCCTCACTTCAAATTTAATTTTCTGAGTCACACTATATCAATTCTCCACCTTGACTCTGAAAATACCTTGATCCTTATGTCCCTGAGTATGGTTCCAGCAGCTGAGCTTTACCAGCTGCATACAATACTTGAACTTGTCACCAGGTAATTGTCAGCATATCTACAGGGTTGTCTTCTGTACCCACTTTCCTGGCTTCTATGACACCTTTATCTATCTCATCCCTTACAAAATGGTATTTGATGTCTATGTGTTTGGATTGCTCATGAAACACTTGGTGTTTAACAAGATGAAGTGCACTTTGGCTGTCACAATTGATCACCACTTTGTCTTGTTTAATTCCCAGTTCTAGGATCATGCCTTGCAGCCATATAGCCTCCTTTACTGCCTCATACATGACTATGTATTCCGTCTCAGTAGTGGAGAGCGCTACAACCGGTTGTTGGATCGACTTCCAGCTTATTGCAGTGCCAAACATCTTGAAAACATAACTGTAAGTGATTTCCTATTATCCAGATTCCCTGCAAAGTCTGAATCAACAAAGCCTTAAGAGTATTATGGTTAGTATCACATTTTTCAAACTTTAATCCTATATCATATGCACCCTTAAGTATCTGAATATCCACTTAAGTGCTTCCCAATGATACTTTCCAGGATCTGCCATGTATCTACTAACTACACTTATAGCATAAGCTAAATCGGGCCTTGAACAAACTATTAAGTACATAATGCTACCTACACCACTACCATATGGAACTTGCTGCATATATTTCACTTCTTGTTCAGAACTTGGTTTTTGTTTAACTGATAATTTAAAGTGAGATCCTAGTGGTGTTAGAACAGACTAGACTCATGCATTTGAAATCTCTTAAGCACTTTGATCACATATTCAGATTGATGCAGTACAATTTCCTTTCTAGACTTAGACTTCCTTATTTCCATGCCTAAAATTCGTTTTGCTAGTCCTAAGTCTTTCATTTCAAGTTGAGATTTTAGTTTCTCTTTTAGCCAATTATTTATAGGCATGCTTGTGCTTGCTATTAGCATATTATCAACATATAAAAGCAGGTAGATAAAAGGTGCATTATCAGGTTTATCAAAATACACACAACTATCATGCTTGCATCTCTGAAAACCTATGCTGATCATGAAATTATCAAACCGCTTATACCATTGTCTGGGGCTCTGTTTGAGTCCATACAAGGATCTCTTCAAAAGACACAATTTACCTTCATTAGTACTTGCTGAATGAATCCCTTTGGCTGTTGTATGTATAAAGTTTCCACCAAGTCTCCATGAAGAAATACAATCTTCACATCTAGTTGATGAAGTTCCATACCTGTTTGAACAGCTAAGCAAGCAAAATTCTAATAGAAACATGCTTCACAACAGGTGAGAAAATTTCATTAAAGTCAATACCCTCTCTTTGTGCGTATCCTTTAGCAACAAGCCTAGTCTTGTACCTTATGTGCTCAACTCCAGTCACCTTAATCTTCTTCTTGAAGATCCATTTGCTGCCTATTACTCTCTTGTCCTTTGGCTTCTCCACTAAAATCCAAGTCTGATTTTTTTTTTCTAGAGACATCATCTCTTCATTCATAGCTTGAATCCATCTATCTCTTTCCTTAGATTGAATAACAACTTTGTAATTTGTAGGTTCTGAGAATTCAATGTCTTGAGCAACAGTAAGTGCATAAGATACAACATCAGCTTCTCCATATCTATTTGGTAGATGTATTACTCTTCTTTGTCTATCTTTGGCTAGATTATATCCTGTGAGGTCCTCCACCTCTTCCTGTTGCTGATGGTTTTGCAGTGTACCATCTGCTGTCTGTTCTATGGTTTGATCCACATTGTTTTCTTGTTTTGTCATAGCTTCTAGCTCCACCTGAATTTGATGTTCATCTTCAGCATGTACCTGTGGTGATGGCTGATCTTGGCTCTGTTTATATCCCATCACACCTTCTCTGAAGACCACATCCTTACTGATGAGACACCTCTGATTCCCAGGCTCTAAACACCAGAGTTTGTACCCCTTAATTCCTCTTGGATAGCCAATGAAGATACACCTTAGTGCTCTTGGATCTAACTTGTCCTGTTTCACATGTGTAAAAGCTAAGCAACTAAAGACTTTAAGATAATGATAATCAGTTTGCTTACCATACCATAATTCATCTGGAGTTTTGAAACCGATTGCAGAAGAAGGACACTTATTAATAAGATATACAGTAGAGACAACTTCACCCCAAAAATTCTTTGGTACTCCTGCATCTAGAAGTAAGCATCTAACCCTTTCTAGGATAGTTCTATTCATTCTTTCTGCAATACCATTTTGTTGTGGTGTAGCAACTACTGTTCTATGTCTAGTTATACCCTTTATTCTACAAAATTCTTGAAACTCTTCAGACACAAACTCTAAGCCATTATCAGTTCTTAGATGTTTTAGTTCTTTCCAGTTTTGTTTTCCTCAAGAGCTAACCATTCCTTAAATCTATCAAAGGCCTCATTCTTATGCTTCATGATATAAATCCAAGTCCTCCTAGAGTAATCATCTATGATAGAGAGAAAGTACTTACTTCCACCTTGAGATTCAACCCTTGCAGGCCCCCATACATCTGCATGAGCATAATCAAAGATACCTTGAGTGGTGTGTTTTCCTGCTGGAAAACTGCTTCTGCTTGCTTTCCCCAGCACACATAAATCACAGGCTTCAAGTTTGGTGATCTGTGCACCTTCAAGGAGTTGTCTTTTGGACAATTCACAAAGTCCTCTTTCTCCTATATGGCCCAATCTTCTATGCCATAAATCAGCTGCTTGATGACTGGTTATTGCATTGCTAACTCCTTCAATTGTGGATCCAATTAAGGTAAACAAACCATTGGCTTTCCTCCCTTTCATGACTACCTTATCTGCCTTGGTGATCAGGAGCTCTCTTGGTGTGTCTTTAGCTCATAGCCTGTAGCATTCAACATACCAAGTGAGATTAAATTTCGTTTAAGTTTAGGGATGTACCTTACTCCTGGTATAGTTCGAGTGCTTCCATCATGCAATCTCAACTTGATGTTTCCAATTCCTGAGATCTTGTAGGAGTGATCATTGCCTAGTAGAACCAAACCACACTCTTGCATCTTAAGATCTGAAAACCACTCGTTCACTGGACACATGTGAAAAGAGCATCCGGAATCCAAAACCCACTCATTATTCAGCTGAGTGTTGACAATGCAAAGCATCTCAGCATGGTTATAGGCCTCCTCAGCCACTGCAGCTTGTTGTGCTGTTTGATTTGCTTGAGACTTCTTTCTCTCTGGGCAATTTTTCTTGAGATAACCAGGCTTATGACGTGTAACTTCATTTCCCTGCTTGGAGTCTTGTTGAGGTTGCTTCTGAGGTCCCTTTCCTTGGCTTTTTCCTTTCCTGTTGCATTTGAACTTGACTGCCAAGCTTTCAGCTGATTTACAGGCTTAACTTCAGATCCATTACTTATCATCTTAGTCTTGATAGAGACTTGAACTTCTTCCAGAGTGAGGGGAGTAGTTCTTCCATATACCAAAGCATCCCTAAAGTGCTCCATAGGTTTTGGAAGAGAGTTCAAGAGAAGGAGTGCCCTGTCCTCATCCTTTTGCTTCTTATCAATATTTTCAAGATCGTCCACGATCTTATTGAATTCTTTGAGTTTCTCCAACACTTTCTTCTCATCTTGAATCCTGAAAGATATGATCTTCTGCTTGAGGTACAATCGGTTTGCCAAGGTCTTGGTCATGTAAATGGAGTCAAGCTTCTGCCATATTCCTCTTGCAGTCGTTTCTTTACATACTTCACGAAGTGCAGATCCACTCAGGCACAGGATTATTGCACTTCTTGCTTTCTTCTCAATTTCTTTTCTTCTTTCAGCAGTAGTTGATGAAGATTCATCGCCTTCTTCCAGCAGAGCATCCTCCAGATTATTCTGCATAAGCAATGCTTCCGTCTTCACCCTCCATAGATTGTATTCTTCTTCTCCGGTGAACTTTTCCACATTTAGCTTCATAGTGCTCATCGATGGTGGCTGTGCTTCCCACAGACGGCGCCAATTGTAGATCAAGCACTCCAAGATCGGCTAGAAAGAGTAACACCAAGAACACACATTCACTGCACACACACTTTCTTGAATGCAAGCTTAAACACTCAATTCACAAAAGAAATCAACACACCAAAATCGCATTGCATTTGTAGTTAATAATTGTCTCTTTCCTTATTGAATTATATATACAACTATGACATAATAATATTTTTAGGCATTCAATTTACTGAAAAAAAGAAGAAGAAGAAGGAGATTAGTCAGACCCAAATAGTGCCGGCTAATGACGAATTAATGAAACGTACGTAAAAGTCTACACGCACTTAATGTTCATTGAAGAAGTTCACAAAGAAATAGACAATAGGTTATGGTTTTGTTGTGCAATTAGCTAGGCTGTTAGGTTTTACTTACTAATCACTTAAAAAAATATCCTTTAAAATTAAATAAAAATTAATTATTGCGAAAAGAAATTAAACATAAGTAAATAATTAGGGAATTATGAGTCTCATGTAAAACCTTATGTAAGACGGAGTTTACACTACTAGAAATCACTCAAATTCCAACGGTACAATTCCGTTGGAATTTTGTGAAATACCGTTGGAATTTTGTAAAATTCTGTTGGAATTTTTCATTCCAATAGAAGTGGACCGTCAGAAAAATGGGCGTTGGAATTTAAATTCCGACGGAGATTCCAACAGAAAAACGATTCCAACGGAACATTCCAACGGTACTTTTCCGTTGGAATATACAATCACAAAAAAAATTCCAACATTATTCCAACGGAATTTCCAACGGCGTTGAATTCCGTTGGAAATTCCGTTGGAAATTCTATTGGAAATTATAAAAATTCCAACGGAATTTCCAACAACATTGAATTCCGTTGGAAATTCTGTTGGAAATTCCAACGGTTATTATTTCCGTTGGAATTTCTGTTGGAATTTGATTGTTTTCTAGTAGTAGTGTTATATGAATTAATAAGGTGGGTCAACCCATTCGATTTAATCAATATCGGCCTAAGATTAGACCATTAAAAGCTCCGTCTTATATTAGTCTCACGTGAGTTTTTGTATTCTTAATATATATATATATATATATATATGTGCACTATAAAATTTGCAGTAAGATTTTTGCAATAAGAAAAGTTGCAGCCAAAGTCTGTTTTTTGCGACAACAATTTATCGCAGAAGATGTTAATACAACATGTTGTAAAAAAACAATGAAAGAAACTTAGACAACATGATGTTGAATTTAATACATACATTAGCGATTATGTTGTTGCAAAAAATTGTTGATCCATTAATCCTGAAGTTAAGAGCTGCTACTTGACTTACTTTTATCAAATGGGTTTAAACTATATATATACAAAATATTTCACAAATATGTATATATATATATATATATATATAAATTTTTACAAGAATTTCGCTCAACAACAACACGAGAATTACAACGGTTTTATGCATTTTGTCTTGTTGTAAACAAATTTACAACAGTTTTGCATAAAACCGTTGTCGTTGAGCGCATTTTTCGCTTAACGACAACAGTTCAAAGAACTGTTGTAAGCTACCGTTGTCGTTGAGAGCATTTTTTCGCTCAACGACAATGATTGGGACAACGGCACAATAAAACCGTTGTTGTTGAGCCAAAAAAATTACCTCAACGACAACACTGTCTACGTACCGTTGTCTTTAATCATATTTTTCCGCTCAACGACAACGGTTAGGACAACAGAACTAGTTCACCGTTGTTGTTGTTGAGCGTATTTTTTCGTTCAACGACAACGGTATTTTATTCCGATTCTCCCAATTGTTCTCTGTGGAAAAAAAAAACATTTTAACTTATTAATCATGAGTTATTTTTGTTATAAACGCATATATTTATAATTTAACTACAAAGTCTTCCACATTATTATTCACGACACTTGAAAAAATTGTACAATCACAAATTTATTTTTCCAAATATTTAACCACAATAAATAGTTAAGTACTTCTCTTCAGTTAATTAAGCTCATATTTTTTTAAGAACAATTTTCTCTTCTCCTCTCTCAAATCTCTTTTCTTTTAATTCATGAAATATTTATATTATTATAAGAAATGAGTAAAATTTTAAAATAATTGCTCAAATCTAACTTGATTTAGAAACATAAATTAAACAAACTTAAAATAAGAATGAAATCATAAATCATTTTGAGTAATTTTAAAATAATTACTTAAATCTAACCTGATTTAGAAACATAAATTAAACAATCTTAAAATAAGAATGAAACCAAAAATTTGTTTCAAGAATTATTTTATAAGGTAAAATGAAAGGTAACTGAACTTGAAGAAATTAAATTGAGAGCTTAAGGGTTGAACTCTAGACCTTCAATGTAAGCAAGGTAACATATAATCAAGGTTCTTCACAACCTGATGCATATCAATGCATATTTTATGTGATGCGATACATGAGACAACTTACTGATTTGGATGTGTCGGTCGATCTGGATTCACTGCAACTTAGAGTACTATACTACTGTTATTTTCTTAATTCAGGAAGCTCTTACAATTTTGTTATTTTTTCTTCTAGGTTGATATAATGTATGTTGTTACTTATACGCAGTTCACACAAGAGGAGTACTCAAAAGAAGAAATTGATGAAGTACGTTCGGAGTGGACAACATGTGTCCAACAACATGTACAAGAGTACTAGTTTCGTAAGTTTCTTCTTCTCATGTTAGTGTGTTTGCATTTGGATTTCATGTAATTTGCTATCTGCAACTGGAAATCTTTGTTGTTTAGGGAAACTTTATTTTCCTATCTAGAGATATGATGTTTTATCTTGTAGATGGACAATGAGTTGTTGATTATTGTGGCATAGGTTCTTGCTTATGCTTAAGTTTAGCCATGTTTATGATTTCTGCAATCGAGTAAATATGAATTGTAGGCGTTAAAGTTTTGCGGCTGATATTGCATGGATGGAGTGTTTAAAAACGTGTTTCTTAAAATTCAAATCCCAATTTGGATCTGATTTCTGGAGTTGGTTCATTTTCTTTCTTTTTCCCTAGTTTGATTTACAGGGCAGGGAAATGTAGTTCGGTGTGGAAGTGTTTTTGGGTGGATTTTTTTGTTTGGAACTTAATTGAGTTTCGAAGTTAGATTTTTTTTTTTTTTTGTTGATAGATAATTTGAGCTACAAATATATTGTTTGTGATAGGACGATGGAAAGATTGGGTGGATTTTGTCTGTTTGTTTATAACTAATTCTCTTTTAACTTTATGAACTTTGCAGACATTCTGAATTTGCTACCTTTTCTACTATTTGTGAGCTCATGTATATGCTGTTGGATACTCTATTGAAAATGGCAAACGAGCAGGTTTTCTGAATCATATGAAATTGTTGAATTGTTATTAATTGTTGAATTTGTTGGTGGATGTATGAAATATTTAATCTTGGGAAGTTATCATGTTTTTTGGATCATTTTGACTTTGTAACTCCCAACTACCTAGTAGTATGAGGAGGATCATATTAACTTTAGGTTATGTTGATTGTGAACAATGTTTATGATGTTGATAATATTGTGATGATGGGTATTAGTTGCGATTAAATTGTAAATTTTTTTGATTTAACTTATAGATGTTGTACAAAGACAACACACGAAAAACAGGGAAAAAACCGTTGTAGAAAATATCAAAATCACAACGGTTAATAAGAATTGTGCAAACCGTTGTCGTTATTAAAAACAACAACGATTAAAATCTATTGTAAAATCCAAAAACACAACAACCGTTAAAACCGTTGTCCCAATTGTTGTAGTTAATCTCTTCGACAACGGTTAAAAATCAGTTGTAAAGTCTGTAACACAACAACAACAGTAAAAACCGTGGTCCCAACCATTGTAGTTAAGGTCTTCGACAACGGTTATTAACCGTTGTTCTAGACCTTTTTTTTACCGTTGTGGTAGATGGTGTTGTCGTAGACCCCCCTCAACCAACGGTTATTAACCGTTGGTTGAGGGGGGTCTACGACAACACCATCTACCACAACGGTAAATAATGGTCTACCACAACGGTTGTGGTTGAGCGAATTTCTTGTAGTGTTTTGTTGTGTTTAATTGTCATGAAAATTACCATTCCAATAAGTTTATATTAACAACGAATTAAATGGTTCTTCTGTTCACACCAAATAAGAAAGAAAAAGAATTAACTTTTTTAACTAGGTGGTTTTCTTTATTGTAGATCGATAATTGAGAAGTATGAACTTTTCCTGTTAATGAAAAATATCCATTAATAGACACACTTATCGTATATTAATATTACTGAGATATACATGATTTATATGTAAAAGAGAAATCTACTTATACTTGTATCGATGTTGAAACTGAAATTTTATTATATATTTATGAGATAGGAAATTAAGTTACATCGATCATATTCATTTATATTCAACTCATAAATTATTTAGAGAAATTACACACTAGAAAACACACACACACATACATCAACACATGCATAATAATAGAAATTATATATATAGATCGATCAAAACAAGTGGTGGTGCTTCTTCCCCTCAGCCACCTCCTCCTCCTTCTTAGCTTCCTTCTTCTCATGATGCTCATGGAACACATAACCACCGGACCCCACCGCCGCCGCCGCCGCCACCTCCTCCTCCAGCCTGTGCCGCTTCTCGTGCTCCGGATCCTTCTTCGCCTCGTGCTTCTCATACTACACGTGTTTCATCACTCATCATTTCCATTATCGTCAATGACCCTAGTATACATATAATTGGATGAAAACATTAATATTGTTATGTACCAGGGCAAAAGCTCCGGCGGCGGCGGCTCCCATCTCTCCCACATGTTCTTTCTGCTTGTGCTCCTTCTTTTCTTTCTCGTATTTGTCTGTCTGGTTTGGGCCACCGTAACCGAAGCCTTGATCAGTTCCGGCGTAGACGGTGGTGTCGGAGTAGGTCAAGACCTCGACGGGTGTCTCCTCCTCCTCCTCCTTCTTGTGGTGGAAGAGGTGGTGGCGGTGGTGCTCCTCAGCCATGCTGATGAGGGTTCAACTCTGCTTGGGATTTATAAGTTGATGACGTGGCAATCAGTTTAGTGGCTTTCTTGTAGTATTAATGCTTGTGTGATTTTAGTATTTATAAGTCTGAATTTGCAAGCTGCATGGCTCTACTATACTTACTTAATTGGCTATTAAATATCTTTATTTTTTTAATCATATATATTTTAATTTGTTTTATACTAATAGAATAAGACAAAAACTTGCGTACCCCCAGTGTACCGTACCCCTAAAGATATTATTATTTTGATATTAGTTATATACTCATGAGGTATTATTGATGTATTCATAAGGTATTAGTGGTATATCCTTGTATTGGTGATATACTCATAAGATATTAGTTGCATATTCATAAGGTATTACGTGTATAACTGAAACATATGTTTTATTGAATATATTATTCAATGTATTATTTGTTACATGTTAAGATATTAATCGTACTATCTAAATGTATTACAATAAATGTTTAGGGGTACGGTGTCTTGGGGGTATGCAAGACTTACTCATAGAGTAATAATACAACCACTCAAATTTATAAACCCAGTTAGGGACCGGTCTACAAATAAACCAAGAATATATATCATATATTTTAATTCCATATCTTACTTTACCAATTATATAATAAAGAAGAAAAAAGGAAAGAAAAAAAGGAAAAAAAAAAAAAAGGACAATAAGATATCACTATTTTTTTTTTTTTGGCTCAAACGATCTCATTTTTATAAAAGTACATAAGTTATAACCCGAACTTGAATTTTGATCATATAAGTTTTTCAATCTTTATAACCTCTAATGCATGCATGAAAATAAATAAATTCACAGAATACTTACGTGAAATGGATCTCACGGATAGTTTTCGTGAAACAGATCCTTTTTGTCAACTAATCCACCCAATCTCCATACATATTTATTTATAAATTGTGTATGTACGTTGTGGGTTGACTCGTCTTACAGAAAATGATCATGAGATGATTTTACTAGAGACTTCCTCAAATAAATTATGAAGAAGTAGATTAAGTATCGAGATTTGACAATCTTTGAGGCTATATATCTACTTATGATAGCAACTAGGTAGAGCCTAGTGAAGATCCCAGATCCTTCCACATCAATAAAGTTAATATTTAATATGTAATTAAAAGTTAAGACTTGATCATATCTAAGAGCACCAACATTAGTTAACAAAAAACTGTGATTAACAAAAACAAAATTTTGTTAAGTAATGTAAGGAGTTAATATGTGTGTGTTTTTATTGATGTTAAAAAGGTGTGGGTCATGTTCTGAAAAAATAATAATAAACAATTATTAAGGAGAGAGAAAGAGAGAAAAATTGATTATTATAATAATAATTTGTATTTTTTGTTATAGTTGGTTGAACAAAATTCATTTTTGTTCAAAGGTATGAACAAATTTCATTTTTGTTAATAGTATGAACAAAAATTTAAGGAGATCGGAAGAGTGAGTATAATTTGTATTATGTGGTATTTTAATAGTATTTTTAATATTTCACCAAATGATATTATTGTTTGTTTCAACATGCATGCATATGTTTATTTTTATTTTTGACTTGATTTGCATTGTTTTGATTTTATTTCTAATTTAATTTCGATCTCACAGAGACTAGTGAATTAGAACGATGTTAACTATCTAATTAATTTACCTAATTTTATTTAGGTGACCGAATTGAGAGAATTAAACCTAATTAACCTATGTCTAGAAACAAATAAACGAAAGAAAATATCAAACAAGAAAATATCAAGATGTGGCTTGTGTATTTGGATGTGGATGAATCCTTGTGTCTCTTCGTGTCTCTCTTTTATTTTGAGTCACAAAATCCCAATTTATATCTCACAATTAGGTTTGGAGTAGAGTTCTAATTGAAACGGGGTCTGAAAAGGCCAAACGAAATACGGTCCTGGCCGGATCTAGATGACCCGGCCCATATCGAACAACAAAACAGAAATTTGAGCTCTAAAACACCTAACCCGGCTGGGTCACAGGCGACCCGGGTCGGGTGGGTACTTCGAATTTCTGTTTTGCTCAGCTCGTGCATTGAGACTCGACCTCACCCGAGTTATGACTTCTAAACTCTTTTTGACCAGTTTAGAACTCGAATTGGACTTTGACGTCTTCATGAAAGTTGTAACCCTTGAAGTTAGCTATCCAATGACACTAATTTCAACCCATGATGAGTTTTCTACACCAAGTTATGCCTAATTTACTGGAATCACATTAAGACAAAATTAGGACATTCTTGCACGACTTTCACCTTCTTGTAATATTCTACTTCGTGAAGGCCGAATTGAAGAAAACTTTCAATATGAAAAGTTGTAGAAATTCATCTTAGCTTTCTAGCAAGACAAGAATCTTCAAATTTGGACTTCTAGAGATCAAGATATGATTTTTCTTCCATAACTGCTCGTTATCGACTCCCTATTTCGACTCCAACTTGACATTAAATTCCACTAGACTTTCATTTTGTGCTAAAATCTATCAAATTCCATTCAAATCAAGCAAAAACGTGAAATCTTAAAAAGATGATGAAATCTAAATAAAATCCCACTATTACATGTTTTTCAACACAAAATGATATGAAATTAATGACATTTGTTCCTTCGAATTCTTAATGAAATTCAAGGATACTCTCCATATTTTCAACATAGACAAGATGCAACATGAAGGATGGGACTATCACTACTACAGAAATGCACGACCGCTATTCGTCAACTTGCTTATGGTGTTCCGGCCGACCAATTGAATGAGTATCTACGAATGGGTGAGTCCACCGCTATCAAATGTCTATATAAATTCTCTCAATCTGTGATTGTATTATTTGGTGATCAATACTTGAGAAAACCGAATATTTATGATGTTTACCGACTTGTCGAAATGTACGAGGAGTGTCACGATTTTCCGGGCATGTTAGGAAGTCTTAATTGCATGCATTGGGAATTGAAAAATTGTCCTGTGGCTTGGAAATGTCAGTTAACAAGGGGTCATGACTCACCCACAATTGTGCTTGAAGTTGTCGTGTCTTATGATTTGTGGATATGACATGCGCTTGTTGGGGTGGCGGGCTCCCGAAATGATATTAACATGTTGTATAAATCTGATTTATTTAACATAGTATTACGAGGATACGCACCCGTGACTAACTTTATTGTGAATGGTTCACAATATAAAATGGGACATTATTTAACAGATGAAATCTATCCAGAATGGGCGACGTTTGTTAAGGTTTTCCCTCTCCGGAGGAAGTGAAAAGACGATAAGATTGAGACATATAATGTTAACATGTATTATTTTGCACAACATGATTGTTGAAGACGAGAGACAATTAATCACGATCGAATTGGTACAAAGATGAACGTGATAAGCCTACACAACCAGTACATGGATCACACGAAAAATTTCAAGAGTATCTTCAAAGGAATTTCGAGCTACGTGATAATCAAATACATCACCAACTTCGAGCGGATTTAGTAGAACACATATGGAGACGATTTGGGGACAATTAAATATTAATATTACATTTATATTTCAAATGTATTTCAACGTATTATTATTATTACATGAATTGATAAATTCAAAATTTCCCTTAAATTTCATGTTATATATGAATTGAGACTAATGTGTATATATATATATAATATTTACAATAATTATTTAATTGATTAAAATGGATTTAGGTTTAATATTATTGATATAATTAAAAAAATTATAATTACAAAATGATTTTATTTGATATATATTAAGAAAAAAGTTAGTTGATGATGAGACCTATATGTAATGATTGTATTTTTTGGTTTTTTGTTAAGTAATGTAGAGGTGTGTTTTTAAAAAGTGTTTGTTTTTAAATTGATGTGGTGTCATGTGGGCCCCACCCTCTTAACAAATTTTTTGTTAAGGAATGCAGGTGTAGTACTGGACCAAACTATTTTGATCGAGTGAATTGTTTTCCAACAATACTGTAATTCTGACGTAAAACCTTTTTATATTTTTCGCCAAATCCATCATCAACGCCTGTGCTATCCATTTTTTCTTTTCCTTTTCTTTTTCATTATATTTTTGTTTTTCTTTTTAATTTTTATTCATTTTCTTAAATTACAATTGATTAGAAAAATTACATAAAAATAATAATACAAAAAATTATTGATAAGACAAAAGATACAACATTTTCCCTAATAATCTGAAAGATCATGATCACCATGCATGAAACCCTCTGGAAAAACGTGTCCATCATCAGATTATTTAACAATTATAATGAATACAATAATAAATGAAAAGTGAAAATCATTAATAAGAAATATTATGAAATATGTTTTTAATGCAGAAAATAATTCAGATTGCTAAAGTTTATTAATGATTTTTACATGGAAAATAGTGCAAAATTAATAGTAAAAATGTGTTCTATTGGAGGTGATCAGTTGGGAAAATACCTAGCTATTTCATTAGCATCAAAGTTTGAAAGATTTCAATATAAACTTTTAACATCAATTTTGAGTGTTGAGCAAAATGTTTACTTTTAGGCCATTTCCCTTTCCTCCACTTCTTTGATTGATGCTACACAACATGTTCATATTTATCTACATGTTTCATGCATGTATATCACTATGGAGAGAAAAACTCAATTTTGGTCCTGTTAAAAGCCCACTGTCCAATTTCAGTCCAGTTAAATTCCATTAATCAAATGTAGTCACACTAAGTCGCCATGTGTCCAATTTGAGGACATTTTCCACCGGAAGTGGCATATTCCGTTGAATATTCGACGAGTGCGTCTCACTCGCCCGGATTTCTGAATACTCTGACCAGTTTTGGTGATGTGTAATATGTTGTCCAAGTGGCACTATTTTCTGATATAAATTAAATCCCTCAGTAATTTAAATAAAAGACTTCAAATCTGAAAATATACATTAAATTCATGAAATCAAATAAATGAAAAAACCCTAAATTCCCAAAATCATTATACACAAATGAAAAAAAACCCAAATAACAAACTTTATCCCCAAATCGATCGAGAGTAAGGGATCTAAGCGAATCACCCAAATCCAACCACCAGCTCGAACGATATTGAAGATTGGAAAAATGTCTGATCTTTCCCAAGCTTCAATGGCGCCTGAATGTATGTGTGAAAGAGGAGCTGTTCTTCGAACCTCAAGAACCCCAACAAATCGAGGGAGGCGTTTTTGGGGTTGTTTGAGATATAATGTAAGTCCCTGAATTTTTGGATGTCCTTAGCATGAAAGATTTGCATATTGTTGAGGATTTGCATACTGTTTAGGATTTGCATATTGAAGATGCAAATTTTAGAAACAGTGTTAATGGCAACTGTGTTGATGTCTTGAGTGTTTGATAAGTATTGTTACACAAATTCTTGCTGTATTTTACAATATTTTATCTTCACAATCTTTCAATAGATTTTACAGTATTGTCATTGATTCTCTTGTTATGTTTTGAAGAAAAATGATGGATGTGGTTATTTTCAATGGGCTGAGAATGAGGAGTATGAAAAAATCAGAGAAGCTGATGAAGATCACATTGAAGTAAAAGAATTGCACAAGATGTTCAAAGAAGATATGAAAGAGTGGAAGGCAGATATGAAGGTATTGAAGGAAGAATTTCTGAGTGTGGTTACTTATAACAAGGATCTACAAGAAGATAAGAAGAATTTGGAGCAAAAGTGCAAGAGATTGAAGAGGCAATTTATATTGATCCAACTGGCCCTTCTTATTTGTTGGTGGATTGTAGGTTGTGGTTAGGTGGTATAGTGTGTTAGCTGTCTTTGTTTATTTTGTAAGCTTTTGTATCTTTAACACTTTTATATCTTAATGGAACAATGAAGCTTATTTTGGTTACAACCATTAGTGTGTGTTTCAGCAAATTAATGAAATGAATAAGGCAAATAAAATGAATGAAACAAGCTATTGAGAATGTTTGAAATTGACATTGAAAATAACTAAGATTGCCAACAAAATTGATAACAAAATTGCCATTAAGAATCTGTCTTCTTCATTACACCAAGGGTAAGCCAAAATGCCAACATTATCTTGCATTAAAACATTTTTCAAATTGTGCCAGAAAGGATAACAAAATGCCAACTAGACATAATTTCAACTATACCAATCTACAAAATGTCATTTAGACAACATTCATAATATTCACAACAATGTCTAATAACTACTGATTCTCATCTTCTCACTTGTTAGGGTTCTTGGTCTTCTTCTTCTTTGTCACTCTTGGCTGAGGATGTGGTATTGAAGGTGGCATTGATGGGCCTGCAGCCATTGAAGGTGGTATGACAGTTTGAGAGGATGGGAAGCTGTCATCAATTGGCACTGCACTCAATTGAGAAATGTTTAGCACTTCATGACTTGATCCTTCCAACTGATTAATATTACATCAATTTAAGATGCCACATTTTAAGGTTTAAGAATGCAAAACTGATATACAAGTTTCAAGGGTACCTCTTAGTTTATTTGATTCTTGCATTGGTATAGTTGTTGCAGCATTGATGGTGCTGCATATCTTGGTACTGGAGGGATCAAGTACTCATCAATGGCAGCATCTATGAGTGAAAAATAATCTTCTTCATCATCATTGATAGTTTGATCAGCATCTATGTTTGGTGGAAGTACCTATAACACAGAATTGATACTTAAAACCTATTGCATATAGATACTTAAACACTCTTGCATATAGATACTCACAGCTTCATTAGTGTCATCATAAGATGTCTCAGGCATAGTTGGCTCAAAATTTGGATCCTCCATGGTTGGATCTTCAGTTGTGAGTTTTGTTTTCCCTTTAGCCTGGCATATAGATAGTCAATAGCATATCACATGCATGCAAAAATAACAAGATCACATTTAAGGAATAACTTACTTGTGTTCTTTTCTTCCTGTTCCTTGGAAGCCTAACATCATTGACAACATTTGATTTCTTCTTCTTCCCACCTTGAGCAGGTTCACCTATCTCCCTTCTTCTTAATTTAACTGGTCTACCTCTCTTCCCTTTTACAAAATTCGGAGGTAGGGGGAATGTTGGTTGAATCCCCCCACAATGCTTCATAGCTCACTCCCAATATTGCAGGCTCATAAACCTTGATATAGGTCTCAACACAGTAATACCTGTCCAAAAGAAGATTAGAAGCATTCATTAGTATAGCAAATATGTAGGATAAGAAGTGAGGATAAGAAGTAACTACCTGTCCACAAACTCCTCCAAAGGCAGCTGCTGACTCAAAATTGCACAGGTTGCATGTCTGTAAGGGATACCTGTTAACTGCCATGATCTACAAGTGCATGTCCACTTATCCAAATCAACAGCATACTGGGATCCATCATAGTGAGAAATCTGGTACTGCCTATCATGAGATTTCAGTGGAATAAAGTCCCCAACACTCTCCTTATACTTTGTAAGAATCTTATTAATTTTGGTATAGAGTTTGTCAGTCCACTTTGCAATGGCTCTATCTCTATTCTTTTGCAACTTCACTATAAGGTATACTCTTATCCACTCCATCATAGTGATGATGGCTTATCTCTGGCTTCTAGAATGCTACTGTTGAAAGACTCACATGCATTGTTGAGTAGCATGTCACACTTAGGTCTCTCCCTGAAAAAGGCCTTACTCCACTGAGTGGGAGGCTTATCATTGAACCACTCTCACATTGGTTCATTGTACTCTTTCAATCTCCTCATCATTACCCTGAATTCCCCTGGTGTGGTTACAGAAGCACACTGCCACAACAAATTTTTTTCTAACTGGCCACTATAGCCTGCAAGTTTCAAGTTATTGTGGAGGTGCCTCAAACAAAATTTGTGCTCTAGCCCCATGAAATACAGTAATTGCAGCCTGAATCAACCCTTTTTGCTTGTCTGATATAAGGGTATAGTTCTGTGGATCTGTGATTTCAAGGTCTTGTTTTAAGACTGTGAGAAACCTATTGCCAAGTCTCCCTACTCTCTGTCTTGACAATGGCATAGGCAATGGGGTACACATTATTGTTGGGATCCACACCCACAACACTTAGCAAAACACCTCCATGGTTTCCTTTCAGCCAACAACCATCTAAACCTATTAGAGGCCTGCATCCACCTAGAATCCTCTTCTCAAGGCATCAAAATACACATACATATAACTGAACCTATTGTCATCATCAGTACCTAACAGAATGGTTGATCCAGGATTGGATTTCCTAAGTTCCTCAACATAAGACCACAACTTGGAGTATTGGTCATCAGGATTCCCATTAATTAGATCTGTTGCCCTTTTCTTGGCCCTATAAGATTGTTGCCTAGACACATTGCATCTTAAATCTTTTATACATCCAACCTAAAGGATCTTAATTTCCTACTAGGATCAGATTAGAACCTTTGAAGAAATCTTTCACCTAGCCATTTTGCTTTCAAGTTTTTAACTATGTGAGTAGCAGCACAATCATGTTTCTTGTGATAATAATTGATTTGCCAGGTTTCAACCCCATCCAATTTCCTTACATTCAATTTCCACTCACACCTGCCCCCATCACACCTCACATAAACCCTCTCCTTATCATTCTTTACTATTTTCAAATTCCTTTTAGTCATTATTGCATGTGATTAGACAGCCTTTTTGAAATCAGTTTTGGATGAAAACAGCATTCCTAAAACAAATGAGGGGTTCCACATTGTTGTTGGGTTAAAAACTGGAAATTCATTATCATGGTTTTCATCATCAGACACTCTAGCCTCATTAAAGCCATCAAATGCAGAATGGACAATATCATCATCACTACAGTCACTACCCTCTTCATTTGAAACCTCACTTGAATTTTCAATATAAGCATCATGGATTGGTTCATTCTGCAGATTATCTTCATCACTGCCATTATTTTCACTCACATTATCCCCAATAGTAAAATCAGGGTCCTCATCCAACTCATCAGTTTCATCTTCTTCTTTTTCTGATTCATTAGGTTGATCTTCTTCATTTTCAAGTTCATGAGGTTCTAAGTATATAACCATCTTATTATTTTTCAAATTTTGCAATAACAACATCTTAAGATCCTCATCACTCAAAATCAGCTTAAACCCATTGTTCATTATAGTGTGGAATCTACAGTTCCTACATCCCTGTGCTCTTCTAACTTCAGCATATATCTTCAAATCAGCTAAAGTCAACACAGATGGTTTGATATCCCTTAACATAATTTTTTCACCCCCTATATACTATGCTACAGGCAAATTTCTAAACTCACCCCCAAAACAAATTTCAACAGACAAAGTCTCCTCATTGGCATCTGTGTAAAAGCAATAGACAAAGAAAAAACCACACATCACTATACAAGACAAGAATCTTTTTTTTTTTAGGCACATGGGCCACACATGTTTTGTTCAAGGTGTCCACATATGGACCACAGACAAAAAAGGAATAAAAACAGCATATACACACATCACAGCTGTACACTACCCAACAACACACATAAATGCCCATACATCAACCATACAGATAGTTTCCAACAACTTTTTTTAAGAAATGAAAATTCTATATACATATATATATATATACAGTTTAAAACTAACCTGTCGGAGCCTCTTCTCTCTCACTTTCGCAAGATGCACCAGAGTTGGACGGGCTCTTAATTGATATGGGATTCTCGGGTCCATTTCCTCCAATGCTCTTGCCGAAGTTTCGAGCTTTCATCCGATTTGAGCGCCTCTGGGGCTGTACAGGATGAAGAACGACTTTGCGAGTTTGTTTTTTAGGTGGTTTATCACGATTTGGGGGCTCCATATCGATCTTAGGGTTCTTCTGGGGCCGTGTTCGTCGATTTCGATTTGGGGGAATTTTTAGCATTTAGGGTTTTGGGATTTGATTTCAAATTTGTTGATTTCCCCTTCTTTTGATTATATTTTATGGTTTTTCTTTTTTAAATTTATTCATTTGCTGATTTGGATTTTATTGCATTTTTTTAAAAAGACAAATACACGCCACATGGCCAAAGAAAATACACGTATGCACACAAATACCAGAATTGTCAAAATGGTGGCGAGTGTGTAGGACGCGCCGGAGAATTGCCGGACAGCCGCGATTCCGGTGGAAAATGTCCTCAAATTGGACACATGGCAACTCAGTGGGACTACATTTGATTAATGGAATTTAACTGGACTGAAATTGGACAGTGGGCTTTTAACAGGACCAAAATTGAGTTTTTCCCTCACTATGGATGTATCTTAATAATTAATCTCAGTTTGTCTTCGGCAACTTTCTTAATTTGGATAAATGAATACTCCTTAATTATATTTAGGTTTCAATGATCACAAAAACTTATGTGTGGCCGTCTCACGTGTGACGGATTTGTAAAACACATACTTATTGTAGAAAAAGACATACTTAGCTATAAAAGACATACTCACAAAATTCATGTTTATACCTGTAAAATCATATTTATAAAAGACATATTTATGGTTGAAAAACACATAATTATACCTATAAAAGACATACTTGAATCCTGTCGTACGTGAGATGGTCTCACAATTGACCAACTCTTCAACGATAGAGTGTAAATTTAATGTGTTGAAAGTACTGCCTGAGAAAATCAAATCTTAAGGAGGAAGAAAATGTTTTACAACGAGCTAGACTTGAATGCCTCTTCCTTAACTAACATATTATTATCTAAAATAATGTGGGTGAAAAATGTCATCAATCACTAATATTTTTAGGCTGAAAATATCAATTTTACCCCAAATCTATACTCAAGATGTGCAATTTTATCCCCCATAACCTTTTGTTTATACTTTGGCCTGCATAAATAAAAGTTGGAAGGTATGATTTGGCTATACAATGATAGATTAAAAATTTAATGGACCAAAATAAATGGTCCAACATTGTGCTAAACATATTTGAATTCTACGTTTTCCTATTTCAACAATGTAAAAGAATGTATTAACTTTTCTTATTTGTCATCTTTATATAAATGGTCCAACATTGTGCTAAACATATTTGAATACGACGTTTTTCTATTTCAACAGTGATGTAAAAGAATGCATCAACTTTTCTTAATTGTCATCTTTATACCAGATTGATGTACAATCGAAATTTGAGATATTCTCCTTGTCTTTTCTTTTTCATTTATTAAATAAATTCATTTTCTTTTGTATTCATTCTTTCTTTAATAATAAAAAGATAACTTTTGTTATTTTTTTCAATATTAAAAAGAAAAGTTAAACTAGTGAAAATAAATGATAGCTTTTATACAAAAATAATGTAAAATATATATTAAAATATTTAGCGTGAATGCACACGCTTGACATTTTAAGATGGATTAGATCTTTTATTATATTTGGTGTTATATTTCATATTTTATAATATGTAATACATATCATGTATTATATAATGATGTTATCTACTTCCTGTGGTGTGTGGTACTGATTGTTTTGAAATGTGAAATGTAATATAAAACATAGTAGAACGTATCTTTTGATTTTAAAGGGATAAATTGGTACTTTTCACCTAATTTATTCAGATATGCATTTTGAACATATGTTGCATTAAATGGAATTAAATGCAAAATCGAAATCTTTAATGAGTAGGATCCGTGCCATCTCCAAGTGTTCCAACTATAGATAGTCTCGAATCTTCTATGAAAAAAATCTTTTTGTCTTTTATTTCAAAATATATATACACACACATTAACATAACACTTGTAATCATACACGAAATAAAGAAATACAGCTGAATTAAATTAATATTTAAATTGAAAAAATATTTATGATTTTATACTTTATTTATAATTTAATATCAATCCTAATCTAATTTGATCAATATATTATTGATTATATATGTTGTACTCGTAAAGAAATATCAATATTCTTATTTCTTATATATCTTTTGTCTATCATACAATTGTATAGGGATAAACTATCTTTTGGCAAATCCTCCTGTAAATCATGTGTATGTATCTAAAATTGGTGAAAAAGAAGTGACTCAACTCGAATCCATGTATCTGGATTTTTTTTTTTTTTTTTAACTTCAGGTTGTTACCTTTATATTATAAGAATGTGACTTTTATATTATATAAGTGTGACTTTTATATATAAATGTTATGACCTTTATGTTCCGTAACTTAGGAAAAAATGAAGATTTTCAGGTTTTTTCGCTTCAAGTTGAAATCTTTATGTTGTATTCTTGTCACTTTTATGATCTATACCTTGAAAAAAACTGAAAATTTTCAAATAAAATAAAAATAAATTTCAGCGTATTCTTAAAATAAACATACATTTATGTGATATTACACATACATTTATGTGATATAAATATCACCTTAATATAAGCCCATAAAGGTGCAACTAATATTACATAAAGGTGCAACTAATATTACATAAACGTGCAACAAATATCACATAAAGGTAAATATGTACAGATTTTGGTAAAATTCTTCCCTTTTTTTTTAGAGTATATATAGGTCACTACAATTATACATAAAAGTCACACTTATATAACGTAGATGTCACACTCATATAACATAAGGGTAATAACTTGGAAAGAAAAAATAAAATGCGCCGATCCGGATCGACCCGGACCTAGTCCGAATTGTATATGCACCTGATGTATAGGAAACCAACTCCTATCTTTTTTAATTATTTTTTTAAAATTTTTATAAATTAAAATTTATAAAGATGCTTATATTTTCATTTCAATTACATTATAAATAGCTCGAAATGTAAGTTTCTCATTCATTTCCATGAATTGAAAAACTTCACTCAATTTCATTGATCAATATGTTTGGAATTTCAGTAATCTTATAAACTACTCACCTTTACTTTAATTAAAAGCATATAAAGAATTTTGAATAATATTGGATCCATATCACAGGTGTCATATGTAAAAAGAAAAAATCTATCAAATAAAAATCTTGTGTACGTACTTTTTAAATGTAGCAATAACTCTTAACTTAGGTTAGGGCCTCAACCCCCCACTTAATAACAATTAAATAACAACTCATAACTATGGCCCTCATCTCTCCAACTTCACATTGCTTCACGTACTACACAACTTGCAATATTAATAAATTTCATATTTATTTTTGTTATATAGTTAAATTTTTGTTTCATATTAATTACCTTTTGATTTAATTTAGCGCTATTTTTCTAATATTATTCATGATCTCAATCTTTAGAATATTTCTTAATATATATTAAGTTAGGAACATTGTAATGAAATAATAAATATAAGGAGTAAAGAAATAACCAATTTAAATTTGGAATGGATGATAGAGATAAATATTGTACTTAATAACATATTTGTCCAAATTCTATGTTTCTTAAAACAAAAACTCAAGAATGATAGTTATTATGAAATGTAGGAACACAAAAACTTTTATGCATCGATCATGCACCTGACCCGACCCGCGCGTGTACGCGCTTCCAAGCGCGTCCCACGCGCCTCACGCTCTCCCACGCGCTTGGGCGGATGCGCTCAAATTCGCTCGTTAAGGATACATTTCAGTTATGTTAAGGATACTTTTAGTTATGTTAAGGATACCTTTGAAATCCTGATTCCAGGTTACATACCATGTTATGTTAAGAATACCTTTTAGTTATGTTAAATATACCTTTAGGTTATGTTAAGGATATCTTTAGTTATGTTAAGAATACTTTTTGGTTATATTAAGCATACCTTTAGGTTATGTTAAGAATACCTTTAGGTGATGTTAATGATACCTTTGAAATCGTGATTCCAGGTTCCTTTGAAATCCTGATTTGATACCCTTAGAATTCGCTCCCAGGTCACATACATTTACGTTATATTAAATATACCTTTAGGTTATGTTAAGGATACTTTTATGTTATGTTAGAGATGCCTTTGTGTACAAAATGTGTAACACAACTATGTTATGGATAATGTATTTCTAACATAAAGATATTCTTAACATAACCTAAAGGTATGTTTGACGTAAAGTAAATGTATGAAATTTGGGCATAAAGGTATCCTTAACATAACCTAAAGGTATCCCTAAACATTACCTAAATGTATCTTTAATATAACTTAAAAGTATGCCTAACTAACGTAAATGTATGAAATCTGGGCATAAAGATATCCTTAACATAACCTAAATGTATTCTTACACATTACATAAAGGTATTCTTAACATAAGTAAAAGTCATGACCAAAATTTAAAAAAGTTAGCACGAAAAAAAAAAAAAACGGGTCGGTTAACCCCGATCCGATCCGATTACATGGATCTAAAATCCATGCACCTGATGCACAAGAGACTTACTCATGTAGGAATTATTAATATTGTTGGTACACGTTTTAATATGGTATTGCTTGCCACATTAGTGATGCTAAAAGTTGTAATATATGATGACACAAGATGTAATATGGTGGTACAAATTAAGTTATATGATGACACGACTTTAGATCTATAGTGGTACAGATTGACTTCATCAAAAGTATAATGATCTAACAAAATGCTCTCTTAATTTTTAAAAAAAAAGAATAATTTCAAACTCGATCTTTACTGAAAATGTTTATCTCCATGGTAAACTATTTACAAATCTATCCCAAAAGAACTAGAAAAAAAACCCATAACAAGTAAAATGCTTTCCACCTAAAATATGTACCTGAAAGAAATCTTGTCTTTATAAAAATTTAAGTGCAATCGTTACGCCATACAACAACTATATTTATAGTAAAAAAAGACATACTTATAAATTGTAAAAGACATGTTTATACAACTTATACTTATACCTGTGAAAAAAACAAACTTATAAAACACATAATTGTAATTGAAAAACATATAATTATAATTGAAAAACACATATATGCCTATAAAACACATACTTAAATTCTATTACACGTGAAATTGTCTCAGAAAGATACCATCACAAGTTACATAGAATGAAATTCTCCACAGCAAGCTAAATTTGTGGGTTTAATTCCAAAAGAAAAGAAAAAGGGCAAAAAGAGGAGCAGAATATCCGTGTGGATAATGGTAAAAACTGAATTTTGTTGACTAGTACTAAAAAGCCTATTAATTTTTAGAGCAAAAGACACGAGACACGAACTTTAAGATATGTTTAAGATCATGAACTACAATCGTGACTTTGTATTTTTTTAGGCGTTTACTAAAAAGTTGATTAAATGTCTATAAGTGCAAGGAAATTATGAAAAAGCCACAAATTTGTATTCTTGTAATAGACTTATAGAGAAATTACTAATTAAAAAAATCCAATTGAATTTATCCAGTAAACACATAAATATTTTACAAATGAAACTTTTATATTAAAAGTTAATATCAAATGGGTTTCCAAATTGGTGTAGACTTCTGAAAAATGCAGTCGAAAATAAGAATAAATAAGAAGCCCAAGAAATGGGTTTTCAAAATGTCTGATCGGTAAAATGATATGAAAATACTTATTATAAGATTAAAAATTCAACTCGCATTGGCCCATTGGGCTTGGCCCACTAGATTGCCATTTGATCATGAAAGTAAAAATAATTGAGGTCATGTGTTGCTTGTTCACATGAGAACACTTTTTTTTGGTGCTTTTAATCCTACACGATATTGTATTGTTTCAAAATGGTCCAATATTTGCACTTTCAATTTTCAAATAAGTCTTTCTATATTTGGTCTCATGAGATATTTACACAATTCTTTTAAGAGTAGGACTTGGGTGCCCCCGGGGTACGGATCCAGGATCCGTACCCCCAACCCGACCCGGATTATATATATATATATATATATATTTTGCTCTATTTTTTCCATCAGGTTCAGCATAGCCACACAGTTTGTCCAGAATATTCTTGGTGTCTCCATTGCTGAGAGTGACAACCACGGTTAGATCTAGTGGTGATGGAGATCGAGACGAACAAGCCACAAGGCAATGGCAACGTAGTCGGAGGGCTGACCCCTTGCAAGGAGACGACCAACACTGAGTTCGTCGGGGATGTGTAAATTGCCTCCGACTAGATCTCCGACAACCATTATACATCTCCGACTCTGCTGTGGTTGGAAAGATCTAACCGTGGTTGTCTCCATTCTTGGTGTCTCCATTGCTGAGAGTGACAGCAGCTGATGAGCTCTTCATCTTCATCATCTATATATAGATCTCCCTCTAGTCTACCACCTGGTTTTATATATATATATATATATATATATATATATTCATGGCATTTTTTTGCACCATTTAAAAACTACCAAATTCCGAATAAAAATGCAAATACCTCTTCTCCTATATGGAACTTTACAAACAAGACAACTTGATGATGTTTTCATGGATTTCTCGACACATTTACTGCATCAATTAAAAACTCAAAAGAGAGTAAACTTGAAGTTATCCACAAAAATATACAGATACACTTGAATTTACTATCTAAAACCATGAAAGTGTGCCTTACCTGCAAAACACATGATTGCAATTGAGTGAAACTGCTGAACTCAGGAGACTCAAGCTGGTAACAGAAAAATTCACCAAAACAATCTCTCAAAGGAATGATAAGAATGTGAATAAAGATGGAAAGTAAATGAATGAAGTGGAAATGGAAGAAATGATCTTCCATTGTAATACAACGAGGGAGGGAGGGGGCAATAAATGTAATACCATTAAGGTATTAATGTAATACCATAAAGATATTTCTGTAATACCATTAAGGTATCAGTGTAATACCATAAAAGACATTTCTGTAATACCATTAAGCTATTAATGTAATACCATAAAGACATTTCTGTAATACCATTAAGGTATCAGTGTAATACCATTTCTGTAATACCATTAAGGTATCAGTGTAATACCATAAAGACATTTCTGTAATACCATTAAGGTATCAGTGTAATACCATAAAAGATATTTCTGTAATACCTATAGCGTATATGTGTAATACCAATAGAGTATAGGTGTAATACCCATCACTGAATCATCAACTAGGTAATCAGGTGTGTGTGGGGCGCACACCAGACTTGCTATGGGCGCGCGTGGCGGCGCGTGGGCGCGCGTGGAGGCTGCCCACGCGCCGGGTCGGATCTGGGGGCACGGATCTAAGATCCGTACCCCCGGGGTACACAAGTTTTTGCCTTCTTTTAATCTCAAATTAAAATATGATAGTTTTAGTCATGTGGATGTTAGCAAAATATATTAAGGAAATTAATAAATTGTGAAGTTGTATTATGAATATGATGACAATTAATTTGTAACAAAAATTAAATACCAAAACAACAATTTTATTAGATGAATTCTAATTTTGATATATATATATATATATATAATTCTTTTGGATCATATGTATTCCTTTTATAAATTTATATTGCGGGGGAGATTTCAACTTTGAAGAAAGAAGAGATCGATTTTGTGATCCACGACTCTGTCATCAGATTTGTTTGATCATACTAGTTAGGGGAGTAGCTGACGTGGATATGCCAAAAATGAATTTGGCTTCAACAAAACTGGGTTCAATGGGCCGGAATTTGAGCTTCAATACCAAGATAATTACTTTTTTACCCTTGTGAAATGAGATATAAATATTAAACACAAAATTGTCTTGTTCAACGATTTCATGGATCCATTGGATGAGTCCTTATTATCAATAAATTAAACTCATGTTCACTACTTTTTATAAAAATTATTAAGTGTAGGTTATGAGTGGACCGTTTTACATAACAAGATTCATGTGGCGGTCTCTCAAAAGTATATTTCATATTATTAGGTTTTACTAAATATTTTTAAGTTCATTGATTGAAGGATTAGATTTAAGAGAAAAAAAACTCATAGATTAATATTCTAACTTATGATGTAAGGCAATTAAGTATGAGAAGTTAATTATTCAACAAAACATTTTTAAGAAACGCAAAAAATAGAAATTCCGTTGCCGGGACTTGAACCCGGGTCTCTCGGGTGAGAGCCGAGTATCCTAACCACCTAGACTACAACGGATTTGTTACTTTCATACATATTCTATATCTACTTATCATACAGAATATAAAAGTAAATAGTGCATAGTGGCCTTAGGTACTTTTGGATTTTAGCTCAAAATTAAGTTGTTTTAACTATAATTGAATATTAAAATTTATATTTGAGTTCAAGTATTTATCTTTTAGATTCAATATATATCTGAGTTCTAGCATTGAATTGAGAGCATAAGAACTAAATTCAGATCATACAAGTGTATTGAAATTTTCGAGTTCATTTGAACTCATACAATAATTTAGTTGCATTTCAAGTAATTAAAATTAGTGCATTTAGTAGGGTTATACTTAAATTATAACAATTAAATGATGCACATCAATATTTATTTAGAATATAAATATTTGATATGGAAGTTTTAAATTATGTAGTCCATTGTTTATAAAACATCTTAGGAAAAATTTGTTTCATTTGGGCTCTGCTTAGTTTTCTTGCATTGTAGCATCCTTGATTTGGTTATCAGACATTAATTATCCACAGAGTTAATGTTACCTAGTGAGGAATTTCATTTGCACAAGTGATTGTGTAAGAACATGCATGTGCACTAATTAATTCAAACACACAATATAATTGCTTTGTCATACACTAATAATGAAAGTTGTCATCTTAAACAGATTTAACAGACTTTAGGGTTTCTTGTAGATTGAGAGGATTAGTCTTTTAATCCAAGGATGTCATAAGCAGACAATGACATTAAACTTATTTGAAAACCATTGATGGGTTATTGCCAATTCCATTTCATTTGTGATTTCATGGCATGTAAGAGATTTTCTTGCAATGGATGTCATATGTGTATAAATATGCCTTGCCTGCTTCTAAATTGCTGCATGCACCACCGAAACCTGCTCCATTTTTTGGTTTCTAGTGAAGATTACAGACTGCCAAATGGGTATGTTTTTTTTCTTCCAATATTTATATAAAACAGTGTAATGATGAAGCAGAATTAATTATTTTTTTAACTCATAAATTTATCGGTTCTGGTACTTTTAACCATTATCTTTTCGAGTTGACGATTCTACCTTTTATCTTCTGAAAATTCGGAAATTTAACCCAAATTCAGTCCGAATAGTCAGATTGGGCTAAATCCGCAGTGATTAGCATGTGCATCCTGATTTCAGGGCTATTTTTGCCCAATAATTTATTTGTTCTAGCAATTTTGTCCATTTATTTTTCAAATTAATTGTCCTTATAGTGTGACATATGCTAATCGCCTGCAAGGTAAGCCTGATTTGGTCGTTTGGACTGAATTTGGGTCAAATTTTCGATTTTCAAAAGATAAAGAGTAAAATCGCTAGTTCAAAAAGATAATGGATAAAATTGTCAGAACCAAAAGGTAAAAAAAATAATTAATTCTAATGAAGCATGTTATAACAGAAAAGCTATATATCATTTTGGTGCATGTAAGATTGTTAGGACCTTGCAATTATCTAAGTTTACTAGTGCATAAAAGTTGAAAATCTCAAGAATAACATGTTGGTTAATTGGTTAAGGCAAGATATGGAGTTCTCTAAAGACGAGGAAGAGAGTGATGGGCAAGGAAGATGATGACAAGCAAGGTGGGGGCTTAGCCAAAAGATGGAAGCTTCTGAGTGGGGAAAACAACTGGGAAGGTCTATTGGACCCTCTAGACATTGATCTTCGTCGTTACATACTTCACTACGGATCGATGGCTCAAGCAACGTACGATGCCTTCAACTCCGAGAAGGCATCAAAGTGGGCAGGAAGCAGCAAATATGCAAAGAGTGAACTCTTCTCTAAGGTTGGGATTGAAAAGGCCAATCCACTCAAGTACCGAGTCACTAAGTACTTCTATGCAACATCATCGAGTAAAGTACTGCCTGATGCCTTCATCATCAAGTCCTTGTCGAGAGAGGCGTGGAGCAAGGAGTCAAACTGGATGGGGTTCGTGGCTGTGGCCACAGACGAAGGCAAGTTGGTGTTGGGACGTAGGGACATCTTGATCGCGTGGAGAGGGACTATTCGTAAACTTGAATGGGTGAATGATTTGGAGTTCTGTTTGATCTCCGCTCAAGATATCTTTGGAGGGAATGATGACCCCAAGGTGCATTCTGGGTGGCATTCAGTCTACACTTCGGATGATGAAAAGTCACCTTTCAACAAGACCAGTGCTAGACACCAGGTACTGCATTTTGTAATGAACCCATCAAAAAATATGAACTTTCTTGCAATATATGAACTATTCTTAATGTGTTTTAAGGTTCTTGAAGAAGTGAGGAGATTGGTTGAAAAGTATAAGAATGAAGAAATCAGTATAACCATCACAGGGCATAGCTTGGGGGCTGCTGTCTCTATCTTAAACGCAGTTGATATCGTTGTCAGTGAGTACAATAGGCCCCGGGACATGCCCCACAAGGCGTGCCCCGTTACAGCCTTCTTGTTTGCCACTCCTCATGTGGGGGACGACAAATTTCGTGCATTTGTTTCGAATTTAAGTAATCTTCACATTCTGCGTGTGAAGAATGCCAGAGACATTGTCCCGAAGTATCCATTCGTAGGATACAGTGAGGTTGGTGAAGAGTTGGTGATTGATACTCATAAATCGAGCTACTTGAAGCAACCAGGGAGTCTGAGCAGTTGGCATAACTTGGAGGCATATCTGCATGGAGTTGCAGGGGTACAAGGGAGCGAAGGGGAATTCGAACTGGTAGTCAATCGAGATATCTCTCTTGTTAACAAACGTATGGATGCTTTGAAGGATGAATACTGTGTCCCGATTTCTTGGTGGTGTGAGAGAAACAAAGGAATGGTTCAGCAAGCAGATGGATCCTGGGTGTTAATGGATCATGAGTACGATGAATTTTGATCCAAGAAGATCATAATGATAGTATTTGGGCAATATATATAAAGCAATTTGCATGATATTGAATCTGTCTTGGATAGATTCATATATTAAATAGAATAATCAACAATTGTAACCACATTAACAGGCACAAAATTAAACTATCAACTAAAACAAGATCGCCAGTATGGCAGTACCTTCCTTTATGCAATCGTTATTAAATCAAATTATTCTGCCAATCCAGAAGATTTCGATTGTATGCAATTAGTTCACTTCATCTTCATTGTTTCACGTGTAGGCACCTGAGCTCGCCATGCTATTGTTTAACTTGCAGTGAAGTCTCGATGCGTTGGATGAGTTGGTCGGCACCTAATGCACCCTCCTGGAAATTGATGTGTATAAAAGGGGAAGGAAATGAGAAATAACGAGGGGCAATAGCAATTAAACATCATGAGTCAAAATATCGACTACTTTTACAAAGCATCATGTTAAAACTTAAACTAGGATCAGAAGTATTCAAGAAAAGGTTCTAGGTATGCAACCTATTATCACCAATCTTAAGGAATAAAACCTGATTACGCCTCAGTCGTTTCATAGATAATCTTGAGCAACAAGGTTCATAGCTATAAGTCATACCCTACATGGGTAAAACCTATTATGAAACTAAAAATATCTCATTGAGCAAGATCTTTGATTTATAGTTTGCTTAATAGTAGCACTGATCTGCTAAACCAAATAACAGCCGAACTAAGAATAATTGAGATGACAATAAAATACAGCACACTTGGGGTAGGTAATGTCAAAAACTATCTTTGAAATCTGGTCTAACTACAAAAACCAATGATCTAGGTTTGTAAATTTTAAAATAACACTAAACGGCCATCTATATTTTACAGCTTGCACGTATTGACAAGTGTATTTGTAAACTTGTAGACAAACCTAAAAGTGTTTTTACAATTTAAAAAAATTGGAGGGACACATCAATTAGGTCAATTTTGTGCCTAGTCTAATAAATTTTTAATTTCAGTATTCTCTAGTGGAGCCACGTGCATCCAGTTACGGACAGAGAACCCAGTCCAGAATACATCTCATGTAGAAAGCCTTTGTTAATATACACAAAAATGGATGATACATGGAGTATGCTCTGCCCAGAAAATGGTGAATAGGTTCACACACACTCAGAGTTAAAGATAATTCAAAGTTTCATTCAGTAATGATATCATATAACAACATGAGGCTTTCAGAAGTTTATGATATCATATTAAACATGAGGCTTTCAGAAGTTTAATCAGTAGTTAAGAACTGCAATAAAAAAACATCATTACTTACAAAGCGATCATGTGGTTCCCCATTCTTAAACAAAATGAAAGTTGGCAATGCTTCTATGTTGTATTTGCCAGCAATTGTGGGATACTTCTCGGTATCGATTTTCACAACCTGGATCTTATCACTCATTGAGGCACTGACTTGTTCCAGAATTGGAACCATAAACTGGCAAGGACCACACCTAGAGAAGGTAAAAGCACATTATATTCATACAAAAGCCCCTCAATTTAAGAATATAAATATGCAGCTTCAGTGAATTAATCTTCAGACTCCAATAGCATCAGTGACTATAATAGATTTCAAGAGGAAATCATGACCATTCTCCATGGATAAACTAAAAAAATAGAGAGATGCATGTAAAACAAATATAAGTCATTACCATGTAGCATAGAAATCAACCAATACTGGTTTGTCAGAGTTTTCCAACAGCTCTTCAAATGACGAAAATGTCTGTTTCTTTGACGCAACCTGCAGGAGTAAGATTTCAAGTTTCAATTAACTTGCACATTTTGTATTCAAGCATTCCCATTTCAAGATTTATGAAGGTGTCTTAAATAATTTAAATAATGGCAACGTTAGATAATGAAGTGCAGTTTCTAAGAATAAGAACTTTCAGCCAAATCCAATAATTGAGAGGATTATGAAAGAAAGTTCAGTCACAGTTCACCAAGATTGCATTAGCTTTTTCTTTACAAATTTTTCATTTCCTTTTTGCTTTATAATTCATACCTTTCTCCTTTACTTCTTCACTTGCTTTTTAACTGTTCACCCCTTTTACTGGGGTGGGTACAGCATATTAGAAAATTTAAGAGGGACTTGCAATGGACAAAGCAAGGTGAATAACAGATATCCATTCATGGGGTATAAAGGCGCTCATTCATGAAAACTCTAAACTCCCTTCCCCTTGCCATGGTTTTACCTGCTAATTACTACAAGTTGGGGGAAACTATGGAGCCCAAATAAAAGAGCATATCCAAGACATGCAGAAAACATGAAACATGAATGCTAGAAGACTACCTCAATCCTCAAAACCGTGACTAACATCATTTCATTCCTGATAATCAGAATCTTCCAATTCAACAAAGCAAGATATTGCTTTCCTTTATCTCTTTTTCTGTGAGTTGGTTTAGGCCAAGGCTCTAAATGTTAGGAGCTTTTAAAAAAAAAAAAAAGGAATTCCAAAAAAAAGCTAGTTCTTTTTGGGTTCATGTAAACCACACTAGCTTTGATACCTAGCATAAATTCAATCTAGATTCATAAAATGCAATATGATATACTGTGCTATTATGTGTGAATATGGTGTATGACTGCATTCATAATTAATCCATTGAGAACAATCTTTCCATTCAATTCAGGTAAATCGAGACGTTATTCCACGAGAAGTGTAAAAAGAATTGCTCAACAGTTGAAACTCCAGACCTTCTAATATGCATTTTGTAGTTTGTTCAAGTATATAAGAACCATTGTCCTGCTATAGAAAATCAGCTGTTATAAGAACCTACCTCAACAAGGCAATTTTAGTGCAACTTCAGAAATTTTCCATGATTTTTTGTTATTTCCAAAACTCGAATAATCAAACCACAATGCAAAATAACATACTACCGATAGAGAAATCAACATTTAAACAATTCCGAGCAAGGAGGCAAAAAGACTAACACAGTTCATAGCATCCCCATAAAATTACATCAAAACGAAGTCGATTCAAACGGATACACAAAAATGACCTAGAAATAAAACCGAAAGTCAATTAACTATTCTTCAACGAAAATCAGAACAGACATTTACCAGCGTAAGTGTTCTCGGTCGGGGAATAGACTTCAGGCAATGGTTGGGGAATCCGGAAACGCGGAGCCTTGTCGGAATGTGAAGAGAGGAGAAGTGAGAAAACATAGAAGCCGTGGATGAAGAAAACGGCGACGTTTTAGAGATGATAGGAAGTGCCGCCGTCGTGGAAATCGCCATTTTTCCGTTATTTAGTTTCAGAGGTTAGAAAGAGAGGCAAATTCCAAAATGGAAGGACTAAACAAGAATGGCCAGATTTTATGCACTACTGATATGGTACCCTTTAACAACACTCCAAAATAGGAGAAAATAAATATTGTTGTATAAAGAAAAATGGAATCAAAATAAAATAAAATAAGATTATGGCTTGTGGTAAAAGCAAAGATCTTTGAAGGAAAACCATTTTTGCACGAGAAAGCAATCAAAATACTATTATTAATTCAATTGTGATAATTCAATTACAATATTTGATTGTTTTCGAAGGTGTTAACAGAAAACCCCACATGGGCTTGAGCCCACAAGCACAATCTTATTATTGGCCAATGGGCCTGGCCCATCAACATCAAGGAATACTCATCAAGACCATGATCTGAATCCTACACATAGGTTCGAAGTTCAACTTACATAAAATTTTCAGCTCACATATAGGACATAATGATACAAGTTGGTTTCATAATTGCACAACAAACATACACTAACAGTACATGGAAAACTGGCAACTCAATGGTGGATGCTACATCCACGAGTGTAGGATCGAACGGACCTGGAAAAATGCGTTTTCCATCTGATTATAATCAGAAACTAAGGTGGGAATTCAGAACCTGAGCCATTTCCTTGCAAAAGATCTCACTTGCAAACATCTGTATCGTGGAAGAATCAGCTCCATGAACAAAACTCAGCCATCACTCGTCAGTGTGAAGGCGAGCAGGACTACACAAATGGTAAAGAAAATAGTAGCGCCTGAAAACACCCATAGAGCTCTACTACTCGGCTTCTCATTAACTTGACTGCTCAATTCTACCTCTTTTAGAAGTTCCTGTACTTTATCTATGTCAGAGTCTTTCGCTGCTTGTAGTAGTCTGCTCTGTATTTTCTCTAGTTTATTTAGCCGGTTGTATTTGGAAGTGTCCTTGATTGGCCAGAAGAGACGTGTCATCTTCCACAAGAGGATGCCCATGTAGATTGCTACAATGCAATCCACGCTGTAATGGTGGCGTTCCCGGATTTCACGTTGGGCACTGTGGGCAACGAACATCCAGATAATGGCTGAGGTAAACCCTCCATAAGCTTCCTGCAAGATTTCAACAGGCAAGTGGAAATCATTTTTTATGGTGTAAAAGTTGGAACTTTTCACAAATACCATTGTGTGATGGGAGAAATCTTTCGGATTTATATAAGTACCGTCCATGCCATAGCTGTTAATACTGCAACAAGCATGTGACCACTGTATAGTAGGTCATTGCACCCGCCTCCAGCTTTTTTCAGAAGATGGTACCATGGAGAAGATCCTTCAGAAGCTGTAGGTCGCAGAAAATCAGCAAGAAAATTCATTGATCCCCAGTTTGGTTGGAAGTCAGTGGGATATTCCCCCCCAACACCTGAAAGAGAGCAGAGATAGTTGATTAAAACTTTCAGAAAGCATGCACTCAGGCAAATTGTAGTAGCTGTTTACATTATACTGGCTACATTTTTTTTTTTTTGAGAGGGTTGGTGTGTGGGGGGGGGGGGGGAGAGAGAGAGAGAGAGAGAGAGAGACCATATGCTATATCATGTTGAATAATATGGCGTATAGTACTAGAATCTTTAGCATAAGGAACATAATATTTCTGAGCCCAAGGATGTGGGTGTCGGGGAACTTGGAATCTAGCTGATGCACACCATGGGCGTGGTGAGGGAAGAATTGTAGACACAAAAGCTATTGCACGAAGAAGCCGCCCGATACCCATGGTGAACATATATCTTGCTGCCAGACCTAGACCAGGGGCTTCAACTGAGTTGAATAAAACTGAGAAACCAAGCATAATAAACAACATCAAGAAATGGTGCAACCCAATAATACGAGCTCTCAGTATATCAACCACTAATGGAGGCAACTTCTCATTCAGTGCCAACAACAACCACTGGCCAACATCAGGGAGAGGTGGTGTATCACTGTCAAACATTAGAAAGCCTATTATACATCCAATACAAGAGTTTTTGTCAGTAAACACAGTTTAAGTGTAGGTAAATTTCGATATTGTAGTACAATCAAAGTGTACAATCATCCATCCACTAGGAATCCATTTAAAGGGTTGGACATATAAACAAAGAAACAATAAATGCATGATAGAATCTGAAATAAGGTGTATATCAGAATTCATTGTCTAACTTCATAGCTCAAACAATTAGCACATATATCATGCATGAGGAATAACATCTGCACTAATACGAATGAAATTATTTCACTTCAGCCACCTCTATTTAGCATATAACACTTACTCACTTCCCTAACCGAATCATCTATGTTAAGATGTTTAAGACGTAAAACACTGCCAAAATCCGAAATAGAAATCTTAGCTTATGCCTGCTGATAGAGAGACAGAACAGAGTTCGTAATGGAAGTTTAACTACTAGTCTACTAATATGTCTGAAGTCTGAACCCAGTATAATCAGATACATTTTACCTAATATTAGTTTCTGTTTCAGTTCACCAAGAATGGAAATTTCACAGTTTACCATAATAACTATCCCTCATTATGATCCCAAACCATTTAACTAATCATAATTCTCGACAGATGTTAGCTAAAACGGCATTCCATTAAATACAAGAAGAAGAAAACAGAAATTCACAACTACGAAATGTCAGATTGGCACTCGATCTAAAATCATTCATATCATAAAGTTCCATACACTAAATCTGAGATGCAATCGACAAAATCCAAAACCTCACTCAAAATGGCAAAAAGCCCCAAGTTCCCGTGAAGAAATAATAACAACAATTCAGAACCAACAACATGTTCTAGGTATACGTACCTGTGCCAATCAAGACCAAGAACGGCGGTGACAGAGCGAACTGAAATTGCTTCAAAGAGAAGGGCAGAAAGCATAAAAAGCATCGAAAGAATGAAAGGAACGGCGGCTCGGAGCTCCAACGACCAGTATTTGTAAAATGGGACACGAATTACGGCGGCGACAGCGAGAACCACCCAGAGAGCTGGCTGTAGACGCTCGTGCCACGCCGGCGACAGATGGCGGAGGTAGTCTATGCCTACGTACGATAGAGCAGCGATCCCCAGTCCCACGGAACAACCGCGGCGGTGATGCCGCCGGAAGATTGGCGGCGAACGCATTAGTGCTGGCGTGGCTGAAGAAAAGTGCAGTGCTCAGCTGTTATAGTATCCAGCAAACTCCCAATCAGAATTCGTACTTTACCAATGTTAAACGTTTCTACTTCATTATTATGTTAAGTAACATAGTTTAGTTGACTAATTCTACCAACTTAGTAGTTGTTAGTCATCATTTAGTGGTTATTCAGTTGCTATTTTTCAGTTTTCCATATCTATTTTCTTGTATTTAAATCAACTTAAATTATAATTAATCTTCCATCTAAATTATCTTTTCATTACATTGTAACTTGCAGTTCAAGAGATTCTTAAAGTGCAATCTAAACATTTTTTCCATCAATTTTTCCGACAAATTACACCTCACACGACTTGCATGTGACTTTTTGAAGGATAAAAACAACTTGGAATTATGATAATTTTCAATTTGCAGCATGAAGTATGACTTTGTTTTTCAATTTAAAGCTTGAACCTTTTCAAATGTCAAATTTATCCTTGTAAATATCACATTCACCGGAATAGTTGTCGACAAAAATGCAATTTGAATAATTAATGAACTTCATGCTGCAATCGGATAAAAAATAAATTTATATGAAAATAGTGTGGTTTTAAACTAAATATTAAAAGTTGTCTAAAGATACATATAAAAGATTTTATATGAGATAATTTTTGTCATTTAAAGTGTTGAAGTGTAATTTTGTACAAAAAAGAAAAAGAATTATATATGAATGAGATATGATATTAAATGTACGTTCAGATGACAAAGTAGGTGGAATCTCAAAATTCAAAAGAGCTAATATAGAAATTCAAATTTCTTGAAATATATAAGCAAACTTCCAAAATACATAATCAAACAATGAGTTTATTTTCAACACACAATTTCATAATAATAAAAAAAAAAACCCCGAAAAAGAAAATTTCCATTTTAACTTTCATGTCAAAATAATACAAAGTCAAAAGGGTATATAGAATACTATGAGATATTTATTGGTTATTACATGGTACATATTATGTCTATAAGTCGAGAAAAATGTTTGCCAAACTTACTCTCTTCCTAAAACCACAAATCAAACAAAAATCAATACAAAAAAATCAATTGAATACAGATGACTATGTACACTGCTGCATGCAAATACTATACATATACATCATCTCTAACACTAAGAAGAAGAACAAGGCAGGCAGCATAATCTGCCAATTCGAATGAACAGCCATTGAAGAGGATTCGGTCCGTCTTCGTCTTCGTCTTTCCCCACAGATGGAGATGGCAGTGGAAGCTCTTGAGGTAAGTGGCGGTGAAATGCATCGACTGCAGCTCCCACTCCATCTTCATTTTGGATACACTCTGCTAGTTCCATTGCTTGAGATTTTACCTGCAAAGTCATTCCAACGTTTCAGAGAGAGAGAGAGAGAGAGAGATGTTTTGATCATGATCATGATTGTGTTCAGACATATATACCTCTGGCTGGAGCATGAACATTATAGCTTCAGAGAGGGATTCGACACTGAGCTGTGATAGGGGGATGGGAGCAGGTCCGAGTCCTTTCTGATAGATTATTTCTCCCCAGAAGAATTGATCTCCAAAAAACGGAACAATGGTTGTTGGACACTGCATCCATTGCAAGTGCAGAAAAGTGATAACAGTTTGATTGACATAATGTGTTGTTAGATTGTTTCTCGCTGTTAGCAGTTAAATGGTGGTTGTTCGTATTAGATTTAGAGCAATAAAAGAAAGTGTCAATAAGTCGAGGAAAGCTACCCCTGCTTTGAGTCCCGTTGCAGTAGTTCCAGCTCCACCGTGATGAACCTTCACAAATCCATTTTTAGCATCATAATATGGAAACTATATTTCTTTCTTACTTATAGTGAAAATATAAACTACTGTACTCGCCCACAAGCCCAGAAAGAGAAAATAAATCGAAAAGGCAAGCTGCAAACTCACAACAGCTGAACACTGAGGAAACAACCAGTCGTGAGGGCAATCAATGAGTAGGAAAACATAGTCCGGAATATTTGAATCTGCAAAGGAAAACCCACTTTAAAAGAATGATCGCAGAATTTTTTTATTCTGACTCATAATTGGGGAAAACTCGTGCAGAATTTCTATTTGATCCAGAAGTTCTTCTGGAAGACCAAAGGACAAACTATATATTACAATGCAAAAAGATTAAAATCAGAGAAAGAAACTTACGAGTGCCAAGTTCACCCCACCCTCGGTCAATTATTCCTCTTTGCCCTGTAATCTTTAGTGCTTCCAAAATGGTATTCGTAATCTTGTTTGAATCCTCCAGCGGCTTATAAAGCATTTCGTAGATATTATTAATAAAACCAGACAAACTATTCAAAACCAACAACAAAATAACTTATAAAATTACGCCATTATGTTATAAACCTTTACATGTCAATGAACATGTTGAAGACAGGTTAAGATCCACAAAATCCAAAAGCACTAGAGGTGATTCTCTCCATATAGCTGCTCTAAGACGAATAATCCATGAAAGAATCTACCTTTTTTGACCTTTTCTAATACAAATATAGATGCACATGAACATGTTCATAACCTTAAAAGTATAGTATCTATCGATATTAGAGCATCAAAACTGCTTACAAAAGAACATGCATAGATCAACCTATTCCATTAAAATTCCATTCCAAAATTTTAAGTCTTTTCAATCACATGATTCAATCGAGAGGGATAGGCTAACCATTTCACTGCATCATTACAGAACATCAACAGATATCTCTTGCAGAGAACAGAATCCAAGAAAAGATAAGTTTGAATCAGGTAACGAGATATTTTTAGTATGTCACCATACCATGCTTCCAAACCCAATATAAATCGGTTGAGGACCCTTCTGTATCCATTGAACAAAGTCTTCAGGCGGTTGATACTTTGATCCAAGATTCAAAAAGCAGTAACCAACAACATCAACCAATGGCCCCCAATCTGTTAATAAGTAATGACATTAGTTTTATGAATTGACATAATCCAAAGGGATGCCAATAAGTTGGTGCATGCAGAAGCGTGATGGGAGATAGTCACGCAATCACTATCTGTTGATTCTTGTAATACCCGGAAAAGAATATTAGTTTGTGAGAAACCCCCTTATTCTTATTTCATACACCAACCAACCATCTAATCAATAAAACTCATATATATACTGTTTAAGACTGCTAGAGAAACTAGAATTACTTCCTTATAATAACTTAGAAAACAAGAATTCCAGTGAAACTAAAATTACTTCATAATAATGACACTGAATTAACATAATATAAATAGCATTAAATCGAATCTAATCTCCATCATAAGTGAACATAGAAAATTCCATATGTCAATGTTATAATAAAAAATTCCATATCTCATAAATGTACTTAGGCATAACCAAACAAGCATGACCTTGTATCATGATCGTAACACAAACTGAAAGGTTTGCGAAATATCCACAGGGAATTTCAATGAGAAATTGGCCTAACAAAATACGAATTTTTGATGATGGTATCAGTGCAAATAAACACTATCTGAAAGATGTTCTTACCATCTGGCTTGGGTACAACATGTGGACTCCACATATAGCCTGTTGGAAGATGAGAAATTGACCCATGGTATGTGCTGAAGTATGCAATAGGGGCAAGCTTCAGCTTATTTTTTCGAAACTCGTTAATATGTCCTCTTATACCCCACCATATAAGTAAATCGACAAGAATATATGATAGCTGGATCAAGTGAGAAATATTATGGAGCATAGTAATTAAAGATTTCTGTAAAATCAATTGAAAAATAAGAAGAGCATCTCAGAGTTATTGAAACATACCCAGTATCCAGCACTTTGAGGTACACGTGCTAATGGGTGAGGAAATGCATATGTAGGCCTGTCATTGGCACATGTTTTAAGTATTCCTTTTCATTTACTTGATTCTAACAAAGAGAGTTTCATTATCCAAAAAAAAGTTGATTGAGAAACTCTGCAAGGAATTTTCTAATGAAATAAACCCTCGTAGTCAGCGGCCAAACCAACACTCAACCCCCCACCCCAAAAAAAAATCTCTCAACATTTCGAATCCAGAACACAAGTTCCCAAACATGCTTTATTACTCCTGGTTCCAAAGATAGGCTTGTTATGAACTTGTTTTATCACTTTAAGAAACTCAATATTGAGCAGGATAAACTAATATAATTTTCAGAGACATATGGCAAGGAATAGGCTTACGTCCAAGGCATTGTGAAGAAGATGTGCAGGGGAACACCAAGAGCTTCAGCTACATGTGCATGTCCTGATAACAAGAAAATCAGATCTAGAACATGAATTTTCTCAAGACTGAAAGAAACATGCATTCAGAAATTTTAGACTACATTATTTAAAGGCAGAGCTTCTCATGGTAGGAATTAAACCATCACAAGAAAGCCTCATTTCTATACGGGCTCTTACTTGTAAATGCGGGATTTCAATTCAAGATCTGATCGATCCAGTGGAGATGTAAAATGAAATCTGGAACTATGGTTATGTTTTGAACTGTTTCAGAGGAAATAATTTGCAATAAATTACCATAAGCAGGAGGATTTGCAATAATCGCCTGAGCCATGAAAGGTTCGCCAGTCATTGGATCTGGTTCAGTGCAAGCTGGAAGAAGAGATTCAATAATGGCCTTTATTTGCTTACGTTGTGTAGTAATTTCTCCAGGTGCTGATGGAATAAGACCTTTATTTCTGGCCATATCTACAATTGCAAAACAAAATTCAGTTAAAATGCTAGGAAACATCAATTATCATTTATTTCCAACAACAATTCTAATATCTGCTTTACTTGGAATCTCAAGGTTATATAAGAGTATGCAGAAAAGTCTTATTTATCAATTAGGATATCTGCTCCAGCACAAGTATATGATGATGTGAGGTTAAAGATAGGGAGTGTTTGCACTAGAGCCATGGAGGATTTTGTAAATTTGGACTTTGAAATCCTTGGATTTTGAAATATGAATGAATACTGAAAATCTTGTGCTTTGTTTTGGGATGGTGTAGGGTAGATTGTAGTTGAGGTGTCAAATCGTGATGGATAAAGTGAAAAAAGTGTAGTTACATTATTATATTGTGAAACGTAGTTTTTAATAATTGCTTGGACTTCAAAATCCTCAAATTACATCTCAACACAAAAATTGGATTGGGATTTTTATGTCCGCCATCCAGATGGGGAAATTATTGTCTCCACACCCATAGAATTGAACTATGAACTATATCAAAAGCAATAAACAGCTAAACCATGCAGAGCTACAAGGAGGCAGTTCAAATGTAGGAGACTGGACAGCATAAAGATTAAGACAGAGTTAAATGACTTCTGATGTATTAGTTGAAACTTTCAATTTATGAAATATTGTGGATGATTTTCAGGAATGTATATGCATGTTGAAGACCTCTTACATCCAGCCAAAACACGAGGATCACCACCAAGTGGGTAAAAATCTACCCCTGCTGACTTCACAAATCCACGGAAGTTGGAATGAGTTGCCAACCTTACATGATGACCATATGCCTGTTGTCATGTATAGAAAGCAGTAAGATATTGATCCAAAAGAACTGCTGAAAAGTAGTTAACAAAAAAAAAAAAAAAACATCTAAAATGTGAATACACTGAACAGAGTGACAAAAAAACTCAGAGCAATCAGTCTGCAAAAACTGGGGGGGGGGGGGGGGGGGAGTTCAAGCTTAGTACAAATTTCAAAAAGAAGAGATCCAACTACTTCTTTTATCTTAATTATCATTTGCCTTGCTGTTTTCAAATACATAGAGATGGTTTTGAGTTCAACTTCAAAAAACATTATAAAAGAATGGTGAGCAATTATTTGGTGGTGAGTAATCCATATTACTTTCCAAGTTGCTTCAACAAATTTTCAGCAGCTAAAGCATCACTTCGATAAAGCTCTAAACTTTATCCTACAAAGTGTAGATCAATCTCAAATATTCCCTATAGAACCTCATACCTTTTTTTTTTTTTCCAAAAAAGAATGATGTTAACCAAGACTTTACGTCATAAAGGCTCTAAACTGTAAATCTACTTATCCTTAAACATAATTGTGTAGAGTGAAACACTAAATTTAATAGGGTTAAAAACATTTTTCCCATCTGAACTAAATGTGATTTGAATTTTTTGTATAAACTTTGAAATATTGCACTTTGTCGTAGGAACTTTAAGTTTGATGCATTTTACAGTATTTAACAAATCCTAATCATTGATTTAGGACGTGTGTACATCTATAATGCATCAAATTCAAAGTTCGAATGGCAAAGTGAAATTTCAATGTTTATAAAAAGAAAATGACAAATCATGTATAATACGGATGGGAAAGTGTTCTTTTACCCAATTTAACATAATTTTGCAATTGTCTGGACTTGAGATGCATTATTTGGATATTTTAATGTTATTCTCAAACCTGAAAACTTCTTAATATAGAAAAGCTTGATATCCTGCGTTCCCACAAACAGCAGTAGATGAACATAGAATAGGAAAAAAATTCACTTAGACAAGCAGGAGGTGATAATCACGGCTCATGGGAAACTAGATAAAACTATCACGAGCTCATGCACTCAAGATATTATGACTTACCTGAAGTCTCCTTGCCACAGCAAGGAAAGGTTGAACATCTCCTCTCGTTCCAACTACAAGCATAGCAATCTTCAGTTTTGGAATTGATTTGCTGCAATCAGTCACAATATAATCGACAGTAGAGGATACTCTCTCGAGTGGATGAAGCTCTAGTAACTTAGAAGCTACAGGAGAATCCGTAGTGAGGTCAACCTCCACTGTCCCATCATTTTGTATCTTCACTAATTCCACAATTAACCTTTTCTGGGATAAACAACCAAAAATTTAGAATCAATTAAAAGTAAAGTCTCAATGTACCATAACATAAACAGAAAGGAAAAGGTGCATTACAAGTTTTGCCTCAGAAAGTTAAGAGCTCATTGGTAAGGCTGAAGTTAAGAGCTCATTGGTAGGCTGAATAAGTAAATGCCCAAAAAAGAACTCAAGGGTGACACCCATGAATAAACAAGTTTCAAGTTGCAAGCAGTTTGAAGATGCACACTACATTATAAGGGGATGATGAAATTCTTTTGATCATTCTTCAGATATTAATATCAAATTATCTGTTTTAGATGCTTAGATGGTAATAACTATTAAAAAGCCGGGGGGGGGGGGGGGGGGGGGGGGGGGGGGGGGTTTGAAGGGCTTGTGTCTTGTTCCAATAAATAATGTAGACATCATTACAAGGTATGATAACTAGTAATATAATGGCAAAAGGAATGTTGACATGACTATTTGCATGCAGAAAACCACTAAAAATGGGAATGAGTGACGGAAAGGAAGACACAGAACCTATACAAAACTGTATTTCTTGATGATGCAACCCGATAGAGAGCAAAAAATTTATAACATAAGATTTAATTCAGAGAAGATTTGTTATATCCAAGATAATATAGATAACCTATAAATAAAAGGTAAGGCTTAGAAGCACCAAAGAGATTGCAGTCCCTGTCATGGTCAAAGAAGCATCTCATAACAAACAAGCAGACAATTAAAGGAATATGTTCTTACCAAAAGGTCAAACAAATTTTCTAATAACATTCTGATTGTCACATATCAGTGATTGCTCTGTCACAATATCAAAATCTGGTTAACTGGTGATTGCTCTATCACAAAATGTAAAGATGATTTCATATTTGTGACTCTTTCGTAAAAGCACATGGTCAAGCTCAAACCAGGAGACTACTTAGGTCAAAACCAAACAAAAGGGGCAAATACAGTAAGATTTTTCTCTTATTTAGAAGAATGTCTTGATCCAGGCACCTAAGCAATTGAGTAACATGCACTTGCTCTGCATCAATCCATATGAACTTCTATAATTAAAAGTGAGCAAGGATGTAAATATGAGAACGAAACTCAACATTTATGCTTTTGGGTTTTTATATTTCTCATGGCAGTTCAAACTCCACACATGTTGGTTGTATATTGTTCTGCATAGGACATTTAGAAGTCCCAGTAACACATTGGCAAACAACTGCACCTCTTGCATCTGTCAGTTTGACTTCTCCTCAGACTTTTCCACTAGTTCTAGTTGCTTGTTTCCAATAGTTATATCTGAATCTTGGTAAAATCGTCCAGAGGGCACAACCAATATCATGATATTAAGCATAGAAGTCAACAAGCAATGTATTCTCTCAGGTCCTTATACAGCTACGTGATAGAGGATAACTTATTCCCCAGAGCCAAAGAAATGCAAGATGCATGTTATAGGGGAGTCAAATAAACAACAGCTGCTTTAATAAACAAAACAGGAACACATGTGGTATAAATCATACCTTTCCAGTGCAACACAAAGAATGCATACTGCAAAGCATAAATGGATGAGGAATTCAAGACATCTATAAAATGCACTTCACCTTCTCACGTTCCGAGAGTCTATCCAACTTTAAAGAAGGCATCAGACTACCCCTCTTCTCTGTCATAGATCGTGAAAGTGTAAGCTCTTCGCTTTCAAGGAAGAGGTTTCTATGCACAGGAGCTGTAATGCAATGGTCCAATCCTTAAGATACACAGAAAATACCCATGTGAGAAATCAGCGTGCAATGGTGAAGATAAGTGGGGCAAGAAAAAGAAAGAATGGGTATGAGTTCTGACCTCTTCGACTGATATCTTTCAACTGAAAAAACTCCACAACAGATGATGACTGCAACAGATTTCCTTCATGATGGTTTGCTCCAGGTGTCGAAGGCAAATCGGTCTGCACATGTTTAGGCCTGTTACCTAATGCAGACGGTGCACTTGTCCCCTGATCATCAAGACTAACTGGTCCATCATTAGAACATTCATTGAGATTATCACTAGTCACTCCCACGAAACTGTCCCTCTCATCCTGTGTCCCTTTCGATGTGCTAGGATGTGACTTAATTGTCTGAAGTGCATCAATATCATGAATTTGGTTTTTACTACTAGACACTTCCTGGCCGTTTTCTAACCCGTTTTCAACTGTTTTCGGCATCCCATTGGTATCCATTTCATTGGGTTTTCTCCAAGAACACTGAATACCTGCAGCCAACACTTCAATTTTCAACTCAACTCCACAGCTTCAGATGTATGCAATAACAACCCCACAAAATGCAATTACAAGAAGATGAAAACACAACACAAACTCAGGGTGCTAATAATTCAAGAATACTTGAAATAACAGCAATTAGGGCCAAAAAATCCTCAAACTTTTCCACAAAGATCTACACAGAAAATGTGATAAAGCACGCGGAGTTTGATGGCTGTGATGATAACAAAAAGGCCGCCAGCTTTGAACACTGCAACTTTACACATAGACCAAATACCAAACCTAACCATTCAAACACCTATCACACAATCCCACGTGCTCAGTGTTCGGTAAGGACCAGAATCAAGTTCAAGAAACACAACAAAGGTTCGCACTAACATGCCATCAAGCACAATCCAAACACAGAAACTGGGGCGAGAAACTAGCAATCAACTAATGTTTGCAATTAAATAAAAAAAAAAGTGCAAAACTTTCAATATATAGCACAACACATCAAACACTCCGAACCCAATTGAGAAATTCTAAAAGCAAAAATAAAAAATCAAGAAAGTAGTCAGAATATACAGATGGGATGCGTAAAAAGACCTTTCTTGGAGTCTTGGACCAAGAAGCTTAAAGAAGCTCTCTTGAAATTCAAGAAAAAAATAGTGAATTCACCACTCTGGCATTGAAGGGTTGTTATTAAATATTTAAAAATATAATTTTACCCAAATTATTAAAATATTAATTGGTTGTGGGCGTAGAAAATATTATACTATTACTATAAATAAATAAATGAGTAGATGGGTAGGTACATGCTACTTACTATAAAACAGCAGAAATTAATTAATGGGGAAAAAATCTCCTAATTTCCTTCCAAATAAAGGAGATGAAGTGGAAACAGCGAATTAAGATGATGATATGAAGAAAGATGAGAAGCACGTTAGGGTTTTACCGAATTGAAAATGGGGGATTGATTGAACAGCAAATAAGTAGGAAAATTTGTGAATGATTGATTGGTTATGGGATTGGTGGACCTCACTTCGAATGTGATTTCATGCCAGATTCGAATGTATATTTATATACTCCCTCCGTCCCGATCGAAAAAATTGTCTACTTTGATCGGATACGGAGTTTAAGAAAACGCAGTTGATACTTACTTTTTGCTTACTTTTTGATTAAAAAATATTTTTCTACGTTTTGCTTGATAATTTCTTTGTCATTTATGGGTTGACAAATTGGATTTGAACAAATGAAAATGACAAGTAGACAAATACTGGGACGGAGGGAGTATTTCACAAAAACCTACTTAACTCAGTCTCACGAATCCTTTTAAACCACGAATCAAACTCATTTCAATTCATTTATATGTGAACTAGTGTAATTCCCGTGTATCACACGGTATTTTAATATTAATTAAGAAATTTTAAATTGTTATTTATAAATAAATTTAATTATTATTATTTATCATTAATTTTCAATTTAATGAGTATGTAATTTAAATTTAATTATGTGATTTTTTAATTATTATTTAATGTAATTGCAAACATCATATTTAATAAAAATGTTTGGCTAAAATTTCATAATTTAAAATTTTATTAGCAATCATAATTGTTAGTATTTTGTTATTCAATTATTATTATCTCATTAAATGTTCTATTACAATAAATTATAAATATTAAATGATTTAAATTGTAATTGAATAGAATTAACCAGAGAGTTACATGTGTCATTCTTGATTATTCCTTTAGTATAGATATAGATTACGAAACGTGGGTTGTGGATTGACTCATCTCATGGAATATAATTCGTGAGACGATTTTACACAAGACTTACTCTATATAATTTGAAAACCCATTTGATGGAATTATTTGATGAGGTCAATCATCATATAATTGCCTACCCTAGTTTTTTAAGGTTTTGTGATCGAGTTGATACTTTTGTATAAACAAGATTCTTTGGTTATACATTTCTAGAATCTAAGTTGAAAATTAGTTGGGGTTGTTGTTCTAACTAGTAGTTCAATATCTTTAAAAGTTAGTAGACATCAACTTAATTATTTATTGTTATGACAACTTTTCGAGTCCTTTGCAGTTCTCTTACGTTTTCGATCGAATTAAAACAAATGCATGTCTCACATAATATATATCACATCGAAATTATATAGTTTTAATAACTATAATCCTCACTTCCTTATTTGTGTTGTTTTCCAATCTCATCATGTGAAATTTTATCCTATTTTCGAAAGAGGTTAATTCTAGTGCGACTTGATGAAGCCGAAAATGATTTCAACATAAACATAGCTGCAATTGTGAGCAATAAAAAGAATTAATGTAAGGAGACCAAATGTTAGATGTGTTTAATCTCGAAAATTGGAGACCAAGTGCAAGGATTCAAATATTGACCATGCTAGTACACTCTTTTATTAGGAGAGATGAATAGAACTCCATTTATCCAAATGTGATGTAAACAAGGGATGCGTTTGAATGTCACACATTTATACGAGAGAATAAAATCGGATACAAAACTCATAATATTTCAATGGAAAATATCTCCATTTGAACATATGTGGGAGAGAAGGCAGACCCCACAACATTTCAATGGATAATATTCCCCACTCGGGTTTGAATCTGAATGACAGACATTTGTTGAAGAGAGCAAAATAGAATATACAAGCCTTAGGACAAATTACCCCACAATATTTCAGTCGAAAATATTCTCCATTCAGAATTTGAACCCGCGATAGATTATCTCCACATCACCGTAGTTCTTACCAACTTGACAATAACCCACGAGGTTAGATGCACTCATGCTATCAAGATCTTGACCAGTTTTTTATTTTTTTATCGATGGAATGTTTTCGTTGGTAATTTTGTTATATGTGATTTTTTATATTTTTTTATTAATTATAGAAATTAAAATTATATAAAAGTGTAAATAAAATGAAAGAAATAAATGAAATCTAATTAAACTAAAATATTCAACAAAAAAAAAAGGAAAAATACCCACACAGCTTCGCCGACACACTCACTCAATCACACAACACCACTAACACCAATCACGCGGCGGCCGAAATAGATATCGCACGTCCGACCACCGCACCGGCCCCACTAACAGAGTCGAGAGAGAGAAGAGAGTAGAGAGAGAAGACAGAGAGAGTATAGAGAGACAGCAGGGGAGGAAGAGAAACAAAGGCGGCGGCAGCCGCTGCCTCCGCCGAGTGCCGTCGACCGCCATGGCCGGCGACCTCCATCACCGACGACCCATACCAACGCAGCCCACACACGCGCACTCCAACACACACCACCACCATCACTTCTAGCGACGACGCTCACACTCGCACAGCATAGCGCCGCCACCCACAACCCAACCTAGCGCCTCCGGGAGCAGTGACGCTCGTATAAAAGCGACGGCAGCATCAGGGAAACGAAGGGAGAGATAGAAAGAGAAGGAGAGAGGCAGGGGACTGGTCGCCTCTTTCGCCGCCCTAGATGCGGCGACGGCGGCCCTCCGGCGCCGACAGGTCTGCGGTGGTGGTACTGGTTTGGGCGGAAGAAAGAGAGTAGAACGAGGAGAGAGGGAGTTGCGGTGGTTTGGGTGGGAATTTATTTTTTTTTGTATTGTTTTTTTAATTAAAAGGTTATTTCTCATTTTTCTTTTCAATTTTTGTTTTGAATTTTTTAATATTTTTTAATTACGTGGCAACCTATGTAGCTCCTCTTTTATTGGGAAAGAATTGGGGACTAGGGTTTCAAGCCTCTTAGGCAAAATCTTGTGGCCATGTCAGCTCGGAATTAAAATCAGTTAAAATCGAATTAAAATTGGAAAAAAAAAGTGAAGTTATAGGACTAAAATTGGAAATTAGAAATTTGAAACTTGGTGTATCAAAATTGGAAAATATCAAATTTAGAGGATGAAAAATGATATTATCCCTATAACTTTACTCTAAGGGTCCGTTCGGTAGGTGGGTCGGGATTGATAGGGATTGATAAAAAAAGAGGGATTACACTGTTCATGATTATAAATTTGTTATTTGGTATGGAGGTTTTGTAGTAGATTTGATTAGATATTTGTTGTTTGGTATGAATATGTTTGGAGGTAATTTGTTACAGTTGGTTTGTTTTTTTATTTATTATTTGGTATATATGTTAATATGGATATAACATGTAAATTTACTAAAATAACCCCCAAACAATAAAAATAATTCAAATTTCAAATTGAAATTGAAAAATAAAGAAATAATGTTGAAGAATACTCCTATTTCCATCACAATTCGAAGGAGAATCTTGAATCCAGAAGCTGGAAGAAGTCTACTGCAATTCGAAGGAGACGAACATCAAATTATCGCAATTCATACACACAATTGAGACCTAACATACCTACGAGGTGATTTTCTACTGTCATTACGTTTTTTGTTTAGGGTTCTTCATGTTCTTTATCAAAACTTTTGAATGTTAATCATGTGGGGATGTCAAAATAGACCCCCCCCCCAAAATTAAACATGTACTTGTTTGATTGCGTTAGTCATCAAAATCTTGAAGTCTTGTTACACTTAATCCCCAAAAATAAATTGACAGGTTAGGGCTTCATTTTTTATTTGAGGGTTTTGTGTTTAAAGGTGTTTATAATACCTCAATCATATTTGTAGAGTTTGGTGTTTTTTTCTTGCCTCATTCATGCTTATTTTTTAATTTGGGGATAGGATTTTTTGGATCGACAAGTTTGAATTTTTTTGTCATTGTAATGCAAGAATCAATTTTTGTGTGAATGAGCCTTGAAATCTTCATTGGATTAGATAATGAGTCCTTAAGTTCCTTTTAACTTCAACTTGCTTCATTGTTTGCAAGCCAATTGATTCTTGTATATATTAGCTATTGTTCGGATACACATCTCCACGGGAATTGGAGAGGAAATGCTTATGAGATTAGCGGGGTAATGCGTTGTCGGCATTTGATCCCAATGTAGATGCAAACTTTGGGGACGAAGAAAAATCCTATACGGTGGTTTATGACTTGTCCTTTTCAAGGGGTACTCTTTATTTTATCGGCTCATAATGCGATAATTTATCAACATGCTTGTTTGTTTACATATGTGTGATTGTTGATAGAACTCCACAAATCTTCTGTCTTTTCTTGCTCCATTAGAAAGAGGCTTGTGGAATGTTTGTTTGGTTGGAGCCGGCCCTTGAAGGACGGGCTAGAGATGTTGTCATTGAGCTCCTTGAAAAGATTGCACGGTTGAAGATTGAGATTGCTGCAAGCAAATCGACTGAGCTAAAGTTGAAGAGATTAATGTTATTCTTATTGTGTTTGTGCATTACATTGACCGTGTTCATAGTTTTTGCCACCTCTATGGGTAGAGAAAGGCGGTCGAAGGGCATTTGTAATGTCGAATTTGTTGTTGATAGATAACATTGTAAGTATTTGTGACTTGGTTGCCCAATTAGGTTAACACTTTGTATGATGTTATCAAACAAGATATTGAATATGTACTTGAATGCTTTATTGAAATGAATGGGTATTGCAAATTAAATGACTTAATCTGTGATGTGTTATCTTATTCAATTCTTGTATATAAGAGTGAATTTCATAAACTTGCTGAGCAAAAGTGCATGATCCTTGTGATACATGGTAGTTGACAAGAATTGAGTACACAAAGGATAGATCAACATCAACATAGCATAGAAGTTTTGTTTTATAGTTCACTTACATATACATAATGTTGGCTAATGTTCACAAAATATGTTCATGACCCACCAGCAAAAACAACACATTATCCACAATTCAAAAGTGTGTTGTTTGCATGATATGGGTTCATAGGGTCAGTACACTAGGCTGTTTAATGTGATAAGATTATCTAAGTTCATTACTTGTTAAAAGGCTAGATGTTAAATAGTTAAGAGGTTCATAAGTCCTCATGTTTTTACATCCAAAACAGTGTAGGTGTCCATGTGCTTCCATAAGTACTCAAAGTGTAGACAATTTGGAATGGTGGATTGGACCCAAGTCTTGACCTCGTCGGGAACGGAGATCCCAATCATCCACGACCTTTGCATCAAATGGCTCGTCCATAACTATAATCGGTGCTAGAAGGGACGATCCAACTGGTATGTCTAAGGCTTCAGCAGGGCAATGTGCTTCGAGAATCTTGGACCATTCCTCGAACATAGGAACACCACACTCCCAGAATAGAGTCTCGGTCTCCATCTCCTATCCAACCAAACACAAGGGCCGGTTAAAGAAATGGGTAAATATGAGCAACATAACTACCATGGTTGAAATGTAAGTTTGTCAATTGAACTTTCACATTTAATACCTTCTTAATGACTTGTCAATACTTGGCCGAGAGATAGACACGATTCTTCTTAGGGTTGAATTTCAGTCCATGCGACTCATTAGAAAGCTATCATTCAGCAACCACTCCAACTCAATATCCTATAATCTCAACTTGTTTAAGGTCCGAAACACAGTCACTTTGGATGCTTAGAATGATCCTGTACTCTGAGATACAATATCATTTGTGTCAGATAAATAGATAAAAGAAAAATAAAAAACTCCAAGAACTAAAAATGACTATTTCAAGATTCAACAATTAAAATGGTGTTTTAGAAATGGCGACATGAGAATGATTTATTCAAATGAACATAACTTACTTGATAGGAAATGATTCCTGAAAAGATGAAGTCTTGGGATCAAATTGGCTGAGAATTTTGAGAGAAAAGGCAAGGGGGAGAGAGATTGCGTAGACTGCTAATTAAACTGTAAAACACAAACTTGCAGTTCCAAACTGTCCTACTCAATCACCATTACGTTTTTCTTAGTGCAAAATTGAGTTTTATTGGCTATAAAGTTTTCCATTAGAAAAACACAATCAAGATTAAATTTTTGCTTCTCAATCCTTTGAATTACAATTGGGGCAGAGACAAACACAATCAACTATAGTAGTTGAAATCTCTGAATGTAAAAACAAACCTAATTACTCAAATGATGAAATCAAACAGGGCATGCAACAAATTCCAAAGAGATCAATTCAGTCAATACAAACACAGTCATCAAGAACAAGAAAATCAATGCAAGAATTCAAGATTTTTACAAAACCCACCAAAAAGACAAAGCAACAGAAAAACCCACATCAGAACCCAAACCAAACACTCACCAAATGAAATGAGAGAAGCCATAGCAATAATAACATTCCCCAAGTGCTGACAGAGAATTGATTGCTGAAGAGACAAGAAGACTATGTCATGTTTGGACAACAGAGAAGAAAAAATACAAAAAAAAAACCAACCAAAATGAAATCTCAATACACAAGTAAAACCCGTTGCATCTAGCCACAAATATACGAAGAAGAGAAAAAGGAAAAACAAGAAGAGAAAAGGAAAAACAAGGCGCCCAAATCTGAGAATGTCAGTACAAGAAGCAAGAATTTTATAAACTAAGTCCTACATTTCCATTTTGTCAAATGTCTAACACAACATACTTGCAAGTACACAGAATGAAACATGCAAAAATGAACTGAAAATGTAAGGGACTGACATAGATACGAAATTTCACAAAATCACTAAATAATCGAACCTGGTACTTTTCGATTTCGTCTTGCTTGAGAGGTGGCTGCAGCTCTTTCAACCCAGGGTCCTTCTCCGATTGGGATATCTTCCAAAGCTCGGCTATATTTTCTTGTTGGAAGTTTGTTGAAAAAAGCTCTAGGTTGGCTATGGAGGACGACAGCGACCTTCAGTGGTAATATCGAACTGGTGTTTGGGTGGAGGAGTAGGCTAGGGTTTTTGAGAGCTTTGAAGGTAGCCGACTATAAGGTAGCGGCCGGGAAAATTGAAGCTCGCTGATGGTTGGAGAGGCCGATTTGGGAGGAGCTTCGATGGGGTTGTCACATTGTTTTGGACTAGGGTTTTGCTATTTGTATGGTGGTGTGGATGTGATTTTAGATAAAATAAAGGGCAAAAGAGTAATTTGACAATGAACAATAAGGGCAAAGATGACAATTCACTTCCGGTCACTGTTGGGCTGGATCTAAACCCACTAAGGCTGGTGGGTTTAAAAACCAGCCCATAGAACCCGGGCCGCAAACCTTCTTATCGAACACCGACTTAGGTTAGATATCAATTCCAGTTCAGGCTAAACACCCTTACCAAACGGGGCCTAATAAAAATCGATATAATGGGATCAGTATATACATCGCATGCTTTACATGAGATTAGCCCTATAAACACAATAGTTTATGAAATTAATCAGTCACCAAATTTGAATTGGTGACCTAAGCTGTTAAAGTACATCAATTAAAATGTCTGCCACCACCCCTTTAAGAAACGATTTAAATAAAGCATGCGTATATGTATTTGGCTTTTATTTAAATTTATTTACAACACTCTAATCATTACTATTTTGTGATGCAGCAACTCTTGTTGGATCCATCTAAGTATTACTATCTTTCATGGCAAAATTATTTTTCATCCTCTAATTTATAACATTAATTTTATCATCAATTTTACCTTTAGCTATTACTTTTTCGATTCATTCGAATTTCCTTACAATTTTGTTTTCCATGTATGTGGATCGAAATCAAAACAATTCACGTCAACACATTAGTTAAAGATTTAAAATTAGAACACGCCTGAAATTGACGGTAAACAGTATTAAATACAAAACTTAAATTACGGAACGGAAATTGCAATTTTCCGCTTTTTTATAAAAGCTATAAACACTTGATCAATATATATATATATATATACATACATGCTAACCATGCAAGACTAAAAGCAATAAAACAATGCAATTAACTAACTAACTCCATCTTTCAAGAAGAAACATAAAACAATGCAGAGTTAAAGTATATGTGCAAATGAAAAGAAAAGAATATATATAAGTGCAGATGGAATGAATGAATTCCTAAAGTAGGTAGCTAATGAATGAGTAATTAACTGATGTGTCCATTAATAGTGGTAGCAATTTCATTGAGCACCATAGCTCTAGCTCTGTTAATGGTGACAAGGCAGAGATAAACATGTTCTTCCACCTCCTCCACCTGTCTACTGAACCCAAACTCATACTTCATGATCAGCTCCTTCAACACTTGCACACACATTCTATCTTCACTCCTGTCCAAGCAGAACCGAATCATGGCCTTCTTGTGCTCGATCTCGTCCTGCAATCGGCCAACGAGCCTCCCCATCGTGTCGAAATCCCTGTTCAGAATGTAGGCACCCTTTGCAGCCACATCAAGCTGCTCCACAATCTTCCTCAGAAACCCATATTTCATGAGCCTTAACCTCCCAATCTTGTTCTTCAATGGCTTTATGGGGAGGCTGAAGATTGCTGGGCCCAAGAGCAGGGCTGTGAGAGTGTGCATAGCCAGAAACATGGCAGCAGCTGCTACGAGCCCACATGCTGCAGTCACGCACACACCCGATGCTCTGTTGACCAGTCTAATCACCTTGATCTTCCTCGCCACCCTCTTTCTGCTGGATTTCAGTTTCTGCAGAACCGAGGAGTGCTTGTCGTGGATGTGGCTGAAGTCGAGGCTGGAGAAGAGTGTGGCGCTGTCGAGGACGATGCAGGAACGGAGCTCCGAGATCTGCTCCGATGAGTGGTCGTCAATGGCGTCGATGATCCTGTGGAGGCATCTGTGGTCGGATTGGAGCTGGTCTAGGGTTTTGAGGAGGTGGGTGCAGAAGCTGGATGACTCGGCGCTGACGTCGAAGTAGTTGAAGAGGAGGGATTTGAGACGATGATGGTGGGATGGTTTGGATGAGAAGAGATATGATTCGAGAATGGTGGCTATGGCTTCTTGTCCTGGTTCCAGGAGATTTGGTTCGGACATGGACACTTTTACGAAGAAATCTGCGAAGGATTTTGTCCTAACTGCGTGTAGATATTCATCGTTCACGTTCAGGCTTTTACATGGTGCTGTCTTCATCTTCTTCATTTCCTTTTCTGCAATCAAGAATTGATGATGAATGGATCATCAAAGATTTAAATATGGATATCTCATATATTTAGTAGAAGAAATATTATAATATATATATAAAAACATGCCTTTCTTGGATAATGAAGTTATGAATCTTGGCCACATCTTCTTGATTTCTTCCTTCTACGGTTTTCTAATTAGTTTAAGGCATCTGTTCACATATATATAGATTGTGTGTGTTGTGTGTGTCTGTGAGAGAGAGAGAGAGAGAGAGAGAGAGAGAGAGAGAGGAGAGAGAGACTTGTCGGAGATGTTAGCTAAGTTTAAGGATGACGTGGAGTAAGATGTGGCTTGGGTGGAATAAGGTTTTATTTATCTGAAAATTGTGTTGTGTTGTGCAATATCTTTATTCAGCTTAGCCCTCGTCACCTTGCTTTATCTGCACAATCTGCATGATTTTAATAATTTAGTTATAACAATTTAAAGATTAGACCATGAAAAAGAATACTTATAATCCGCCTATCTTCATCATCTTCTTCCTTTAAATTAATTACCCATTAAATATATATGTATTTTTGGACATTGTAACTTGTAAGTTTGGTTTCTTCTTTGCCATACATTAATTTAGAATTTTAAGACATTACTCTCCAATTTTGTCTTTTCAGTATATGTTAATAGAATTCCCAAAACATGGATTAGTTAGGTGTACATAATTTGATAACTAATGATCATTTAAGTCTAATTGCGTGAAAAAAATGATTAATTAAAAAATAAATGGCAACAAACGAAAAATAGAACATGTACATCATGAATGAGAATTAATTACAATGGTTATTATTATTGTTGTTGTTTATATATATGTGTTAGTAATTAATCCTAAGTAATTTCAAGCTTATATAGACAGACATGCATGCATCGATCAGTTTATATCTTTTACTATATATATATATATATAATAATTTATCTGTAATTTTATTTATTTAATGCATACAATAGATATGCTATATTTAATTATTACTCATCCGTCCTATAAAAAGAGTCATTTTTCCATAGGATTTTTATAGATAAAACTTGTAATAGCGGGTATCTAACTTATCATGATTAACTATAACAAACTTTGAATGGTGGACTTAATGAATCAATAAATTGAGTATTATAATTAATGAACATTCTCAAAAGTAAAGATTGTGATGTATAAAAATATAAATAAATAAGGTAAAACTAGAATAAATATGAGGGAAACTAATGAAAAATTAATTTGCAACAGAATAGTAGAGGCGGATAATTCAATTTAATTAGATCATTTAGCTTACATATTACAAATTATATTTCATCTCTAATACATATCACATATGTAGTAATAATTGACAATATCATTAATATACACCTGAGGTATCAGGTTTGATTCCCCACTCATTAGCGTACTGGATCATTTATTTTAAATGGTTGTAAGTGAGAGTTGTGATTTAATTATCTTCAAATTAAAAAATATATTTAAATTAATATGCTAGAGACGACATAATTTTGATATAGATAAACAATTTCATGGTTGTGTAGTTTATGTGATGTCTCCATGATGAATTTAAACATCAAAAAATAAATTCGAATTGCAAAATGAAGTACATGTGGCTTTTTTTGCTAATTTTTGAAAGGTTGTGATTAAATTGCAACTTTATGAAAGAAGTGATGATTTTATTTTACAATTTGATTTTTAAATCTTTTTTTGTTGGAAATGACGTGGCATCCAGTGTGTCATGTGACGTGGCATGTTTGTCGGACAAGTGGACTCCGATTGCCGGAAAATTCAAAATGTCTAAATTGCAACAGTGAACTAATGTTGTGATTTTTTTTGCAATTATTGAAAAGTGGGGATAAATTTGTAATTCTTTAAAAAGTGGTGATTTTTTTTTTTTTTTTGCAATTACGCCTTTTAATTAAGTTCATGATGTTTTATATTATTTATACATACTCCACTATTGACAATAGATATTATGTATAAATTGGTGATGTCGACTTTTACAATTGATGTGTGGTGGTTACATTAAAACACTAGATGAAACATGAATATGGAATAGGTGATCCTGATTAATTCACGAGCAAACTTGATACTTTATCCAAATTGATGTTTCGTCTTATATCCATCTTTCATTTTCTTCTTACTTGTTATTGCTTCCACAAAAATATTAATTATTAATTTGAGAAGAAACTTCATTTCATATAATCCAAGAAATAATATAAAAAGGTTTAAAAAAGCTGAACTTTTATTCTCCTCAAATATATTATGATCATAGGCAAAAACTTATATACCCCTGGGGCACATAGGGGTACAGATTCAGGTGTTATATACATGTTCTTCAGGTGTTATATATATACTCTATATGTGTTATGTTTTTTGGTGTTATAAATATACTCTACATGTATCATATGTATATAAGAGTATACATAGAATATATATTTAACACCATATGATAATTAATTTGTGGGGCACACAAGTGTCACTCATGATCATGATGGGTCTTAAATAGATCATACAGTTTTCATTGATTAATGATTGTTAATTCATTATTGTAACAAATTAATCACTCCAAAATAAACATAGTCTTGAGTAATCCCAGTACTAAAACCAAAACCTAATTGCTTTCTTTCTTTTTGAATGGGATGACAAGCAATAAAACAAAATAATTCAAAGTGGTTATATAAAAAGAATGGGTGTGTGGCCAAGGATTATGTGTATTAGTTGGTCTAACTGTTGTAAAGTGAACAAGATTTGGCAAATATTCAAACATTCATTGTATTTTTCTACGTGTCATGCCACGTGGCATCTTGCAATGAAGGACAGGTGTACCTGGATAGGCGTATTAATATCATCCTTTCAAGCCAACAAATACTAAAAATGTTGATCTCTATATTCTATAGCGTGGAGGTTTCATTTTTTTGTTTACCTCAATTGTATATCTCATCTTTGAATTCTTACGATTGGTCAAATAGGTTTTTTAAGCCAAATTTCATGAAATAAACATATATAAAATTACATAAATGACCATTCATTGGATTTGTTAATTAGCAATCTTTAGAATTACTGGTATCATAAAAATTTATGGAGGGGGTTTGTTTTGCTTTTACGAAGAATTGAGAAATGACTTTAAAATCTTGGGTTTTTAAAATAATTAAGGTGAATTGTTAAAAGTTTATGTTCATAAATTTATAGGTGGATTATAAATTGTCTTGTTTCATATTAAAACTATTTGAAAGATTTTTGTTTTTTCGTTTTGATCAACTGTTTTTGAGTAAATTAGTATGAAACTTATAATAAATATATTGATAACATCATTTCATAATGACAAAAACTTATATGAGTCGGTTGCACAAATGTAGACTCATGCACCAGGGTTGACCTGGTCAAAATGCTCAAAAATGTGTTCCCATGCGCCTTGATACTCGCGCTGAAGTTCACCCAAATTCGCTCCAATAGATCTACATTTATGTTTAGTTAGACCTACATTTGTGTTATGTTAGACCTACCTACAAACACAAATGTATGTCTAACATAACACAAAGATATGTCTAATTATACATAAAGGTATGTCTAATACAACGTAATGGTACATGTGTCAAACCTAGAGTTTAAAAAAAAAATTTAAAGTACGAAATTTGGACAAAATGATAGGCTTAACATAACATAAAGGTAGGTCTAACATAATGTAAATGTAGGTCTAACATAATGTAGTGGTAGGTGCAAAATTTAAAAAACCACGCGCAAAAAAAAAAAAAAAGAGGTGCGGGTCCTCTAACCCAGGATTTCGACTCGAGTACATGGATCTAATATTTATGTACCTGATTCACAGGAGACTTACTCTTTTATAATATATGTAAACAATATTATTAATTACTTCATAAATATTATCATGGTAGTCAAAGAGTCCATCAACTTCTAAAGATGAATTCAGCTATTCATTCATAATTCCTTAACCATCTCCAACGGTATACACATATTATTGTTAATTTTACACTATCGAATTGTGAGTTCCGTCAATAATCTCAATTGTGTACACCATCTTATGCACTAAATGAAAATATGTCAAAATATTCATTTTATGAAATAAAATTAAAGAAAAAGGAAATGTATAGGAAAAAAGATGTGCATGTGTTTGACCTGTGTAAACTTGGCGCAAAAAAAAAAACGATTGAGAAAAGTTGCACCAGCACTGTTGGAATTGAAGATTAACTGTATCAATTGATATTGCACTATTGGAGATGATTGTGTAATAGAATAGTTTCTCGACTTAAAATTTGATGGACACTTATGATTTGGAAAATATTTTTGGTAGATATGTTATTAACTAAATAATCTTTTTTTTTCAAGGAACTTCGAATTTTTTGTGCAATAACTATACATGCTATATATTTGACAACAATATTTCAAATGTTAATTTATTAAATTCCAAAAGACATAATAAGGTTCATAATGATTGTAGAGAAATTCACATAACTTGTTCGAAACTGCAGAATAGTGAGATGATTTTTTCCGAACAAAAAATAAATATAGTAATATCGCTGAAAAGATTTGAATCAAGAAAATATACAACAAAACATTTGTTCCCATTTTCTAGACACGTGATATTTTACTTTAAATATGTCATTTCTATGCATTGTTTGATTTCACTAATTACACATTATCATCGTTTATTTATAATAGTAATACTAAAATATTTTTTTGTAATAAAACATGAATATGGAATACGATTAATCTAGGTTATATTTGAACCTAGATAGTTTTCAAATCGAGTTTAATCAAATGTAGGCTTTGTGTTTGATCACCGAACTCAGCCAACAAACTCGATTTTGGCCTATGCACTAAGTACATAGTTTTCAACGAATTGGGAACGCACCAAAAAATATTCATGTCTGAACTAAGTATGAGGCTATACACACTCCACTCATTGCTAAACACACATCATTATCCGATTGTAATCTTGCTTGAAAATGAAGAATCTAGTATCTATCTCCATTTCAACAAACTTCCAAAATTAGAGCATTTTTGCTACATATTAGTGTGGCTCGAATTGAGAAATAACGTGAATGCATCATCACATTGCAAAGGTGTAGAGGCGTGGTGCCGGTAAATGGCGGCGCCGCCAGCTGCGGCCACCGGAAAAGGCGGCGTTACACATATGGAAAATGGTAGTTCGTTTAGCAATAGTTGCCTATGCAACCACTCCAAGTTGTTTATAGGCATGATTTGATTTTCTATTTTTGGATAAGTTTTTTTCTTTCCCACATCTAAAAGAAAAACATTTTTCTCTTTTCTTTTTTTATTCTTGGACTAATAATTTTCCTTTATTTTAGTTTCCTCATCTAAAAGAATACATTTTAAAAATCTCTCATATTTGCTTTGTTAGGGCAAGAAAGCAATAGAGGAAAAAACAAGTATCCTTTAATTAGACAAACTGATATCACTAAAACTGATATATAGTGCTTTCCTCGTTTTACTTTATTAGTCGTTTAACAAAAATATCATGTGCTCCACTTTAAATGATATTTTAGATTACCTATAAGAATTACACAATTTATTTTTCCAACTAATTTACCACATGTTTTCTGAAATAAGTTTTACTTGTAGTTATAAATTTATTACTCTTACGTTTAATCCTTCTAAAAGGGGGTGTTTAGTTGTTTCATGTCTATAATTGTGTATGATAAAACTAATTATTGTTCTTTAACACTTCCCTAAATCTAAATTCTTTTATGGTTTCAATTCATGTTTGGATTAAAATTATGTAGTTTAATCTTTTATTTGGGTTAATTGTCAAGAAAGTCAAAAACTTTGCTTACTAATTTAAACTAGCTTTTTGAATATTAACAATATAATATGTTTTTTTTTTTTTTTGCAATTTTAGCCAACAGATAGTTTTATATATTTATTTTGAAAATAGCTATCATAACATACAAAATTTTGATAAGTTATTGTCAAAATAAATACAACCGAAATCTTTTTGAAATGATAGTAATTTTGAAATGGTGGAAGTTATTGTCAAAATAAACACAACCAAAATCTTTTTTTTTAGGTTAAAGTTGCAAAATATATGAAAGTTCATATTATAATACTAATATTAAAAAATTGGTTAAAATCGCAAACTAAGTTTTTATTTTCTAGACAATAACCCTTTTAATTAGTATAGAACGATTTCTTATTTACATGAATATTATGACATCACTATATACTCTACACATATTATATATTAATACAATAAAATGTGAGTTTTTTTAAAGATCGATGAAACTGGAGATTCATATATAAAAGGATCATTTGTGCTTAAAAGCTGTTTTTTTGGTGTAGCTTTACTGATCTTAGAAATTTATATCAGTCCTGGGCCTCAAAGCCTTTATTCAAAAGCCCAATGGGCTCCATCAAAATTAGATTCTTTGTCGGAAAACTCGTGGCCCACATACTTCTAAATGTTATGAATACTCAATAAATTAATATTATGCTCAAAATAATACTATACAAATATATATTTTGATATTTATTGATAAGTTTTAATGCAAAATAATTCTAATATATATTTCTTGTATTGACACACACATAACGAATTTCTTGCTTATTAATATATAATCAAATTAAACAATATTGTAATTATGGTGGAAGAATATATATTTGATGAACACTTTTAAATAGAGTTGTTAAAATGGGTTAGGTTTGTCGGACAAGCTCATCCTGCCCATGAAAACGAATGGTTGAGTCAATCGAGTACTCGTAGGCCTAAATGGATCTGGCCGGCGGGGCTAGTGGTTGGTCGTTCTATTTTTTTCCTTAAATATATATATAAGAATTGTATGAATATATAATAATAATATTGGAATTTTACTAAAATTCATTTGTAAAAAAAAGTAAGATCATTTCACAATGTAATTATATTCCAGAATAAATTTGGATCACATTTTAGAAATAAAGATGATATTATGCATTACATTAAACTTTTGGTTTAAGTTATATAACCCCATTCAATTCTCGTTAATATTTCATATGATATTTCAGGATGACGATCACATATCATGAACTCATGTGGATAAATGATGTCACTAATTTACACATATCATATATTAAAGATAATTTTATATAAAATGAAAAATCAAAATACAATAAAAAATCCAAATCCATATTCTAGTTGGACAAATCTTTCCCACCCCAAAAATGGAAAACTTGCCCTCCAAATCATAAAGAAAAAGAGTCAACAAAAGGGAAAATATCATTTTTCGTCTGCTAAGTAAGACTCTTTCCACTTTTCGTCCTCTAAGTATCGTGTTTCCAATTTTAGTGTCATAACTTCACTTTTTTTTCCAATTTCAGTCCGATTTTCACCGGAGGCTGATGTGGCAGCCGGAATTTGCCTACGTGGACCGGAACCCTAATCCCCAATTTTTCCCACCAAAAAAAGTGCCACATAACCGACCACGTCATCCAAAAAAAAAAAAAATGAAAACACAAAAATTGGAAAAAAAAATACAAAATCAGAAATAAATGTCCACTAACTTAAATTATAAAGGATTAATTAAAAAAAACAAAACAATCTTTTTTCATCCCCAAATAGAAACGGGACTTCAATCACACACAATCCCCAAATTGAGAGGCTAGAACCCTAGAAAATACATAGTACAAAGGAAACGAGATTTCTTCCTCCGGAGAACAGACGACCAAGAAAATGTTGAACTCGTATTCGTATGGTTCTCCTCCTATGACCGTCACTGTAATTGTGGCAAGGAAGCCGAACTCCGGATATCCAAAACGCTTGAGAACCCAGGTAGAAGGTTTTACGGTTGTGAGGATTGACAGGTAACTATTGTGTGTGACTATCTCTGTTTTATATCTATGTATGAGTTATTAATTTCTTATTCTAGTTTAGTTATTGTTGGTTGTAGGATCCAACAATGGGTTGTAATTATTTTTGATGGATTGATCCACCGGTGAGTCCAAACATAGTCCACCTCATAACCAAATTAACAAGGAAAAATGTTAAGTTGGCAGATGAGATGAAAGAGGTGCAACAGAAGAATCAGAGGTTGAAATGACTTTTAATGGTGTCATGACTTTTGTTTATCATAGTGTACTTGTTTTCTTAAGCATACTAGTATTTGCACCCCGCGCGATGCGCGATTTGTGATATAATGTCAATAAATATTAATTATTTGATAATATAATACAAATAATTTTTATATATAGAAGACAATATAATATTTAATAACTAAGAAAATCTAAAATTTGATTAAAATAATTCAATTCGCAACAACATATCGATATTATACGTATTCAGTTCACTAATTCATGAAATACAAAAAAAAAGTATCAATCATGATCTTCAAATAAAAATTGGAAATTTTACTCGCAAAGTTTATAAGTTTTGGAAAACTTCTTTATGCTATTAAAACAATAAAAATAAATTATGAATTAAAAATCAAAGTCAATTACTTAAATTAAATATGTGTGTGTGAGTATGTATATATAGAAACAATACACAATAAAATTAGAAATTTTACGTATGAACTTGATGGAAGCACAATCAATTATATATTTTCAACATTTTATTTTAAAATAAATTGAATGATATTAACAATATCTTAGCCTTTTATATTTGTATATTTAACAATATTTTCAATTCATCATTAAAATATATCGATAAAGGATAAAATGTTGAATGATATTACATATATAAAATACAAATATTAATTTAAAAAATACTTAGAATGATATATAATTTCACACTAAATACATATCATATATATACACATATATGTATGTACACATATCTTTAATGGTGTTACATTTATTTATTAACTTGTATTAAATATGATATCAATTATCCCTAAATAAATTGATATTTATTATTCTAATTATTGTTTGGATAATATCTATTGTTGGTATTTAAGAAATTATTCAATAAAATTAATTAAATTAAGATAAAAAATAAACATAAACTAATACAATATTTATATTAAAATCAAATCTATATACAATATTAAATACAATAAAAATAATAAAAATGTAAATAAAAAAGAAAAAAAGTATTAAACTAATATATGTATTATTAAAAAATATTAAAATATGGATTAAATGGATTAAATAATAAAAAATGCAAAATAAGAAAAAGGAAAAGAAAATTATTGATGTGACACTTTTTGGGGGGAAAATAACATTTCTGTAATAATCTCCAACTAATCCTCTATTATTATAGTATAAATTGTTAGGGTTTGTATTTGTTAGATTTTGAATCCGCATTGCTCTGAAGCTGTATTCAATGGTTAATTTTGTAATGGTTAATTTTGAGATGAATGAGAGGATTTTGCAATGGTGAATTTGATTTATGTATTTAGATTATCTTTGAAATATGTTGAAATGACCCTTTGTATTATTTGAATTAGTATGGCTTCTGAATATGGTTGACATGAGATTTTTTTCGCCATTTCAATGTGTTATTCCACTTTGACATGTTACTATTTAAGCACATATTCACATCCCCCAAAATATGAGTGTATAATATTTCAAAGCATTCTCATTACTTTATCAAATCTGAGCATACTCACTAATAAACCAACATTTCAAGTAAACAACACACCAATAAACAACATTTCAACAGGGTAAGAAATGCCAAGAAAATAACATGATTTCCATAACAATTAAACCTTCAATACAAGTGATATAAGTTGTTCCAATGCAACACATATGGAGTACACAAAAGTTAGGGGGTTGTCCATCTAAACCATACAAAATAAGTTGCAGTTTCCAAAATAAGCTCCCCATAAGCAAAAACATAAAAAAATTCACTTAACTACATTAAAAAACCAGTAACCAATCATTCTTGTTGCTTCTCTTTTCCCTTTCCTTCTCACATTCTGAGTTTTATTTCCACCATACTTCAGGGCATTTGATTGAGTGACCAGACTTGACAAAGACACAGTTTTCTTGGCATCTGCAGATTGAGGCATTCCAATATGGACCCTAGATGATTGACATTGCTTGAGTTGTTCATACATGCTCTTGGCAGACACAACATTTTCAGCCTTTGAAATAGCAATAGCAGCCTATACAAAATACTATCACATTAGGGTCTTTTATCATAGCATACAAACAGATTAAAAAAGCAAACAAGACAAGACAGATGAACTATGCTCATAGATCTAGTTGCCATTAGGGGTGTGCAGTTTTCGGTAGAAACCGAATTAACCGACCGAACTGAACCGAAATACACAATTCGGTTCGGTTTTTTCTTATTCGGTTCGGTTTCGATTTTTGAAATCTAGAAATTCGGTAGTTCGGTTCGGTATCAGTTTTTAAAATAATAATACCGTATTAACCGAACCGAACTGAATTATATATTATATATTATAATAATAATAATAATAATAATAATAATAATAATAATAATAATAATAATAATAATAACAACAACAACAACAACAACAACAACAACAACAACAACAACAACAACAACAACAACAATAATAATAATAATGCTACTACTACTTTGAATTTGTGAAGGAATGTGTAATTACTTTGATGGTTGGAGTATTTGTTAAATTCAAGAATTGCTCTTAATTATTGAATTTTGACTTTGAGAAATAAGGAGAAATGTGTAATTCGGTTTTGCACCGAACCGAACCGAAAATTTTGGTTCGGTTGCAGTTCGGTTTTAGGGCCTATTCGGTTAATTCGGTTTCTTATGCCCATAATTCGGTTTTTTTTCGGTTTTGCCAATTCGGTTCGGTTCGGCTACCGAACCGACCGATGCACACCCCTAGTTGCCATACACCATGATGGTCTGTATGCTCTGATAGTTGTCCCTTCTTTTTTCTGTGATCATAAAATGCAAGTCAAAATGAATTCATAGGGTTGGAATTACATGCAAATAAGAACTCTTGGAATTACATGTAAATAAATACCATGTACCTTTGAAACCCCCTCTTTTTTGTTAGGGGCCATGATTTCCACCACTACTGGCTCTTGAGTAATAACCTCTTCTGGCTCTTGAGTTTGGATGGGAACTTCAACATAATCTTCAACATCCATACCTTGTGGCTCCTGAGGTCCTTTTGTTATGACCTTCAACACCAGATTTGCTACATTTGAGGGTGGTTTGATTCCTTTTCAACCTATCAGGATCCACCTTTTCTTAGACTTTTGTTTTCCTGCTACAGGCTCATCAGGTTCCCTCTTTCTTGCTTTTTTTGGTCTTCCAGCTTGTCTAAAATAGGTTGGAGGAACAATTGGAGGATGTCTTGTCTCCTTCCACTCATTCATGTCATTGATTGGCAGAATTGAGGGAGCATAAATCTTCTTGTATGTGTCCACCCTATAACACTCATGAGTGTATAGGTCAACCTCCAAGCCCTGATGCATAATAGCTACAACAACATGGTTGCATGGAATCGCAAACAAATCCCACTTCCTGCCACAAGTTCTCTTCTTCAAATCCACACTGAATTGATAGCCATTTGAGCAGCTGATTTGATAATGGTAGTCATCTGCTTTTATAGGAATGCAGTCACTTGCCCTCTCAAAGTTCCTATCAATCACTTTCTTGATTATAGAGCACATGTATGACTGGCTTTCTTTTTTTAACCCAGTCCCTCTTTTCCTGCAATTTGGTCATCAATAGCTCCATGATTGATTCAAGCATACTCACTATAGGCTTCTCCCTAGCCTCTAGATTCATGCTATTAAATGACTCACAGGCATTATTTAGTAGGATATCACATTTAGGGGAGTCTCTAAAATAGGCCCTGCTCCACTGTTGAGGTGGCTTGTCATCAAACCATGAAGCTGTATTCTCACTTAAACCTCTCATTTCTTCCATTCCTCTCTTAAATTCATTCTCAGTTGTTGTCTGGCACATCTCCATAAAGCATTCTTGTATGCTTGACCCCTAAATCCTAGCATTTTTGAAATTGTGGTGAAGGTGCTTCACACAAAACCTATGCTTAGCTCTTGGGAGAACCTCCATGAAAGCTTGAATAAGGCTCTTTTGCTTATCAGAAATAAAGGACCACTCAGTCTGTTTTTGAAGCACCACAAAACCTATGCTCAACTCTTGGGAGAACCTCCATGAAAGCTTGAATAAGGCCCTTTTGCTTATCAGAAATAAAGGACCACTCAGTCTGTTTCTGAATGCCTAAATCTGACTTCAACAGGGTAAGAAACCAACCCCATATTTCCCCATTTTCCTTATTGACTATTGTATATGCAATTGGATAGATGTTGCTATTAGAATCTATGCCAACAGCACATATTAGAACCCCCCATGAGGCCCCTTCAAGTGGCACCCATCAACTCCCACTACAGGCCAGCTAAGAAACCTGTTTTTAGAGCATGCAAACACAAATAAAATCTATCAAATTTGTTTTTACCATCAGAATCATCAACTCCTACAATCACAGTACTTCCAGGGTTTGATCTCTTCACCTCCTCTGTATAATTCCACAACCATGAATATTGTTCATAAGAATTCCCTCCAACTGTTCTTCCAGAACCCTTTTCTTACACTTATAGGCCTGCTGTTTTGATATGCTACACCCTAAATCCCTGATCACAGATGTTCTAAAGCCCTTAACTTTCCTACTTGGATCACTCACAAACTCATGCATACACCTCTTGGCTAACCAACTAGACTTCACATTTTTCACACTATACTGCCTACCACAAGTATGCTTCATTGTATACAATCTGATTTGAAAAGTCTCTTCACTCTTAACCCTCAAATTAGCATGTAATTTCCAAGGGCAACTATCAACATCACACTTAGCATGTACTCTCTCCCTATCATTTTTGATAATCTTGATGTTTTTCCTACTTTTAATGGCATGTGAATGAATTGCTTCTCTCAACTCCCTTTTTGTGCTAAAAATTTTGCCAACTTGGAAATGTGGATTGAACCCCTCATTCGGATTAAAGACGGGGTTTCTATGTCTTCCCTCATTTTCAGAATCAACATTATTATCTAAGTCATCTTCACTCTCTAAAATGTCATTTTCACCTGAATTTGACTTCTCTCCCTCAGCTCTCTCATCCCCATTAATCTCATCATTTTCCTCATTTACACCCTCATTTACATCCCTGAAATCTCACTCTTTTTCACAAGTTTTTTATCTACACCCTCACCAGATGATATATCATCTATTGACTTAACAAACCCCTCACTTAAATCAAAAGAATAATCACTTTCCCCTGGCTTGTCTTCAAAATCAAGTTCAATAACCTTCATAGTGTTTTCAAATTCAAGTTCAATATCCCCACATAAAATCTAATTTCATTAATACACAAAAACTCATCACAGATCCTAGCTAGCTCAGCATCATCTTTCACCAACTTAAAATCACAACTGTAGACTCCTAGTTGTCCATTTGCACCATTCTTTTTAGCAATAGATATAAAACTACTAATAGATGCATACTTCACATCATAGTAGTCAAACACACAGAGGTTACCTCCAATATATGTAGGATCCTCTCACAGTCAAATCTTCCCATCAACATATAGCCTCAATGTAATTTGCTTCTTCTTTGGATCTGTGAAGTGAAATTCACACAATGTCCTTAGAAACAGTACACACACACACACACACACACACACACACATATATATAATACATCCCAGCGACAAAAGCCCTAAAAAGAATGGAAAACTGACACAAAAACCATAAAAAAAATCAGAGGGAATCTTGACCACATAAAAAAGCTAACACCCTTGACTTTCAATACACATTTTGGGGACCATTTCACTCAAAACGGTATTATATTATACATTAAAACTTTGATGTCGATCCTACCAACCAATAACAGACAAAATGACACCACAAATGAAGCTTCTTTCACAAAAAAAACACCAACTCACTATATTTTGGTGGGGGTAAATGCTATTTATCTAGGGCTCTTTGTTTTATATCCTCTTCGAAAATTCTTGTGCAACTTGATATGGAAACCTATTTCGATGCTCACTGTTCTTCAATTAGGGATTTTGTGTGATTTGGGATTAGGGTTCGAGTTTGGGGTTAGGGCTTTGTTTGTGTGATTTGGGATCTCGATTTGATTAATTCATTTAAGTTACTGATGTGTTTTGTTTTAAAAATAAATGTTATTTCTGATTTTGTATTTTTTTTTTCAATTTTTTATTTTCATTTTTTAATTATTTTTTTGGATGACGTGGCCAGCTACGTGGCACTTTTTTGGTGGGAAAAATTGGGGATTAGGGTTTCGATCCACGTAGGCAGATTCCGGCTGCCACGTCAGCCTCCGTTGAAAATCGGACTGAAATTGGAAAAAAAAAGTGAAGTTACGGTACTAAAATTGGAAACACGATACTTAGAGGACGAAAAGTGGAAAGTGTCTTACTTAGAGGACGAAAAATGATATTTTCCTGTCAACAAAAACCAAACTCATTATGTAATGGGTGGAGAAACGAGATGATCGTAAATCATGTCGATAGAAGATTAATCATGGAGCTATTGATGACCAGATTGCTTTTTAGTTATATAAATACTGAAAATGAGTTGTAGATAATGTTGTTTCTATGTCTTAAAAAATTAACTCTTGTGAATGTTTCCTTTCTCTGCTTCATTATAATAGGCAATTCTAGCTTCATTGGGAGTGAATGTCATCAAAGAGTACCATGTTAATTATTCTGCAGTTCCCGGAAAGCAAAGGAAGCTATTGGAGGAATTACTAAACTCACTCGTAAAGATAGTAGGTTATAAAGCAAAGTTAGAATCATCTGCTAAATATTTTTGTCCATCTTATCTACTCATTAATTGAGGTCAAATGTTGAAACTTAATATTGTTTACTCACCTTAATATTGCTTAATGTTGTTTAACTTTTGTTAAATGAACAATTTTGATTGAATCTTCAACACTGTGAACAGAGTAGGACTTGAGCTTTCTGTAATAGCATTTATTGAAACTGTATTTTGATGTTTAAGACTTTTGCTGATGATGTTTAAGATTTAGCTTGTATTTTGTTCAATGTTTACATTATTTGTATTACCATTATAATATTTCTTTCTATAGGTACGAAAATAATTATACAAAATTCCAACGACAAATTTCAATGTTAAAATTGTCGTTGGAATTACTAATGGAATATTCCAACGGAAAATAGTCGTTGGAATTCTAAAATTGAAAATTCCAACAGACATTTTAGTGTACAATTACCGTTGGAATTACCATTGGAAAATATTCCAACAATAATATGCCGTTGGAATTCTAAAATTGGAAACAAATTCCAACGGATATATGGCATTGGAAACTCCGTTGGAAAAAATTCCAACGGAAACAAACCATTGGAATTTTAAATCTCAACCAAAAATTCCAACGGCAAACTACCATTGGAAACGTCGTTAGAATAATTTCCAACGGAAACGAGCCATTGGAATTTCAAATGTCTTCAGAAAATTCCAACGGTAAAATACCGTTGGACACATTCCAACGGTAAATTACCGTTGGAATTACTGTAGGAAAATGCGTTGAAATTTTTGTGTGGGAAAAAAAATTCCAACAACAGTTGCTGTTGGAATTACCGTTGGAATTTCCCTTGAAATTTTAAAATTCCAACGCCCACTTTTCCAACGGGACAAAATCCGTTGGAATTACCGTTGGAATCACGAATTCCAATGGAAAAACAACAGATTCCAACGAATTTTATGTCGTTGGAATTTGACAATTTTCTTGTAGTGTTTTAAAATAATGAAATAAAGGATTATTATCCAAAATAATTATATATATATATATATAGTTTTGGGCAAAAACTTATATACTTCTAGGCATATAGGGACACAGATCTAGGTGCTATACACATGCTCTTCATGTGTTATATATATACTTTTATAGTGTTACGTTTCTTGGTATTATACATATACTCTACATGTATCACATGTATATAAGAGTATACATGTGATACTTGAAAAATATACATATGATACATGTTGAGTATATGTGTAAAATCATATAATGGTCAAGTTGGGAGCATCGTGTTTCGAGACACACAAGTGTTGCTCATAGTTTTGGAATCGAGTAAGAAAGATCTAGAAAATGGAAGAAATGATTAGAGCATGTGGGTTCAAGAGTGAATTCACTCACATAAATGAGAAGAGATGACACTCTACCCTAATTAAGAAATGGAGCCCAATAAGACAAATCAAGTATAGAAAAAAAAAAAAAAAAAAGTCCCACTATATTTCAACATATCATTTTAGCTCCAAAAAAAGGTATATTACACACAGAACCAACATTAGTATTCTTGGATTTCTTCCATTTTCTGTTCATCTTACATGAGAACATATAGTTTCATCAGTTTCAACTGAAGAAAAGCAGAAACAAGGTTGAAGAGGATTAAATGGATTTGGATGAGTTTCGTTCTTTCATATCAGATTCCGGTGTTGATATTTGGACATGGATCGATTTGGCCATTTCTGTGGCTGCTTCTGCTGATCATCAGAATGAGCTCAAGATTCGACGAGATGGGATCATTCAGAAGCTTTATTCCAGCTCTTGTACCTCATGTCGTCGCAATCAAAGTATGATCAATAACTATGGAAGAAACGATCAAGATATGGAGTTAGCAAAAAGGGCTTCTCACAATGACCAAGATGAAGAACAGAAGAAGATTCTTGAAATCAAGATTCTTTTGGATGATCAAAACCAGGTTTAATTTGTTTTTTGGGATTTCAGTGGAATTAACAAAGATTTTTTTTTTTTCGGTTTTAGTGTATTGATTAAGTGGGATTAATGTGTAGGGTGAGAGGTGCTTGATTGAGCAGCTTCAGAGGCTTGTGGACATGGAAATTACATTCAAAGCTTTGAAGGTGACATTAATGGGGAAATTATATGTATATATGTGAAAGCAATATTTTGTACATGAGAGGCTTGTCTTTTTCTTACAAACATGTTTGGTGATTGGAAATTCAATACTGTGTTTAAGGAAACGGACATAGGAAGACATGTCACGAAACTGCGAAAACATTCATCCAATGAAGTTAGGAGGCTAGTGAAAATTCTTGTGAGGTTAGTGTTGCAAGAATTAATTAAACGTATATATCCGGCCTAAAAATCTATGCTCGTTTTTCTTTGTGAAACGGAGGGAGTAATATTTTGAAGGATTGAATGGATTACGTGATTTGAATTACATTCTTTGAATTGTGAATCATATCACAGAAAATGGAAGAATATAGTGGATGAATGGGTGAGATTGAATACACCTATGGAAGAAGAAGATGAAGCTACTCAATTCAATGGTAAAAAACACTACATATTCATTTCTTCATTAATTTTAGCTACTATAGTACTTTATGTTACAAATTACATGTTTGAAATTAAATTCAAGATTTTTTATTCATGTTTTTTTAGATAATAGAAATTCACCAAATCATGAAGGCCACCATGAGAAAGTGAAAGCTAAAGTGGCCAATCACACTGATTCACAAAAGGTGAGGATTTTTCAGAGCCTAAAGAATAGGGCAAAAAAATATCTGTGTTTTTTAAAGAGATTATTATTTGAGTGATATGGATTTGATTACTGTGGAGCAGAGAAAACTGACTGAATCATATGAATTGGGATCAGCTGGAAAGAATCTACATGATCAAGAAACTCAACATGGTTAGGCTTAATTTTTTTATTTTCTCTTTTGTGATCAAGATAAGAGAACTTAATATGCCTATATTGCTAATTGTATCTAGCCAAGAAGCAAATGACAACATCACGAGTAATGGGTTTTCATGATATTCCAGAACTAAACCCGATCGTTTCCCACAATGGATTCTGGTGAATATTGTACGTCATGATTCCATTATAGGTTTCGTTTAAGCTTGATTCGACACTAATTGGGTTAAAATTGCATCATGTGCAATTACTTTCGCAGAATGTGTGGTTTTTCTAGCTTAGAAAATGGCATTGATTCTCAACCTTGACAAGTGACTTGAAAAGGGCTGCAGATCAGATAGGATGAAATGGAATCTACGACACTCCAACAGGAGAGAGAGAGAGAGAGAGAGAAAAGCATGTGATATTGTTGTTAGGTGAAGAAATGTAGTAAATGGATGTGTTAGTGATTGACTAGATGCATTGATTTGCAATAGTGGTGCCAAATTGCTCCTGCAAAGTTGTGTATAGCTATATAGGGTCACCACACATCACTCACTCCTACATGTAATCAATTATTTTTTGACTAATTTAAGGATAATTACTAGTCCACTCATCTACACCATACAAATTAACCTTTCTTGACTTCTGCCAATTAGGTTGTTTGTCATGTCTTTATCTAGTGCTAAACTTTCTCTTTAACTTGTCTTAATTATCAACAATCATGATCTCCCATAAGAACAAGGCTTTCATGTCCGCATTTCATCTTCTGCTGTCAATGATATTTCGTCTTATATTTTATTCATTAGCATATTGAAATTTTGCAATTTCTTGTTGTGATGGTACACATTATGCTTAGTTAATTAAACCTAAAAAAAATGAGTTGGAATGAAACAAATAATGTCATAAAGGATTTAAGCTAGAGGTAGTGTGAAATGATTTTTGTTAAACAAATTTTTTTAAAATATAATTGTGTATTGTATTGAAAGTTTTTCTATTTTTGGTGTTAAAATATTGGTAGTATAGTAATTATTTAGTCTAGAAAAAATTAGTTTAATTTCTTCGATATTAGTTGTCTAGCTCCACTCCGGATTATCATCGTGTTTGGTTCGAGGATTAAAGAGAAGCAAACAAAGTATCTTTCGTTTGGTAATTTATTGTATTTATGAGTTGTTTTTTGTCATATATAAATATACACATGATAATAGTTACTTGAGTAACCATACAAATAATGAAATAGAGAAAGTGGATCATACTCGATTTATTTTTTTATCATATTTCTTGATTGCGATGGATACATATTCCTTGATTTACAAGTTCAAATAGGTAGGGAAGTCATTTTTCTTGTTCTATAATTATAAATCAGCTTTATTTCATTCAAATTGATACATCAATCTTTCTTAATTAATGTAGAAATATACATAAAAATAGAAAAATATATTGCTATGAAAATGATGTAGGAAAAAGGTGCGAAAAAGGGCAAGAAAGAACGTTTGAAAATCGAGGCCTGTGCGAGCACAGTTCCCTTAAAACAGATTCGTCATCTCACAACGGTGCACGAGACCACAATGACGTCTGTTTCCCAGGGTACAACGATTACAAGCACGCAGACTTGCACGAGACTGCTGCTTACAGCGAACTGAGATGAGCGCCCGACTTGCACCGGAAAACGAGGAAAAACCACACGAAAGAAGAGAGGAAAAGAAGGCTCTGAGATGCGCGCCCGACTTGCACCGGAAAACGAGGAAAAACCACACGAAAGAAGAGAGAAAAAGAAGGCTCGAAGGTGTGTTTTCGACCTGTGGGAAGACCTCTATTTATAGGCTCCAAAACTGAGCTGAAGAGACGAGCCATTAAGGCTAAAACCACCGGAAGTTGAAGAGGCATGGACCTGGTCCTTTTTCGAACCGACATTCGTGTACGCAGGTCGCGCATGCACACGAGTCCATTTGTTTGAGCTTGCTTGGAAATGATTTGCACCCCCCGCCCGCGCACACGCGAGAGAAAGCCTTTTAGTTTACATCTTACTCACCTCATAAGGTGGAAATCAATATATACTAGTGCAAAACTTGCTAAAGTTCCTATGTGGGACAAATAACATTTCCAACATTTCCAAGCTTTAACCATGATCCAAAATCACTACTTCGGCTCCCAATTTCTCATTCACCCTTAATCCATTTTGGGTGAGCTATATACCGAATTGAAGCTCTCACGAAGGAGAACACGTCTCTTCAAACGGATACCATTTTTTACCAAATGGGACCCACCATAAATAAGCCCCAAAATGGGCAAAAATTCAGAATTTTCCAACAAATGATGGGTGTGTATTTCAAGTTTTGAATTTAATTAAGAGAAATCATTCGTATAATAAGAAAAGATTGACAAGTATCATCAAGATGTTTATTTTATAAAAAAACATCTTTATATATATAAAAACACAAACATTGTTAAAAAAAGTAATGTAAGATTTCCCCGCCTAAAGTTGCATTCCACTTCTGGAAAGAAATATTTATATATCAATATTAATGTAAATGAATTTTTTATTGGTGTAATCATGAATCATGCTAAATGTGTAAGAAATTATTATTAAAAAAATGAATTAATTAGCTTAAATCATGAAATCTTTTTTTGGAAAGAAGTTATTCTTTATACACAAATGGAAAATAAATTAATGTGATTATATAATTAGCATTACCATATAACTTAATTCATATATTTCTAGCCAATATATTAGAGGATTACGTTTTTGTTTATGGTATGATTGTCTACATTAATAATATCATTAACTATAATTCAATATTTTTGGAATCATTGACAATATTAGGAAATACCATTTTTTGAGTTGCACCAAAAATTAGTTAATCAATTTCTCTCATTACTAACAAAATATATAAATTACAAGAGGTTTCATTAATATAATATTTCATATGAAATATTTATTATTATTATTATTATTATTATTATTATTATTATTATTATTATTATTATTATTATTATTATTATTATTATATACACTAAAATTGATTTCAATTTTAATTAATGTGTATATGAAATGCATATACGATATATTTAACTAATGCATGTATGACTATTATATATAATGATCCCGACCATATTTGGATCATTAATTATAAATTAGTTTTGTTAATATGAAATGTAAAAATGTTAAACATTTTGGGAATGGAATATTTATAAACTTTTTAGTTGATATAAAGTGTAATATTTTATTCAGCTAAATATATGTATATTGAGAGTTTCCAAAAAGAAAAAACTCAAAATTATACAATCATAATAACAATCAATTATGTTCATACCATATATAATACACTAATTTCATATCTAATATGCATAGCATCCACTATAAATATGAGAGAATAAACTCATATATAATTCACTCACATTTTCCATTCAGAATTTCTCAAATTTGTCTTCCAAACATTATGTTTTCATGGATCCATGGATTAAATCATCATTTTTTTTCTTTGTATATTTATTTCGCTATGAATTAATTTATTTGTTAGACCTTTGCGTTCACTTTTGAATGATTTACATTTATGTTGTTATTCATGTTTTCAAGATGATTTCTTTTGAATATGTATTATTTATTGGTATTGTATATTGATCATTCTTATTGCTAACAGTTCTCATTATTTATGTAGGAATTCGATGAAGATACTTGAATCTTGATTAAGAAATGAGAGCTTCCGATTTTGGATTAGAGATTTCAAAGATTTAAGATTTATACACTAAATTATAAATTTATTTTTGATATATAATTCTGCAAATGAATCTCAATATTTGTTTTTGTGTTTGGAGAACATTACCAAAACACCAAAACTTGCGTGAGACGGTTTCACAGAGTGTATTCGTGAGATGGGTCCTTTTAACCCATGAATCAAACTCATTTCCACTAATTTATATGTGAATTATGAAATATGGGTTGTGGTTTGACCCGTCTCATGCACGGAACATGATCTGTGAGACGGTCTCACACAAGACTTGCTCTTACCAAAAAGTAGATACGGTTAGTCAACTTTAATTATAAATTTCAATTCATATATTTATGATATCATATATATATATATATATATGTATGAGAGAGAGAGAGAGAGAGAGAGAGAGAGAGAGAGAGAGAGAGATTTAATACGCATGTAAATATGTACAAAAAAATATATTATATACTTCTTACCATTGCAAAATAATACAATATATAAAAAGATAATCAAGATCTAGATTCGATTTTATGTAATTTTGTTGATGTATAAAACAAAATTGTTATATAAAGGAGTAAATATATACAAATTAATTCACCACTTAATAAATCTATATAAAACATATTAAACAATTAAATAATTTAGATATGAAAATTAAAAGATATATGGTAATAATATATCATATAGAAAGAAATTAAAGGGCTCCATTTGATTTGATAATATATCATATGTAATAATGAAATGAATATCATATTTAATTAATAATGAAATTAATTTATATAATTTTTATAATGTAATTTTATCTTTATATATATATATATATATATATATAAAAGCTTTATATGTTTATCTTTAACCTACTATTTCATTAAAGTGATATTATATCTTTTATTTTTAACGTCAATCTAATGGATTTGGCAATATAAATATTTATCTTTATATATTAGCAAAAATAGATTGAACCATGTTTTTCGTCCTTTAATGCCCCATGATAAACAATGAATTTTTTTTACATTTTATGTTTGACAAATTCTTGTATGAGACCGTCTCACGGATCACATTCCGTGAGATGGGTCAACCCGACACGGTCAAGGTCAAAGTCAACGGTCAAAAGTCAACGATCAACGTACAAAAGTCAACACGATAAATGGTTGGTCAACGGCCGGTCAACGCCGTTGACCAAAAGTATTGCATATTATATGTAAAAGTAGTACACAACATACATGAAAGTATTACATTATAAATGTAACACTTTTACTTTTATAAGGTAATACTTTTATGTGTATCATGTGCGACAAAGTTTTGAGAAATTATATAATACTTTTGTGTGTTTTAGGTATTACTTTTCAATATACTATGTAATACTTTTGTAAAATAGTATGATTTTGAATTTGGTTAGAGTGTATGAAAATATGTAATACTTTTATGTGTAGTAGATAATATTTTTCTATATATCATCTAATACTTTTGTAATATATTATACATTATATGTATATAATACAAAAGTATTATCCGATCTATAGAAAAGTATCACCTAATATACATGAAAGTATTACATTATGAAGTATTAAATGATATATAAAAGTATATTATCTAATATACACAAAAGTATTATTACATTATAAGAACATAACATCATGAAATATTTTTATGTGCAACATGTAATACTTATATGTGTAACATGTAATACTATTGAAATCAACAAGTAATACTTTTATGTATATCATGTAATACTATGAAGTATTAGATGATATATAGAAAATTATTGTCTAATACTCAAATGTAATACTTTTATGTACAACATGTAATACTATTAAAATCATACAAGTAATACTCTCATAATGTAATACTTTTGTGTGCAACATGTAATACTATTAAAATAAACAAGTAATACTTTTATATATATCATGTAATAATTTTATATGTAGTACGTAATACTAATTTAAAGTATCACATGATACACATAAAAATATTGTGTGAGTAGAATAACAGTATTACATTATGAATGTAATACTTTTATATATGACATGTAATACTTTTATGCATAACATGTAATACTTTTTGGTAAACGATGTTGACCGACCGTTGACCGACGTTGACCAACCGTTGACCGGTGTTGACCATTGACCGTTGGCTTTGACCATTGACCGTTGACCGGGTCGGGTTGACCAGTCTCACGGAATGGGATCCGTGAGACGGTCTTACACAAGACTCACTCTTTATGTTTAGCAGTTTCTTAAAATATTTAATATATATTTAGATACATGTATAAATACACACAAGCACTTAATGTATATATATAAATTAATATATAAATTGACTATTAACCTTAAATATCTTTTACTTATATTAGGAGACTTAGTATTATTACATGTTTTTTATTTGAAAATGGTAAAGATTTTATATATCTTATGAAAAAAATACTAATGCAATTGAATTTACTAATTTCTGGCATCAATTTCCAAAATCATTCACTGAAATTTCTTATATCCTTAATCTCAAAGATTCATGATAGGAATAAAGTGAAAATATGGCAGACAAATATAAAAATTTAATGAGATTTAATCAATATTAGATTACTTAAGAAGGAAAAATGTTATTAAGAAATATATTTTCAAAATTATCATATTTGAAGATTTAAATTACACTGGCTATGGAATGGGTATGATATGTGATATTTACCAAAAGAAATCATGAGGTTTCTAGCATAAATAGAAAAAAAAAAAAAACTTCCAAATGTCATGTCCGAGACTACATGCAAATAATGAAAAAATTATTAATTGTTAAGAATATCAACTATTACGTATAAATTTGTTTCGAATGTATAATTTAAAAAGATTAGAATGATTGCAATAGTGTAATTTGTGAGTAATTGGTTATTCGAGATCCATTACGTTGATTTAATTTCTATATTTCTTCTAAATTTAAAGAATCAAATTCTTATCATGTAATTATCCATACCATTATTAAGGCATCAAATCCTGAAGCTATTCCTAAATCTAAATATAGAATTGATTTTGCTTCCGACTTAACTAAATTAGGTAGCACAAGTTGATGTATATATATGTTCATAATCAAGGATACAAATTGTCATTTATACCAAAAGTTAAGTGAGAAATTATATATTTGATTTCATAATTCTGTTTTAGCTAATCTCGATACAATTAGAAATTAAAATACATAATTAGAAAAAACATATTTTTGTTTATAATTTTTAAAGTAAAGTTTGAATTTGGTATTCGCATAATCAATATTAATTTTCTTTTTACTTGATTTGAGCTTAGAAAAATGCATAATATTTATCATATCTAAATATGTTGTAAATGTATCGACAATTATTATGGTTAAGAGATATCTAAAATGGGTGCGTTAATTTTAATTATAATAAATGGATATTAATTATAGATAAAAAAACTATTAGCTATCAATAACCAAGATATGGTTTAATGCATAATGATCAATTAACAAAGTGATAAATCACATGAATTCATTATCGGTAATTGACAATATATCGAGATTGATCATAAAACATATTGTTTTGAATTTTCTACCGAACTTAAAAGATGATAGTTTAATAATTGAATTAATTTTGTGTATCTTATTTAATTCATAAATACTTTATGTTATGATATTAAACAAACTCAATTAAAATATAGGCTACAATGTTTAATAATATGCTATTTCTTTTGTATAAGGACATGCATTTAACCCCACAATCGGCATAAAAAATATAAAGAAGTCTAATATGTATCACACTTCACAATATTTCCTTATTAAACTGTGAATTCAATTTTTAAATTTTTTTGTCAACACATATGTAGAAATTCAATTTATTTTGTAAGATTATTTTGTAAGATCATTGTGAAAGAAATTTCATATAATACATTTTGATAATTACTCTTTATAATTTTTATACATTATATTAAAATATTTTAACTAACAAGTTTGATGAGATTAATTTTGTTAGTATGTTATAAATTAATTTTTCATTATACACCGATCTGACACTTCTAAAAAGCGAATGTTTGATTTTTTTACTAATTAAATTTTGTTTCATATTCTGGATATGTGGAAAATAGATAATTATTCAACCACACCAAATCAAGAAGATAAATGTCAAATATTTTCATGAAAAAACTAAGAAATGTCAAGTTACTAATGAGCACCATTCATGAAAACGTAGAGAATAACTTCTTTGTTTATATTTAGTTTTTGTTCGTAATTATTAAATGTACTAAGAAATGTCAAATTACTAATGAACAACATTCATGAAAACGTAGAGAATAACTTCTTTGTTTATATTTAGTTTTTGTTCGTAATTATTAAATGTACTAAGAAATGTCAAATTACTAATGAACACCATTCATGAAAACGTAGAGAATAACTTCTTTGTTTATATTTAGTTTTTGTTAGTAATTATTAAATGTTAAGTACATTGATTTGTATTTAATTTGAATTTTCCTATTATGATCTTTAGGAAATATGTCAAACATATGCAATTTTATGAGATGACTATTGATAAATTTTAGTCTTTATTAAATGATGGATTTTCCGTACCCAATGTTATTGTTAGTAAATGTGTTGAGATAAAACAAGAAAAGTGTAATTTTACATGCATTATAGGTTTTCTTTAATTTCTTTATTCAATTTTTACATTTTTCGAATGTAAAAAAATAACTAAAAAATTAAAATAAAAATTGTCAAACAATTATCATACAATCAAACAAAATATATAATTGACTTATCAAAATTTGTATATTTTAACTTTCAATTCACGTATTTTAAATAAACCATGAATTATATCTTTACGTATATTATAATTTCACCATGTAAATAAATTTAAGTCCGTACATCGCACGGGTGAAACACTAGTTACTTATAGAAAGTAAAATAATTATGAAATATAAGCGTGGAAGAGAATGAAAGGAAGAAGACTATAAAGACTAACCAAGATTCACATTCGAATCCTGACCATCACAATATATATCTTTATAAATGTGGCATATCACTTGAACTACAAAGAGATGGTGATACATAGTTATGAATATGGTTAGACCAATTGAACAAGAATTAAAAAAAAGAGCATAATATTTCTAAGAAATAACATATCCATACTTTTAATTTAAATATAAACTTGTATTAAAGTATATAAATGTAACATCACAAATTAACAAAACAATTAAAACATAAACATTAGTATTTATAATAAGGGAAAAATTCAAATTTGGTACCCGAAAATAGGGTTTATTTTAGATCGAATACCCCAAAGTTCAACTTAATCAATTACGTCCCTTAAGTTTACAAATTTAATCGGAAATGGTCCCCGCCGTTAAAAACCCGTCCAATTGGACGGAAGTTAACTGTCTGAAATCGAATTAGAGCCAAAATTATTTTGTAGCCCTAATTTCTTCCCCAATTTCTTGCGCAGCCCTAATTCTTCCCCCAAACCCTTCCAATCTTCAAATCATCCTTAACCCCAGGCCACTTCGACAAGAATCGACCATCACTGGAAACTCACGACCCTCACAATCCTCATTCCAGCTGTTAAAGACCAGAGCATTCCTCACAATGGCAAGAAGAAGCTCCAGTGGACTGAAAAACACACCACATTATGGTAAGTTTTTAGGGCTTTTTCGAAATTCCATTACTAAAATGTATGGGTTTGCTGCATTTCTGGTAATGATGTGTGTGTAGCTAAGATATAATGTGGATTGTTTGATGATTTTTCATAATGCGGCCAAAAACAGAGCTGAATTGTTGTGTTTTCTTCATTTTTCATATGGCTGTTATTATGCTTGCAATAGATGGCCTTTCATATCTTGTGGACATTTTTCTGCTTTTTCTGCTTTCAATGGGCCAGAATGCCTAAAATGCGCAATTATTTTGTTATATGCAGATGAATCTACTATGTTTACCATGAAAGTGCATCATGGTGGTAGAATGTGGTTAGATGAAACCAGTTATAGGTATTATGATGGGGGGTTGTGGATTATTTTGATAATGTAGATGGTGAGAAGTTAGGATTAATTGAATTGAGTGAGTTTGCCACTGAATTAGGTTATGATCCTGATAAAATTAGCTGGTGGCATCAGGTTGGGGTTTGTATACAGGATAGTAGAAGACTGACTTGTGATGCAGCTGTGTATAGGACAATGGACTATATCCCTAGGAATAAGGAGGTCATTTTCTACATAGAACACTTAGCTGAATCTAATCCTGTAGCACCCTCAAATGATGAACCTAATCCTGTCAACTTAGATGAGGATATTGACATTTCTTTCTTGGATGAACTTATGGGTGAAGATGAAAGTAAAAATGAAACTGAATTGAGTGATGATGAGGACTTAGATGTGTTGTTAGATACTGATTATGAGATGGAAGAGGATGATAAGTTGTATGATGAAAATGTGGACAGGGATGTTGAGTTTGGGGGTGTTGAGGGTAGTGGTGGGAAAATGAAAAATGAGTTTGTGAGTGATGAGGTTAGGGCTATGATTGAGGGTGATGAGCAGGTTGTTGCCAATAGCAGTGATTCAGTAGATAGTGTTCAGGCTAGTGATGAGGATGCTATGCCCAAATTTACCAAGTTTAACCCTATGACTGAGGGTAGAAAACCAGAACTTAAGGTTGGTCTCATTTTTTCAAGCAAAAAAGAGGCTAAAGAGTGTGTTGAGACCTTTTGTTTTAAGAGGGGGATGTCTTTCATTATTGAGAAGAATGACAATAGGAGGTTGGCAGTGAAATGTAGGAAAGAGGGCTGTGATTGGTATGTTTATGTCTCACCCATGAGCAAAGACACCAACTCTTGGCAGATTAAGGTGTATAGACCAGAACATACCAAGTGTTCTTGGACCTACAAGAACCCCAGTCTGACCTCTTCATGGCTAGGGAAGTATTTTCTGGATAAGTTTAAGAAAAACCCTAAGTTAGGGACCAATGAGTTCAGGACTGAAGTGTGCTCTAAATTGAAGGTTGACATTTCAAAGCAACAAGCATATAGAGCCTCAAAAAAGGCAAAGGAAATGTTAGAGGGTAGTATGAAAGAACAATTCAGTAGGCTTAGGGACTATTGTGATGAGCTACTTAGGTCCAATCCAGGGTCCACTGTGGTGTTGAAACTGTTAGAGGATGAAAGGGAAGGAACATTCCAATTCCACAGGTTATACATATGTTTTGATGCATGTAAGAGAGGGTTTAGGACTTGTAGGAAGGTGATTGGGTTGGATGGGTGTTTCTTAAAGGGTCACCAGCAAGGTCAGCTTTTGACTGCTGTGGGTGTTGATCCAAACAACTGCATGTTTCCAATAGCATATGCAGTTGTTGAGAGTGAAACAAGAGACTCTTGGGTCTGGTTTCTAGAGCTCTTGGATGGGGATATTGGGTTTGATAATCAATATGCTTGGACTTTTATGAGTGATAAGCAGAAGGGGCTAATTCCAGCCTTTGAGGAGGTAGTGCCCAATGCAGAGAATAGATTCTGTGTCCAGCATTTGCATTCCAACATGAAAAAGGATGGCTTTCTGGGGGTGGCATTAAAGAGAGCACTTTGGGCAGCAGCAAGAGCAACAAGGGTGGAGGAGTTTGCTTCAAGGATGGAGGAGTTGAAGGCATTAGACAAGAAAGCATATGATTGGCTAGTTGCCAAGCCACCAAACCAGTGGAGTAGGTCCCATTTCAACTCAGTTCCAAGATGTGACATCCTAACTAACAACATGTGTGAGAGCTTCAACTCACTTATTCTGTCAGCAAGAGACAAGCCAATCCTCACAATGTTGGAAACAGTCAGAAACATTCTCATGACAAGGATGCAGGTCAATAGAGATGAGGCCAAAAAATGGGATGGTGAGGGCATCTGTCCAAGGATCAAGGCATTTCTACAGAAGAACATGAAGAAGGCAGGTGAATGCATCCCAATGAAGTGTGATGACTGGCATTATCAAATCTTGGGGCCACATCACCAGCATGTTGTTGATCTGGCTCAAAGATGTTGTAGCTGCAAGAGATGGGACTTGACAGGAATACCATGCACACATGCCATTTCAGCTATATGGTGCAAGAATGAGGATCCAGAGAGTTATGTGCATGACTTCTACAAGGTGGAGGCTTACAAGATGGCATATGAGCACCCCATCATTGGGATCTGTGGACCTGAGTTCTGGTCCAAAAGCAGCTTGCCTCCACCTTTACCACCTAAAATACAGTCCAAGGCAGGCAGACCAAAAAAGGTGAGGAGGAGAAATCCAAATGAGCCTCCAACATCTGATGCCAGTCAGACCAGGTTGAAGAGATTCCAAAAGACAACCACCTGTAGAATCTGTGGTGGTAAAGGCCACAACAAGAGGACTTGCAAGAGCAAACAAAGTGCTCCAGTGGAAGAGGTGTTGCAGCAGCCTGAGGAGGTGCCAATGACTTCATCCCAGCCATTTGATGCATCCAACACTCAAGGACTTAGCCAACCCACTGAAAGAGTTCCAAAATTAAGGGTAATACCACACACTGTAACATTTCCTGCAGTATTTTATAACATTTATGCTATTTTATAACATATTCTTTCATTCTTACTATGTTCACAGGTTAGAAGAACACCTGGAGAGGTGTCAGCAGGGCAGCCTGAGGAGGATATAAGCTTTTCAGTGCCACTGCAGAGGGAATCAACTGAACAGGGGCACAGTTCTATCCACCCTGCAAATGAAAAAACTTCTACTTACCCTGCACATGAAGAAACACCCCCAACTATGGTAAAGGCAATTGTATGTGTTTAACAAGCATTGTATGTGTTTGGATCCATCTGTTTTTTCACTAATAATGTGGTTTATAGGCTGCCAACCAACAAGCAAAGAAGTCAAGAGCTAGAATGTCAACAAACATCCAAGGAACCCCAGGTGGAACTCAAAATGTGAATGTGAGTAAATTTTTCTCATTAAACCAATGTTTTACAGAAAATATAAGAGGATGAGTAATCTTATATATTGACTACAATGCTAGGTTATCCAATCAGTTGGCATGAGCAGTCCAGTGCTTGTGAAAGGAGGTGTAAACTACATCACACTCTCCAATTTGAATGAAAGGGCTCACAAGAGGAAGAGGGGAGAATCCTCAAAGAGTTCTGGAATTGGGAACAAAGGAGGTGGTGGAAGTGGTAGTGGGAAGAAATGAAAATCTGTTGTCATTGTATTATTGGAATTTTAACATATGTAATACTGAATTGCTTGGAACAGTTTCTGGTTTGCACTGAATTTCTGGTTTTTTTCTTTATTTGCTCATTTGATGTTGGTGTTTATGTATTTGAACAATGTACTATGTATTATTTGTATTAATATGAAATTGGTTTCTAGAGATGTTATGTGTACAAGCTGTATTATTTCCCTGCAATTCTTGCATCCTGTTTTTAATCTCAATGTCTCACATTTTTGCAAACACTTCGAATTCAAAACAATAATGTAAACCAAGAACACTTCAATTACTAACACCAATAACATTGTCCAAAATGTGGGATTACACATCCAACAAAATTCAAGATTACACATCCTACATATTATAAACCACAAACAAAACAAACATCAAAATTACAACACACTTCTTTGCAAATTTGTACTTTTTCTCAACTTCCTCTAATTTTTTCTCCAAAGCACTGATTTCATCCTTCATTTTCATTTCTTTGTCTGCAGCCATTCTCTTCACTTCATTGATTTCTTCCTCCATCCTGTCACATTTTCTCAGCAATCCGGGAATGATGCTTTTGGACCGAACACAAATTTCATCATCAAGCCATTTGAACACTCCACAATACCCTACTTTCTGCATTGCCATATACACAAAACAACAAGCATCACAATCGACCAAACAAGAAAAAAAACCAGAAATTCAGTTCAAATACAGTGCAAATTCGAATTCAACAAAATGATAATAAATCTTACCCCATAATTTGGGCAACACCAATATCTCCTCCCTGGATTATCTTTCGACCAAGAGGTCTTCAAAGGCAACTCAAATCCACATTTACATTGCTGCTGTGTTTGAAGCCTCTTTGAAGAATTCCAGCTTGAATATGACGAAGAATCGCAGTTTTCAGACATTGCAAACAAAAGGTTGAGGATTCTTGAAGTCAGAATTGAGGAAATTTGTGTGGAATCGATCGATTGTGGTCGGGAATCGCAGAAATTGGGGAAGCGCAAGAAATTGGGGAAGAAATTAGGGCAACAAATTAATTTTGCCTCTAAATCGATTTCAGGCAGTTAACTTCCGTCCAATTGGACGGATTTTTAACGGCGGGGACCATTCCCGATTAAGTTTGCAAACTTTAAGGATGTAATTGATTAAGTTGAACTTTGGGGTATCAGATCCAAAATAAGCCCTACTTTCGGGTATCAAATTTGAATTTTTCCCTTATAATAATGGCCATATATTCTGGAAATGAGAGGAATCTTGTCTATTAATGGACAGTTGGATGAGCAAGTGAAAATTGAAAACAGTATAAAAGATTTCTTTATTATTCCGACTTCCAAAACCAGATCATGGCATGTTAATTATCTTTCTTTTTTCTCATATAAAAACAAATTAACAAACAAAATGAAGTGTTTTCATTGTTTGCTCCAAAATCGATGTTATCGTTAGTCTTAAGGTTTTTTTAAATAGGTTTTTTTTAATGGGTAAAACATTTTCTCATTCAAACTAATTTCGATATTACATTTTCTAGTAAATTTTTTGAATTGTCACCGTACTAGTTAAATGCTGAATTTTCAATATACAATAAATTTTACTATTCCGATCAATTTTTTCGACCTACATGAATGTGTAGAAGCACATATTGGTTGGACAAATCGAAATAGTGAAATTTACCACATAATAAAAATTCCGCAAAATTAAATCAATACAATGACACGTTCCAAAACATATATCAAAAAATGTAAAATCAAACATAATTGGAACGTGCCCTTTTAAATATGATGTTTCATATTAGGCACATACATATTAATGGGTCATACGCCTCAATGGCATTCCGACATGACCCATGGTTCCAAAAAGTGTTTTATTTTTTTATTTAACTTTTAATACATAATCAGATGTATATTGATGGTGTAATTTTAATTTAAATTGTATTTATAAAACCTTGTTTGAAATTTAGGATGATTATTTAATGGTAAGATATATTTTAATACTAACTGCATTAAGTTATATTCTTTAATATGTATTTCAAGTAGTTTAATGTTGTATATAATTAATTTCTCAAAATCAAATTGTTGTAAGTGGGAGTTGTACACAAATTGGCCACTTGAAAAGATATTCATGATTTATGAAAGATGAAAAGCCCTCATGTTATATAAGATGCAGTGGAAAACAAAGCAGTAATGTTGGCGAAAGTTATGAACACAGAGATTAAGTTAATAAGTGAAAAGGCAAAAGACAACGCCTGCATATGCGTAGAGAAATGGTGGCACAACAGATTTAAGGACAGCCTAAACTAACCTTTTCCTACACCATCACAAATTCCACTCAACACAACCTCAAAAATCCAAAACACATCAATTGGATTTTATCTTCATGTCCACAACATTGCATTTTCATAGAAGAAACAATGGATAGCCAATCAATCAACCTTTTTATACAGGCTAGGCTAAGAAACCATCAATAAAAAGACAGCTTATAAACCCCCAGGATAAGCAGATAAGTCAAGCATGCAACTCAACAACCAACAAGTGAACAAACACGTAGTCAAGGGCAGAATGGATCATAAGACTGATATTAAGAAACAGTTTTCATCATCTTATAATATGTAATTACAAAACAACTATGAGCACCAGTTGAACTACCTCAAGACGCTGAGGCAAAAGATCAGCAAGATCAAAGGCTGAGATAACACACAATATTATAACTGTTTCATCTATTTTGATAGCTGAACTGGCCTCTACAAAACTTCTAACCAACAAGGTGAACTCATAAACCTTTCCTCAATTTCATACATTTCAGTTGAGTGTAGCAGGAGAAGGAAGCACAGCATCTTTAAGCTCCTTTTGTTTCACGTATTGGTTCATAATAGTAAGCCTAGCTGTCTCAAATGCAAAGTACCCTATAGCTGAAAAGCACGCACTATAAAAAACACGAGGCCCCATCCCACGAGTGAGCCCAACCCAGCCTTCATCCTTAAGTATCTGTTTCATCGTAGCTGAAACTCCACTATACAGGGCAGCAGAAACCTTATTCACTGCCTCCCCATGAGCCTGAGTCATTAACCTAGTTTTCACAACATCTAAAGGGGTTGTCAAAGAAGCTGATATAGCCCCTGCCAACGCCCCACAAAAAACACTCTGATATGGCTCCAAATTCACCTGTTTGGTTTCACTCAAAACCGCAGCTTTTAGATACTCAAATGAGGAATAGCTCAATACCCCAGCTGGTAAATTCCGAAGTAATGTAGCACTGTACCCAGCATACAGCCCCAAAACCCCATCTTTCTCCAAAATCTTCAACAACACCTCCCAAGATCTTCCTTTTGCACCCGCTTGCATCCTCTGGGTGATCAATTCCTTAGGCACCATGATCGCAGATGACACGATGTTCCCCATTGCACCAGCTGTTGGAGGAATCAACAGAGGCGGATAGTTTGCAAACTTTGACAAAATTGATTTCCCAAACTCACACGTTCCGAAATAAACAGCGGATGAAAAAGTTGACCCAACAATGACAGCAGAAACCCCGCTGTAGAATCCCAAAATTCCCTTACTTTGGAGAGTTTTAACAAAAACATCAAATGCACCCTTGTAAATTTCCGATGCCCCTTTAGTCTGTAGCTTGGTTTTGATTGTGTCGAGCGGATGAAGACAAACATAAGTGAAAGCACCCGCAATGCCGCCAGCTCCGGCACCAATGAGCGCCCTTTCAAGAACAGAGAGATTCTTGAACAGTGCCTGGACCGCAGGAGACCCTCTGGTGGCTGGCTTCAGCCAATTGTGTTTCTCTGGGATTTTCACGTGTTCTTCACTGGAAACGGTGGTGGATGCGAAACTCAAATTCAGTTTGGGAATTTTAGCAAACATCTTGTGTGAGGGTGTCTTGGGATTAGGATCTAGATAGCGAGGAGGTGAAGTGGAACAGAGGGTGTTGAGACGGTTGAATACAGAATTGAAGTCGGTGATAGTCTGGGAATGGCATGGATTTGAGGAGAGGAGGATGAGAGCTTTGCCGGTTGAAGTTTCCATTGGATTGAACATTTGTAGCTTCCTTCAAATAAATATCGTGTACACAATTTAAATATGTATGAATGGAAATCATGACACGAAAAGTACAAGAAGTTTGCCTAAGCACAAAAGATGAAGAGACATTGCTTTAGTCCTTAATCTCCAGTCGTTCATGACAACAACCACCACTCATCAAGCCCTTAAACTCAAAAACAAATACCCCACCCCACCCCACCCCCCCAATTCACTTTCGACTGTAGCAGAGAACCAGCCCGTTTGACCACAGTAGAGGCTAAAAGAAACTGAAGGGCCAAATACAAGGAAGAAAGATCAATGATGGAGGGCAAACAGACAGACCATAGATGCAATGGAGCACTCAAATGAGTAAGATGATTAAAGCTTTTGCTCATAAATTGATGATTACTAATTGGCACCATAAAGACATGCTATACGTAATTCAGTTGAAACCCAGATAGAAACACAATCAAATCAAACAAGAAGAATTCTCAATTTGAAGAACAACAAGAAATCGAAAGCTAGAAATAGAGCACCTGGCTGCGAGGATTTGTTCAGCACTTGGGGACGAGCATCAGCAGCTTCTCCTTTTGAACCTCGCCAAACCCTTTATTCTCACTTCCTATGATATTTTTAAAAATTACAAAAAGAACCCTTATACTTCATTCCATTTTTGCTGTAATAATATTATCCACGCTGTAAATGGTGTTTCTATTTTTGTCTTTTAAAGATAAAATAAATTAATAGACATATTCCACTCCTAACATGCATTTTTTACTCTTAACATCATTAATGTTAATAACATTTATTTAAACTCAAATTCTCCTTTACATCAGGTGCACGAATCTAAATTGATGCAACTAAGGTGATCAAATCCAAATCCACGTATCTGAATTTTTTTTTTTTTTTGCTTCAATCTGTTACCTTTATATTGTAAGGACGTGGCCTTAATGTTATATAAATGTGACCTTTATATATAAATGTTATGATCTTTGTTCAGTAACTTAGGAAAAAATGAAAATTTTCAAAAAAAATCGTTTTAGGTTGAGACCTTTATGTTGTATTGTGGTGACAGTTATCTTGTATTCTTGTGATCTTTATGTACAAATATCATTGTCTTTATGATCCATTACATGTATAAAAGTGAAAATATTCAGAAAATATTCAGAAAATTTTCAGCGCATTTTTAATATAAACATACATTTATGTGATATTAGTTGCACCTTAATATATGACATAAGAGTAGGTAGTGTGTACCCCCGGGCACCGTGCCCCAAACACTTATTGTAATCATTTAAGTAATATGATTAATACATTAACATGTAATACGTAATACCTTGAATAATACTTTCACTAAAACATATATTTCAGTTATACACGTAATACCTTATGAGTATATCACTAATACATTCAAGGTTATACCACTAATACCTTATGAATACACCAATAATATCTCATGAGTATATAACTAATACAAAACTAATAATACCTTTTGGGGTATGGTGCACCGCAATATGCAAGTTTTTGTCATGACATACATGTGCAACTAATATCACATAAATGTGCAACTAATATGTTAGGATCTTAAGTATCTTGTTTTGATGAGACATAAACCAATAATTGTTATGTGAAAGTAGAGCATCATATATTCTATCTATAGACCAGGTTGTTGAGCAGAAGAAAATATCAAAACTCTCCAAGGCATGAAGGTCACTCTACAACAACATAAGGATTCGGAGCAGTCATGTCACTACGACAACTTATGAAAGAAGCCAAGAAGAATGTTGTTGAGTTACCAGTATAAACAAGCCAAGCCAATCATGTGAAGACACGTATACAGTTATGATGCTTCAAAATAAGAAAGTCAGTTGCAATTAATGAAGTGTACTATGAAGATCAAGAACATTAAATGCAGAAGATCTGTCTTCTTCAACGGGTAAATTTTCTATCCTATAAATAGAAGAAGCTGAAGGCGAAGAAGAGAGCTGAGAGACTCCAAAAAATATGCAATATCAAAGTACAAAAGCTCTCAGTCACTCAGTCAAGCAGCAAGCTACAACAAAGCAACCTGCAAACAGATTCAGAAAGCTTGCTGCCTCAAGTTGAAGAAAAATGAACATATCTTTTATAGACTGTGTTTAGGAGTGCTTAGTGCTATGAATAATTTCCTGCTAAGCTTTCAGTCTTTGTAGAAAGAGTAAGGATCCTGTGTGGGTCAGTTGGTCGAGTAGACAAACAACCTATGTGGAAAGACTTACTACTCTTTTGTTAAGTATGTGTTGTAATAGCTAGGGCTGTGTAAATAAACAAGATTAACAAAGTTCCCTCTTGAGAAGAGGCAGAGAGGACGTAGAAGGGTTACTCCACCTTCGAACCTCTGTATATTGCGTTGTGTGCTTTTATATCCTGATTTATATCTATCTTGTTGCATATCTAACCAAGCATCATACTGCACTTGCATCTAAAATCTGATTTCCATATCTTGTGTTTTTATAAAAGTATTTCTGCTCCATAAAACTCTAAGTTCAAATTGTCCAGTAACCTTCCAGAAAGGTTAATACAGTATCACTAATCAGCAAGTTTTCTAGCTATCTGCGCAGTGAGTTGAACTTTAATCTTTTGAAAAAAAAGTTTGAAAAATCAGAGAAAATGTATTCTCCCACCTTCTACCACTTGGGACCAACATAATATTACATAAAGGTGCAGCTAATATCACATAAAGGTAAATATGTACAAATTTTGGTAAATTTTTTTTTTTTTCTAAGTTAGAGTATACAAAGGTCACTACATTTATACATAAATGTCAAATTTATATAATATAAAGGTCACACCCATATATATATATAAGGTAACACCCTGGAGTGAAAAAATAAAATTAAAAAAAAAGTGCGCGGATCCGGATCGACCCGAAATAGGTTCAAATTGTATATGCATCTGGTGCACAGAAAACCAACTCTAAATTAGAGATATGATTTAATTTTTTAGGGTTCAATTGTTGATGTACAATTCAAGATGTATAAGAGAATTTCAGTCATCATCCACATGAATTTAAAAGAAAATCAATAATTGAGATTCAATATCAACAATTGAAACCTAACAATTTCAAATTGAAACAAAACCTTAAATTGAGTGTTTACGATGTTAGGGCAGCAACATTGATTCATTCTATGAGTATTCTTAAATAAAAAAACTAATATTGTAATAATAAATTAAGTACTTGGAGTTAATGTACGAAATGAATTTCCCTAGAGTAACATCTTTAGGGTAGAGAGAAGGTGAGTAAATTCTGTGTAGGGCCAACAAAATATAAAATATTATTTCCTTTTTTACTTGATCATTTTTATCTTCACGTCCACATTTTTAACAAGATGACATGTTTGTGCATCTAATCTAATGGGTGGTAGATTAGTATTAAATAATACAAAATCTATATCTATCTATGTATATAAAAACAGAATATTCTGCAAAAAATAACTGCAATAAATGAGACTTATTAAATATTTCCATTTTAAGAAATTATTAATAACTTCATTTTAAATTTATTAATAAACAAATACATAAATATCAATATTTTAAGACATTTAATTTTATATTTATTATACAGAAACTCAAAGAAAAAATAAATAGACAAATTTATTTATATATTTCTATACTATAATAATCGAGGAAAAGTTTGAGATATTTATAGAAGTAACATTTTCCCAACAAAAAATGTCACATCAACAATATTTTTATTTTATATTTTTTATTATTTAATCCATTCAATTTATAATATAAATATTGTCTTAGTTTATTCTTATTTTATTAATATTAATTAAGTTAATTTTTATTGAATAATTTCTTAAATACCAACAATAGATATTGTCCAAATAATAATTTCAATAATAAATATTAATTTGTTTAGGGATAATTGATATCATATTTAATATAAATATAACTAAATAAGTTTCACTATTAAAGATGCATGTATATATATATATATATATAATATGTATTTAGTGTAAAATTATATGTTATCCTAAGTACTTTTAAATTAATATTCGTGAGTGTCCCGTCAACAAATTTTTTTATTTAGAATTTTACTATTTAATTCATTTGATTTAATAATATAAATATTGTGTTAGTTTATTCTCGTTATATTGATCTTAATTAAATTAATTTTTATTGAATAATTTCTTAAATACCAACAATAGATATTTAAAAAATAATTTCAATAATAAATATTAATTTGCATGGGGATTATTTATATCATATTTATTATAAATTAATAAATAAATATAACACTATTAAGGATGTGTATATATATACATATATGTATATAATATGTATTTAGTCTGAATTATATATCATCCTAAATATTAATTTTTTAAATTATAAATATCTCATAATCAAATAAAATTTTTGCCTTTTACTTTACAATTAGGACTTCATATATTTTTATGTGAGAGTGCACGTTTTGAATTTAGATGGCTCAGCTGATTATCTAAATTATATGCTTAGTTTCTAATTATATTGTCATCATCACTATCACTACTACTACATTTTGATTTTGTGTTGAGCTTAAATTGTAATGATCAATGACGTGCTATATCAATTAATTTACGTGATACTTTTAATGGAATACTTATCTGTCATCTTCAATGTTAAACGATATTAATTAAAGAAAAATCTAATTCAATTTATTTTGAAATAAATGGTTGAAAATATATAATTGACAAAGCTTGCATCAAGTTCCTAATAAAATTTCTAATTTTATTGTGTATTGTTTCTATATATACATACTCACACACATGTATTTATTTTAAATAATTGAATTTGATTTTTAATTCATAATTATTAAAGTTTTTTTTAGTATATTTAATTTAAGTGACTGACAATATTAGTTTGTAACATAGATGATAAAAAAAATGTTTCAACTAGAAATGTTGTGTATAAAAAAGTTTATAAAAAAACTTACAAAATTTGTAGGTAAAATATCCAATTTTGATTTGAAGATGATGATTGATACTTTTGTTTTTAGTATGAATCATAGATTAGTTAATTGGATGTGTATAATATCAATATATTGTTGTGAATTGAATTACCTTAAGCAAATTTAGATTTTCATAATTATTAAATATTCAAAAAAACTTGTGTGAGATGGTCTCACAGATAATTTTGGCTAGACGGATCATTTTTTGTCCATGGATCAAACTCATATCCATTAATTTATATGTGAATTAGGAAGTTTTAGTTGTGGGTCAACCGTCTTACGGATCATACACAAGACTCACTCTTAAATATTATAATGTCTTATATATACTGAAATTACTTACATATATATTATCAAATAATTAATATTTACCAATATTATATCACAGACAGCGCATCGCACGTGTGTGAGTACTAGTTATTACTTAATAAAGATAAGAGTAGTGCATTTGAGTTATTGGGTGGTAGACTAGTATTAAATAATACGAAATTATTACTTAATATAAGTAAGAGCACTGCATTTGAGTTTGTTAACGTCGACACTCAATGGTTCATCAGTGTGTTGGTCAAAAGCCCACCCCATCTTACGAAATGAGATACATGAAACGGTTTCACCCAATAATATTCAAGAACAAATGTCTTCTTCATCTAAAAACTTAATAAACCACATTGATTACTACTTGGTCGCCAACTCATGAATGTCATCCAACCTACCATCATCGAATATCTGTCCTTTTCTCGATCGGTTCTCCATAAACTCTTTATTCATTGTTGAACACATTAAACACGACCATACCTTTTAGCATTGATGTAACCATGTTTTTCAACCAATCTATATATATATAAAAGCAGGATATTCCGCCAAAAATAACTGCAATAAATTATCTACCTATTAAATAATTACTATTTTAAGAAACCTATTAATTGCTTTCATATTGTATTTATTGTAAGAAACTCAATACAAATAAATAAATACAAATAAACTTATTTATTATATTTTAAGAAACTCAATACAAATAAAAATAAATAAACCTATTTATTGTATTTTAAGAAATTCAATACAAATAAATAAATATTTAATTTAAGAAATCAGTTATGATACTCAATTTAGTATTTATTGTACAGAAATTTCATATAAAAAAAATAAATAGATAAATAAGATGAAATAAGAGATTATATATTTATTATCTCTCATCTTATTTTTAAGTACTTATTTTAAAGGGTAAATTACAAAAAACAACTCCATCCATCGACTTTTTTCAAATTGCAACCTAATCTTTTTTTTTTTTTTTTCAGATTGTCACGCAATCTTTTTGTGGTTCTGTAGATTGCAAATTTTCCGGCAAAATGGAGATTAATTTGTTCACTTTGCAACCTTTTTTTTTTTTATCTAATTGCAACCTGAACTTTGTGTTTTTATCATATTACAACTAAGAATGAAAATTCCGATTTCGGTGGAAATATAGGTAACTTAAATTCACGGAAATATCGTGAAAATATCGATATCGATGGAAATATGGGTACATATATTTATTGTTATTTTTCCTATATTTACCAATATATTCCGATATTTTCTCGATATTTATTGATATTCCATCGATTTTTTACCGATGTTACATATATTTCACCAATTTTGACCAATATTTTCTTGATATTTATTTTATGAATATTGATCACACTTATATAACATAAATGTCACACTCATATATATAACATAAATGTATCAGTGTGAAGCGAAAAAAAAATCATGATTTGCAATTGGACAAAAAAAATTAAAGTTTGGGTTGCAAAGTGAAAAAAATTAATTCATTTGCTGGAAAAATGACTAGAAATTTTGCAATCAGCAAAACCAGAGAAAGATTGGGTGGCAATCTTAAAAAAAAAAAAAAAAGATTAGGTTGCAATTTTAAAAAAGTCGATAGCTGGGGTTGTTTTTTGTAATTTACCCTATTTTAAATCAATTTTAAATATATAATATATAAAATGAATCATTATTTAATGATCTTAAATTTAATGTTCATATAAAATTTATCAAACTGAGATATGGAAATGTATGTGTGTGGGCTTCAATGATTTTTTATTTTTAAACGTTTTTATGATATATAATATTAATTTATTGTAAATTGATATTAAAATGTAGAAATAAAAAAATATTATAGGTGTACCTAATAGATTACACATATAAAACATATCAAATAGAAAAAAATAGATTAAAATTATTATTTCAAGTTAACCAACTTATTCATTTGAAATATACAAATATTTTATTTTATCTTTCTTATTTTATATTTATTATTGTCAAATTTTATTTATATTATATTCTGATTAATTGAGGTGGCATAAGAGATTGGACAGAGGTAATTTTTATGATTTTTCACAAATTAAAATTTCATCATTCTTAGTCCCTGATATATTGACTTATCAATCTTATAATTATTATTCATAATTTTTTTATTCAAAATGTGTAGATTAAGTCCAATTTTGAATTGTTTCATTTAAATAGATAGCAAGAGAGATTTTCATGTATTTGATAAACTGATATAATTTTTTATTTGATTTAAAATAAATGAGTTATATGTGGCGTTGAACAAAAAAAAAATTATTAAAATACGTGTGTATTTATAGTTATAAATGCCAATAAAATATAAATTTATTTATCTCAATACTTAAATCATAACGTTTCTAATACATATAACTTACTTTTAGATATTAAATTTATTTTTTTTAAATGTCACTACCCATGTAATGTTCTGACTCAAATTTGTTTTATTTGCTTATTTAATCCATAAATTAATATATTACTTTATATATTTCAAATTTCTAATATTTTCTAATATAATTATTTATAATGACATAAATTTAAAGTTAAAATACCTAGCTTTATACTAATGCAAATTAAAAAAGTATCAATATATTTTTGTTAAAATAATAATAATTACATTTTATATGTTATTATATTTTTTTAATAATTATATATAACACACTGTGCAACGCACGGGTACACTACTAGTTCTCCATAAAGTATTGATGGTTAAATGAAGTCTCATTTTTCAATTGCAAATTTCAATCGAACATCCTAAACATCGCCCAACTGAATTTTAGCTCATTCTCTTGAATCTCAATCATTTTTCTATGTTAAAAAAACACATGTCAAAGAACAACCCATTCTCATTGAAAACTCGATCTATCTTTTTATTGATTATAAAAATAAAAAAGCAAATGTATTTTATTTTAGGGTAACTCATAGGTCTTATATAAAGAAATTCACCATTGTCGTGAAAGAATATTAAAAGTCGTTGTGGTGAAGAATGCGAGTTATGGTAGAAAGGAAGAGAATGTTGGTTGCACACACAACCCAACCCAACCAACCCCACTCTATCTGTAATTCTGAAACGAAAGAGAGGAGAATATCCCAAACAAACTCTGCAATTCCTACTCCAAAACCCTAGGTATCGTACGTGTCTACCTCTGCACACACACAATCAACACCTATCCCTACCTAGATATCCATGTCTGAATCTATGTAGTTATATATGATTGCATCCCTTCACACACGCCGAGAAAGGGAAATGATTGGGTGATCAACTGATCATCCACCATTAACGTTCAATTATTGAAGATTCTTGTGTGGAATGGCGTCGTCCAAGCTCATGACTTCATCGACATCGCGGGATTCGGATCTCAACCGTAGGCCTTCCGCCTGTAATTCTACTTCTTCAACTGTGGATTTTCTCAGAATCGATAGCAGCAGCAGCAGAGCTCGCGATAATTTGGGCTCCGATTCTGTGATGGCGGGCGGGTTTTTGAGGAATCCTTTTGTGGAAAGTAATTCGGGTCAGGATCAGGGTCGTCGGCGGGCGGCTGAGGCGGAGAGTAGTTCCAGTACGCTGTTGAATGCGGAGATCACGCTGCTAGATGCGGCTGGGGCGGTTGCTCCGATTAGCGATGGAGAAATGGAGCCTCCGAGGGCGGTTAGGAAGACGGTGGATGATGTGTGGAGGGAGATTGTGGCTGGGAAGAAGAGTCAGAAGCAGCCTAAGGAGGAGATGATGACTTTGGAGGATTTTTTGGCCAAGGCTGGTGCTGCTGAGGAGGAGGCTAGGAGAATTGTGGAGGTGAAGGAGGAGGGATTGAGTGGTGGGATTTATAGTTATGAGAGTGGTTCTGGTGTGATTGGGAAGGGAGTGGGGATGGGGTTGGATATTGGGGGTTTTGGTGGAGGGAGAGGGAAGAGAAGTTTGAGTTTGTTGGAACCCTTGGATAAGGCGGCACAGCAAAGGCAGAAAAGGATGATTAAGAACAGGGAGTCTGCCGCGAGATCCAGAGAGCGTAAGCAGGTCGGAGTTTTGTCCTTCCTTCTGCTTGATGATTACTTTGGTTTTTGCTGATGTGCTTTTTTTGTGATTTTGTTAGGCGTATCAATTGGAATTGGAGTCGATGGCGGTGAGATTAGAGGAAGAAAATGAACAGCTGTTGAAAGAGAAGGTAATTCATCTCAAGTTTGCTGTTTTGACATTTAATTCTCTTGTGCTGTCTTATGCAAACCCTCTGGAATTGATTTTAGTACTTTAGTGCCACTTTGCAGCTAAGTGTTTTAGATGTTGATGAGTCATTATTGTGGAGAAATACTTGATTAGTTCATATTCATTTAAAAGCAAGTCATTTTTCGTTAACTTCTGTGATTAAGATGTTAGCCAAACTCGGAAAGTGATATCTATATGCCCAATTAGTTATCAACATGTTCTTTACAAAATTGTGTAACTGTTATAGGGTAATGAGTTTGTTTATAAAGTCTCTCTTTCTTTATTATGTTTGTTATTTCTATAGTTGCTGAATTATCGATATGTTTTTAATACCATAAGTTTCCATAAAAATTTCTTGGTTTTTTTATGTGTGTACCTTGCCTGGCATTTGTTTCTTTCTCCTTGTTGCTAAACTTTTTGAGCCACAATATGTGCCCCCAATTTTTAAGTCAAACCAAGACTACCTGCTAATATTTATCAGGCTTTGATTACATGAGATGCTCTAGAAAACTAAGATCATTTGTGACTGAAAGGAGTTATTTCTATGTCATTGGTTCTTTAAAGGCAGTGGTGCTTATCATTTCATTCTTCTTTTGTCAGAAATAGATAATTAGTCCACACATAATCTCTTAAGATTTGGTTCCATGCAGCAACCAACGAATATGTTCTGTTTATGGAAAAAGGAATATGTTAGAAAAAGCCCATAAGGTGGTCTGGATATCTAATTCCATATTGTAGGCTAAAAAGGGCTCACGTTCGCAGGCATGAAAAAACTGCCCAATTGGATTTTCTGTCCTGTATACTTTACCCTAGGCATTTTGTATGGAATTGAAGTGAGATTAGGTGGCCAGCCTGTGTTACGTAGCTGGAACCATTTTAGATATGTGCCTCAATGACAAAGCCTGCCTCTCGCTCTGCTTTAAGACCATTCTTGGAAAAGCTATAATTTATTATTTTTGTATATACTATCTAAAGCAATATTATTTAAGACTTGGGCGTGTACACGTGCTTTTCTTTAATATGTACCATTAATTCATGCAAGTGCATATCCACAGTCTGGTGTGTATAATCCGAGCATTGTTTAACACCCCCCCCCCCCCCCAATCACACATAGACACGCGTGCGCACACACATATATGATAGATCATCAATTTGGCCTTCAAAACATCCTCGGTTGAAGGCCCACTTGATTTTCTAAATCAAAGTTATTCCAATACGAGCTTTTCTTCCGAATATAACATGCTTAAAGAAATTGACAATGACAAAACTTCTCTGGAGTACCAGACATCGTATGTGTTCTCTTTCGATATGGTTACAACATGTTACTATATTGGGCTTGTAAATTATTTCTTTGTAATTGTTAAGTTACCTGTGCTCAGCAGTTTTTCATCCTTGAACTCAGTTTTAATGTTCTAATCAGGAATCACTTCAATTAATTAAGAAGGTGTGCAATAATATTTTTCGTTATTAGATATATCCCTCTGAGAAACAAAATCGAGGGTCATAAATTCTGCTCTTTTGCTTATCTTTGCACTATGTTGCTAAATATGTGGATTAGCAAATCTAAGATTCTGAAGAAGTTTAACAAAAGGTATTGAGAATTTTGAGTTTTACAGAACTATACTTCTGGTCTGAATTAAGTTCATACTCAACATATATTTTGATTCTTTTCTCTTGCATTTCTTAAAAACACTGGTTTCTCCCAAGTTTTTTTTATTTAACTCAGGAAAAGAACTTGTTTTTAATCTTCTTTTGAATCTCCATGTTGTTTCCCTCAATTTGCCTGTCAGTATAAAACTCACTGGTTATTCAGACACCTTTGGTGATTTGGGCATTATATGGTATATTTTTCAATTCAAGTCTGGAATTATTTATGGCTGAACAAACAAAAGTCCAACACTTTGTTTATTTGACAGGCCGAACATGTATGGCTATATTTATGCACTATAATAGCATGGATATATTTTTTTTTTTTGTAAATTACATGTTGGCACACATTACTGTAGTTTGATCTGGTCTTGCCCTTTGATCATCTGCAAAGTAAGCTGCCAACTTGATTTTAGCCACTTGAGGTCTACACAAATTACTATGAGCTTTTGTTCACTTAATGGGAAGCCATGTTATCTCAAGCCTCAATCTCATGCTTAAGTGCTGCAAGCTTTCATGCCTGATTCAGATTTCATTTTCTGGTTTCCGTTTTGTTCTTTAATTATAATAATTACGATGATCACCACTCATTATTCTGGGATTTCTTAAAGCTAAGTGTCTATGCATCATTTGGATTAATGCATTGTGCGAAATTATTGTTTAATCCCTTAACATTAGCTTCCTCCATCTAATGAAATTGTGATTTTATTTTTGTCCAAAGTAAAATGTTATGTTTTAAATATTAAGTTAATTTTATTCATTCTCTTTGCATCCACACAACAATTCACCAATTAAATTATTCAGTCGTAATTGAATAAGTTAGCCAGCAAATAAATGGAGGCGCATGAGTGAAGGCTTAAAAAGAATTTGTAGCTTGTGTGAATGGAGGACTGTTTATCTGCACATGCCCTGATCTACTGGGATGCAGATCTTGATGTGTGCCATTTGTAATTGTCTCGTTTGGTGATTCTCCTACATATACTTTTACAACCTTCCTGGTCTCACAAATAGAGTATTAATTCATTTCCTATTACAGGCAGAGCGGAAGAAGAAAAGACTTGAGCAGGTTTGCACTTTCATCTATAAAGTTTTCATTAGAGGACACTCTAACTCTTTGTTACTTGAGCTAAAATTATTGTTCTGATTTCTGATGACAAATAGCGTGTCGATCAAACCTTCTATAGTTTGTGGTTTAATTACTGCCATTTAGGTGCTTTGCTTGTGTAGAACAATAAATATATACTTATCTACCTTAGGCTGTCTAGAAATCAAAGATCAAGCTAAGTTTGTGTGTTCATATTGTATCTGTCTGCTTCAAACTATCCTCCACAACAAAGATGTAATTCATATAGCCCACACACATAGTGAGATCAAGATTTAGTTTGTTATTTTAATCAAGTGTAGCAGTCGAAATAGTGAAGTTTTGATTGTTTAGTTGAGACAAATGAATAACTGATGTTTTTGATGCAGCTTATGGAGAATGTGATTCCGGTAGTGGAGAAGCGAAGACCAAGACCACCTCGCCTGCGGAGAGTTCGCTCCTTGCCTGGTAATCTTAACTGAGTGCAGGAAATATAGATGAGAATCAACTCAAATGCGATGCCTTCTTTGACATAGGATGAGGTTAAGTTAAGTGATGATCTTCATTGGGATAGCTACTTTCTGTTCAAATTCATAAAATTGACAATCATTAAACTATAAGAGCAGTAATAGTTGTTGTGAAGTGATAGCGATAGTTATAGAGGATCGGGATCGGATTTGTGTGATGATCAGATTCGAATTTAGCAATACTACAGAAATGCCTGAATCCCACCCCCCTTCTTAATGTTGAAGGGGAGGGACAGACGCAGTGTTATCCTGTTAATGAGTTGCTTATGCTTTTTATAAACCCTAGAATACACTATTTGTCCTAATTACTTATTTGGCAAATATGTTGCTCCCTCCCATAGTCCCATTTATAAAGTGAAACAATAAATCTTAAAGCAATAGTTTCTATATTAAATTCATGATTTGAATATAACCATGTTTAGGCATTTTTGTTGTAAACTCAATATTTAAATAAAATTGAACATGGATTTATCTGATAAGTAATAGTAGTAGTAATTTCCCTTTCCTAGAAGTTCTATAATTAGTCTCGGAAAGCTCAATAGTCTAGTATTTATTTCAGCGATTATTTTTTTTAAATAAATTGCCATGTATGTTGCGTCTGTTTAATTTAATAAATTTCGTGGATCCTAATTAAAACCCATGAATTTTTACTTTATTTTTTCAAAATTGTGGATTTGTGTTCCCAAGTGATGCAAAAAATACAAAAAGGTATGGTATCAAACAGTGACAACAAAATGTGCGAAGTGAATTGGAAAAATCTAATTGAAAAAATGCGGATTAAATTTCAAATTGAAAAAGCCATAGACTACAAGTTACAATTGACATAATTACAAACTTTTATAATAAAGAGTGAGTCGTCTGTGCACCAGGTGTACGGATTTAAAATCCAGTCCGGCCGTGTCTTTACTTTTTCGCGTGTTTAGGTCGTGACCTTCATGTTATTACCTTCATATTATGTTAGTGTTATCTTTGTGTTATGTTAGTGTGACCTCATTTCCAGATTTCATAGCCTTAGTTTAAAACCATTGAACTAAAATAACACGAAGGTAACACTAATATAACATGAAGTTAACTCTAACATAACATGAAGGTAAATGTTAATTATACCTTCATGCTATGTTAGAGTGACCTTCATGTTATGTTAATGTTACCTTCTTAAGATCCATGCACCAGTTACACAAAATATTTTACCTATAATGAAAGCTGCTTACAAAAAAGTTAAAATATTAATTGCGGATAATTTTTAATATGTCATGAGCACTACAAAACTCTATTAGTATTAGTATGTGAAAATTTGCAAAAAACTTTGACAAGCAAGTATGTTTTGTTGACAAATATGAAAATTTGCAAAAAACATTGCTGCTTGTCAATATGAGTAGAGTGTTGGAGGGAGTAAAATGTACTTTTTATTGAGGATATGGCCAATTCTACCATCAAACATATAAGAGTGGTTTTAAAATACCATCAAATATAAGGAGTGGTTTAAAAATACCATCAAACATAAGAAATGTATCATTTCTACCGTCAAATATAAAAAATGTATCTTTTCTACCCAATATTTTTTGACCATGTCAACAATGACTAGACTTATAGCGTGTACACAAAAAATATAACCTAATTTGTACATGTTTTATATCATGTACACAAGCTGAAATCGTGTACATGATATTACACTACATAATTGTAACCTTTTGTACATATTTTATATCGTGTATATAATCTGAATCGTGTACATGATATGTACACAGACGAGAAACAAAAAGGACAATCATTGGGTAATCATCACTATACCACTTGACTAAAAAAAAAAAAAGTTATACATAAAAGATACATCTGATATCTTTGATGATAGAAAAGTTACAAACCTTATCACATTTTTATTTACCCTTAGGTTGGTCGCACGCCACCACTAATAAGTCAGAGAGGAAACAGACAACCCATAAAACCACATTCTTACATTAGCTTTATCAAAGTAGCTAGGAACAATTCTTCTGCCTTAAAAATGGGGTCTTAACTAAAGCTGGGTGAATATTGACATTGGAGGTTTCCATGTAACTATGCTATGTTTTGTCGTATAGCGTTTGTCATTGTACATAGTTGAAGTATCTCTCTCTATCTATCTGGAATTTACTGTATAAGATGGTGGTTGGTCTTGTTAATTTCTTTCATCTTTTACACTCTTCAACACTAACTCTTACACATCCTATCTTGCTTTTTGTCTTACATTGATTATCAGATATTCTAAATGAGGTTAACACCATTGTAAATTATTTACTATTTCATGAATTTTGACTGTCCAAAAAACATAATTCATTGTGCTTACAAGTGTTGCTAGAAAGGGGGATATGATCCAGAAATACCCACCGAGCACTGTTGATAAGGGGGAACTGAAATACTTTTGTTTTTTTTTCAAAACCAAATTGAACTGATTTTTAGGGTTTTTCCAGTGCATTTTGATGATTCAGTCTAAAACTGAACTGAACCAAATAAAATTAAAACTGAAATAATCTAATTTTGATAAATGGAACTGTTCGGTTCATATTTGATTTTTCTCACCCTTATCAATAACAATAACATGTTTAATGTAGTTTGTAGTGGAGTGAACTATAAATATATATTTTTAATGAGTTCGGAAGGAGTGGAAGAGAGGGAATAATTAGGGGTGTAAACGAACAGAGCCGAGCCGAGCCGAGCCGAGCTTTATGTTGTTTGTTTAACTTTAGGACTGTTCAAGCTCGGCTCGAGCTCGATAAGGATTAAAATGTTCTGTTCGAGCTCGGCTCATTTGGTATATTTAAAGTTCGATTTTCTTCATGAACATGTTTGCAAACCGTTCGTGAACATAATAAACAATCATATTTATAATTCTATTTATTATTATTATTATTATTATTATTATTATTATTATTATTATTATTATTATTATTATTATTATTAAACGAGTCTCTAACGAGTTTGTTCGTGAACATGTTTACACGAACACTAAACGAGCTTGTTCACGAGCTATCCAATATTCAAGCTCTATTTACTTATTAAACAAGCTTCGAAATCTTGTTCATTTATGTTTGTTTAGCTAAATAAACGAAAATAGAAGAACACAAACCGAGCTTGTTTTCGAGTTGTTTATCGAACGTTATGTTCGTTTACACCACTAGGAATAATAAAGACTACAAAACTTGTGTGACGCTTGGATCTCAAACTCTAATCATCATAATATATCACAATATGCACATTTATAAATATGAGATACCACTTGATTTACAATTCTTGAGTAATAAATATATATTATTTGATTAGGTACTTGATTTTTATTTTAGTTACAATGAAGGAGAAATGGTTGGAATTCAGATGATAATGGCCGGTTAAAAAGAAGAAGAAAAGCAGAGAACAAGAAGTTATGGCAGTTGTACTACTTATTAAGGAACTATTTTCTAAGGCAACTTGACTAATCATCATCTTTCCTAGGACTCCTCATTTCAAATACTACTTATTCTACCAAAAATATAAGCATTGAGAATCTACTATCTTCTTGCATATGATAATGTAAAGTACAAACCTCAATATAGTGTAATGAAGTCATAAATACAATGAAATTGCAGTCCCCCACAAAGGCTATATTATCATGTGCCAACATTTAATACCAAATAAAAATATGTAGGTGTATAGAGTGCAGGTTGATAATCATTTAAGAATGATAATGGCCATCATCAGTATCAAATCCCACTAAGAAAGAAAAGTTTTTTCATCAGATTATTTATTAATTAATTCCATGCTCTTCTTACCAAGATTTTATTTTTACAAACATAATGATTCCACTTTTTTAAAAACTGTCATTAGTACACACTCTCCCATGTCCCAACCTCTTCTCTGTCAAGCATTCACAGACTTGTCTCAACTCTTCAAAACACACACAATTTGTGTGTGAACATTTTCCTCTTATTACACCCTCCAACTTCATCCCAGATTCTTGTCTTTTTTCACTCAAAAAAAAGGGGGAAAAAAAATACCCATAAAAAACAATGGGATTTTCCTCCATTTTGATGCTCCTCGTTTTTCTTGTCAACCTATTTCAAGTGTTTGAGTGTGCAACAGTGGTGTTTGATGGAAGTTCAGAATGGAAAAACCCACAAGTTCAAATAGGAGACTCTGTCAGTAAGTTCCCCTCTCTCTCTCTCTCTCTCTCCAAATTTATCACACTTTCTTAACACTATACATTACATAGTATTAGTGCATTTACATGGTATTATTGCATTCAATTTGGTGTCTGTTTTTCTCAGTTTTCCAGCATAAACAGCACTACAAGCTCTACATTTTCAAGAACAGGACTGCCTTCTCTCTCTGCAACTTCACTCAAGCCACTCTTCTCACCAACCCCAATTCCTCTGTTTACACAGTAAGTCCACACCTTCTGTGCGTGTTTGTGCGTGTGAGAGAGAGAATCTTAGATTCATCAAACCTATTATTAATTACAGTTAAGGAAAACTAATCACGTCTGAATTTTGAAGTGGCACACTTCACGCCCTGGATTCTTCTACTTCTCCTTCTACAATGGCTCCAACGAAGCATGTTTACGGGGCCAGAAACTCGCCGTGAAAGTCAGCATGCCGGCCGCCGCCCCTGAACTGCCACCACAAGCGCCGCCTCCAAGCTCGGGAGGATTCGTAGCCTCATCACCGGCGTTTCCTTGGCCGTTTCAGCCAAGAGGGAGTGCTCCGCCGAGCCCGGCGCCTATGTCGTCGCCGCCGCCGGAGAAACAAGGCATCCCATTTATCAACAGCAATCCGGCGGTGCCTCTGCCTACCGGTGAAGTTGATTCCGCTACAATTCGTCCTTTGCCTACTCCTCATTCTAACTCCAAACAGGTATTTAAAAAAATATTATTCTTATTTTCAGAACACCTTAATAATATTAATTAATGTTTTAAAAGCAAATTAAATATCTGAAAAAAATAATAATCAATTTTCATATGAATGTTCCAATTAAAAACTAATACTATACACAATTAAATTAAGTCATTCCACTCCAGTAAAATATGTTAGAAAATCTGCAGTTATATTTAATATAATGTTAATTTCATCATGTGTTGCTCTTTTGAGAGAGAATGAGTCGAAAATTTCAATATTTGACAAAGATAATAATCTATGTAATTTAAAGACAAACATTTATGTAAAGAAATATCTTATAGTTTGTAAGTTCAAATATTGTGTTTTTGTTTTTTTAAAATAATTGTTGAATATTTTGTTTTTTTATTAAAGTTTTTTTAAAACTTTAATCAAGCTTTTTTTTTTTTTTTTGTGAAATATTATATCTTCAAAATGACCTTTTCTTTTGTTATACTAATTTTAGAGCAATGAATACAAGGTTTACTATTATATATAATGCAAAAATAAGAGAAGAATTAATGTTTGAAGATGAGGTTTAAAAGAGAGGAGTGTGTATTTTTTTCTTTTACTGTTATTTTACAGTCCTACCTTTTTCCTTTTCCTTTTCTTTATATCCTTTTCTCAGTATGTTATATCAATTCTTGTCCCACCACTGTTGAAATCAGTCATCTTCATGCTTTTTGGTAAATGCAATATTTGAAAATGAAACTATATATGATATGATGAATTGGTTGTGAATAATAGTGAAACATATATGGTCCATAAACGGTATCACCAGTTCTGCATTAACTGAAACATACATAGAAGTATAATGCCATACATGTGAATATCTTTATGTCACTACTTTGCTCATTTATTTCTTGTCTTCAAACTTGATTGAACACATCATGAAACTGATGAGCTATGTTAATATTTATTGGTAAGAATCTATGAAAATGGGTCACTTTTCTCTTTAGGTGTTTCAAGATTCTATTTCTCTTTAGTTTTTTTTAAGATTTCATTAAAGCTCTGAGTACTTATGAACAGCCACATGTTTCCAAACAAGATTCTTGAATTTGGGCCCAAATGAGATGTATCCATGGCCTACATTTTTATATATTGCTACATAATTGCTGTAAATTACATATATTTCTTGTTGTCATGCATGTAATTCTGGAATAATTTCATGTTGATTTTTGTGATCAGTATGCAATATTAAAAAGCAGATGATGTTTGTTTGATTGATGATGATTCAATTTGTTGTGTTGTATGGGCAATGCAGGTGGTGGGGTTTTCTGGAGTTCAAAAGGCTTTCAGCTCTGTGATTTTGCTTCTGATCATGTTCTAGAGAGAGAGAGAGAGAGAGAGAGAGAGTATTGAATCTAAAGTGGCTTTAAGGTTGATGATTGTACCATATGTAATATTGCTGTCCTTGACCCTACTTTGGAATCATTACTGCTTTGTTCTTTTACTCTTTTTGTTTTGCCAAACCAATTCATTTTTTGATTAGCTAATTGGACCCTTTTCATTTCTTTATCAAATGCATAGCCCCACAACCATTTTACTTGCATATAGCAAAATCTTGCTTTTATTAAGGAACATAAGATCTTCCCTTTTAATGTTAGCTAAGCGAACCAAGTAAAATTATTTTCTTTTCTACTTGTTTCCCATGCTCTGTCTATCCAAAGGTACATTGTACAGATGAATCATACTGCATAGTCAAAAACAGATCTGCTGCAAGCTCCACTGCCGCGTGGGCAATAGATCCGCTGCCCAGCAGCACCACTGCGTGTGTGCCGCTACGCGCAACCACTAGTCTCCTGAGTTCGATCTTCTTCATTGATGGGAACCAACATTTTCGATCCCCTTCTTCCACAAACCAAACACACCCTTCATTCTGTTGCCACCTAACTTCCAACGATATGCCCAACTTAAGATAGCCACCTGCAAATATCGTATCAATTAGCCCAAAATTCGTCGATTCAGACTTTTTTGTCTTTAATTCACCCATTTTTGAAAGATAATGTCTCGATTTCAGATTCCATAGAAATAATGTTCCACAAATAATGTGTGCATTTGCCAATTTCTTTGGCAAAAAATCACATTCAATGGAGATTCAACATGGAAAGGTTGCTACCATGTGTAATATCCAATAATTGATTAAAAAAACAATTGGAGCATTCACACACCCCTATTCATCCATAGAGAGGTCCAGCTCCTCTTCTAACTTTGACCTCTCACACCACTCAACATCAATATCCAAATCCACCTATTATAGGCTAAGCAATCTTCAATTCATAAAACTAAGGCAAGGATAAGCTCTTCTTGATTCATAGACATTTATTCCTCCTATTATTTTCAACATAGAATAGGGAAACGTGGAAGCATATAAGAAAATTAACTTTGGTCAAAGTCGCCAAATACATGTCTCCTTTGAATTCAATTTATTTTTGACCACAAAACTTGGTCAAGTCAACCAATTTCATGTCCTTTTCCATGGACCCTCTCTCTCTCTCTCTGTCTCTCTCAAACACCACCTTTACAATATTAAACTGTGGAAAACTTCAAGATAGCAATTGACAGATACATCAGAGCACCTCTACTGCCCTACTTCTTCTCTCAAAATCAGTGTGAACGAGAGAGAGAGAGAGAGAGAGAGAGAGCATATATGACAGCTACTCCAGTTGATACCATACTTCACTCAAAAAATAGTGGGATTCTTTTGTTTGCTTTCCTTTTCCTATAACACACTCAATTACTTCAGTAAAAAAATGTTCATAATTTGTAAAAAACAATGATCAGAATACAGAAAATTTCATAGCAATACCTTGGCAAGAAAAGATCCAAAACCAAGAAATTAGTGTAATTTGAGCATGTTGTTAACCATCTATGCATCTAGCTACGATATACAATGTCAAACTCAAACATGCCAAGAAATTCATTATATTATACAAAAACAAAAAGGATGAAAACACAACAGCCAGAAATTCAATCCTTTTCCCTAATTTCTTTACACAATGATGCTCTCTACAAGACTTAAACTTTTTTACTCTTTTTATTCTAATCATATTCCCTCAGATCATTCCATAAAACATCTGTAAGTTCATTCCGCTTACCCCCATTCATCAATCGTGATTATTTGCTCGCCCAATTGAATCAAGACCCTCCGTTCTGCTACGAACGATCCTATGGAAAACCTCCCTAACGACCCGTTCCAATGGATCCAACCCGTCTTTTATAGCTTGATAAACTGCTCGAACTTCCTCGACTCTCTGCTTCACTTCTTTCTCCCTCTCTTCTGTCAATGGGAATTGAACAGAATCAGTCAATTCATTCATATGCCTAGCACATTTCTCAATATCATGAATCTCCTTCAACAGCCCAGAGGCATTCCTCCTATCCCGTTTCTTCGACTCCTCCAAAATCCTCTCGTGCAGGGAGAGAATCGGAGAAGCCCACAGGAACTGCCTCGATACGTAGAAATGGGTTTGAAGGCCACGATCTTGACAGGGGATTGCAGCTACGAGAGCCCACATCACGAACAAAAGCACATAATTCATTGTGAAAACAGCCACATTCAATCCATTGGTGGATTGAATCTCAGTAGCCCTTGGAGCCACTAAGTTGCTGCTGATTGCTTGCAGTTGTCGGGCTGCCGACCAAGACCTCGAAACGCTCCATGATAGGGACCGAAAATGGCTGAAAGATCTCTGCTCTTTGTGAACAGTATGGCGCCCAAAGGATCGGTTTCTATGCGACATAGTAGTGTTGGATTCTTTCTCATCGAGCATGGCGATTGCTAAATCGACCAAAGCCTTTTTCGAACGGCGAATCTGGCCTTCTCCAATGCTTCTCTGATTGTCAAACGCACACAAAACGATCTCCAACTGCTTCTGCCATAGCCTAATCTGCTCAATCCCGTCTCGAATGGCGTTGCAGACATCGAGAGCCTTGACGCTCCTCTCGAAGAAATCGGAGATGTATCGATCCATAGGAGGCTTGTTCAAGCTGCTCCTGTGGTTGAAGACAATCACTCTGAATTCCTCTTGGCAACAGAGGAATGTATCTAGAAGCTTCCGAATCCATGGGATTGAGAGAAGCTCATCGGACGGCGCCGCCAATAAATCCTGAAACCGATCGGCTACTGCTCGCTGGAAAGATTCCAATTCCATCTCTTGGCTGGTGGCCTCGTGCGTGGAATCCATGGAATGAACTTGATCACGGCGTCTGCTCAAAATCGAAAACCCGAAGCTTGAAGGAGATGAGGATGCCTCTTGAAAATCGGTTGATGGCATTTCTCAGCTCACCACAATTTTCAGATTCACACAACTGAAACCCCAATTACACTCTAAAATTCACAGGATTCAAACAAAAAATTCCTTTCAATTCGAAGAAATTGATGTAAACTGAACCTCGGCTCACAATTGGAATGAAATATCAGACAATGCTAAAGACCCATTACAGAAAAAGAAAATTCCATTCTCAAACAACATAAAAAGGAATTAAAATCAACAAACGATGATTCGAAAACCCCAGATGCAAAACAAACGATCGGAGAAAGAGCAATTAAAAATCAAGAACTCAGAAATTCTTAAAACTCGAAATTCACGCAATACAAGGGAAACCCATCAATCTTTAGGATCCCTAAAACAGAAATAGAGAAAGAATTGAAGGATAAAAAGTGATGGGAAGGAGCGTAGATGAAGGAAAGAGAGGAGAAAATGGGGATGTTTGAAACCCTAATGAGGAGGTGAGGCTTATATTGGGGGCGATTTGGACCGCGTATTATGGTTCGTTGGGAAAGGGACAGAATATTCACACATTCAAAAACTCTTTAACAAACTTTTACGATGCTTAATTACTGCTAATTTATTTTATTAGTGGCACTAATTACTAATTACTCAATTCTAAGGATTTCTCTTCACACGTCACAAACACGCAATGGGCGCTGGACACCCCATATTTGCATTTTGGTCCTTCAACTCTTTTTTTCTGGACATCTTACTCCTGATGTTTCTAAAAAGACCAACCACCTTAAAACTTCTACTTTTATGAAATAGGAAACTGTTGTTTACGACGAGACATTACTTTCACAAAAATTCATGTTAAGCAATTTTTTGGAATATGTTTTGTGTGATGGTTCATGCTATTTACAAATCACACAATTTTTATAAATTCATATTTTGATTGTGTATTGTGATTTGTTGGTTGATATGTCACGAAATTAGATTCATGAGATGGTCTTACAAGAATTCTACTCAAAATTAAGAGTATATGTGGGGCGGGGGAGGGAGGGAGGAAATATGAACTAATTTCTCAGGATGACCCACAATTCATATATGAGTCTCTATAAGTGGGTTTAGTTTGTAGTTAGTGCACTTCTATCTCTCATATAATTATATCTGTGGACGTCTCATATGAATTCTATGTTATATTTTCTCCTTTTTTCCTCTATACTTTAATTTTTATATATATATATATATTATTTACACACATAACTTTTTTTTTTCATTTGTTGATCTTTATATTTTTACGTTTTTTCCTTTGTGCTATTTATGTTGTGTTATAACCAATCATGAAAAAACAAAAACGGAAAAAATAAAGATTAGAAAAATTAAAGTGTATGAAACAATAAGTAACAAAAATAGAAGCACAACATGTAAAAATTAGCAAAATACAAATGAAAATATATGGGCCAAATGAAAAGATTAGAAATTACAGGGCAAAAAACGTATTTTTCCTTAAAATGTATCTAGTGTAGATACATGGTTGACTGAGTCGTGATAGATAATGAGTTAGTTATAATGCTATCTCTTACAAGAATTACATGGAATTAAATTTTTCGATATTTTAGCCTAAATTTTCTATTCCATAATGACAAATTAGAGTTCGATAATTCTATGTCAAAAAAATAATATTTTATTTTGATAGATAAATATGGCCACATCAATCGATCATGAATCAGATTTAATAAATTGGAAGAAGCAACTAATGTCAACTTATATTAACATCGTGCCTTGAATGGTTGTGCAATAAATAAAATAATGAAAATGTTTAACTATATACTCCCTCCGTCCAGGTTGAAGTTACTTACTTTGACCAGACACGGAGCTTAAGAAAATGCAGTTGACTCTTACTTTTTGCTTACTTTTTAATTAAAAAAATATTTTTTATATTTTTTGCTTTATAATTTCTTTGTCATTTATGAACTAATAAATTGAATTGGGACAAATCGAAATAGCAAGTAGGAAACTTCGACCGGGACGGAGGGAGTATAATTTATCTAATATTACATAGAATGCACCTAGCAAAAACATTAATTATTTATTTTGAAGTTTAGACTATATTAGATTGGCAAAAACTTATATACCCTTTGGGCACATAGGGACACGGATTTAAGTGTTATATATATGCTCTTCAAGTGTTATATATATATATATATATATATATATATACCTTATAGGTGTGAGAAGGACTTGCGTGCCCCCGGGGCACGAATCCTGGATCCGTGCCCCCAACCCGACCCGGATCCATTATATATATAATTTTTTTCTTTTTTATTTTATTTCATTGAATCAATAAACAAATGTAATACCTATAGAGTACATATGTAATACCTATAGAGTATACCTATGATACCTATAGAACAAAAGTTTTATTGAATGAACACATGGTACCTTAAGAGTATACATGTAATACCTTAAGAGTATATATACATGTAATACCTATAGAACAAAGAATCAATACCTAATTGAGTAAGTTTGTAATACCTATAGAGTATATCAATAGTCAATACCTTAATTGAGTAAGTTTGTAATACCTATAGAGTATATCAATAGTCAATACCTTAATTGAGTAAGTTTGTAATACCTATAGAGTATACATGTAACACCTATAGAGTAAACATGTGATACCTATAGAACAAAAGTTCGAACAAATAATTCATATCTTTATTGAATGAACACATGATACCTTAAGAGTATACATGTAATACCTATAGAACAAAAAATTAATACTTTAATTGAGTAAGTTTGTAATACCTATAGAGTATACATGTAATACTTATAGAGTAAACACATGATATCTATCATTAAATCTCAAGAAATATAAGTGTAATACATATAGGGTATACATGTAATACCTATAGAGTAAACACATGATACCTATCATTGAATCTTAAGAAAAATAAGTGCAATACCTATAGGGTAACACATAATACATATAGAGTATACATGTAATACCCATCACTGAATCATTAACTACGGAATCAAATGTGCGTGGGTGCACACCAAATTTGCTATGGGCTCGCGTGGAGGCGCATGGGCGTGCGTGGAGGCTGCCCACGCACCGGGTCGGGTCAGGGGGCACGGATCACAAGTTTTTGCCTATAGGTGTTATGTTTCCTAGTGTTATAAATATACTCTACATGTATCATATGAATATAAGAGTATACATGTGATATCTGAAGAGTATACACATGATACATGTAGAGTACTATATATTTAACATCATATGATGATTAATTTGGGGGCACCATATCCGTAGGGCACACAAGTGTTATAAATATATTTTAATTGAGTAAGTTTTTAATACCTATAGAGTATACATGTAATACCTATAGAGTAAACACATGATATCTATCATTAAATCTCAAAAAATTAATACTTTAATTGAGTAAGTTTGTAATACCTATAGAGTATACATGCAATACCTATAGAGTAAACACATGATATCTATCATTAAATCTCAAGAAATATAAGTGTAATACATATAGGGGATACATGTAATACCTATAGAGTAAACACATGATACTTATCATTGAATCTTAAGAAAAATAAGTGCAATATCTATAGGGTATACGCATAATACTTATAGAGTATACATGTAATACCCATCACTGAATCATTAACTACGGAATCAGATGTGCGTGGGTGCACACCAAATTTGCTATGGGCGCGCGCATGGGCGTGCGTGGAGGCTGCCCATGCACTGGGTCGGGTCAGGGGCACGGATCACAAGTTTTTGCCTATAGGTGTTATGTTTCCTAGTGTTATAAATATACTCTACATGTATCATATGAATATAAGAGTATACATGTGATATCTGAAGAGTATACACATAATACATGTAGAGTATATATTTAACATCATATGATGATTAATTTGGGGGCACCATATTCGTAGGGCACACAAGTGTTACTCTATTAGATTTTGTCTGATATTCAAATATATATATATACACAAACATACATGAAAGACCATCTCAATGTGTTAAGATCATAAAATAGAAAAATTAATTTCCTTATCCTGCACGATATATCCATGAATGTGATTTTAATATATCAGTCATGGATATATGTATTACAATAATAAATTGTGTTAAGAAATTATTGACTTCCATATGTACATATATTATCTAAAACTAGTTAATATATATTCACGATAATAAGTGAGTGAATATTTTCGTATACATGAAACCGATATTATTTGCTACATATTTTTGCACTATGATTCTGATAATTAAATACGCTTTTAATCTGTAGAGATATTCATGTTATAATATGTTTATTGTTAATGTAATTATATATTTATATATTGCATTTATAAAAAATAAAAAATAAAATAATAACTATCGTATTAATGTATAATACATTATATGAATATTAATTAATATGCGTCATTGTGGGTAGATATGAGCATTTAATATATTAATTGAAGAAGATGTTGGAATTATGAATATAATAAGTAAATAATGGAGGATAAGAACATTATATAGTAGTTAGTGAACCATCACCCCAAGTGATGCATAAAATATAAATAGTAGTTTAATGAATAATATTCGGACTTAGCTTTTATCAGTACATTAATTATTGTTAAGAAAACAAAAGCAACGTCACAACATATTACTATCCTAATAAAATTTGTAATAATACAGCAAGTTTGCAAATTAAATTTAAAGTGGAAATTGAGATGATAAACGTATAATTAGGTAGACAACGTCATCTGACGTTAACCCTTTTAATTGATTAATTGTGTGTATTTATATTCATTGTATCATGTAATTTTTTTAAATTCAGATTGTATTTAGTTCTCATTTTGATAAATAGTTAGTTCTAGTTTGTATGATACATTTTTACAAACCAAAAGGTACCTATTTTAATAAAAGTTACATCTTATTTAGTACTCAATCCAATAAAAGGTTAGAAAAATCGCAAATACTCTTGTGCACCAGGTGCACGGATCTTAATCCATGCAATTGGGGCGCCCATTTGAGGGTTTTTTTTTTTTTCCGCTTCAGGCTGTTACCTTTATATTATATAGGTGCGACCTTTATATTATATAAATGTGACATTTATGTATAAATTCGATGACCTTTATGTTCAGTAACTTAGAAAAAAAAGAAGATTTTTCAGGTTTTATTGTTTCAGGTTGAGACCCTTATATTATATTGGTATGACCTTTATATTATATTGTTGTTCCATAACTTGAAAAAAAAATGAAGGTTTTTAGAAAATTTTCAATTTTTTTATATGAACATACCTTTTATATAATGTTACGCATACCTTTATGTGATATTAGTTGCACCTTTATTTATTACATTAGGTTATACCTTTATGTAACCTTTATGTAAATGGTGTAATAATATCTTTATGTGTTACAAATGTTACCTTTGTGTTATACGATCGGTACCTTTAAGTTATATAATTCATATTTTTTCACAATATTTTGTAGATGATTATTATGTTTAATCTTGTTATTTGAAACTTTATCTGAAACTTCAATTGTTAATGGTAGATTCCATAGATGTTTCGAAAAGAATGTATGAATGAAGAAAAAGGAACGAGTGCAAGATGGAGAAGAGATGTTCCGATGAGATGAAGGTGTATGAAGAGAAGAAAGAAGCAGATGATGGAGGAGTATTTGTAGCGAGATGAAGATAAAGATGAAGATGAAGAGGTTGCAACGAGATGAAGATGAAGAAAAGAAAGAAACAAATGATGGAAGGTGATGTTGCAAATGAAGAGAAGAAAGAAGAAGGAGAAAAGTGGTGTTTGCCTTGGTCATTTGATTAAAAAATAAAAACAAAAACTATATGTATATATATTATTGGATCAGGGTCAACCCAGTTACATGGATCTAGATCCGTGTAACTGATGTATGGGAGACCAACTCTAGAAAAATATCTATTTCGATACAAATTAACATTTAGTATTCCACTTGATATTTATACTTCCTTTATTTCAATTAATTTAAAGTTCAAGGTTCGTTTGCCCATATTATGGAATTATTTAATACCTACTACTATGATATATAATATAATCACAATACTCTTTTTGGAGTACCAATAAAAGTTATTGTAATTACAATAAACAAATACATAATACAAAAAACTAGACAACTACAACTTGGAAGAACATAATTAATTCTTCTTGGTAATCAAAAAAGAGCAGATAAATTGTAATAAATTTCATTTGTAAAACGTTCATTATATTGTAAAAAAAGAGAGAGTAATTTAATTATATATAAATAATGTTGAGCAATATATTATTATATGTATGATATGTATTAACTCAAGAAAAATTAATGACAATGGTAATTTAATAAGTTACATGTAACATTAAAAACTAATAACTTATTACATAATATATTTTTCTTCCACGTACTTTTTTCCAAAAATAATTTCTAATAACTAAAATATAGTATAATCATAAACTATGTGAGGAGGGCCCCATGTCAATGTACCTTCATCTCTAAATTTACATATAATGATACTTTTAAAATAAAATTAAATAGGTACTTGAATAGAAGAAGGTTGCTGTCTGGATAGGGTGGGTCCCACTGGGGGTACGTGACGTGGCAAGAGAGAGTGACGAAGTCTACAAAAGAAAAAAACCAAATCAAATTCTTAATTGTGCACCTATTCAATGTTTATTTTTCATTAAATAAAAAATATTGGGAGCTGGATAATTGATGTTTCAATTTTATTTGAGGAATTACATGCACCTGGGCACGGATACTTGCCTCAACCCGCTCTGGCAACCCGGCCTGGCCCGGTGAGAATAATATATATATATATATATATATATGTTTTTTTTTTTACTTGCAGATTTTTTTTCTTCTTCCTCCTCCTTTTTCAACCCGATCTGCTTCTTCTTCTTCTCCTTCTTTTTCAACCCTTCTGCTTCCTTTTCTTCTTCTTCTTCTTCTCTTTCTTTTTTAACCCTTCTGTTTCCTTCTTATTCTTCTTCTCAACGCGATCTGCTTCCTTCTTCTTCGTGGGCTGTGTCAGTCGATAGGGTGGCCGTGTGTGGTGGCGGTGGTTGAACTGGTTTCTTGTCTTTTCGGACAAGACAGGTTTGCGAATCCAGCAACGCAATGGACTTGGTAGCTTATTGCAATGGCTTGTTCTGCATTAGCAACATGGAAGATGACCTCTTCTTATGAAACCCATCCATCAGAGAGACTAGAAGGATTCCAAGCTTAACCATCGAGTTTCCAGTGAATACTAGTGATTCCCTCACAAGGGCTCTTGTCTTTTTCAGACTCGACCACCATTCTTCTTCCAATGATTACAAACTGGTAAGAATCTCCATGTTTGGTAGTGAAGAACTTCAGACAGAAGTGAAAATGTATTCAAGAAACAGTAATGCATGGAAAAGAATAGGAGACTTTCCTTATAACTATCCCTTTGGCCGCCCTGGTGTGTTTGTGAGTGGATGTCTGCATTGGGTAGTCTATGTTTGGTAAAATGGAGTGAAAGTCAGCAAGATTTCTTGTTGGGCATCCTGAGAATGTTGGTTTGTATTTGTCTGAAAAGGATGTAGAGATGAGTGTTGAAGGAGTAGCATTGGTTGATTCCGAGACTAGTGAGACAATGGATGGTGGAACTATGATTCTCATTCCTTTTCAATTCTTCATACGATTGTTACTAGTTTTGTGTTCTAATTTTTTCAGATTTCAAATTTTCTGTTTCATCTCTATTGTTCTTTTATCTTCTTTAAGGTTTATATATTCATGATTGTATATATATGTAATTTGATATGCAACTTTGTTGGTTATTGAATGATGGTATTGGTTATTGAATGATGGTACAAAGTTGTAGAAATCTGATTGAGTAATATGAATTTGCAGCAAATTTGGGGAAGAAGATGATAAAATCGCAATTTGAATCTTAAGTACAGACATTTAACACCTAAAAAGTATATATATATATATATATAGCACCTATATAGTATATATTAAACATATTAGACATTATCTATATATATAATACCTCAAGAACGTACATGTAACACCGCAAGCGTATATTTATAACACCTGTGTCCTATAGAGTATATATATTACACCTATCACTAAATCACATAATATGGAATCTATATATGTCATATCTCAAGAACATACATGTAACACCACAAGAGTATATTGTAACACCACAAGAGTATATTTATAACACCTAGAATATATATAACACTTATCACTATAGGTGATGGAGTGATCAAAGATATGATAATAATCATATCTGTTATACGTATATCTAATTAATAGTATCGAGTGAACAAGAGCTTTTATTCAGAGTCATGAACAAAAACAAGAGAATGTTATGAATGCAGTTACTTCAGGTGTTATGAAAATATTCTAAAGGTATTACAAATATACTATATAAGTGATATAAGATTACATGTATCTATAAGATATAATAAATACAATTCCTTCAGATGTTATGAAAATATTTTTAAGGTATTACAAAGATAATCTATAGGTGATATAAAATTACATGCATTTATGATATATAATAAACATAGTTCCTTCAGGTGTTATAAAACTATTATAGCACACCTAAAGAGTATTTATATAAATCATATAGAGTACACATATAACACATATCACTCAATCACATAATATGAAATCTTCTATTTATGTAATATCTCGAGGACATAGATGTAACACCTAAGGAGTATATATATAACACCTATAGAGTATTGTTCACCTTTTTCTTTAGGCTACTACCGCAAGTGTACGGTGTAGATTGCAGAACACGGTAAGCAAGGTCGATCCCACAGAGACTATTATCTAGGAATAATCGATTACCCAAATTCAACCCTTAATTTTATCTAAGCTATCAGATATCAAAGAATTCAATTAGTTATACTACAACAAAAACAAATAAATACACGGAGACAAACAAATATAACTGAGACAGGTTCTAGAACATGCTTTCATCTAATTCTCACCACGATATCACTTGATCAATCCATTTCAATGATTAACTATCCTATATGAGCAATCACGAATATCAAATTAAAAGTTCTCTCGAGTCAATTTAACCGGTTGATTATTATGCTACCAGAGGTATCTCTACTCGATCTGATATAACACAACAACTCCCAAAAGCACCTAGAATTGAAAATCTCATCACATATGTCATTTATCTCTCGATCTCATGCTGCATATATGTCATGTGTTTACTCTTCCGTAATTAAATCTCCTCTCTCGAATTTTGACTTAATTACTTAAACATGCTCAATTAGTGGCCACATAATCAAACAAGCAATCAAATCATAAACACATCAATAGGATAAAGAATCAATAAATTGAATTGAAATCAAAGATCCATCAGATTCAAATTAGACTACTAATAAGCCCTAGAAACTCATGGAAAACTAGCCAGACATGAATATCAACAAACTCATAGACAAGATTGAAAATATCATATCAAACTAAAATAATCCAACAATAAAGGAAAGATAAAGAAAAACTCTATATGAACGATGATCTCTCGATTCTTCAATTTTTGAAGTCTTCTTCTCCTCTTCGGATGCTCTCAAAATATATGTTTTCTCTCTATCAATGTTATTCCTACCCCTAATGATTGTTCTCCCTCTCTCCCCCTCTCCGTTTTTGGGATGAATTTAGGTATATATAGCATCTTGGAGGTCTTCTAGATGATTTAGAAGTGTGAGATACGTCAAAAATCGAGTTTGGGATGGAATAGGAGTCTCTCGGGCACGACCGTGCCCCAGGACACGGTCACCCGTGCGCCAGTGCTAGTGTTTCTGTGCAGTGGGACACGACCGTGTCCCAAGACACGGTCGTGCGCTGGTGCACAGTTCCGAATTTGACTTCGACATCTTCATGAAAGTTGTAGGTCTTGAAGTTATCTTTCAAATGCCACAAATTTCTCCTCAATAGCAGTCTTCTAAAAAAAGTTATGATCAAAATACTAGAGCCCTATCACGACGAAGAACCGAACGCAAAACTTCCGTTTTTCCTTAATATTCTGCTTTCTTCGAGAACGAATTGGGAAAAGTGTTCAACCTAAAAGTTGTAGATCTCTTCCTTATCTTTCCAACAAAATTAATATCTTCCAAATCGGACTTGTATATCGTGAGATATGTCATTTCTTCGACAACTGGGCATGTGAGCTGAAACTTGCGATTTTTGCACTAAAAACACAAAACCATCAAATGCAACTAATAAATCAAAAGTATCTAAATCACTATAGAAACGTACATAAATATGCTCAAATGAACACATAAACATACGTAAAAATATAGTAAAAACGACACTTATCAAGTATAATTATAACACCTATCACTGAATCATATAATATAACTATAACACCTATATAGTACATATATAACACCTATAGAGTACATATATAACACCTATCACTGAATCACATAGTGTGAAATCTGGTGTGCGTGAGCACACATCAGATCAGGTGGGGGTACGCGCGTGGCAAATAGTAACTCTACCTTGAATAATTAATTATATAGATTAATTGGACCAACATAATGCAATTTGACCATAATATTATATTATATTGATAATAATGATAATTCCTCTAGCGTTACAAGAATGTCAAATTGTCAAGGCGACTGAAATATTTTAAGATCATTTGTATAATAGTTAATTGAGATTTGAATTAATATCATCACCATCAATTTACAGCAACTATGTCTTTGTTCATTTTATTTTAGTACTTCAAATTCTAAATTTTTCTAGATACAAAGACATAGACACATAGTTGCTGTAAATTGATGGTGATGATATTAATTCAAATCTCAATTAACTATTATACAAATGATCTTAAAATATTTCAGTCGCCTTGACAATTTGACATTCTTGTAACGCTAGAGGAATTATCATTATTATCAATATAATATAATATTATGGTCAAATTGCATTATGTTGGTCCAATTAATCTATATAATTAATTATTCAAGGTAGAGTTACTATTTGCATACAACTTTTATTCTTATGATCATAATAATGTCAAACGAGTCTTTAGATATATAGGACTAAGGCATTGATACACCTAACCATTTGAGATATCATTACAACCCTAAAATCATTAATCTTTATTCATATTAATATATATATATATATAATTATATGTCTGATATGTATAATCACAAACAATTCAATTTACCGTTGATGTGTGATAAGGTCAACACAATAATTAATTTCGAATCACAGTACTTAAGGCCCACGTCGCAGGGATATATATAAGAATCACTTTAAACACAAAAATAGGATATAGTATTAGAATAAGGTAGAAATAAAAGTAAATTTGATATGTACAATTAAAATACCATAAATACATTGGTAAACATGTATATATGAATGAAGTGGGGAATGGAACACAATTTCAAAATAGTTAATCAAATACGTGGGGTGTGATGAGAAGTTTATGAAGATTAAACTAATAAATAGTCTTGTCAAATAAATAATTGACTAAAAAAAACTTTAACAAATATAAAGCAACTGTATAGTAACTAATTTTTAAAGGAATTGTCAGTATTAATTAACGATTTTTTTATAGTCTTGATTTTCGAAAATGAGTTTGAATCTTATTTAATAAATCATCCCAAAAAAATAGTCATATATATATATATATATATATATATATATATCAATTAAAAGTTACTAAAACCACGAATTGAAAACCCATGATCATGATTATGATTTATTAATTTGATAAGATAAGCCCTACATTTGTGTTCAAATAGTCAATGCAATTGTGCACATCGAACAATTTTGAGTATTTAAAATGAAAAAGATAATAATGTGACGCCCAAACCTTGTGTCCATCAACTGCAGCACAGATATCCACAATAAATGTTGCAGTTAACAGACAATATCAACTTATTAATGATTTAATAGTACTTTATTCTAATAAATAAGAATATTTTAATTATAGCTTGCAGGCTATTGCCAACAACTTTATGTACAAAAAATTGCAAGAAAATATGTTAGGTGGCTCTCATTTCTCTTATGTTTTTTATGAAAACATTTCTTATCTATAACCTTGATATGTGCGTGGTTTTGTTACAAATCAGCTTACTAATTATATAGGCTCAAGTTTAAATGATTGATCACATTTAATATAATTTGATACAACATGTGATAAGAATAGACGTTATACAAAGTCTCCACTTATGTAACCATTTTCATAAGAATTTGGAGTAAATCTTGTTATAATATCAATTTAATATGGACATTACTCTTGAGACTTTTAAGATCCTTAAACCCTTGACCTTTCATATACAATGGACTTTTGATATTCATGTTCATGTATATTTATGTTACAACTTCTATTAATAAAATATGCTTTTGGGGTTTTTGGATACAATCACTATTTTCTCTATTTTGTATATTTATATTGTTACAAGTACAAGTTACAATGTGGTGTATGATTCACGTGAGCTAGTTTGACGTTCTTGACGACCCGTTTTACAACACGTTATCAGCACGAGTCTCTACCTAAATCTGAGTGTTGCCCTAGGGAAGAATCGTGTCTTTCCTGCAAGGTATTTCTTTGAATCAATCATAATATTCAATTTATTGTTATGATTACAATCCGACACAATAGGCTTATGAATTCTAATTTTGCCTCTGCAAATTAATTAGTAATCTTCATCATTAGCCTTAAGGAAATACCATATGACAATTTATATGGTTGATGCACGCATATAACTATTCTGAAAATTTTAGCATGAAAAACTATTTTTGAAAAGAAAGCAATTGTTGCTAAGATATAACAAGATTCTAGTTACCAATAATTAAGCCTACATTAGTCTGCTCAGAAGAGTTAATTCAATATACATTTTGCCCATTTTCATTTCTTTAATGTTTTCAAGTCTAGCTAATTTTATATATAAAGTGTTATGCATGAAGGATGAATATTGAATATTAAACATATCGATCTCTAATTGACCTTAAGTTTCTATGTTTTGTTTGCTAGGCTCTTTACGTGTTTATATATTTATTGGTTTATGGGTTATTGTCTAATTTGATTTTATATGGGTTTTTTTTTTTCATAGTACGTAGATGATAATATGTTTAGTTAAGTCAAATATTGTTTTTTTTAATTGACTAAAACATTTAAGTATTTGAACTTCTTGATTACTATTGTTGCTCAAGGTTTTTAGTACCATATACTTCGATTTCTAAACTTAGAGCCATTGCTTGAGACTTGAAAAATATCCGGTGATTGATAAAGTATTAGTTGAAAGGAAACTTCATCAGTAGGTATAATTCTAATATAAATTCTTATCTTTGAAGGAATAGTTATAATTTACAACAAAGTAGTGGATTCTTTTCATAACTTGATTTAACAAGTTCAATTGTAATATGGGTTGTATAATTAATTAGTTTGATCTTGTAGGAATTAATTTCTATTAAAGTATATATATAACACTTTCGGCAAATGATTATAATTTCATGAATCACAGAAAACTCTATACTATGAAATATGTGTACTATTTAGTGATATTATATCTTGAAAATGAATCTTACTGTATGGGGATATAATTGTCTACTTGCTTAGCCATAATTTTTATTTTTAATTTTATTCTTGCCATTTAGATAAGGCTAAGATGAGTAAATCTTATCTACTACAATAACAAGATTTTGTTTATATACTTATATGCATGTAGAGTCCAACAGTCTTAAAAATGACTTATGTGAAATCAAATTCGTTCACTCGTTTTTGTCAGAATTTATCATAAGTTGAGAGTTAAAACAACTAGAAGTTGAGCTTTAAGTAGCATTGTTGTTGGTTCTCAATTTTTCTAGCATTTTATTGGTTTTGGTATTTGGTTGAATAGTTTGCTTAATTAAGATCAAAAATCTATGAGAAAGGATGAGATTTTAATTCTGGTCATATAGTGTTGCTAATAACATGCATAGTAAATTGAAGTGAATATTTGTTATTATAGGAAAAAATATTGCATTAGTGTGATGTCTTAAATTCAATTTTGTAGAATTTGAAAATGGCTGATATTACAAAGAGAGAATTCTCCGAGCTTTCCCTTGATGGCACTAACTATTTGACTTGGGCTTTTGATGTTGAGATTCACCTCGCATCCTCTGATTTAAGCGAAACAATTGTTCAAGATTCCCAATCCACTCCTGCCCAGAAGGCAAAGGCATTGATTTTCCTCCGTCACCACCTCAATCAAGATCTCAAAAATGAATATCTTACTGAAAGAGATCCTGCTGTTTTATGGAAATCCCTGAAGGATCGTTTCCATCAACAAACTGATATAATTCTACCTCAAGCACAATTTGATTGGTTGAATCTTCGGTTTCAAGATTTTAAATCTGTGACTGAATATAATTCTGCCTTGCATCGTATTGTTTCATATTTAAAGTTATGCGATCAAAATGTCACAGAGGCTGAATTGATACAAAAAACATTATCAACCTTTCATGCGAGCAATCTTGTACTCCAGCAGCAGTACAGAGCCAAAAACTACACCACTCATTCTGAGTTGATTTCTGCATTGCTAGTTGCAGAAAAACATAATCAACTATTGATGAAAAATCATAATGCAAGACCAGTTGGCTCTCAAGCTGTGCCTGAAGCACATGCTGTAACGAGCGTAAATGATGGTGGTCATGAAAGAGGTAGAGGTCGAGGCCGTGGCCGAGGCCGAGGACGAGGTCGAGGTCGAGGTTGAGGCTATGGATTTGCCAATAGACCTTATAGAGGTGGTCAAGGTCGAGGTAACATCAATAATATTGATCAAGTTCAGGACCGTGGAAAGAGTTCTGACAATTCTAAAACTCCACCAACAAAATCTAGTACTCATGGAGAACAAAAACAAATTTGTTTTAGGTGTGGATGTGATGACCATTGGTCTCGCACTTGTCGCACACCTAAACATTTGGTGGAGGCATATCAAAGGATGTAAAAAGACAAAAAGGGAAAAGCCCCTCAAGGAGAATCTCATTATGCTAATATGTTTGATGCAAACGTGGACTTGGACATTGACAATGATGACCTTTTGAATGTTGAACTTGAAGACTTTGGAGATAATGAGTGATCTAATGTTTCTATCTGAAAATTTTGCTTATCTATGTTTATTTTTATGCTTTATCCAAAACACTACGTTTTTTTATCTATGCCAATCTTATAGTTTTGGATAACTTGAAAATTTTATTTTATTGCGATGCTTATCTTAATGTTTATATTTTTATCTTTATTGCATCATTATTTTATGATATATGGAGAAATTGTCCTTTAATATTTTGCTGAAATAAAGGGGAATGTAACGAAAACCCTATTCCATATTAGGGTTATGCAATTTTGTCTACCCCTTCCCTAATCCAAATATGTCCAATTGTATATAATGACTATTACTCTTTACATTTAGTGCGTGGGAAGAATTAAATATTTTCCTATCAATTTATCGCCCGATTACCTAACTGCATTTTAGATGAAGATCATTTCCGGCATTAGGGGGAGATAAAGCTCAAAATTAATGGAATGCCGTAAAATTTGATGAAAATGTAGTAAATCTTCAATATCCATGCACTAGTCAAACTGAACTTGAAGTTCAGAAGAAAATTAATTTGCCAGATTAATTTGTCATATGTTATTTACTGATTCTATAGATTTACTGATTCTATATGAGTGACTAAATTACATATACCTTATGAGTATGCACCATAAAATGGAAGTTAGTAGAAACAAATATATCTACTAATATTGATGCTTCTCTATGCTTGAAAAATTAAACTATTGAGTCACTCCAAATATCTCCTGAAGAGATTCGTCCTGAAGACAAAAACCCTAGTAATATTGCACGTGCACAAAAATAATCAAAATACTAGGGTTGCAGAACGAACATATCAAAATATTTCGAAATTGAGTTAATGTATGCATTGGAGTTGCAACTAATTTTTAGGACAAATGCAATATATCAAAGTCGTCGACGACAAATTAGCCTCAATATTGCTCTTATTATCTCAAATATTAATCTGGATCCAGAACCCAAATCAATAGTTGAGTGCCAGAAGCATTCAGATTGGGTATGATGAAAATATGCAATTTGAGGTCTAGCTAAACTTATTGAATAAAATTAAACTTTTGGATATATTGTACATAGCTCTATGATGCTATCCCTGTATGATATAAATGAGTACTTGTATGAAAATGAAATGAAAATAATGAGGCCTCTTATGGATGACATACGTTCCGCTAGTTGATATATCTGGCAACAAAATGAATTTAGAAATGTAATTAATGGACATAGCTACTCCATATTTATATGGATCAAATAAGTGAATTTCTCTCGAAGAAGAATTAATATTTCCTTGATGACATGTAGGATCACATAAGGAAATTGAGGGTATTAATTCAAACTTGAAGTTTGAATTTGAATAATACTAAGTATTGTTTCGGCTTGCAGATCGAGAATCTCTCAATCAACGTACATAAAAGGGATTTTTTTTGAATGGATTGTATGGATAAAATCCTTTTACTAAGTTTACCTATGGTTATCCTATCCCCTGAAGAGAATAAGTCATTTTAGACCTAACGAAGATACAAAAAATATATTTTGGACCAGAAGTTCCTATTTAAGTGTAATGATGTATTACTTTATTGTTTTGACCTATAATGCTTTTATGATAAGTTTACTAGCAAGGTTTAGTGTTAGAGATATTGAATGATATTAATTGAATATATTTTTCGTTACCTTCTACATTTAGAAAATGTGATATACTCTATAATAGTTTTTGAAGCTATTATACAAAAGTATGCTTTAGTGCAATCATGTGATGATCACTAAATATCTACCCATGTCTACGAATTGAAGTGTAGACATTTGAAGACTTGTTGTCTTGAGGGGGAGAAATTCAAAATATTTTTTAAACAACCCTGAAGGTTGGGTCCTGAAGACCAATGACTGTACTCTTTTTCCCTTTACTAAGTTTTTTCCCACAGGGTTTTCTTAGTTAAAGGTTTTTAATGAGACAGTTAATGTAATACATTTTGACATACATGTCATGTACTCTTTTCTCGTCTAGTTTTTTCCCATTGGGTTTTCTAGCGAGTTTTTAACGAGGCATGTACATTAAATCGTAATGTCCAAGGGGGAGTGTTATAATATCAATTTAATAAGGACATTACTCTTGAGACTTTTAAGATCCTTAAACCCTTAACCTTTCATATACAATGGACTTTTGATATTCATGTTCATGTATATATATGTTACAACTTCTATTAATAAAATATGCTTTTGGGGTTTTTGGATACAATCACTATTTTCTCTATTTTGTATATTTATATTGTTACAAGTACAAGTTACAATGTGGTGTATGATTCACGTGAGCTAGTTTGACGTTCTTGACGACCCGTTTTACAACAAATCTAACATGGGAGTTTAGATGATTCCAAACAAATTATTACTGACTAAAAAATTGTAAATATATTCCAATTTTCGATAATGGTAAAAATGAAATAAAAAACTTTATCTATTGTTGTAATTTAAAGGTCAATTTGCAAAATAAAATAATCACATTTCCAAAAATTGCAATTTAGTCCTACCTTTTTATATAATTATAAAAAAACCATAATCTTCATTCACTGTTACAATTTGAATTTATTCTTTGGTGTCTACGTTCATGTGTCCATAAATTTCCACGTGAACCGTCACATAAGCCACAAAATCTTAGATAATAGTTAATTTACGTGCTTGTTGTTTCAAGTATATTTTAATTCATTCTCTGAAAAAAAAAAAAAAGTATATCTTAATTCAAATATCTTTCTCTAATTTAAAGATAAATAAATCACACCTCCAAATTGGGGCTAAGGAATCAGAAAAATCCTTGGACTTTTAATTGTTGCGATCTTCTTAGGGTAAATCATCTCATTCTTAAACTTGTTCTTTCTCGTTAAAAAAGATTGAATCTTCTATCATATTTGGTGTTATATCTTATACTTCCTAACACACTTCGTGTGTTAAATAAGAATGTTATCGAATACACATGACATATGGTGATTGTTTTAGAATAACACTAGTAACACATAATCTAACATAAGATATCTTGTACATTAATAGAGTTTAAACTTAAAAAATTATACTACTTTATGTTGTGTCACATAGTGTGTACAATTATGTGTATTTATTGTTCCATTTTATTTAATTATAATTATAATTGAAAATTGGTGATTTCCTATCGTAGTAACATGCGTGGTGCAGTAGGGATACATTAATGTGGTGACAGGGTTTTTTGATTAGTGGATTGATTAGGTGGCATGACAAAAAGATTAGATTCTATTTCTGAAAGGAATGTCCTAATTTGAAGAATCTTACTGTGATTGGTCCCATTATCCAAATGCAAAGATATTGTTTCATCTCCTTAGATTTGGGAAATGGGTTTTGCTTCTCTATCAGAGTCCAGAGATTTAATCAATTAATCATGTTTGTCCTTAGTATAATTTTCCGAAAAAGTCTTGTTTGAAACCATCTCATGGATCATATTACGCGAGATGGGTCAATCCACACTTTATAATTCACATGTAAATTAATGAATATTAATTTGATTTATGGATAAAAATGATCCGTCTCACGTAAATTATCAATGAGAACGTCGTAGAAAAGTCCGTGTTGTAGAGAAAATAATTGTTTTATTGATATAAAAATAATGTATCCTACTCTCCTTACTGTTTCGTCTCAAATTTTTTGGTCTTGGATGAAATTGCAAAGATATTAAAGTTTGTGAACAAAATGTAGTACAAGCTACAAGCACTACTTCTCATTGTGTTTCAAACACACATCTCATTTAGCACTACTTCTCGTTGTGTTTCAAACACATATCTCATTTCATGAGTAGAAGCCAATACATGACGTGCATTGATAAAATAAATTACGACAAGTTTGAAAAGTCGAGCGAAGTGTGTAACAAAATGGAAGAAGTAGAAGAACGGAGTAAAGCCACGTACATGCTCTTCCCTGTAAATTTTATAGTCTAGGAAAGCTCGGCAACGAATAGGCTACCCGAATCACACCATCCACCCAATATGTCCTTACTCGAACACTGCATCTGCATTGCGGAAATGAAATTTGTGAATTAAAACTCCACTTTCATTTCTGAATTTGGAGAAACACAAAAAAGAGGGCTTTCAAGATCTCTCTCTCTCTCTCTCTCTCTCTCTGTCTCTCTAACATAGATGGTGCTTAATTTTAGTTTATAATGAAAATGAAGGAGATGGAAATAAAACCTTGCTAAATCCAAGCCAATTTGAATCTCCTCTAAATGAAGATACCTTTGTACCCTCTCTCCATTGTCCACACAGAACCTGCACATCAACTTATTTAACATCAATAGAAGTCTATCCGTCCGAGAACTACTACGCTCATTTTCATGTCGAGTGACTCTACAAAATTTTCCCAAAATCGACTTCAGTAATGAAACAGTAAAAATAAATACACACGCAAATAATGATTATAGATGATAAACACACAACAAATCAAATCTAAGCTTCATAGAATTTGGGAAATGTTAGAAGCATTAACCTCATAGTCAACTCCTTGGACATAGATATAATTAGGATCGACGGATGAAAAAGCAAGTCCAGTTATCTGCAGTATAGATGAACTAACATTAAAAAGGGCAGAAGAGAGTCTAAGTTGCATATATGGCCTAAAAAAGGAGGTACTAAAAATATTAACCACAAAGGAGGATAAGAGTGCCACATTGTATTTAATGGGTATAGATCTTTGAGCTTGAGTCATAAAATACGAAGGTGAATTATGAATAATCCATGTTTATAGCTAATAAATGCTAAAACAAGACATAACCCCTGACATGGGAAATTTGACGCATGCAGTTGACTGACCTCATATTTGGAGCAGTTTAGCCATCTAGATATTGGGCACCATCTGCACTCAATTAAGAAACCTTATGAGTTAGCAGAAATTAGACTCGACAAAACCCAATGGCGTGAATTATAACTTCCTTCGCTTTGAACAGGAACAACAACCACCCAAAGCTTACATCATTCATGGCATACAATGCAACAATCACTATTGGTGATTGTTTGTGTGTGAGAGTGAGTGAGTGAGTGAGAGTGAGTGAGAGTGAGTGAGAGAGAGAGAGAGAGAGAGAGAGAGAGAGAGAGAGAGAGAGAGAGCTACTCAAAATGATTGGAAGTTTTCTGTTTCTGCCTTTCATTTCCCCTTTTTATCCACATCTTAAATAGAGTTGTAAGTTCAGGAAAAAATATATAAACCCCGAAAAGCACACCATGAAACTAATGGCATGGTATAAGGCATTCCAGAAGTCCACTGACCTGCGTGGATCATAGATAGTCACAGTTCGGTCTGCCCCACCAACAGCAATATTACCAGATGAAGATATGCTGACCGCGTATAATATATCTCCAACGGATCCCATTATTCTATGGACACAACCCCCATTGTTTTTCACTCGCAAATCCCATATACTTAGCTGCAGCAGTTCAAATAACAGTGAAACACTGCAATTATCATCTTAAGAGAATATGAACCCTTTCATTTGATAATCGTTGAAGAAGTTCAACATGGAAAAGCATGAAGAATACCTGGGAACCTTCTGTGATGGCCAACATTGAACTTCCACTCTCACTAGAATTGTCCATAAAAGTTAGAGAGGTTGGATACCACAATCTGTCACATAGGTTCTCTTATAAGTGACAATTAAAACATACATTTGTATCTCAACTTCAAATGTTAACAGCAATTAATTCTGTTGCAATCTCCATCAGTCATCACAAAAAATGATCAACTTCATAGATCCATAAGCAAGATCCTCCACCACCAACCCCCCACCCCCCACCTGCCCCTTCAAAAAAAATTAAAAGAAAGGAAAACGGGTGGCAAAAAAAGAAAGAAAGAAAGAAAGAAAGAAAGAAGAAGAGGAAGAAAAGTTAGGTTTTGATGTGAAAAGAAAGAAAGAAAGAAAGAAAGAAAGAAGAAGAGGAAGAAAAGTTAGGTTTTGATGTGAAATGGCTATGCTGATTTGGTTTATGTATATACCTAATTTCAGACTGACCGACATGCTACATCAACAACATAACAAAAAATACAGTGGATCCAAAATTCACAAAAAAAAAAAAAAATGTGGATCCTAAAAAAAAGTTTGTAGGTGATAAAGAGCAGTTTAACCACATGTTAAATATTCAAATCGGCAAAGCTTTTATCCTTTCCAATTCTCCAAACTTGAAAGTTTTTCTTCATACTGATTGCAGACTCTGATAAAAGATACAGAAAAGAGTCTGAACAGTTATCATGGCCATCCAAACAAGCATGAAGAAACACTTGTGGCAGAATTTTGCAGAGGCTAATGTTAAATAATATTCATCATTATTCAGTGCTGGCATAAATAGCGAAGAAAAAAACCATAAATGGTGAAAATTGTGGCAGAAGATTAAACAAAAAATAAATAGCGAAGAAAAATGGAAATGAAATACTCACGTACGTAAAGTGCAAAGATGAATATCTTGATCATAAATATCAACACTCTTACACAAGCTGTGGGCAACAGCTGCCTGAATCAGAAAAAGGTAGCTACTTAAGTAGATAATTGAAATATGATTACTTAATAATATTCTTAGATACTTCAAATGGGAATACCTATAAAATAATATCATTATATCCAAAGGTGAAAAATGAGAAATTTAAGTTATTGTCATTTTTGCAAAATATTTACCGATTCTAATAGTATAGCAAGTATAAAAGCTAGTCTCTATCACAAATCTTAACTTCTATTTGGGAGGCAAAACTTAGGTATATTAGCATCTAACACAGGCACAATAGTCCTTTATTAATATTGACCTAACTAGTGTAGGACTTTGAACCCCAGTTTGCTAGAGATTCTCGTATCCTAAGCATGTACCTTCTAAAAAAATGCAACTAAAGCATATGAACGACATAGCCTCTTAATAAGAGACAAGTTAACAAACAACATAAGTAAAATTAGAGGTGTTTGAAACCAAATGGTTCGATGCTAGCAATATGTCATCCTCAAACCAAGATCACAAATGAAAAAGGAGTTCAATAGGCCGAGACACACAAAATATATACAGCAAGCTCCTTTTTCGGAGGGCAAAACAAGAGAAGACTCTCAATGCCACAAAGATTCGACAAAAATATTGAAAAATAGATTAAGGTTCAGTTGAGTAAGTTATGTACCATGGTCAATTGACTTGGATTAAAGCAAAGGCCCGCCCAACTGCCTTCTCCAACACCACAATCACGAGGAGATACTGAATATGTACGCCCATCTACATCCAGAACAACAAGTCTGTTAATTAAATCCCCTCATAAAAGTGCATAAATGCACTACTAACTACTGAACCCCTAACTCAACTGTGCACAACAATGATGACGGCAATGATTTCATCAACTAGAACTTTAAGTCCACATAATTTTTGGATCACATAGCTAGTTGGTCATGTATAAGCTTATAAGCTGCCAGTTGAGACGAGTTATGAGAGCTTTTGTCAACATTTCAGAAGCATGATTACACAAATGACCAGAACAAACAAGAAACTGACAAGCACAAGCAGTCAACATTAGCATATAATCAACCGAGAAAAAGAATTAGTGCACTCAGAAGGTAGCAAGGTACAAACACAGTCCAAAGACATTAAGCTAAAATTATTAAGAATCAGTAAAAAAGAAAAGAAAACTAAAAAAAAAAGTGAGGAAAAAAATAAGACTAAAGGAATAAAACCTGTATTGCTTGCATCCAGTGGAGAAACAATAAGGTGACCATAGGAGTCTACACTTCCCAAGATTGACCGATCCATGCCTGCAAGGGCGGTAATATTATATCAGCAACAATTCAGAGAACGAAAAGTACATTGTCTCCAAAAAATTATTGTCAAAGCTCTTGTCCTACATGCACCTATTGTATTGTAACTATTAAAAAAAACAGTTGCCAAAATATTGAGCACGCCAAACTAGTGAATCAATTGTACCAATGCACATATTATCAATTTTAGGTTTGTTTTCCATACAAGTATGGTGTTTTCACAATGCAAGTATGGATGGCCAGGATGTAAATCGAACAATCTCTTAAGGTAATTAGAATGTCAGCATTCAACGTCAGATATGGTTCCTAAAAGACGTGAAAAGTGAAACCAGTCACATAACAAACTCCACAATATATACATATCAACATGATTTGTTGAGTTTGCAATGCAAGAAACCATGTCTCACTTTCAGTTTCAGCAAGCACAATACTTTGAATTTCTGATCGATGAGGGCAGCGACTAACCATTGTTGACTCCAAAACCTTCATTAACACCTCATTTGATCAGCTGATACCAATTTTTCCAATGTATAAAATACATCTATCATGGATCAGTCACTTGAGTCTTGCAGACAAGACAAGTACCTGAGTTTGTTCGGGGATTAGAAGGCTCTCTTTTCCTCGACCAACAAACGAATCCTCCATTGAAATCTGAAAAATATATCATAAATATCGAAATCCACACACCCATTTACTACACAACCATATACAGTACCTTCAACATACGAAATCCAAATATGACCTCATTACAACCTCAATATATCATCGCAATGATTGAACATTTTATAACCAACATAAAAGACACATGTCAAAAGCACGATAACCACCGTAACTCCCACATTCCTCAATGTCATTCTACAAAGTGTTCATCAACCAATTTCATTCGAATATTGAATACTCAATTAGAACTTGATGTTATTCAGGAAAAGAGCTGCAAACGCATTCAGAACTAGGCATATGAACAAACAGAAAAACTAATTTGTTTTCTTTTAATCAGAAATTGGCTATAACTCGAACCACCCAAACACAAGAACTGAAAACAAATCAGGAATTCTTCAAAAGGGTATTAGAAACACAGAAAAATCCAATTTTCCAAAGAATCAACAAAGTTCACATCAAAATGCAAGTGTTATGGGATTACAAGAAGTTTATAAATGCGGGAGCCAGAAGCGAGGTAAACCCAGCATGAAGAAGCATCCCCATTGGCCTGCACCCACAAATTAATGAATCATAAACAGAAAAACACAATGAAAAGTGTACACAGAGAGAGAGAGAGAGAGAGAGAGAGAGAGAGAGTACATGGAGTGCAAGACGGGTTGGCTGAATATTGGCCGGAGAAGGAAGAGCGAAAAGGGATTGAGGAACAACTGTCTTATTCAACCTCTTTGCTTCCACCATCTCTTCTAATTCTTGCTTCCAATCACACTAGACTCTCTGCTCACTTTCCACAAAATCTCCAAATTTCTCACCCTTTTCAATAGTGAGTCAAAGCCTGTTGAATGCATCAAACAAAGAAAAGTTACCATCTTTACTTTTCTAACTAAGTTATACATAAATTTACATGTGGAAACATATATTTTCTTCTTTTTTTTTGTAAAATCAAATAAAATATTAATAAAAAGTGTTGAATCATCACTGTGAGGATTGGAAGTGTGTACAAAAAGAATTATTCACTTTTACACTAATACAAAGGGTCTGTTTGATTCGAATGTTGAGTTTGGATTGAATTGTAATAATTTCAGGTTTTTTACTGTTCATGCAGTATAATTGTATGTCTGGTGTGGAGGTTTTTGGGATGAGTTTAGTTGTAATATGTGTTTGATATTAATGTTTATATAAAATGTATTGTTTATAAATTTGTGTTTGGTATATAGGTTGGGTTTGATATATTAGGATAAATGACCAAAATACCCCTTAATTATAAAAATTGAAAAGTAAAATAGTAAAGTAGATGTGTTGTTCATTCTCTTCACCACATTTTGCAAAGATTAGAACAGATCTTGCGAAAGAGAAATGTGAGGAGCATGTGTTGTAGAATCATCTCTCAAATTCGGCTAAAGGCACGATTTCTTGAAATTGAGGATCTATGGTGAGGATTATTTGATATATTGAGAAGAACGAGTAAGGGTTGCAAGGAAAACTGCTTGTCCAATTTCAATTGGGTTTGTCAAAGGATCTCGAAAGACTTCAAATTCGTCCCACAATTTTAATCCTAATCTGCAGCTCTTAATTTCTTCTTCTACAATTGTTGAGTCGTGTTGTGGTCGATGGGTGTGTAAGGTGGCATCAATGGCCTCACCTCCGGCGGCCTTGACACTATGCACCGCCACCTAGTCATCAGCGACGACGGTGGTGTTGTTGTCGGGAGAGTGAAATGGGGGCTCTTTTTGGCATCAGCCCATTTGCTTAGTGTCTCCGGTGACCAACTCCGTGTCGAAGTGGCGGTGCATTTGGATATAAAGAAAAGCAGGTGATCTCCCTCCGGAGGAGAAGGAGATGGTCGGTGGTGGAGAAGGGTGGCCACCGTTCCCACGTCTTGTATATATTTGATGACATTAGTGTAGTTACAAGTTGAGGATATTCTTGTCATTTTACATCTAAAAGTAAGGGCATGATGGTAAGTTCATTTAAATTACCGTTGGCTTTATCTAAACCCACCATTGTTGGTGGGTTTATAAAATCATGCATAATCCTACATAAACCAACCAATGTAGCCTAGGCCCAAATAAATAACCAGACCTCAAACATATGTACCAAACATGAGTATAAGTTAGTCTAAAAACCTAAACTAACCTATACCCTCAAACCAAACGTGCCCTAAGATTATATATTGCATTGGGAATGAAGTAAAGGACTTGAATTGAAAATGGACAGTCCAAACATAAAACTAGTGTTCTATGTACTCAAATTTGAAATGTGTAATTTACATATAATTAATTTGTCATGGTCTTTGACTAGTGTTTTACCAAGTATTTACATCAAATTTTCGACTAGTGAAGACCAAACAATAGTTTGTTGCAACAAAAAGAGACTAAAAAAAAATTACGAATCTGTTTCCATTGAGATTTGGTCATTTCTTGATTTATAAAACGTGTTATGTCTCATCAAATCATTGGGATTTTACATTATACATCGCCGCTTCGAATTTAATTTTAGACCATATTGTGAAATTATGACAAAAATTAATATTTCACATTTAAAATGAGTTTATTGTATTTTCAGAATGATTTGAATTTTGAAAGTTTCAAGTGTCAATAAAAAGCATTTTGTAAAGGATGTTATCAATTTAAATCATAAAATTACTATCTAGTGTAGTGCATTCATTCTCTATAGGTGGAAAAATGAATAGTTCAAAAATTGATCATAATAGCTCTAAGTTTAGATCACAAAATTTATCATATGCACTTTTCAATTCTCATTTATCCACTGCTGATTCAGAGCTGCTATATGAAGGAGATTAAATGCATGAGTGGGTAACTCAGTAGAACAATAGATAAAAGCAAAGTAGGAAAACCAACCTTCAATAAAAAACTTATATGGTATCAACTTTCTTAATCCGTGTGAAGACTTTTAAAATGACATTTATTTTGGAACAAAAGTAATATACAACAAGCAATCAGTGGAAACAAAGCAGAAGACAAAAGGCAACACAAAGAGATTTTGCCTATTGAAGACAGATTTAGTCATTAAGTACAGCTAAACTTCTTCATACAATGTAATATGGATTCCACAATCATGTGACAATGCAACGCAACCTCCAAAATCCACATCATTGCAAACCTCTGGGAGCTAGGGATGTGAGAAGGAGAGATATCATTCGAATCCATTTGATTATATGATTCTGCAACAACTTCATGTCGACACCTTTTGCATTTTCGACACCTTTTGCATTTTCATGGAAGAAAACAATAGCTAACCACATCTCAACCTTCTACATCCATATTAAGGCTAAGAAACAATCGCATGAAAATACTCTATCTACTAGACAATTAACAGAGAGCCAAAAACACAAGGACAAGTAGTGGTGAATGGGTTAAGAGTCATGTATGCAGACTCAAAAATCAACAAGTGAACAAACACATGAAACTATGCTATAGGAAGGATCAATTATCAAACAAGATGCCTTCCAGAATCTCAGACCTTGTCCCAAAAAGGGTTATGGTCACCTCAGGCAATTCCAACCAAGCCAGTTCCTCGCCATCAAAAGTCAACCCAACTGCTGATTGTCCACAATATAATGATAATAACAAACAGATCACTGCTGCATTTGCAACTGCGACGAAAGTTTCTGTCACAAGGTCAAATGTTCGAGCCAAATAAATTACCGGTGGTGGTGGTGGTGGCGGCGGTGTGCTATAATGATGAGGAAGGCTACAGATAGAACCCAGAGAAACCGTTATTGAGATTAACCATCACTGGGCATTAAAAATAATATTCATATTCTTCGAAAGAAATACATTTAAATAAAAGGTAAAACATGAACCACATACATTCCAAGCCACTATTAACCTGACATTGGAGCTGCCCAATGAACACCATGATAACAGGATTTCAACACTAGCTAGCTACTGCTAGAAAAGGATTCTTGAAAAAAATCATATTATCCCATCTGACAGATTTTTTTACACATGCTAAAAAGATGAATGACAGACAAGACATTTACTTGAATAGAAATTATTACATAGACAACACACATTTAGCAGAGATGAAAACGGAATATGTACAGACACAAACGTCATCTGACCATCAGTTCAGCAGAAAAAAAAAATTTTAAGCCGAACATACAACAAATTTATACATACATACATACATATGTGTGCATGTACAAATAACACAAACTACACGGCCAATTATCACACAAGTACAAGCAGATAATATAGTTCCAAATTAACTAATATTCTATTCAAAACAGTTAAAGTAGATTTATAAATAAAGCCCTCAGATCTCATAGCTTCTGAATCATAAGTGGCTCAACAGCACTGATGGAAAGATTCATCAGAGGCCCTTTAAGCACCACTATGAATAACCAGTGCAAGTGTGTCTGTTTATGGAGAGGAAAAGAAGTGGTGGTGGTGGTGGTGGTGGTGATAGGAAGATTATTCCAGCAATGCACAAAGGCCAATGATGAATCCAAATCCATCATGCCACCTCAATGTGTTATGTTTTCCATCATGGGGCATCATGTCACTGAAATATAGATAAGAATACAAGCATTTAAAGAACAAAAGCATATCATCACTAAACCACGTGCCACCAATGCAGATGATTATACAAAAATGAGCAGTGGATAATTGCAGCAACTACAGCTTTTTACTACCTTCTCTCCTTGGGCTAACCAAAGGAAGGTTGTGGATAAATATCACCCAAAAATTACAAGAACAATGGACGAACAAGAATCTATGTCCATATGATAGCCACCTAGTTGATTGTCTCGCAGGGAAACCAGACAAGAACATAGAACAAAGGACAGATCAAAACCTGAATCACAAGACTAAAAATTGCATAATTGATAAATCAGCATGCCCATGAAATTGCAAAAATTTACATCCAGGGCCCTCCAACAAAGCCAGATCAAAGCAGAATTCAGGCAGGAGTATAATTAATCTCTAATGCCATCATAACTTAAAATAATTAATCCGAGTAGGGGTCATTGTCGCGTTGAATAATTTCAACAATATAAGAACTTGAAAAAATGAAATCTTTGCCCACAAATGGTTAAAAGGTAACTAAGATGAATCAAAACAAGATCAAGAAAAGTCATCAAGTATCATGCCAAGTTTAGCAGAAAATGAGAACTAAACATCTTAGTCACAAACATTTTTAGATCACAGCGGAAAGGTAACAAAAATCATTTTCAAGTGTATAACAAGAGAAAATGGAAATAATGCAAAAGTAGATCGATAAAATGAAGCCCTCAGATCTCATAGCTTATGAATCACAAGCAGCTTAAAACACCGATGGACAGATTCATCAGAGGCCTTCAATGCACCACCAAGAACAACCAACCAACTTCCGGTGCATGTGTGAGCTGTGTATACTTTTATGTATATTTTGATATGTAAGGAGGTGGTGAAAGGCGTTGGTGGTGATGGTGGCGGTGGCGGTGGCGGAGGCGGTGGATTATTCCGGAATGCACAAAGGCCAGTGATGAATCCAGAACCATCATGCCACTTCAATATGTAAAGATTTCCATCATTGGGCATCTTGTCAGGAAAACAACACATAATCATAAAAGGGAAAGAAAAAAAACGAAAAATTGAACGAATCGAACAGAGAATTAGAACAGCAAAGGAGATCCGTTAATGAATCACAGAGAGCTAGGGTTTTAATGTTTGGGATTGATCGAAGTTTAGGGTTTGTTTATAGTGGCCGGGCCCAATAAATATCTTTTGGGCTAGATCAAGGAATACTGTAGGTATGGCCCAATAATTTTGGCACAATAAACATGGTATATAATATTTTCCGAACTCTTCTTTTTGGGCTTTAAATGCACTATAGTTCATACTATTTTAATTTTATAAAAAAAAAATCAAAAATTATGTTGGATTGGATATTGTGTTTTACTGACCAAATTGAGGGAATCAACTTAAAAAATAAATACTCACCCTGCACATTGAAATTATAAAAAAATTCATTTAAATGACTTCTCCTACATTTTGAGAAGCTGATTAATTAAAACATCTCCATAATAATATTGTTCCAAAATATATTTAAATGACTTCAATTCTGTGGCATAGTTGTTCATAAGTAGGTTTTGAACAACTCAAAGTTTTTACAAATCGAGTAATTTTAAATGTTGGTGATCTTTCTGTCTAGAACTGAGGAAATAAATCATCCAAGTCAATATGATGATAGAATGATACTATACACACCCAAATAGTAGCACAACAATATCTATTACTACATACTATCATCTTGCATATTTTCATATACTTGATATAGAATGGTCCTTCACTTTAGATTAACAATTTCATACAAGACAGGATACCTCAGAAATGATCTGAATTTCAACTCTCAACACATCCATTACAAAAACACAAGTGAATGAGAATGATCAAGAAACACACACACACACACACACTTCATTAATGCCTTGTGCTAAAATGTGTTCGAGGAGTAAACCATGAAGGCCTCCCATCACCATCTTCATCACTAATCTCTTCACAGCCTTGTTGAGACTGAATCCTCACAATAGGCTTCACCAATGGCAAATCCAAGACCGGCAATTCCCCTCTCAACATTCTCTCCGCTTCTCTCATCCCCGGCCTCGTCTCACAGTTGGGGTGCGTGCAACGCAGCCCCACCATCAGCACCCTCTTCATCTCCGCCTGGTCAAACCGCCCCATCAGCCTCAAGTCCCCTGCCTCGGTGACCAGCCCCTTCTCCCACAACTCCCACACATGGTCAGTCACCTTGAGCCCCTCTTCATCAACGGGCCGCCTCCCTGTCGCCACCTCCAGCACCACCATGCCGAAGCTGTACACGTCCGTCTTCACTGTGGCCACCCCAGAATGCGCGTACTCAGGCGCAATGTAGCCCATTGTTCCACCTGGCAAAGCATTGGAACTGTGCCTATAAACTTGAGCTGAACCAAAGTCACCGAGCTTGGGATTGAACTCTGAATCGAGAAGTACGTTGCAAGTCTTGATGTCTCTATGGATGATCTGCCTCTCACACTCTTCGTGTAGGTATGTAAGAGCAGAAGCAACTCCATGAACTATGTTCAGCCTTTTCTCCCAAGTTAGAGCCTTCGACAAATCGGGGCTGTAGAGCACTTTGTCTAGACTTCCATTAGGCATGTACTCGTAAACAAGGATCAGCTCATTGCCCTCACAGCACCACCCTTGGAGTTGGACCAGATTCTTGTGCCTCAAACACCCTGCCATGGCAGCAAACTCCGTGTTAAAGGGAATGCTCGAAAACGAAGGATCAGATCGGTTGAATCTCTTAACTGCCACAGTTCCATGATTAGGGATGGTCCCTTTATACACAACAGCTGAGCCACCTTCTCCAATTATCTTTTCTTGATTGAATCCATTGGTGGCTGATTTGATCCCATACAAAGATAGCATCTCAGGAAGCAATCTTCCACCTTGAAACCTATGTGTCTCCACTCTTCTTAGCTTTCTTCTCTTAAGCAAACAGAGACAGCAAACAAGAACTGCTGCAATCAAGATTGTGATGGCAGCCAAAACCATAGCTAGATACAGAATCCTTCTAGTCGAGGGACGAACATCAAAGGGGCCGATTTCTATAGCAGAACTCAACGGAATAGATCCCAAAAACGTCTTGAATTGCCACCGATCAACGGTGTGAAGAGAAGAGCCATTGATATTGGAAGCAGTGAATCCAACGTGCATGAACTCCTTGAATTGCTTAGATAAATCGATGTTCACATCAAGAAGAGGAATCTCGGGCCTAATGCGGGTCGAGTACCCGACCCAGACCCTGACCATCTTCTCCGATTCTCTGTACTCAATCCAGGACGTTATTTCTAAACCATCTTTAACATCAACAGAAGCCAATGAAACGACCTTATTCACATCGATTCCGACATGGTTATCGCTAACATCTTCAAGATTGGTGTTGAAACCGGTGTAGAATTCGAAAGCGAAGAAGGGATCTTGAAGTTGAGGTGGCAGTCCCAAAAAAGCGTTGTAGAAAGTGAAGGAAGTGATGTTAGAAGTGATGAGAAAAGCGAGGCCATCTCCAAAGGGGCAGGATGGGGTGTTGGCTATGGTGAAAGAGAAGGTGCAGGAGAAGGAGGCAGTGGCATTGGCTGAAGGATCAAGAAATCGAACTGGGCTCGTGTAGAATGCTCTTCCGACGCCGGAAAAGGAGGTCGTCGTCGGCGGCGGAGAAGTGCAGTTGATCAGTTTAGTGAGAGAAATGGATTCGTTGGCTGAGAAAGCGTCGCCGGAGAGAGAGAAATCGCGTGCAGGCAAGAAAGGGACTAAGAAAGATGGGGTCATGAAGAAGAGGATGGAAAGAGCAGTGAAAATCTTGAGAGAAGATGGGAGATACATTCTTGAAATTGATGGTGGTGGGAGAAGATAATCAAGATTTTATATCCAGCCTTTTCTTGAAATCATGAATTGTTGGATTTCATTCAGGTTGAACTCAGAAATATGATTTTACTTCATCCATACCTATCTGTTGTGTGTTTTCCGAAATACTATATATGGATCTTCATCTAACTGCTAATTAACACCACATTTCCTAAAATTCAAGAAAAAACTCTCTTTTTTTTTAAAAAGCATGTGCTATTTCATGAGTTAGTTGATGGTAGTAGCATTATGTTAATTCAGAAATGTTATTCTAAATAAACAAGTCTACTATGATGTAATAATTAGAATCATGAAGATGCCACATTAACAAGCAAAATATTTTGTGCATCCGGGTACATGTACAATTGGTCAACGCGATCCCACGTGCCTGGTGAGCGCGCTCAAGCCCATCAAAATTCGCTTCAAATAGTGTTAACTTCATGTTATGGTAGTGTGACCTTCATGTTATGTTAACGGTTAACATGAAGGTCACACTACCATGACATGAAGGTCAGTCTTACATAAGATGAAGGTATGATTAACATTGTTTTTTACCTTCATGTTATGTTAGTGTTACCTTCATGTTATGTTAGTGTTACCTTCGTGTTATTTTAATTTAATGGTTTTAAACTATGAGTATGAAATCTAAATGATTAACACTAACATAAGACGAAGGTAACACTAATATAGCACAAAGTAACACTAACATAACATGAAAGTAACGACCAAAATACGCGAAAAAGTAAATAGATGCAGGCTGGGCGGGCCGGTCCAACCCGCACACGGCCCACGCACGACCCGGTTGTACGGATCTCAGATCCATGCAACTGGTGTACAAAAGAGTAACTCCATTAACAAATGAGGGGTTTAAGAATCAAGTTTCTAAGTGTCTAAATCAAGAGATGAATTCTAAATCAAGAGTTCTCAAAACTCACATATATAATAAAGTAATATTTTTTACACTAAGTGGTACTTTAAAGTATAACAAGCACACTTTAACATATAATTCAAATACAATATACTAAAGTCATACTAAACCTATTACCAATGTTATTTTAGCATGTTTATACGATAACTTAAATGTATATGAAATGATTATTTGACATATAACAAGTGATATTTTAACTTACAATTCAAATGTGATATATCAAAGTGATACGTCCATGTATATCAAAAAAACCAGGTCGACTACAAAATTGATTGTGGATACATATTAATGTGACAAATGTGTAACAATGCAATATATCATTAATTTCAAATTAAAATATTAAAACTAATACAGAGTGATATTTAAACATACAATTTGAATGTGATATGAGTTAAATTGGAGACATTGAAACCTTATATGATAATAAAATTATACTGATTAGACCGACATATATCAATTTTCATGATATATATACTTATAAAATAAGGATCAAAACCAAAAGACAAATTAAACGGAGAAGGACTTGGGTGCCCCCGGGGCACGGATCCTAAATCCGTGCCCCAACCCGATCCGGATACTCTCTATATATATTTTTTCTTTTTTTCCCCTTAATTTTCAAAACCTGGGTGTTCTTCTTCTTTATCGGCCTTCTTCATCTGCGCAACCCTACTTTTCTTCTTCTTCCTCATTTTCTCCTTCTTCCTCCTTCTTCATCTGCTCCCATCTACGCCTCTTTCTCCGGCGAAAATCAGTGTTCTTCTTTCTCCTTCTTAGTCTGCTTCCATCTGCGTGTGAGAGCATCGGAAGCCACCATTCCATAGATTTGTCCGATCTCGTGAACTCGAGAGAAATTCCAGATGAAACCTTGTTTGATGATGATGAATTGAGGGGGAAAGCAGAGGATCAGGTGGTGCAAAGCCATGAGAAGGTGGATGTCGGCATCCATGTGCCGCCGCCTTGAGTACTTCCATTCCAACTGGTTCGCTTCGGACCCCAAAGGATGGGGGAATATTATTGGAGGGGGAAACAAGCTGGAATGTGGTTCCATTGCAGACATGATTTTTCAAATTTCAGCCAAGCTCTATACTATACATCATCATGTACATTGATTGATACACAATTTAATTATGCTTCTTCATCTTCTTCCATCTTCATTGCTGCTTCTTCATCTTCTTCTATCTCCATCTTTACTTTCTTATTATTCTTTCAACCTTCGTGATGGAGAGATACATAGAAGAATTACCAATTGTGACTATAGATCTTGCATCCAACATACCATTAGATGATTTACAGAAATATTTCGAAGAGAAAGATAATGAAAATCGAGATATATTATGTAATACCACAGAAGCATACACATAATACCTTAAAGGTATTTATATAATACTTGAAAGAGACTTATGTAACACCTGAAAATTGAGTATCAAAAACACCTTAAATGTAAGTATAAATATGTAATACCATATAGATAAAAATGTAATACCTGAAACATATTTATGTAATACCTAAAATGTAATACCTGAAACATATTTATGTAATACCTAAAACATATTTTATGTAATACTTTAAAGATAAATATGTAATACCTTAAACTATAAGCAGTAATACCTTAAAACTGAATATGTAATACCTTATACTCAAATAATATAATACCCCAAAGGTGCATATGTAATACCTTATAGGTAAATATGTAATACCTCAAAGGTGCATATGTAATACCTTAAACTTTAAGTTTAATACCTTAAGGATAAATGTGTAATACCTTAAGAGTATACACGTAATACCTTAAGAGTATGTATATAATACCAATCACTGAATGTAATCTGGTGTGCGCGGGCGCATACCAGCACAACTGGGGGTGCGCGTGGGGGCGCGTGGGCGCGAGTGGAAGCAGCCCACGCGCCGGGTCGGGTTAGGGGCACGGATCTAAGATCCGTACCCCAGGGGCACACAAGTTTTTGCCAATTAAACGGTAAGGCATTATTAAGAAATAAAATCAACACTATAATTAGATGAATAGAAAATGGAGTTGGAATAAATAAAAATCAACCAACTTTATCATTTAAAGAATTAATCAAAAAAAAAAAAACACCATTTACAGCCTGGATAATATTAATACGGAATACATGTAATGAGGTCACAGATGCTCCGAAAATATCTAGAAGTATAGGGATCTATTTGTAATTATAAAGAATTTCACAAGAACGGAGAATATAGGGTTTGCCGAGGCTAAAAGCCTCAAAAGAAGAAGCTGCTCGTCTCCAAGTGTTGAACAAATCCTCGCAGGTGCTCTATTTCTAGCTTTCGATTTCTTATTATTCTTCAAATTGATTATTACTGTTATTTGATTTGATTGTGCTTCTATTCGGGTTTCAACTGAACTTGCGTGTTTCTACTCTCGAGTGCTTTGAGTGATTTAATTTCCCAATGGGAAAAAGGAAGCCTTGATTCGAGACTATAATTTGTGTAATTCTAGTGAAGTAATTAAAGAATCTGTGTAGTCGTTTCCTCTGTGGCGTTGTTATTAATGTTGTTGGTCGAGTAGGAGAGCACACAGCCGCCGACATGAACAGGTTATTGAATCGGAACGATCTCTAGGAACCCTATATGTGATTTTGACTGAATTATGATGAATTATGCTGAGATTTAACCACATCAATAATGGTTCTATATTTACCGAGGTCCTTTTGATTTAAATAAAGCTTGGTTGAAGGAGCAATCAAGCCTATTGTTATGCAATATGGTATATTAGGATGTTATGTGGGTCAGTTAAGCATGTGGATGGATTTTAGGCTGAGCCTTTTTTATTTAATTTTATTTTAAACTGTTTTCATGTGTAGTTTTGAAGGAGAAAAGAATCTTGGAATCTCTCCTGTTGTGCTGCTAGTTATTTGGTGCTCCTTTTTGGGTATAGTTTGACAATGCCTAGAAATAAGTTTTTGTTGTCCTTGTCCATGTTGAGTCATTGACATTTTCAATGTGTTTCGCCATTCACACTGAGTTCCTTAGACTATCCATTGTTTCAATCGAACCTTTTCCTTTGAATTTAATAGTTGGTTGTGTCAGGTTGCCCACCCTTGAATGAAATAGCATGTCTGTATTCTTGCAAGTAAAAATCATCAATTTATGAGCAAAAGCTGAATTTTTTTACTCATTTGTCTTCTCCATTGCACCTGTGATCTATTTATTTGCCCTTCATCAGTGGTCTCTCTTTTTTGTATGTTGGTCTTCAATTTCCTTTAGCTTCAACAGTGGTCAAGTGGGTTCTCTGGGGTCTGGATTTTACCTGTCATGTGCTACAGTCCAAGGTTATGTTTTTAAGGGCATCTTGACTGTAATTGTTGTCATGAACAACTGGAGACAAAGGACTAGAGCAATTTCTCCCAATATTTTGTGCTTAGGCAAATTTGTTCCACTTTTCAAAGCATGTTGTCCTTTCATGCATACTTATTTAGTTTTATGTACAGTGGAATATGGCAGAGCAAGATGAGTATCGCTGCTTTATTGGGAATCTATCTTGGTCAACATCAGACAGAGGTTTGAAGCAGGCATTTGAAAAGTTTGGTCATCTTGTGGAGGCGAAGGTGTGAAAATCAGTCTTTTAATGCTTTTGTAATTTAGGATTTTGATTCATGTATTGTGCTTTATTTGTGTTGCTCATGCCCACCTTTTTTTGTGCTTGTTCTTGAATGTTATGTTCTTATCAATATTCCTGTTATGTTTGGGGTTATTTGCTGTTTTAGTAATTAATTTACTTATTAATAGACAATTGATATTGCTTTTTTCACATGTGTGTGCTTGTTTTCTCATAGTCAGTAGCTCTATATTATTTTAGTGTAAGCTTTTGGAACCCTTTCATGAGGAAGTAAAGGCTAGAAAATTGTTTAGGAGGTTTCATGAGTACCGTTGAGCAAGTTTAGCTTTGACCTAAATAATTTTCAAATTTCTAGATAGTGTTGAATATTTTGAAGCTGTTAGCTATCAGCATATTAAATAACTCGTTACGAGTTTTGACCTGACTTTGATTTTTCTCCAATGTTATAAAGTTTGTTTTCTTGAGTGCTGGGTGCAGGAAAAAATGGGAATGTCTGTTCTCTGTTCATGCCAAAATTATTTACTGATAAAATGTACTGTTGGAGGAAACAAAGGTGTACTGGGGTTGATGATGACCGAATGTTAGATATAGCTGACCTTTGAAGTTCGTTATGTGTATGTTTCGAAAAGAGGTTCTTTTAAAAGATTATATTCCGTGAACTTGGGTGTGGTTAAGCTGGAGTGATGATGCATCATAAGGTTTATCCTTCTATTCCAGCAAGATATATTAAACTTTCCATGATTGAGGTTCTATTAAGCTCAAATTTTGTATTTTCCTTTGTCAGGTTGTAGTTGACAAGTTTTCTGGTCGTTCTCGTGGTTTTGGCTTCGTCTCTTTTGAAGATGAGAGGGATATGGAAGAAGCCATCAAAGCAATGAATGGAATGGATTTGGATGGGCGGTCAATTACTGTTGATAAAGCTCAACCTAATCAGGGTGGTGGTGGTGGTGGTGGTGGTGGTGGTAGTAGAGACCGAGATGGGGACAGGGACTTTGATCGTGACAGAGGACGCGATCGTGATAGGGGTAGGAATCGTGACAGTGGTGGTGGTGGTGGTCGTGGATCTGGTGGGGACTGTTTCAAATGTGGAAAGCCTGGTCATTTTGCTAGAGAATGCCCCTCAGGAGAAGGGTCTAGAGGAGGAAGTAGATACGGTGGAAGGGATGATAAGTATGGAGGTGGTGGTAGCAGTCGTTATGGCCCAGACCGTAATGGTGATAGGCATGGTGGACGAAGCAGAGACTCTGGCAGCCGTGGTGGATCAAGGGATGATAAATATAGTCGTGACAGATCTGGACCTTATGAGCGGCCTGCATCAGGTGGCTTCCGTTGATGCGATGGGTATGTTACTTTTCATTTGCAAAAAACACTAATTATCAGCACACACACTATAGCTTACTAATTACTTGTGTGGTTTGAATTACTTGTGCAGTTTGGTTGTTTGCCAGTTTGGAGGGTGTCTACCAGATGAATGCTTTTCTATTTTGCTGAAGTTACTTTATGCTACATGGGGCTTTCATCATAACCTTGGTCTCATGTTTGACTATGTCTTTTACTGAATTATTAAGTCGAGGATATTTACATTTTGGAATGCTTAAAGATTAGTTTTTGCTTGTTGGTTAAAATTATTCGATATGGAAATCTGATACTGCCTAAAAGATTAAATACCATGTGATCTACAATTGAATCTTTGAGTATGTATTATTTTCCATATATTATTGTTTTTGTAAGTTATGTATCTGTTTGGTGATGTTTCAACTCTGTCATGCTTGCTATTGGGAAAGATGAATATATGAGGTGGTGATAAATATCCGAATTAATGCTGGGTAGAGAAAAAAGATAAATCAAAAGAGATATTTTGATTCATTTGATGCCCACCGAGTAGTTTGAGTTTTGGCAATTTTATTAAAATGACTATTGTTATGGACATTCCATTTCTCACTATAGAGAAGCCAACATAACAGGGCTGCACTTTTGTTGGTAACCATGGCATGGCTGTTTCATTAAGTATCATATACTTAAAAAAATAGTTGTAAAAAACATAAGAAACTCCAAAGAAAAATAAATGTCTGATTTGTATGGTGTGTGTCAAAACATTTACAGGTTTGAATAATAATTGTTTAGTTTTGTTTTGTGGTTACCTACCTAGCAAAGTGAAAAAGAAAAAGAAATGTTAATAAGGTGTAATGTGAGTGGTCCTGGTATCGTAAGGAGCCAAATTGGACTTAGTACTCTTAGCCCTCACAACTTTGACCAATTCTCGACACATTTGCCTTGTGTTTGCCGAACACTCGCTCTGCATTACCAGTAGTACCTTGGTCAACCCGTTTACTTTTCCCACTTTTTCCTGCGCCAAACCGTCCCTTGCCAAGCAGCACACGCTCCACAGCACCGTTATACCGTGCTCCGTCGCCGCACCTGAACACTTCATCAGCCTCTTCACTATCTCCACCACACAATCCTCGTCTTCCCCGATTGCCCCCCTCCCTTCCGTACACGTCGCCACCCTTTCCAGCAACGCCAGACCTTTCTCGATCACCGCTGGGGAATATTCCTCACCCGATAGGATTCTTCCTACGCTTTTCACTATGCCCAACCGGATCAGCTCCTTCTTCACCGCCCGGCTCGTCGAGATCGATACCAGCGCTGACAACCCCGCTTCTACGGCCGCTCTCTCGCCTTCTACTGCCGCTAAATTGTACAGCTCGTACACTAGCCCTGGCTTCTCTGCGATTTTGCGCTGTGATTCCGGAGTCACTGCGATCAGCTCCAGAATCTTCGCGGATTTGATCTTTGATTCCGTTTTTCCTTTCCGTAAAACCAGTACCAATGACGATAAACAGTCGCCGCTTTTTAAGATCAGCTCATTCAATCTCTCTCTCACACCGTTTTCCGATGATATCAAATCCAAAATCGCTACAATCTGCTCGCGAATCTGAATCTCATCGGATTTCGTCAAAACCTCTACGAATCTGGAAACCGCACCGTTTGATAGAGCGACAAACTTCAAATTCTCCTTGGACGCGGCCATGAAACCGATCAATTTCGCGAGGGAGTCAGAGTCAGATTCACCCCTGATGATGTCCGCGGCCTGCATCCTGGAGACGGACTGGGACGGCGGCGCGTCGGCGTGGGAGAGCCAGAGCTGAATGAGGCGGCGGAGGGTGAGATTGGGAGTGGTGTGCGTGGACGGCAGAGTCTGCATGGTGGCGGGACAGGTTTTATGGCCGAGAGCGAGCCACTTCTCGATGGAGCTCCGATCGTAGGTGACGCCGGTGCAGAGACTCACCGGAGACTTCATGACGTCCATGGAAATCGGGCACCGGAAAAGGCTGGGTACGGTAACGAACAATTCATCTCTCCTCTTAATCTCCCTCGCCATTTTTGTTGAGATTGAACAGCGAAATGGGCAGTGTTGGGTGGGGGAAATGAAGGGTGTTTTATAAAACGGGAGAGTCAAAGTGGGGAAGATGTGACGTCGTTTTGGTCAAAATTATAGTGAGATTATTTAAACGGAAAAAATTCATTTAATTACTACTAAATAAATATAAAGTCTATAAGTTTGAATTGGGAGTTGTATTAAAAATAGAAAGAGTGGGAGGATTTGGTGGTGGGGGCCCAGGCCGCGTTGAAGAAACTCATCTGCATGAAATTCTTGCATGGATTTAGGTAAAGTCAAACTTTTATATGCACATATTTCTATGTTTATTCTTGATTTTTCAATCATTGTGCTATAAATAAATGCAAGTTGGGCAATTATTTTTTAGTAATAAAACACAAGATACCACTGGATTTCAGCATCATGATCTTCAAATTGGGGGCAAACTTACTTGTTCCACTAATCCATCATCATCTACCTAGGATTATATATCTTTTCCACCAATAATTATTCACACTATCTCTTTTTAATCTTTTTTGCTACTACTACCATTTTTGTTTTTCCTAATTGGGTGATTCTACAAATTGCTAAATATTCTACTCCTTTCAAAATAACACTCAATACAATTCCTTGTTAAGAGCTTAAACATTAATGTTTCCATTCTTTGATTCCATAGATTTGACTTTGTAAAACTTTATTTTGAAATTGTTTCTATTATAGTTTCTTAAATGCAGAAACCTACGTGAGACAACGGATCTTTTTTATCCACAAATCAAACTTACTTTCACAAATTCTAATGTGGATTAACTTTATTCTCACATCAGATTCACTCTTTTTCAGAATTTGATAAGACATTTAATTTGATTTTCTTTACTATCTGGACTTTAGACAAAAAGCCTTAGAACGTCCCTAATTGAGATTTGAAATAATCAACGATCCCTCCTCTTTTCTAAACTAAACAATATGACCATACAATTAGACTTATATATTATAAACCATCGATTTCAAATATTAATTAAAAAGAAAAAAAAAAAGCAAAGATCTTGGACAATTTGTCCTAGAAAATTAATAATAATACTCCAAAACAATGTTCATTATATCGATGAATGGTCTCCAAAACTTTTATTAGTCTTGAAAGCTCATTTATTGTGAGGGGGAAAACAAAGAAAGAAAGAAAATGATATAGACAAAAGATAATGCATAACGGTTGTGTACATTAGATGGTGCATGAACTATTTGTTAATGGATTTGAACAGTTAATGTTGAAGTGAATGAATGAATTAAGAAGAATTTGGAACATATTCAATGAGAAAGAGAGTTGGGTGTGATGAAATTCTAATGCCCACTATCAGAAATATCTGAATAATATATAGTGAAACATGTTAGGTATTCCACTAGTGAATGTGGAATCATAATAATCTCTAGAATTGTCGAATCTTTTTATAAAGTCATGTTTCCACAATTTTGGTTCATCCTATTTTGTCAATAATAGTACCACACCTAGATTTGGATTTTGAATTCTTGATTTTTATTTTTTTAATCGAATTGAGTTTGAACTAGAGAAAGAATTGAGGCTTTATTTGGACATGGATTCGAAATTCTTTGCTGTAAATCTATATATGGTTTCTGAATGGATATAGATTTGAAATTCAATATCACTTTCATTTTAAACTTTTTTTTGAGCAATATGGTTGGATTTCAAGTCTATTCAATTCGGAATAGGTTTGAAACTCATTCATTTCAAATCACTCCATCCAAATTAATATGACTTAAGGGAATTTAAATTTTCAACGACTTAATTATTTGCGGGGCTATTAGTTTTCTGAGATTAGATGGACTGCAATAGAATAATAGAACCAAATCGAAATTCAAATAAAATGGTATTTCAATCCAAAACATACATATGAGAGGAATGTTAAATTTATCTCTCGAACCTCTAGAGATTTGGTTTGCATTTTTTATGTAAGAGTTACTCTCCTATACACCAGTTGCATGGATTTGAGATCCGTGCAACTAGGCCGCGCGCGGGTTGATTAACATTATTTTTTACCTTCACGTTATGTTAATGTTACTTTCATGTTATGTTAGTGTTACCTTCATATTATATTAGTTTTACCTTCGTGCTATTTTAATTCAGTGGTTTTAAACTAAGAGTATGAAATATGGAGATGAGATCACATTAACATAACGCGAAGGTAACAATAACATAACGTGAAAGTAAAAAAACAATATTAATCATACATTCATGTTATGTTAGAGTGATGAGAGTAACACTAACATAACATGAAAGTAACCCTAACATGACACGAGGGTATGACTGCCTGGAGCGAATCTTGATGGGTTTGAGCGCACCCATCAGACACGTGGGGGTGCGTGAAAACGCGCGTTAGAGGTGTGTGGGGCGGGTCGACCCGGGTGCATGGATCCAGTTGCACAGATTTTTTTTATCTTTATGTAATCGAGTGTGAACGATATTGATTTAGATGTAATGAACATGTGTGACTGGCTGATAGCTCGTGTTGGAAATATATTGTTGTGTGGTAGAGTTGTGTAAAATTGACATCTGAACATTTGAGTGTTAGTGTCGACCATCTTAATCACCTTAAATTCACGTTGAATGATTTGTAGATTCATTACAAGTTCAAATATATTCATCAAATATGATTGATTGATCGGTATATATCATTAATAGGAAAAAAAATTGATGTATTGGTTGTATTTTCATATCACCATACATTCATAATTAATGGCCTCTAGAACTTCCGACAAACAAACTATTATGCAACGACTTTAATTAGAGCAAACAGTGTTTTAGTAGTAATGGAGTTGGCAATTTCTTGTTTAATGTGGAAAATAACAAATTCAAAACTTGCAAGTTTGAATAAGTGTAGCTGTGTGTGTTTGATCGATGATGTGTGTGTGACTGTGTCGAATCAATTCATTATTATTTAATTGGATAATAGATAAAACTCCATTATTAATTGAGCTGCAAAAAAAGACAAGGAAAAAAACTTTTGTTTTTTCATTATTTATCATACTAGTCTTGGTGTTACAAATAAGTTATAACTAGTCATTTTGAATTAGTCCACCCTTTTGTAGATTCAATAATAATTTTGCTTACTTTTGGTCTATCATCTATAAATAAATTGTTTGAATTTGTTGGTCCAACTTATGTTCTAAGTGAAATCCATTATCATCTCCGAGTTTGATATTGTTGAAACACCCCATCTCAATATCAAATTAATTCACTTAAACTTTGTTCAAATATGATTCAATTTACATGGTAATTTATCAATGTAAAACCTCAATGACCAATTAACTTATTTTTCTACAACATGAAGTATGAATGATTTATTAAGTTTCATTTATTTATTTCTTGATTGCGATCTTAAATCTAAGAGTTTTTTTCTTCGTGTAAACTAAACTTATTTTCTCGCAATTTGGGAGTACATTTTGTGTCAGACTGTCTAAAAGATCATGTTTTATGAGACGAGTCAAATATAATAAATTATGTAATACTTTTGTGCATATTAGGCAACATTTTTCTATATGTCAGATAATATTTTTGTATTATATTTTGCATTATATCGATACTATATATAAAAGGGAACAAGTTGGCAAATTTTATTAATTTGTCCCTCATAAAAATGTTACATCAATTTGATGATGTGTAATTTTTTTTTCATTTTGATTTTCTAAATTAATTTAATAATTTTAAAAGCTTCCACCACAAGCCATTAGAGTCGAACTACAAGTCATTGTCCTATATAAATAATGTTTATTCATTTAACAATTCTCACTTACCATTGACCTATATAAGCAATGTTTATTCATTCAACAAAACTTACTTAATGAGAATGATCTAGCATGAATGGAGGCTAGAAATATCTAAAGAATAAGAAAAAATAGTGATGGAATAAAGAAAAAAAATAAAGATGAAAGTCATTGTACTATTTAAGCAATGCATATATATTAACTCTCATTTAATGAGAATGAGCTAGCACGAAGTGGAGGTCAGAAATACCAAAAGAATAATACAAATTAGTTATGGAAATAAGAAGAAAAATTGAGATGGAAGTCATTTACTGAAAAAAATATAACAACTCTTAATTAATGATGATGAGCTAGCATGGAATGAAGGCTAGAAATATTTAAAAAAAATAGTGATGGAAATAAGAAGAAAAATCGATATGGAAGTCATTGTACAATATAAGCAATGTATATTCAACGAACTCTCACTTAATGATGATGAACATGAAATGAATGTTAGAAATATCAAAGCAGAATAAAATTAGTGATGGAAATAAAAAGAAAAAACAAGATGGAAACCATTGTACTATATAAGAAATGCATATTCAACAACTATCACTTGATGAGAATGAATAGCTTGAATTGGAGGCTAGAAATATCAAAAGATGAAAAAAAAATTAGTGATGAAAATAAGAAGAAAAACCAAGATGAAAGCTTTTTCAGATTTAATAAGAAATATGATCAACACTAATATGATTGACATCATCTTGATTATCCAAATTTATTGATAAGTAATTGCATTACAAAACAAAAGAAGTATTTAGCATTACAATAGGAAGAACATATTTAAAAGGTAGGGGAAAAAAAAAAGAGTAGGAGAAAAGTTGAAAATTCTATCAAATACATTTATTTATAAAAGTTGAAAATATCAGACATTTTTAGTAATATAGACACTCAAAGCAATATAAATTTTATCTTTAAATAATATATCATTATATTATATCATCAACTATAAAAATTATTAGAATATATAATAAGTCGCGCATCGTGAGAGAGAGCACTTCCAATTTATATAATACAAAAGTATTACCTGATATATAGAAGAACCAAAAATCTTTTTTTCACCAAAATAAATTAACATGTGTTTTGATAATTAATTAATTATACATTAATCAAATAATATATATATATATTAATTGCTAATTATATAATAAGATATGTGATAGGTAGAAAATATATGTATTTAATTGTTGACCTAATTGGATTTTTATCATCTTTTATTTGATTGGATGCATTATTTTCGTACCTATATGTGCTTTTGAACTCGAGATACTTCATGTTTTATTTTCTCGATTATTGTAGGGATATTTTGAAGTATTTGGAATTGATGGAGTTAAATGGATTAAGATCCAATTAATGAAGATCAAAGAGAAGACCCAACAATTAAAAAACTCAAATGTTGGAAGAAATAAAAGTTTAAAGGAAAGAGATGAGATTATGCAAAATGGAGGCCCAAATCACCTTGTAAAGAAGGGGTCTTGTCTAACTTAATCCCCAGCTTACAACACATACACGACAGTTTAGAAAAGGAGGAGGCTTGGAGAGAGAATTATTCACACACTTTCTTTATTTTATTCTATTTTTCTTTTATGGATCAATCAACAACTTTTGTGGATTCGATCGAGACGATGCTTGGATAATTCTTCAATTCCGGTTAGTAGGGATGTTTGAGCCCATATATTTATTTATATTTTGATTAATTCGGTTTCCCCTTCTCGATGTTTGATTGAATTGATTATGCTATCTGTGTTGAATGATTTCGACTATTGATGCTTGATTTAGATTGATCACCTAGGTTAAGTGTTTGATAATTGATTGCTAGAATCTTAAATCATGAATCCTAATTGTTGTGGTTTAATTTTCATTAGTAGTAAACTAGAGGTCGTGCATCTCTAGGGTAGCATAATCCTAAATTATCAAATCGAACTTGTGTATTTGAAGTCTATTTCATCCTATCGACTATCGTCTTGGTGATTAATGCATTTGATGAATTAAATCTAGAGAGATTATTCTAGGTTGTTCAATTGAATATAGTTAATTAGTGATCTTATCCTAATTTAACTAATCTTAAGAGACGATTCGGTTTAACAGAGTTTGTTGTTAGACTAGGGGTGATAATTCTATAATAATCTGAGAGAGGGTGTAACATTGATTAAGACATAATTGATATTGGAGGATAACTGAACTGTTGACTAGAATGTTTTTCATCAATTGATTTCTTGTTTAATTTGATTTCTAGGCTCTTAGTTAATTTTATTCTAATTATCAATCAATCTGAGAACCCCATAATTCTTGTTTTCTTGAAATTAGACATATGTAACATAATTGAATTGTCACTCTCCGTGGGATCGACTCTTACTTGCCTTAACTACTAGATGGTTAGGATAAGAAAGATTAATTAATTTTATAGCGTCTCGACAGCGCGGTCAAATTTTGGCGCTGTTGTCGGGGAGTGATTTGAATTTGATTGTGTCATCTTTTGTCTTTTTCTGTTTTTATTTTAAAAAAATAAAAAAATTGTTCAATTTTCGAATTTTTGTCGAATTTCGCTATTTCCAAGTCTGCTCTGTTTTGCTCTGTTTTTCGCACTAGGAGCCCAGTGTAACCCATCTTTTCCAGTGTCGAATTCTGCAGACTGTTTCATTGAATTAGTCTGATTTTCCTTGTGAATTTTGAATCTTCACACTCGAATTTTGTGATTTCATGTTGTGGATGCGTACTCGTTCTCAGGGTAATAAGGACTTGGAATTTTACCCTGAAATAACCCGTAGAGATCGAGTTCTAAGGCAACAAGCTAAGCGAGTTTTGGAGTTTACACTTCCACCTCCTGAATCTGATATCTGTGATTCTGAAAAAGAAGATGAAGCAATGGCTGAAGAGCGAACTTTGAGGGAGCTAGCAAATCCGAGTCTTACTCAACAACCTCTTTGCATCACTTTTCCTGAACTTCCTGATGCTGTCAATTTTGAATTGAGGTCCGGTTTGATTCATTATCTTTTATCTTTCTTTGGTCATGCAGGTGAGGATCCCCACAAACACTTGAAGGAATTTCACACCACCTGTTCGAGCATGAAACCAACAAGGGTGACGGAGGAGCAAATCAAACTTCGTGCATTTCCTTTCATATTGAAAGATGGTGCAAAAGACTGGCTTTACTATCTTCCATCGGGATCCATTAACACTTGGGATGAGATACAACGTCAATTTTTAGAGAGGTATTTTCCTGCATCTCGAGCTGTTTATATTCGAAGAGAGATATGTGGATCCCGACAACGGAAGGGAGAAACATTGTATGATTATTGGGATCGTTTCACAAAGTTGGAAGCCAGTTGTCCACATCATTAGCTTTCTGAGCAGTTGTTGATTCAATATTTCTACGAGGGTCTATCTCCAATGGACCGGAATGCAATCGATGTAGCCAGTGGGGGAACATTGATGAACAAGACACCCTCCGCATCAAGATTTCTCATCTCGAACATGGCCAAAAGTTCACATCAATATGGCAGCCGAGATTATTCGGATTGGAGCGTGAAAGAGGTAAATGAATCTACTGTTGAGGATAAAATATCTGAATTAACTGCCCTTGTACATTAAGTTGCCACAAGTGTTCATCTTGTGAAGCCATGTCGTATTTGTAACACCACCGAGCATACCATTGACGCATGCAGAATCTTGCTTGACGAAATAAAGGCTCATGACAATGCCGTGGGATGTGGAAATTATCAAGGGAGGAAATACGACCCCTTCTCGAACACATACAATCCGGGTTGGAGAGATCACCCAAATTTTAGATGGGGAAATCAACAAGGTGCTCTCAATGGAGAGAATAATAGGCCTCCACAACTCTTGAGGAATCAAAATCATCAAGGAGGAAATCCCAACTATCAAGGGCAATCATCCGGGCAAAATTCTAGTTCATCCTTGGAGGAAATGATGAAGACGTTGACCTCCAATACAATACAATTTCAGAAGAACACCCAATCAAGCATCAAGAATCTTGAGACGCAAATGAGTCAATTGGCGACAGCTGTAAGTCATCTTGAGGCCCAAAGCGGAGGGAAATTACCGTCTCAACCAGAGATAAACCCAAGGAATGTCAGTGCTATGACCCCTGAGGAGTGGGAAGGAGTTGGAAGGTCAAAATGCCTGTAGAAACTCAGAAAACAAATAAGGAAGAAGAAGCTGTCTAGCAGTCTGACACTGGACCTCCAGTGTCGAAGCAGTCATCCAGTGTCAAAAATCCAAAGTATGCAGAGGTAAAAATTGAATTTTCCGAAAAATTTCCTTTTCACTTGATTCATTTTCCTTCTAGGATGGCACAGGTAGCGAAGGAAGATAAGGAAAAGTAGATCCTTGACGTGTTTCGCAAAGTCGAGATCAACATACCATTGATCGATGCAATTAAGCAAGTTCCAAGATATGTGAAGTTCTTCAAGGATTTGTGTACTAACAAGCGAAAGCTCAAGGGAGATGAGAAGGTCGTTATGGGTGAGAATGTATTTGCAATTTTTCAGAAAAAGCTTCCTCAAAAGCGAAAAGATCCAGGTATGTTCGTCATCCATGTCGTATAGGAAATACTAGAATTGAGCGTGCTATGCTAGATCTAGGAGCATCGATAAATGTTATGCCACATTCCATTTATGCATCCTTAGATTTAGGGCCATTGAAAGATACACAAGTTGTCATTCAATTGACTGATCGTAGCACCGCATATCCTGATGGGGTAATTGAGGATGTTCTAGTTGAAGTCGATGAATTAATATTTCCTGCAGATTTTTATGTTTTGGATATGAATGGTGACCCTTCAATTTCACCACCTATTTTGTTAGGGAGGTCGTTCTTGAATACCTCTCAAACAAAAATAGATGTTCGTGAGGGAACCCTCATGATGGAATTTGATGGGCAGATTATTAAATTCAATATTTTGATGCCATGAAATATCCTGATGATGAGAATTCTGTTTTTGCTTTGAGTGTGATTGACTCTGTTGCCAAGAATGTTTTTGAGATGAATTGTAGGGACAATTTGAAAGTGGTGTTGACAAAAAACGTGAGATATTTCAACAAATTTTCAAGACTCAAAGCAAGAAACTGGAGAAAACTCAACAAAAGGTTGAAGATGACTATGTTAGATGCTCCTACTCTGAAGCCAATTCCAAAGCCTCCTTGGTGATTTGGTGAATTCTATTCCACACTTTTATTTCTGCTTTAATTCCTCGCATATATGAGTCTTGTCTTGTCTATATTTTTTGTTGTGTTTTGATGATGAGTTGCTTGAGGACAAGCAAGATTTAAGTGTGGGGGGATTAGAGAATGTTGCATAATTGAGAAAGTGTGGAATAGATTGCATATCTTGCCTGTAGTTGCATTTAGAGTCATATAGTTGCACGTAGGTTGTTTTCATTTTATTTAGATTGCACGTTTAATTGCTTTAGCACATTTAATTTTCTTTCATTTGCATTTGCATATATATATATATATATATATATATATATAACAAAAAAATTTGGAAAAAGAAAAAAAGTGTTGAGTAAGTGAGCTTGCAATGATGATTCAAGTGTTGTTTAATCTTATTTTTGGGAATTCGTTTGTGTTGGATGAGGTGTTGTTGAGCATTCCTTTCTGTTGGTTAAAATTGCTAAATGTCGTCTCGAGAAATTGTTGTTAGGAAGGATAACATTGGATTGAAAATTGATCTATGATGGTGAATTGATTTGCTTGCTTACTTGTGTCTTGAGATATGCTTTTAATTCCTTCATGGAAGTAGTCTAAAATGAAATTTGTGAAAGTTTGATCACTTTTGATGAACCCCTTGGTTGGAAAATTATTTATGGGTTTGGAGAAAAGGTGTTGAGTTGAAAAAAAATTGAGATTGGAAAAGATGATGGAGGTATGGAATCAACTGCCTACTCTTAGAGGTCCACGTTTGAAAGTTAAAATGCGAAAAAATAATAAAAATTGCAATAAATGGACTAACCTAAGAGTAGTGTGGAGCTGCCAACCTCATCCAAAAAAAAAAAAAAAGATTGAAAAAAGAGAAGTAAAAAGTTGATTGGAGAATAAAAGGGGGTGAATCATTATGTGTTAAGACTTAATACAGTTTGATCTAGATGAAGGAAATCGCAAATGGAATTAGAGTGTGTTGATTGATGTGGGAGGTGAAGTGAATTGATAAAAATTGTCTATGAAAGATTTGATTTCTATTGTCCTACCAATACGTGTGATTTCTTGAGATGGATACATTCAGTCCAACATGTTTTTGTTTGTGTATGCTTTGTTTGACATGAATATGAATTCCTATGAGTGTGGTAAGGATCTGAGCAAGTGATACATATTCTTATTTTGATCATCTGTGTGCTTTAATTCTTGATCACAAAACTAGGATAACAAATTCTTTTATGAGATTGTCCCACATATAGCATTACATATCAATGCTTGGTCAACCCAACCATCAATGAGTAAGGCTATATTTTTATGTATCAAGTAATACTTTTTATATCATCCACTAATATATGTGTATAATATTATTTGAAAAATTATAATTTAATAATAGTAATGTGTAATGTTTTTTTTTTTTTAATCAAATCATTCTTTACTGTATATCATGTTATACATTTGATTCCATGACTTCAAGTTTATGATTAGTTTGAAAAATTATAATTTGACAAGTGATATATATATTTTCCTCCTCATGTAATAATTTTATAAAATCATATTTGATAAGTAATATAATGTAATACTTTTATTTGTAGCAGATAATATTTATGCTTATCGAGTAATTTTTTTGGTTCGACAAATTCAAAATCAAATTAATTCAAAAACTTGAAATTTGACGAGTAGTACTTTTATTCTAATAATGTAATATTTTTTCTACTTATCATTATTTATCGAATAACACTTTTGAACGTATTTAATGATTCACATAAAAGTATTACACAATATATATACATATATATATATTATTACTTATCACTTGACCCAACATACGAAATAAAATTTGTGAAACAATCTTATTCTAGATCATGACCTAATTTTTTTTTCTCAATCTATATAATACTAAAATTATTAGTTTATTGAATTCATTCTTAAAATTGTAAAATCCATATATTACATGAGATAACAACTTCTTAATGATAACTTTTAATGGAAAATTGTCTATACGGAGTATAGCTGACATTCAAAATGTAAATGAATTTATATTGCAATTAATTTGAACTCAATGAGTTAACTTTCGAATTTAATGGGCATCAATTATTTTATCAAAATAATTGGACTTTTAGTTCAGCCCAATATTCATTGCCCAGCCCAAATTCAGAAGCTGCGGCCTTTTAGGAAAAGTTACATCATACTCCACTCCAAATTTTTTTATATGTCTTTTCAAACTTTTGAATTATATTCAAAGTATATGTCTTTTCAAATTTTTTACCAACAATGACCTTATGTCTTTTTCAACTTCTCCATTAATTAAATTCAAAAAATTAATTTTTGGAGTATTAATTAAGGTTAATTTGGTAAGAAAATTTATTCCTTAATCTTGGTGAAGAAGCTCAGGAAGACATATAAAAGAAATTGGAGGGAGTATATTTTTTGTAGCCTAGTCCAAATCACTGAAAATGATAAAGATTAGATATACTTCCTTATATCAAAACAAGTGTGGTATTGAAATTTAAATTTTATTTTAAACAAAACTTGATTATAAACATTTATTTCAATTTTATTCATAAATTATCCCTATTAAAATTTCTTGGTTAAAATATAGGGATTTGATATCATAGTTTTCATGAAATTAATTTGAATAGCTTTCCAATTTTGAATCCTAAATTTATTAATTAATGAAGAGCTAGTATATTTGTTCAATTTTCATGTTCCTTAATTGATGTAAGAAATTCAACATTTATCTCCAAATAGAGTATTTCTATGGAGAGAACCCTATTGGCTGAAAGTCAGAAACCCTTTAATTATAGGGTTAAATGTAAAAAACAACCTAGACTATTAGTATTTTTTTATTCAATTTCCAATTTAAACTTTTTTTCTTATCAAATTGTAACCTAAACTACTAAAATTTATCAAATTGCAATTTTTGAACTATTTTTCTATAAAAATGTGAACTCATAACACCCACGTTAACTGTATATGAGGGTCACCTTAAATCACGAGATTACAAGAATATCCTAATATTTTCAATGTGCGGTCATAAGTTCACGTTTTTGCCGGAAAATGGGTCGAAAATTGCAATATGATAAATTTTAGTACTTCATGTTGCAATTTGATGTGAAAAAAAAGTTTAGGTTGGAAATTGAAATAAAAAAAACCACTCGTATAGGTTGTTTTTTTTTTTTTTTTTTGCATTTAACCCTTAATTATAACAAGTTTCTCGTAGTAGGAAACCAAAAATTTAAGGGTAAAAAACAAGAGTATGTCTCATGCAAGGATGAAAATATCCCAATATATCTACTGATATATCCCCGATATTTCATTTTTTCATGTGACCGAAACAAAAACGGGTTGTAACGATATATCACCGATATTTTTCATTTTTTGGTAAAAAAATAAATGAAATATCAATAATTATTGGCTAAATATCGATACCAATTTCAATATCAATGATTTCAGGTAAAAATTATAGGAAAATTCGTGAATATCAAGGAAATATCGGTAAATATCGGTGGAATATCGGTAAATATTAAAAAATATCGGAAAATATCGGGAATATATCGGTAAGTATCGGTAAGTAGGGAAAATATCGATAAATATCAGAAAATATAGAGAAAATATCGGTATATATCGGGAAAATATATGTACCTATATTTCCACCAAAACCGATATATCCATCGATATTTCTGTAAAATCAAGGTAACGATATATCTACCGAAACCGATATTTTCATCCTTGGTCTCATGTGAGACCGTCTCACGGATCTTTTTCTGTAAGACGGGTCAATCTACAACCCATGTTTCACAATTTATATATCAATTTGTGGAAATGAGTTAGATTAGTGGATAAAAAAGATCTGTCTCACGAAAACTATCCTGTGAGACTGTCTAACTCAAGTTTTTACGAAAAAACAAATGTTTTTCCTAATTTTGATTTAGGAAGATGATGATGTGGATGATATGTGCCACCTACGAGGACAGGTGTGTATGATATGAGAAAAGACGATTTTTCCCTTAATGAAACGCTTGTGTTTCATGTCTGCCGGAAAAGGCAGTCGTAATGTGACATTTTACGGTGTGCAAATTGTATAAAGTTTACTCAGTACAGTGTTATAAAAAAAAAGTTTATACTGAAGTCTACAAAATGGGCTATAGTTGAGATGGTTATTTGTTTTTTACCCAAAATTTAATAAAGAATTGGTTGAATTCTCCTATGAAAAGGTATATACTTTTATAAACCTTTTTCTTTTTTTTTTTCATCTTGTACGATTTGTTAGAATTTAGACCAACATGAAATAGAATCCTATAAATATATAATTCCCAAATTGAACAATCCTAAAAAATCATTTTATTACATTTTTGGAGATTTTTAGTTATCAATAATGAGAACTTTACTGAATTGGAGAATTGAAACTATAACAAACACTAAATGCTTCATTAGTTCATGAACCGATTTCACTGCTGTATTCAGAAAAAGAGTTGGGTTTGAAAAATTCTTTAAATTAATTAGAAATTACCAAATAAATCTTAAATGTAAACTCCAAAATATAAAATAAATCACGCTTCAGCTAATAAACGAGCAAAATATCTTTAATAAGTTTAACTGTTTAAGGGAAAAAAAAGTTTCTTTGATCTTTTAAATTTTGTTTTCTAGTCCTTCATATTTAAAAAAAAAAAAAACTTTTAATTATTTTACCTTTTACAATGGGGAAAAAAAATTAATTGTGAATTTTATCTTCACACCAATATACTTCTTTTTTTCTTTCTTTTAATAATTGAGAGAACACTTAAAAAAACATGAACATAGAATAAAGGAAAATATATATCAATTAGTTTTCCTCATACTCAAACTCTATAATATCCACTTAATACCAAATTTACGTTCATTTTAATTGTAAAAAATCAAAAGTAATGTATGAAAATGTTGTTTTTGTTAATATTGACAATACAAATTGTGATTAAAAAATCTACAAAACCAAACCAAAGATTCATACGTAATATTTACCTCCTATAGGAGGTTAAATAACAAAAAAATGACACTTTTTATAACATAAATAACTAAAAACCAAAAGATGAAAAATACATGATACTTGATGCACGAAATACCCAGAGAAACAAACTTTTTTTTTTCTCCCTAAATTCAGTTGTAACTATATATTCAAATTAACCAAAAGTAAGGCCTCTCATCAACAAGAAGAATTTGTCTGAATTTTATTCTAACTATTTCAATGTGTTTTCGTGAGAAATAGTTATAAAACCCCCAAATACATTATGAATATCAAGATCATTAAATCAGTTTATTCCTAAAATACAGTTAGATCTATACAAAAATTTAACTATATTTATATTTAAATTATTAGGAAAGACTTGGATGCATATTAATAATTTGTAACGATATTTTAGTTAAATTAGGACATATAAATTGGAGAGCTTGGAGTGGTATTAGTTATATCAGCATCTTGTCATCATTACATATAACTGTCTGCAAAACATATGTAGTATTATTAAAGTAGCTAATAATTAAAAAAAAAAATGGGAGAAGAGAAAAGAAAAGATACGAAAAAGAAGAAGAAAAGGACAAATAAGATTAGCCGACAATTTTGAGCATAAAGTTTTGAGCGTCATAAATGTGAGTACCGAACTAAGGAAGGTAGGTTTTCTAGTTGAAGGAAAGAGAAATTTTTTTAATAATTCATATGGCTTTTTTCACAAAAGTGAAAATAATTATTTATTAGAATGTGAAATTGTATTATACACTCATATAATGTTGGTAATTGGAATATGTATTTCCATATCCATTGTAAATGACTTCTTTGAACTTTTGTCATAATTAATTAAGTTATAGCATTAAGAAATATTATCTCAAGTAATTTGTCTCTTTCTTTCTCCTATCATTTTTGATTTATAATGTAAGACAAAGATTGAAAGATATCAAATAAGTCTATTTAGGATTGAGATCTAGATGAAATTGAAAGAAAAGTTATATTATAACTTAAAAGACAAATTTTAAACTCATATTGTATGTATATTTATATATATGAAAATGTTAAAATATTCATATGAGACTGCTCTCAAAATGTCTACCGCTAATGTAATGATTTCATTCCCACATTATATGAAAAATGAAATTAATTGATATGTTTGATATTTAATATGTCCGCGATAACATGACAATTGTAGCTAGGATAACAAAAGTATACTATAGAACATGTGAGAAAAAAATGAAATAGAAGTAGAAAGAGAAGATTAGTGGTAGTGGGCATTAAATAGAAGTGGGTCCACGTGGGCACCGAACCGTGTAACATTGGACCACTTTTTCCTCAGATATGTAAGAACTCCAACACCAATTTTACTCTTATTATTAATATCACCAAAATTCAATTTCATTCTTCCAAACAACTTTTCCCTAAGACCCGCTCTAACATCACTAACATTTCTCTTTCCTTTTCCTTTTCTCTACATTAAATACTGGAGTAGTATCTTTTTGTAGTTTAACATTATGATTTCATTCTACTCAATTCACAACTATGTCATATTAATGTTATATGTATGAGTGACACTTGTGTGTCCTAGAGGCATGCTCCCAAATTAATCATCATATGATGTTAAATATATACTCTACAGGTATCATGTATATACTCTTTAGGTATCACATATATACTCTTATATACATATGATATCTGTAGAATATATTTAACATAACACCTATAGAATATATATATATATATATATAACACCTGAAGAATATGTATATAACACTTAAATCAGTGCCCCTATGTGCCCCAAAGATATATAAGTTTTTGCATATATTGTATTCATATGATTGCATTATTTGATCTTAGTTCTTTCTTTTGTTCTATTTTATGAGACATGTCCGCAAACAGATGTTACGATACTGTGAAGGATCGAATTAACGAATTTGTTTGGTGAGTTACTTAGAATGATACTACCTCCGTAGAAATTTAACTGTAAAAATTAATGTAATATGAACAACTAAATTATTTTATACAGCTTCATTAGTAGTTACAAAAATAATTAAAGTGAGAATCAAGACTTGACTACTTAATTTCTATTTCAAGGTTATAAAAATGAAGTTTAACCAAACTATTTTCATAATTGAAAAAATATTTTTCCATAAACGCCTCCTAATAGGCTTTTGTTGGTGTGAATTGCTGCAAAAAAAAATGGAGAGCCTTTAGTCAATCCCCTTTTATAAATGTTCTTCCCCCTTTACATATACTTCAGACACAAGTTTCCTCATGTTTTTTTGTGTATCCACTATATTTAATTCTATTATGTTACCAACTAATTGAAAATAGTCCTTTCATCAACTAACTATATTTACTGATTTGGGGCCCATCACCAAGAAGACAAATGAGACTCCCCAAAATAATCAAGTCTTTTTTTTTTTTCATATTTTAATTTGATTAAAAATGTATACTCAGTATAATTATTTTATAAAATAATAAGAATAAATTTCAATTCTGATCCTGTATGTAAGGTCTTTTTTCATTTTTTGGCAACTAAATATATATTTCCAATTTTGGTCGTATATGTTTCTACTTTTTCCAATTTAGACAAGTTGTTCAATTTTGATTCTATATGTTTAAAAAAAAATCAATTTTGGTCGGAATTATCAAAATCGTCGATACCATATGAGATTTCCCGACGACCATCAGACAAAATTGGATTGAAATTGGAAAATTTTGAAACTACAGGATCAAAATTAGAAAATTTGACTAGAATTGGAAGAAACTGAAATTTATAGAACCAAAATTGAAAAATAAAAAATTGAAATATATGGGATCAAAATTGGAAGACGTATACTTGGTTGTTCGAAAATAAAAAAAGTCATACGTACGAGACCAAAATTGAAATGATCAACCCAAACACACCATATATATAAGAGTAAATGGCCCTATTTACCCATTTTGTTAAAAAATGGGTCAAAAAGAACCTTCATTATATGGAAAACCAGAAATAACCACTTTTGTTAAAAAGTGGCCCAAAATACCCACTCTTTGAAAGTCAAATTAGACATGATTTGATGGCCGTGAAATAATTGTCCTATACACCAACTTTTGCTCTCTTATATATTTGTTAGTGAATGGGGTTAAGCCATGTGTATAGATTGTCTTCAAATCACACGAAAAGTTATTAAAAAAGCCGAAATGAATGGAGGTTGTAAAGGGGCCTTAACCACACGAAAACTGATGTGATATAAGACTGGAAGTGTTGATTTTTTTTTAAAACTTTATATTGAGTGAAAAAGTTGAAATTTTTTCACAGCGTCATATATCACATGTGCACAGTAATTCCAAAAATCTGAATAAATACATGCTGCACATTGCAAACTTTTCATGTCAAAAAATTTCATCCTTATCTCACATTTTCACAAGTATTGGGAAAAGCTTTGTGGAGATTTTCGTCAAACATGTAACAGTTAGTATTATATTTTAATCTTTCATGCAATATGTGTTATAGTTTGAAGTATATGTTGTTCGGAAATTATGTGTTAAGGTGATCATTTGCTAAAAAAAATTCAGGGTTTTCGTGTAACCCATATTTTAGGGGTTACACGAAAACTCTATGTGTTCGAAGTATTCAATATCAAAATTGGGGACTTTTCGTGTAACCTCAAAGTAAGGGTTACACGAAAACTTCATATTTTTCGTTTAATTATAAGACATTAGGGTTTTCGTGTAACCCTTAATTTAGGGGTTACACGAAAAGTTGCCATGTTTTCATGAAAAAAATTTGAACTATTAGGGTTTTCGTTTGGTATGGTTTTCGTCCCCTGAATAATGTAACCCAAATATTTTAAAATTTATCTATATGTTTAATTGTTCAAACTTTAACTAGCATAGACGTTAAAATGTTTAATGTCTCAACACATATAGATAATAAAATAGATAGGATCAAAATTTCATACAAGACCAATTTATAAGTTTTTCAATTTATATATGATAGGATCAAAATTCCATACAGAACCAATTTAACTAATGTTTTAAATAACTAAGTTTATATGAAATTTGTATGGAAATTTATATGACCAATTTCACCAATTTTATTTAAAACTTAGTTAGCTAAATTTCATTCCATATAATTCTTAAGAAATTTAGGAAAAGAATTCTAGATTTAAAAAAAAATTAGAATGTTAAATTTTCTTTTATTAGTAGATTATATAAAAGGAAATTTGTATTTTTTTTTATCTCCATGAATTTTGTAGTATTTGTAAAAGGAAATATATACATCATGACAACATTAACTGGACTCTATTATGGGTTGAAATCCATATAGTTCAAAAACCACGTTATTGGTTGTTGAAATTCATATACTGTTTTCCTGTAGTGGCAAAGATGAGTTTCAGCACTGTTATAATATGGTTCGGTGGATACTGTGAAGGGTTAGAATACAAGAGTGGATCAAGAGAGGTGATTAAACTTCAAAAAATTACTTATCAGAAGTTGTTTGAAAAAATTGATCAAGTTGTGCGTGCTCAAGAGTGGTGGGGATATGTCATCCACTCATTAGTTGAGATTAATGGTAGGGTGACACGAAAGAAAATAAAGAACGATACAGATCTGGTTGGTGTATTGTCCATGATAGATGACATTCTCATTGTATTTGTTGCCTTTAAAAGTATAAATGCTGGACCATCATGGCATTTATTCCAAACGGGTGGTCAGAGCAGCGCTTACAATGATCCTTCCTCTTACTCAGGATTTAATATTGGATTTGAGTACACCGATCATCCATCTGGTGAATGTTCAAACATTCCACTTGGGCTACAAAGCGACCACCAATTTCATGTGAAATGGAGTATACCGACTCAAGATATGTGGGCGCCCTCCCCATCTTCATCCACTGGTCGGGTTGATGATAAGTCAACTTGGGGATTTGACTTCCTTGACTTAAATAGGTCTCCAATCGATTCTGTCAGATATCAGTACCCACAACAGGAGGAAGAAAATGAATTCAGTCAACAAGAAGTGCACAAACATGGAGACTACCACTCAGGAATTCACGATGGTACGCAATCCCGTGTTTAATCTACTTAAATAGTGCATTTTTTCATGATACTCAATATAATATGTTTATTCTAATAATGTCATAATGTTTATAAATACGAACATCGAACAAAAGCAGGCATATGAGAGCTGTCATGGAGATACTGATTTCGAGCTAGATGCAGAGGATGTAACACTATTGGATGAAGAACAAGTTGAGAAGCATGAGGCATTTATGACATACATTGGACGGCGTGACCTTGCAAATGAGGCCGGTATTTCTGAGCCACAACTTCATGCTAAAAGCAGTCACCGGGCATCGAGCGTTAGTGCCTTAAAGTGTTGGTGGTTTATCCTTGAGATGGCCACTGGTGCTGTTGATCCAGCCGAATCTCCTGAGATTTCCACTCATGTGTCTGCCTCACATATGCTCCATAAAGGTTCTTGCTTCAACAACAAGGTTGAATTGCAAAAATTAGTTGGAATATACCATCTTGAAAATCAAGTTGCTTACAAAGTCGAGAGATCTGAAAAGCAACAATGGTATGTAAATTGTGCCGTTAAAACCTGTCCATTCGTAATGCATGCCTCAGAAAAGCATGGGATTTGGAAAATTTCGAAGATTGTTCTCCTACATTCGTGTTCGTTGGACCTGACCAGTAGTGCCACACGTCGGCTTCCAGCTACTCTTATTGGAGAGTGTTTCATTGATACACTACGGAATGAGAATGCCCAGGTGAATGCTCACGGCATTATTCAGGAGATGAATGATCGTCATGGTTTACAGGTCAGTTACAAAAAGGCGTTAAGGGTAAAACGACATGTGATGACTAGGGCTTATAGGGATCCGAAGTTGTCATTTTCGATGCTTCCATCTTACCTAGAGGTGTTGAAGGTTGCAAATCCGGGGACTTACACGGCCTTGGATACTGACGGTCATGGTAAGTTCAAATATGTCTTTTTCGTATTGGCAGCTTATATTCAGGGGTTTCAAGGTTATGCAAGGCCTGTTATAGTCGTAGATGGTTGTCACCTGAAAGGTCAGTATAAAGGAATCGGTTTCTTGGCTGTTACCAAGGATGGGAATGATCAGATTTTCCCGTTAGCAACCGGTATAGACAATGTAGAGAATGATGAGTCATGGACTTGGTTCTTAACACAAGTTCGAGAAGCATTTGGATGCCCTGACCAACTGCTAATTATCTCCGATCAACATAACAGCATCACGAATGTCGTATGAGCAGTATACCCCGACGCTTCGCATGGACTATGTTGTTATCATCTGCAGTAAAATTGGGCAAAGTATGGAAAGCATCTGGTTGGGCTCTTCAAGTTGGTCTCTTATTGTTATGATCCAAGTGACTTCAATAGGTACGTTTACTAATCTTCAAGTGACAAGTTTACATCATATCTAAGTTCTCACTTGTCGTTTCATTACTTGCAGGTACATGGACATTCTAGAGTCCTCAAACATTGAAGGCTCTATCAATGCCATAAAAAGGGCTGGTGCCGAAAGATGGTCGCGTATGAAGTACCCCGTTCGAAGATATAACTTCATGACATCGAATGCAGCTGAGTTATGAAATTCTCGGTTAGTCTGGGGCCGAAAGCTCCCTATTTGTTCATTTCTTGAATGTGCCTGATGTGTTATCGAGAAGTGGTTCTATGAAAGAAGATCTGCTGCGGAGAAACGCGAACACACTCTCACCAAGTCGATCCATGAAAGACTGCAAAATGAAATGAAGGTTGGGCATGCAATGCAAGTGAGTAAGCTGTCGCGGCTCAAGTTCAAGATCACACATCAAAGTAAGAATTTCATTGTCGATCTATCCAACAATTCATGCACGTGCAGGGTTTTCCAACTCGACTTGATACCATGTTCTCACGCATGTGTTGCAATCAGGTACGATTTCTGGACTTCCTATTCTCAATTATCAAACACATAGTAATTGTACATCTTTTTCATATACCCTGTACATCGGTATATGCTGGTCGGGCATCTGTAATTGGTAAGATGGAGCCTCATTCTCAGGCTCAGGTGCGCGACGAAAATCTGATCTCTCCATATCAGGAACACTGGGAGTGTATCCAGCATTATCCATGTCCGGATAAGTGTACTCAGACATGTGGGCTGGAGGATGGTCTGGCTCATCGTCAGAGGATGACGGAATGATCGCACATCTTCGTCTCCTCGGTTTGGCGCGCACCTACTCAGGCTTCACCTGAATGATAGGAGGATCTGGCCTGCCCTTTGGGGCTCTATAAGAAGGCCTCGCATGACAAGTCCTATGGCCAGTAGACATCACAAACTCAACATGATCAGTGGTGGAGCCCTGAGGCGTAGGACAAGATGGGTCAGTCTGTCCTACACCCTGTGAGAGATCATGGTCTGTCAAACCCCATAGTGGATGATTAAGCTCCTCAGGTGTCGGATCAAGTGTTCCAAAACATACAACCTAACATAAAATATAACACATCAAGTAAAAGACATAACAAAGCGTGTTACCGTATTAACTAACATTGTTTGTCCATTCAATAATTCTCACCTAACCCTCAAGCGTATGTGAAAAATCTATGTCAGACCTGGTCGACCACCTTAGGTAGCGAGGAAACTGGTGTCCTGTGTCCAGGCGACGGTCAGCGAAAGTGCTGGTAACCGATATAGCCTCGTATGCCCATATCTATAATTACAACAAAAATCATAATAAGACAAATAAGTTTTGACAATTACACAATTTAAAATTTATTAACACCTTTATATGAAATCTATACTCACATACAAAGTAGCGGAGAACCCGTAAAAGTGGTACGTGTAAGTCCTGGAGTCAAACTGTTGTGGGATAGTCACAGGTAATTTATCCATGTGCCGCATCAGGGCGATATAACTGAACTTGCCCCATGGAAACGTCTCCCAAGCATCATCATGCTCTATCAGAGTCCACACCCAATCGTCCATGTAAGTCTTTAGTATATCGACTCCAAGGACGATGCAGTATATGATGAGGATCTTCGCCACTAAAATCGAGTCCCGACGGCTGTCATGAAACTCCCCTCCAATAAATCTTGCTCGAAGATCTTGTAGGGTAATGTGAGGACTCCTGAACGAGTGACTCGAAGGTATACACCAGACGAAGATGGACCATGAACCCCAGATGGACTGATCTCCGAGTCTCCAAATCTCAAGCCAGTGACAAGAAAGAACTCTCTCCTGGAGAATCGACACAAACGATCGTCTCCGATCATGAAATATCCGTATCTCGGTAACTGATGCCTCAGTCGAACCTCGCGACTCATCAGGACATGCAAAAACAACCTGCATGTCTCTGCGTCGGTCCATCACAACAAGAAGTGTCCGAAACATGTACGAAGAAATTCTGATACACAATCATCATCCACTGCACTCAGCTTCGTCCCAATCTCACCCAACACACTAAGCCACGTATATCCATTTATATACGTGGCCTGACGCTGACAATCAACGCGAATCCACTCCCACTCACGTTATATTCAATGAAAATATAAGCTTGTACAATTATACCGTTAAAGTTATATATTTTTTTGCTTCTATTTAAAAATGTATTATTATAATTTGAACCCTAAATATTATTTTTTTGTTTCTATTGATTTAGATCTTTAGACAAATATCTTTTTAGGAAATACAACCTTAAAAAACCAATTTTTCGTGTCTACCCCAGAAAATTAAGCTTCTAACAGTAACCCTAACAATCTCATTAACCTCTAAAAAAAACTTAGTGTGAATACTCAAACACACCAAGATTACCTAAGTAAACAAAGTTACACGAAAACCCTAGTTACAAGAGAAACATCATCTCCAGTCACGAATTAGGGTTTTCGTGTAAGATGTACTTTCAGGGTTTTGTGTACATGGTTTTTGTGTAGCCCTATTTTCAAGGTTTTCGTGTAACACTTTGTTAAAGGGTTTTCGTGTAGCCTTTGTTAAAGGGTTTTTGTGTAACCCTGAATTTACAGGGTTTTCGTGTAACTCTTTGTACAGGGTTTTCGTGTAACCCTAAATTTTCAGGGTTTTCGTGTAAAATGCAAAGATAGTGCGGTTTTCGTGTAAAATTTAAAGAGGGTTTTCGTGTTCAGAGCAGCAGTTTTCATAACACATAAAACTGGAAATAAATAAAAGAGAAAAAAAAACATGTAAATCCATGAAAATCGAACACAAAAAACTTTTTCTATTCGAACCTCCACTCTGAAAATCGAACCCAAACTGTGTGAAATTCAAAGAGAGAATTTTACACAAAATCAAACTTACAAGAAAAGATGTGATTCAACTTACACAAAAACAACAAACCCAAAGACCTTCAATTCGAATACTTAATGTTTGCAGCCAAAAATTTAAGAAATAGAGAAGAAAGAAACAGTGAAAATGGCGGCCAAGAGAGAGAGAAGAAAGAAGAGAGAAAGAAGAGAGAAAAGAGAGAGAGGCGTGGTTGGGTATTACTTTGCCCTACACGATAACATTAATGTAGAGAGAGAGAGAGGCGATGCTGCCTAAGTCAAATGCACCGTCCAAGACGTCTCCCAAGGCTGTAAAGTTGTCCAATTTGGTATTACTTTTAGTTAAATATGTTTTTTCTATATTGATTTGACAATCTTAATCAAGTCAAAAAGTGGATATATTTGGGATATAATTTAGGTTTTGGGTTAAATATGTCTTTGTGTTATAGGAAGGGTTTTTTTGTGAGGAAATACCCCATATACCACAATATATATAATAAGTAAACAATTTTACCATGTACTATAAAAAATAAACTTTTCTACCACAAAATATAAGAAGTGATACTTTTCTACCATAATTTGACCAAGTCAATAATTGCAATGATTGAGTAATGAATGGGGTAGAATTTTATTTTTACTTTCCTACATATTTACAATTATTTAATAAAATGTAAGGAATTATACATTTCTCTCTCAAATTTGACCGAGTCCAACTTCACAAATTTGGAAGATAAAATAGCTCAAATTACCACACTATATATAATGTTATAACAATAATACCATGTACAATAATACTATGACCCTAAAAAAATTTACAAAAAAAAAAAACCTAAAAAAAATTACTCGGCTGACCCTAAAAAAGTTACTCGGCTAACCCTAAAAAAAGTTACTCGGCTAACCCTAAAAAAATTTAAAAAAAAACTAAAAAAAGTTGCTCGGCTGACCCTAAAAAAGTTACTTGACTAACCCTAAAAAAAGTTACTCGGCTAACCCTAAAAAAGTTACTCGGCTAATCCTAAAAAAATTAAAAAAAAAAACATGTGAGTAATTACTCGGCTAACACGTTAGCCGATTAATATTTCAATTTTCAAACTATTGACCGAGTAACTTTTGAACCCTGGAGTGCCACAACATTTACTTCCTTCAAAGCAATTGGCTGGTTTTGTTCAGCGCCTCAAAGGGAAGCAGGAAATGTTAATGTTGCTTTTCAACTATTGACCGAGTAAGCTTATTAATCGGCTAATGTTGCTTTTTAAAATTATTGCAATTCATTTTCAAACTATATCATTTATATTTGTTACTCGGCTTAATATGTGGTGTTAGCCGATTAATATTTCTTTAAATAATTACTCGGTTAACCCAAAAAATTTTAATCGGCTAACTCTTAAAGCATGTTACTCGACTAAAGTTAAAGATAGCCGCGTAATATGTTTTAAGGTTAGCCGAGTAACTTTAAGCATGTTAGCATGTTAATATTAAGCATGTTAGCCGAGTAACTAGTAAACATTAAGCATGTTAATATTAAGCATTAACTTTAGCCGAGCATTAACTTTTATTAGTATTAGCTTTAGCCGAGCATTAACTTTAGCCGCGTAACTCATAATGTGGATTGACCGAGTTTACCATTCTATATATAGCTAATAATGATCCCAACATTAAAATAGGAAAATTTAGTTCCACATTCAACACCCATGTCACTCGGTCAACACCCATGTCACTCGACTAATGTTGCTTCTAAGTTATATGGAACACTAGTTAGCCGAGCATCTCTTTGGCCATTAGCCGAGCATTAAGTAAACATGTTAGCCGAGCATTAACTTTTATTTTTGTTACTCGGTTAACCCTAAAACATGTGACTCGGCTAACTTGAACTTTTTTACTTGGCTAACTCGGCTAACCTTTAAAGATTTTACTCGGCTAACCCTAGTTTTGGACCACGGCTAACCCTAAACTAGTTACTCGGCTAACCCTAATTTTAACTAGTTTAGGGTTAGCCGAGTTATATATACGAGATGAAATAATTATTAATTAGAGTGAGTGAATGATATTATTAATTAGAGTTTGTGTGATTTTAAATTTAAATTTAATCAACTAAAATGATAAAATATTTGGTCAATGGCACAATATTCTATAAGTTATGATTGGATGTTGAAAAGTGGCTGACAAAAATATGTTTTCGCAGAATTTGTGGTAGTTTTGTATCAAAACTTATATTTTGTGGTATAAAAGTATAAATGGTTATATTGAATGGTAAAATTGTTTAGATATTATAGTTTTGTGGTAAGTTTGGCTAGTAACTCTTTTTTTGTCCCTATTTATAGCAAATAGGCTATAAATGGCATGTTTCCCTATATATAAAATCTAACGCATTAACTAATTAGAGCCAAATTAAGTTAAGTGCAATTAAATTTACATGTATGATAAAAAATTAAAACCTTTCTTGACAAGAAATACAAACTTAATTATTAACTATAAACAGATAATGAAGTTAAAAAACAAATAATGCATGCATGAGAAGCATAACTACTGAAAAAGAAGGATCGAAGACATAATTGGTAAATACTATAAATGCACTTTGTTTTCTACATTACTAAAATAAGCCAAACAAAAGAGATTACTAATATATACACACATATATTATATTTGGAATATATATATATAGATATAGATACAAGAAAATCACACATATATATATAGTGGGACCCACCCTCTGAAAAAAATGGGCCCTGGGCGGTGTCCCCTTCAACTGGGCTCACCCTTATTCACTATTTCAACTGCATACATCACCTTCCATTTTTCAAACCTCTCTCTCTGTCTCTCTCTCTCTCTCTCTCTCTCTCTCTGGATTTAGTTTCTCTGTTGGAATAAAGGTGAGATGGGAAAAGGAGAGAGTATAATACTAGTGTTACTGATGATGATGGTGTTATGTAGTAATGGTGCAAGGCACACACAGTTTGTGAAGGTGAAGCCTCATAGAGGTCCATCTATATCTGCAAATACATTTTCTGGATATTTGCCTAAAGGAGTTCCAATACCACCTTCTGCTCCTTCTAACAGGCACAATGACATTCCATCGCGACGACGAAGATGAAGATCAAGATCAAGATCAAGATCAAGATGAAGATTCTTTCATTCTCTTTATATGGTAATTATATATATATATATATACTTAGGACGTTTCTCATGAATCCTTCATCTTTCAATCATATGAGTTTTCTTTGATCATCACATGGATAACAGTTTTGGAGTAGTTAGGAAGAAGACCAAGTTGTAATAATATATAGATCAGTACTACTTGATTTTTCTGGCTAATTTGTCTGGAAATTATTTTTAGAATATGAAGAAAACATATCTTAATTTATACGAGGTTAAATATATATAGTTACACTGAATCTTCCTGTTATTTATTATTAGAAAAGGATGTTGTTCAAGATTTTGTGTTGCATGTTATTGTTCTGTCATGGAATCATCATTTAATGATCTCAATAATTGTTGTGCCACTTCATTATATTTGATCGCTTGCATTAATGTCCTTCACAATTAATTTCCGTTATTTTCATTAATCATCATGAGTTCTTGATAATAATTAAGTATGCAAAAGAGAAAATTAATTCTGCAAATATACTCTCTCTCTCTCTCTCTCTCTCTCTCTCTCTCTCTGTGTGTTTTGTAATACAAATTTTCGAATTCTATGGCAACATGATAAATGACCAAGTCAAAAGGGCAAGACTGTCATTAAGACATATTAGATGGGGGGACGAATTGTTGGATGTTATGAATTAATTAAATGTTTGTTTCACACTATATATGTGTCTCCAAATTGTGAGAAAATTGAATAAGACAATGGAAATGAAAAAGAAGATAGTAACCAACTTTTTTGATATGTCGGAAGAATTGACTAAAGACATATGGGTAACTCAAATTAACAATTTCGACGATATTATTAGTCTCCACCCTTTTAATATATATTCTGCTCCTTTCTCTCTCTCTCTCTCTCTTCCCAAATTCCTATACCATTTTGTCCTCATCGATCATATTAATATCTTTAAAAATCTTCATATTTATGACATTTAAACTTGCATAATTCAGTATCCAAAGGACACACAAGTTTTATCAGACCATAATGTAAGATTGACACGTCCATCTAATTACCTTGGGGTTTGATATGATATATAGGGTTCATCGATAATTAAGGATAATATAGTAAGATCAATTGGTGAGGAGAAAAAAGAGTGGAGAAATGATGTTTTAGTTAATCGAAAACGATAATATAAAATGTTGCCTACACAATTAATAATGTTATAGCTTTCCCCCTTTATTGGAATTATATATTACACATTATCATGCTCTATGGATAAAGAAAAAAAATAGTGATAGTAATTTCTAATATATATCTAATCTAATTACGAAATATAATTTATATATACATATCAAATATGGATGAGATCAAGGGTCCCAACTAAACATACTGCATATATGTGTCATTTAATTAACAAATTAAAAACTTAGAGGTGTAATTGTCACACTGTACATCAAACATATAAGTCATGTGAAATAATTATTATAAGGATGAAATTAGACAAATTTTCAAGAATCATAAATTTTGGGCCGGTCATGAACATAGAAAAGTATTGATCCAAGCTTGCTAGTCAAGAGTTCCATTAATACTTGGCCAAAAGATACATCAAATCATTTATACATGATATGCATCGTTAATTCAACAAATTTGAAATTAAACAATATTGATCACTTGTTGCAATGGGATAAATTAGTCGATTAGGTCAAATAAATTGATTGTTAAATAAAATTGATTGGCAGTAATATATACTAAGTGGAATGGAATAAATATAATAAGTAGAGAGCTTAATTAATTGAAGCTTTATTAGGTTAGAGAAAAAAGTGTTGTTCCTAAGTCATTTACCAATATCTTTATTTTCAAACATTCTTACCAAATACTAATCAACTATTATAATAATTGTCCTCTTCTTATTATGTCAACTATGAATTTAAGCTGAAAGTATGCACAAAAACCAGCATTAGTGTCAATGTTGGTTAAATTCAAATTGAATTTTTCTATATATATTTGTTGGCCCTGCTTAAATCATTCGAAACTAAACTCCAAATGTCCCCTTTGGAAATATTGTTCATATATAGTGTTAGATGATTAATGACAGCAAATTATCTTCATTTTAATCCTTTATTTAACTTTAACTTATAAATCATGTAATATGCCAACAGTCTCAAGATACATATATGATATCAATCCAACCTCAAATTAATATTGTGTTTATTGTCTCTATATAGAATTGTTTATTTATCTGATTTATTGACGTACGCATTAAGAAATTATTATTAAGGACTATTCGATAGTCCAATGTATTATTTAATTTCTCGAACCCACAGTACTATTTGGCTACTATTTGTCTTCAAATTAATTTCATCATGAATCAGGGAGAGATTACATATTGAATTGTTTGAATAAATGAATCATAAATCTAAAAGTTGAGGGAAATTCATAAATCGATCCAAATTACTGAAAAAATATAGTTGAGAATGAACGTGATGCAATGTTTCTGACCCATCTTTTAAATCATTTAATTTTCTTTAATTACATTAATCATTTATACGACGTGTGATATGAAAAAAATATAAAGTACTAAATTAGAATATAGTTATTACATTATGTAATTGGATCGGATGATTGACCTGTCTTTTTTTGGTAAGTATCAACGTCACTCGTGCTTATGTTTGTTACTAATTTTTATTAATTATATTAATTGGTATAAATTAGAATCTCGTGTACCATTTTGTGATCCTCTTGCTGGTATACCTCAAACCAAAAATATAAAATAAACCACATATTAATTTGAATAATTTATGAGTTAAATAATTATGTAGAAATTAATTGTGAACTGCAGTTTGAATATCGTAATCGAACCCAATAGAAAGGGCACACATGCTTGCTTAACGATGAATTAATTAATTAATCAATGTTATCTGGACAAAGTCGCTTTAATTAATTAATCAAAGCGTGCATGGTGCCATGGCCTCTTCATTTCTTTTCTAATCCATTTTCAGACTAATTTTGACTCTATTTATTAACATTGATGACGCTTTATTTATTTAATTAATTAGTTTGGCTCTTTCAAATTGCTACTATATGAATCGTAGGATGATGATTAACTTTGGGATAATATCTATCAAGATGTTACGTAGGACAAAAGTAAATGCTAAGAGATTAATCGAAAATGGAGGTGTATAAAATATCAATGAATGAGTAGTTAATTGTTAAAATTAACCACTAAAATAGGATAATTAAATAATTAATTAATGTGGAAGGGTCACGTTATTCCACATTGAGCTGAATTTAGGTGAATCATTCGAATCGTGCCTAAACTCTATTTATCCTTTTTCAACTTGAAAACGAGCTTGGGTGGATTGAGTTCTTGCAAAAATACAATTTTTTTAACTAGAGAGAACTCCTTAACTCAGCTTTATAAATTTTTTACATTTCTGTTTGGGATTAAGAAGAGACTCACCTTCTAGATTCGTTCTTTATGACACCCCGAAAATATACTTATATATCTATCATTTGTTAAGAAAATATGGTGCGTTAGTATAGGGTGTGTATAGTTACACCCGAAAAATCTATGAAGTCACTGTCTTTCTTTCTTTCATGATCGTTTTGTTTGCATTGAAGGCGAGTCATCTTTGACCTTTGATGATGTGGCGTTGACGGTTGACATGCCTACACTTTAGATTTTGTCTCGATAGTCGAACTAACACTACATTGTTAGTCTCAAATTAACATTCAAAATATTATTTTCTTAAATTCATTAAAAACAATGAATTTTGTAAGATCAATCACAATAACTTTTTATCAGAAAATAACAAGCTCATCTTGTTAATCTTACAGATGAAATTGAATAATGCTATATAGGAGTACCACAAGTTTTTTTGTTCAACACAGTTCCAATTAACAAGAATCAACAGATATAATCAAATCTTTTTTAAAATGTGTTTGTTAGATTTCATATTTTATATAAAATACAAATCATCGAAACGAGAAAAAAAAAATGGAGAACAAAAAATTCAGATATGAATGTAATTAGTAACTAGGGGAGTTATATATACACACTATAACCATAAAAACCAGGTGAATGCCTTTCTCTTGCAGATGTTATAATAGGAAGAAGATAATATTTAAATAGAAACAAAATAATAATTAGAGAAAAAAAAAAAGAATAAAAAGAGAGGACAATAAAAGAGTGAAAGAAAAAATGGTCTGTGTTTTCCTCCAATTGGTCTGAAACTACATCATGCTGAAGATGAAGAACAATTCCAATAAGGATGTGTCTTACCTAAATTTGTGAAGAAGGTGAAAGTGCTCCTTCAGATCTTCGGGCAGCCTGCCCAGAAACCGATGACTTGTCTGATCCCCGCACATTGTATTTCTCATAAACCTTTTCTCTGTTCTCCGACCACCACGTCTCCGCTTGGTGTTCGCCAAATCTTCTCCGGCTGTATGTGCATAACATCATTATAAGATGGTAATTATGAGGTTGAAGAAAAACGAGTATAAAAGGTTCCACCGCCTCTTAGGTTGTGTTTGAATTGAGGATTGAAATACATGATTTAAAGCGAATGAATTTCAAATCCGCTCAAGTCAGAGTGGATTCAAAATCTATTCAAATTACTAAAAACAAGTTCAAATGAGAGTGATGGATTTTAGACATATAATCCAAATACCATCAAAGGGGTCACTAATAAGGATTTCAAATCTTTCCTCAAATTCCTCCCAAACACAACCTTAAGAGCATTGTATGATCATAATCACACATCGTTTAGATACAAAGCAAATGATATCAGCAAATGTAAGAAGAGGTGATGTCAAATACCTGAAGCGTACACGCTTGAGATCTCTGGTTCCATCTCGAAGGGCTACGAGCGTTATATACACACCCGGTTCATACTGTTCAATCCATTCGGCTTCAATTTGGCTTGCATTGCCTGGAACTGCTGAGTTTCTTGATTTCAAGCTCGCATCACTATCCCTGTTAGCCCCAGAATCTTTGCCATCGAGACTATCAGACACGCTGCTTCTGTAAGACTGAGTGGTTCCACCACCATTAGGATATCTGTTATCAGGAAAGTCATTTATTCCATTGGAGGAGGCTTGTTCGAGTGCAAGAGCATCTAAGCTACTCTCATTGCTTCCAATTGCATCCCGGAATAATTCAGATGGACCCTGTACTGTATTTGGCATGACTGAATCTATTACTGGTTGGGAGGCTAAAAAAGAGCTATTGACCTCATCCGATCTTGAATTCCTTTCTCCAACTGCGCCAGGATAGTGTAAGCCATTTGATTCCAATCCATTTGGCAGGTAAAAGAGCTTGAGGCTTTCGGGGTCAAAAGCCCCGGGTGGCAACCTCTCAGCCATATCTTTGAGCTGAAACAGAAGAATACACATGGGTTAACAACAGGTTTATTAGCACTAAATTGAACTATTTCAAATTATGGGATGCAAAGCTTATTAGTGAACTAAAGCCATAAGTTTTAACCAAATCAATGAAGAATAGCAAACTAAAGCTATAAGTTTAACTAAATCAATGAGGAACCCACACACTATCTACTTATGACATCTATTTCAGCACACACATATTATACTATCATTAATGATTGCGCAAGAATTTAGCTGTCAAACTTAATGGTATTTTGACCAGAAGACATGCAGAGATGCACATACCACTTTGCATTTTTAATATCCTGTTATCATGGATATGGGGGTGTTGACACGGATATGCAGAGAAGAATATGCAACAACTTCAAAAAGAATAAACACAGAACCTGTGATTGAAGAAAAATACCAACAAACTTTTCTTCTGCACCCCATGAATTGTTTAGTGATTATGTGACAAAGATACACATACAAATAAGAAACATAATATAACCTGCGCTGTAAGTGACTTAATCACTTCTTTTGCGGCTTTACATTTAGCAGATTCCTCAGCAGCTAATGCCATTGCTTCCTGAGTTTTCTTTGCTGATTGCTGGAGCTCCAATTCTTGCACTTCGCATCGGTTTTTAAGGCTTTCTGCCTGAATCAAGTTCATAATCCACAAATTAAAAACACAGCAAAATTTTTAGCATTCAAAGCTGCGAAAGGGTGAGATAAAGTTCAAAACATACCTGCACTCGCAACTTATGCACTTCCTGATTCAAAAGTTCATTTGTCTTCTTTAGACTATCAGTAATGCTTTTGGAAAAAGACAAACCAGCCGTTGTGGGAACTGGGGTTGCAGATCTTGGAGGGCTAGATTTTCTCGAGAAGGGTGACACAGACCTTGAACTAACACTTGAGGGTGTAAGAATCGGCTTTGGAACATTCCGACGCACATCAACAGCTGTTGACATAACAGCATCTCTCAGCTGCAATAGTGACACTTGAGAGGAACGACCTAAAGAGAAGGTATCACCTTTTCTCCCTTGTTTGGCTGCTTTTGTATCCAATTGTTTGATCAAATCAAAGTTCGATGGCATAGATGACTTTACCAACCTCAGATCAGCCTTGTCTAATCTATCCTTGTTTTCACCAGAAAGCCGAGGCCCAGAATTTCTCCGGTTGTTGGCTCCACCTTCTGCCACCTTGGATAATTTCACAAAGCATGAATCACACACACGATATGGTTTGCTGGGATTAGGTGATAATGCTGCTCGTGGTGCTTTTCTAGAACTGCAAGCATGGCAATGTACAAGTCCACAATTATAGCAATTATGGCGTTTTCTTGTGAATCCAAAAGCCTGTCTACAAGCTGAGCACTGAGACTGCTCAGCACCTGAGACCCATTTATGAAGACATATAGCAGATGTATAATTTGAACCACAAGCAATAAACTTAACATGTCTATCTTTTAAAGCTTCAACTACAGTTGGTGATTTCCTGTCTTCTATATCTCCATGGCCTAACCTCCCATTAGCCCCTTTACCCCAAGTGTAAACCTCATTTTTGGATGTCAACACTGCCACATGATATGCACCGCAAGAAATTTCCTCAACAGATTCAGCAGCAAGCTTGTCTTCTACCAAACAAGGTAGCTTCCCATCAGACTGAGGATTTCCGAGCTGACCATAGACTGTACTTCCCATTGTGAAAACACGACCAGACGTAGTCAGGCCGACAGTCAAACTATGCCCACAGGCGATTTTGTGAAAATTGTCATCAATAAGAGCAGGGACACAAGTAGGCTTCAAACGTGGCTCCTTGTCGCCATGTCCAAGGCGATTTTTATCACCATCTCCCCAAGTAAACAGTTTTCCAGATGAAAAGCTTGAACTGGATTGTGTTACAATCACCTCAACCACAGCAGCAGTATGCCATACTCCACAGGCAACAGCAATTGTCCTCAACCCTGCAAGAGAATCAACTTCCCTTGGGGACGAAATGTTTTCCCTATTTCCATGGCCCAAAACACCAAAAGTTCCATCTCCAAACGTAAACAGCTGTCCGGTCGATGTAATCAAGGCAGTATGCCATGGACCACAAGTAACAGTTGCAATTTGAAGGCCCTCAAGTGGGCCAGCTATTCTCTTCGGTATCCAGTGACTGACATCAGTACCATGACCCAAGAGCCCAGCATAATGTGTACCATCACCCCATGTGTAGAGTTCACCGGACATTGTAACTGCACAAGTGTGAAACTCTCCACATGCAACAAAATCGATACTGCAAAATGTTAAAGATTCCAGAAGACGGGGTTGACTAACATCTTTCCCAACTCCATGACCAAGCCGTCCACCAGATTCTTCACCCCAACTGAAGACTTCACCTTGCCTAGTGACTAGGGCAGCATGCCTGACCCCACATGCTATGAAATGCACATCCAACACTACATTGCATTCCAACGGCCTAGGCAGAAGAACATCAGCTCTTGTACTAATGGAACTAGCATTCTTCTCTGGCCCAACTTTGACAACATTATCACATATAACTTCACCCCATATGTACACATCTCCTAACGCATCACAATCATCGGGGGCAGAACCATGACTGGATGTACTGGGGGCACTAGATACGCTAACCCGAAAAGCATCTGAGCCAGATCCTTTCACTTGCATAGTTGTTTGATCTAAAGCTACATGTGACCTTTCTGAATAGACCAAATTATCCGGACGGTAGCTCTTTGGAGAAGCTATTATGTTTGAACTGATGGAAACCTCAGGTGATCCAACTTCTCGCGTCACACTAACAGAACTGTTACTTGGACTATTTGATGTCAAATCTCTGTTGTCCTGGAATTATTTAGTTAGAGAGAGACAGGTTAAGAGATGTTAGTTATCAATGAGCCAATTTTACATATATTAGTTTAAATATCAGTGATAAAGTAATGAGATCTGCGTGTCATGCTCAATGATAAAGTTTGCTACCAGAATTCAGATCTCGAAAATTAAAATAACAAAGTCTTAGACCATTACTAGAGAAAACCTTTCAATCTACAATTAAAAAATTCGATACAGCAAATGAGCAGAAATTAAACATTATACACCATGCTTATTGAAACAAGTAATACAAGTTGGTTATCCATTAATTCATGCATAAAATAACTACTTGCTGCATTGCGATTTCAAGTAACGATTTATTAAGAAAAAGGGTTGACATGAAATGAGAACAATAGAGTAACCCTAGACAGTCACCTAGAATCTCATCTAAGGAGAAATGTGGGCCAAAATAAGAGGATAAGCTGTCAATAGAAAATGATTAAGGTTGTCAAAGACTCAAAAGCACAATTTTACGAGCTTTTTCATACTAAATGAGTCAACACATGTACATGATCGACCTGTGTTAAAATCCAAGTAAAATCACAATTGTTCATACGATTTAACCGAGTTCATTTATTTCTATTTTTTGGTCCAATTTCAAGCAATTTTTATCCTTAAAAACCAACAATATGAAACTTAAGATCCAATCCATAGTCCATTAGTATTTAAATTTCACAATATACAATTTGATCAAATTATTAGAAACTGAGGTTAAGGCAAAGAAAAACACGCAACAAACTGCTACTCTACCATGCTTAACAGTCAAAGATATTCAAGTTCACGTTGGAAATCTTCTTTAGGACATTTTTTTTTAAACTTTTAGTACTTTATGTGAACATTTAATTGAAAAAATGTGTGGATTAAGATGCTAAATATTAAAAAAAAAATCTTTTTTGAAAGAAAATTATTATTATTATTCTTTGGCAAAGTTATCATGTTTAGAAGTTTATTTTTAGGTATTACAATTATAATACTCAAATGCATAAGAATAGTCATGTTACACCTCTCTTAATACAACTTTGGAAAAAAAATCATATATTTAAGGTTTGTAAAACTTTATGATTCTATGATTCGATTTTACGATGTAATTATATGGACTATCCAACAATCCTAGTTAAAAAGCAATGTCAATAACCTTGCAAAATGACAAAGTGATCATTTCAGGTTGTAAGACTCACATCGAAATAGAGGCCTCCATCACTCCATCCATCAATTTTGGAGCGCCCAGCCTGTCCAGATGTTATTAATGCCTTGAGGCCAGCAATCCAGATTTCTGCCTCAACTTTGTCCTTGCAGATCTAATAATACACAACAAATAGTCACAGGAATTATTAACAAACAACCAACTATTTTAATAGCTGATATTAAAGAGAATTTGACTGATCACCCACCAGGTCCAGGGATCTTTTGCCGTTGTTATATATCAGGGAAAAGGACAAGTATTCCTTCTCAGGGCGTAAATACCGTTGAAAAACAGCCTGGAAAACAGGTACATGGTAATCATTGAAATGAAACTACATATATGTGGCTTGCACGCACAACGAACTCTACAAGAATAGATTTAACCAGACAGTGAATCAGTGAGGTGAACTAAAGGTGCAAAATCTCACAGTTCTTTGTCCAGGGATAATTTTTGCAACTGACGCTAACTTTAAACTTCTTTCACCGCTACTGGAAATCCAAATTAATGATGTTTCGTCCTACAGCATTTAAATTTAACAACAATTAGCATAAAACCAGAAAAAAATATAAGAACATTAAAGAAAATGCTTAAGTGGGGATGCTGTAAAATCTTTATGTATCAATTTTGATAGTAAAAGGCAGTTATCCAAACAGAGACCATGCATATATAACATTCAGCCTTCTGTATGTCAAAACAATTATTCAGTTTGTTCATATGACCCTTTTGTTCAGTTTATATTAAGGTTTTGATTACCACCAATGATATGCTATATATTTGTTATATTCCATTTATTATTATTTCATCTTATTGAGTCCTTGAGTGATGACTTTCATAAAGAGTTTTTCTTTTTTAATCGCATCTCTTACTGCAGAAAATGTAGTTTTGGCAATGTGCCTGTAGCAGCTTCTACATCTCTTAGTTGTGCACATGAAATGAGACTCTGACAGAAGAAAATAGTCTTATCCTAGAATAATGATTTGTAAGAAGTAATCATGATGTTTTTAACAAAGACAAATGTCAAAACCCTCCATAGCTGCAGCTTTCCTATATCTTATGATTTTAAATGTATTAAATGATAATGTTATGCAGCAAAATATGATGTTGAGACAATTCATAAGTATTGGCTATTTATTTCAAGACATTCAACTGATAAACTAATTAAATACAAAGTAAATAATATTCACTACAAGTATGCATACAAAGCTACTCGCTGATCTCTGGGGTTTTAAATATAGATACCACTACATAAACTAAGTTCACTATTGTTCCTATTCATGTCAAGTGATGAAAATTAGGCCAGCTTTGGGCCATTATCTGGTTCACAAATATTCGAAAGACTTTAAAACTATTGAATGGGATCAGATTCCTTATTCAACAGGAATTCTTAACAATTATTGTATTCTCTCTCAAAAGATACTCCATAAACTTTATTCTCAACGTGTCTCGGCCAAATCCTCCGAGTTTTTACCTCGAAGCAACAAAAGTAACTTCCAAGGATTTAGGGTGAATAATCCATCAAGATAAACAAAGAATCTTCATGATTTATTCCAAGCATGGAGCAAGAAATGGTCTTGAATCTTTTGAAATGGAGGCATCTATGTGAGATAGATCCAAAACTTAGACCAAGTAATTCCACCACGCATCCAATTTGTATCTCATTTACTCTATGTGCTTATGTGTGATTTTTCAACAAGTAATTTGGCCCGCTGGAAAATTAAGATTGAGAACTATACAGTGATATGTCAAAAAGATTGACATTCGATGGTATTCAACCTAAGAACAAGATAGCATTAAGTCTTTGTATCAACAATAACAAGCATTGACTAAAGTATTTAGATGATCATATCGGTAGATTTTGAAATGTTGCTTGACTGGAAAATATTCCAAAATGATTGGCTCTATCCATGCACTGCAACCAAATAATTTAGGATATAGAATTCTCACAAAAACACATCAATCCTAAGCATCAAAAAGAACATTGATTCTTCAAAAAAAAGATTGAAGTAAAGACAAGACATGTGTATTGATAATAATATATGTAGGTGAGCATTTACAAGACAGTCCCTCCACCATCATAAAAAAGCATAATCAGTGGAAAGAAAAGTGAGAAGTGTGGAACAGTCATCCTCTTATATCACATTAACACAACATGATACATCAATACTCGAATAAACTTTTAAGGAATTGGAAATTCAAGTAATTCGCAACAGCAATGTGGATCACTAGAAGGGAAGAACACACAAATAATATAAATATAGCAGTAAAAAAGGCATAATGCAAGAAAGCACTGTAAATGAAGTATATTAGCCTTACACTAGAGAGTCTAAACGGATAAAATTTAGGCTTTCCCTTACGACCATACTTAAGTAGTTGAGCTCCCTTTTTTAGAGCTATCAACGCCTGCACAAAGTGAAATGAAATCTCAAAAGAAACATTGACAGTTAAGAACAAACACAAAATAAAACAGCTGACTGTACAAGTTCAGGACATACTAAATTGAAATTAACCAACTCAAAAGGAATGTGGAATTTCTCGCAAGAATGATGGACATATACAAATTAATAGGATTAACCTACCAGAGTTTTCCTTTACTTTCCAGAACATGAATACAAGTTTAAACGCAGACACTATCACATTTTTGCCCAACATGAATCAGATACTTATAAGAAAGAACAAGAGACCAGAATTAAATGATAGAATGACTTTTCAGGTAAGAGATCTACTTTCCATGCATCACACTGACATAACTGAAATTCTTCACAACTACAGTAGATTTTACAGCAAAATAAGGAATCATGAGCTGGTTATGTTTCACTAATACACATCAACATATTCAAGACAGCCAGTTCAAATCTCGTCTTTTTCCCATCACTCTCTTTTCCACTGTGTGCTGACTAAGCTAAGTAATGCTAGAGCTAGAAGAAACTTTAACATTATGCCTCCAAGCATTGGAAATTTTCAGTCAGTTATTAATGCCTCACCTGTGCACCATTTGCAGGTGTTCTTATAAAAAGAGTGTTATACAGTAACTGAACAAACACAAAGGCAAACTGTAGTCAATTATGCACATACACTACCAATTCTTCAATTTTACATGTGTCTGTAAAGTTATAGCTATTGGCATATCTACATACATTCTGGAGCTTTCTGCTGATATTCTTAACAAGAATTACGTCAGCATCGTTAGGCCTTTCTCAATTTTGCTAAAGAACACAAATAGTGAAAATTATGCCAATATAAAGGCATCTATCTGGTTCCACTTTTTGTAACTATCATAAATCTATATCATGTTCTCTCTTATGCAATAATGATGTCATCACTATCTGAGTACTCTTCCTCTCAGCTTAACAGTAAAAGCAACCATTCAAGTCATCCTAACTTACCCGCTTTCTATACGTCAGTTTCTCAAATTTCCATTATTTGAAAATGACTAGTCATTCCCATCAAATCAAGCAAATCTAAAGGGTAATACTTTGAAAAGGATGATATAATAAGACATCAGATTTCCATTGGAAGATGATGCCTAGTTGCCTACTACAATAAATCCTTGTTTAATCCTTCAAATACTCCAATATTAGCAGTCAATGAATCTTCTTAAGAGCAATGAACCCAAAAGATAAGGCAACCTCAGAAAATACAAAAAAAAACACAATCAAAAGAATAATTCATCAGTTTTTAAGGCACATCGGAATCTGAAAACATCCTCGTTCAAAATTTCATAATTACTAACTTAAGGGCAATATGGCGTAAAAAGATCAGCACTGCTAAACAAATGTGCAAAAGAACAAAGCAAACTCAAATTAGAACCAAACAGACTACTGGATTTCCTTCAAATACCAAATCCAAGGTTCTTACCGATCACCAATTCTTGAAAACATATGCATTTAACTAAAGGAAATTTCACACACAGAATTCATAAAAATCTCAACTTCCATAGTGAACGAAGAAGAAAAGCATAAACCACCTTAAAGATCACACCATTTAAATTGAAGTAACACAATACAAACCAAGACAGACAAATCGAAGAGCAAACATACCTGCTCGATGTCACGGTCTGCATTACCGTAGCTAACAAGATCTGCCATTCCATGTGAAGCGCTCACCTCCACACCAACACCACCGCCACCACCATCCCACTCCACTCATTATCATGCCACCACTCCACCTCCACCTCTGCCGCACACTACCATCCACACCACCACCTAACTTCCCTCCCTTCCCCTTCAAATTACTAAAAAAACCTTCAAAGATCCAAGCTACAAAACCCACGACTCCTGTCCAACAGATCTGGGAAACCTATCCTCTCCCCTTTCTGCCAAAGTCAAAAGACGGCCCTCGGTCCTCCCCACAGACCGCGATTAACTGTGCGCAAAATCTCGACCGCCGCGGTGGAAAAGGGTAGCTTTTCCCGGCGTTTGCACCGGCTCCAGCAAACACCGGCAAAGATGAAGAATAACAGAGGAAATGGAAAATGGATGTTGGGGTGGAGAGAGAGAGAGAGAGGTGGTGCGCGCGTAGGAGGAAGAAGAGAGACTAGGAGTCAAAGAAGAGGAAAAAAGCAGGAAGTGCAGCAATTACGAAACTCTGCCTCAGACAACCCAGAATGAAATTTGTATTCAGCTCTGATTCTCTGTGGGGAGTCCTACCCACCCTTCCCCTGCTTCTCTTTCTCTTTTTCCACCTTTTCTCTTTTTCTTTTTTATGCCAACTTTTTTATACATTATAACTCTGTATTAACTCATCAGATTATGTAATTAGGTCCATCCAATCCGATTTCGCGTACATTTAAATTCTTTTTGCTTAAGATGTTGGAAATTTTATGTTGTATTGTTGTGACTTTATCTATAAATATCACAATTTTTATGTACAAGATTTATAAAGAAAAAAAAAAGAAACTGTGATTATTTGATATTACTCATATATTTATATAATATCAGTTGCACATCTGCATGTAATATAATGTTATAATTATGTTGGTATAAAAGGTGAAATTACAATTGCATAAAATGTATGAGTAATATTAAATAAAGGCACATATATTCACTTCTTTTCCAAGTTAAAGTACATAAAGTTTAGCATATTTATACATAAATTTTATTCTTATATAACATAAAAGTCACACGTACCTAAAGCGAAGAAAAAAAAACTAATAAATAGCTTGCGGATTCAGGTGCCCTGAACCCGACTCGATTGCGCATTTGCATCTGATGCAGAAGAGTGACTTTAAAAAAAAATGGTTTTAATACTTGTATATTGTCCAAAACCTTAAAAATTGAACATATTTAATATCTTGATATTTAAGAGAGGATCTTGTGAACTATCTCCCAAAAAAATAAGACGATGTTTCATAATTGACATTTTAATTAAAATAATTGCTATAAATAAAGTTCATAAATATATACATATTTTTTAATTCAATAAAGTTAGAATAAAATATGAAAGAAGGGATTTTATTATAGTCAACCAGCACTATATAGAACTTTTGTAAAAATAAAACCATTTTTATAAAGGATTGGTGATATTTATAAGCATTATATGCAAAGTAAACTTAATTAATTTTAAGGACTCACTTTTGTGGTTGTGTAAATGTTTCGTAGATGATTTGAAGACTCTTAAAAAAAAAAATCAATTAATCCATCAATTTCTTACAGCTGAACGTCAATTTCTTGCGTTGTCGAATTAATGAGATATTAATTGATACTTGAAATTAATAGATTATTTAATGAGATATTAAAATAATAAAAAGAAACGATCTAGAATGGAATGGGTGTGACAAAATTTTGGCGTTCAGACAATTGACTGGACCGATCGAATGAAGATGGTCGGGAAGAGGCATTTTCAGGACAAAGGGGGTAAAGTGGGACCAATTCCCCAAAACACCCTTCTTTTCTTGATGACGTGGCATATTAGAAGATAATTCGATCCCGTAAGTCATTCTGCTACCCTACCCAACGTAGACGCATTGATACGTGTTGTCAGATATCCAATATATCAATTGATTTTACTTTTACATATAATTAAGGGATGAAATCATTACACGTCGCGGCAGCTGATATATTAAGAGACGTCCAGTGAGGACATTTTAGCATTTTGCTCGATATCGTGCGAGTACTTGGTTTAGTTAGTATATTTTACTTCTAATTACCAATTATGAAATGAATTAAGTTAATTGGTACTGATCTGATTTCATTCATTTCATTTATCAGTGTATCAATCATAGAAATCAGTATTTTGTTTTTATTTCTCAACATCGTTCATTCTCAATAAGTATATAAATGAATACATTTATAGAGTAAATTTTATGTGAGACAATTTTACTGACCTTGTTATGTAAGATGGGTCAATTTACGTTCAACATTTCAGAATTCATATTTATATCAAGGATTCATCTCACGGGTAATTATCCATTAAACCGTCTCATTATAAGTTTTTGTGATATTTATATGATTTTTGGTTCCATCATCATTCCACTTGAATTGTAAATTCCTATTCATATTTAATCTTTTTAATTCATAATGTAAGCCCATCATTTCATTATGTGCGATTTCAAGTTATCATACATTAAATATTTTAAAATGTTCGATTAAAAACTAATTACAATTACTTCCATAACATTATTTATTTATTTTTACAGCACACTTCACAAAGTTGTATTATTCTGACATAGTTGTAGGAATCTCAGATTATAATTTATAGGATTCGATGACTTCTATATTACAATGAAGGAATATGCTTTTCCTATAACAAGGAAAAACTGAATTCCACTAATATCCAATGGTAATTCTATGATCTTAATCACTCTTTTTTTGTTGTCTAGAATAACACATTATTATTTACAAAACATATTTGCCTCTTTGTATTGATAGACATTAATCGAATCAAGGGAATAATCCATTTTACAAGTTAATTAATAAAAAAGGTGTGATTTCAGTTTTAGAGTTTGTGTTAATTTGACTATAGTTCGTTGTAGCAGAAACATAATTCCCAAAACTCCATTCACTTCTCATACATATTTCTAATTATTATATTTTCCTATGAATTGAACATGAGCTAAAATAAGGAGATTGGAAGAAGCGGAGGAGAGGGAACAAGAAAATTTAGAAAACTTGTGTGTTTTGAGTTTAAATTCAAGTCATCAAAATTTAAGGTGTGATACCAATTGAGATACAAAATTCGTGACGGTTGAGCTAAAATTCAACTTAAACTTAGATCGAGTTGAATCTAACAAGATTTTTTTATTAGTTGAATTTTCAAAGTTAATTAACCCATATATCATTTTGTTTTTTCTTCAATATTGGAGTAACTCAAAGAAAAACATAAAAATTTAAAGCATTTACACCAATCAACATGTATTATCGTATAAAAAGAAAAGAAAAGTTGGGGTAGAATTTCTAATTATATCTTTCTACCAATAAATAATACTCAACTATAGAAGTATTTTCTCAAAACGAATATCAACAAATTAGTGAAAAAGTTATAAATATATGTTAGAGAAATACATCAATTCACTCCAACCCTTAAGAACACACACCACTACTCTATGAATCTTGCAAAGAAAACTCAAAGGAAACAACACACAAAGAGAATTACGTGGTTCGGCTGTAAAGCCTACGTCCACGGGAACAATGGGGAGGGAATTCTTATTCAAAACGAAAAGAAACACTACAAGATCGATCTGTAACTTTGCAGCACTCACGCTCTAAAACTGATAAACACTCTCACTTTACAGTACAATATCTCACAAAGCTCTTAATCTCAATCTAATCTGAAAACAACCCTTAATAGCCATATATATAGGCTTTACAATGTAATTGGAATCAGATCGAACAGATAAGAAATGAGATCTGTGGAAGATCTTGAAGATCACCCTGATAACACTCTGCTTTTCTTCCTCCTGCAAATCTCAACCGAATTACCCACCTTCCAATCCACGTGTCAGCGTATGATTTGTTCGCAAGATTTGAGCCTTGTAAGCAAAGATCAAATGCGACTCTGTTAGTGGAAATGCGACTTCCAGGAGAGAGAAGATGAGCGACTTTAGTGTAAAAGAGAATCGCGCTTCTATAAGTAAGAAACGCGTCTATAGTCTTTCACAACGCTTTGAATAGTTCATCCTTCCACAACGCTTTAGTTCCAATTTGACAACGCTTTTATAAGCGTTGTCTTTCTGACTAAGCCAAAAAACTATGATTTTATGTGAGCTAAGAGTTTAGCTCGTTTCTTCCAAGTTTCAGCCATATACTTCACAATCTCCACCTTATGGCTGAACCTCCCAATCAGCTCTAACATCAAGCTACTTGACTGAGCTTGTTCCTCCCTTTCTCCTCAAGCCAACAAGTTCCAAACACATCTCAAAGTTAGCTGCTGGTAAGGCCTTAGTGAATACATCAGCAGGGTTCTCTTCAGTTGCTATCTTGTTCACTTTAACTTCACCTTGCTCTACCTTGTCCCTGATAAAATAGAGTTTTACATCTATATGTTTGGTCCTCTCATGATAGTTGTGATGTTTTGTCAAGTGTATAGCAATGTTATTATCACAATAGACAACAACACTCTTCTGCTTCAGCCCAAATTCCTTAAGAATGCCTTTGAGCCAAATTGCCTCCTTCACAGCCTCAGTGATTGCTACAAACTCAGCTTCAGTGGTTGAAAGAGCCACAATGGATTGATGCATAGCTTTCCAACTCACTGCTGTGCCAAATACAGTAAACACATAGCCTGATAAAGACTTCCTTGTGTCCAAGTTAGCTGCAAAATATGCATCCACATATCCCACTATAAGAGCTGCTAACTCTGAAACCTTTCTAAAACTTAGACCACATTCCACTGAGCCATTCAAGTATCTCATCACTCCCTTGACAGCTTCCCAATGCTCTTGGCCTGGATTTGACATATACCTGCTAATAACACTCATGGCAAAGGCAAGATCTGGCCTGCAACATACCATTGTATACATTAAGCTTCCAACAGCACTAGCATATGGAACCTTCATCATTCTGTCCACTTCTTCTTGTGTGTGAGGTTCTTGCTCATTGGATAGCTTAATACTTTGCTAATAGATACACTTGCAACCTTAGCTTAATTCATTTGATACCTAATCAAAACCTTCTTCAAGTAATCAGCCAATTCCAGAAACACCTCACCATTCTTCTCATCTCTGATTATGTCCATTCCAAGCATTCTCTTTGCTGCTCCAAGGTCTTTCATCTCAAATTCTGTCTTTAACATAGACTTAACTTCAAGCAAAGAATCATTAGAAGTACTAGCAAGCAACATATCATCAACATATAACAGAAGATAAGTATGAGAATTGCAATCATGCTTTAAATAAACACAATGATCAAACTTGCTTCTAGAGAACCCTGCCTTAATCATAAAGTGATCAAACCTTAGATACCATTGCCTTGGTGATTGCTTGAGACCATACAAAGATTTCTTGAGCAAGCATGCTTTCTTCTCCCTGTCATTAACATGAAGTCCCTCTGGAATCACCATATAGATCCTCTCCTTTAACTGACCATGAAGAAATGTTGTAATAACATCCATTTGATGAAGATACATATTGAATTGAGCTACTATGGCCAGCAATATTCTTATAGAGCAGTGCTTAACCACAGGTGAGAATATCTCAGTGTAATCCACTCCTTCTTTCTGTGTAAATCCCTTAGCCACCGATCTAGCTTTGAACCTGATTTTGTTGCCCTTTGCCACCTCCACCTTCCTCCTAAAGATCCATTTGCAGCCAACAAGCTTTTGATTCTGAGGTTTGTCAACAATCTCCCAGGTTTCATTTTTGTCCAGAGAATTCAACTCCTCTTGGATGGCTACAAGCCATTGCTCTTTTTGTGATCCAGTAATAGCTTGCTTATAGGTGGCAGGCTCTGCACTCTCAAGCTCTTGAGCAGTAAGAAGAGCAAATGAAACTGTATCAGCATGACCAAATCTTTCTGGAGGTCTGATTTGCCTCCTTATTCTGTCCCTTACCAATTGGTAGTTAGCTAGCTGATTATCCCCATCATCATGATCTAATTCTCCAGCCTCTTCTTAATCCTCTGAGCTAGAGTTTCCTTCCAGATTCTGACTGATGGTAAGAGGCTCCACCTCAAACTAAGATCCCTGTGAAGATGATGAAGCTGCATTGGTATCTTGTTCCTCTTTCTTCAATGGCATTTTGCTTTCATCAAAGACAACATTTTTGCTGATCAAACACTTTTGATACTCCTTCTCAAAGCACCATAATAGGTACCCTTTAAATCCCTTTGGATAGCCAAGAAATACACACTTGAGAGCTCTTGGTTCAAGCTTGTCCTGAGTGACATGTGCATAAGCCATGCAGCCAAAGACCCTTAAGTTGCTATAGTCTGCAGGAGCTCCACTCCATCTTTCCTCAGGTGTTTTGAACTCAATGGCTGAGGAAGGACTCCTATTGATCAAGTGGACTGCAGTAGCTACAGCTTCACCCCAAAAAACAGTTAGATAAACCAGAACTTATAAGCATACACCTTACCTTGTTCAAGATGGTTTGGTTCATCCTTTCAGCTAGGCCATTTTGCTGTGGAGTGTCTGGAACAGTTTTATGCCTCAAGATTCCCTTCTCTCTGCAAAAGCCATTGAATTCCTCAGAGGTAAACCCAAGCCATTATCTGTTCTGAGACATTTGAGCTTCTTCCCTGATTGGTTATCCACCTCAGAAAGCCACTATTTGAAGGTAATGAAGGTTTGATCCTTTGATTTCAGAATGTAGACCCACACCTTCCTTGAGTAGTCATCTATCAATGACATGAAGTATCTTCCTCCACTTCTAGTTTAAGTCCTTGAAGACCCCCAAAGATCTGAGTGTACATATTCCAATGGCCCCTTGAGAAATGTTGCCCCTTCTTAAAGGGCAGCTTCTTATTCTTTCCAAGAACACAAGAATCACAAAATTCCAGTTTGCTTATCTTATCTCTTCAAAACACTTGTTGCTTAGCTAGTTCCTGAAGCCCCTTCTCACTCATATGCCCAAGCCTCCTATGCCACAATAGAGTTCTATCCATCTCCTGAGCTGAATTCAGATCACCAGCACAGACTTCACCTTGAAGGAAGTAGAGTTCATTCCTCTTTGTGCATTGCATCACTCTCTTGTCTCCTTTTGATACTGTGAGTATTCCATCTTCTGAATGGAATTTGTAACCTTGTGTATCAAGCATCCTTAGTGATATTAGGTTCCTTTTCAGCTCTGGAACATACCTTACATTCTGAAGGATCCTGATTACACCTATCAAACATCCTAAGTGCCACAGAACCAGCCCCCTTCACTTTACAGCTGAAATCATTTCCTAGCATAACAATTCCTCCATCTGCCAAATTGAGTTCTTGGAAGGAATCCTTAATAGGAGTCATGTGAAATGAACATCCTGAGTCCAAGATCCATTCAGCATTAACCTTGGTGGATGTGATGGCTAGAACTTCAGCTGACTCATAGCCTGAATTTGGATTTGCTGCTTCTGTGATTTGATTTGCTTGGTTTGATTGACCCTTTCCTTGTTCTTTAGGAACTGCTTGTACTTGAGGCAATCTTTCTTGTGATGTCCAGGTTTGTGACAATGAAAACATCTATTCAACTCCACATCTTTATTTGAGTTCTGATTTGGCTCAGACTTCTTTTGATCTTGATGTTGTTTGTTTGGTTTCTTCTAAAACTTCTTCTTTCCTTGCTTGATAGCTAAACCCTCAGCTGCAGGCTTTGGCTTACTTTCTGAATTCTTAGAGAGTTCCTTGGTCTTCAATGCAACTACTACCTCCTCCAATGTTAGATCATGTTGCCTCCCATATAGCATAGAATCTATGAAGTGTTCATAAGTTCTAGGGAGTGTACTCAGCAACATTAAAGCTTTGTCTTCCTCCATTAGGTTGACTTCAATATCTTCTAAGTCATCAAGAACCTTGCTAAACTCCTCCAATTGATCCAAGATAGGTTTATCTTCTGTCATCTTGTAAGCATAAAGTCTCTTCTTCATGTATAGCCTATTGGCAATGGTTTTCACCATATATAGGCTCTCTAGCTTGTTCCAAACTGTCATGGTTGTTTGCTCCTTGGCCACTTCCCTGAGAACCTTGTCCCCCAGACTCAAGATGAGTGTACTGTGGGCCTTTTCAAGAATTTGATTCTTGTCCTCCACTCTCATAGCTTCAGGAAAAGCTCCAGGTCCAAGAAGAGCCATGGCTAAGCCTTGCTGCACCAAAAGTGTCTTCATCTTAATTCTCCATAGGTCGAAGTCGTCTTTCCCATTGAAACGCTCAATGTCAAACCTTGTGGTGGCCATTCTTCACCTTCTCTTCCCACAGACGGCACCAAATTGTTAGAGAAATACACCAATTCACTTCAACCCTTAAGAACACACACCACTACTCTATGAATCTTGCAAAGAAAACTCAAAGAAACAACACACAAAGAGAATTACGTGGTTCGGCTGTAAAGCCTATGTCCACGGGAACAATAGGGAAGGAATTCTTATTCAAATCGAAAAGAAACACTACAAGATCGATCTGCAACTTTGCAGCACTCACGTTCTAAAACTGATAAACACTCTCACTTTACAGTACAATATCTCACAAAGCTCTTAATCTCAATCTAATCTAAAAAAAACCCTTAATAGCCATATATATAGGCTTTACAATATAATTGGAATCAGATCGAACGGATAAGAAATGAGATATGTGGAAGATCTTGAAGATCACCCCGATAACACTCTGTTTTCCTTCCTCCTGCAAATCTCAACCGAATTACCCACCTTCCAGTCCGCGTGTCCGCTTATGATTTGTTCGCAAGATTTGAGCCTTGTAAGCAAAGATCAAATGCGACTCTGTTAGTGGAAATGCAACTTCCAGGAGAGAGAAGATGAGCGACTTTAGTGTAAAAGAGAATCACGCTTCTATAAGTAAGAAACGCGCCTATAGTCTTTCACAACGCTTTGAATAGTCCATCCTTCCACAACGCTTTAGTTCCAATTTGAAAACGCTTTTATAAGCGTTGTCTTTCTGACTAAGCCAAAAAACTATGATTTTATGTGAGCTAAAAGTTTAGCTCGTTTCTTCCAAGTTTCAGCCATATACTTCACAATATCAAATGAAAATGATCTTTTCTTTTGTTAGGGTAGTGAAAACTATATAAAGAATTGCAGATTTAAAAACAAGCTTCGGTTATGCAAGAAAAAATATATGTTCTTACTTATTAATTCTACAACTAATTTGTATTATTACTCTTCTTAAATTTTATTTTATTTTCCCTCTATTTTGTTTCCTTGTGTATGATTACTTGTTGGCAAAAACTTTTGATACACCGGTTGCACGGATCTGGGATCCGTGCAACCGGGTCGACCCGTTCACGCGCCCAAAAAGCGCCTCCCACGCGCCTCCCACGCACCTGCACGCGCTCCCACGCGCTGAACACTTGCTGAAGCTCATCCAAAATTCGCTCCAATAGACCAACCTTTGTGTATAGTTAAACCAACTTTGTGTATAGTTAGACCAACCATGTGTAAGTAGGTCTAACTATATACAAAGGTATGTCTAACATATATAAAGGTATGTTTAACTATATGCAAAAGTATGTCTATCATATACAAAGGTATGTCAAAGTATACATAAAGGTATATCTAACACAACGTAAAGGTATGTCTAACATAACGTAGTGGTATGTGCCTAAATTCAAAAATCAAGCCAAAAAAAGACAAGGCATGAAATTTGGGCAGAATTGGTATGTTTAATATAGCTTAAAGGTATGTCTAACATAACGTAAATGTATGTCTAACATAACCTATTGGTATGTGATTTTTTTCAAAAATCATGTGCGAAAAAAAAAATAGAAAGGTGTGATCCCCCGATCCGAATCCGACCCGGGTGCATGGATCTGATCCATGCACCTGATTCACAAGAGACCTACTCTTACTTGTTCTCCATTTTTGTTTTTCTGATATTCTACAAAAATTATGTTCTTGAAGTTTAAATAAAAAAATAGAAACAACGTAATAACTCAATAAGGCATTTACTTGAATAATATATATATATATTATATTTGGGCTTGCATAAATTGTTTTTGGGGCTAAATCTCTGTCTAACCACAATTAATGATGTTCGAACGGTTTGAACTGGGCGGTTCCGGTTCGAACCGTCGGTTCGGCGGTTCCGAATTGGTGGAACCGAAACCGAACCGAGAGGTGTCATGTTTCGGTTTCGGTTTGGAACCGCTGGTTGAACCGAAACCGGGCGGTTCGGCCGGTTCGGTTTTTTTTTTTCATTTTTTCTTTTTAATTTTGATTTTGCAACTCCGAATTTGTTTTTTAATATTTGTTTCGATATAATTCATGATTGAAATAGAGTACAAAAAATCGAAGTGAACAAATGTTTTCATTATAAATTGGAAAATTATTTCAAGTTAGAAAGAACTCAATTTCTAAGTTTCTAACCTAATGATTGAAATTCTAATGAATTTATAATCTTAATTCTAATCTAGACTATTACAAACTAAATATATCTATTACAATTACAAAAGTCTATCTAAAGATTAAAGAGAAGAGGAAAAAAATTGAAAGAGCTTGAGTTTCATTCTAAATACTAAAGGCATGCTCAACCGAAACCGTCGAGGCGGGAGTTGCAAACATTTCCTTAGCAATAATGGTTAGAATAGGATACATGGTGGTTCTTCGTGACCACCACTTCAACAAATCACTTGAAGCCAAAAGCAATATATTCAAAAGTAGCACTTAAATAAGAGTCTAACTCTTGGGTAGAGTTACCTCTAGATCGTTTTTGTGTCATAATGTCATAAAGTTGTAAAATTTAAAAAAAATAAAAATAAAATAAATTTGTAAAAACCCACGGTTCGAACCGGCGGTTTAACCGCCGGTTTGTAAAAAATGGAACCGGAACCGAACCGGTTCCCGGTTCCGATTCGAAAGCGAAACCGGGTAAACGTTTCCGGAACCGTTGACCGGCAGTTCGAACCGGTCCATCGGAACCGTTTGAACGCCTTTAGCCATTAACATCAATTGTGCTTTTTTTTTTTTTAATGAGAAAATAGTTAAATTTATTTAATGTGCTCCAATCAATCAAGCTCAAAGATCTTTTAGCTAGGTAACTATTTTCAAAACCTTGTTTAGTTTTTAGCCAATTATAAAAGAAGAGACAAATAGGAACCAAACAAATTATTTGAGCATCTTATTTTAGCTACATAGGAGGCTTTCAACATTAATGCAATACCAGACAAATTCATGTTAATAATGAAAAACATCAAGAAATCTGATTAATTAGTTAGTGGGACAATGTAATGGCTTATTTATTTAATTTTTAAAAAGTTGGCAATGTATTCACATTTATTTTCTGTTTCCTTAATCTTATTGTGAGTCTAATAAAAATAATCCAGGACTTTTTTGTTATAAATCAAACACATAAAAAACCTCAGTAAATAGCATTTGATTTTTATTAATCAAAGCCAGAGCAATAAGCAATTTGAGTAGGATTATTCTGACACCATCTTATGTATCTAGCTAATTCTTAACCATCTCAAAAAATGCACATTGTTTTATTCTAAAATTTTCAATATTTTTATATAATAACTGCCGTTGATATCTAACAATCTGTATTGTTATCTGCACCAAAAGAATATTTCATAATATTTTTTATTATCAATTTTTTAACCTTTCATTTATTATTAATATTCATTATTAAAATAAAAAAGAAAAATAATGAAAAAGAATAAGGATACCACAAACTTATGGACAGTTGGTAGAAGTGGCGATTGAGAAATTTTGACGCGGAAATTTGCACCACTGTTGGAAAAGAAAAACCACGACATTTGACGCACTATTGGAGATTCTCGATCAATTTTCAATTTATAAGCCACAACACTGATCACGTTTTGAAAATATATAAGATGATTTCATATTAATTTTTATGAAACAATCCAATGAACTTTTGACTCCACCAAAGCTTCAAATTATCAACCAAAAACTCCACACAATAATCAAAGTAAGCTCCTAAAACTTTGTTAAACTAAAGACCTGGAAGACTTTCCACTTAACTAAGATTATTTGTAGGGAATTATTATCCTTCTAATTTCAGGTAAATTTAAGGAACCCATACAAGATAAATTAAATTAATGAGATTAAAATAAAATACAAAGAATGTGGGAATTTGATAGGTAGAACTCGGCCCAAGATATCTCAATGGAATAAACAAGGATCAATTTCCAAGTAATGTCCAAACTTCACAAAAAATAATGATTATTATAATCCTAAATGTGATTATTAATGTAATCTTCCTTAGCTTTTGAGCAGTAGTTCTAGAAATAGGAGAATTTTGTCGGAGCCCGAGCCCGAAACCGTTTTGGGGATTCGGTAGGTGAGCGAACAGTGTATGTACGAAGCACCCGCAGGGCCCACCCGAATATAAGTCACGTGGGACCCACTTTGCCTTTGAACGGAGGAAGATCACCAAACACGTAATCTCAGCCGCCTATTTGGTTGACTTTTTCTTGATTTGACTCTTTAATTTTCTGATTTTCTCAATTTGTAATGGTCAAAATTCAAATATGATTTTCTGAAAAGTATTTGTTTTTGTTTTTTTGGTAATAGATAATTGCTATTGCTATTCATGTTTTGAATATTCGTAGTCTTATCTGCTGCCTAGTGGAATTTTTTGAATATACTATTTCTTCAGGCTCATGGGTAATTACTATTTGTTATAACAATAGTTAATATTTATCACATCTCATCGTAATATTACTTGATAAAAATATTATTTGATTTTGTCAAAGAAATAAAATTATTTGATCCTTATAAGAGTAATACTCGATAAGTAATTGAACAAGCACAAAAACTTGTGTAAGGCGGTTTCAGGGATAGTTTTCATGAGATAAATTCTTTTTACCTTTAAATCAAACTAATTTTCATTCATTTTTATGTGAAAAATGAAAAGTGAATCGTGGCTTGTGGGTTGATCCGTCTAAATTAATGTGTTCCGTGAGATGATCTTATATAAAACTCACTCTTGAACAAGGGGTTATACTAACCTGGCATGTCCCACAAAATAAATTTAGTGAAATAATATCATATTATCTCTACTAATAATATTTTAAATATACTTTCATTTTGATGAATTTTTTTAAGAATAAAAGAATTAAAGAGCGTATAAGACCTTTACAGAAATTTAACAAGCATATTATAGATATTAATATGCAGAAAAGTAGCTTTTGAAAAAGAGAGGGAAAACAAAAACTCTAATTTATAAAGTTCTCTTTTTTATTCTCTTAATTATAATATACATCATCCATTGTTAGAATATTGTGTTACATATCATATGAATATAAGATTCTCATCACTATCATTTCACAACTTTAAAATATGATTAACTTATATTTATAGAATTAGTTGGGATTGTGAATAGTATCCGTGTCACAAAATAATATTTATGAGATGGTTACATAATTTTTAATAACACCACATTCTTATAAATTAATTAATCATCTTAGGAAGCATTTTTATTTCATTTTAGATGTGAAACAAGGTCAATGATTAATTCCTAAATTTGGTATTATCTCCAAATTTTGTGATCAGTATTTTGTTATAAAGATAATATTATCAAGATACTCCTTAAATTAATTATATAATCAACTGTATATTTACTATTTTAAGTCATGTGCTTTTCCCTGTCATCATTAAACTTAGAGTTACTCTCCTGTGTACCAGTTGCACGGATCCGTGCAACTGGGCGACGCGCGGGCTGGGCTGGCCCGCCCAGCCCGTGCTTCTTTACTTTTTTCGAGTATTTTGGTCGTTACCCTCACATCATGTTAGTGTTACCTTCGTGTTATGTTAGGGTTACCTTCGCGTTATGTTAATGTGACCCCATCTCCAAATTTCATACCCTTAGTTTTAAACCACTGAACTAAAATGTTAATCATACCCTCATGTTATGTTAGGGTTACCTCGTGTTATGTTAGGGTTACCTTCATGTTATGTTAGTGTTACCCTCGTGAGGGTAATACGGGTAACACTAACATAACATGAGGATAACTCTAACATAACATAAGGGTATGACTGTCTGAAACGAATCTTGGTGGGTTTGAGCGCACCCACCAGGTGCGTGGGGGCGCATGAGAGCGCGTTGGGGCGCGTGAAAACACATGTCAGAGGCGCGTGGGACGGATCGACCCGGGTGCATGGCCAGTTGCATAAAATATTTTACCTTAAACTTAACAAGATAATATTTTTGAAGGAATTAAATAACATATATGTATATATATATATATATATATTTAAGAATAAAAAAGGGACAATATAAATTTGTAATGATAGCAAAATGCAATGATAGTTGTAATTATAGAATGATCTCCCGTCTGAAAGCCGCCATTGCCTTGTATATATTTCTGTAATGATTGTGAGAATGAAATAAACAGTATGAAAATAGATATTTGAAATGATTATTCAACTGAAATTAGACCAAAAAAATAATATATGATGAAAATAAATAAATAGCTATAGAGAGAATATAGAAAAAGCAACACACACACACACAAAAACATGGCTCCTAATTATACAAAGACTAACTTTGTGTGAGAAAATGCCAAATTTTAAAGTTCGAAAGAGGTTTTGAAATGACATTACCAACTGCTTTTGGTCGGGCCCTGCTTTGCATGTTATCATTCTTATGTTCTTATTACATTTTTGGTCCTTCTTAAAATATTACTATTTCTTTTGGAGCATGGCTTTTATGATTGGTTTAGGAATTTATATATGTCACCTCATACTTTAGGGTTAAATGTAATTCAAAGTATGATGGATTTCAATGTCGTCTTAGATTGTAATTTGAAGTTTAAGAGTTTCTCAAAACGTAACTTAAACTTTTTTATCTGACAATTTTTATGATGAAATTCACGTCATGTTACTTTTAGAAGGATAATTAAAAACAATCTTCATAATCATATATCAATTTGCAACTTGAGATATGATTTTGTTTTTCAATTTGAACTCTTAACTTTGTAAAAAGTTGTTAGGAATAAAAGTTTAGATTGCATTTTGAAAACTCATGAACTTTCGGATATAAAATTTGAAATTGCAAACTAAATAACGGTCGTACTTTAGTTTGATGATATGAATTTGCATTTAACCACATAATTTATAATCTATTTTATGAGTCTATGAAAACGAGTTTGATATATAATCAATGAATCTTGCCTCTCTCGTGGAATTATATCAGTGAGCCTATTTCACATCATCGTTATTAATTAGATTTATAGTTTAGTGAATAGGGTTGAACTAATTAGGATCGTTAATCTCAAAGATATAGTAGGGCTAAATTACATTATTGGCTAACAAGGTTTTTATTTTTATTTTTTTTTAGTAAATTGGTACAATGGTATTTGAGTACTATATTTCAGTTATCAACTAATCTTTATATTTTGTATAAACTGATATATGTCCAACCCTTTGGTTTGTCATTTTAATCACCAACATTTACATTTGTAACAAAGTGAAATATTTATTGGTTAATTTGGTTAAACTACCTAGACACAAAACAAAAATTGGATATCAATTTGCTATAAAATATTAATGTTTCGTTACTATTATTGTAACACAGGATCAAGTCGGTAAGAATTGAGGAATGAAATATTGAGTCGATCAATTCAAACCGGACACGTGACCAATCATCCGAGGCCAACCAATCGATTAGGGGTTGGGTCGATGGCCACAAATTCCTCAAACATATGAGAGATTATAAAAAATTGAATTAATAAATTAGAATATAGAGAGAAGGCATTAGAAGGAGGTGGTTGTTAGGTCAAATTAAGTTATCCCAAATAATCACTTAGAGTGCAAGAGAATCAAATCGCTAGGTTTTGCCTGCAAAAGCAAAACACATTTTAGAAAATTAACCCTAAAAACTTGTGCATGTTTGTATCTACCACTTAAGGAATATTAGATGCTGCAAGTGAACAAACATCCCATCAACCCAAGTTTTGTGATGCTCTTTTACTCTACTCAAATATATAAAAACTAATTGATTTTTTACCTATCAACAACTACTTATACGAGAGTTTATTTTAGCCACGACACTTATAAAACCAGCGATTCCTCATATTTGTAATCGTAATAAAACCTCACCAATAAGACATATATTTATTGATTAATTAAAAACATCTTTCAATAAAATAAGATTACATTCACGAGCTACACAATAAAATATCAAATCAGATCTTCATCTTCAACACGGTTTCAGTCAACTCTTCAAAATATATTATATGTAATTTAAATATAACAACAACAACGATGATAATAATGATAATAATATCAATAAACAACTACAAACATTATGCAATATTATACAATGAAATGGATTAGAAGTAGGCTTTTCCCTTTCAATTCCAACTGGATTATATGAGAGTGGACCCAAGCAACACATTGTCTGTTAAATTAGGCACAAACCACTTCCATCACTATTGATTGATGGTGATTTTGATGCATTTCTAGAGTACAATAGGTTAACCATATAGTACAATCCCATAGTTTTGATTTTATATAGGAACATTAGGTTGGCAACAAATCTCATTGTCACCCTCTTTAATCATCACCAATAATATTTTCTTAACTTGTTGTCACAAAATAATTATATATTTTGCTACTTATATCATGCACAATTCAAATCCATCTAAGTACATGATATACGATTTTTCTTTTTTTACACAATTGTGTATGATATACAATTATTTGTGCTAATATCTTAAAATTAGAATTATTCAGCATATGGGAGTTTCCTTTTTACCTTATTTTTGTCACATATACTTTTATTTCATTAGTGCATAATATCTATATACATACATAATTATTTTTCATTAGCCCATAATTAAAGAGCTTTTTTAATCTTAATGCAGGCCATGAACATATGAGAACTGATCAGCACAGATCAAATTATGAAAATGTTAATATAGGTTAAATGATATAATATATGTCTTTAATTAATGGGTCCGCTCTAAAGATTATAAATTAATTTATACTTCTAATAGACAGAAATATAAAAATTGTCAGTAAGTCTATTGAGATAATCTCATAATCTTGATTTGTTGGATGGTTCAAGTTCAAATCATCCACACACTTTATACACAATTAATAATAAAATGATTGAATTTTAAATCTATTAGAAAGTAAATCAATCAAAATAATCATCAATGATTTAATACTTGAATTGTTTTTTTTTTTCAGTTTCTACTATTTTAGATTTTAAATCCAATATTTCTAAGTGACTACATTTTTCCCTCCAATAGCAATTTGATTTGGTTCTATTTTCTAGCAAATAAGCTTAAATAATCCAGAGAACATATAATCCACGCAAATTATTATATCGCTGTCTATATATTTATGATAACAAAGAATTTAAATTTATAAAATTTTAAATTAAAATTTGCATTTATTGGACTTAGGTTTATATTGACATGTCCTAATTAAAAGAATCCAATCAGAAACTCAAAACATCATAGAATATTCTCTTCGAGCGGCCCAATTAATAACAAAATTAATTGTTGGGCCTTCCACCAAAATAAATAAGAGAGGCTTAAGCGAAACAGTAATTGGGCTGAAAGCCCAGGAATCTGGGCCTATTAGAACTGGGCCTAGATTATAACTATAATGGATTTTCGTTAATTTTTTCTGGAAATGCTTCTGATATAGTGATATATATATATATATATCTTTTTCACATAAAAATATCTTTTTTTTCTTAATAACTATTTAAAATATATGTATTTATAAATTTTCATATTAATAGAACTTTTTTAGACGAGAATTGTAGTGTAAAGAAAATTTTGTCAATGACTTTTGTAAGTATCTTGAGCAATATTAGACTTATAAATTTAATAAATTAATAAAATCATGTTTAAATTGGTGATTGTATTATATGGTTAATTTGCTATAAAACAAATTCATAGTCAAACTATGGAAGACAAGAAGTGTCTAGATATTCTTAGAGATCATGTACTACTTTACTACATCATCTTGTTTAATATTTACATTAATTTTCTTAGTATAACTTTTCCTCTTTATACTTTCTTTTTTTGACTTTTACCCTAAATTTTTATTATTATCATTTCTGCATCTTTACTCACCATTGATTTATTTTTATTTCGAGGAAGTTAAAAAAAAATGGAAAATGAAATTTTATGAGACGAAAAGTTAGAATATAAACAATAATATAAGGACCAAAAAGTTAGAAAATATAACAAAAATATCTGAACGTATAGTAGTCAAAAAATGTTAATTTTCCCCAACATTATCATGAAATATCTTTCAGCCCCACATAAATTTTACCTTTTCCCATAATCTAACTTTTACATAAAAAAACCAAACTTGTCATTGTTTCACTTTTATTTACAAGAAATGTAGATTCAACTCAAAAGCAGCACAACACTGGATCTTAATTAACAATAGTTGAACTGTTTTTGATTGATTAATTATAGGCCATAATCAACAACTAATTAATTAAGAAAAAAACGACTCATTAATTAATAGTTTGGTTAATAAATGAAATCACTTTATAGGATTAAATCTCCACCACATCTATGAACTTAATTACACTCAAGGTACATTCATATATATCTTTGTCGTTTAATGATAGATTTATCGATCGTCGTTATAATTTCACCAAATATAAACATCGTAAAGAATCAAACACACATGATGTACTAAATTTACCATGCATAGATGTCATCTATACCATGAAATTGTCATGACTCATCACGACACATGTATCTTTCAAATTCCACACATTTTTTTTACCATTCTCAATCAGATCTAATTCTCACAAAAAAGAATAAATTAAATAAAAGAACAAAAATTTAGTAGTCTTTGTTTAACTTTTCCACACAATATATATATATATATATATATATATATATATAAAATTAGATCAATTCGAAAACCAGCACACCCCACTTGGTCTTAACTACTTATATTAATTTAAACTGTTTCTGATTGATTAAAGACTAGAATTCATGAATGTCACATTTAATAATTTGATAAATGAAGATGGCCGCCTCTCTAGTCATTAGGTTACATATTTTGTGTCCCATTTAGATGAAAAATGTAGATCTAATTTCTTAAAAAAAGTAATGATGTAAACATAATATATACATGGCTGAAATTCAAATAAAAAAAAAAAAAATTCTGTCTTCCATTTTTTGGAGCAAAGTAACATGAATAGGTTCGGAATCTTACACATTAGTGCAATAGCAAAAGCTAATAATTCATTTTCATGTCAATTAATATTCATGCATTTTTAAAGAAAAAGTACTATATCATAACTTTTTTCTGGATCATGAAATGCCTACTTTAATGTTTGCTATTTCAACCAATTAATAGTGTGAAATGAGTTTTGTTAAAGACAAAGTGTGATAAATAGGAGTATTTTGGTTGAATAATAATATATCTAAATAAGAAAATTGGATTACAATTTGGGACAGACGAAAATGGAAATAAACTATAGAAACCATGATACTTAATATATATAGAAATAATTTTGGCCTATGATTAATCTATATATATATATATATATATATATATAAACACATATATTTTTATAATAATCATAAGAAAGAAAAGGATAAAATAAATAGAGAAGACTTATCGTCGCATCTCAGATCATTTATTTAAAAGTCTCATCAAATGCCCCACATGACTATCAGATTCAATAACTTGCATGGCATCTTCAACGCATATGCCTAACACGTTTATATATTAATTAATTCATCTTTAATGATTAAAACACTTAGGAAAAAATAATCAAAATTACACATTACCTTTATCCGCAGGATCGACGTGTCTGAAATTTGTAGCCTTTCTGTTCATATATAATTCAACCATTTTAATTTCGTGAAAACAAATATCTTGAAGGATTAATTAATCATCTTTAATTTCATTAGATGGATTCCAACTACATAAATATATATGCATGTGTGATTAATAATTTGATGCATTTCTCTAACGAAAGGGTCTATCCAACACATATATGATGAATGATTGAGTCCCTTTTCCAATAATAAATCCACTATATTTATATATATATAATTAAGATTATATAAATATATCTTACATTTCACATGGTCTAAATAATTGAATTGAGATAAGTCTATACATGCCCAAATTACTATAGTGGATCCCAGCAATGTACTGATAGGTTTTTTCAATCTAATGACAAGCCATACAATAAGGTGTCTAACATATATAATTCACGATTCCTATTAATTCGTAACATGAATTTAAGTTCATCATACAAATCTATCACTACGCACATTTCACGCTCTTTCTTATCAACTTATTTTTACGGAACGATTTCATATAATTTATGTGTAAAATGAAAGATTGAAATGAAATATATTTCTACTTCAAATCCTTCCACGGTACTGAGAAAGAAGCCACCAAATTAATAAAAAAGAAACTACCAATTTTTTTCTCTAAAAAATAATAATGAAAAAACTTATCATTGATGACAGCTCTTAATATCCACCTAACATCTATTGACTTAATGTCACAATCAATCTGAATCAATATTTATAAAATTTATACGTTCACGTAAAAATAAAATAAAAATAGAGTTAAAATAATTTCAACAATGTCGTCGTCCATGATTTGAGCGATTTAATCTTTAAATCATAGTAAAAGACGTACGATAACATATATGATCACGTAATTACACGCTACCAAGTTTGTTAGAGAATTACTTGTGTCACTAGATAACTTTGTCGGTGGATTATTTACTAATTAAGAAAATATATAAATCTAGGACATAAAATAGAGACATTAAGTCATTAGTAACAATTAATTAGATGAATATTGAGTTCCATTGACCAATATTCTCACCAACTCATGGTAGATCCATGCACGTGCACCACATAACATTCTAACTTCCCAAGTTTTTTTTTTAAGGTAAATTATAAAAGTTATGAAAATTAATTTAAATGTTACTAATTTCGGATCTCTGCAACTATTTATAATAAAAGGAACAATATTAGTGAATAGATTAAAATTGAATAATACATGTTGGCATATTAAATAGAAATTTAAATTTAGTTTCCCGCAAAAAGACGCGTGATAAGTGATAACATGCGTTGTTTCTGTCTGCATGTGAATTGAGACAAAAGCTAAGTATCCAATCCAAGGCCAAAAAATGTTGGATTGACAAGTCAAAGAAGAATGGTCCATTTATTACATTTCATTTCATTTTTTCGAGTTTTATTGCGTTACAAAACACATACTACCTCCGTCTCAAAATAAATGTTGTTTTAGCCTTTTGCATATAAATTAAAGAATGTGATGAAAAGTCAAATCTATCTCTATTTAAGTTCAATTAATGATGAGGTTGTATCTCTTTAACACATTTAATTTGAGATGAGTAAATAAAGACATATTTAGTATATTGTATGTAAATATGCTTTGGAATACGAAAATTACATTTTTTTGGGATAAATTTTAGTTGCTAAAACGACATTTATTTTGAGACGGAGGTAGTACTTATCATAGAATTTAAATTTTAAGATTAAAATACAATACTCAAAACCATAAAGAGTAATTGCAAAAGCCCATTAAATTATTAACTATTTCGAACACTAATTATCAAAGTTTCTTTCTATCGCACCAATATCTATATAAATTATACGGATTTGACACTCAAATTAAATTTCATCTGATTTTAGCATGGGACTTGAGTTGTTGTATTCGGAAAAGCCACCGAGGAAGTAGCTGAAATAAGGCAACTTAATTATTTGGACCAAAAAAACCCTTAAAAATATGTCCCGCAAAAGTCACTTGTCAGTGTAAAATGATCGGAAAACTATATAAATTATACGGATTTGACACTCAAATTAACTTTCATATGATTTTAGCATGGGACTTGAGTTGTTGTATTCGGAAAAGCCACCGAGGAAGTAGCTGAAATAAGGCAACTTAATTATTTTGACCAAAAAAACCCTTAAAAATATGTTCCGCAAAAGTCACTTGTTAGTGTAAAATGATCGGAAAATTAATTTGGTTGTTTAGGTGTCAATTTTTAAGTATGTTGGTGTCACAGACTTTTTTTTTTTTTGCAAATTAAAGTCGTTGAAAATTGATGGATTGCCGTAGTCGATCCAATCGTATTGTATCGGTATCAATACTAAAGTTGCTACGTAACACAATGCAAATTTAATTTGGGGCAGAGATATAAATATGAATGTATTAGTCGTGGAAAGATGTCTAGATTCATCCTTATTGTGCTGATAGCATCTGGGTTCATCTGATTAACTAAGTCATTTGAATTATAACCTTAATTATTCGACTAAGTCTCACATCAGACCGTTTCACGGATCATTTCATATAAGACGGATCAACCCATGACCCATACTTCACAATTTACATATAAATTTGTGGATATGAGTTTGGTTAATGACTAAACAAGATCCGTCTCACGAAAATCATCTGTGAGACTGTTTCACACAAGTTTTTCTATAATTATTCTGTGATAAAAAAAATTAAAATGACTTTTAATTAAAACATAGGTAAAAAACATATTACAGTACAATATTTGCTTTCAGGAAAAATATTATATATGTATATATAGGCATACTGATCGAGTTGATGCTACACATCAGATATAACTATTTAATTTAGTGATTTGAAGTTACATTATTATTGCATATAATACCTGATTATATATAAATGCAAGTAATGTATATTTTGGGAATGGTGACAGCTAAATTCATAGTCCTCATTCCAGTTTCGTTTCAAAATAAGTGTAGTTTTAAAATTTTACATAAAAACTAAGGAATGTGAAAAAATATAATTTAGTAATACATTTAAGTTGGTAGGAGAAAATATGAGTATTTTTGTTACATGTATGTAAATAATAATATGTCTTTAAATCCTATTATGAATGTTATTTTGAGATAAATTTTATTTGTTAAAACAACAACTATTCAGGGGAGAATGTAGTATTAATATTGCCCATTTCAAAATAAGTGATCATTTTAAAATTTTTGTCGCATAACATGGAACATAAACCTTGGAAAATTATACCCTTAAATAATTAGGAAATTTATGATTCAAGCTTTTGAAGAAGAATAGAATTAATTACTACACAAAAAATGTATCAAAGTAATTGGGATAACTTGAGAATAAAGTTGTATATATAAAAGTCTAAAACGCGGTTAATTTGAAACAAAATTTACATTTTAGAATGACATTTACTATGAAATGAACGAAGAATTAATATATTTTTCATTGGTTTTAATTAATTAAATCATTTTGTTTCTTGCTACACCTTTAAAATATAATTCTATTGCAATTAATTTATATTTCATTTTTTTATTACCAAAAAAAGTTACTGAAGTAATATTTTCCAGCTTGTCCATGTCTTATATTTTGTACTAGAATTTTATTTGGTACTTATACAATAAGTTTAATTGTCAATTGGATGTTGAGTAATATAGTTATTTACATATTATTATATATATTTATTAAATATTTTCTTAATTTGTGAAAACGGAGAAATACATTAACGTGAAACTTAATTATTTGGTTCGAAAGATTACCTCGCAGACTAACAATAATGATTACTCAATTGTCTCAATCTTTTTGTGGTTACCATTTTGCAACACATGTGAAATTAATACCTAAATTGGTGAAAGATTGGATATGGTGAACCATCCTTGATCTATCGTTTTCTAACCTTTTCAACTAATTAAAGCCTTGAATTTATTGAACTGTAAAAACATATATAAATGATCTTTTTTCCCCCAATTTTTCAAAAAAAATTTCGATTATTTTATTGTAGTGTATTTATTTATTTCTTTATGGTGGAAGGAATTTAATTCCTTTAGTACTCAATTACCAAATTGGATTCCCAAAGCTTTCTGTTTTAGTCTAGAAAAACAATTAAAGAAAGTATTTTTTAGTAAAATGAGTTTTTCAGTTGATAATGTTGACAAATTGGTTTAATGTTATTTTTAAACAGTTTCAAATTATAAAGAGGGTTGGGATTATAAAGTCAATTAGATCCAATCTCAAAACTTAAATGAGAGTCGTTGAGCTGTAGTTAAACTTGGACATCCTTATATATTAAAGGCAATTAGTCCCTAATTAATTAAATAAATAAATATATATATTTATATGAGCTGAACTCCTGTGAGACCGTCTCATGTGCGACGGCACTCGCGCACGGTCGTGTGCTGGGACATGACCGTGTGTCGAAACACATACTTATAGCACTAAAAGACATACTTATAGACAAAAATCACATACTTATCTCGACCGTATCTTGAGACCTGACCGTGCGCCACAGATTGCTCTTAGTTTTCACGCGAGGCACGGTCTATCCCAGGACACGGTCGTGGGTGAGAAAAAAAATCACATACTTATAGTGAAAAATCACATACTTATTATTGAAAAAGACATACTTATACACTACAGTCGCGCACGATCGTGTCCTGGGACACGGTCGACCGTGAGCAAGTGTCGTCGCATGTGAGACGGTTGCATATGAGTATTTGTGTGTGTGTATATATATATATATATATATATACACTAATTTTAGATTTACAACAATACTGATGAATAAAATAATTTTGAATTAAGATGAAAATTTAAAATTAACATATATATTTCTCTACATCTCTTTAATGTATTAATACTTCTTTATGATATTATGATTTTTCAACATAAATTTTGAATTAATTAGATGAAAATTTTGAATTATGAACATTAACATGTTTTAAATGAGAGTCCGTAATTATGAATTTTAACATATTGAATGTTGGTATCAGTAGAAATTTGAAAAATAATGGAATAGAGAATAAAAAAACATTATATACCGATGTTTTTTTCGAATTATTTAATTCTCGATATATATATTTCCTGAGGTTAAGGATAATTAACTGATTTTATAATAACGATTAGTGCTAGGTTTATTGATATTATATAGTACTATATAATATTAATAGTAATGATAATGATTGCATTCATAATTAATACATATCATACAAAAGTTTAAATAAAAAAGCAAGAAATTGGAAAATGTGTTGTTAAAAAGAGGGAAAATTTCACATTTGGTACCCGAAAATAAACTATATTTCAGATCGGGTACTCCAAAGTTCGAGTTCATCAATTTAGTTTTTCAGTTTTTCAAAATCCATCAAATTTAGTACCTGCCGTTAAAAAACTGTCCAAACTGACTGAAGTTAATTACCATGAACGTTTTTGTGTAAAAAACAGAAGGGGAAGCTGGAATTAAGCGAGAAGAAGCTCCACTTTATCGATCGAATTTTGAGTAGAATAGAAGCTGCACACGATTTGGGGTCTAATTTTTATACAAAAACATTCAGGGTAGTTAACTTCCATCAGTTTGAACGGATTTTTAACGGTGGGTACTAAATTTGGTGGATTTTAAAAAACTGAGGGACTAAATTGATGAATTCGAACTTTGGGGTACCCGATTTGAAATATAGCCTATTTTCGGGTACCAAATGTGAAATTTTCCCTTAAAAAGACAATTCAGTTAGAGCAAGCCAAATGCTGCGCTGAAGCAGCGCCAACCGCTAAAATTCCACACCCAACAAGACGTTACACACTGCGCTACTTTAAGATTTTGAACAGTGTGGTGCTATGTGAGACACCGCACTGTTCAAACGCTATTTTTTCTAATTTTTAATATATATTAGTCTATAAGATTAGAAATGATACTAGTATTAATTTTTCAAATGGTGGTATATAAAATTAATATAACACGAGTGGTAATTTACACGATGTGAATGATAATATAAAATTTTAAAATAAACATGAGTAGTCATTTCTCAACATGAGGAGTAAATATATAAGAGATGGGAACAATTAAATAAAATTACTAAAAATAATGATTGGGCTATTACAATTTGAATGTAAATAATAAAATTTATATTAAAGATTTTGTAGGTGTGCAATATGTTAATCAACTATGATATATTTGAAAAATATGATTAAATAAATTTATAATTAGAAATATAATGAAATATTCTTTTTTTGTGTAAAATGTAGTGTAGAGTATTGGAGATGAAATACTATTTTTACATCACTTTCGTGCAGAATCTGCACTAAAATAGTGATGAGTGCTGGAGTTGCTCTTAATGAGTAGTACTAGTGAAAGAATGTTTAAAAAATAATTTGATTTCTGGAAATTGTGAAGCAAGCACAATGGTTGGCTGTCATATTTTATTTTATTTACTTGAGGAATTCATGTTGAGTGAGTTTTAGGTTTATGTTATGTAACACAAATCGATATATAATTCACATTTATCATTTACATATAAATTAATAAAATAGTTTCATCTTTCATTTATAAATAAAGAAGGTCTAAGTTGTAAAAACTATGGATGAAACTGTGTCATTTGTAATTAATGGTTAGTTTCATATGAAATGGTTGATTTGGTCAAACGAAAATTTCCACATTTTTCGTGTTTCGTAGGAAACTCAACATTGTCTAATGTTTCATGCAGACAATATATATGTCTTAACATCTCGATATACTGAATCCCTATATAATAAATGTATTGATATACTAATAAATTATTAATGTTGACATTTTCATCTTCCTTTGTCTATTAGTTTCCTAGCTTTTGCATTTTATTAATTTATAATTGCGCAATTAAATGCATGATTCGCTCTTTCTCTAATTAACTAATTAATTAAACAAGGTATACTTTAGATAAATGCTAAAATTTCCACGACGGACAACTCTTAATTTGTCCACCACTAATATATAATAATTTCATCCCCTCATTACATGTAAAGTGAAAATAATTGGTCATATATTGGATATTTAAAATGTTAGCAGTAGACACATGATATTAACATGTCCACAACGAGCATGTCTACTATAATATTCAGTTTTATTATGAATTAGTGTTCAATATGTGCACAAAATGATATACTATAAACAAGAGGTGGCAGCCTAACCCCAACCATAACCCTATATTAGGGTGTAGGGTATACCATCAATATGATTCATTGTTACTCCTGATACAGTAATACTTTGCACCATTTCATTCCATAAGTTCATAACATAGTTACATGAAAATTCATTTCCCCATATATACCATATCTTCTATTTATGGCTAATATTAATCTATTTAAAATTAACTTCTTTATTTCTACCAAAATTTTGGAAAAATTAAAAACACTTGAATATCCCTTGATGGTAATGATTGTGATAGTTGATAACGTGAAAACTGACTGTTGTGTTTTTTTCATAGGATTACACGATATGATCGTACCGTATAATCCGTTATGGATCACATTGTGTCCCCAATCGATTCCTCTATAGAGGCACATTACAAATTCTATAAGAATTTAACTTTTTTTTTAATCTTTTTTTTTTTAACAGATGAAGTATTATACAAATCTTGAAATATCATAGCGAGCCCATGTTATGTAATGCTAGAGATAAAACCCGTAACTTAAGTACTTAACTACAATAATAAAACTAAAACAATATAATAAGAAACTAGATTACTCCCACAATTTATTCCTTTTAGGGAAGGTGATGGAGATCCAATTTGAAAATTTAGAATCGGATTGGGACATTAATTTCCTTGCGTGAGATTGGTAAACTAGCTTGTAATGGACAACAATTAGTTTTTATCGAAGCCTTTAGCAAGAACCATCACGTGAGATGAGCTAGGTGGGATCGAACATGTTAAATTATGTGCATAATCTAGTAATACTTTTTTAATATATCAAGTTAATATTTTTATATTATATACATATATTGCTGCATAACATAATTCAAAGTATTCCATGATATTGATATAAAAATATCACCAAATACACATATACGACACAACTTATTATATTCGATCTTAACAGTAGTTTCACGAATCCTGATCATAGCTATATGTGTTAATTTTTGACTTTGAAGTATTTGAAAATTGCGTCACGCAGTCAAATAATATTGGTAGGAGTAAAAGATTTACCAAAGTGGATCCGTACATTGTCAACTCTACCCTCCATGTTCTAGATAATTGTGGAAGCTTCAAGGATGTTAGCAGCCTCTTCTATAAACCCAATATATATATATATATATATATATATATATATATATATAAAACAAATCATTATTATACACATATTTATTTATTATTATTATTACTACTACTATTATTACAGTTATCATATACAATAAATTAATACTCCCTTCGTCCCCTTTTATTTTGCCTACTTTGACCGGCACGATTCTTAAGAAGAAACTGTTTGACTTTGATGTGATGTGTCATTTTAATATTTTTGAGTGGCAATTTTATAATTAATGTGTGCTTTTTGAATGCAAAAGTTGTAAAATGAAAGAAATGGAGGGGTAAGGAAGTAAATTTTTCTTTGTCATTTTTAGGTTGGCAAAATAAGTTGGGATAAGCAAAAGTGGAAAGTAGGCAAAATAAGGTGTGACGGAGGGAGTATTATAATAATCAAGTTGTCCCTTCATAATCTCGTCCAAGTGAGGTAGTTTGATTTGGTCTTCACTCTTAATCTCGCAGGGAATCTTAAGTTTTAATAATAATATTACTTCCCAATTTTCGTGTTCTTATATTCTTAACCTTCTTCCAAAAAAAAAAAAAAAACAAATAAATTTAATTATAATTAGAATAGAAATAAAAGGGAAAAAAAGTCCTATCATAATAACTACATCGAATGCCACGTGAATTGTCTTATAGAATACAGCCCACTAGATCATATATTAAGTAAAACTAATTACAATTTCACTTTATTCAATTCTAATTTCAGGAAATCATTATATATATATATATATTATATAAGTCGAGTTTGAATTTGTATGTGTTTTATTTAATTGTAATTAAATTAAGTACAATTTGGAATCCTCCAAAAGTGTCTGTTCATACTTTGGTATTATATATATATATATATATATATATATATATAAAACTTTCTGTTTTCTAAAATGATTTTCAGGCAGAGTTAAGTTCATAGTCAATGAAATAGAATGTGCAAATTATTTATAAAACAAGCTGGCAAATTTTATTATTATCATCATTTTATTATTATTATTGTGATGGTTGGAATTTAGTTTATAATTTTTAGCTAGTTTGCCGTCGAATAATTATTTTTGTGTTGAAAATTGTGTAGACTATGATATAAGATAGAGTCATGGAGCCACACTACTAAAATTCAAACTCATTTTTACAAATTAATTATAATTTTGTGGGTTATCTATTGGCTTTTATTTATTATTCCATTATTTAAATTTGCTGCTAGATTTCAAAAATATCCATAAGCTTAACCTAGTGGCAGATACATTTCTCGTATTGAGCAAAATCTCGAGTTCGAATCCCCACCTCCAACTGTAATTGTAATAAAAAAAATTGAAATGAAAAGTAATCTTTAAAATGTATAGATGCTAGAATTGCTTTTTCCAATAAATAAGAGGGGAAAAAAGGGAACAATGATGCAAAAATGGTATTTTGTGTATAAAAGGAAAAATAATTCCACTTTCTCTCTCTCCATTAATGAAATGCAAAACATTGCCTTGTAATGAAACTTTAGGGAAGCTATACTTCAACAAAGGTTAGCCTAATTAAATTAAAGTTATTGAATTCTATATTAATGCTTAATATGAGATGTTTTCACGGATAATTTTCATAAGATATATTTTTCTATAAATTTTGTATGAATTGTTAAGTGTGAATTATATATTAACCTCTTTTACATATGACCTACGTACTCAGAAAAAGTCGATCATAATTGAGTACCTAAATAAATTCTTAACGGGGCCAAATCTATTTCACAAGCTAGCAAGCTATTTCCAATTGTAATACTAGTCTCTTCATTTATAAGTGAGGTATAAATTTAAGACGATATCCTTTTATTTGGATCATCTTCCAACCTAAAACTTCTACTTATACTACGTATACATTTATTACTACTTATATAATGTATTCTACCAAAATGACATAAGATTAATTTACGTAGAAGATCACGAAATTAATTACTAGTTAAAAATCGGTTTCCGGGTTCAATGGATCTTACTTAGCCATTTAAAGGAAGAGAGTAAAGTGTGACCATTTTCTCTTTAATGTAAGAGTATGTCTTGTGTGAGACCGTCTCACGGATCTTTTTTCGTGAGATGAGTCAACCCATAACCCACACTTAGCAATTCACATGAAAATTTGTGGGTAAGGGTTCAATTAATAGATAATAAGGATCCGTCTCACGGAAACTATCTGTGAGACCGTCTCACATGAGCTTTTGTGTTAATGTAAAGTGTTGATACTATAGATGCAAGGAAATAATAATTACCAAAAAAAAATTTTTTTTTAAAGGAAGAAAAGTACAAATTATATTATTCAAAATTGAAGGGATATATTTTAATTAAATGTTTTGCTATGAATATGAACAGAAGAGACAGTCTTGATGGTCCCCTGCCCAGTTAAAATTGGGCAGCTTTTCCACACACGTTTTCTAAGGATTCTGAGCAACTTGTTTAATACCAACTCCACACCCTTTATTCCTTTTTTTTATTTTTCATATATTTTGCATTATAATTTCGAAAATTTTGATATATTAATGTAATTAAATTATTCTCAACTTCAATATATATATATATATATATCTACATTTTATTGATAGGTGTGTATCTGAAAATCACTACAATGTAGGTTTTAATATTTGGTCATTAATCATCATTAATAGAATGTCAATCATTTTCTGTCTTTTTTTTTAATGATGGATGTTATATGTCATAAAATAATATACTTCATCTCTAATAAATGAATACCTTGTATTGCCATTTTTCTTCAATATATGGTGAGAATTTTTTAGTTGAAGTAATAAATGTGGAATTAAAATTATGAATCCTAAAATAAAGAAAGAAAGAGTAGTATAATGGGAAGAGTTTGAATAATTGGATGAGAAGAGTTTGAATAATTGGATGAGAAAGGGGAAACAATAAATAAATAATTATAGTATCCCATTTAGCAGTCGCTAATAAAGAAATAGTGTAGGAATGAGTTAACTATTGTTAGTCAAAGAGCAAAAGTGTGGACAGCCAATGAAGGATTTAATTAATTGTAGTTAAAGATTAGAGAAGGATTTAACCGTGATTAAGTAAGGATAGAGAATGGTAAAACCGAAGCTATAAAAGGGGGTGGCTGGGTTGGAAGATAAGCAGAAACCCAAAGATGGGAACAAGAATGGCTTCTCTAATTGCTACTGTGTTAGTGGCAATGATGGCACATTGCTTGCCTTCAATAGCCAATGCTAACTACCACTACTCTTCTCCACCACCGCCGCCGCCGGTGCACAAATCCCCACCCCCGCCGCCCAAGCATCCCTACGTTTATAAGTCACCCCCACCACCTACACCTGTTTACAAGTATAAATCTCCCCCGCCACCACCAAAGCACCACTACGTCTACAAATCTCCTCCTCCTCCTCCCACTCCGGTTTACAAGTACAAGTCCCCACCACCACCACCAAAGCATCATTACGTCTACAAATCTCCTCCTCCTCCCACTCCGGTTTACAAGCACAAGTCTCCACCACCGCCGCCAAAGCATCATTATGTCTACAAATCTCCTCCTCCTCCCACTCCGGTTTACAAGCACAAGTCTCCACCACCACCCCCTAAGCATCATTACATCTACAAATCTCCTCCTCCTCCCACTCCGGTTTACAAGCACAAGTCTCCACCACCTCCCCCTAAGCATCATTACATCTACAAATCTCCTCCTCCACCGACTCCGGTTTACAAGTACAAATCTCCACCACCACCCCCTAAGCACCATTACATCTACAAGTCACCTCCTCCTCCTACACCCGTCTACAAGTACAAGTCTCCACCACCACCAACACCAGTCTACAAGTACAAATCTCCACCACCACCAACACCCGTCTATAAATACAAGTCTCCACCACCACCAACACCGGTGTACAAGTACAAATCTCCACCACCACCAACACCCGTCTACAAGTACAAGTCTCCACCACCACCTCCCAAGCACCCCTATGTCTACAAATCTCCACCACCACCAACACCTGTCTATAAATACAAGTCACCCCCACCACCACCCAAGCACCCTTACGTCTACAAGTCTCCTCCACCACCAACACCAGTTTACAAGTACAAGTCGCCGCCACCACCCACTCCGGTTTATAAGTATAAATCCCCACCACCACCAACACCGGTGTACAAGTACAAGTCTCCACCACCACCCACCCCGGTTTACAAGTATAAGTCCCCACCACCACCGACCCCGGTTTACAAGTACAAATCTCCACCACCACCCACCCCGGTTTACAAATACAAGTCGCCACCACCACCAACACCAGTCTACAAATACAAGTCACCACCACCACCCACCCCTGTTTACAAGTACAAATCCCCACCACCACCAACTCCAGTCTACAAATACAAGTCGCCACCACCACCCACTCCAGTTTACAAGTACAAATCCCCACCTCCACCAACACCAGTTTATAAATACAAGTCCCCACCACCACCCACTCCGGTCTACAAATACAAATCCCCTCCACCTCCTACACCGGTTCACAAGCCGCCACCACACCACCCTTATCTCTACAGCTCTCCACCTCCTCCTTACCACCACTGAGAAACGAATTTTCCCACTTTAATTCCAAGTAAGCTTGTTTACGGTTTTAAATACTTAATTTCCACATTAGTTTCAAGTACATTTACCTCAAATACATTTGTATTTAGACTGCATTAATAAGCAAAATAAAACAGTAAATCCCAGTTTGCAAATAAACTAAATCCGTAACTGCATAGAAGTTTGAGCAGTGGACAACCCTAGTTTTGGTATATGATTAGCCGCAGGTGTTGTAATTATGAGTATTATTAATAAAAGTCAATGTGCTATTATTATGCAGGAAAGAAGAATGTCTGAAATAAAAGGTGGCTGGTTGAAAGCGATGGATCCATGCATGAAAAAGGAGAAGAAAGAGAATAGAAGAATATATATTTTATATAATAAACCAATCCAGACACTGTTCTCATGATATTATTTGTTTTATTGCACTGCTTATTCTAGGTTGTAGTGCTTATGTGTGTGCTTTCCTTCTTTGTCTTTCTTATTTCTATATTAATCTCTTGGCAGAATGCAGAGGTTTGTTCACTTCAATAAAAGTTTTTTATGTCTCTCTCTCTCTCTCTCTCTCTCTCTCTCTCTCTCTCTCTCTCCACTTCTATGTATCTTGTTTTCATCACCCCCCATATTTTTCTATCTCTTACTCCTCATAAGTATATTTGGATGCAAAGTATATTTTATCATTTACTGCAAAATAATTAGCACATGTAACATTAATCAAGATAAGATATGATGTGTATTAAGTGTAGTGCAATTCAAGATTTTAGACTAGATATATGACACCTATTGCCTGTATATATAATCAATAAATATTTTTCATACATACACTTCCCATTTGTACATATGGGTGATTAATCAATGCAATTTGGGAAAAAAGAAAAAGAAATCTCTATCTTAGAATTATGTCCTGTTTTTACTAATAATCTTATTCTCTCTATTTTAAAATTATATTTCATCATCTATTTCATTAATTAGTCTATCCATATATTTTATAAAATCTCGAGTCAAACCCAATTTATGAGTAATAATCATGACCAACAAAAACATTCAATTTGTAAAACAACCATGATGGTGGTCCAACAACTTTGCTTGCTATAACGAATAAAAGATAAAACCCTTTTTGTAAAAACCGAGAATTATTCTATCCACGTCTTTATAAATGTATAATAAAAAACAACTCCATAAACATAAATCGATTTAACGTAAGGAAAAGAAATATTCAAGGCTAAAATCTCTTTAATTCATGTTTTAGAATTGACAATTGCCAATTAAGCCTAAGACATGCAATAGCCAATAGTACCTTTTCCATTTTATTTGAGTGTTATAGTAATACAATATTCTTAATTAAGAAACGTTACATATGCAAATAATGTAATACAACTTTATAAATTAGTTATCAATTACTTGATTTGTATGGAGAAGTAAAGTTAAGAAAGTAATGTGTGTCCACATTTCAGTGTAAGACTTATCTTTATTTGGTTGACTTGATGACGTGGCTTGACGAGCCATGTTATATATAAAGTCGGCTCCTTATTATGGCTGGCTTCATGGCTTCACTTTTCCCACTCGCCCCACTTTTTTTTTCTCCCTAATAATATTATTTAATTATATTTCGTTTATTTACGTATTTGTGCAAATATAACACTTGATTATTAGTATACAAGTGGGAATTTCATTTCAATTTCTATTTTAGTCGTTATATTGAAAATTTGAAATAATAAAATTGAATTGTTAATAAAGCATGCTTGCTGTATTTTTAAGCTAGGGTATATGGAAATATCGATTTAAAGGAAAATTTTAATATATAGGAAATACAACTGTTTCCCACGACTCTTTTAGCTAGAAATTGTATTTATATATATTCTGTTCACAACTGTGTCACTGTCTCATTTTTGTTTTTTCCAGTTTTTCTTGCATTATCTGTTTTTTCCGATGTGCAAAAAAGATATAATTAATCGCTTTGAGGATTAAAAGAAATAAAGATTCTTCGTGGCTTTAGCTTTGGAGTATGTTACTTAAAGAAACATGTGATACATAATTTCCATACACTAATAATCCCACATCACGGTTAACTAATGTGTAGTGGCACTTTTACTCATGTGAATAAAACAAAATTACTCGGATAATATAAGCTAATGAATAGAATCAACGGATTTACGTTATAATATTATGCTTATGTACATCAGTTGGTATCCACGATTTTGTGGAGGCCATCAACGACGACACAAGTTTCCAAACTTGATCGAGAAATTGGAGAACTGGAAAAGTGTCATAATTGATTTAAAATGCACCATAAACAATCGTGCATCATTTATTATATGACAATCATTTGTATACATCAGATCTATGAATCCTAAATTCATACAATCGGGTGGTGATTCTCACTGAATAATTAGTAGAGTTTCAATATTTAATTGAAAAGTGTAAATTTAGTACTACTCTTTCTGCCACTTAATAATAGCCATGGAAAATTGGGGTGGGGAAATAGAGATAAGAATTGGCAAATGTTGCCATGGAGTCAACTTATACCACTAGTATCATTGAGAATAAATTCATAAGATGCCCTAAATGTGACAGATTAGTAAAGAATATCAATTGGATAAAAAGAGACAATAATAACATCCAAAAATGGGAAAAGGAAATAAATAATTCAGTGAAAAAAGCAATTAAGAAATAAAAAAGTGAAAAAAGGAGAAAGAAGGAAGACATGATCTGATTCTGATACGGTGGGTCCAAACGCGTAGGCTGCAAATTAATTCAAATACTATATTATGAAATTATGAATCACCAAAATTACACATCACTCTATTATTGGATTCTTCAATTACTTCTTTCTTATAACAAACACAGCCATTCACCAACTCCCACTTTTATTATAAATACATATATATTATAACGAAACATTTAAATGTTTAATAATATATGCATTTTGTTTAAGTGTACTATTTCATACGATTAATAAATATATGTGTGGAGATGTCGTCAATAAAATGCTATGAGATAAATGAATTTATCAACACATTAATTAAAGGGTTTAGATGCGAAAAAAAAAAACTCAAAAATATAGAATTTTTTCAATTTATAATCTAATTTTGTTGTTTTTAACTAATTGCAACCTATACTTTAAAAAAAAAATCTAATTGCAACCTCAAATTTTGAAATTCATCAAAATGTATCCTAAATTAGAGGTTGTAATTGAATAAAAAAAGGTTTGAGTTGACAAGTTAAAAAATTAAATCATGTACTAGAAAAATGACTGTAAAAGTGATTTATTTTGCAATCGGATAAACTTTAGAATTTTAATGTTGCAATCAGATAGGAAAAAAATTAGATTACAAACTGAAAAAAAAAAAAAAAAGTCAGTTGATTTTTTTTTTATTATAGAAAAATGTTGAGGTTTCAAATCTCTCTCCACTCTTACTTTCCTTTTATATAGAATAGATCTGAGCTTTATATAAGTTAAATAATGTGAAAAGTAAAATTCAAAAGATCTTAATTATTATGTTTTCACCATAATTAAAGTATAATTTACACTTATAGTTTCCAAACATAATATATCCAAACATAATATATCTTCAATATCTTATTGGTATAATGCATTCAACAATGAAAGTCAAAATTTCAATAGTTTTCTTACCATGCATAAAGATCTCACCGACATGTTTACTAATTATTAAATTAGATGAAATTAAATGAAATTATATCAAAGTATTACAAATTTTACGTACGTACCAAACGTGGCTGGACTGGACCTCTAACAAGTTGCATTATTCTACAAAGATTAGGTATTTTGGTTGACTTCAAAGTCACCACTTTTACAAAAAAAATAATTCCTGATCAATTTTTATTAATATTATCTTTTAAGTTTAAAGTCTCGTGTTTACACTTCTATACTAATTATAATTCCAAAATATTAATTAAACTATTTTGTTTTAACTACTATTGTATGAATTAATTATGAGACTTTATGCCTTTCGATAATATTTTGCTCACAATATGATTAAGGATATGTAAAAGTATATATGATGTAGTCATCCTAGCCAGCTTTAATATAATTACAGCTAATTAATCACTAAAAAACCTCCTAATTATTACTACTCAATTATTAATTATTGTTTGGCAGCTTGCACTCCTTTAGTTTATGACAAGGGTATATGTAAGTAACATTGTTTAGATTTTGATGAAGACAAAACATGTAATAGTTAGAGACTAGGATTCTATGTATTTAGTTTCAATTGTAAGTGCTTAGACTAGGATTAGAAGACTTGAATATCAAGACTGTGAAGAAAATTGAACTTCTATGATAGACAACAGCTAAACCACAATTCTTATGCAGAAAACCCTAAATCTAAAGACTTTGATCTTCAAAATGCGAACAGAAAATCGAAATAACACGCAAGATTTTAGGGTGGTTCGGCTCGCCACATAGGCCTACATCCACCATGAAAGGATTGAACGGATTTCACTAAGAAACGAGAGAGAATTCGAAGTTACAAGCTAAATCCCCAAAAATTAGGGTTTATGCGCACTCAAGAACCCTAATTTTCTAGTCTCACACAAAACTCAAAATTGCAAAGTAAGATTACAACTGGCTATACTCCTATATATACTAAGTAATAGCCCTCTATCAATTGAACTGAAATCGCAACCGATTTGAACGAATTTGGCTTCAAAGATTCGAATCTGCGCCTGTGCCCTAGCTGTTGCAACAGCTCAACTACCTCGAACCGGCAGTTATGACTCAGACTTCGGTTCGACCGCCTCCAGACCGGTTCTCAACCCGATTTTTCCGGTTCCGAATTCCTTGATTTATTTCCGAGCTGTTACTCCTCAATTCTCCACCTCAGCTTGTGAAATCAATCCGATTCTTCCATAAGTTCAGTCTTTATTCAAGCTTGATTAGCTGCCCAGGTTTTCACCTGGATTTGATCCCTGCAAAACTCAAATTTCGACCTTGGAAGTATTTTAGTTAGCATATCAGATGGATTCTCCTCAGTTGCTATTTTCCTAGCTTCTACTTCTCCTTTATCTATCAAATTTCTAACAAAATGCAATTTGATATCAATGTGTTTGCACTTACTATGAAACATTTGATGCTTAGCTAAATGTAATGCACTTTGATTATCACAGTAGATAGAAACTCTTCCCTGCTTTACCCTTAGCTCTTTTAGAATTCCCTTGAGCCACATGGATTCCTTGACAGCCTCGGCCATAGCAACGAATTCAGCTTCTGTAGTTGAGAGGGCCACCATCGATTGTTGCATAGCCTTCCAGCTTATGGCTGTTCCAAATAACCTGAATACATAGCCCGTAGTTGACCTTCTTGTGTCGGGATTCCCTGCAAAGTCAGAATCTACAAAGCCTGGATCTGACATGAATCTACTTACTCTACTCATAGCATAGGCTATATCGGGTCTACTACAAACCATTGCATACATCATGCTTCCTACTGCATTGGCATAAGGAACTTCAGTCATCATCTTCCTTTCAGTTTCAGTTTGAGGCTTCTCTTGTGCTGTCAACTTAAACTGAGTTCTCAATGGAGTGGTGACTGACTTTGATTCATGCATAAAGAATCTCTTTAGAACTTTCCTTATGTAATCAGTTTGGTATAAGAATATCAGCCCCTTTCCTCTATCTCTTCTAATGTCCATGCCTAACATTCTTCTAGCATCACCAAGATCCTTCATCTCAAATTGATCCTTGAGTTTATCCTTGATGATCTGTATCCTCTTCATACTCTTGCTAGCTATTAGCATATCATCAACATAGATTAGAAGATAGACCAACACTCCATGGTTTTCCTTTTGTAAGTAAACACAGCTATCATGATTGCATCTCTCCAGTCCAATGCTCATCATCACACTGTCAAATCTCTTATACCACTGCCTAGGACTTTGCTTGAGTCCATAGAGTGATCTTTTCAGTAAGCAGACTTTATTCTCTTCTCCAGGCTTCTTATATCCTTCAGGCTGAGCCATGTATAAGGTTTCATCTAAGTTCCCATGCAAGAAGACAGTCTTAACATCTAGCTGCTGCAACTCCATGTCTTCTTGCACTACCAAGGCTAGTAGGATCCTTATTGATACATGCTTCACCACAGGAGAGAATATCTCATGATAATCGATTCCTTCTCTCTGTGTGAAGCCCTTAGCTACTAGCCTTGCTTTGAACCTCACTTGTTCCTTTCCAGCAACTTCAATCTTCCTCTTGAAAATCCATTTGCAGCCTATTAGCTTCTGCCCCGCTGATCTATCAACAAGGATCCAGGTCTGATTCTTTTCAAGGGACATGATTTCCTCATTCATGGCTTGAGCCCACTTCTCACTGTCTTTAGACTTCATTGCATTTTGGTATGAGTTTGGTCCCTCATACTCCAATTCCTCAGCAATACATAGGGCATAGTTGGCTATATCAGCTTCACCATATCTTGATGGAGGAGTTATTGTCCTTCTTTGTCTATCTCTTGCTAAGTGGTAGGTGGTCAGATCCTCAGCCTCATCCAGCTGATCATTTTGATCCTCAGTGACTTGATCATCATCTGAATCAGTGGAGCTTGATCCATCTCTTTGATGTTCAGCTTGAGACTCTCATTGCAACTCCACCTGAACTTCAGATTCTCCATTGCTCAGTTCTGAATTTGATGTTCCTACAGTTTCAGTAGCATGTTGCCTCTCCTTATACCCCATCACTCCTTCCTTAAACATCACATCTCTGCTAATGAAACACCTTGGAGTCCCATTTTCTAAGCTCCACATCTTATATCCTTTTACTCCATTTGGATAGCCAATAAAGATGCACTTTATAGCTCTTAATTCCAGCTTATCTTGCTTAGTGTGGGCATAAGCTAGACATCCAAAAACCTTTAGAAAAGAATAGTTAGGAGTCTTAGAATACCATACCTCATTAGGAGACTTGAATTGGACTGAGGATGATAGACTTCGATTGATGAGAAATGCTGCTGTTGAAACTGCTTCTCCCCAAAATGATTTGGGCAATCCAGCATCTAGGAGCAAGCATCTTACCCTCTCCAAAAGCGTTTTATTCATGCGCTCAGCTACTCCATTTTGCTGTGGAGTAGCCACTACAGTCTTGTGTCTTGAAATGCCTTTCTCCCTGCAATAGCTTAGGAATTCCTCTGACATAAACTCTAGACCATTATCTGTCCTAAGATGCTTTAACTTCTTACCAGTTAGATTCTCTTGCTGTGTTAACCATTCTTTAAACTTAGAAAAGGCCTCAGATTTATGCTTAAGGACATATACCCACACCTTCCTACTGTAATCATCTATAAAGGTTATGAAATACCTTTCCCCTCCATGTGTTTCTACTTTAGATGGACCCCAAACATCAGAGTGTACATAGTCAAGTATACTTACAGTGGTGTGTTTACCTTTAGGGAAGGGAGTCTTTGTGAGTTTCCCTTGGATACATTGCTCACACTCCTGTGTTCTTCCAGGATCTGAAATGGGAATCAACTTTTGCCTTGATAGCTCAGCCAAGCCTTTGTCTCAAATGTGGCCTAACCTCTTATGCCAAAGGTTAGTTAAATCTTCTTTTTCAGCAGGTGATGCCCCTCCTTCCACTGTGGTTCCTTTAAGAACATAAAGTCCATTCGATTTTATTCCTTTCATCACCACCATTCCAGCTTTGGTAACTTGGATCTCCCCTCCTTGAGGCTTAAACTCACAGCCTGTAGCATTAAGAACACCAAGAGATATTAGATTTCTTTTGAGTTTAGGGATATACCTCACATTGGTCAAGGTCCTGATCTTCCCATCATGCAGCTTGAGTTTGATGGATCCAACTCCCATCACCTGACATGAATGATCATCTCCCAGTAGCACTGAGCCTCCTTGATGCAATTTTAGATCACTAAACCAGTTCTTAATCGGGCACATGTGGAAAGAACACCCTGAATCAAGCACCCACTCTCCTTTCATATCAGAATTGCTGATACACAGCATATCGGTGATGTCATATTGATCTTGCGCGATGGCTGCTTGATGATTCGAATTGTTTCCACCTTGCTTCTTCTTCCTCTCGGGGCAATTCCGCTTGAAGTGCCCTGGTTTGTGGCAATGAAAACACTTCCTTGCTTCATCTCCCTCAGTGTTGGATCGACCTCCACCTTGCTCAGATCTTTGTGAGCTTTGCCTTGAATTTCCTTTCTTGAATTTCTTGCCTTTTACAGTCAATCCTTCCCCAAGGTTTTGTTGCTTCCTCTCAGATTCAGACCCAAGAAATCTTGATCGAATTGCTACCTGAACTTCCTCCAAAGTTAGTGGGATTACTCTTCCATATACAAGAGCATCCTTGAAAGATTGATATGATTTCGGGAGCGCATTCAGCAGCAGGAGAGCCTTGTCCTCGTCCTTTTGCTTCTCTTCTATATTCTCCAAATCATCCACCAACTTGTTGAATTCATCTAGCTTCTCCAAGATCTTCTTATCATCTAATATCTTGAAGGAAATCAGCCTTTGCTTCAGAAATAGACGATTGGCTAGGGACTTTGTTTGATAAAGTGATTTGAGCTTCTTCCAAACCTCCAATGCCGTTCGTTCTTGATACACTTCTCTCAATGCCTTCTCTCCTAGGCATAGTATGATCGAGCTTCGAGCCTTCCGATCAATTTTTCTCCGATCAGCAGGTGTAATGGACAATGATTCCTTCGAATCATCCGCGGGTTCTTCAGAAATGGCTTCCTCCCAACCTTGCTGGATCAAGACAGCTTCCATCTTTGCCTTCCATAGTGTAAAGTCACCGATCCCCGTGAATTTCTCCACGTCGAGCTTCATTCCAGACATCTGCAATGGTTGTGCGTCGAGTTGTTCCCACAGACGGCGCCAATTGTGAAGAAAATTGAACTTCTATGATAGACAATAGCTAAACCACAACGCTTATGCAGAAAACCCTAAATCTAAAGACTTTGATCTTCAAAATGCGAACAGAAAATCGAAATAACACGCAAGATTTTAGGGTGGTTCGGCTCGTCACATCGGCCTACATCCACCATGAAAGTATTGAACGGATTTCACTAACAAACGAGAGAGAATTCAAAGTTACAAGCTAAATCCCCAAAAATTAGGGTTTATGCGCACTCAAGAACCCTAATTTTCTAATCTCACACAAAACTCAAAATTGCAAAGTAAGATTACAACTGGCTATACTCCTATATATACTAAGTAATAACCCTTTATCAATTGAACTGAAATCGCAACCGATTTGAACGAATTTGGCTTCAAAGATTCGAATCTGCGCCTGTGCCCTAGCTGTTGCAACAGCTCAACTACCTCGAACCGGCAGTTATGACTCAGACTTCGGTTCGACCGCCTCCAGACCGGTTCTCAACCCGATTTTTCCAGTTCCGAATTTCTTGATTTATTTCCGAGCTGTTACTCCTCAAAGACTATAGCTTGAAGATGGATGATGACCATGCTGCCTGCAATGAATCAAAAATGACTAAGTATAAGTTACTACAACAGGTTGCTAGAAGAACGCTTGGAGGATGCTGCGATAGAAAGCTATTTGAACAAACTGCAAAATCGGCTAAGTACAAAGATACAACAACCTCTGGAAGGTCACTATCACAAAGGAAGCTGGCCGAATAAAGACAAAGTAGCAGCAGCAACCGTTCCCTGATGCAGTTATCTCAAAGTGAGCACACTGAGTTTACGTTAGGCACATCCACAAGTCAACCAATCAAATTATGCCACGTAAGGAAGCAAAAAGGACAGAAGGACTATGTTCAGACTGGAAACGGCGCCGCAGCAGCAAAGGCGTACGATCTCAACAAACTCAGTATGGGTCAATCAGAAAGGGCCACGTCGCCTAGAGCACGCTGCAGAGGAGGATGCTCTCTTCAATGGGCAGAATTCCTCGCACCTATAAATAGAAGAAGACCGGGACTTGAAAACAACTTGAAACCTGAAACTCTTGCAATCAAAGCACTCAAGCTATCAATCGCTCAATCTTTTGATCTTTAAAAGTTTCAAGTCCAGTCTATAGCAGCAAGCAAACTCTATTTTAAGAGAGCTAATTGTTCAAAGCTTGTTGCACATCTGTTGAAGAAAACTCTATATTTTATATTCATAGACTGTAGGAGTTGCTTGATCGGAGGCTGTTCGTGATCAAGTATATACGTTCTTTGCAGAAGAACAAGAGCTCTGTGTGGGCTATTCGAGTTTGGTCACTGTGCAGTAACCTTGTGTGGGATAGACTGACAGTTCTTGTTAGGTTGTAGTGTTTAAGCAGTTACTTTGTAAACCAACCTTTTACTTAACAAAGTTCCTCCTTGAGAAGGAGTAGAGAGGACGCAGAGAGATTACTCCACCCTTGAACCTCTATATATCGTTGTGTTCTTTATCTGCTTAAGCTTACTGTCTGATTCTTTCTATTTATCTTGCTTATCTGTTTTACTTGTTTTATTCTCTCCCATAAGCATCCTAAAAGGTTTTCAGAAAAGAGCATTGTTTTGAATTAATTTCCGCTGTGCACAAAACTCTCTTTAATTAAGTTCACAAGGTAACTGCTCAAGCACTAACCTCAGGATCAGCAAGCTGTCTAGCTACCTGCCTGTGTGACTTAAACATCAGTTTGAAAAATTTGAGTAGGCTTATTCACCCCCCAAGTCTACTACCACTTGGGACCAACAATATATATAATGTAGGCAAAAACTTATATACCCAGGGCACATAGAGGTGCAGATCTAGATGTTATACACATGCTCTTCAGGTGTTATATATATACTTTTATGATGTTATGTTTTTTGGTGTTACACATGATATATATTCTACAGGTATCACATATATATAAAAGTATACATGTGATACCTGCAGAGTGTACATGTAACACCATATGATGGTCAAGTTGAGGGCACCGTGCCCCCGGACACCAAGTGTTGCTCATATATATATGTCACTTCATCCCCTAAATTCTAATGTTGTTTTTAACACTTATTAACCCCCACATATTAATATTTAACCTCCTAGTTTAAAAATAATTTGATAATATCAATTTTAGTCCTTTAAGTTAAGTCATTTCTAATTTTTGTGTATCAAGTTTGAGTTTTCCAATTTTAGTCCTTTAACTATTGATTTTTTTCCAATTTAAGTCATTTCGACTGTCACATTAGATTTTCCGAGTGCCATGTCAAAATTTTCATCTACCACGTCAGCAATATTGATTGTTCCGACAAAAAATGACTAAAATTGAAAAAAATTGATAATTAAAGGACTAAAATTGGAAAATTCAAATTTGATGCACCAGCAAAATTGAAAAAAGCCTAATTTAAAGGATTAAATTGATATTTTCCCAAGATAATTGGAGCCCTATGGAGGCTATATGGCTTTAAAAGTTCATAGTATGCATTTTTTATAATCTAATTAATTTAAATCAAATGAATTTTGTAATTAGGCTTACAAGAACTGAAATCTATGATTTTTTTTTAGTTATAATAGTTTTAACAATGTGTCATGCACATTATATGTGATCAATATTTAATATTATCCTATCCACAATAAAAATGTTTTAAAATGTCCACAGCTAATGATGTGTACACATCACATCCCTTTAAATATTGTGAATATTTGAAATTATGAAATAAAGAAAATGTTATATTGGGGGAAAATATTCTTATAATAAATTTAACACATAGGTGTCGACACTCAAACCATATATCTAATGACATTATAAAAATCTCAAAAAATTCCTAAACACAAAAATAATAAGCCTTAATATATATAAAATAAACTAAAAATTATATATTCCTAAATATTTTGGAAGGTAACAACATGAAAAATGTTTGAAAAGCTATAAAAATGTTTTGTGCAAGTCCTTTCACGTAACGAGTACTACTGTAACCACATGCGTCTTTCATATATTGAATATTTCATTTGATTATCAATTACTCTAACAAAAATTAATGTAACTACACTAATGATACTAAGTGAGTTGTATTGGCTTTTGAATAATCATGGATTTAATGAATATTATAACACTGAAGATACAATTTAAAATAGATGATCTGATCATTTGTATATACAGTTTAGGAACTTAATACTCACCACACAAATGAAGTTTTAAACTTGCTTTTAGATTTTTTTGAAAATTATCAATTGAGTCTAAACTTTGATTTTGAAGAATTGAGTTGTTGTGTGTGTATATATATATTAAGTTAATAATATTTCAGCCTAATTGTAAAGATATTTAAATCTTTAAATAGATACACGAAAAGATAACACGTAGGGAACGACATGATCTCATTCTTGAAACAACTTAAGATGATGTTCAATATTTTCAAAATTAATGTTGACAAATTTGCCAATTGATTTTTGAACGTGAAATAGGGCTTAGAATGTTCTCTATTGTGGGTTAAAGTCATTCAACACCTTTAATGTTAACGATATGTTTTCAAATGTTGAAAATTCCATAGATAATTTTAGGTGGGTGATTACTTCAAAATTGAGATAAAAGTGGGTGAAATTAGATCTATATAAAGGGGTGGGGAAAATCGAATTATCATAGCAATAAGCAAAGATGGAGAACAAAAATAAGGGCTCAATGCTCTCATTAATTGCCACTATTTTTGTGGTATTAGTCTCACTAATTAGCTTGCCTTCCCAAGCCTCTGCAAAATATGAATATTCTTCTCCACCACCACCTCCCCACAAACCCTATGTCTATAAGTCACCTCCTCCGCCACCACCGAAGGAAAAATACGTCTACAAGTCACCTCCTCCACCACCACCGCCGAAGGAAAAATATGAGTACAAGTCTCCTCCACCACCTCCAAAGGAAAAATATGTATACAAGTCTCCACCACCACCAAAGGAGAAATACGTGTACAAGTCTCCGCCTCCTCCACCGAAGGAAAAATATGAGCACAAATCTCCACCGCCACCACCAAAGGAAAAATACATGTACAAATCTCCTCCACCGCCACCAAAGGAAAAATACGAGCACAAATCTCCTCCACCACCACCGAAGGAAAAATATGTGTATAAATCACCTCCTCCACCACCAAAGGAAAAATACGTGTACAAATCTCCTCCACCGCCACCAAAGGAAAAGTACATATACAAGTCGCCTCCACCACCCCCAAAGGAACACTACGTCTACAAATCACCCCCACCACCACCACCGAAGGAACACTACGTGTACAAATCTCCTCCTCCCCCTCCTCACTACTGATGAGAGGTAAATGCAAACTTCCAATTAAAAAAAACTTATTGTACATGTCCAAGATTTTAACTTTATACTGTCTGTAGAAGACTTATGTGTGTCAAACTTATGATGAAGCTTGGTGAAAACATTTTTTTGCAGGAAATGAGAGAGCATATATATAAGCAACCAAGAAAGATGATGAGAGAGATTCATGAGAAGATTTAGGTTAAATATATATGTGCAAATGTGTGGGAATAAATGTTAGCCAATATCCATGTTAGACGTGCATGAGATTTTGTGACTTTTACGTATTGTCCCTTGTTTCTTTTTGACCACTTTTTGTCATTTTACTGTTTTTAATACATCAATAAACAATATATTTCTCATATGATTCAAATTTCATCACTTCAGTTAGTTCATATCTCTTCAGACAACTATAATTGGAGCACTAATTTAATTAATAAATTTAATCTTGTTCAATGACATGTAAAACTCTTAACTTGAAATTTAGTTAATCTTAATAAAATTTCAAACCGTTCATGCTAGCTCCGTACTAAAAAAAAATTAAAATTTACTTTCTCTGTGTATAATTAAAACTCTTTCTTGATTAATGTTTAATAATTATATATTTAGTTGAACTGATAAAAAGAAGGGATTATCACACATCTCATGAAAATATGCCTTTTAGAATAGTTTTAGCCTAATTCACTACTTAATTACACTCTACTAATTTTAAATTCTTCCAAATTGGTCAACATTGGTCCGGGGACTAATAAATTCACAGAGAAATCATTCATTTTTGTTTATAAAAAAAAGAAGAAGAAGAAGAAAACGGACAAATTTCACCTAATTAAGTCAGATCAAAACACTTATATTAAAGAACATCATATGATATTAGAATAATGTTTATATAGAATAAGGTTTATATTCTAAGGAGAACTATTACAATGACTAGACACAGATCATCTTTATAGTTTTAATATATTTATGCTTATTATTATAAGCATAAAAATATTAGTACTATATATTAGTACTAATATCTCCTCTCTTTTTCACTCATTGTTTTTTCAACACCTTATTAGTTATAAAAGTACAATTAATATACATACATATATATAATTTAACTCGGTTCATATTTCATAATTGTTATTTTCTTTGACATTTTGACATCAAGTCTGCTTTCCATTTGAAGTAATTTGCATCAATTTCAAACATATTGCAACTTTGCGGAGTGACAATATTCAAATTGAAATTTCCGACATAGTATATAAAACAGAGTTTATGTAAGATTTAAGGGAAAATTTCATGTTACGTTCACTTAAAACACTACTATCCATTTTACGTCAATTTATTTTTAGGGTTTCACATTTAGTCCAATTAAACCAAGATTGATTAATTTTGGTCAATTGGGGGCGATTGCATATCTCAATCGCCATCAATTTTGAATTTCCAATAAACCACATCAGCTGCCACGTGTGCTCCAATAAGCCACATCATCTGCCCCGTGTGCTCAATAAGCCACAACAGCTGCCATGTGTGCTTCGATAAGCCACGTCATCTGCCCCGTGTGCTCGATAGCCACAACAACTGTCATGTGTGCTCTGATAAGCCACGTCAGCTGAGCTTAGCCTGAAAATCGATCTCCGGCGGCCAAAGGATCAAAATTGGTCGATTTTGATTTTAATTGGACTAAATGTGAAACCCTAAAAATAAATGGACGTAAAATGGATAGTAGCTTTTTAAGTGGACGTAAAATGAAATTTCCCTTAAGATTAATAAAAGCGGATCAATTTATTCAACATGATTAATGTCGCTCTCACATAAAACCATATAAAACATCTGTCTCATATAAGATCTTATCATCTTATGTGAGAAGATCTCAGGTGAACTTTTGCATAAAACAACATACCATATGTATATTTACGTGGGAAATTAAAAAAAAGATTAATTTCATTTTCTTTAATTAATAATTTTTCAGATTTCAATTACGAACTTTTTGTTTTTTGTTTTTTTGTTTTTTAATCTTAGAAAGAAAATATTATAGAATTGACTAGTCAATCAACTAAAGTCATGGGATTAAAATTGCATTATTTTTCTCCGATCCCAAATCGAACGACAGTACAAATTGATCAAATTAAAAGTATATTGAAAGTTTGTGTGGAAATATTTGTTAGGCAAATGCTGTTGTGCACCAGGTGCATGGATCTGGATTGATGCAATTGGGGCGACTCGATCCGGATCAGTGCACCTGGATTTTTTTTTTTTTTTTTCGCTTCAGGCTGTTACCTTTATGTTGTAAGGATGTGACATTTACATTATATAAGTGTGACCTTTATATATAAATGTTATGACCTTTATGTTCAGTAACTTAGGAAAAAATGAAGATTTTCAGGTTTTTTTCGTTTCAGATTAAGACATTTATGTTGTATTGTTGTAACCTTTTTGTACAATTCTTGTGACCTTTATGTACAAATATTATGACCTTTATGATCTATAACTTTGAAAAAAATTGAAATTTTCAAAATTCAGTGCATTTTAAGGATGAATATATGTGCAGCTAATATTATATAAACGTAAATATGTACAAATTTTGCTAGAATTCTTCATGTTTTTCTAAGTTAGAGTATATAAAGGTCATTACATTTATACATAAAGGTCACACTTATATTACATAAAGGTTACATGAAAATAACATAAAAATAATAAACTAAAGTGAAAAAATAAAATTCAAAATAAATAAAATAAATAAAAATGTGTGGATCTGAATCAACCCAAACCCAATCCGAATTGTATGTGCACCAGTTGCACAGGAGAGTAACTCTATTTGTTAAGGGTAAACACGAAAAAGAAAAAATCACCTTTCAATTAATTCATATCAATCGTACACTGTACACTGCACTCGATCGACCATCAATAACGAGTCAGATTATGGTCGCCAATAATTACAATTTTCTATTAAATTCTGCTACCTAATGCATTTAATTTTTTTTTTGACCATTTGTTTTTTGTTTTTTTCACTATCTCACTCAACCAATTCTCTATTTCATATCCTTGTTTTATTTTGTATTCCAATATAATCATCACATGCCAAATGTAAAAGATAACATCATCAATTTATAAATGACATATATCAAAGAAAATAGAAATATAAAATGAACCACCAACTTAAAATAGAGGATTCAATTTGATATTCAACCCCTCGACACAAAAATGTAACACTCATTAAAGTATTGTATACTATTTTTTTGTATAAGGATGGAGTAGCTTTGTATAATTTCAAACAAGCGGACTAAGAGAGGAAATATGAAATCTAGCGATCGAACATACAAACTTGATTAATTTTCAACACACATAGTAGTATAAAAATTTATAAGAGACGGACTCGTAAATTATAAGATTCTATGACATGAGATTTCACTATTCATAACTTATAAATCAGATTAGTTTCTCATACTTATATGTAAATTGTGGATTAACCAAGACTTCTATCCATACACATAGAAGAAAAGTTAGTTTAATCATCATATTCAATAACTAATTGGATGTTGAAAAGTATGTTTGATTAAATAAGGGGCTGCATGGACTTCACCTACTTAGATTAGGTCCATTTGGAGATAGGTACACCACAAAGACTCTTTAGGTCCATTTGGAGATAGGTACACCACAAAGACTCTTGAAAATGACTAAAAGATTTTATAATGTGTATATGTGAATAAATTTGTGGAATTTCTCAAGTTTAAATTGTCAATTTTCTTGACTAATACATTGAATTAAAGGGATCCTGTCTTTTTCTAAGGAATACAAAAACTGTATTTGCTCTACCATTTTTGTACTAGTTAATGAGAGAATAAGACTAAAGCATAAGTTCTACTCATTCCATTCTCATTCCGACACGGTGTTAGAGTTTAAATTTTATTTTTATATGTCTTTTTAGACTTTTATACAATTTTATTTTAAAATCATTCATGTCATCTTTTCTTTAATCTAAATTTAAGAATATGATTGCGATATTTTTTCAAATTTTGAATCTTAAATCCGAATATATTTAAAGTAAAGTAGCCTTAAGTAACGTTTTCATCACAAATTCCCTCCATTCTTTAAGCCTTTAACGGATCTTACACATGTTGTGTTAACCGTGGAGAGTCACAAGGAATGTTTTACGTAAAAGTATTAATTGTTCAGAATCAAAAAGAATGTTCGAAGTAAAAATGGTTAACAATTTTAAAAATATAAATATTCATACTAGGGTAGGACTTATATCACATAAGTTTTTGTGTATTATATATGTGTCTAGAAATTCTAAATGAATAAAAAAAATTTAAATATGTCACTTTTATTGAACAAGGTACTTATAATTTCGATACACCTTCTCATCTAATAATTTAGCAATTAAATATAGTATAGTTTGCTTAGTATATCATTTAATTGGTGTAACATATATATTACACATATAATGTAACAAAATTTTATATGTTAGTCAATATACTCTTAATTTTCTTTTCATTTATTTATTTGTTAAAAAGAGTAAGCCAAAGTATTCCTAAATAAATTTCATGATCTAATTAATTTAAGTACATATTTGCTAAAATCATCTATTTTTATTAACTGAACTATGACTACTAGCGTTCAATTAGCCCACACTAGTTTATTAAAAAAAATGTTTGGCAAAATTTTAAATTATTATTAATTTTGAGGATCAGTTTTTTTTTTTTTTTTCCTTTTTCGTTTTGAGTTACAATTGAAAGTGGAAGACTTGAACTTGAGATATTTCTCAAGATCGGAGATGTAAGTGTCGTTGTACTAAACCCATGAATGCAATTTTGAGGATCATTGATTCTACCAGTTTTTGAGGATATATATATATATATATATATATATATATATAATATCCTTATGTATTACTTTTCTCAAAGACTTCTAAATCTAAAATAAAAGAAACTGTTGAGTGAACACCGTGAGTCAAACCGTGGCTCAGATTTCCGGAGCCTATTCGTTCGATCACATAGACCAATGGGACAGAAGTGTATAGTACACTCAGAGTCACAGAGACTTACAAAACCCCAGATCTTACAAAGAAATAGAACCACTCAGATTCTCAGCCCAGAAAACCCTCAAGAACCCAAGACAAACAGCCCCTCGCTTCAACCCTCGCTCACACCTCTCGATCTTAAGAAGGAACTCACACAGAGAAGATTTAGAGAGAAGAAACATAGAATACTTCAAAGAGAGAGGATCACTATGTTCAACTACTCCTGATCTCCACCACAAGAACCCCATAAGAAGGGGGTGGGCAAGAGGAGCAAGGAGCTGGAAGGGTTTCATCGAGAAGGGGCGAAGAAGAAGAGTTGGAACGACAGACATGGAGAGACAGCGATTGAGGGGAGCAAAGGGGGCGGCTGTATTTAGGGCTGAGGGGACCATGAGCTTGGGTTTGGTTTGGGTTTTGGGAATGGGCCTGGGTAGATAGGAAATAAAATAGAGAAAGAGGCCCAGTAACTAATTGGGCCAACATTTCCAACAGAAACTAATACAATAATTTGACAAAAGATATTGATCATTGTCACAGTTCCCAAATGAGTAATATGCATGTCTGTGTCTGTGTGTATATATTATAACATTTTCATATATAATATAAACGATCACATAATTAAATTCTGAATTATCGATGAAACCCCAAATTTATACATTCTCAACAATTGAACATTTTTCTAATTTCTCATTAACCCTAATATATTAGCCTTGGAAAGTGAGACTAAAAATCACAACAAATAAATAAAAAACTTGTTTGAGGCATTCAGATCACCGCTAACTTACGTGAGACAGATCATTTTTACCCATTAACCGAACTTTTTTCCACATACATGAATTGTGAAATGTGGAATGTGACCTTGTAAGTTGACTCATCGATCTTATATATATAATGATTCATGAAACAATCTCGTATAAATTTACTCTAACAATAATAGGTGTGGACTTTTTCTCTGTAATTATGGAAATTCAAATTCCTAACGACTTGCTTTGTTTTCTTTTCATTATTTGAATAAGTTATGAAAAAATGTCATTATTTTCTTTTCCATTTTGTCTCTTAATGATGCTCTTTAACCAGAGACGTATGCTTATTTCTAATTTCTATGTCTATGTATATATTAACTCTCTGGATATATAACACTTTTATTAGTTTCTTGTTTACTATCTATACACAGTCCTATTTTTTTGGAAATTTACATATTGGATTTTTATGTTTTAAATTGTCTTATCCTTCATTTCAATTTTATGTATACACTGCATCATTGGCTAAAGTTATTATTTCATGTACATTGGAATTATTGAGGTTGGAATAAAAGACAATATTCGATTGTGATGTAGATAGAACTCTGATAAAGATAACCATCATTCATTGATTTTGATAACTGATAATATCGGAAAATAATCGGAGAAACTCCTTTATGAATCACTCAAATGTTTAGAATAATAAAGGTAACTTCCATTTATACTAATATAAATTCAGAATCCTAAGATAAAGATAAAACCAACGTAAGGATATTAATAAATAAAAATTTATTCATCCTCCATTGAATTTAAAAATAAATAGAACATCTTCTCTTATTCCAAGTTCCAACTTCACCAAGTATTTATGTGATGTCATAATTAAGCAGTAATCATACATACACGGACAAATACCACCCTATCTGTGTGGATATTATCATCACCATCGAATCTAATGTCAAGTGTGCAATTTTTATACACACGTGGGGTGGAATTTACCGCATACACGTTATATATTTTTGATAAAAGTTTATACGTATGATGTTTATCAACGAAATTAAAATGAGAAAAAACATAATATAGAAAAAGCGGGTTTGGTGTGCAGTCAGTCTCCTCCCAAGTTTTGCAATACACTTATAGTTCTAAAAAAGATGAAAAATTAGTTGTCAAATTACTATATTTTTCGTGTAGTAAGATTCGAACCTTTATAATGTCGTGTCCATAAATGGGCTTAAATTTCAGTTAAGATGCAAAGTTTGGTCCCATTTACAGAAAAGAATCAATCCATTGGCTATTTTCCAAGAGACAGTTTAAGAACCCTTATGTTCAGAATGATGCATCATTTGAGTTATAATAGTTAGGTGTACTTTTGGTTTTTGTAACCCTAAACATATCAAATCAATTAATGAAAAGAAATAGTATTATCCACAATTATATTACGTAAGTTATTTAACACTAATAATTGCATTTACTCCACCGGTTAGCAAATTAAAAAATGGGAGTAACAATCTTGGTTAATAATCGTTATATAAAAATGTAAAATTTCACACTAAATATAGGCACCACATGCATATATTAAATACAATGAAACATGAATGTAACATCAAATGTAAAAGGAAACAGACTGATCAGAATTGACATTATATTGCTCTCTCAACACTTAAGTTTCTTCAAACATGAATTGTAACTCTCAACTTTTACAGAACATATAATTCAAGAACCACTAATCTTGCATTTATAAAGAAAGAAAAAAAAAGTAAAGAAGTATTCATATACAAGGCATATAATGGAAAGCAGATCTTTTTAGTTCGTGGACAACTCAATATCTTTATAGATACAACAGGCATTGTTGACATAAACTTACTAACCAAAACCGCTACAATACCAGCTATATGTTTTATAATACAAATATACTTTTCTTTCCGCAGGGTGTTTCTCAGTTCACATGTAAAGCGAATTTCTCTCTATATTCGTGTATCAAGAGCCTATTAACAGTGAAAAGAGGCTCGCACTAGTTAGTATCAAAACGTGTCGATGTGTATATGTCAATATTGTAATGTACTCAACAGCCATTATATGTCAATGTTGTAATGTACTCAACAACCATTAGGAGCATGCTCAGTATCCTGCAAAATTTGCAATACAATCATCAAGAAATTTGTTTAGTTTACCATAAATATATGTATGTGCGTACATTTACTTCCTGAAGGAGTTCCTCGAGTTTGTTTCTGATCTCAGTGAAGGAAGGTCGGCTGCTAGGACGAGCATCCCAACATCTCTGCATCAGGTCTAGTATCTTGGGATGTGCGTTTTTTGGGAGTTCTGGTCGAAGACCCTACCAGCATGTACAAGTCAAAATTAGCAAAGATGTGCAAATTATTTGAATGAGTTTTGAGTTTGTCGTGCAAGTAATTTGTCAATTTTGATTCCATATATTAAGCACGCAAAGAATTGATGATATATTTAGAAAAGCATATTCATAAATTGATTGTGTCACAGGTAGAAGAGGTTGACAAACCTGCCTCACTCCCAGGGCAGCTTGTAGAGGAGTCATGTTGTCATAAGGAATCTGAAAAATAAAAGAAATGTAGAGATAAATAAAACAGCAACTCTTCATGTTAACTATTTTGATCATTTTTCTGGTTTCAAGCTCTAATAATCACTAATCCAAACAAAAGAATTGAAACACCTTGGCTGTTGCAAGCTCCCAAAGAACTATCGCGAAACTGAACACATCCGCTTTTTGGTCATATGGTTGATGATTTATAACCTGTGTAATGAAAGGCAAGCAAGAAGCCAATGGTTAGGAAGCGTATAAAATCCAACTTAAGAGAAAAACAAAATGAGAGAATTTATGCAATTCAATATATCGACAATCAATTAACTTAAAATCTAGACCATGACGTCAAGATTTTAGAACTCAAAAAGTACACGGAATTTGAGAACGACCAAATTCCACACCTGTAGATTGGGAATAATTTATTTTTCCTTTCTATAACAAAGATTTTTGCTCAAGTTGTATTGGGCTCCCTAGCATATATCAAAACTGTATGTATACGAAAAACAAAAAACAATGTATGACAGAACCACCACTGATGATCTTTATTTTGGCACATAACAATACATTTGACAATTGAAAAGGGATGTACCTCAGGTGCCATCCACCGATATGTTCCAGTCTCTGCTGTCATCACACCACCATTGTTCTGGAACCGAGCAACTCCAAAATCTGCCACTTTAACAACCTTGAAACAAATTATCGCACACATCAACAAATTATAATAACATTAGATACAGCAAAAAGATCCTAATTACTAGCCTAAAATGAGGAGGTGGACAGTCATCAATGTGTAAATAGTTGCAAGTAAAGCAATAAATGTGCAACGTCAATGGGTACAGCATGTTCCACACATCAGCAGAGTCAACAGATCATTTATGCTTTCTTGTCAGACCATTCAACCAAGTACAAGGTATCCAGAGAGCTTTTCATTAATGCTTTATATATTAACATCCCATCAGTTGAAACTGGGAAGTTGAACTAACATAGATCAACTTTGCCTTTACATGTTGAAAAGGTCAACCTGATATTGTGTTTTCCATGTGAACTAAAGAGAACCTTAAGATGGAGCGTGTTCAGCTTCTCTTTAGATGTATGAAAACACCAACACGTCATATGCAATCCAATATTGAGGAATTATTACATGAATCTTTATGTTAGGTTACATAACCACCATGACCTGTTCATTTAGAGACTATTCCCAGACCACAATAACATAGAGATCCAGTTCTATGACATCAACATATCAGGCATACCAAAATCTAATCATATCCAAGAAGAAAGTTTGAGGCAATGACAGATATCAACACAAGCTAACTGAACAAGCAGAGAGTCTGATTTCTCATTAACTCACATTGCACGTATCCATAAGCAAATTTGCGGTCTTCAAATCCCTGTGGACAACATTTTTGTGATGCAGATACTCCATTCCTTTGCAGACATCAATCGCGAACTTCAACAACTGTGTTAGCTTCAACACGACATGATTCTTATGTAAATATTCATATAGGCTCCCCCTCGGCATGTACTCTAAAAAAACAAAAGATAAGCAGTGACATGGATAAATCATAGGCCATTGAAAAATATCAAAACGAGTAAATATTCATGCTGCATGATGCAAGAATCATAGCCAACTACACAAAAATGGCTATGTTAATCTAAAATAATATATGAAGGGGTTAGGAATTTATAATTGGTTTGAGAATTCAAATAAAATGTCTTTAGTAAAATTAAGCTTCCTTAAGATCATGTAATTTGAAACAAAAATTATGTAAGAAGAAAGAACAATACCATCCAAAGAAGCTAACTAGTTAGACCATGCCGGTCACCCTTCTAGAAAGAACTATTACCTGTTACTATGCACAAATGTGGCAACTTTGCGCAAGCACCAATGAAACGTACCACATTTCCATGTTCTACCTGTCTACATGAGAATAAGTAAAAGTGATTTAGATTGGCACCTTTGGAAAGAACAGTACCTTCCAAACTTTAACAATTTTCTGACAACATGATATTAGGATAAGAAAGTCCTCATTTCCATTAAAAAAAAAAAAAAACTAATTTGTAATGTCTTTGTAAAATAATTTGTAAAAGACCATCACCTTTTACACAATTATTAGTAAATTCCTGAGAAGAATTAAAACTTGACAAATGAATTGATTCTTGAGGGTAAACCGTACCAGAATTGATTCTTGAGGGTAAACCGTACCAATGTGTGAGATAATTATTACCTCAAAATAGCAACCTCCTGTGCAAACTCAGCCTCCAGAGAGTTATTATTCAAATGCTCGGACCTAAGGACCTTGATAGCAACATCCTGACCAAGATAAACTCCACGATACCTTGTCATTGAAAAACAATTAAGATGTAAGCACCATGGCAAGGCGTTGCAATTCAAATCAACAAATTCAATGAGTTGATTGAACTAACAGATCTCCACAAGACCCAGCAGCGATTTTTTCCCCCATCTTCAGTAGTCTCCAATCAATTTCCCAATCTTCAGGTTTTCTTGGTGTAGAGATAGCTTTCTCCAAAATTGAGTTAATCTGGGAAGAACCAGACCATGTTCCCTAAACAATTGAAAGCAACACAACATAGACCACTCAATGTTAATAGTAAGTGATTCTTTAAAAAACAAATAGAAAATCTGCCAACCCACATATGCTACAGCCTACACTAAAAAGCAAACGATATGAAGTAAAGAAAATGATGTTGCATATAATTAGAAATAGATAAAGAATTAACAGATTTGTTCTCAAACAGCAATTGGATATATCAAGTATCCCTAATTATTACTTTAACTCGCTTTCTCAAGTGAGAAAGCAATCATTAAGATTAATAACACTAGATTTATCATACCGTAATGTTTAGTGCTTACTTCTGTCCTATGGTCAGAAAAATTAGCATGACGGAAAACTAACCCCTTTATAGAATAAAGACATGTATCGGGAAATGAAATGGGATACTTTAATTTATCCAAACTTCCTCTATTCTGTTTCTGTATTTAAAGTCATTGTCTTATTTCAGTCTCTTGCATATGTGGCCGAAGTAGGACTTGAGCACTACCCTGCCAAAATCGTATTGTTTACTTCGTAGATAATAACTTTCAATTCTTCCAAAAAACCAAATGGCATATTAAGATTCCAATCTGATTGGGTACTGCATAGTTACTAAATGCACACTCATCCACTTCTAGATATATCTGTATAATCATATACTGAACTTCTACATTTTTTTTTTTTTAGAAATTTCAATAATGTCAATTTTACGAAGCCGAAAATAGTTGGGTGATAATGTCTTCTGTGTGCCAAACATAAATTTCTTCAGGATTGTTGCTAAACAACTAAAGATATAGGTCTCCAATGATTACAATGAGTGGGGAAAACAATGATGATAGAACGGCATGTGAAGCAACAATTTAAGGGTTAGTTTTTCAAACAACAGATGTTGCTCAAGTAAGATGATAGTGAAACTACTGACATTCAACTCACATGCACAGAATAAATATGCAGTTGGCTTGCAGGGAAATGATAAATCACTGTATGAAATAAACAATAGTCTTAAGAAATGGATTATTGTTAGATAGACATTGCTTTGTTGACAGAATCTAGAGAACACTTTGGTTGCAATTGGTATACCTGTCCATCCAAGCATTCCTAGACTACAATTAGAGCTAAATGAAACGACAAAATGGTTTCAGGTAAAAATAGAAGCTCGTGGGCTCAGTATTAACCCAAGCTATACAGACTTCAACTTGAGTTTGAACTCAACCAAGAAGGATTTCATTGGAAATTAAATCGAGATAAAATTAAGTTTATTGTTTAAGTAGGTAATAACATCATAACATGACAATTAAAAGTTTTATTGACTCAACTAAGAAGTGTTTCCTAGGAAATTAAACTGATATAAACTCAAGTTCATTAGTTTAAGTTGGTTATAAAATCTTACATGACAACTAAAAGCTTGGTTGACTCAACCAGATTTACTTTTAGATAAAACTCTATACGTTCCAATTACTCTTCCATTTTAATGATCAACTTAAAACAGTTTGCTTAAGTGCATACTTAAATGAAACAACAAAATTTTCAACATGATCTCCAACCTAAGCAATCAACAAAAAATGGACCAAGCATGATGACATAATGTTTATAGAGCCAACAAAAATCCATCACACTGAGTTCAATAGAAAATCAACTTTAGAAAGAGCAAAATAATCAAGGTGAAAGATCTAGTATGAAAAACAAAATATCAATTACCTCACTTTCAGCGATTGCTTTTCTCATCAAGTCATATAAACCTTCATGTATCCTAACCACAGTAATTCAAAGTCAGCTACATTTCCACACAGCAAAGCATACCAATAAAAAAAGCATCTTAATCTTAATAGAAGTATGAATAATCACAAGCAATCCTTGAAATACAAGCTACTATAACATCTACCAGAAGAGTAAATTAAGACATAAAATCTGGCCCTTCATCTACAAAAATAAAGGGGACATTTCATGTATTAATCACCACTAAAAGCACAGAAAGTCAACTGTATGGTAATGCACAATTTGTTCTCATCCTTGAGTATCTCCAAGACAAACAATTGCCATACTGGTATCAACTTTATTGTTAGCAAGAGATTACTGTACAAAGTTATTGCACAGATTTATTATGTGATAGTACTGTTTTTCAAGGAGTCTGTTATGTGTTCTTACAACTACTTAACATTCAATGTACAAGAAAATCTTGAGTGGATCACAAGATTGATGTTAATTACGAACTGAAGGATGATTGATCCTTAGTTGGATTAAGTGAAGTTCTGAAAGTGTATAACACGAATTTTCTTGATCAAATTGTACTGAATATTAATATTCCCAATTTTTGATGTGGTCAAGTAGAACATATCTTACTATAACATCATGTTATTGGTATGTTCAAGTCAGGTGGACCCACAATCTCTCAGCTTGAGAAGTACATGCTCAACCAGTTACAAGATAAGATTTCATTTTTTACTAATTTGACTAGCTCCCCAGCCTTCCTGACAAATTGAGATACCAATCCAGAAAAAATCATTATAGCTTTCAAGCTACTTTTCCCAAAATAATAACTTAATATCCACTTATAATGCAAAAATCCTAACTTCTAAAATTTAGCAGTTGTTACCAACTTGACAGGCTAAACCAAGATACCTCAGTGTGCCATCCGTCGACGACAAATACGTCTAAAGAGTAGCCATCTACTGTAGAAAATACATGAGCCTCACGAATATTAAGACCTATATCAGAGAGCAAAGCAGAAAGCTGCAAAAGAGAAAATTTGAATAATAGTTAAAATTTCATTAATAGGGAGAAATATTTTTGAATGTTAGTATTCTACAATAGCAAGTCGCAAGGTATACCTGAAAAGAGAAATATATTACAGTGATAAAAAAAACAAAAGACAAAAGAAGAATATAAAGGGAAAAGTATCAAAAGGAAAGGTTAGCAGATGCTCAGGTACCGGGTTATCGAGCTCAACTGGAAAATCAATACTGAGGCTGCTCATTTTGTAAGGATAATTAAAAAAACCATCGTTTCAGAATTTTAGCATGAAATTACTGGTTGTATGGAAATCAAGCAAAACCATCCAAAGCATAAGAAATCATCTCCCTAACTCCACAAAATATTATATAATTAACTGCAGTATTAATTTAGATTACGAAGACCTCAAAGTTAATAGAACAAAGCAGCATAGCCCTTTTATTTTCACCTGACTGAGAAGCTTTGGCTTGTCAACAGTTGAAAATATTATTTCATGAATTGGGATATGTGAATCTTCCTCCCTGCAATGTACATCTAGATATTAGTAAATTATGTTTCAGCTAAAGAACCGGTCATGTAAAACAACAAAATTTTTGACTCTAGCCTATCAGGATATGGGATATTAAATTTGGTGCAACTGTAGTTTCAAAATCTGATGGAAATTGTATATTACCAGTCATCTTATTACAGCATAACCTATCTAGAAAACTATCTTAAAAGGCCCAGATACCATGAAAGATCGCAGAAGAAGTTTGACTTGGATTCAGAACCATGATTATTCTGTGGAATTCTAGATTCCAGGTACCAAAATCTTTAGTCTAATATATAGCATATGTTGCCTTGTACTTCTTAAAAAGTTGAGCACTCTGCACCCTACCTATGTTTTCTAAACTAGATCGATAGAGTTTCTCAATACCACCCTGTGCTACTTTATTATTCTACCCTTAAAGGGGCTTTAATTGATATGTCCTTTAACAAATCAAGGACTACAAGTGAAAGAAAGAACCAGAAACAGGAAAGTTTGCATTAACACTAACCAGTTATCAAATATCATGCATTTTCATATATAAGAGGTTAAAAGCGAAGCCAGCAAAGATAGAAATGGCAACAAATCACCTTTGGGCAAAATCTTCTGCAGAAGTTTCCCTGTTCATGTCATTGGATTTCTTCCGAACATTCAAATTTAGATCCTCAAGCTTAGAACAAGTTTCAAGGTCACCCCCACAATTCCTGCTTCCATTCACAGTCAGGGAATGAAAGACTAAGAGCCAGATGCATATTCATCCACTAACATACTGGAAATTTTTACCTTTACGAGCAAGAATTCTAATATAATGACTCATTGAATTAATTACTTCACCATCACAACAATATGTCAAGTACCTGTCATTTAATGAATGACCACCATTATTGGAACCGTCACGTGGAAATGAGATAGGAGGAACACTTGAAATTTGTTCGCCACTGAAATCATCACCTTTAGTGCTAACAATCTAAGCAGAACAAAAATAAAATTGAGGAGTACATATGGGATAAATATAGATGAAATAAGATGCATATGAATAAATAATTTTGTGCCAGTAATGCACCACATTTGAGGAGACATGAATCAATGTTCTAATGAAGGACAAAAAATAGCTGCAAAAGGCACTACTTTCAAGAAGGGCAAGCACAGCCACAATGTGTTAGTGACTCTCCTTTGGTAGAAAGATAGAAAGGTCCAAGCTCTTTTATAATTAATACGCCACCAATAGTTAGACACACGGCCATCAACACTCAATATAAGGATTATTATGAATGACGATATGTATTCCTCAAGTAATATCTGAGAAATACAGCCAATGGAATTTTCCGACATACTAACCTAGCGAGAAGTTATTCTGCTGAGCTAACCACTTATCAGTTACAAGTATTAGCAGATAAATTTCCATTCTTTTCTTGCTTGATTAAAATAAATAAACAAGGAAAAGGCAACCAAATTATCTTAATATTTAGTTATGAACCCAGTGATAGAACTTAATATCAAGATTCCACAAGCAAATGTTCCCTGTTGCTTTTTATCAACCCAGCTTTTGTGAATACTTACTAATTCTTAGTTTCTCCGATCTCACTTCTTCTACTTATCCCTCATGTCTCTTACTTCTGCCCTTTAACTCATCATTTATCAAACTTTTGTCTAGGAAAAAACATCATCCAGTTTTTTGTCTCTTTTTCCAACTAATACAAGTAATCTTCAAACCATGTGACAGTAACATTATGCTCAGAAGGATGCAATGATACTGAAAAATAATGCTTACTTCCAATCAATTTATAAGTCATTCCGTCAGTTGGAATGAGGAATTGAATTGAGTATTAACCGACACCAAGTACCTCTAGAAAACGAATGTGGAAAACAGGTTGGTTATCAGGATCCTTTGCCTTAGCAAGAAGCTTTTGATGTAACAACACATCTTCCACTTTATCCATATTGATATCCAGCCCATAACTGAAAAAACGCAATAACACTAACAATTAATCATGAAAAACATCAGATTAGCCATAACAATAACTGAAGACATACTAAAGAATCGAGGCGATCAAGGATCTTGAAGTGTTTTACCGAATATAGGATTCCAAAAACTGAATGGAAAGCATTATTTTTAGACGAATCAAACAATTCCTCAAAAGACCTGAAATTCCTATGTGCAATATGAATCAGTCAAGCTTTACTTTAAAGCATCTTTTTCAATAGAATTTCACATGCACACATACATACATAAACACATACTATCGAGCACAGGAAATACACACACACGTAAAAATATTCTGCTCTTATTTCTTAAATTCTTAAGTACATAAACGGAAGTTCTTTCTCTAAGAATCCTATTATACACACTACATTGGCAGATGCACGGATAGGCAAGCAAGGAACTGTTTCAATGTAAAACTCATTAACAAGCAAACTCATACAAAGAGCAGGCGAATATTTTAGAACAAAATCGAGCAATTGAATACACAAACCTTAGTGGCAGGCGATTGAAGTGTGCCTCCAACTGGTCGCGAAAATCAGGATTGCCAAGTGCCTCTTCATTTCCATTCTCAATCAGCCGATTACACACATCATTCCTGATGACATCGTTGTGGTCTCCACCACTTGCGCCGCCTCCGAAGCAGCCGTAGCTCCGCGGCGGCGACGAACTCTCACCTACTTCCTCCACGAAATCCATAACCGTACAACAACAAATACGTGTGTATACAATACAGGTACAGGTGACACGTGCTTGAAATAAAGGTTTAATTAAGCGAGTTAAGTGACTTCCATCGGAACCGTATCTTTTATTCCATCCAACGGTCAGTAGAATCTATAAGGAGGAGGGGGAGATTACGTAATTTCGCGAGAAGGAGTGGGCAAATTGGTCCGCCATTACTGTAGCAGGCAGAGGTTTTGTGCGAAAAACACTGTGCAGCGATAAGAGAGAGAAAATTTTGTTGTGTAAAATGTCAGTTTGGTTTCTCAGATAATAGAATAGACTAGAGACTACACGCTAATGCTGGTTTAAAGACTTCAATTTACACACACTATGTGTGTGAGAGAGAAAGAGGGGAGAGAGAGAGAGGGAGGGAGCAAAAAGGTGGAGTGGGAGTGGATAGACTTCTAGATATGTAATAAATAAAAATTGAGGGGTTTCTTGAGAAACCTAATTTTGGATTTTGACTGAATTACAAAAAAGGGCAACGTATCTTTTCATAATTACCATTTTGTACACACTCATTTGCACTTTAATATTTATACACCTACTCGAGTATGAAAATAAATTAGTAATTATGGTGTAATAATTAATGCTTAGAAGATTCCAACGTATGGATAATTAATTTAACCTAATATTAAAATGAAATAAGTTTAGTAAAGATGAGAATTCGTAGAAAAGCATCACCCAAATGTTTTAGGAATTGAAAAGTGTGGATCTCAGCTGTTACATTTTCTATTTTAAAATAATCAACATATTTTATGTATAATCAATGACATTATTATTTAATATATAAAGTTTATAATATGATGAAAATGTAACGTAGAAAAAGGATCGAATTCAAGTTAATGGACAATTGAATGAGAATTGAGTCTGGATATATGTAGTGGGGAGAGACATATGTATCACTTTCACTTTCCCAATAATTTAAAGTATTGCTCATTCTTCTTCTTTTTTTTTTTTTTCCTTTTTATATTTTAAATGATATTAAGAAAATTAAAAGGTTTAACAAAATCAACTGCATATGTCATAGATGAGGTGTAAATGAATTATTATTATTGTTTTATTTTTGGTTGAAGAGTAATGAATTACATGAAATGGAAATTGTGTGGTTAAACTTTTGTGAGAGTTAGTCTCTTGTGCAACTAGTGCACATACAATTTGGGTCAGGTTCGGATTGACCCGGATCCGTGCACTTTTATTTATTTATTTATTTTTGGATTTTTTTTTTCACTTCAGGTTGTTACCTTTTTGTTATATGTATGTGACCTTTATGTATAAATGTAATAACCTTTATATACTCTAACTTAGAAAAAAATGAAGAATTTTAGCAAAATTTATACATATTTACGTTTATGTACTATTAGTTGCACATATATTTATCCTTAAAATGCACTAAATTTTGAAATTTCAATTTTTTTTCAAAGTTATGGATTATAAAGGTCATAATATTTGTACATAAAGGTCACAAGAATTGTACATAAAAGTTACAACAATACAACATAAATGTCTTAATTTGAAGCAAAAAAACCTGAAAATATTCATTTTTTCCTAAGGTACTGAACATAAAGATCATAACATTTATATATAAAGGTCGCACTTATATAACGTAAATGTCACATCCTTACAACATAAAGGTAACAGACTGAAGTGAAAAAAAAAAAAGGAAAATCCAGGTACGCGGATCCAGGTCGGATCACCCCAATTACACCAATCCAAATCCGTGCACCTGATACATAGAAGCATTTGCCCTTTTGTTATTATTTAAAATCAAATTCTCATGATGTCTCGGGCAATTTTTATCTATGAGGAAATCTTTGAATATCTCAACGAAAGGTATTTCTAATAATTTATGTCAAAACTGATACAACGATTACTAAGTAAAAATACACCTTTTATAATTAATTTTCTTGAGAAATTGTAATATATCACAATTATAATTATAGGCACTTTGATTATTTTTTATTATATCATAGTTGTTATAGGAAACATTTAAATTAATACAAAAATTCATATGAAACGATGTCAGTAACAATTTTCGTGAGACATATTCATTTTTATCCATATATAAATTGTTAAATGTGAATTGTGAGTCTTGAGACAATCTCACATAAGATCTACTTTTAAATTAATAACTAACTATTATATTGTTGGATATTTGTAACGATTGTAAAGATTCAAATGTTTATTTTTCCTTTAACTACATAAAATGCCTACAAATAAAATATATATTTAAATGTAAGTGAAAAAAAGAAGTAAAAATCAACTAGAGCGTTTCTTGGAAGTATAAAATGGAATTTAACCACAAGGTTAAGTGACAAAAATAATAGTTGTACTTAGACAAAGAAAACAGTAAATTCTATATAGATTAGAACGAGATGAATTAGTATTGTCAATTTACAAACATAATCGGACTCAACAATGGGTACTTCTTGGTTAAATCAGTTTGACACTTAATTTAATTTAATAAATCCAAGTTTAAAAACCATGCACATTTGAGCATGATGTTAAAAGCACTTGAAAAGTCATATATAAAACATATATATCAACAACTCAGATTTTTTCAAAAGTGATGTAAAATTGTTCGATTTAGTTTTTGGTGAGTTTTTAATTGATATACGTGTTCAATATTATCGGCATATATTTATGTGTATTACATTAAAATTTTATATGTAAGATATATGAATAAATTAAATAAGAAGCTAAAAATTGGTTTAGGATCCAAGTGGTTCACAAGGTGAAAACGAATTCACTTTCTTTCTTTTATAACATGTTTAGTAGAATGATTGTTGTTGTTTAATTAAAGTTAGTAGAGTGGAATCAAATTTTACTTTTCATAATTCATTCACCTATCACCTACAATTACATTTAATATATGTTATTTGGTAAGTAATGATTGTGATCTAAGATGATTATTTTAACATAAAATGCAACATCTATCTATATATATAAAAGCAGGATATCCTACCAAAAATAACTGCAATAAATTATCTACCTATTAAATAATTACTATTTTAAGAAACCTATTAATTGTTTTCATATTGTATTTATTGTAAGAAATTCAATACAAATAAATAAATACAAATAAATATATTTATTGTATTTTAAGAAACTCAATACAAATAAAAATAAATAAATTTATTTATTGTATTTTAAGAAATTCAATACAAATAAATAAATATTTAATTTAAGAAATCAATTATGATACTCAATTTAGTATTTATTGTATAGAAATTTCAAATAAAATAAATAAATAGATAAATAAGATGAAATAAAGGATTATATATTTATTATCTCTCATCTTATTTTTAAGTACTTATTTTAAAGGGTAAATTATAAAAAAACAATTCCACCTATCGACTTTTTTCAAATTGCAACCTAATTTTTTTTTTTTCAAATTGTCACCCAGTCTTTCTGTGGTTTTGTCGATTGCAAATTTTCCGGCAAAATGGAGATTAATTTGTTCACTTTGCAACCTTAACTTTGTTGTTGTTTTTTTTTCATAACATTTCTAATACATATAACTTATTTTTAGATATTAAATTTATTTTTTAAAATTTCACTACCCATGTAATGTTCTGACATAATTTTTTTTATTTGTTTGTTTAATCCATAGATTAATATATTACTTTATATATTTCAAATTTCTAATATTTTTTAATATAATTATTTATAATGACATAAATTTAAAGTTAAAATATCTAACTCTATATATACTAATACAAATTAAAAAGTATCAATATATTTTTGTTAAAATAATAATCATTACATTTTATATGTTATTATATTTTTTTAATAATTATATATATAACATATTGTGCAACGCACGGATACACTACTAGTGAAGTATAACAAAAGATTTCATGTGTTCTTTAACGTACAAATATTTGGATGACCTTAATTTTCAAAATATATTAAATGGCCAGCTTTAGAAAACAAAGGAATGCCAAGTCACTCATCCTCAATAGTTTATATCAAAATGTAACGTTAAATATATATATATATATATATATATATGATCTTACAAATACTATATATACTATATGGGTCAAATATTACTTTAAGTGGCAATATATTTGTTTGTCTCATTTCAACTTAAGTAGGCAATATCTACATATGTTTGTTAATTCCCTATAGAATGATGTATATGAAAGCTCACTCTCACTATAAATTTTTTTTTTATGAACTTGAAAGAGTAGACGAAAATGGATGAAGGTCAGAAAATTTATTTGGTTCCGAATTTGATTGTCACACAATTTACATCTTAATAAAGATCGAGTCTCATTGAAGCTACAATGCTCGTAATCTCTCACTAAAGATTTATACTTTTAATTATATATGGAATTTAAAGTTAACATTCTATAACTGCCAACTTTGTGTTCTTATAGTGGAGGTTTTTGTGCAGAAATTAATATTAGATTACATCTCAATTTTGTTATTATCATGTGATATATGTTCCTACATATCTTATAGCCAAATCACGAATTTTCAACTTACTAGTCACATGGATTTGGTATTTTATTCATATCCCTTTATTACATTTTGACATTTAGTTTATATTGTACTCCCTCCGTCCCTGCTATCTTTGCCTACTTTCCGTTTTTGGTTGTCCCAGCTAACTTTATCAGCCCAAAAATGGCAACAAAAAAATTACGACATTACCCCTCAATTTCTTTCATTTTACTTACTTTACACTCAAAAGGCACACATTAATTACAAAACTGCCACTCAAAAACATTAAAATAACACATCACATCAAAGTCAACAGTTTTTTCTTAGGATTCGTGCCGGTCAAAGGTGGCAAAGATAAGGGGGACGGAGGTAGTATTTAATTTAATACTAAAATCATTTATACACTATAAAATTAATATCTTAAAAAATAGATAAAATGAATAGTATATATCTTTTGGTTTTATTTGGACAACCACTACTTTATAAATTAGTTTATTAGCCGTCCTACACTGACTTTTTCCAACGTGACCAAAGTGGTCTAATTAAATTCACTTTTTTTTATTGAACATTTTGTTAAAGACTTCCTAAAACAACATTGGATTATGTTTCAATTTTGTCCAACATATAAATCCCAAAAATGATATTGTTCCACCTCAGCTTTTAATTCATGTGGGGATTTTGGGATACACAAGTCCGGTCCTAATCTATAATTATTTTAAAAAATCATGCAACTCTAAGTTACAAAGTGACTAAAGAAATTAAATAATTGGTAGCATTATTCCTATCAAGAAGATGATCAAACTTAATTTAGAGAATTTTAGGTGTTTTGTCTGCACTAATTGAGGGATGGAAGATCGATTAAGGATTTATGTAAGGACATTTAAATTTCTTTAAATTTTTTATTATTATATTTGCTTGATATAATGAGAGTAAGAAATTGTTTAACCCATTCTTCAAATAAATAAATAAAATTAGCCTCTTACTTATATATCATGTTAAGACTTGCACGTCACCAATAATTAATAAATTAATATAGGTCTAAATATTAAGTTTATAGACCACTAATTTGAAGATAACTTCACCTACCTCATTTTTGTCTCCAATTTTTGTCCCCATTCACAACTAATTAGTTGCTAATTAAGTAATATGAACATTTGACACTCCAATGCCAATGGAATATATGGACACTATTATGTATTGAAATTCATGTACATAATTCTAATGAATTATTATATATCCATAGAAATTAAAAAGATCCATAAACGTATATAGTTATTTTTAGTCACAGACAGATTGAATTTTGATGGAATTTTCAATTAACAGCATGCAAAATATATCATTGATAGATATTTATTTTTTAAATAAAAGTAATTGATGCTTTTTGTATATGTTAATTTGTTTGTTATGGGAAAATGAATCGATGCATGTTACTTTGTGTAGCTATGGAACCTTAAATTGAATGAGTAGATTTAATGAATATATATATAGAATGTTTTTTCTATCAAGCTAGCTTTTATGATACTATTAGCTTAAAGAGTGATCATAATATAATATAAAGACAACAATGTTCCTATAATAAGTGTTGGAGTTGTATGTGGTGTATTTGAAAATGACTTGGAAAACAAATAGGTAAAGTCGAGGCAAGAGTTGGACTCTTTCCCAGTAAGACGAAATTGCCCCGTATTCAGTGCTTTACGATCTGCGGCACACGTCCCCAAGATACAACGACTTACTAACTTAAGGATCGCAGCACAACGAATCCAAAAGTTTTCCGGCGAACAAAAGAGATATTTGGAACTTTTTACGACAAGATGAAAATAATACTACAATTGCTAGAATGCTATGAATGCAAGTTGTAGTGGAGTCTAATGTTATGAATGTTGTATCTGAAATGATTGAATGTGGGGCCTATTTATAGAAGTTGAATAGGTGTTGTGTCTTTTCATAATAGACACCTGTTTGGTTTAAATTGATATCTTTTCATAATGAGATACATTTTCATGAAATGATGTCTTTTCATGATTAGACATTTATTCGTTTGATTGAAGTCTTTTCATTATTAGACATCTCTTTCTATGAAACAATGTGTCTAATTGGAATGGTTGCATCCTTTTAATTTGGGTTGCATTAATTCAATTCAAACTCACACTCTTTCACACCTTCACACATCTTCAATTTAAGTTGTCAACTTTAAGCATTAATTTCTCATTCATCCGAAATTGGATTTGAGAAAATAAATATTCTAAATTTATCTACTCGAAACGTAGATTTTAAATTTGACAAACGAAACACCATGTAATCAAATTGGTCAAAGATTGGTCAACAACAACTTTTCCAAGCCAATTTCCAACAATTCCCCACATGAATGAAATTAATGCATATGCAAATGCAGACACTTTAGAAAGTTCCAGCGAACTGCTATTGCATCAGGATAGGTAGCTTCCGGCTTTTAACCTTCCTTAGTAAGATGCTATCGGATTTACTCGCTGCTCGGTGAACGCGATGTCTTGAACCGGTCAGCTTTTTGTGTAAACCAAGACAATAACATTTACACAATAGTAGTTCTAATATCTTTTTGTTCTCACGTTGTGTCCATTTCGGCCCTGGACCATATCTTGGTTCATAAGTGCTTCATTGAGGCGGCCATTCTCACACTTACATAGGTGACTGCCCATTAGGACTACATCCAGAGAGTAACCTGTAATACTCCACCTTATTAGGTATAGGCGTCATTAAAAGCTTTAAAAGCTTACCCTCACCACACGTCAACAGGATTTTATCTATTCGCACTTGGTTGTCCCTAGGAATGAGTTGATTGAGTTCCAAGTGCTCAACTGAACCTCCCATAACTTAGTTGTCTCATTGAACCAAGTTTGTGGGATCTCCACTCATCATGGTTGAGTTGCCGCTATGAAAGTTCTTTAATGTGTGGATTTTGATCTCATTCCCCTAGACATGCAACATAGTTGATCTCCATTCCAATATTTTAATTCACGGATCCGTATAACATCTGGAAATTATTCCGAAAGAGATCGGTTGCATTTGGCCACTAGTTGAACACCCCCATATTTGAACATTTTTATGGGATGACTTAGTCCCCCCACATTGAACATTTATGTGGTAACTTTGTATTTCTTATGTTAGGGTGTCTAGGCCACTTATTGGAAGTAATCAATCTATAAATTGATATTCCATACACTATTGTTTGGACATAACTTACTAAGTTATTCATAATTATTTCTGTTATTACTTGATCAAAACAAGTTTATGTCCACAACACAATATGACCATAAAGACAATCTCTTATCTTTCCTTTCCACACTTTGTGGGACGTGTCCATAAAATTTATTGGTCAACATTTTTTTTTTTATAAGATCAGTCCATGTCCTCAATTTAGCTCATTGGACTTACATCCATCTTAATAGGACTCAAAGCAATTTATATGGACATCAAGTCAAACCGATTTCTCTACCTAATTATATAGAAGACCCAATAAGATTTTCTATGGACTTGTAGCCTAACTTTGAATAGGCCCTATGCCACAAAGTATATATGCGTTCACAATTTTTAAAATTGACTTTTAACTTGATTTTCATATCAAGTTTTAGTTTGAACTTCTTCAAACTTGTATATGTCCTCCCCACACGGGAACATATTTCACCTTTCACCTTTATTGACCATTTTTGGTCAATGACATCGACTTTTACGATGTCCAATATTTAATTTGAGACAAATTCTCAAATTGATTCTTAACTTTGATCTCATTAAATCAAAGTCAACTTGTATTGGATTAAATCCAATTGTGCCATAATGCACAATTTAATTAGGTCTATAACTAGTGTCATCAAATTATAATTCGATGCCAAAAATTAAGACCATAATTAATATACTAGTGGACCCCCACAATTAATTTTGGGCTTAAACCACGATTTGGTAAGAGCCCACCTAATTGTGTAAGACCAATATAAATTTCTTTGAAACCCAATGATATTTAAATCTAGTTGGGTTTAAAACAAAATTATCACTTTAAAAAAAAGTGACGACAAAATATAGATAAGAAAACTTACTCTATTTGAAGTTTACCGAATGGTGACACCCTTTAATTTCAATGTCATCGAACTTCATCGATCTTTCAGCATAAAGTTGGTGTCGCAAGAATAGAACTGATCATTTTGTGGTTTAAAATTTACCAACTCACGCGTGATGGTTCATATTCCATGCAAACATTTCATTCCAAAACAAAGGAATTCACAGACCAAAAGTTAGTTCAAAATGTAATTAATTCCAACATAAACAATGCTTGGAAGTAATCTCATGAGAATCAAATGGGGAATCAACCAAAAAACAATCAAACAAATATGCTTGTCGAGTCATATTCAAATACACAAAATTTCGTCTTACGCTGTTGGAGTTGTATGTGGTGTATTTGAAAATGACTTGGAAAACAAATAGGTAAAGTCGAGGCAAGAGTTGGACTCTTTCTCCATAAGACAAAATTGCCCCGTATTCAGTGCTTTACGGTCTGCGGCACACGTCCCCAAGATACAACGACTTACTAACTTAAGGATCGCAGCACAACGAATCCAAAAGTTTTCCGGCAAACAAAAGAGATATTTGGAACTTTTTACGACAAGATGAAAATAATACTACAATTGCTAGAATGCTATGAATGCAAGTTGTAGTGGAGTCTAATGTTATGAATCTTGTATTTGAAATGATTGAATGTGAGACCTATTTATAGAAGTTGAATAGGTGTTGTGTCTTTTCATAATAGACACCTGTTTGGTTTGAATTGATATCTTTTCATAATGAGACACATTTTCATGAAATGATGTCTTTTCATGATTAGACATCTATTCGTTTGAATTGAAGTCTTTTCATTATTAAACACCTCTTTCTATGAAACAATGTGTCTAATTGGAATGGTTGCATCCCTTTAATTTGGGTTGCATCAATTCAATTCAAACTCACACTCTTTCACACCTTCACACCTCTTCAATTTAAGTTGTCAACTTTAAGCATTAATTTCTCATTCATCCGAAATTGGATTTGAGAAAATAAATATTCTAAAATAAATATTCTAAATTTATCTACTCGAAACGTAGATTTTAAATTTGACAAACGAAACACCATGTAATCAAATTGGTCAAAGATTGGTCAACACCAACTTTTCCAAACCAATTTCCAACAATAAGCATATTTTGTTTACGAAAATGGCACTTTCAAACAGTAAAACAATTCTCACTCCATAATAATAAAGCAATTAGGTATTTGTAATATTGAATCCAAGCACGATGGAGATTTTATTCTCATGGATGTTTTCCTTTTAAAGATACCTCTTTAATTTTGTGTAGGAGCAAAATGTCAAGAATTTTGCCTTTAACTCTATTAAGTAATCATAAATGTTGGCATTGCAATGATTTGAAATGGGATTCCATCCACATAAAGGACAAGTCGTTTCCAAGTCTATTTCATAGTAAATTATATTCATATGAGACGATCTAAAGAATTGTTTTTGTCAGATGGATTACTTTTATCCATATAAACTACAAAATTTATTTCCACTAATTAATTTAATTATATGTGAATTAAGAGTTGCGGGTTGTGGATTGACCAGTCACGTATGTAATACCCGTGAGATGGTTTCTCTCATATATATATATATATAAAAGAACCACTCATATATTAATTATTTTTGGGTTAAGCACTTTTCTTAATTCTATACATCCTTTTTGTCACTTACCATAATATTTTGAATTTTTAACACTTCATCACATGGATTTCACGGTTCACCATGTTTCTTCATTCAAAATTTATGTTCAAAAAACCCAATACTTGGTTGATTAATTTGAACTCAAATTAGTAGATCGAGTTATGGATCGTTTATGTGTTTTCACCATATCCAATATGATTATCGTGTTATTTATGAGAGGGATTACTTATCTAAGTGCGGCAGCTAGTTAATTCAACTAACTTCCCACCGAACAATAACTCCACATCTGACGAAGTAAGATAATCATCTAGTGGTAAAAGACGTCTACTACATTAAGTTTTGGGTTCAAGTCACACATAGGGTTGATTGGAATCATTTAATCGCTCGTTAAAAGGAAAAAAAGAAAAAGAAAAATTCAGCCTTTGTTCCACTCTACCATGCTTAAACATATGTCGACTAAGAATATGTGATTCTCTTCTCTAGAACAATGACATGTATACACATTCTGTCTTGGACCTTATAACATACTTTGATTTTATGTATGTATGTATGAAAGATTTCATGTTTCGTCCATTTTCATAATATTTATTTTAACTCTCCCTCGCACAATTTTGACTTAATTAAAATTTATTAGTGTTATCAAATTCAGTTAGGACTTTAATTTAAATATTTAACCATCCAAAAAAAATTAATTAACTTTTACGCACAAACGTGATCTAAAACTAGTATATATATTTTAAGTTGACTGATAGACTTAGAGTTGGCCGTTAAATGATGATCCAAGTAATGAAGCCATGGCCAAGTTGTATATATTAAAATCAAATTCATTGGGTTATATAATAAGATGAATAAAATCAGTAAATGAAAAGTGACGATGAGAGCAACAACCAATGTGGGAGAAATGAAGTGCATGTACCTTTCAACTTCTTAACATGACGTTAAAAGGTTATATTGGTCCAATGCTTAATTTTTGTAATAATTAATGGATCTTTTTATTATTGCTAATTAATTAATTAATTGTATTTACAATTATTGCGACTAAGAAATCCTGCTATCATATGTTTGCTTTTCATCCAAATGAATTGCAGAATATTCCCCACTATGCCCTAGTTTTTGATACTTTACTGTACTTGAATCTCATGCTTCATTCTCTCTCTATATAATATGACGACACAACTAAATAAAATATTGAAAATGAGTCCATATATGTTACTAATAGTGGATCTTGAAATGAGTCGCACTAAAACAATGTGTTAGACGTAATAAACGAATTTGAGTCAAAAAAATTGAGCTTCAAAGTTCTTCTTCAGTCAAAAGTGCAAGTTAGATATAGGTTGATCAGATCGAGCCTATATATCGCCTAATTTAGAAAATTGATTATAAATTTTTCGATCCCTTATATAACGAATGAATTTCTATTTATAACTCAAGATCAAGAAATAAGATTTTTCACAAAACATGATTAAAGGGATCTCAATCTAAGCATACAAAAATTTATATCCTTGAATTCGGCTGCGAAAATCTTGGCTAAAACTCGTGAACAGGGTGATCGGCTGACGATCTTGCCGGTAGAACCATGACTAAAGAGTTGTGAGGTGACTTGGTCATGTTGGCGACTAATAGTTGAGCTAGTTCCTCACTATATTATTATCTCATATCTCATTTCTTAACCATACATTTTACATGTCATGTATAATATCTCCTAAGTATTATTACTTCACAAACCGTTGCAATACAAAGAAATTACTAAACACACATAAAAGAATGAATGAATTCATGTTATAGGATTAGATTCCCCATCAAAATCAGTTCCCCTAAAACATTATAACATCACCAATCTTTATAATTTAAATTTGAAAACAAAAAAAATAATGGGAAACCGTCCATGAGTTTCGATTGGATTAAGGGTCCACTTCAATATGACATTCATCGAATTAAAATGTAATAAACAAGGGAAATGCTCAAGTTTTTGGTGCTACAAATGGGGCCTATGTAGATTGTATATATCTTGGTGGATGTGGAATTGGCCTTAAAAGGTGACATCCATTGATTTTGATTGATATATATATATATATATATATATATATCAAAATAACTTTATTTGCATATTAATTGTACTATCATCATTGTCATTGTTATGGTACTGTAAATAGTATGATAATGGTATACTATTTATTAGCTACTAGATTCCAAATACTCTGATTTGAAATATTTTTTACTCAATTAGTAAATACAATAAATAAGATTGAACATAGTTTTTTGACGACTTAAACTTTAGCTTAATAGATAAAATGAGGTTATTTAATAAATGTAAAAATATTATATCTATAAGCTGAGTCAATTCATAGTTAAATAAGTTATTAAATACTATGATTATGAGTTTGATAATAAATAATGTATTTGACTTGCTTAGATTTATTTACATGACTGATATAGTTGAGGTTTGGATCTACTTTCCATATCATGCGTGTTTAGTCATTAATTTTATGTTCAATTACTTATATTTGTTATTAATAAGTTATTATTGTAGTAATAAAGTAATCTTTAGAAATTGATGGCTTTCCAATATGAAGAATAAATATTGCATTGATCCTACAAAAGTTATTTGGCACTAAAGATTTGATCATCATTTTATATCAGAAGGAGAAATATTTCAAGATCTTCTTAGGAAAATCCAGGTGATAAATTATAAAATGTATTTTTAATAATTTTTTCATGACATTCGTATATTTGTTGAAAAAACATGATATAATGCATTTTGGAAGACTTATTTTCTATTTGTAAAATTGTCCAAACTTTTAGTTAAAAAATAGGGCCATCTTGTTGTAGTACACCATATTAATACACCAAATGTTCTCCACCTATTTTCAGCTATCAGATCTAAAATTATTAAGGTTAAAGTCCATAATGATCTCAGATCTAATGGCTAAAAATGGTGGAGAGTCTGATGTATTAATACACTTGGTGTACTACAGAACCACCCTAAAAAATAACGTAGTAATTTATTGGGTACATTCTTTAATTACAAAAGTGACAAGCATAATACTATTGGGGAATACAGTATTATTTAGAGAAAACTTAATGAGACCCTAGCCCAACTTACCACAAAACTATAATATCTAAACAATTTTACCATCCAATATAACAATTTATACTTTTATACCACAAAATATAAGTTTTGATACAAAATTACCACAAATTCTGCAAAATTCTGCAAAAGCATATTTTTGTCAGCCCCTTTTCAACACTCAATCATAGATTGTAGGATATTGTGCCTTTGACCAAATTTTTTATTATTTGAATTGATTAAATTTAGATTTAAATTTACACCCACCAAATTAAAATCACACCAACCCTAACTAATACTACTCTATCTCACTTTTGCCCCACCTCTCTCTCATTCAAGTCGTCTTCCACAACAATTTTTTTTTCCCTCAAGTTCCTCAGTAGATTCTCGGTGGATTCTCGATAGATTTCTGAATTTTTGCTAAGGTGGTCGACTATTCTCGGTTACTCGGCAAACTTGAAACTTCTCCCCAATTTTTTCTAAAGTTTCTCGGCTAGTTCATCAAACAATGGGCGACGAGGTTAGCTTCAAAATATAGTTTCAAAATTTAACTTATTATGAATTTTGGTGAATAGATTGATTGTTATTCGAACAAGATTGTTTGGGTTATTCAAAATTTATACTATGATATTGTTTGGGTTGATCGAGCCTTAGTAATTTTGGGTTAGCCGTTGGTGAAAATTAGAGTTAGCCGAGTTACCAAAATAGGGTTAGCCGTATATAAAAATTAGGTTAGCCGAGGTCCAAAACTAGGGTTAGCCGATTAACATCTTTAAAGGTAAGATTAGTTGAGTAAAAAACTTCAAGTTAGCTGAGTAACATGCTTTAAGGGTTAGCCGATTAACAACCTTAGGGTTAGCCGAGTAAAAAAGTTCAAGTTAGCCGAGTAACATTCTTTAAGAGTTAGCCGATTAAAATTCTTTGGGTTAGCTGAGTAACATGTTTTAGGGTTAGCCGAGTAACAAAAATAATGGTTAGCCGAGTAACATGCTTTAAGAGTTAGCTGAGTAAAAAACTTCATGTTAACCGATTAACATGCTTTTAGGGTTAGCCGATTAACAGCCTTAGGGTTAGCCGAGTAACAAAGTTAAAGATAGTCGAGTAATATGTTTTAGGGTTAGCCGATTAACATCCTTAGGGTTAGCTGAGTAAGAAAGTTAAAGTTAGCCGAGTCACATGTGTTAGGGTTAGCCGAGTAACAATTAGGGTTTAGCGATTAACAGCCTTAGGGCTAGCCGATTAAATAAGTTAAAGTTAGCCGAGTAATAATTTTTTTGAGAAATTGAATTATTTTTTAACTATTATTATTCAAATATTGAAATATTAAATGTTGTTGTGATATTGTGAGATGAAATTTTATTGCTCTGAATTATAATGAATTTTGTGTACTTAAATGTTTAAATAATTATATATTATGATGTTTTACAATTAATCTTTATTAATTTTCAATAATACCACTCATATTCAATTGTTGTGCATGTAGTTGGTGTGGGCCCGTGAGAATCTACAGGGACGCACTATCTACATTACCGGATATGTTTGTCTTAGTGTCCTTGATGATATCAAGGCACAATTGCGCCACTTAGGACGGCAGTGTTTGCATGACTTCATACGGATGGCTTTGGGACACTTTCTGTTATGGGACACTGATAGAGAGTCATGTAAGACTTTTCTACATGTCCTAATGACACGTGAGGTGCATGGTGACATCATTCCTGCAGACGAGAGATGGTTCCATATTGGCCGAGACCGGCGCCTTTGCCGTTTTTCGAAGAGAGAGTTTGCGTTGATCACTGGGTTGCAGTTTGGTGATTCGGAATTTGACCCCTATGGAGATCACCAGTCAGCTGAGGGCACTCTATACTATAGAGTTCACGTGGATTCGTCACGCGTGACTGTGGCTGAGATCCTATCTAGATTCAAGGCTGGAGAATTTTCAGACAATGCCCAAGACACCCATAAGATTGCAAAGATCCTGATATTGGAGTGCATATTAATTGGCATCGACCCGAGACAGTCTATTGTTGATGCGTGGATTTGGGTGCTGGTCGAGCACGATGACTTATGGGAGACTTTTCCATGGGGTAAGATTTTGTATAGACCCTAATACGATACATGGATAATCTCCCGACAGACATGCCCCAGAGATCTAAAGTGCCTCATTATCACTTTTATGGTTTCTCGATAGTTCTACTGGTATGCTTCTTTGATAATCTCCATTTGAAATTGATGTTGGTTATACATTTTTTAAATTTCAACCAATTATTTAATATTGTATGTTTTGTCAACAGTTATGGGCTTTTGAGGCGATTCCAATCACGTGTACATTTGCGGGGCACAGGCTGGAGACAGATTTGCACATGTCTCGATGTTTAAAGTGGTCCCTAAAAAAGATGGACCTGATGGCAACACACGCGTGCGAGCAAAGCATCAACTCACTTTGGAACTCCATACAGCTGCACAGACATTGACCCATATCAACAATCCATATTTTTCTTCCATCTGTGACCTTAAATTTGTTTCTACCAAGACCATTGACCTCCATTTCTCTCCTAAGCTGCGACAACTTGATTAAACTGTCGTGTACAGACTTCGTCAGAGGGTTTTCCCTCTCGTTTACCATCTGCCTCTTCTCGACAAACCATTTCTCCATAATCCGTCGAGCGACTTCTAGGAACGAACAAACAGACAACTTTCTTGACCATACGAGTCGTGCATTCCACACCTCAGCTGCGTTTGATGTCATGAAGTTGAAACATCGTACTGGGCATTTAACACGAGACCATTTGGTGTCCTTCGCCTTTTTTAATGTGGAAATTGCTTCGAGGAGTTGACTCTAGTTCAACGCTTCCATGTACCTGTATAACAACATGACATAGTAAGGGTTGTGTTTATGATCCAAAAAAATGTTGTGCCTCTTGTTAAAAATCGTACAATGTATGAAACTTACCTCTCGAATTCTGCAGGGTCATAACAGTATACGACTTTGTGGAACAGTCCGACCAAATGCCCACCGTACTTGACCAAATTTTGTTGGAGATGATAACAACATAGTCCATGGGTGGCCTCTTGGTACGTCTTTGCTATTGCATTACCAATGCTTACGTGTATATCCGACACGATAAGTAGGTCGTTTGGGCAGCCGAATGCTTCTTTCACTTGCTTCAAGAACCAGGTCCACGACTCATCATTCTCAACATTTCCAATTCCTACTCCAAGGGGAAAATTTTGATCATTTCCATCTTTTGTCACTGCAACAAATCCAATACCCTTGTACGAATCTTTCAAGTGACAACCATCAACTACTATAACAGGTCGGGCATAAGTTTGAAATCCAAGAATTGATGCTGCCAACGCAAAAAACATGAATTTAAATTTACCATTGCTATGTGTTTCTAAGGCAGTGTACGTTCTAGGATTAGCTTCCTTCAAGACTTCTAAGTACAGTGAAAGCATACAAAATGACTTTTACGGATCGCCATAAGCTGTCCTCATTGCATGTCGTTTCGCAGTAGATGCGACCTTATAGCTGATCTTCAAGCTATGTTGTTGGTTCATTTCTCGAATTATATCCCTCGGAATGAGATTGGAATTCTCCATCTGGACTTGATTGACGAAGTAGTCAACAATCAAGGTAGATGGAAGTCTGCGGGGTGCACTGCTGTTCAGGTCATACGAACAACTGTGAGACAAAACAATCTTAGAAATTTTCCAAATACCATACTTTTCGGTGGCATGGAGCACAAATGGACACCCTCTATGATTGCATTTAACAAACCATCTATGTTTGTCCGAATGATCGACACGGTATTCCACTTGATTTTCCAAATGATAAAATTCGACTGCATTTTTCAAATCGGACTTACTATTAAAAGTAGATTCTTTTTGCATACCATGTGGAATTGAAACCTCTTGGGATACTGGTTCTTCAAATGCTGCTACATCGGGAACATATCATTAGAGTCTCAAAATGTAATCACAAAATTCAGCGCTACATCATCGACTTCGTCTAACTCGAAGTCGTCTTCTCCATCTAAAACAAAATGATGAAAAATACGGTAGATATTAATTATATATTAATTAGATATGTGCAAGAATATGATAATACACAAAAAATACCTATTTGATCACCAACATCTCTCGTATCGGGTTCTTCATTGATTTCACTTTCGTCAAACCCTGGGGGAGGTATATTCAAGTCAAGAAACTCAAGATTATTGTAGTCAACACGACTGCATGTTGATTCCCATGGTGCCCACGGTTCATTTGAAGACGGACCGGCATAACTAAAGACAATATCCCATTTCTAAGAAGCAATATCCCATTTCGAACAAAATTATTCGTCGTTCTGAAGTCCAATGGGAACATTTGAAGATTCGAATTCATGTTCAGTAGGACCAAAACTTTGACTGCCTTCTTCATCTACTTGTGAACCTTGTTATTGGGGATAAGACGACCCTGCTGATAATCCAACAACCAGACTCTTCAAGGAAACAAAAACCATCAAAAAAGAATTATTCGTATAGAAAACCCGTTCCAAATCGGAATCATTCTTGATCTTTATCTTCTTCAATCTCCATTATTTTCGATCAGTGAATAAATCAAATATCCCCAACAATTCATATCAGCACAAATGATTCCATGAATGGAGTTCAATAAATCTCAATAACTAAGTCTTTGAAGATAAATCAACTCTTGAGAACCATTGACATATTGAATACCTTCCCAATGGTCTCCGTACCAAACCACAATCGAGAAAGACATTTCTTTTTTATTAATCTGAAAAACAAATGGAATTGGATTTATTAAGCAAATTTCTCCTTATGGTTGAACGAGTGACTCAAGAGGTTTGACACTAAAAGGTGACTTGGCTAACCCTAAGAAGATACTCGGCTAATCCTAAGGAGAGACTTGGCTAACCCTAAAAGATGTTACTCGGATAACTTTAACTTTTTTACTCGGCTAGCCTTAAGGGTGTTATTCGTCTAAAACCTAATTGTTACTCAGCTAACCCTAAAACATGTGACTCGGCTAACGTTAACATTGTTACTCAACTAACCCTAAGGATGTCAATCGGCTAACCCTAAAACATGTGACTCGACTAACTTTAACATTGTTACTCGGCTAACCCTAAGGATGTCAATCGACTAACCCTAAAACATGTTACTCGGCTATCTTTAACTTTGTTACTCGGCTAACCCAAAGATTTTTAATCGGCTAACTCTTAAAGCATGTTACTCGGCTAACTTGAACTTTTTTACTCGGCTAACCTTTAAAGATGTTACTCGGCTAACCCTAGTTTTGGACCATAGCTAACTCGACTAACCCTTTTATAAGTTACTCGGCTAACCCTAATTTTTACACGGCATACCCTAAATCTATTACACGGCTAATTTATTTTAACTAGTTTAGGGTTAGCCGAGTTATATATACGAGATGGAAAAAATTATTACGGAAATAATTCCAAACCACATAAAATTAAAATAAGCTTACTTGATATTTCTTCCACTTTTTTTCTCTTATAATCCTTCAACTTTTGCAACTATAGGGGAAATAATTTACAAATGTGAGCAACAAATGAATCTTAATCACTCATTAAATAGATGAATTTTGCAATTTATGTTCATCTCGTGAATGATAGTTCAAATCAATCTGAAAAGTACAAAAATCAGTAAAAATATAATTCCAAATTTGTGAAGTTGGACTCGATCAAATTTGTGTGAGAAAAGTATAATTCCTTGCATTATATTAAATAATTGTACACTATGTAGCAAAGTAAAAATAAAATTCTACCCCTATTCATTACTCAATCATTTAATCATTGTAACTATTGACTTGGTCAAATTGTGGTAAAAAAGTATCATTTCTTATATTTTGTGGTAGAAAAGTTTATTTCTTATAGTACATGGTAAAATAGTAATTTATATGTTAGGGTAGTTCTATAATACACCAGGTGTATTAATACACCAAACTCTTCACTCATTTTCAGCCATCAGATCTGAGATCATTAAGGTCAAAGTCAACTATGTCTCAGATCTAATGACTGAAAATGATGGAGAGTTTGGTGTATTAATACACCCGATGTACTACAGAAGGACCCTATATGTTATATATATTGTGACATATTGAGGTATTTCCTCAAACTTAATAGCAAACATATTTATATTTCAGAAAGAAAAAAAAGGTTTGTCATATGTGAGAGACAAGAGGGTAAAAGAGGGTCTACTTGCTTCCTCCATTGACTGTGGAATAATGAACTATTTTTGTATCTTTTTTTTTTTTTTTTTTTGCATTCTTTTTCTTTGATAATGACATTGCTGTCTGGAAAATATAAACTAATTTAGGAAATTTCCCTTTATTCTTGGAAATAAATATAAAATATGTATTATTTAATTGTTTGCTTATACCAAATGATGAACACAGGACTTTGTAAGAATAATCAGTTTTGATGTTTATGAATAATGTTTTTGTATGAATAAAAATAAAAATATATTGTCTTATAAAGAGGGTTAAGAAAAACTTTTTTACCCCTATACATAAATATTTTTTTTTCGCAAATTATTTAACACTTGATATATATTACAAAATATTCAAAATCAATCTCATTTAGTTTGTTGTTTTTAATTAATATCTGTTTATTTATATATTTCCCTTTGGTAATTAAGCCTCCGTAAGTAGGGAGATTAGGAAACAATCTTTTGCTTGTCTTTTTTTTCCAAGTAAATTGAGATAGTGTACCATTCTTGTGCACCAGATACATGAATTTAGATCCATGTAACTGGGTGCTCGTGGGTCCTGATCGGACCTGATCTGGGATGCGCATCCTTTTTTTTTTTTTTTAATCTATTGGATAACTTTTATGTTATATGTAGTATAACCTTTAGGTTGTATGAGTATGATATTTCTGTACAAATGTTATAACCTTTAAGTTAATATTTTTTTAGTGTAAAATGTAAGATCATATAGCTGAAAACTTTTACATTATAATGATTTAACATTTATGTTAAAGTTATATTGATATAACTTTTATGTACAATTATCATAATCTTTGAAAAAATATAAAAGTTATATTATTATAATATAAAAGTTAAATTATAATATTATATAAAAGTTTAAAATGTAATATAGGTTTATAATACTCTATAAAATAATAAAACTAGTAAGATATAAAAGTTATGTGAACTTAAACTAAAATGTTATGTGAACTTGACTAAAAGGTCATGTGAACATAACTAAATGTTATATGAAATAACTAAGAGGTTAGGACATTGAATTAGGGTTTGAGCATGAATTTAGGGCGCTGGTACACATGACGGCACATTTTGAGCGTGAAAACCACATTCCGATTCATATGACCCGGATTGCATGGGTCATGACCCATACACTTGGTGTATATAAATAATTGTGATGTTTTAAATGTGTAATACATACTTGAATGTGTAATACATAATCAATTTATCATTTTCAAAATGTATAAAATAGATTACCAATTTTATCATCTACATATCCAATATATAGCGTTTACCCAAAAAAATAAAAAAGGAAGTCAAAGCAATTAATTCAGTAGTCGCTTAATTAATTAACTGTCGTTTTCTTGAAAAAGAACCAACCACCAACTAGAATATGTAATTGAATGGTAAATGAATGAGAAATGAGATGATTAAAATTTACAAGTGACTTTGCAATATATTCATAGGATTTATATTGTTTGTAACTAAATTAAAACAGCAGTTTCAATAATCGCTATCATTATTGAATATCCAATAAAACATGACATACTTTTATCTCGTATTTCATCACAATATCTCTATGATATACAATACTCATGTTGTTCTATATGTACAATGTGCACAAATTTATATTTATACTATAATAATAGCAAGGAAGTTGGAAATAATTAGATTTTTATCCTTTTTTCTGCTAAAAATGTTAAATCAACAATTTTTTTTTATTGTACATTTTTTATTACTTGATCTATTTATTTTAATAATATAGTTAATTATTGTATTTTTTTGTATTTTACATTTTTTTATTAATTGTATTATCCATTTGATTTTTATCTTAATAATATAATTCTTGATATTAGTGTTTATTCTTAATCTATGGACCTTAAGTTAAATCGATTTTATTGAATTTTCATTTCTTTAAGTACCAATAATAATATATGTCCTACATGAACTCTCAATAATAGTATTAATATCTGGTTGAGTATGCTTTTTGATATACATTAATATAATAAATGTAACATGGTTGTGTAGTAGACATAAATCTATAAGTATAAATATCATAGAATCTTGAAAATGCTAAGCTCTTATACTAATATTATCATTTATCATATTATATAATATCATGGGACCCTGACACAAATATCCTTTAATATATAGTTACATAAATTCAATTTTTTTTAATTGTTAAATATTTATATCTTTAAAATGCTTATTATTAATTAAATTACATTATCAAATATATGATATTTACCACATTTTATATATCAAACCGTGCAACACTCGGGGACAACTACAAGTAATAAAAATACGAGACAAACTATTTTTATAATTTGGGGATGAATAATTAGTAATGGGCCGATCGCTGTATAGAATTTACTGGGCTATTTTATTTGCATTGGGCTCAATATTGTCCATTTATTTTTACTTTCGTTTAACTAATAGAAAATCATAGGGCAAATATCGAATTTTGAAAGTGAATTGATGTAAGTAACGTAGAAAACCAACACGACAAAATCTCATTTCCGAAGATAGTAAGTTTGACGTGAAATTATCTCACGATCATTTCATGTGATACAGATCAACCCACAATCTACATTTCAAAATTCACATATATATTTGTGAAAATACATTTGGTTAATGGGTAAAAAAATTCCTATCTCACGAAAACTATCTGTGAAAGCATCTTACGTAAGTTTTTGGGTTCCCAAAGGCCAAAAGAAAGTGAAATATATTCTGAGTTCAAACACAATAATATCAATATGAGAACTAGTACATACCCTCCCCTCCAATCTCCATGTGAAGAAGAAACATTTCAACTAGCCATAAAATCCTAAATGTTGAGCAGATAAGTTGAGTGGTAAATTGAAATTCAAAGTATATCATCACATACTTGAGACATTACCACACTGCCATTATGTACAAGTACACTTGGTCTCTGACTCTTATCAATCCAAGACTTGGTCCTTCACAAGGACTTAACTAAACTACAAAGTTGCATGATAAAAAAACCCAGCCTTTTCACTTAGTATGATTCAATCTTGAACAGAGTTCATCCACACTAAGTCCAACTTGAGGTGTTTGCAGTATCTAAGAATCGATCAAATTCAGGATTCAAGAAACTGGATGATACTCTTCATATGAAGTCTGGATTTAGCAACTACATTAATTCAAGAATGGATATCTACACTTACCAAAGTCCAAAGAAATCAACCTATGCTTCTTCAACAGACATCAATTCCTTCTCCTAGGCTAGAACACGACGTTCATGTTTTCAATTCATTTTCTAACTAGATCACGGACATCTCTAAATCCTCATCCATCTAGTGAAGAAAATGACATACAAACACAATTCTTCAAGGGTCTAAATCTCAACAACACAGCAATATAACAAAGATTTTACTTTCTGTACTACAACAAATCAATTGTCTTATAAAAGATGCAGCTAGAATTGCAGAATAAGATAAAGCATAAACTTTTACTGCCCAACTCCTTAACATAGAGAAGAATCATATCAACATCAAACACAACAAAACTGAGGTAACAAATGGTGGGAACACAACAATGTCTAATTATTACATAGATAATAATACAACATATTCAGTCATCACCAAAATCAACATTCCAAATTGCACATTATATCATATTCCCTAAATACGAATAAAGATAGGAAGAAGTGTGACCTAAGGAAGAGCGTCGAGCCTGGCCTCGAATATGAATCCACGAGAGAGGCCATCTCCGCTCCCCGGCACCTCATCCACCCACCTCCACTCTATCTTGCCATCCCCATTTTCTTCCCAGAGAGCCAATCTCCCCACCCTTTTTGCAGAGAAACACACCCTATTCCCCCCACCAAACACCTTGAACTTGCCACTCTCCATGAAGCACTTATACATGTCCACCGGCATTCGCCCCGCCTCCTCCCACTCCAAGGTCTCCAAGTCTAGCCTCAGTATCAAGATTGTCGTGCACGCGCTCTGGATTGCGTAAGAGCTCTTCAACCCCCCCACCATGTACACCTTCCGATCATTCCCTGCCTTCACCAACCTCGGCCGCTTCAGAATGTCAAATATGTCCCCCCACTCCCGCTTTTCCAATCTAACCCACTGCATTGCTTTCTCCATGTCCACGATTCTGGCTTTGAACATCGCCCACTGGGATCTCCAGGGTGATCCCACGTCGCAGAGCGTGAGTATGAAATCCGAGATCAGAACGGGGCTCCGGGGCTTCGATGGTAGATTCGAAGAGAACTTGAGCCAATTGTTCAGATAATTGGGATTGAAGCTGCTATCATCAATGGGGTTGAGATTGAGGTTTCCGTTTTCGGAGTAGTAGAGAATGGCGAGCTCGGTGAGGACGAGGACGACGTTGAGGGAGCCGGCTAAGACGGAGCCGTGGCGGGACCAAGCGGAGCCGAGCTGAGGGAGGATTTTGAATAGACCGGTCAAAGGGTTACAGACAACGAGGGCTTTTTGGGAATTTTGGGCGGGGGTGTTTCGGGGATTTTGGGAGGAGGCCCAGAGGTAGAGAAGGCCGTTGGAGGAGGTGATGGGGTGGAGGCCGGAGAAGGGGAGGAAGGAGAGGGAGAATTTGAGCCATCGATTGGAGGCGGGATCAAAGGCGTGGAGGGTGGGATGGGAGGAGACGTGGCGGTGGGAGGGCTTGAGGGCGAGGAGTGGGAGGGGGTGGGATTGTGCGCGGAGGAGGTGGAGGAAGGAGGGGGAGGAGAGGGTGGTGTGGAGGGTTTTGCAGACGCATTTGGCGGCGGCGATTTGGCGGAGGGGGAGGTGGCAGAAGATCTGGTGGAGGGTGTCCTGGGGAAGACTGTTGAATGGGGAGGACTCCATCGGAATTGGGAGGTGGAGGCCACCACAGGGTATGATAAATCTTGCTTTTGCTCGGAGATGACCACACACACACACACTCTCTCTCTCTCTCTCTCTCTTGTCGGTTAGAGAGAAAAAGAGAGGTTGAATCGGGTGGTTGACTGTCCTGGCTCCTGGGTGGGTGCTCGCTATTGGATTGGGCCGCATAAACCCTCAGCTCTCGGACTTCAATTAATTGGGCCATCTACGAATTTGTATTTCTTCTAAAATGCTCAAGGCAGCATCACATTGGGCTGGTCCAAGCCCAATAGAAAGTGGCGCGCTCTTCAATGAATATTCTATTCTGGAAAACAGTAAAGATTAATCTGGTGTGGCAACACCAAAGTGTATCCACTCGTGATTCCATGGCCCACTTGAATCTGAGACTTATCCCACACGTAGATTTTATTGAATATTCAATCAACAAGAAGGGCCCACTCACGTGGTCCATACACTCATTATACGGAATTATTGCTTCTCTAATGGAAAAAGGAAAGAAAAATATCAATGCTGTTAAACGTCTATGTGTTACATTGAAGGGTCAATTAAGAGAAAGAACTTCGTGCCATTTTTTATTGTCGACACTAGATTTTAATTTTTGGCAATGTCATTTACAACTTCAACAACATAATATCCTATTCCAACAAATTCGATTTTTCTATATTTGTAATATGTGTAAATATGAAAATATATAAGACACAACATCTATATTATGGCATTTCATTAGTTAAGACTAAGAGCCAAAACATTATTAAGCTTGAGTTTGGTCTATTTAATTTAAGAATTTTAATAGATGAGGTTTTATTCAAGAGTTAGTAATTCAAAATACCACTTTGGATATAACAACATAAAATTTTGCCATTGAAGATAAAACATTATCACAATATACCATCAAATATAACTTAATATAACATTCTACCACATTTTTCAAATAAAATTACCTCATTACCCTTGTTGACTTTCCAAAACAAAATTCTAAACCTTTTGATTTTTATATCCATATAATTAAATCTTGATCCAAACAAAATATATTTTTATCAGGCCCAACATGCTTCCGTAAAATAAATTAATCTGTTGGAGATCATACCTTTCTTCGACCAGAACAGCACTGGGTGAGGTGGCTCGCAACACCACCAGCTGGAAAATCACTGCCCCTAGACCGTTTTACGAACAGCTCCTCACTGTTCAACTTCGCTCTCTGGGAAGTTGGTCTACAAGTTATCCAGCTCCTTCAGCAACTGCCCAGCACAACCTTGGTTCGTTTCCTACACCAGGTGTACAAGGTGATCCTTCCAACAGATAAACAAATCTAACGGAGACACGTTGAAGCAAAAGCCTCTCTTTTATTAAGAACTAATAAATATTTATTACATTATCTATAAACCCCTTTTGGGAGGAGAATATAGGATCAGTCTCTCATTGAGATGGTTGTAACTCGTTTATACATAAACTAAAACTAAAACTCAGAAGAATTTAAACTATTACAGAGAAGATATTGTTTTGAAGAAGACTATGGAGAATACTTGATGTCCTTAGCTTCCTTCTGCTCGATCTATTTATAGATGGAAATCCGGACTTGAAATTCGGATTCCAAACCTGTTTAAGCCAGCTATCCACCTTTTTCTGAGTGGATCCTCCACTGAGTGCGTGATTGCCAGCTTTTGTCTTCTCGTGACTCATCCCATGTGAAATTGTCGGGGAATCTGCTTTTTCCTCCCGTGACTTTCTCGCATGTGATGTTAGTGGGGCGTGACTCAGCCCATCTTATCTCTGTCGGGGAATCTTAGAAATTTGGCCTTCGTGGTCCCCGCGGATAAGTCTTCTTTTGAGCAGGCCCTTTGTCCTTTTCTGCCCCTCTTTCTCGTCGGTCGGGTTTGGGTCGAAACCCTTTCCCGAACTCGGGTTCCTTCTGCTCCGGACATGCTTGGCAGACATGATCTGTCCATCGGCCAACATGTGCCATGTTGCAGAATTTCCGGTAAGTCTCTTTGCTTGCCGGAATCTTGTTTTCCCAAAGGACCCTTCTTTTTGTTTCAAAAAGATCCTCTGCAAAGCTCGTTGTCGTTCCTGTCATGGAATTCAGCAGGAAAGATCCATTTGCTGAATTCTGAAAGAACTTGAATGGGTACTTGACTTTGTCCATTTCAGTTAGACAAACCCATAATCCCCATGCTCGTCGGGTAGAAGCTTCATCCTCTGAAAATGCTCCTACAAGAATTGGAGTATCCTCCGGAGCCGCCGTCTTAATGTTTTTCAAGGCGTTTCCGTCAGGTCTCCTCAGCTTGATGATATGAAAGGCTTCATGGAAACCTTTCTTGGCTGGTTCTGGAGCTGCACTTAGAAAATACAATTCCAGAATATCCCCTCTGGCCAAATGTGGGTTATTGGCCCAAGTCTCGTGCATTGCCGTCCCAATCCATTTCGGAAGTTTCGAAATTTCTGGGAAACCTGGTGAGACGGTATAGATTGAAGCAAGAGCTCCAAAGTTATACCATTCTTGTACTTCGTTTGGATGACTTCCAGGTTTCATCGAAACTCTTGGGTACTTTCCAGAGATGTCAATGATTGTTCTCTCTGGATGGATACCCCTCCTGGTGATCAGCTTCTCCCACTGCCTCTGGTAAACCTGCATCGGGGAAACTAAATTCTCGTCAGTTTGAATCTTAGTCTTGCCTGTCTGTGGCCTAAGATTCAACTCTCCCTCTTTAACCCCAGAGGTGCTGGGTTGACTTGAAGACTCGGGTTTTGACACCGGAGCTTCAATGTTTGTTCCAGTTGGTGCATCCTCAAGGAATGCATCATCTGCAGAACTCTTGGTTATGGTATTTGAATCCATAACAGTCGGGTTAGAGGCCCGCTCTCTTGTTTCCTTCTTTTGCACCGTTGGAGATGCAGCCTGAAGGATAGGTAATTGTAGCACTGTGAACAATTGTTCATGTGCGTACTGGCATACTCGTATTTGATTAGAGACGGATCTCTGATCAGCTTGTTGAAGTCGTCCTGCGACTTCTGCCTTGATACATAAAGTATCAAAACCTCGTTGTAGGCTCTCCAGGTTCTCCCTGAGATGCCTGACTCATTTGAGGACCTCGTCAGCGACGTGTCCTTCCATCTCGTGTTAGGAAATCTGCAAGAACATTTTCATGAGATTTCACAATGACAATATCGTAATCATAATATTGACATTCAGCTTGCCAACTTTGTATCCTAGCTTTTTCTGGTTTAGATTCAATTTTTTCAGAAAAGCTTTGACACTAGAATTATCAATCTTTAGGATGAACTTCTTGGCAAGTAAGAATAAAGGCCATTTCTTGAATGCCTTTCTGACTGCGAAGAACTCCTTCTCGTTGATATGCCATTTGGCTTCACTGTCTGTGAATAACCCACTGCAGTATCTGCATGGCATTTCTCCATCTGGTGTAGCCTTCATAAGAACTGCTGCCCACCAATAGTCACTGTCGTCTGTGTAAAGAACCAGTTCATCCTCGTCTTGGGGTATAGCAAGTTTTAGAAGTCGTTGACAAACCTCCTTAAGCTGCTTAATCCCTTCTTGGTGTTTATCTTCCCATATGAATGTTGCATCCTTCTTTAACAATAGGCTGAACACCTTCCTGTAATTTGCTAGATTGTTTATAAACATACCAGCAAAGTTAACAACTCCGAGAAAACTTTGAAGTTGTTTCTTGTCTTTGAGGATATCTGGAAATCCTTGAATCTTTTCCACAATATGATTTTGTAGGATTATTCCAAATTCATCGATCTCAATTCCAAGGAATTCGATCTGTCTTATAGCGATCACTGCCTTCTTCTCAGAAAGCACTAATCCTTCCTTGTGACAAACATCTGAAAAGATTTCCAAATGCTTAAGATGTTCTTTCATGTTCTTGGATGCGATGAGTATATCATCGATGTATACGAACATGAAGCTGAAATAATCTTTGAAAAGATTATCCATCTTTCTCTGATATACCTGAGGAGCGTTTGCCAATCCCATAGGCATCACGTTCCAGATATAATGTCCTTGTGGTGTGGAGAAAGCTGTAAACTTCTTACTTCCTTCCTCCATCATAATCTGGTAGAATCCAGACTTGCAATCGAACTTAGAGAATACCTTGGCTCCTTTGATGCTGTTGACTAGGTGTTCTCTACTCGGGATGTAGTATCCATCGAACTCCAAGATATCATTAATTCCTTTGTAATTAATAACAAGTCTTGGCTTTCCTCTCTTGATTTCTCCATGATTCCTAACAAGGAATCCCGGGCTGCTGTATGGAGAAACTCCTGGTGAGATAAGCTTAAGGCCCAGATGTTCCTTAAGTATCTTCTGCATATCCTCACGATCCGCTTGGTTCATAAGGATGGGCTTGAATCTTACGAACTCGTGTTCCTTTCTAGGTTTAACCTTTAGGGATGCTTTGAGCTCGTTCTTGTTCCACCATGCCAAAGGATCTTCATTGTAATTCCTTTGGATCTTCTTCTTGATGTCTTCGAGTGAAATCTGTTCATCTATAGAAATCTCACTCGACTGATTCTCCAATTGGCTCAGCAATTCTGCAATAACAATTGGAGGAACTTCTTCTTCATGTTGTATCCTGAAAGAATACAAATGATTATCCCACGCCTTTGTCCCTGGTTTGGTATGTCCAAACTGTCGGTAGGATAAAAGTGCATCGCCAAATTTTCTTCTATCCGCCATTTTTGGATTTTGAAGTTTGGCATCATCATCACCACGCTTGCTGCGAAACGTGATAGATATTTTTCTATAGAATGCCTCTCGTAATCTTTGGACAATGATCTTATGATCACATAGGGTTGTGAAAATAAGCCTTCTTGTCTCATTTTCCTGTGTAAAATGCTTGAATGTTTGTAGGAAATTGTTACCTAGCAACACATCTGCGCCTGTATCATGGAAATAGATTGGTGGCATCTTGACTTTGTACCATGGGGTACCTCCTGCTCCACCGATCATGATTTCCGCTTGCTTGATTCCTCAGTTAAGGATGAGAATCCTTTTAGAGAAATCTCGTCCTGCGATAGCTGGTAGATCTTCTCCGATTTCCTTAGGGAAAACCTCCTACTTTGCAATACATATCCTGGCGCCTGAATCGATATAGGCGGTGAAATACTCAGCCTTGTATTCCTCATATATCATTCCGATTGAAATGTATATGGAGAATGGACTAGTGGTCATCTGATTCTATATCTTTTGTTGGCCACTGTGAACTCCATTCCATCTTGTAATCTCTCCCAAGGTTTGTGTTCCTCGAGAAATTCAATTCCCAGTATCAACTGATCTGAGATTCTTCCTGGAACTCCTCCGATAGTCAATTCCATTTCACCCATTTTTAGGGTTCCTTGAAATCTTCCGACTATAGGTTGTTCGAGGTAATATAGGGCATTACAGGGAAGTGTATTTTCCCTTTGAGTAATGTCAAATATTACTTCAACTCCTCTCCATCCTTCCGGGCACTTCAGCTCTCCTTGTGTTTTGAAAACATCTGGGACATGCTGAATTGTACTCGGTCTCTTTTCTTCCCAACGGCTGCTACTCATTAGCCTGTCTTGTTGGAAAGACATTCGCCTAGGCTCAATTCTGAGACTCTGGCTCTTGTTGAAGACGGGTTGATCTTGGATCCTCATGTCGATCTCCTTTATGGTTGGAGATTGTATGAGTTCTGGTAGAACCACCCTAGCGAAATCCTCAAAGATTCTTGGGACTTCAATAAATTCCTTTCTTAAGAATACATCTGAGTGATGTGTATTCGAAAGAGCGTAGGAAATCTTGTATGTGATCGAGTAGGGTCTGTTCCCTTCTTTCATCAAATCGTTTCTTTTGAAATCTTGATGAAGGGTTAAGACTCGGTTGAAATCTCGATCTCCCAGATTGTATGCAATCCTTGGATAGACATCAAATGCCAATTTTCCTGCACACAAATTTCATGTAATAGCCCCAAGGTATGAATCCTTGAGATTTGAGATTCGCTTGTCGCATATTGCCAGGTTGAGTGGCGAATCTACTCCTTCTTTGAAGGTTGCTTTAATAACAACTCTTATGGCTCCGATGTGAATCCATGAGAGTGTATTTGCAACTTCTCTTTTGACTCTGCTTTTGATCTCCTGTATCTCTTGGTAAGGGATCAATTGCATCTCGATCTGATTACCAGTGAGCTCCATTGGGATGGCGAACTCTCCAGTAGTCACTCTGTGGATAATTTGGTGTTTTCTGCTGCGAAAACCAATCTTATCCAAAGCCTTTTCCATAGCTCCAATGGTGAAACCATCGTACATCTGGAGCTTGGAGTCTTCCTTCATAATTCTCATTAGAGTCTTATGGGATACTGTAGTGTGGGAGAGGTATCCTGACATATCCTCTCTCACCGTTGTTCGAAGAATTTCTTCTTCACTTTGATTCTGAGCCGGATTCACTTCCATCCTCGAAATAGATCTCTTCTTCGTAGATGCTTTCATCTGAGGGTAGATCCTCAAATTGATACACCTGTATTAGATCCTGATAATAGACAGCCTCCTCAATTTCGGGTGTTGTCTCGAACTGTCTAATACCTCGCTTCTCATTCTCTGGGCAGTCTGTTGAGATATGCCCTCTCGCTCCGCACGTCCAGCAGTTACAGTCTTTGAAACTTTCATTGGCTCTGGTGTGAGCTCGTCTGAAAGTTCTCCTTCCTGGAGTTCTACTGGTACTTCCTTGATCAGAACTTGTGAAAGTTCTTCTCCTGTTTGACGTTGGTCTTTGCCCAGATTTATAACTTCGGGCCTTTTGTTTTGACCAAACTCTTCTTGGTCTCCATGAAGACCGTCGGTTGCCTCTTGTGTTGTTGCTTCCACGGTGGTATGGATGGCTTCGTTGTTTCCGCCTCTTGTGCCTCCGTGGTTGACCTCCAACAACTGTTGGAATGTCATTTTCTTCGCAACATAAGGGAACCATCTTATTGATTCCTCTTAATTTCTTGTAGTTCTTGTAGAGGGTCGCTTGATGACACCATTCGGATAACTTAGCTTTCAGGAAAGACATCCTTCTAGCTACTGTATCCAGGTCATCTGCCTGCGTGTATTCCCTGATCAGCATTTCTCTCCAGTGACTTGGTATCTTCGCAAAGAATAATTGCGACGCTTCTTTATCATCCACCTTGGACTTCCATCGGTACTCGGTGAACAACTTGATGTATTCGTCAATATGACAAATATCATGCAACTCGAGGCTATAGAGGGCTTGATTATATCTTTTTCTTTTTTCTTCTTCAATCCCCTCAAAGTAGCCTATGCAGATAAAATGGACTTTGAATAATTTTGCCATGTTATCGACAATCTCTTTTAATGACTCACCAGCAGTGACGGTGTTTTTCATCTCTGGTGCCGTCATATCCCACGCGATCTTTACAGATCCATCCAGACTCATCTCGAGTAGTAAGATGAATCCTTCTTTCATAAGATCGAGGGTTCCTGCTGCAATCCTCATAGCCGATGCCCAATCATCGATAAGGATTTCACGATTCTTGAAATCTGGAATATCCAGATTTAGCATCAACCCATACGGATGTATTGGGTCAAGCTGTGACTTTTCATAAGGCGTGTTGATAAAATCCGGCCTTTTGGAACGTGGTCGGGTTCCTATAACTCTTATAGGATATCCTCCTGTGGTGAAATCCCCTCTGTGTGGCATTTGTTCTCCGGAAGAATTTGGTCGATTCTCCAGATTCTTGACTCTTTTTTGAATATCATAAATGATTTCAAGAGTCTCTTGTTGAATCTTCATCATCGTCTCCATTTGTCCTTGGATCTGATGAACTTGTGTTGGTATATGTTTATGGCGGTCGCCATAACTCTGCACCGTCTTCTGGATTTCTCTAAGATCTGAAGAAATCTTAGAGGTATCTGGTTGTATCTCCTTCCACTTCTGGTCTTCCATCAGAAATTATGGAACCGATGGTCATCCGTCTGGTGGTTTGCTAGATCCTCCTGTAACCTATGGCTTATATCAAGGAGGTCCATCTGATACTCTGCTCGTTTGGTGCAACGCCTCAGTTCAACTGTAGTGGCACCTTCTCTTTGTTTTTGGGCGTATTGGTGGTTCCAATACATCACCCCTTGTACATGCTCTTGCTCTTTTATCGTCAACATTTGACGATATTCCCTGAAAGATCTACATCTTGGACATACGTCCAGATTAGATGCTCCATCAGACATGGGTTTGATGGGCTGCTTCCTGATGATTCATCAGATCGCAATATAATATCTCGTTTACTGTGAGGTAACCCATATGATATGAGGCTCGCCTGTCACACTGCCTCAAAGTTTCCTCGTCGGCACCTGCTTCCTCTTTTTCGGCATATTGTGTGCCAATATGTCACCTGATCTCGATGCTCTTGAGCATACATCGTCAGAATTTGACGATATCTCCTGTAGAATATACATCTTGGACATTCGCCCAGATCCATTCTTTTCTTGAATGATTCTCCTCACCAAAGTTAATTATAGAAAAAACATAATAAATATAAACTTAGTTCTTAATAAAACCTAGGCTCTGATACCATTTTCTCACGGATCTTTTTCCGAGGCGATACGTGGCATTGTTACACCTATCAAGTCTGTCTAGAACAAATAAACAGATCAAGATTAAGACTGTCTTGTATCTGTAGAAAGTTCCAGCATACGACTAGCAAGGTTTCCAGCCTATATACCAACTTCGGGTTCGGATCGGGTCAAAAATCATATGGATATTAATGAATTGATTTGGAATAAGCACACTTGATTTTGGAAAAAGCATATATCAATTAAACACATACGGACCTTTTGGTCATTTTTTCAAAAAGTGGTAGTTTTTGATATTAAGTTATGTTGGGTGGTATTTTGTGTATAAGTTATAAGAAAAGTAGTATTTTGAGGGGTTATCTCTTTATTCAATCCAATTCTAATGAGAAATTATTTAAACAAATCTTAATCAAAGATTTAATTTCACAGCTAATTAGAAATACACACGTGCAGGTCATGTGTAGGTTTGTGAATCTATCATCCTGGGAAATAGTGATCATATGTGTTTGGTGTGGCAGAGAATGTGACCTGGCAAGTGGCAACTGGTACATGTGATTTTATATGTTGTCTATTTTATTCTTCTCTCTATTTATTCAGTTTTTTTATATCGATGAATAATGTATATTATTACGATGAATTATTAAATACTCATTTCAAGCCCACCTTTCATGGTTGCCACTTAATGTAGGTAAAAATTGTTATGATCAATGTGAACATAGTGTGGAACCGGCTTACAAGCATTATTATATTAATCGGATCAACCTAAAATTTATATTTAACAATTCATATATAAAATTAATGAAATGAGTTCAATTTATAAATAATATAAATTCGTGTCACATCTAAAATGCCACAACTCTCAACCCTACTCGAGGATACATAGATATTATTCTAGTGAAAAACACTATTCTATCTTCCCCATGGAAATTATAAAATAAGGCAGAACGACATCGTTTTGGAGCTGAAACCATTTATAGAACTTGAGCGCCTGCTTATATATTATTACACACACTCACAAGTCTTAATCCTTGGCCTCTCATCTCCTCTATTCTCCGCCTCCTTTCCCGGCCGATTTTCCCGCCACTCCATTTACTGTTTACATCTCTATTTAAGGTATTCGATTATCTTCGCATTTTCTCAAATTTTTGTTGATTCATTTTTCGGCATTTTTTCCTCCATTGATTGTTATAATGAGTGTGTGTCTTCGTTTTATTGAACTGAGGTAGCTCGAGTAAATGGTTGGGAGCGGCGTTAAGGTTGAGGAAACGTTGTCGTTTAACGGATCTTTGGCTAACGGAAAATCTGCGGACCGATTACCGATGGCGGATGTGGATTCTTTTGATCCGACTGCGGTGGTGGAGAAGGTGGTGCCGCCGGTGGTCGGAGAGGGCGGAGAGACCAAGAGAGAGATAGTTCTAGGGAGGAACGTGCACACCACGTGCCTTGAGGTGACCGAGCCGAACGCCGACGACGATTCTACCGGAGATAAGGATGCGCACATGGCCAGTGTGTTGGCTAGATACCGGAAGACACTCATGGAACGGACAAAGCACCATTTAGGTAAAATCGTGTTGGGTTTCTGATCTGGTTTGATGTTAGTAATTTTGAAATATGGTAGGTTGTTTTTATAGCTTTTATTTGACCGTGAAGTGATCGGATTGGTTTTTTTTGTGATGTAGCTTGGATTCATGTGACGCATCCTCTTGTTTCATGTTTTACTTTATTTATGAAATAGTTGTGGGGAAATGAAAGATTAGCTAAGGTGTTTTGTTGTTGGCATGATTGTTATGGATCTCCTTTTAACTTTTGTAATAGTTCATATAAACGTTGGCTAAGAAAATGATTTGAGCTGTTCTTTTCATGCTGCTTCCTAGAGTAGGCACCTCTGCTGAGTGAATAAGAGGTACAATTTATCTGCTTTTATTTTGGTTAGCTTATCAAATTCAATGAGAACCCTTCACATGAGGATTCATGGGGGTGGCGGCATATGAGATTGCCAATCATATCCTGCATAAGTTGTGTCCTTTAGCAGTCAAAAAATATAGCTGCCTTGTGGGTTTATGCATGCAGCACTCAGAAGGCCTGGTTGCGATTGAAATTGAGGTGGTGTGTATTGAGAGTCTTCGGACACCGAATCATTTCTATCACTTACTCGTTAATTCTCCAATACTCTCCATCTGGTCATCTTAGAACTGTACTTTTTATTGAAGTTATGCTTAGGTTGAAGTTGGAATTCATAAATGGAGCTTGTGTGTTCCCCTTATTAGTCTGAATACCTCTCTAATGCGTTTCTTTTGAACACAGGATATCCATACAATCTGGACTTTGATTATGGTGCACTAAGTCAATTACAACATTTCTCCATTAACAACCTTGGAGATCCATTCATCGAAAGCAACTATGGCGTGCACTCAAGGCAGTTCGAAGTGGGCGTTTTGGATTGGTTTGCCCAGCTGTGGGAAATTGAGAAAAATGATTACTGGGGTTACATCACAAACTGTGGTACTGAGGGAAATCTTCATGGGATTCTTGTTGGGTAAGTCTTGTTTCCTTTATCTGAGTCTAATTTCATTAACATGGGTTTGATGTTGGTTGGAGCATTATGATATAAGCTCGTAATTAAATTGAACAGGCGAGAGGTGCATCCTGATGGAATTTTATATGCATCGAAGGAGTCCCATTACTCTGTATTCAAAGCAGCAAGAATGTACAGAATGGATTGTGTCAAAGTTGCAACTCTGGTAACTGGAGAAATTGACTGTGCAGATTTTAAAGCAAAGCTCCTTCCAAACAAGGATAAACCGCAATCATCAATGTAAACATAGGTAATTCTTCCTCTGTCCATTCTGAGTGCAAGTGTGCAAGAGAAAGTCGATCCATCTGAGTGCAAGTGTGCAAGAGAAATTCGATCCATCTGAGTGCAAGTGTGCATGAGAAATTCGATCTATTTAATAGTTTGTTGGGGGTATTCTGTATTCAGCACCACATTTCTGCTATCAGTCAATTTATAATCCAAATTGCAGGAACTACTGTTAAAGGGGCCGTTGACGACCTTGATCTTGTTATACAGACCCTTGAAGAATGTGGATATTCACATGATAGATTCTACATCCATTGTGATGGTGCTCTCTTTGGCCTTATGTTGCCATTTGTTAAAAAGGTTCGGAATCTACCTTTTCATTCGTATTCTGTCCATCTTTCCTATCCATAAGCTGCTGATCTTTTAATATATGAGCTTTAACGTTTCTCGTTACATGATCATACGATGGAGGTGATTACTATGAGTTGACATGGCATGGGTGCGTATAGAAAAAGAAGCAATAGATGGAAAAGAGATGATACAGTAGATGCTTGTGCACTTGGAATATAGTTACCAATATGAGTTGTGACACTGAGTATTTCTAGGTCATGGAAACATCATCCTACTTGGGCATCTCTTTAGCATCTGGAAATAAATTACTCTATTATTCATCTTATATTTGATTTTGCCACAAGATCTTTATCATTACAGTAATATTATGATATTATATTGAAATTAATCTAGGAACTTCCTCTTCTGCCCCTTTCCTAAGTATTCTGGGTTCTTGTTCAGGCACCAAGAGTTACATTCAAGAAGCCTATTGGAAGTGTCAGTGTTTCTGGTCATAAGTTTGTGGGATGCCCAATGCCTTGTGGCGTGCAAATAACGAGGCTACAACACATCAACTCTCTCTCAAGTAATGTGGAGTATCTTGCTTCCCGAGATGCAACAATCATGGGAAGTCGGAACGGTCATGCTCCAATTTTCCTATGGTACACTCTGAACAGAAAAGGCTACAAAGGATTCCAAAAAGAAGTCCAAAAGTGCCTCAGAAATGCTCACTACTTGAAAGACCGCCTTAGGGAGGCAGGGATCAGTGCCATGCTTAATGAACTTAGCAGCACAGTGGTGTTTGAGCGACCTCGAGATGAAGAGTTTGTTCGCCGTTGGCAACTTGCTTGTGAAGGAAATATGGCTCATGTTGTTGTGATGCCCAATGTCACTGTCGAGAAGCTGGACTACTTCTTGAATGAATTAACTCAAGCACGATCGACATGGTATAATGAAAAAAGTTCAGCCCCCTTGTCTTGCAGCAGATGTTGGGAGAGAAAACTGTTCTTGTGCTCTTCACAAGTAATGTGTTCGTTTGACTCGAAGACCTAGTTGATTTCAATTATTTTGTAGTGCAAACTCTTCTCCTTAGAAGATGTTCTTGTTTGTGTTTGTAGTGAAATCGATAAGATTGTTTTGTAGCTTTCTTTTCTTCTAGTATTGAACGTGGTTGTACTAGTATGTTCAACAAGTAGCACCTTTATATAGGTGTTATTGTGTCAATGACGATCATCACAAATCAGTTTCATCTTAAAAAAAGTACTTTCAATCATCTATTTTTTCATTTGATCACGTGGTGTGCTGATATGCTTTAATCCCTCTTAACTAGATGTTTTTTTTTTTTATTTGTGCTATTGCATGCATGCAACTGAGAAAGTACACTTAATTCACAATCACATGAATGATGGTGGAAGTGTAGAAGAACAATATAAAATCAGATCCCATAAAATTTTCCTTAGTAGTCTATAATGCTTGATCGAATGGAAGGTTAACATATGAGAAAAGACTTTATTGATGGCACTAAGGGCATTGTTATTTGTATGCAGATCTGCTCTATAGAGGCTCCACCATGACAGGGTACTTGTTTTTAGGCATCCGAACGAGCGTTGGTTGCACTGCATCGTCTTTCTCAAGGGCCCTCCACCTGCAATTGGAGTCGCCTCATAAGCTACACTAAGACTGCTGAATTCTTTGCAAATATAGCTAGCATCTTCAAGATTCTCTTGCTTAATTGTTCTTTTTTGTATTACCAAAGTTTCATAATTCCTACCTATATCTGCAGATCAAATGATGGATGAAAACAGAAATTTCCAGTTTGGCAAGGTTGATTCCAGGGCACATACGTGGTCCGCTCCCAAATCCAAGAAAGCTGTAAGGTTTTATAGGCACCTGAAAATAAACAGAAGTCATATTTATTTCTATGGAAACTGAAGACGTGGATGATCGATCGATCACACACTTATTCTTGCTATTGAAAAGCTTACTTACATCGAATCTAGAAGGATCAAACTTCTCTGGATTAGGAAAGATCTCTGGATCATGGTGGATCGACACAACATCCAAGTTGACAGACCACCCCTTTTCAATCTTGTATCCTAAAATTTGAAACAATTTAATGTTGTGCTTTATTGCTTATTTCTTGAATTTACTGATCAAACTGGTGTGACTATACCATCAATGTCAAAGTCTTGTGCAGCTTTTCTTGAAAACCAGGGTAAAATCGTTGCTCTTCTCAGAGTTTCGTTGATCACCTGAGAGTTCGAGAATAACAGAGTTGAGTTAGCAACCTTAAGCTACCTCAAAACAAGGAAGAAAATCAGTGATGTGTCTCAACTAACTTTTGTTGTATAAGGCATGTTGTTCACTTCTGACCAGGTGAGGCTTGATCCATCTTCTCTGCTACTTTGGATTTTCTGATGTTCTTCCTACAAAGTCTCAAATTTTGAGTTTTTACTCATGATATATGATTTCAATGATGATATGATTGCACAAATACATAAAGATATTTATTACTCTTAGACGTTCCAATGCAACTGGATTTTCTTCAAGAAATTTGATTAGCCATGTCAAACCAGCAGTAGTGGTATCATGACCTGCAACTAGCAGAGTCAGTATATTATCCTTTAATTGATTATCTGTGAGCTTGTTGTCATCATCATCCCCCTCTGAGCTGTCTTTGCTGTGTTTCTTTAACAGGGATTCGAGGAAATCTTGTTGGAAGCCTTCTCCCTTTCTCCGTTGAGCAATGGTGGAGTCTAACATTTCATACATCCTATCACGAGCCTATCAAGATGGAGGACTGTGTCAGCATCATATCGAAATCTCTCAGAAGCTGCCATAGTAGCTGCATCAGAGGACTGTACCTTAATACCGCGATAGAAAGCAGTTCCTGGGATCTTAAACGGCAATGAGGCAAAACAGGAGGAAATGATCTTGAAGTTGGACCGGAACTTTTCTTGCTCTTCTCCAGTTGGCTCCAAGCTCATCATCATATGGCCTATCACCTTCAATGTGAACTGCAAAAACATCATATATTTCAGAAACCATTGCATAAACCAATTGTACAATGTGCATAGACGCGATTTCTCAGGTGGGAAAACTCAACCGTGGAAGCCTCTTCAAGGACAAAAACTTTTCTCCCACCCCAATGATCCAATGTCTCCATAGCCAAACTATTGATGAATGGAAAACACTTTTTCATGCCATCCATTGATAAGGGCTCCCCTATCAATCGACGTAGCCTCTTGTGTGCTTCTCCACTCTGTGTAAGCAAGCTCGTAGGGCCAAGAACCTGTTTCCCAGTGTAGAAGAGGTTCAAGCTCACTAGCCCATCTTTCCCTGTCAACAGAATCTTGCTTGCTTCTCTCCCAGTCATGAACACAGTGAATCTCCCCAACACATAACTCTTGAACACCTTCCCATACCTAATGAAAAGAGTTGCCAATAGGGTGAGATCAAGGCAAAACTTTCTCAAATTTTCAGTAAATTCTTTTGATTTGCCGATTCTCTTACCTTTGCTGTCTCTCATGCATGAAGCTAAAGATACTAGCCGGGTTTGAAAACGCAGAGAGGAATGAGAAACTCTCTCCCACTATAGGCCACCCCAAACTCCCTGGAATCCTCTCCATTGCCTTGGGAGCACTCCATTTTTGAAGCAAGAAAGCGGAGAGAACGAACAGCAAGAAGAGTGCTACTAGTGTCAACATGGTTACCTTCACCAGGTGCTTTAATTCCAACCTCTCTTATCTAATCATTTTCATGTTGATCACATTGAGGAGCATGTTTTATAGTGACAAGTGAAGTCCTAGACTCTGTCAAAAACACTTGGTGATAACTATGATGATTACTCATTGATCAAGCAATCCGTGTTGAGAATATCTCCTTGTTCTTCGTTGTTTTCGACTGTCTGGGAATCTACTTCTGCGAAAGCTAGCTCCATTGTTCGTCACATAAGCCAAAACTCTGCTGAGAATGGGATCAATGGGACAAAAATCTACTGCTTGGATTGATGACACGTGGAAGATCATGTATGGTGAGTTAATGATTGTTCTGCCGTCTATAATCTGTCATTTTTGATGGTCACCATTAGCAATTGCTTCTCTTCCCAACAACTCTACAATGAAAATGGCCAATTTTGGCACTTTTTTTTTCTTGTCTTAAGATGGAAAAACCAAAGATCAAAAATAATAATCAGACAGTTGCAAATGCCAGCTATGGAGTTTTGGAAGTAATGTCAGCATCTTGTTCAAATTTTGCTCCACTCTCTTTATTTTTGCATTCTAAATCTCCAATTGCAGCTATATAATAATTCATTTTGTTTCTTAATTACAAGTTGAGTTTAACATGTTTTGTTAAACTTATTTAAAAACTCTTATATGTTGTTACATTTTCATAAGCAGACAACTTAATTTTTATGTTGATGTCGTTTTTCGTAATAAGTTCAGACACAATTCTGTAATATAAAGGAGATTATCAAAATATCCTCACATCGAAAAAAGGTATAATTGTAAAAAAAATTAACCATATTTAAAAAATTCAAAATTTTATCTTAACTATTTACATTTTTAACAATAAAATAAAAATAAAAATCACTAAGCCCTTTTGTTGCCTTTTATTATTGCAACATGAGAAGCCCAATAAAGGTTCGCTAGTTTTGGTCTGGGCTCAGGGCCCAATAACTATATTTATGGGCCTACCAATAGGGGCTTCTCACTAACCCACTAAATTCTGTCCACAATACTTTCAATGATAGAGTTGAGATATTAATAATACAACTAGTTGAATCCAATCCATGCCAAACTTGTGTTCATCGAGTTTGTCGTTGAGTGGAAGTAAGTTACTAATATCTTTGCCAACTCAAGAAAATAAATATGACCAACTAAATCACTTTTAATTGATCAAGTATGGAAAAGTTCATGTAATACACCTTTTAAAAGGACCCCTTTTCATTATTCAAGATACACTAATTAAGAAGTCAAGAAATTGTAATTACATTTTTCCTACAAATTCTGGTGTTATGCTTCTTCAGTTGGGGTCCATTTGGATACGTGATGAGAGATTTGAAATCCATAATAGCAGATCCATCGGTGGTGTTTGAATAGATGTGAATTTGAAATTTATGATTTTCATTTCGAATTAATCTTGAAACCCTCTTAGCAGATCCATCGGTGGTGTTTGAATAGATGTGGATTTTCATCAACACCGTTCTTAGCTTCAACAACCCTCTTTCCAAATTCATACTGTTCTTCTTGTGAGTTTCTAAAATTAATACTTAATTCGAAATATAACATTGGAGTCTTTCAAATAAGGTTAATCAAGAGAAATCTAAATCGAGTGAAAATCCAATCAAAGTTTGGACTCTAATATTCAAGGATCCAATTAGTGAAGATCTTGAAGAGAAGAATCCAAAAAGTTGTATGCATTTTATTTTGATCGAATAAATATTCAAGTTAGCTAAATTACATGTTTGTTTTATTGCAGACTCATAATTTGTTGGTACACTTGTATTTGTTACCTAGTCTTACATACTAATTGCACAATAAACATATGATTTTGTATTTTCGATTCTAGTTGTTTTTTAATATTTTAATTAGTACCAGCAGATTATTTTGAAATAACTGGTCTCCTACGTACAATAAAATCTTGTAGCAACAAATATGTTGGTGCATATATATATACGAGTATCAACACATGCATCGCATGTGAATTATGAATTTTTTAAATAAAAAATATTATATTACTACTAATCTTAAATAATAATTTTTTAGAAGGATATACAACCTATATTAAATTAAATTAAATTCAAAAAAAATCTAGTAAATTAAATTAAAGTCATATTATAATAGAGTCTTACTTATAATAGAATTCTATATGATTTTGGTTTGGAATGCTAATGTAAAAATATTTAAATATGAAAATCACAAATTACTGTTATAACCTTAAATAAAATCTTTAATAAGGATATATTAGGTAATCCATATTTTGTAAGAAATCCATAAATTGAAGTCCTAATATAATAGAGTTCTACTTATGATAGAATTCTATATGATTTAAGTTTATAGTTCTAATGTAAAATTATTTAAATATGAAAATCACAAATTACTGTTATAACCTTAAATAAAATCTTTAATAAGAATATACTAAACAATTCATATTTTATAAGAAATATTCATACTTTTATATAGGTAATATATATATATATATAGAGGGCTGCCGAAATTACACAATATTTTTTAAGGATTTGACTTTTCTAACATTGTATATAAGGAAATGTACTTTTCTACCACAAAATATAACAAAGTTACCTTTTCTACACTATTTTGACTCGGTCATGGAAAAATCATTAAGTAATGATGACTTGATGATATATTCAATTTTATTTATACTTATTTAACAATTGTTTTATCCAAATACTGTAATTACAATTTTATTTGCTCTTTTTATTTATTCTCTTGTATTTATTGTTATTTAACAATTGTTTTATCCGACAACTGTAATTAGTAATTTTTATAATTTCTAATTCATAAATTATGGTTCGAATAATTAGTACGAGAACCACTATAATATGTTAATCGAAGCAAAATAATTTATACTTAATTTAATAGAATTACTGAATATAATTTAGGTGGTTCGAGTGGCTCGATCACTAGTTCAAAAAATCAAAAATTTACAAAGTGATCGAACCACTATGTGAAATTCATAGTGGTTCGATCACTAGTTCAAAAAATCAAAAATTTCCAAAGTGATCGAACCACTATGTGAAATTCATAGTGGTTCGATCACTAGTGTAAAAATCAAAAATTTTCCAAAGTGATCGAACCACTATGTGTTTCACATAGTGGTTCGATCACTAGTGTAAAAAACCAAAATTTTCCAAAGTGATCGAACCACTATGTCAAATTCATAGTGGTTCGATCACTATTGAAAAAAATCAAAATTTTCCAAAGTGATCGAACCACTATGTCAAATTCATAGTGGTTCGATCACTAGTGTAAAAACCAAAATTTTCCAAAGTGATAGAACCACTATGTCAATTTCATAGTGGTTCGATCACTAGTGTAAAAACCATTTTTTTCCAAAGTGATCGAACCACTATGTCAAATTCATAGTGGTTCGATCACTTTGGAAAAAAATGGATTTTTGAATATTTTCAGTTTGACCCCCTGAAAAAGAAATTTTATTACATTTTGACCCCAAAATAAATACAAACCCTAGCACTATTTCACCCCCTTTTGCGCCTCCATCCTCCATTTTCCTCTCAAAATTCTTCTCTCTTCTTCTCTCTTTCAAACCTTGAAGTACATTGGTAAGTTTTTTTTTTTGTACATGTCTTTCGATTAATACAAGTAAATGTTGAAATTATTTTGAAGTCTTTTGTTTTAATAAAATTCGAACTTGTATTTAGGTGTTAAATTTTGCATTTTGGTGAGTCCATCGATTTTTGGCAAGAAGATTGAATCTTGAAGGGATTTAGCAATGGGTGATGAGGTATGTTCCAATTTACACTTTTGCTTTGAATTTTTGAAGTATAGTTCGAACCACTTGGGATTTATAGCTTTGCATTGTTTAATTTGTTGACTAATGATTGCAATTAGGCCTCTTATGGTTTTTATGGTTCGAATTTTTGAGATTTTTTGAATAGTGTTTGAATTGTTTAATTTGTTGACTAATGATTGCAATTAGGCCTCTTATTGTTTTTATGGTTCGAATTTTTGAGATTTTTTGAATAGTGTTTGAATTGTTTAATTTGTTGACTAATGATTGCAATTAGGCCTCTTATTGTTTTTATGGTTCGAATTTTTGAGATTTTTTGAATAGTGTTTGAATTGTTTAATTTGTTGACTAATGATTGCAATTAGGCCTCTTATTGTTTTTATGGTTCGAATTTTTTGAATAGATTTGCACTATTGTTGATTGCTTTGGCTTTTTTGAATACATTCGGTTTAGGGTCCATGGGTTCAATTGTTTTAAATTTTTTGCACTATTGTTTGAGTTGTTGAAGTATGGTTCGAACACTTGGGGATTTATAGCTTTGAATTGTTTAATTTGTTGACTAATGATTGCAATTAGGCTTTATTGTTTTTTTGGTTCGAATTTTTTGAGTCATAGCTTTATTGGTTTTTTGGTTCGAATTTTTGATTCATAACACTTGGGGATTTATAGCTTTATTGTTTTTTTGATTCGAATTGTTCAATATTTGTTTTAAATTTTTTGCACTATTGTTTGACTTGTTGAAGTATGGTTCGAATTGGGTGTGGTTTCTTCATTCCAATTGTTCAATATTTGTTTTAAATTTTTTGCACTATTGTTTGACTTGTTGAAGTATGTTTCGAATTGGGTGTGGGGATTTATAGCTTTGAATTGTTTAATTTGTTGAGTAATGATTGCAATTAGGCTTTATTGTTTTTTTGCACGTTTTGAATTTTTTGATTTAGATACGGGTTTCTTGATTCGAATTGTTCAATATTTGTTTTAAATTTTTTGCACTATTGTTCTTGATTCGAATTGAAAATTGCCGATTATTGTTGCAAAAGTTTGGGTGTTTGAATTGTTGAATGTTGAAAATTGCAAATGTTGAATTGTTGTTGAATGTTGAAAATTGCAAATGTATATATTTTAATTTACTTTAATGTATACTGATTGAATTTTAATGATATACAGTACGAGCCGGTATGGGTACGCGAGGCTTTACAGGGTACTATAGCCTACGTAGTCGGCTATGTTCGTCTGAGCCTCATTGATGAGATCAAGGCAGAATTGCGTAGCATAGGACCGGACTGTGAGCAGGAGTTTCAGGGGACGTGTTTTGGACACTTCCTGCTGTGGGACACCGAAAGGACGATCAGCAAGCAGTTTCTACATGCCCTTATGACACGCCAGGTGCATAAGGGACCCGTTCCAGCTGATGAGCGATGGTTCCATATTGGCCGAGACCGTCGCCTGTGCCGGTTCTCGAAGAGGGAGTTCGCACTGGTTACTGGGTTGCGTTTCGGCACTTCCGATTTTAATCCTTCGGCAGTCCACCATCCAGACGAGGACTCACTCTATTATAGAGTTCACGGTGGTTCGTCAAGAGTGAAGGTGAACGAGCTACTAGAAAGATTCACCCAGGGGGAGTGGAGACATTCTCGACAGGACAGTATCAGGATTGCGAAGATCCTGATACTGCAGTGCATACTTATGGGCGTGGATGCGGGCAAGTCTGTCGTGGAGCCATGGGTGTGGGTTCTTGTCGAGGATGATGAGCAGTGGGAGAATTTCCCATGGGGCAAGTTCTCATATCTGAACCTGTTAAGGTACATTGACAAGGTTCCCACTGAATTCCCACATGGACGTACTACACAGTGGAAGTACCACTTCTATGGATTCTCGACAGCCCTACTGGTAAATTTCATAATGTTCATTTCATCTACATTAATTTATAAGTTTTTCAATTTTTTCAATAACATATAAATTACGTCCTGTAAAAAATAACAGATATGGGCACTTGAGGCGATCCCATTCACGTCTACCTTCGCCGGGCGCCGGTTGGATACGCCCCTGTCCATGCCTCGGTGTTTGAAGTGGTCCCTCAAGGTGGCGGAGATTGATCTGTCGACCATACTGGACGGTCAGGTATTTGCATCACCCTTGTTTTCTTACACTAGACTCTTTCGTTTGTTCTTTAATCTTCTTTGATCAAATAAAACCTGAAATTGGGGACTTGTAAAACAGGGTATTCAGTGCTTCGAGTCCCTTGATGCGACACCAGAGGAGTGGGTGAAGCCGTACATGATGGGTGTCGACGTCGACATATTTACAGGCGTTCAGCCCCCTCCACCTCGTTATGGTCCACTACGTGGTGCAGTGGCTCGTCGGCGAACACAATCTGGACAAGCTACGCACCCCGTGGAGTCAGAGGCTGAGCCCGACTCCGATCGTCCATCCACTTCGAGGCCTGCTCGTGCATCCACTTCGAGGCCTGCTCGTGCTTCCAGAAGGCCAAGGGCCCAGCCCGACATCCCAGTTGCAGCTGATCCTCCACAGCCTGAGTCTGCTCCCGATTCCTGGTTTCCTCGGATGACCGGTTATGTGGATGAGAGAATTGACTAGGTCAGTACTCAGTTGCAGCAACTCCGGGAGCATGTGGACTCAGAGGCCCTACGCAGTGACGAGCAGGCTAGGCAACTCCGGGAGTACATGGATGCCGAGGCCCGTAGATATGACGAGCAGAATAGGGCCTTACGGGAGTACGTGGATGCCGAGGCCCATCGTTACGACGAGCAGAGTAGGGCGTTCGAGGAGCAGGCTAGGCAACTCCGGGAGTACGTGGACTCAGAAGCTCAGCGGTTAGAGACGTACGTTGATAGCTTCTTCGGATACGGGCATCAAAGTCCCCCAAGGACTTCTTATCACGAGAGATATTATCCGTCCGCGTCGTCCACAGAGCCAGCTTGGTATCAGTTGCCTAGGCCAAATCATGAATGGGCCCCATGGCCGTCAGAGAGTGTACCTGCAGTTGATCCTGTGACAGCTGCACAGATGGATCCCTCTACATCTGTGCCGAGCGAGCCTCCGTCTGCTATGAGGTACACTCTGCAGACACCCGTACAGTTTACCCCATCCGAGCTCGGGGGTGCTCATATTTCCACATCTAGTGCATCATCTCCCGAGCGTCAGGTGGAGACCCCGCTTCCTCGTAGACCGTCCACTAGTAGGCCGGTCCGTGCACAGAGGGAGCGTCGTCCGTCTCAGCATGTGCGCAGTCCTTTCCTTAGGAATGAGCCTACTAGAAGACTGAATACCAAATTGGCGGATTTCCGGGCGTACTGTGCCAGAGATGATCGTACTGCTGAGAAGTAAGTGTTTTGTTATCATAGTAAGTGTTTTTTATCGTTGATCCGTATTCAATACCAATCACTTATGTACAATGTCTTGTCTTGCAGGCGGAATGTGGGGATTGGTGTGGGTGTGGGCCCTTCCTGGTTTCGTCATTTCCTCGACGTTAAACAAGCTATGGAAAATTCGGTTAGTCTGGAATCATAAGTTTAAAACTTCTTTGATCAAATATTTGTCTAACTTTTTTTTTTACCTTTATTAATTGATTTGACTTCGTGACAGCACATGGATGCGTACCTCGGAATTCTGCAGAGTGCCCCAGAATTTCTTGGTGTACACGAAGATTTCAAGCAGAGTCTTCAGATTATCGACACTGGATTCGGGGTGAGTCCATCGATTCATTTCGTAACAATTTTATTTACTTTATGAAAGGTCCATGGCCTCACCTCTGAGCATGTGGTTTTTTTTTTTTACAAATCCAGATTGCGGCACAGGGTATTTGGGCAGAACGCCACAGTGGAGAGTCTGATGAGCAGAAATACGCTGAACGAGATTATCCAGAGGATTTCACGTTCACGTCCCTAACTCGACTCATCCACTACGTTTTGGGACTGAAGCCGCGGTGGGGGGAAGTGAAGGAGTGGGCCAAACTTGATTTGGGCGTAAGTCTCTTTTTTCCACAACGTATTTTACTTTATTAACAATATGTACACTACAATATTCTATACCAACGTAATTTACATGACTCTTTCACCAGGTCATCACTGTTCTTAACCTGAACGGGCACTGGGTCATTGCATTCATTGACTTCAGACACTGCTCCCTTACTCTGTTCGACAGCATGAGACATGCGTACACCGAAGAGGTAATGGCGTTGCGCTGTAATCAGACTCTTGGTATACATCGTCTTTTGCCTCAGGTGTTGGACAAAGCCGGTTTTTATCAGGAGTCCAGACGATGTGGGACTGGACATGTTCCGGTTCAAGGGGCTGAGATTGAGTGGGAACTGGGCACGGTGGGTCCTAACAAGTGTTACGTGCAGGAGGACCCTATATCTTGTGGGCCTTGGAGTCTGATTACAGCAGAGAGCACGATCATGAATACATTCCCTAGCCCGAAGTTTACCAAGAAGAAATGCATAGATGCTCTTCGGAGAGATATGGCCCTAGCAGTGTACAAGTACTCCACCTCCGAGAACACTGTAGCTCCCGATTTTCTTGATTAGCAGTGTATTTTTCGTATTATCATGTATAAACGAATGCATATGCAGATCCAGATTTTCTTGATTACCGTATACATATGTATTTTTCGTATTATCTCCCTTCCAAGTTCGGCGTATGTAGATCAAGATTTTCTTGATTAGCGTATACAAATGTATTTTTCGTATTATCATGTCAAATTCATCCATGCAGTGGCTAGTTCAAAAAATCAAAATTTTTCCAAAGTGATCGAACCACTATGTGAAATTCATAGTGGCTCGATCACTACTTCAAAAAATCAAAAATTTCCAAAGTGATCGAACCACTATGTGAAATTCATAGTGGTTCGATCACTACTTCAAAAAATCAAAAATTTCCAAAGTGATCGAACCACTTTGTGAAATCCATAGTGGTTCAATCACTACTTCAAAAAATCAAAAATTTCCAAAGTGATCGAACCACTATGTGAAATTCATAGTGGTTCGATCACTACTTCAAAAAATCAAAAATTTCCAAAGTGATCGAACCACTTTGTGAAATTCATAGTGGTTCGATCACTACTTCAAAAAATCAAAAATTTCCAAAGTGATCGAACCACTATGTGAAATTCATAGTGGTTCGATCACTACTTCAAAAAATAAAAAATTTCCAAAGTGATCGAACCACTTTGTGAAATTCATAGTGGTTCGATCAGTACATCAGAAAATCGAATTTTTCCAAAGTAATCGAACTACTATGTATAATTTATTGTGGTTCGAATAATAGTGTTTTAAACTTATTTCTCAGGTTACCGACATATAAATTTTGTTTTCTAGTAATTAACAGTATTATTCACTTTAATTTTCACGTTTCACAGTAAATGTTCAGATGTTTGTTGTCACAGTTTATTTCGAATTAATTTTCAATCCATAGTCAAGATGTTCACGTGGTAGAATTAATGTTGATTTGAACATTCATTCACGGGTTGCTCAAAACTCATCTATTTAAGTGAGAATGAGTTTCCAACACTAATAGCACAAAATCGTGAGTGATAGTAGTGTGAAGAATTTGAAGTATTTGAAGAATTATCAAGTAACTTATCTCTCTTTTGTTTTTTATATCGAATGTTTTAAATATTCTAATTTGGATACATTTTCAGATCATATTATCGAAAATGTCTTATTCGGTGGTGGTTTCGTTCGGAGGTCATTGGGAAGGTATTCAGTACGTAAATGGGTCCCAAGAGTTGATCAGTCTTCTAAGACTCACGTACATGGATTTATTGACCTCGATTCATGGGATCGTGCTTGCCGACTTAAATTATTGGGGATATGTGATTCATGCGCTAACTGACTGTAACGGGAGATTGAAAAAAAAGAAAATCAAGACTGATTCTGATTTAGAAGAGGTTTTTTATTCAGATGACTCTCTTTTGGTTGTTTTTGTTTCGTTGACCAGGGTTGATCTTGGAGTATCCGTGGGATCGTCCTATCAGGATCAGCAAGCTTCAGTGGATGAGCATGAAAATCAAAGTTCTCAACCTTTTTTTCCGTTCGACTTTGGAAGTCCTTCAACCTATAATGTGAACACTGTACATGAATTCAGCCCTGTACCTGTCCCTACTGGACTCCATAACGACGAAGAATTCCATGCGAAATGGGATTTGGCCTGTCGGAATCGAACCACTGAAGCCGGTACGTCTTCGAATGAGCGTTGGGCACACCGGTCATCATCATGGGGGAGAGACAATAATTTTCAGTTTCTCGACCTGAATAGTCCTGCTCCAGGTTTCGACGAAGGTGAACCGGACCATGGAGAACACAGAAATTCCGCTGATGACGTTGAAGCAGGTAATTACTTTTACATAACAGATATGTGAGTACAGAGTTATCTGAATTCCCCAATCACAATCTATTAATTGTAATGTCCACATTTTGACATCAGATAGAGAAGACGGCTTTACCTTAGACGAAGATGTTGACGCATCGTTGGATGATGAGCAGCGCGAGGCGTTTGCGGAATTTTGTGAGTACACAATGCAGCCGGAATGGTATGTTCCCGATATGGACGAATTTGACGAGCCAGAATCCGGGGAGATTTTACATGTCCCTCATGGACTTGAAAAAGGCTCGGTGTATAACAGTAAATCCGATTTAAAAATTGCAGTCGGGATGTACCATTTGGTGAATCAAGTTGAATATCGGGTCCTATATTCGGATAAGCACAGGTGGAATGTGAAATGCAACCACGACGGATGTCGATTCGTACTTAATTCATCTTCCAAGCACGGGATCTGGAAAATCTCCAAGGCTGTAGTGCCGCATAGTTGTCAGCATGACTTAAACACCCGCGCATCCCGCAGAATCCCTTCCTCGGTGATCGGTGAATACTACGTCGAGCAAGCCAGAAAAGAAAATTCCAATCTTGTGCCGAGGGCTATGATTCAAGAAATGGGTCAACGATACGGCCTGAACCTCAGCCTCAAAGTCGCAAGAAGGGCGAAACGTCACGCTATGTACAAGGCGTACGGCGATCCGAAACAGTCATTTTGCTTGCTCCCATTGTATTTGCTCGAGTTGGTGGATGCCAATCCTGGAACTTACACTGCATTGGAAACACACTCGTCCGGTAAATTCAAGTTCGTGTTTTTTGCCCTGGCTGCCTCAATCATTGGATTTCGAAATTACGGTCGTCCGGTTATAGTTGTTGACGGTTGTCACTTGAAAGGCTCATACAGAGGTATTGGCTTTGTCGCGGTGACAAAAGATGGGAACGACCAAATTTTCCCCCTTGCAGTTGGAATTGGAAACATCGAGAATGATGAGTCATGGTCTTGGTTCATGAAGCATGTTAGGGAAGCATTCGGATGCCCTGACAACCTACTCATCGTTTCTGATCAACACGCAAGCATAAGTAATGCGATACATGAGAACTTCCCTGAGGCCACGCATGGACTATGTTGTTACCATATTAGACAACATTTGGCCAAACATGGGTCGCATTTGGTCAATCTGTTCCAAAGAGCTGCATACTGTTATGATCCAAATGAGTTCGATGGGTAAGTTTATCCCCATATAATTATTTGCACTACGTATTCAAAAATAACAAATTGACGTAAAGTGTGCTTTGTTTTTTTAAACAGGTACATGTCAGCCCTACGTGACAGTCTGATGATGGGTGCAATCAATACATTGCAGAACGCCCAAGAAACGAGGTGGTCACGCGTAAAATGTCCAGTACGACGATACAGTTTCATGACGTCGAATGCCGCGGAGGTTTGGAATGCACGACTCGTTTGGGCAAGAAAGTTGCCCGTTTGTTCCTTCCTAGAGGCTGCTCGACGGATTATGGAAAAATGGTTTGTCAAACGGAGACAAACGGCGGACGAAAGGGATCACCCTCTGACGAAGAACGTTCACGACAAGTTAATCGAGCGGCAGCGGCTTGGTCGACAAATGGATGTCTCTGAACTTGGGGGAAATAAATTCAAGGTTGTTTCCAATGGTAAACTCCATGTGGTGGACTTGGACCACCGTATGTGCACATGTTGGGAGTTCCAAAGCGAGTTAATTCCTTGCTCACACGCATGTGCTGCCATCAGGTCAGTCCACTTTTTGATCTTTGACTACAATTCTCTCGCCCATCCCATCTCTTGATTTTTGTTTGGTTTCACAGTTTTACGAAACGGTCGGTGATCAATTACGTGTCGCCTTATTACACGACCGGATGGTTGAGGGGAATGTGGGCCGCCGAGGTTATGCCTGTACAAGAGCCACAATACTGGAAACAACACGATGTCGTTCATCTACAACTGTGTACGGCTCCAGATAATCCAAGACAGGCCGGTCGACCTAAAAGTACCCGTATACCTTCTACGGGTGAACATTCTACTGGACGTCCTCGAAGGAGTGGGACATGCGGACGATGTGGAAGAGCTGGTCACAATAGGGCTACCTGTACGGAGTACATTCCCGAAAGTTCACACCCTATTTTGGATGAGCTTGAGGAGGATGATCCTATCAATAGTGGTCACGTACCTACGAGGAGGAAAAAAAAGACATGTTCATTGTGCGGTTCTGATTCACATACGAAGAGGAGGTGCCCTACGTATTTGGCGCGACCTTGAAACACAGTTGTATAAGTACATATGTATATGCTTACAAAAATTGGTTTTTACACTAGTGATCGAACCACTATGAATTTGACATAGTGGTTCGATCACTTTGGAAAATTTTGATTTTTTTCAATAGTGATCGAACCACTATGAATTTGACATAGTGGTTCGATCACTTTGGAAAATTTTGGTTTTTTTCACTAGTGATCGAACCACTATGTGAAACACATAGTGGTTCGATCACTTTGGAAAATTTTTGATTTTTACACTAGTGATCGAACCACTATGAATTTCACATAGTGGTTCGATCACTTTGGAAATTTTTTATTTTTTGAACTAGTGATCGAACCACTATGAATTTCACATAGTGGTTCGATCACTTTGTAAATTTTTTATTTTTTGAACTAGTGATCGAGCCACTCGAACCACCTAAATTATATTCAGTAATTCTATTAAATTAAGTATAAATTATTTTGCTTCGATTAACATATTATAGTGGTTCTCGTACTAATTAATCGAACCATAATTTATGAATTAGAAATTATAAAAATTACTAATTACAGTTGTCGGATAAAACAATTGTTAAATAACTATAAATAAAAGAGAATAAATAAAAAGAGCAAATAAAATTGTAATTACAGTATTTGGATAAAACAATTGTTAAATAAGTATAAATAAAATTGAATATATCATCAAGCCATCATTACTTAATGATTTTTCCATGACCGAGTCAAAATAGTGTAGAAAAGGTAACTTTGTTATATTTTGTGGTAGAAAAGTACATTTCCTTATATACAATGTTAGAAAAGTCAAATCCTTAAAAAAAATTGTGTAATTCGGCCCATTTGCTCTATATATATATATAGTTTCACCCACTTTGGAATGATTTATTTCTACTTTTCTCCACTTAAAAGTTGGACAATAATAATTAAGCTAGCATATCATTACACTATTGATGTCCCTAGCCTAGTCTACTTTGTGAAATATACTAAAACTTATAAAACCATAATACATGTACAATCACGAATTGGATTCTCTATTTCAGTCACTATTTTATCTGATATTTTACTATTTTTTTGATTTTACATTCTGTGTAAATTATTGATTTCATTTTTTACACTTAATATATGATGACTATTTTAAAATATCAGATGAAATGGAGAGGCGAAAAATGGGATTATGTTTGCATGATAGAGACACACATTATATGTGCCATTTCCCATCATCACATATAAACTTAACAAAGTCTACACGCAATTTACAACATTATTTGACTAAAAGTTAAAAGGATTTAAGTGTTGCTATGAAGACTTCAAGAAAATAAGATTTGCCTAATTATGGAAATTATTTGTTTCATTATCTTTAGATGATTTAGCTATGTTTTTCGTTGGGAGCTTGTTATAAATCCTTCTGACTTGTAGGCCCACCAGTTCAAAATAAATGCTGTTTTGGAATCTAAATTGTGTTCAATTAAATATTGTTTACTTTTATGTAATTTCATTCTCAAATTATCTACATTATTATTCCTTAACTAAAATTTAGGGATTTTATATGGAGTGACACTTCTGTGTCCCAGGGGCATGGTGCCCCCAATTTAATCATTATATGGTGTTAAATATATACTCTACAGGTATCATGTATATACTCTTCAGGTATCACATGAATACTCTTATACACATATGATACTTGTAGGATATATTTATAACACCAAGAAACATAACACATATAGAGTATATATATAATACTTGAAGAGCATATATACAACACCTAAATCCGTGTCCTTATGTGGCCCAGGGGCATATAAGTTTTTGCCTTTTATATGATATTTTTTATGGAATCAATTTGATTCTTTTTTCAATTTTGAATTCCAAATCTTCAATTAGCAAATGGTATATTTTGTCTTATGACAAGAACTCTAAAATGAGTATTTATTTTGAAATAGAGGAAGTACTGATTCTTTTTAAAATAAAGTATTAATTTAAACTCTTATAGTTTTTTTTTTCATGTTCTGTTTTATTATTTTATGGGTTTCATTAATTTAATTTATATATTGCTACATTCTTTCTTTTCTCCAAGTTTAATAACTTCTTCTCACGAATATAAATTTATGACACCAAGATTTTCCGAATGGTATTACTATCATGTTATATGTAGCATCATAGTAGTCTACATCCATTAACTATATATTCCTTTTAAATATTCACAATAAGAAGATACATATAATTGTAAGAGAAAAGGAAATATCCACTTTTGATTAGTGATCAGAAGAAAATGATGGAAGAGAAAGAGGTCGAAATTGGTCAATGTACATCGATATCGATATCGATATTGATTTGGATAAAAGCGAAAATAATATAGAAATGTTGGTGGGGGTGGTGGCATTCGTGTGGAAAGCATACTCCCACCCCATTTCCTAATATTATCATCTCCAACTTCTTCTGTCTATTTCCTTTTCCCTCTTTTAATGCATAATGCCTTCCTCTTCAGCATTCCATTCCCACCTTCAATTGCTTTCCAAAAAGATTGAAAAACCCGATGTGAAAACCCAATACATATATATACACAGATGAAAAATTGATAGATGTCGACGAAGAAGCATATAGAGTGTGCATCCAATCGAAATTCTACATGTATATGTAGATTTTTGAACTTCTTTGAAGAGAGAATTCGATACTAGCTAGAAAAGTGATCATAAAAGTATTTATATTAAAATTATACTTCAGATCGGTCGCTTTTAAAATTTAATCGGGAAATGATGATATGCAAGGCTTATGAATAGTCTATTTATTATGAATGTGGACTATAAACGTTAGGGAATTGATGGCATGAGGATTTAGGACAACCCAATTAAGTGTGATCTATAGACCTCCAGATATGTTGCTGTGATTGATAACTTTAAAATTCCTTTATTCATCTTTATCTTTTTATTAAAGAGGTAGGCCTTAAAATAATGACATAGATTATCTTGTGCTTCAAATATTGTCCAATCAAATTAAAGCATTCGATTTAAATTAGTGTGTGTTTTCACGTGATGATGTGGAGTGCTCATTCCTATGAACATACATCCCACAAAAATAATTAAATAGTTCAATATTTTTTTTTCCTAATATCTCAAATTATATATTAATCACCTTTTTTGATGTAGAAGTGTACAATTTCTTTAAAGTATCCTTACTTAAAATCCATGAAATTTGTGTGTAAGTGAATATGGAGAATACCAATTTTTGTATAGTTTCTTAGAGTAAATACATAATTAGATATAAAAGAAAATTTATTGGTTGAATTTGTTTTTCCAAGTAATTTAAAATGTTTACTTAATCAATGAAAAATAAAAAAATAAAAGAAGAAGACCGAACTATCTTTTGTAGGATGAAGAGTACTATTTATAATTGGCCTAAAATTTGTCCACTTTTTTACCACAAATTATAGACATTACAATTTTGGTCATCTAATTATCTTTTTTTTTTTTTTTCCCGATTATGACCTGATTTTATTCATAATGTCAATTTCTGTTTATATGGACACCAGAATTAAAACATTTACATCTACATGCACAAAATGGCACTTCAAGCAAAATTAGATGAAAATTGAAAAGAAATGATAGTTAAAGGGTCGAAATTGAAACATATAAAATTAATGGTAGATAAGTTTACGAAGCTTAAATTAAATGTCACGCAAGTTGCAATTTTCCGAAAATTATATGCTCAAATTTAATCAAACCAAAAGCTAAACAAAGTGTATAGCCTTTTCTAAATCGATGATTTTGATTGGTACTTTGTGGATTTCGTCTCTAGTTCAATTTAGGGTCAAGTGGTCAATTATTATAGCACCAATATACAAAAGCAAGCATTTAGAAATATATATATATATATATATATATATATCAATGATGAGATTAATGTTTTAGTGTAGTACAAAGTAAGTAAATTAAACTAAAATTATAAGTCGATTCCAATTAGTTTATGCAATTTACATAACAAATTTTAAGGGTACCCCTCAATTATATAACCATTAGATTCTAAGTTTCTTAATTACTTCACAAGTAATGTGCACTGTAGGGTCTAGCAAGCAATGCAATGCAATGCATGTGAATATTTGTTGTCAATTTCTCTACATTTTGTTTTGTTCAAATGAAAAAGAACATTAAACGACTTTCTTCTACCAATATTTATTTAGCTTTTGTCTTCTACTTATTTTGCACCCCTCTTCATATAATCTATGTGCTTTTATATATATATATATATATATATATATATATATATATTACCTATATAAAATTATGAATGTTTCTTACAAAATATGGATTGCCTAATATGCCCTTATTAAAGATTATGTTCTAAGGGTATAATAGTAATTTAGGATTTTCATATATATATATATATATATATCCACTATTCTAGGTGTAGAGTTTTTTTAAGTAGGAAAAAAATCACTTTTAACAAATTAATTAGGATCATGATGCACGCAAAAGATCCATTAATCTTAAGAACGTCTCAAAACTATGTAATTTGGAGGAATTTTTTTTTTTCTTATTTCATAAATCAATTCAAGTCTCTTGAATAATAAACATAATTCATATTTGTACTAATATAATAAACCTAGAATTCTAAAAGATGAAATAAAATCAAACATAACGATATTTACAACAATAAAATCTATTCAACTTTTTGTCAAATATATCAAATTTCCATTCTCCATCATTCTTCCGGTAATGATTTGCCCTAGAATTGAAATCAGCTTCGGCGAAATTCATAGTGGGGTATGTGGAATAGCTCACACATAAAAACAATTGGATAACACTTAATGAATAATGTTCCAAACCTCTTCTACACAAAAATCATCATCAAATAAGCCATTAATATCAATCAAGGAACCACCATTCTCATCGGCAAAAAAATTGGTGGATCATCAAAGACACCATCATCAATCAAGGAATCGGTGGCACTCCTCAAAATTTGATGGACTATCATTCTCTCCATCAACAATCGAGAAATCACCACTCTTCTCGTCGATCGGTCGAGAAATCAAGTGTAAAGGGGTGGAGCATAGCCCATCTTTGTGTTCTTGATTAATTTGTCTAATATTTGTTTAATTTAGGGTGCATTTGAGCTCAACTTGAGCTCCATCGGTATAAGAATGAAAGTATATTTGAGCTCGACTCGATTAGCAATTTTGTTCCCGATTCGTGAATACATTTTGTAACATGTTCATGACCATGATAAACTAATTACAAACTAAGCAAAAAGTAATTAAATCTTAAACAATATATATATATATGTCAGCAAATTTATATAAGAATAAATTGATACGTAAAGATAATTGGCATGATGATTCATCAATCCGAATATGAAACGTTTTGATACGTCTACAAAATTTGTTCCTACAAGATATAAAGCACTCATTTGGACATATAAGGTCTTGTCTCCACGATCATCATAACTCACAACTCATAATGCATCATCATCTTTTTCAAGCATATATATATATACGTACACGTGTATATTATATCTCAGATTTCATCAACAAAAACCTAACCCTGCTAAAGTTTTAATTGTACAATTTTATGAGCTATTTCATTTTTATAAACAGTATTTAATATTTCAGATTATATATCTCTTTGTACTATATATCTTTAACGGTTGACCAAGAACCTATGAACCCTGTACAATATATGGTTCGAATTAGGGTTGATTAGTGCACTACATAAGATTAATTAATTTATTATTCTTTTTTTTTTTGTCATAATCGATTCTATTTGTACATAAAGTGATACATATTGATGATATTGCATTATATAGATAACATGCATGTCCTTATTAAAGAAAACACCAAATTAGAATATAGAGAGTTAAGGTAATTTGTGACTTCATTTGGTCTCTAAATTTCCATCTTGAAAACTTTTTTTTTTTTTAATTCACAAAAATGTCATTAATTTTGACATAGAATCTGCGCAAAATAGTTTTTCAACATTAATGTTATTAAAAAATGCCACATATGGTCGTCAACATAGTCGTGTGTGACTCTAAGCATGACCAAAATTAACATTTTTTAAAAAGAATTATTACTGGATATAGTTATTTTTTTAAATGAAAGGCGCAAAAATGATCTCTATCCAAAAACTATATTTATTTTTCTGTTTTATGTCATTGTTAATCACACTGGTGTATATCCATGTATAGTGGTGATCATGAATATTTGAATAAGAAAATCCAAGTCGACTCAATCAACTCCCACCATACCAAAAAACCTATTATCCGGATCATGTCAAAAAAGAAAGAAAGACACACCCATATATATTCCTAACTTACCCACCGCAGACACATTACTATGTATCCATCGCTGAGGTGTTTGATATCCAAACATATCAATTAATTTCACTTTGCATATAATAAGGGGATAAGATCATTACACATCATTTGTTGACATATTAAGTACGGCTCGTTTTGGACATTTTAGCATTTTCATATATCCGGAACTAGATGTAGTAACAAAATTATGCATGCAAGGAAAAGAAAATTACATGAAAAAGTTAATCCTCCACCATTATAACTTCACTTTCACTAACTTTTCCCATCTATAAATACCACTCTCCAAGGCGTGTGTCAACCATACTCATCTTCCTCTCCTTCAATGGCTTCCATTAACACACCACAACCCACTCCCGACCTCGAACACGATCAAGAATTCGACTACTCCAAGCGCTCCCAATGGCTACGCGCCGCCGTTCTTGGGGCCAACGACGGCCTCGTTTCCACGGCGTCGCTGATGATGGGCGTCGGCGCTGTGAAACATGCAATCAAAGCTATGATCTTGGCCGGATTTGCCGGCCTGGTGGCCGGGGCCTGTTCCATGGCCATCGGAGAATATGTGTCTGTTCATTCGCAGCTAGAAATAGAGGTAGCCCAGATGAAGAGAGAGAAGAAGAGGGCGGCGGGAAGCGGCGGCGTCTTTGCGGCGGAGGACGGCGATGGAAGTAAAGAGGGTCTGCCGAACCCTATTCAGGCGGCGGCTGCGTCGGCGCTGGCCTTCTCGATTGGTGCGATGGTGCCATTGTTGGCTGCTTCGTTTATAAGTGAGTATAAGGTGAGGATCGGGGTGGTGGTGGCGGCGGTGAGCGTTGCATTGGTGGCGTTTGGGTGGTTGGGGTCGGCACTCGGCGGAGCGCCGGTGGTGCGGTCCACTGTTAGGGTTTTGGTTGGAGGGTGGCTGGCCATGGCTATAACCTTTGGTTTGACCAAGTTGATTGGGTCCAAGGGACTGTAATTATATAATTAGTGTTTAATTATAAATTAATTATTCTGCACCAAGCTTTTAAAAAAATTAAGTCGGAGGGAGTGGAAGGGAGGAATGCAATAAGTATTAGAAAACTTGCATGGTTCGAGTTGTCGCAGTGTGCACCTTATAAATGTGGGATGTCACTTAAACTATGAGACTCGTGGTTAATTTAGTAGCAAGTTATTTTTAATTATTATAATTATGTAATTATATGTATACATATTCTAATTTTTAAATTTTGTCCCCTTATTGTTTTGTTAAACGGAAATGATTTCAATATATGAAATTGTTTGAGTTTTGATGTTAATTTGTGGTTTTATTAATTATAAGTATTTATCATGCACACCAATGATAATCTTACTATGATAAGTAGTAGTAAAACAAAATGCAATTGGATGATAGGTTTATTGATACCGTATGTATCATGATATATATTTTAAACATTGTATATTTATCAAATATTTTAAAATAATAATCATATATATATAAACATCAAATGCAACTATAATAGAGTGAAAGGAAAATAAAATATATTTTTAAAATATGAAAATTTATGTTAAAATGTATAATTTCCATGAAATGAAATATTAATTAATTGATTATATATTCTAAATAACTGAAGTTAGTGAGAAAGAATATGTGGTGGATGAAATAGTATAACATAAAACTTAAGTTATCAAACTATACATATATATAAATAATTAATGATAAACTGAAATGTTTGTGTTTTCTTAAAATAATTAATTTAAATAAATTAATTAATTTCTAAAATATAAAATAAAGTTACAATCTTCAATTTTGAAATTTGTAGATTTTAATTATTAAGGAAAAAATTCAAATAAGTCATGATTAATGTTTACTCTCAGGTTCATCCCATTGAAGTATTTTTAGGTACAAAAATGTTACTAATGTTTAAGGCCTGTAAGTACATACGATACGACCCCCCACTTAACATTTATTTATAATATAATATACCAATAATTTTTTAAATTTAAAATAACTTAAATACTTTAATTTATTTTCTTTTTTGACCTCATATTTTAACATATCTTAGAATCAAAAAACTATTTCATGAAATTATATAAATATAATAGATTATTATATATACGTGTGAATACATTTTATTATTAATTATCATTTACACTTTTTCACTTTTGAAGCCTAAACTATTAACAACTAAAGTTAATAGATAACAATTTCATTATGATATTTCATGATATAATTTTTTAATTTAACTTAAATCTCTACATTTAAATACAACACAAATATTAATTTTTATTAATAATAACATGTATATTTGAATAATTATTTTTTCTAACACACACATATAATAAGCTATTATATTTACATTTTCATGAAATAGTTTTTTTATTCTAAGATATGTAAAAGGTTTATTTCATAAAAAAGTAAATATAATAGCTTACTATATGTGTGTGTGAATACATGTTGTTATTAATAATAATTATTATTTATGTTGTATTTAAATATAGAGATTTAAGTTGTATTTAAATTTAAGAATAATATCCCTAATATCACAGTGAAATTTTTATCTAATAAATTTAGTTGTTTAATAGTTTAGTCTTTATTTAAATATAAAGATTTAAGTAATTGTATTTAAATTAAAAAATAATATTCATAATATCATAGTGAAATTATTATCTAATATATTTAGTCGTTTAATAATTTAGTTTTCATTTATATATAGAGATTTAAGTTATATTTAATAAAAAATTATATCTCTTATTATCAAATTAATTTATTAGTTTAATCATTTAGTAGTGTAAATGATAATTAATAATAATAATAATATATATTCATGTGTATATGTAATAATCTAAATATATTTATGTTTTCATGAAATTGTTGTTTTATTCTAAAATATGTTAAAATATGAGGACAAAAAAGAAAATAAATTAAAGTGTTTAAATTATTTTAAATTTAAAACATTATTGATGTATTATATTACAAATAAATGTTAAGCGGGGGGTTATATGTATTTAAAAGTGAACATTAGTGACATTTATGTACCTAAAAATACTTAATGAGATAATTGAACTTGAGAATAAACATTAGTGACTTATTTGAACATTTTCCCTTATAATTATGTATTTATTACCATTCAAGACTTTAATAACATAATCTTAAAATATATGAAATGTATACATCAAAATTTGTTTTATTTATTTATATGTTATTTGATGACTTAGAAGATGTTTAAAAAATACCTTAAACAAAATATATTGACTCATTAATTTGAATGACAACTTAAAATTTTTTAGTTTTTTAATTTCAAGTATTTTGAGATATAATTTAAGCTTTTATATATATATATATATATATATATATATATATATATTATACTAAAAAAAACTAATTTTTTAGATTGGTGAAATTTTATTCACAAATATTAAGACTAGAGTGACACTTGTGTGCCCTAGGGATACGGTGCCCCCAAATTAATCATCATATGGTGTTACATATATACTCTAAAGTATCATGTGTATACTATTTAGGTATCACATGTATACTCTTATATACATATGACACGTGTAGAATATATGTATAACATCAACGAAAGGTAACACCTGTAGAGTGTATATATATGTCTATATATATATATATATATAACACCTGAAGAACATGTATATAACACTTAGATGCATACCCCTGAGTGCTCCAGGGGTATATAAGATTTTGTCTTGAGGGACTAATATATTACATTTGGAATGTAGCGAATAAATGTGGCCCAATTCTTTATGAGTAGGTTTTGTGTGAGACCGTCTCACGAATCTTTTTTCGTGAGACGGGTTAACCCATAATCCACACTTAGCAATCCATATGGAAACATGTGGATATGGGTTCAATTCATGGGTAATAAGGATCCGTCTCATAGAAACTATCTGTGAGACCGTCTCACATGAGTTTTTGTGATTCTTTATTCCATTAATTCTTAGTTCTTAAGATTTTGAGCAACACGTGTGTGCCCGGGGCACAGTGCATCCAATTTAACCATCATATGATGTTACATATATACTTTACAGGGTATGATGTGTATACTCTTTAGGTATCATATGTATACTCTTGTATACATGTAATACATGTAGACTATATGTAGACTATATATTTATAACACCTGAAGAGTATGTGTATAACACATAAATTCATACTCCTATATGCTCCAAGGGCACACAAATTTTTGCCTAAGATTTTACATTATATAACTTTTTCTTTTTTCTGAATGTTATAATAACTAGGTTAGACCCGTGCGATGCACGGGCTTCATAACTCATTTAATTTTACATTTTTTGTATAACAAAAAATATAACAAATTACTTGATCGTAGACAAAGTTTTGCCTTTTGTTTTCAAAAAGTAATGAGCAACTCTCATTTCTTTGCTCCAACTTCCGTAGTTCGAGTTGGCTGCTACATTTATTTTATTTTGTTTGCCTTCATACTTTTATTCTTTTGTGTCTATGTAATTTCATTATTATTTTTAAGAGAGAATAAATATTAAACAACTAAATATATTAGATAATATTTTTCACTATGATATTATGGATATTATTTTTTAATTTAAAGAAAACTTAAATCTTTATATTTAAATAAAAAATAAACTATTAATAATTTATCAGATTGATAATATATGGCTCAAGCTTCTACAAGAATATGGATGGCAAATAAGTTGTGCATGGGAATTTGGAAGAAATCGACTAAGTGTTTGAAAGGAAATAAAGGCAAGAGAAAAACGTGTTTGATTAAGTAGTAGCACTAACGTTTTTTCTTATTTGCAGGTTTGAAGAAAATCGCCTTTCCACTTAAAGAAGCGTTCTTGCGCTTTGCCACGTCAGCGTTCTCAAGGCTTTGAAGAAAGGCGCGTTTATACTAACAAAGGCGTGTTTCTGCGATCAAAGCTTAAGTTGCTGTTTCAAGATAACCAATGGTGCGCTGCCACATCAGATCAAGAAGCAGTTAATTTTGTTATGTTTCAGAGAGGAGAGAGAAATCGCGAACAGAGTGTGCGAGGAGCAGTTTTCAAAGATCTCGCCAAGATTCGTTTGAGATCCGTTTTGGATGATATTTTCTTTGCCATGTAGCCTATATATAGTAGTTTTCAATGCAATTGAGAGTACCTTCATAACTCATTTAATTTTACATTTTTTGTATAACAAAAAATATAACAAATTACTTGATCGTAGACAAAGTTTTGCCTTTTGTTTTCAAAAAGTAATGAGCAACTCTCATTTCTTTGCTCCAACTTCCGTAGTTCGAGTTGGCTGCTACATTTATTTTATTTTGTTTGCCTTCATACTTTTATTCTTTTGTGTCTATGCAATTTCATTATTATTTTTAAGAGAGAATAAATATTAAAGAACTAAATATATTAGATAATATTTTTCACTATGATATTATGGATATTATTTTTTAATTTAAAGAAAACTTAAAACTTTATATTTAAATAAAGAATAAACTATTAATAATTTATCAGATTGATAATATATGGCTCAAGCTTCTGCAAGAATATGGATGGCAAATAAGTTGTGCATGGGAATTTGGAAGAAATCGACTAAGTGTTTGAAAGGACATAAAGGCAAGAGAAAAACGTGTTTGATTAAGTAGTAGCACTAACGTTTTTTCTTATTTGCAGGTTTGAAGAAAATCGCCTTTCCACTTAAAGAAGCTTCTTGCGCTTTGCCACGTCAGCGTTCTCAAGACTTCTGAATATCATCATCAAACACCATAATTATTACACATTCAACAAAAATTAGCTGAAAAGAAAAATAACAACACTTGCAAAGAGCAGACTATTTGTAGTTGTGAGCAAAATTAACAAAATTGAAGCAGAAAAGAAGAAATTAAAAGTGGAGAAAATTACCTTAGGATTTGAATGAAAGAAAGAGAGGTGTGAATTTACTGCAAACATTTGGGTATCTCTTTACTACTCTTCAAGTGATCAACCTTTCAGCTTGCATAGATGGATAGCTTTTGCACCTGATAACACAGCTTCAACGGTTTTATTTCCACTCCGGCATTACAAAATAAAAAAGGAAACTTACAATGTTGTCCCGGCACACATTCTTTAGGAATACAATCTTTACAAAGGATTCGCAGTCGAATGATTTACACTCAAAATCCAAAAGTACCTGCACAAGTTGATTTCCAGCATATCCTGAATTGCATTTTCCTTTAAAAGCTTGGCAAGGTACAAAGACATCTGCAAATCACCTTTCGACTGTGACGATCTGTACACGTTAGAAATACATCGGAACTGATAAGACATCAAACCATATGCAATTTAAGCCAACAAGAATACAGTTCAAATTTAACATCCTTTCTCGAGAGTTTAGTGCTTCTAACTTCCTAAGACAACTTCAACATAAAAAGAAATAAAACAACACATGGATCTCAACACATAAATAAAGAGAAATGTACAATCTTAATAGAGAAATTTGTGCAAAACGCATAATTATACTATCAAATAAACTTGAAAGGCTTCTGGGCGTATAATTTAAAAAATTAGGACTAAAATAGGAAAAATTTATATTGCATTAACACCTAAAACGGAAACTTTTTGTTTGGCTTCTAAATATCATCATCAAACACCATAATTATTACACATTCAATCAAATGGAAATTGTAAAAACATTTCACCCCCCATCCTCAATAAATCACAATTATAGCCAAAAAAAAGGTTATAACCAGCAATGTTGGCTAAAGCAGAAGGAACAAAACTTCAATCCATTATCATATAACATAACGTCACAGTCACTCAACGGGTCCAACAAATATAAAGAGGCATTAACAATAAATAATGACTAACATTTCAACCAAAAATCCCATCCTACATCCTTGATCTGAATATCATAAGCAATTGGCTATCATATTTCACCGTCTCAAGAATGAGAAACAGAGCATACAACTAAAAACTTTAATCACCCTTTCTCCTGAAGGAGCACCCCTCGGTGAGTCTGGCACGTCCGCCAGTGGGTTGGCAGAGCACCGTTTGACAGTTGCCGCACACGACGACCGTCTGAGAATGGCTGAACACGGTGGTTCTGTACATATACATAACAAAAGGAACCACAAATCAACAAAAGCACAGATCTTTATTCAATTTTAATCACTTGTCAAACATCCAATCACCGGGTGCATGGCGGACCTCAACACCACCTGCCTGTCGGAGCTGAAGGTGGTCGTCGCCATGAGCAGTAGCGCCAGCATCGGAGGCTTCATCTCTCGTCTACTTTTCATTTTATTTGTATATCACTTTCTTATTAATCATTGTTACTTATTTTATTTTCCTTTAATCTTTGACCTAAATATATTATACATGTATGAAATTAGGTTATGCGATACAACAAAGATATAAAATGGTCTACATATGTGAATTTCAAAGGTTTTTGACTTGTTTGTTAAAGTTTCTTACTTTAGTCTGTGTTCGAACACATTTTAGCTAATAGGTGATGGGTTAATTATTCATTATTATTCACACTCAACTCACGTGTCATATGCGTACATAATATACCAGACGATGGCCCTGCATTTCGAACAAAGTTTAGCCACTTCACTTACTGACTTTTCCATTTTCAAAACCAATAGAATTCTCTAAATTACAAATTTGAGCAATTCAATATTTAACTTGAAAACAAAAATTCTAAATTACAAATTTGAGCAATTCAATATTTAACTTGAAAACAAAAATTCTTTGCACATGATAAAACAGAACCCTTAAAGTTCAATATTGAGCTGCCATTCACATGTGAGAACATAAATTTTACACTATGAAATTCACTTAAGAGAATCTACAAAAGTTATATTAGAGGGTAAGAAAATGATCTCTAAATGACAGTTTAGAGTTCTCAATAGTTTAAAGCAAAAATCGTTTTCTATAGAAAATAGTCTTTAGAACCATAAATGTATAATGTATACAACATAAAGGTCATTGATAATTTAGCAAATAACATGATAACTCAGAGCAATTAGAAGGCCAAGAAAACGGTTTTTTTGTCTCTTTGGAAATCTTCATCATCACCAACCCTCTCTCTTTTGTCTCTGCAATCATTATTATTCACTTTTCTTTAAGACAAATACAAATAACAAAACAAAAAAAAAAATGAAATCGCGAAAAGAAACAACAACAAATATAGCTTGTATCCCTTCCAGATATCTATCGAGCAGCAGTCTCATAATCCCAGCACTTGCCATTAACTACAGAATTATTTTCAAAACTTCAAACAATATGTATGCTCTGTGATATCTTTAGAAACATGCATACAAATATATGCAAAAAAAAAAAACATGTTATAGTAAAGCCCAAATTATAAAAGGAGAATATCTTTTGTCAACTAACCAGCTTCTGATAGTGCAATCTCATACTTGTAGAGAGCCAGCCACTATAACCGGAACATCTAAGAAAGTTGATTGGTGAAATGAGCCACTGGGACTGCAGTCAATATAAAATTGATGATTGAGATGATAGAAAAGCTAAAATTGAGTTTGAAATTTGGTTATTGATTGAAGGGAAACTATTTGAACCTCATGCATATGCCATAATGAAGCATGGCACAGAGCTTTATTGGCCTATCTATGAACTCCATTCTCACTTGAGAATTTAATTCCAACAACTATTTCCTCAATATTACACAATAAAATCAAGAAATTCATTTTGTTAATTTAAAATCAAAAAACTTACAGCAGCTAGCACCAACAAAGAGAGCAAATGTTTGTAAATGTACAAAACATTTCTGCATAAGGTACATCTCCACCCTGCACCACAAATTTTATGCTCGAGAGAGAGAGGGAGAGAGAGATTTTGACTATGTTCATTGTAATTTCATTTTAAAGGGGACAAAATCAACCCTCAATCTTGGCTGATATAAGAAACTTATCCAAATAGATTGAAATTAAAATTGGAAAAGAAAAAAAAGGGAGTACAAATAGAAACCGCTGTCTGTCAAGAAATTCTATAGTAAACAACCATAATAGCCATAGAAATAACCCCAAAACTGGAAATAATAGCCACAACCAAATAACCAAATCTCTTCGATTTCTTCACCGCCATCTTTGCCGAGACCAATCGATGTTGCCTCCCCAATTCTCTAATCTCCACTTTGTTTCACCAATTTCTCATCCTCCAGTAAAGAAAGAGAGGTGTGAATTTACTGCAAACATTTGGCTATCTCTTTACATCTTTGCTCTTCTATCATATATCATCCCACAACCTAGACACAAAAGGCACAAAATTAGAAACGAAAACTTCCATTTTCCGCCAAAAAAAGAGTGGATTTTTAACAAAGCCCCCAGATTGTGAATTTCTTGAAGAAGCCCAGTGTGGATCTGTTGTGATTGAGGCAGATCACATCCCAGTAAGACATGGAAGGAATGAGAGAAGACATGGAAGAAAGACACATACGCAGAACAAAGAATAGGAAAAATCATGGGAGAGAGCCATATGTGCATAACTTAAGGATGACATAGCAAGACACATGTCACTTCAGGAATGCTCTTGGATGAACATGTGTCATGCTCAGGAGAGTGACAACTCTCTCTTTATATATATAGATAGATTAGCATATCATACATATTAAATTTAGAAAATTACGATAAAAGACTATTTAGAAGTCATGTTAAATATAGAGTACATATTTAAATGAGGACAATCTGATTAGTTTTTTTAATATATATATTGAATATGGACTTCAAATCATTCGTCGTGTGAGTCACACGATGCATAATACGAGATAATTTTGTTGAGATTCGTGTATGATGGATAATACGAGAGGATTTGATTGTGATTTTATGGTTGTATTGGCTGCTAAATATAGGAGAATGCTAAAATGCACACGGTGGACAATTCTTAATATGCCTACCAATGACGTGTAATGATCTCATTCCCTAATTATTATGGAAAGTCAAATTAATTGATATGCTGGATATTCGTCACGTTATCAGTGGGCACCTTAATATGTACCCACTGTATGTGGGTTAGCAAGGCTGACTAAATACAATAATTGGAAAAGGTAGATATAGACTATATTGCTATGATATTAAATCATCTGGTGAGAATCTTTGATTTTTACTGCGGTAACTTTTGAAGGCAAGTAAAAAAATTAAACTGGAAATGAAAATGAAAATAAAGGGTTAGAATTTCATATGTGAAAAGATTAAAATGAAAGTGAAAATGCAAAGACAGGGGTTCTCGAGATTATCGATCGCTCTTTTTAGTGGGGTGGAGAGATCAACCAACAACTGGGGTTAGGATGTTAATGGCTGATACCATTGGTGTATCATAGAAAGATCCTAAAACTTGACATGCTAGTAAGTTGAAACAATACACAAGATATTCTATTACACTCAACGTTTCATCTTCTATTCTATAATAATCCTCATCACGTGTCATATGTATCATATAAACGTAATGTTAATTACATATATATAACGAAAATCAGATGTAACATGGAATGAAATAAATGATTCAAGCTAAGAAAATCAGGCTAGGACAAAAGTCTAAAATGAGAATAATTTGTTGAAACAATTGAACTTGTAAAAGGACAGTTATTATGAATGAAAAAGAGTAATTTTGAAAAGATGCATTTATTTAAGTACAAGGAGGGGTTGGCACAGAGCAGCTGCTTTAGATCAACATAATTAGAACTTAAACTAAATTCTAAAGAATATAATGTAGCAGCAGTGCAAAGTGCAGATATGAGTTATCTTATCATGAACCAAAAGAGAGATTACAGCTTTATTATTTTTGCTCTTCAGCAGCATATAATGCTTTGATCTCCTCAACATCATCATAGCTCCCAAGAAATATCGGAGAACGCTCGTGTATCTTCGTAGGAACCAAGTCGAGTGCCTGTAATAATATGAGGTTTTAATAAACTTATATATGTCCTTCATTTCAACATTGTCCGGAAAAACCGAGAGATCTTACCCGTTGCTTCCCTGTAAACGCTTGTCCTCCTGCTTGTTCCAACAGAAACGACATTGGGAAGACTTCGTAGAGTACCCTGTTTAATATAATCATCCTAATCAGTTTACTCATTTTTCATTGATTATAATAACATCAAGAATTTCTTGAGCTTAAGCACGAATTTAACCTGAGTTTCCCGTTCGGGCTTTTCTTATCAGCTGGGTACATAAAGATGCCTCCATAAAGCAACGTGCGGTGAACATCAGCTACCATGCTGGAAAAAACAGCACAATGCAGAAATGCACTCATAAACATACATAAAGGCCCTTTTTGTTAATCTCAATATTTTGTTAAAGTTCATAGCTGTTCGTATTTACCTCCCGATATATCTCAGGGATTTTGCGGGTGATCCATCTTTCGGATACTTGCATTTCTCCACATACCTGACGTCCAGAATGATAATGAGATGTTTTTTAACTCTAAGACGAACAAAGATTACCATCTAAGAGGATATGTACTTTGCGGTTGGTTCATCCCAGTTCTTAGCATTTCCTTCATTAACAGAGTAGATTTTTCCTTTCTTGGGAATCTGTAACGATCAAAAAAGTCGAAACCTGGTTAATTGAGAGAGACGAGGGGGATGGCCGGTTGTAAATAATTTCCAAGGTATCATATAGATTCAATTTACGGCTAGCAAATATTGAAATAGCATGAGCCTGACTTGAAGTTAGAAACATGACATGATTAAGTATTAGCTAAATCTAACATGATTTACCAAGTTGTCTTGAAATGTACTTATCTCATGTCTTACATTATTTAGATGAATAACGAGCATAGCCTGAAATCAACTTGAACCAAGCACAGCACAATAATCTAAAGGTTCCAAAAGTATCAAAAGTAGTGTTCACACAAAAAACACATTGTATCTGAAGTTTCAAACTTAAACTTAGAAAACGGAAGAGTGAAAATATGACCTTGATATCTGGATGAGTCAATATGAATTCTCCAAGAGACGGATCGAGTGTAAATCCATGAACTCCAGTTCCTGTACTCAGTACGAACTGTGAAAAAAATAAATCATCAGATCAGTTCATCATGCAAATATACGGCCTAATTCATTTTCGAGCAGAAAGTGTGTACCGTGCAAGAGCTTCCGTACATGCAATAGCCTGCAGATACCATGTTTTTCCCAGGCTGCAACACGTCTTCAAGTTTCGGATCACATCCATCATCAATTGTGTAAATCCCAAATATCTGGATAAAAGAGAAGCACCAAATTAGTTATCACAGCGTCATACATACTTCTAGATGTTTTACGAGAGGATTTAGGTAAGAAGAAACCATACGGTTCCAATAGAAACACCACAATCAATGTTGGATGATCCATCCAACGGATCAAACACAACACAATACCTGCATGTTCAGCATAGATGAGAAAATCAATAACTAGTTGATTGATAAAAAATACTTATTTTGAGAGACGACACATACTTTCCGCGATAAGGGGGGTCCACAAATGTCGCCTCTTCATCCTCTTCAGAGACGAGGATGCACTGCCATTGATTCACAAATATATAGATAAGCATAAAATTCTGCATAATCTCTTATTGTACTTCAAAGAAAATAGTTCATGACATACAGTTCGGCCACTACTGACTAATGCCTTGATGAAAACTTCATTCGATAGCACATCCAGTTTCTTCTGTTCTTCACCCTTCAGAAAACGAAAGCAATGGCTTTAATTCTTGTTATTGAAAGAACTAAGATGACTAAAGATACGCATACGAGCTTATCAGCGATAGGCATCCAAAGCTCGATTTTACCTGCACATTGGTCTCTCCAGCAAGTCCTATGAGTTTGGCCAAACCAGCCTGCAAACCACAAAGTTAACAATTATTATCAACAAATGTGGTTCTCTCTTTGGATACTCACTCAAAGACAATGAAAACACCATTTTTGTGGTCCAAAAAATCAACTTCATCAGAGAACATATCTCGTAATATCTTTCAGGAGAATCAGCCGGAAAATAGTGGTCCACCATAAAAGAATATGCTAAAATTCATATGCTTTCACACTCAAAATCAACAGAAAAGTAGAGAAATTCAAATGCTGATAATATCAAAGAGATGATCATGTGTAATTAAAAATCAAATGCAAAAAGCCCATTTCATTACTACAGCCACTGAATTCATCAATTTAACGTGATCTTCACTTTCAATAAACAATACACAAACGAAAACACCACATCAAAAATCAAATTCATTGAAAACAACAAGAAGAAATGAAAAACCCACCTTATTAACAGCAGAGCAAACGAACTTGCATCCAAGAACAATATGATTGAGCAAGATGGTGAAATCGCCACGCGATTCAGGGTGCTTCGATTGCTCATTCAACACATACCGAGTAATGGTCATCAAATCCGTCCGGTGAGCATCCGCCGCGTGATCCATCGCCGAACCACCACACCTATGCTTACACAGAATACAACTACGTATCTGTATTGTATCTATATCCTTGAAAAAGTCTATTAACTGAAAAGAGTCAATGCGTATTAGTTTATTGAGGCATAGGTATAGATATAGATTATTGGGCCAAGTAAATCTTGGACCGCGATTCAAGGAGGACTAGGAACGAAACCCTGACACACAAAATGTGTGTGTGTGTGTGTGTGTGTGGATAGAGATGGGATGAGGTTGTAGTGGAGGGCAAAATGAGGGCTATCTCTATGCAAGAAGAGATGATCTCTGGGGTGACACGTGGTGCCTGGCTATGGCTTCTCTCATCCCATTCGTACAAGATAACTCCGTCACCATCCTTTCTGTTTTCATCTTTTAATGATTCTTTGTTCTTATTCCATCAATTGCCCCATTTTCAGCTTCTTCTTTTCTCTATGATAACCTTGCTTTACTGGTTTTTTCTGCTTTTGAAGATGATGTCAGACTTTGTTCATTTCTTTTCCGTCCTTTCTGTGAATTAATTTGGATATGATCAATCTCCCAGATGTTCAATAGTTTAATTCTGTTGTACTATAATTTGAAAAGTACAAAATTCGGTGTGCTTGTGATTGCCATAGGCCCACAACCAAATAATGTCTTGAATGCCATGAACAAGTTTCCTACAAATAGGTATTAAGTCAGACCACTCTTGAATTATTACAAGTTAGACTCATTAAAGTTTGTTATAAATGTACTATTAGATATATTAAATGCGGGTTTCATTCGTTTTCAAACAAATCACTCTCAAACTGGATTCGATTCAGCTACATCTCAACCTACAAAACCACATACATACATGATATCGGCAAATGAAAATCCTCCATCCAGAACAACTTTCATTTCCTTGAACAAGCAAGAATCTACTTGTCAAACGATGCCATGCAACTGTGATGATTTTTGATTGCTCTTACTGCACCTACAACGAGTCTTTGAAAGGGGGCAACAATACCTTCAGTTTCTTCATCATAAACTTCAGTTCCTCTAATTTATCCGTTTCCCCCGCCTGCACCAAGAACCTCTCCAACATTTGGACCACACGATTGCTCACGAGCCTACCTCGTTCCAACATTTGCTTACAACAATCGACCGATTCTTCAACTCTCCCACGAGCACAGAGCCCCGTAACCAGGAGGTCTAGTGCATGGCTATGAGGACACTGCCCTTTCTTCATCAAGTAGTTCCACAAGGCCAGTCCAAGCTCGACTCTGCTATTCTCACAGAAGAACTTCATCAACATAACAACTGTTCTTGTCTTTGGCACAAAATTTTTCTCAACCATCTTCTTGTGAAGTGTAGAAACACCATCTATACCATTTGATCTCATTAGTCCCAAAAACATGGTATGATATGTGACATTGTCATACTCAACATTCCTCTTCTCCATCTCTTTCATTAAGCTCGCTGCAGAGACCACATCCTTTGATCTGATAAGAGAACTCAACAAAGCATTATATGCACCGGCATCGGGTTGTAGAGACCGTTCAAGAATGTATTCGAACAAATCCTTAGCCTTTGAGATATTCCGGGCCACTCCAGCTCCATGAATCAAAGTGGTAATTGTTTCTAACGAGGGTGAGCAACCTGCACGTTCCATCTCTTCAAGAAGCCTTAGAGCATCACCAAAATGCCCTTTCTTACAATATGCATCAATTCGGATATTATATGTAACGTTGTTTGGCTTAAAACCCCTCCGAACCATCTCATGATAGAACAACTCCACTGCAGTGATATCACCGGATTCTTTGAATCCCAACAGCAAAATATTCATTGTCTTAATGTTGAGAGGAAATTGGGAATGCATCTTGTGGAAAACAGATCGTGCTTCTTTCATTTGCCGCTGGGTGCAGAATGCTTGGAGAAGCACATTGAACTCATTAGTGCCAAATTTCTTCCCCCAAAACATAACTTTCTCCATCTTCTCAAATGCTTCCAAGGTCTCTTCATAGGAATGAAATTTCGCTATTTTGGACAACATTATGCTCATTGACTTAAGAGTGATCAGGGAAGGGTGATCCCTCTTCATTCTTTGGATTAACTCCCATGCTTTATCAAAGTAACGCATACGAGCAAGTATATGGAGTGTTTTCTCAAAAGCGTCTGAACTGGGAATGTACAAGTCACAATCGAGGCAATACTTGAACAACTGATAAGCTTTGAGGCCATTAGAATGTGCACCAAACAAGTTACCAAGGACCCTTTCAACAAAAGGAGTTGACAAGTTAGCCTGAGGGATTTGATGCTGAAGAGTAGGATGCAGTGGCTGATCAGGAAAAGGATGATCATTAATAACTCTAACAATTCTTTCAACTTCTCTCTCCATCTCCATGGATGAATGAAACCAGGCAACACCCAGCTTCTGATTGATAGTGAAAAGCCGTCTAAATTTATAACTTTTTCTTGTGAAAAGCATCATAGCTTTAACTACCAAACCCAATTTCCTGTCCCATCCAGTTGAACCTGTTGAACAAAATATGTTTTTATCAGGGTTTTAAGATTGAACACCACAAGTCTCAGAATCACTTCACAACATCTTGTCAACAATTTACATTGACGAAGCAACATATTGCAAATAAAGAAAAACCATATGCATTGCAGTTTAAGTAGTTGTAACAATCAATTCCGTAAAATTGTTCTTAAACTCACCTCTGATTTGAGAAACTCAGTGCTGATGTTATACTGAGCGGAGACTTGATAAATCCACTGATTCTTGAACACTGTTAGCAAAAGATGCGAGGGCCAAATGATATGAGAAAACTTAAAATCAATACCACCAACCGAACCAACACTACCAGTTTTCACAGACACAAACTCTAAAAATATTGATGAATGCTATCAGGCGAAACCAAAATGATATCCTGGGAAACATAAATGGTGGAATTATAGCAAACCATCTAAGTAGAGTTATCGTGAATAGTTAAGAAAGTTTGTGAAACAAGGTTATACTACTATGGTCTATGCGGCATTTCCACAAACAGGTTGGCGGCGATTATCAGATTAAGGCAAACATCATATACAGATTCGATGCACGCTCATACCATTATTGAGACACTGAATATGGCGACAACACTTGGCAGTAATGCTATTGGGTGATACTGCATTGTTGAGGCGTCGTATCTGAGGATAGGGATGTAAACAAGCCGGACCGAGCCGAACAGTACTGGGCTCGAGTTCGGCTCGTTTGATAATATTCAGGCTCGAGTTCGGCTTGAGTTCAGTTCGAGCCTTAGGAATGGAGCTCGAGCTCGGCTCGTTTGAAAAATATTGGGCTCCGTATTAATTCGAGTTCGGCTAGGATAAGACTCGTTAATAGGACAAACGAGCCCAGTTCGAGTTCGACTCGATAAAAGCTCGAAAAGGGTTGGGTTACAAGCTCGAATTCGAGCTTGATTGTTCGAGCTCGAGCTCGAGTTTGGCTCGAGTTCGGGCTCGAAAGCTCGTTAACACTAATTTTGACCTCAATTTCAAGATTTACTAGAAAATAAACATAGTAACACATACAAATTTCACAATTCAACAATGACATACAAAAATTATTAAAATAGTCAAATTTCAAGTCGACATATTCTAAACATTAAACTTCTCGATCTTTGGTCCTTTACGAAAAATACATATGAGACAGATCAGAAAAGTCAATTGTCACCCACAATGTTCAAAACAAAAAATTATGAAAATTAGAGATATCATAATATTGAAGTGGAGGTCTGCCTTGATGTGATGCAGTGAAGAGAATGGGAATCTGGAAATGTGGTGAGGAATTTATGTCAGTGGTGGTGACCAATGCATGCATATATGAAATGAAATAATGCAAAAATAAAAGAACCTTCAACTCTCTTTCAAGTCAATAATCCAAGTGAGTGGAACTTCAATCTCACTATAGTTGACATACAACATATTATTGAACTTCAATCTCCAAATGGTGATCACAATTCATTGCAGTTGGAATGATAAAAGAGATAATAAAGAAAAGTAAAAGCCCACCATACAGGATTATCATGGATAATAAGAAGGAAGAAACACAAAACATAGAATGCTTATTTTAAGTGAAAAAAACAATGTTAGAAAAAGGGTGAGTAAAACAAAGAACTGCAAAATGTTGCAGGGCCCTTTTTGTGCAGAGTAGGTGCAACCCAATGCGCACACACACAAACGTATACTGCACTTTTCTTTTCTATCTCAATCTTTCTCTATCTTCTTCCCCAACTAAAAGACAATGGGCTGGAAAAATTAAAGAAAAGTGGTCTAAAAATACTCAAAGTTTAACACAGTAAAAGATGGTCTGCATAATATCCCAACTAGAATGCACTCAACATAGCCTTAGTTAATTGACCTATCAATCGATGCTCTGCATAATATCCCAACTAGAACAAAGAAAATGACATTTAAAAGCCATAAACCATAATTCCCAACTAGAATCCAAACATACGACAAAAATAGACAATCAAAATTGGGAAATTCAAATCTTCTTTCAACGGAAGAAGATGAGGACGATAATACAAGGCCATACCTAGAGAATAGGAGTAGCGGAATGCAGGTGGCGGTGGTGAGCGGAGCGGCGGCAGCGTCGGGGACAGGGGCAGGGGCGGGCGGCGGCTGAGAGAGAGGGGACTGCGGCGGACGACGGTTGAGAGAGAGGGGACGGCAGAGGGCGGCTGGCAGCAGCTGAGAGAGAGGAGGATGGGGGCGGGTGAATGAGAGATGAGAGAGATAGGGTTTCAAATTTTCAATTTGGATTGAATTTGGGGATTTCAAGTTTTAATATATATATATATATATATATATATTAAGCAAAAATTGATATTATTAACTATATATTTATTGTTTGACAACAAAATCAAATTCAAACATTATCAAAAAGTTGGAATAAAACAAACAGAATATATATATATATATATATATATATATATGATCATCACTCATCAGGGCTGAGCATTGGCCATAAACTCAAAACTTCAATGAATTTGAAAACCAAAACAGAATAACTTCATAACCGAATAAAAACCGAACCAATATTTCGGTTCGGTGTTGAATTCAGTTTCATCGAACTGTGTACTTCTGCCCATAAGAATTAAAAAAAAAAAAAATCAACAAGTTTGATAAAGATTCAATGAATTGAGTATACCAACTAACAATAAAATCAACCGAAGTCAAAAGTATAAAATTAAATAATACCTACATTCTCCAAATCAAAACCACATGAAATTCAATAAAATCAATTCAAACCCGTTCGGTCATTCACATGATAAAAGCACTGATTACTAAAAGGTTTACAGGGTATGCAGTCCATACAATGGATACCAGATTAATAAACTATTACATTTAAAAGTTTAACGTAATAAACAACCAATACACAGCCACATATGAAAAGAAATACCTTATATTAAAAATCGTAATAATATGAACATGTTTAATGAAATATGTTTCTATCAGGATTTCATGATTGAACACCAAAGAATCACCTTCATAACATCTTTCCAACAATCATCACTAACAAAACAAGATATTGCAAATAAAGAAAAACCATATGCATTGCATTTTAAAGAGTTGAAAAAATCAAATCAATAAAACTGATCTTAAACTCACCTTTGATTTGAGAAACTTAGTGATGTTTTACTGAGTGGAGACTAGAGTAATTCGCTGATTCCTGAACACTGTTGGTAAAAGATGAAAAACTCAAAACATATTATAATGTATAATGAACAAGGATGAAAATATCCCGATATCTCCTATATATCCCCGATATTTCCATTTTTTCATGTGACCGAAACAAAAACGGGTTGTAACCATATATCACCGATATTTTCATTTTTTGGTAAAAAAGTAAATGAAATATCAATAATTATTGGCTAAATATCGATACCCATTTCAATATCAGTGGTTTCAGGTAAAAATTATAGGAAAATTCATGAATATTAAGTAAATATCGGTAAATATTGAAAAATATCGAAAAATATCGGGAATATATCGGTAAATGTAGGGAAAATATCGGAAAATATAGATAAAATATCGGTATATATCGGTAAATATTAGGAAAATATCGGTAAATATCGGGAAAATATATGTACCGATATTTCCACCGAAACCGATATATCCATCGATATTTCCGTAAAATCAAAGTACCGATATATCTACCGAAACCGATATTTTCATCCTTGATAGTGAATACCACCAACCAAACCAACAGTAACATTTTTCACAGACAAACTCTAGAAATATTGATGAATGCTATCAGGCAAAACCGAAACTGTTATTTTTCACGGCTAAATCCTGATTAAAGGTGGCATGAAATCACCAGAATATGCTTCTTTTAATTTTAAAGAACTGATAATTGGGGGCTTGTCAGCATCTCTCTATAAATCTATTACTAATAAAAACCTGAAAGAAGAAAATGTTTGCTATGTCCTTAGCACAAAGTAATTTGTAAGTAGAACACTTATAATTCAAATCATTTACCTATAGATATAATTGGAAATTGTCATATGTTGGATTGAAGAAGTTCAACAGAAGAATCACACAAATTGAGTTAAAAACCATTATCTATATCTCTCTTTTTTCTCTTTTTATGTAAATTTTTTGAAGATGATTAGTTTTGCCCAATAATAAAGATGTTATTAACAATTTCAATTTACCTATTACCATGAATTTCAGAAAGCAATCGATATGAAGATCCACACTAAAGCATCAAAATAGATAATCCAGATTCCAATTAGTAGATGCAAACTGAATATGATTTGGACTGCAGGCTTAAATATATAGGAAAAGATCAAGCACTTAAAGAACCCTAAAATTAGAACTAGAAAAAGATAGCTACACAAACTATAATAGAAGGAAAACTCACATTTGGGAAATTAGCGGCGGCAGCTGGTAAGGAGGATGAGGGATTGAGGGTTTCAGTATCAGAGATTTGGAAAATAGGGTTTGGATTGATTAATTTGGGGATTTTCGATTGAAAAGCAAAACCACCCATAAAACGTCAAAAAGAATCATCATCGGCAGAAACCCAAACAGTGTTTGATTGGGTAAAGAACTTACAGGAAAGCACAAATCAAGATGGAACCTCGCAGCTGTAGAACACGAAATCAAGCGCCCAATAATGCATCTCAACACACACTGCAAAGATTGAGTAGCAAATGTTTCTTGCAACAAATATTTCTGATTTGTAGGTAGGGTAATACAATAAGAGTGGGTTGTAATGTTGAAACTTGAAAGAAAGATGCAATGTATTTGGGATTGTTGGAAAATTTTGAATTTTTGCCCACTTTGGGGCTTATTTATGGTGGGTCTCATTTAGTAAAAAATGGTATCCGTTTGAAGAGACATGTTCTCCTCTGTGAGAACTTCAATTCGGTATATAGCTCACCCAAAATGGATTAAGGGTGAATGAGAAATTGGGAGCCGAAGTAGTGGTTTTGGATTATGGTTAAAGCTTGGAAATGTTGGAAATGCTATTGTCCTACATAGGAACTTTAGCAAGTTTTGGACTAGTATATATTGATTTCCACCTTATGAGGTGGGTAAGATGTAAATTAAAAGGGTCTCTTTTGCGCGCGTGGGGTGCAAATCATTTCCAAGCAAGCTCGAACCAATTGACTCGACTCGTTCGGAAAAGGGTGGGCTTGGCCTGGTTCCTTTTGCCACCCGACCCGGTCCATGCCTCTTCAACTTCCGGCGGCTTTTGGCCTTCCAGATTCCGGCAGTTTCGAAACTGCCGGCGGTTTTAGCCATAATGGCTCGTCTCTTCAGCTCGGTTTTGGAGCCTATAAATAGAGGTCTTCCCACAGTTCGAAAACACACCTTCGAGCCTTCTTTTCCTCTCTTCTTCCGTGCGGTTTTTCGTCGTTTTCCGGTGCAAGTCGGTATAATAAGTAGTCTTTTAATTTAATATAGGGGTAAAATAAAATAGAGGAAATTATTTGGATATGATTATGTCTTAATAATATAATTAAAAAATCTGAAAATAATGAAATTTAAACATTGTCAAAAATTTAAAAATTTGAAAATTCTGTAATTTTAATATATAAATGTGAAAAATAGGTCTAAAAGCTAAATTTCATTTTATGAAGGACTGTAAAATGTTTAAAAGTTTATAAACCATTATAAAATTATTAAAAATAATAATTAAATTTGAAAGTAAAACTAATAATAATCTAATAATGTTGTGAGGTTAATCTTAAAAAATCCACAAATAACATTTAAAAATAAATTCAAACATATATGCAATAGATATAACTATAAGAAAAAATATTTTAAAATGGTTTCAAAATTCTAAAAAAAATATTGTTTTAATTGTAAAATGAATTTGAAACCTAAATTTTTTAAATATAAACTAAGTTTTTGAATAAATACAGTGTTTGTAAAGTAAATCCATCTAAAAAATTGTAGAAAATTATTTACAAATTATTAAATATAATCTATATATATATATATAAACAGAATATTCTGCCAAAAATAACTATAATAAATGTCTCATTAGTTTATTCTTATTTTATTAATATTAATTAAGTTAATTTTTTTTTGAATAATTTCTTAAATATCATCAATATATATTGTCCAAACAATAATTTCAATATAAATATTAATTTGTTTAGGGATAATTGATATCATATTTAATATAAATTAATAAATAAGTATACACTATTAAAGATGTATGTATATACATACATATATATATATTATGTATTTAGTGTGAAATTAAATGTCATCCTAAGTATTTTTTAAATTAATATTTGTAAGTGTCACGTCAACAAAATTTTTTTATTTGCATTTTTTACTATTTAATCTATTTGATTTAATAATATAAATATTGTATTAGTTTATCCTCATTTTATTGATCTTAATTAAATTAATTATTATTGAATAATTTCTTAAATACCAACTATAGATATCCAAACAATAATTTCATTAGTAAATATTAATTTGCATGGGGATAACTTATATCATATTTAATGTAAATTAATATATATATATATATATATATATATAACACATTTAAAAGATGTGTATATACATATATGTATATATATAATATGTATTTTGGTATTAATTATATTTCATCCTAAATATTTTTTAAATTAATATTTATATTTTGAATATATAATATCAGTCAATATATTGAAGAATTGAAGATATTGTTAAGTATACAATTATAAATATCTCATAATCAAATAAAATTTTTGTCTTTTACTTTAAACTTAGAACTTTGTATATTTTGTATGAGAGTGCACATTAAATGACTCAACTAATTATTTAAATTATATGCTTAGTTTCTAATATATTATATTGTCATCATAATGATCACTACTACTACATTTCGATTTAATGTTAGGTTGAATTGTAATGATCGATATCGTGCTATATAGATTAATTTACGTGATACTTATAATGGAATAATTATCTGACATCTTTGATGTTAAACGATATTAATTAAAAATGTTTTTCTAATTCAATTTATTTTAAAATAAAAGGTTGAAAATATATAATTGACAGTGCTTGCATCAAGTTCTTACGTAAAATTTCTAATTTTATTGTGTATTGTTTATATATATATATATATATTTAATTTAAATAATTGAATTTGATTTTTAATTCTTTTTGTTTTTACTTTTTTTAGTATATTTAATTTAAATGAGTGACGATATTAATTTGTAACATAGATGATAAAAAAAAATGTTTCAACTAGAAATGTTGTGTATAAAGAAGTTTTAAAAAAACTTACAAACTTTGCAAGTAAAATTTTCAATTTTGATTTGAAGATCATGATTGATACTTTTGTTTTTAGTATTAATCATAAATTAGTGAATTTGATGTTTATAATATCGATATAGTGTCGTGAATTGGATTATCTTTAGTAAATTTAGATTTTCTTAGTTTTCTTAGTAAATTGGATCATGTATAGTTTTATATATACTAAAATTAGTCACACTATATTATCAAATAGTTAGTATTTACCAACATTATATCACAGACCGCGTATCGTGCGGGTGCGAGTACTAGTTAACATATAAGTTATAACAAGTGCTACTTTTACTATACTAATCAATAATCTAACATATAAACAGTAATACTTTGACATCTATAAGTAATTCTTTAATATACACGGAAGTAATATTTTAAGTGACACTTGCGTATCCCGGGGTATTTTATCGTGTAATGTTTCTATATATACATACTCACACACACATGTATTTAATTTAAATAATTGAATTTGATTTTTAATTCATATTTTTTTAGTACTTTTTTTAGTATATTTAATTTAAGTAACTGAAGATATTAATTTGTAACACAGATGATAAAAAAAATGTTTCGACTATAATTGTTGTATATAAAGAAATTTTTTAAAAACTTGCAAACTTTACATGTAGAATTTCCAATTTTGATTTGAAGATCATGATATTGATATTTTTGTTTTTAGTAGCGATGTACGTTTTGTGATATAATGTTGGTAAATATTAATTAGTTCATAATATAGTGTAGGTAATTTTAGTATATAAAAGACAATATAATATTTAATAACTAAGAAGTTATAAATTTGCTTAAGATAATTCAATTCACAATAATATATTGATATTATACACATCCAATTCACTAATCTATGATTAATACTAAAAACAAAAGTATCAAGATGATGATCTTCAAATCAAAATTGGAAATTCTACCAGTAAAGTTTGTAAGTTTTTTAAAAACTTCTTTATACACAACAATTATAGTCGAAACATTTTTTTTATCATCTGTGTTACAAGTTAATATCTTCAGTCACTTAAATTAAATATACTAAAAAAACTAAAAAAAATTATGAATTAAAAATCAAATTCAATTATTAAAATTAAATACATGTGTGTGTGAGTATGTATATATAGAAACATTACACAATAAAATTAGAAATTTTACGTAGGAACTTGATGCGCACTGTCAATTATATATTTTCAACCTTTTATTTCAAAATAAATTGAATTATAATTTTTTTATTAATATCGCTTAACATCAAATATGGCAGATAATTATTCTTTTATAAGCATCACGTAAATTAATTGATATAACAAGACATTGATGATTGATCATTACAATTTAAGCTCAATACAGAATCAAAATGTAATAGTAGTCTACGATCATGATGATGACAATATAATTAGAAACTAAGCATATAATTTAAATAATCAGGTGAGTTATATAAATTCAAAATATGCACCCTCATATAAAAATATACGAAGTCCTAAGTGTAAAGTAAAAGACTAAAATTTTATTTGATTATGAGATATTTATAATTTAAAAAATATTTAAGATGACATATAATTCAGACTAAATACATATTATATATACATATATGTATATACACACATCTTTAATAGTGTTATATTTATTTATTAATTTATATTATTATGGTATAATTATCCCCATGCAAATTAATATTTATTAATGAAATTATTGTTTTGATATCTATTGTTGTTTTTTAATAAATTATTCAATAAAAATTAATTTAATTAAGATCGATAAAATGAGCATAAATTAATATAATATTTATATTATTAGATCAAATGGATTAAATAGTAAAAAATGTAAAATAAAAAATTTGTTGATGGGACACTTACAAATATTAATTTTAAAAATACTTAGAATGACATATAATTTCACACTAAATACATTATATATATACATATGACAAAAAATTATATACTCCTGGGGCACGTAGGGGCACAAATTCAAGTGTTATATACATGTTCTTCAAGTGTTATATATATACTCTATAGGTGTTATGTTTTTTGGTGTTATAAATATACTCTACATGTATCATATGTATATAAGAGTATTCATGTGATACCTGAAGAGTATATATATGATACTTGTAGAGTATATATTTAACACCATATGATAATTAATTTGGGGGCACCGTGCCCCTGGGGCACACAAGTGTCACTCAATACATATATGTATATATACGCATCTTTAATAGTGTTACACTTATTTATAAATTATATTTATATTAAATATGATACAATTATCCCAAACAAATTAATATTTATTATTTGAACATTATCTATTGTTTGTGTATAAGAAATTATTCAATAAAAAATAATTTAATTAATATTAATAAAATAAGAAAAAACTAATACAATATATATATTATAAATTGATTGGATTAAATAATAAAAAAATACAAAATAAAAATATTGTTGATGTGACACTTTTTTGTTGAGAAAATAGTATTTCTGTAAATATCTCAAATTTTTCTTTTATTATTATAGTATAGAAATATATAAATAATTTATATATTTACTTTTTCTTTTGAGTTTCTATACAATAAATATTAATAAATATAAAATTAAATGTATTAAATATTAATATTTATGTATTTGTTTATTAATAAATTTAAAATAAAAGTTATTAATAATTTCTTAAAATAGAAATATTTAATAAATGAGACATTTATTATAGCTATTTTTGACAGAATATTCTGCTTTTATATATATATATATATATATAATCAGTTATGCTATTACATTTATCTCGACACATTGATATATTGAGCACTTGAAGGTCTCTTAGGAAACCGGTGTATGGATCCATGTACTCGGGTCGGATTTGGGTTAGACAATCTGTTTTTATTTTTTATTTTTTCTGCGTCTAGTTTTTGAATCTTACGTTATATTAGACTTATCTTTATATTATGTTAGACCTACTTTTACGTTATGTTAAACCTACCATTCTATCTAAATTTCATACGTTTTCTTTTTTGCGCTAGGTTTTTGACTTTTGGCACCTACCATTATGTTATATTAGACCTACTTTTACGTTATATTAGACATACCTTTCTGCCCAAATTTCATACGTTAAACTTAAAAAAAAAAAAAAAAAAACCCCTAGGTTTGGCACATGTACCATTACATTGTGTTAGACATACCTTTATGTATAGTTAGACCTACATTTGTATTATGTGGGTAGGTCTAACATAACACAAATGTAGGTCTAATTATACATAAAGGTCGGTCTATTGGAGGGAATTTTGGTCGGTCTATCAGGAGCGTGTGGGAGCGCTTTTTTGAGCGCGTTGATCAGGTCAACCCTGATGCATGAATCTAGATTTGTGTATCCAACTCATACAAGTTTTTGCAATTGAGCACATCTTATTTGAGATCGTCTCACAGACCTAATTATGTGACACAACTTAATAATTCATATAATAATTTGTAAAAATAATTAAATTTCATGTTAGTTAAGATATGTCTCACGAAAACCATCAATTCATCTCACATGAGTATTTATATCATTGCTATATCAAATATCGAACATATATTAATTTCACTTTTATATAATTAAAAATTGGAACGTTTTAATTAACAACGAACGTATTAAGAATGGTTTGGTTTCACGGGTATTTTAACATTTTACGATGTGTGATTTGATGTCACACTCCCCCTAAAAAAAACATTTTAAAAGTTGTACTGCTTTGTTTTATTTTTAGTACAACTCTTTTGGCTGCTTATGACTATCCACGTATTCATAGTCAAGGATGAAAATATCGTGAAATATGACGGATATATCGTGGATATATCATGAATACGGATATTACGATACGGATATTGGGTGTTAATGTTTTTTTTTCCTGGGTATCGCGGATATGTCGCAAAATATCGATATCGATATCGGTTCAGTGTAGTACAAAATTGGATGAAAATTGGGAAATATCATGGATATATTGCAAAATATCGCATGTATATCAAAATGAGCGATTTTGATTCAAAAAATTAAACTATGTGATTTTTTTTTTTACTTTGTATTGTGTATTTTATGGCTTTTTGAAATTTCCATTCCTTTAACCAATTTTACTTCATTTGCTTTTTTTTTCTAATTTTTTTGCATGATATATTTCTCTATATAAGAGGATAAATGCAAGTGAACATATTCTATCATACTACCTCCGTCCCCACTTATTTTGCCTACTTTGACCGGCACAGATCCTAAGAAAAACTGTTTGACTTTGATGTGATGTGTTATTTTAATATTTTTGAGTGGTAATTTTGTAATTAATGTATGCTTTTTGAGTGCAAAAGTTGTAAAATGAAAGAAATGAAGGGGTAAGGTCGTAAATTTTTTTTTGCCATTTTTGGGCTGGCAAAATAAGTTGGGACAAGCAAAAGTGGAAAGTAGGCAAAATAAGGTGGGACGGAGGGAGTACATTTTAAGGTTCAAGGTATGATATCACTAACTCTCTCCCAACATTTTTGATTAAATTAATTTCAATTATTTACTTTATAGATTATGACTATTTTAATGTATCTAATTTATTTATTTTTTTGGATAAAGGACATTGACATTGGAGAGAAAATACTTGCACCACTATATATATCACTCAATTGTCATTTTGAAGAACTACGAATTGGTATGTAAATTTAATCTCTTTATTTTGTTCTCCATTTTAGTTGATAAAAATAGCATTTTGTTGGTATATTGTATATTGCTATATTTAATTGTGCTAATTATGTATATGTTAGGTGAAGCATTTAGTTAACTTATAGAAGTTTATTATAAAATCATAATTTTACAATTAATTATGTTATAGTGAAGCACTGGTATGTAAAATGTAATGTTGTAATTGTGTATTTACAATTAATTGTTATAATTAGTTTTAGTAAAATTTTATGTACTTACATATTCTGGTTGTATGACTTTGAAATTATAACTTCAGATGAATTTATTGATTTTTTGTTTTGATAATATATTTATATAAACTTTATAATCATTTGGTACTAGTATATTGTGTGATGTAATTTTAGTAATTTTGTCTTATATTATGTAATATATTATCAGTTTTCATTCGAAAAACAATATTTATAATGCTTATTATCTATATGTTAGTTTTAAATATATTATATTTTAATGCGATTTTGAGTGGAATATATGTGTAATGAAGTGTAAAAATAATCCCTAAAATTTCATATTAAATTTCCAGATTTTTAATAAGATTTCCATTGTTTTTTCAATTTTTTTGCGATATTGATAAGTGTCAATTTTGCTATAGCTTTGCGTACAATTTTATGGTCAATTGAGTGCGTTTGTGTATGTTTTTATAGCAATTTGGTTACTTTTCATATATTAGTTGCATTTGATGTTTTTATTGATAAGTTTCATGGTGTTAGTGGAAAAAGTATGAATTTCAAATGTGATTAAGGATTGAGGAAGAAACGAGGTCGAAAACAAGGAAAAACGGGGCAGCACATTGGGGCACGGACAGATGCAGCCGCGCACGGTCAGGGTTGCACTGGCGCACGACCGTGCGTGAATGTCCAGAGAGGAAGGCAGCCGCGCACGGACGGCCGTGTCTGGGGGCACGATCGTGCGCGGCTGGTAAGCGAGAGCGCAGCGGGGCACGATCTGGCCGTGCCTCGTGCCCGGGTGTCCTAATTCATCTAAAACTCGACTTTTGGATGATTTTTATCCGATTTCTTGACCTCCAAGACTCCCAAGAAGATAGATATACCCCAATAATTCCAGAAATCAAGACACAAGCATTCATAGAGAGAAAACACAAATTTTGAGAGCATCCAGAAGGAAATACGAAGGAGAATTCGAAGATCGAGAATCGCGAGATCATCATCTTAGAGTTTTTCTTTCTACTTTTCTACTTTTTGTTGAATTTTGGTTTTGACATGATGTTATCAATTTTGTCTATGGATTTGATTAATATTATGTCTGGCTAGATTTTCGTAGGTTTCTAGGATATGTAAGTAGTTCGATTCAAACCTTGATGGATCTTTGATTTTAATTCAATTTCTTGATTTTTCGATCCTATTTATGATTTGATTGCTTGTTTGATTAGAGGGCCCCTAATTGAGCATGTTTAAGTAATTAAGTCAAAATTCGAGAGAGGTGATTTAATTGCGGAAGAGTAAACACATGACATATATGCAGCATGAGATCGAGAGATAAATGACATATGTGATGGGATTTTCAATCCTAGGTGCTTTTGGGAGTTGTTGTGTTATATCAGATCGAGTAGAGATACCTCTGATAGCATAATAATCAACCGGTTAAATTGACTCGAGAGAGCTTTTAATTTGATTTCCGTGATTGCTCATATAGGATTAATAATCAATGAAATTGGATTGATCAAGGTGACGTTGAGGGGAGAATCGGATGAAAGCATGTTCTAGAACCTGTCTTAGAATAATTGTTTAACCTCGTGATTTTTAATTACATTTTTAGTTAGTATAATTAATTCAACATCTTTTGAATTTGATACTTAGATAAAATTAGGGATAAAATTTAGGTAATTAATCAATTCTAACGATAGTCTCTGTGGGATCGACCTTGCTTGCCGTGTCTACGATCTACACCGTACACTTGCGGGAGTAGCTTAAAGAATTAGGTGAACAAGTTTTTGGCACCGTTGCCGGGGACTAGACGTTAGGATAGTTGATATCTAGATTTGTTTTTTGATTTTAATCTAGGATTTTTATTTTATTTTAGTTTGTCATTATTTTATTGTGAGTGGTTAATACTTGCTTGTGGATATTTCAGGTAGTGCATGAACACGCGCTCTAAAAAGGCAGCGTTGATTGCAGTTGATCCAGAGATTGAAGCTACTTGTAGATGTAATAGTACACGAAGACAGTTGTTTAGTCAAATGGAAGACGATATTCCACGAGGAGCTCCCAACCAAATATGGACGGGGGGTTGTGAGACTCCCTATCAATGCAAACAATTTTGAGTTGAAGCCGGCGTTGATTAACATGGTTCAACAAAATCAGTTTGATGGAAGTCACTTGGAAGACCCGAATGCGCATCTGGCGCAATTTTTGGAAGTATGTGACACGATCAAGTTCAACGGAGTTTCTGAAGATGCAATTAGACTTCGATTATTCTCGTTCTCTTTACGAGATAAGGCAAAGTTGTGGTTGTCATCCATTCCACCCGGATCAATCACTACATGGGAAGAATTGAACAACCATTTTCTCTTCAAGTACTTTCCCCCGAGTAAGACATTGAGATTGAAAAGTGAGATCACACAATTCAGACAACTTGATGGGGAGTCCTTGGGAGAAGCTTGGGAACGATTTAGAGACATGCTTAGAAGATGCCCACAACATGGTTTTCCGGAGGACCAACAAGTCTGCAGCAGGTGGAGCATTGTTGGCAAAATGTCCAGAAGATGCCATGTACATTCTTGAAGAAATGGCAACCAACAGCTATCAATGGCTGTCTGAGAGGAATACATATAAAAAGGTAGCTGAAGTGCAAAGTACTGATCAAATCTCAGCCTTGACTACACAAGTGGCAGCTCTAGTATCAATGATGACCGAGTCTATAAATCAAACTGGAGCGCAAGTAGGAAATCAAAATCGTGAAGTTGCACCGCAAGAAGAAGTGGAGGACATCAACTATTTGGGCGGGCAAAATTACAATAACAATTTCCGAAACAGAGGCATGTATCAGTACAAGCACGGTGGGAGGAATCACGAGAACTTCTCATATGCAAACAATAATAATTGTTTGCAACCTCCTCCAGGGTTTTCTGTTACAAATGGAATGATTAATGAGCCAAAGAAGCAACCACTTGAGGATTTAATGAGGGAATTCATAAAAAGTACGGATGAGCGTTTTAAAGAAATAGATACTCGTACCAAATCATTGGAAGTGCAGATGGGACAGCTTGCTACGATTTTAGGAAACCAACATAAGAAAGGGCAATATCCAAGTACTACGGAGATCAACCCAAGGGAACAATGTCAAGCCATCAATTTGAGAAGTGGAACGAACTATGAAGGGCCAAGCATGCCAATCGAGGAAGAAGAAGAGATGGAGAAAGAAGAAGAAAATCCGGTGGTGGAGGAAGAAAAAGATCGTAGATCACAAAAAGGGGCTGAGAAGCCAAAATCGATTTCTAACTCTCAATTACCTTTTACTACTACTTCTCTTCCTTTTCCTCAAAGATTCCAAAAGATAAAGTTGGATTCACAATTTGCTAAATTTCTGGAAATTTTCAAGAAAATTCACATTAACATTCCTTTTGTAGATGCCTTGGAACAAATGCCGAATTATGCAAAATTCTTGAAGGATGTGATGTCAAAGAAGAGAAATATAGCAGATTTTGAAAGAGTGAATCTAACAGAGGAATGTAGTGCAATCCTACAACGGAAGTTACCACAAAAGTTGAAGGATCTGGGAAGTTTCACAATTCCATGCGTAATTGGTGAATCTTATTTTGATAAGAAATTGTGAGATCTAGGTGCAAGCATCAATCTTATGTCGTTCTCAATTTTTCAAAAGCTTGGGCTTGGAGATGTGAAGCGTTCAACGGTTACGTTGCAATTAGCGGATAGGTCGATAACATATCCTAAGGGAATCATTGAAGATATGTTAGTGAAGGTTGATCGATTTATTTTTCCGGTGGATTTTGTGGTCCTAGACATGGAGGAGGATCACGACGTGCCCTTGATTCTAGGACGTCCATTTTTAGCCACGGGAAGAGCGTTAATTGATGTACAAAAAGGTGAGCTCACGTTAAGAGTGAATGATGAACATGTGTTGTTCAACATTTACAAGGCAATGAAATTTCACGATGATAGAGAAACGTGCAGCTTTGTTGATGTTGTGGACTTTTGTGTGGAGGAGCAAGTGGATCACATCTTGATAAAAGATTCGTTGGAGCTTTGTTTATCAAAATCTCTTACTACTCATGATAAAATTTTGCATTTAGAAAATGAGGATGTAATTGATGAAATGTATTCTTTGGATGCCTTGCAGGAAATTTCAACGAAAACAAATGGAGGAAAGACGAAAAAACAAGATCGCAAAGAAGATTCGAAAAGCTGTGCAGCCGGGCACGACCGTGCGCTGGGGCACGGTTAGACCGTGCCTGACTGCAAGGAGCACTGGACATTGGGGCACGACCGTGCGCTGGGACACGGCCAGACCGTGCCCGACTGCACTGAAGGTTGTGCATTGGCGCACGACCGTGCGCCAATGCCCCGAGGAAAAATTGAGCCCCGTTCAAGACGCCCCTGCTCCAGAACTCATGCCACTACCCGACCATCTTCAATACGCATTTTTGGGTAATAATAATGCAAATCCGGTAATCGTTTCCTCTTCTTTAAACTCTGTTCAACTTGAAAAATTATTACGGGTTTTGAGGGAACACAAATCGGCTATTGGTTGGTCTATAGCGGATTTGAAGGGAATAAGTCCAGCCATCGTGATGCACAAAATCAGGATGGAAGAGACTTATAAACCTTCAATCCAAAACCAACGAAGACTTAACCCAATTATGCAGGAAGTGGTCAAGAAAGAAGTGCTGAAGTGGTTAGATGCTGGGATCATATATCCTATCTCGGATAGCAGTTGGGTTAGCCCAGTACAAGTGGTGTCAAAGAAAGGAGGAATTTTAGTGGTGAAAAATGAGAACGAAGAGCTCATCGCAACTCGAACGGTAACAGGGTGGCGGGTGTGCATTGATTATCGAAAATTAAATACCGCCACCCGAAAAGATCACTTCCCTCTCCTTTTCATTAATCAAATGCTAGATAGACTTGCGGGGTACGATTACTATAGTTTTCTTGATGGATATTCCGGTTACAATCAAATTGCGATTGCACCGGAGGACCAAGAGAAAATGACTTTTACATGTCCATATGGCACCTTCGCTTTTCGAAGAATGTCATTTGGGTTATGTAATGCCCCTGCCACTTTTCAAAGATGCATGATGTCTATTTTTCATGATTTGATTGAGAATATTATGGAAGTCTTTATGGATGATTTTTCTGTTTTTGGAACTTCATTCGATTTTTGTTTGGCTAATTTAGCTAAAGTGTTGCAGCGATGCGAGGAGACCAATTTAGTTTTCAATTGGGAAAAGTGTCACTTCATGGTTAAGGATGGAATTGTACTTGGTCACCGCATATCAGCCGCAGGACTCGAAGTAGATAGAGCTAAGATAGTGGCAATTGAGAAGCTACTACCACCGAAGACGGAGAAAGCTATCCGGAGTTTCCTTGGACATGCAGGATTCTACCGGAGATTCATAAAAGACTTTTCAAAGATATCCAAGCCATTAAGTCATTTGTTGGAAAATGAGGCAGAGTTCAAATTCACCGATGAATGTCACCAAACATTTGCAACTCTTAAAAAAGCGTTAATAAGTGCACCAATCTTGATCACCCCCGATTGGTCACAACCATTTGAGTTGATGTGCGATGCCAGTGATTATGCGGTTGGAGTGCTGCTAGGACAAAAGAGAGACAAGTTGTTGAGGCCAATTTATTATGCAAGTCGAACATTAGACGAGGCGTAACAAAATTACACCACCACGGAAAAAGAGATGTTGGCGGTTGTTTTTGCGTTCGACAAATTTCGATCATATTTGATTGGCACAAAAACAATAGTTTATACTGATCATGCAGCAATTCGTTATCTTTTTGAAAAGAAAGATACTAAACCTCGATTAATTCGTTGGATTTTGCTTTTGCAGGAATTTGACGTCGAAATCAAGGACCGGAAGGGATGTGAGAACGTGGTGGCGGACCATCTTTCGAGACTTGAAAATCCAGAAATTGAGGTGAATGGGGAAATCAATGAGAGATTCCCCGATGAGTACATACTTGCCATTAATGATGCACCGGTGCCATGGTATGCGGACATCGTCAATTACCTAGCAAAAGGAGTTCTTCCACCGGACATAGATGCGTATCAGAAGAAAAAGTTTCTTCGTGATATAAATTATTATATGTGAGATGATTCATATTTGTTTAGGAGATGTGTAGATTCGCTTATCCGAAGATGCGTACCAATGGAGGAGTGGGACGACATCATGGGAATGTGTCACTCATCACCCACAGGTGGGCACCATAGTGGAAAGAAGACAGCTATCAAAGTCCTACAATCAGGTTTTTATTGGCCTACTTTATTTAAAGATTGTTATAACTTTGTTGCGGGATGTGATCGTTGTCAAAGGACGGGAAACATATCTCGAAGACATGAAATGCCCCTCACAAATATTCTTGAAGTCAAAATTTTTGATGTGTGGGGCATAGACTTCATGGGACCGTTTCCTCCGTCCAATGGGTATAATTACATCTTGCTAGCGGTTGACTATGTTTCCAAGTGGATAGAAGCCATTCCCACCAAAACTAATGATGCTAAAGTGGTTCTACAATTTATGAAGAAAAACATCTTCAATAGATTCGGGACACCTAAGACAATTATTAGTGATGGGGGAAAACACTTCCACAACAAAATTTTTGCTAGGTTGTTGGAGAAGTATGGAGTTCGACACAAGATGATGTTGTCATACCATCCACAAGCCAATGGATTAGCGGAAGTTTCCAATCGGGAGATAAAAACAATCTTGGAAAAAATAGTGAGTGTGAATCGCAAGGATTGGTCAATTCGTCTTGATGATTCATTATGGGCATATCGAACGGCATATAAGATGCCCATAGGTATGTCCTCGTACCAACTTGTTTTTGGGAAGTCTTGCCACCTCCCGGTTGAATTGGAAAACAAGGTGTATTGGGCAACACGAGCAATAAATTTGGACTATTCACGATCAAGTTCGGAGTGAATTCGAAATCTCTTGGAGATAGATGAATTTCGTAACGATGCATACGAGAATGCCCGAATCTACAAGGAACGGACGAAAAACTTTCATGACAAGATGATCCAACGAAGGACATTCAAACCGGGAGATCCAGTATTGTTGTTTAATTCTAGACTCCGTTTATTTCCCGGTAAGTTGAAGTCAAGATGGTCCGAACCATTTTGGGTCAAAAAGGTGTTCGATCCGGGATATGTAGAACTGTTAGCAAAGGATGGGACCACGTTCACTGTCAATGCCCAACGTAACAAACTATACTATGGAAGTGGAAATAAGGAGATGGCAAAGTGTGTGTACTACTTGACGGACCCTTAAGAGGTAAGTTTTTCTTATCATGTCCGGCTGAAGACGTTAAACTTAGCGCTAATTGGGAGGCAACCCAATATATAGATTAGGAAGTTCGTTTTAAAAAAAATCAAAAAAAAATCGAAGCATTGGCGCACGGACGGCCGTGTCCTGGGACACGGTCGTGCGCCAATGTCCAGAAGGAGAAGCAGCCGCGCACGGTCGGCCGTGTCCCAGGACACGGTCATGCGCGACTGCACAGATTGGGAAGCACTGGCGCACGGTCGTGCGCCAGTGCACAGCGGGTTTAAAGGGTGAAATTGGGGGCGAAATTTTCACAATTTCACCCCAATTTCGAACCCTAACTCCCAAATTCTCAAAAATTCCCCATTTAATCCATTTCAAGTGCATCACAAACACTTCCCCACTACATTATACATCAATTCCACAAGAAATTTGAGGTTTTGGGAAGGATTTCACAACTAGGGCACCAAGTTCAAACTTTTTGATTTTCGTCTCAAAAGGTATGTATTCTTCAATTTTTCTCCAATCTTTTTGTAAATAATGTTTGTTTGAGACTTGGGTGATGATTTAATCGGAGCACATTGTCTATTTGACTTCATTTTTCATTGGGGAATTTTATCGAACACTTGACATGCATATGTTTTAACTGTGAAATTATTCAATATAATTGCATGTTTGGTTCAATTTGTTCCTCTAAGAATGAATACATGTCAAATTATTGAAATGTAACTGGAATGTCTATTGAATTCGAACTTTGAGATATTCGTTTGATAGAATTGATGTGTTGATATGGTTCGAATCAAGTTTGGGGGAGTGTTGTATAATTCTTGTTAGGATCGATTGAGGTTAATTGTTGAATGCATGATATATATTGGGCAAATTGTGATGATGAATTGAACTAGAAAATTTGACATAACTCCATGACCGAATTTAGTGATGAAATTTGAATTCGGATGTACTTGAATCGAGGATTAATTGGTGTAATATTTTACTTGTACTTGGTTATGCTTTGCTTGCAGGTTGACATGGCAGGTGGTAAGAAAAGACGTGTTGTAGGAGGCGCCTCCACATCAGGAGCCAATGACCAAGCGCCAGTTCGTGCTCCGGCGGCACCCTCTCATCATAGGGTGACGCTGTGTTCAGACGAGCACAGACAGAGATGGGCAGCTCCGGTTACAAGGCATATCGAGCCCACGAGATATGCAGATGATGTGGCTCTGCAGCGCCTTGGTCTCCAAGACGATTTTTGGAGCCATGTGGAGAGCGTGGGCTGGACACACTTGTTCAGGGGTCGCTGGAGGACATATCCGAGGATCGTCCTTGAGATCCTTAGCACCCTCAAGGTGACGGAACGACGATCAAAGCCGACGCATATTCAGTTCCAGCTGAACAACAGACAACACGAGTTGTCTATAGAACAGTTCAGGGCCATATATCAGATGCCGTCAGACCGTGTTGAGACATGTCACAGCCACTGTTTCCAGCTGGATGAGTTTTGGGGGAACATCACCAATTGCCGTGGGAGGGAGCCAGTACCATGGAATCCGAGGACGGCCAAGACGACCTTGATCCGGAACCCTGTGTTCCGTCACTTGCAGAGAGTGATTGCCAACACCCTGTTTGCCAGATACGAGAATGGGGTGGTATGGTTGGACGAGCTACACATTCTCTATTACATGGTGACGGGGTACCGGGTTGACGCAGCTACCCATTTGATCCGTCAGATGAAGAGGGTAGCAAATCAGACGGAGGGACATATAGTGATAGGCGGCATGCTCACCCCCTAGCTCACTACATTGGGATGCCACTAGACGATCTTGCTGATGTACCAGGGTCGACAGCTATTGACCTTCAGGTACTCCTTAACCAGCACTTCATATTGATGGATCCTGCAGGGCACGACTACTTTTTGCGTCAAAAGGATACAGGGGCGTTCCCTCTGCTGAATCCACGGTTGACTGCTTTGGGTGACGAAACCACAATGCGGAACTGGGCATTAGACACGCCTGCACATGTCGCAGCGAGCGTCGGTGCGCCAGCAGATCCGGACATCCCAGACGAGCCGGTGGGACCAGCTGAGGAGGAGGCCGCTTACGAGCAAGGGGCTGATAATGCGCAGAAGATACCACCAGAGTACCCGACCCATGCACATGAGGCCGACAGGTTGACAGCTTTGGAGCATAGTCTGATGAACCTCCAAAATGAGTTCCATGACTACTGCGACACCATGATGGACTTCATGGCTCGTATGGACCATTGGAGGATCTCGATGGGGCACGTATACCCTCCAACGTATACCCTCCACCGCCACCGCCTGTCGATGATGAGTGATAGGTTACGAGTTAGTATACCCTTATTCCCTAGTATTTTTTTTTCTTTCTTTCTTTTTCTTTCGTTAGATTTTTCTATTTTTCTTTTCTTTTCATTTGGAATCATCTCCCATGGTATTGTCGACTTTAAGTTTGGGGGGATTGGATTGTGATGTTTTGATTTGTATGAAAATTTTGAAAAATATGACGGTTTGATTGATTGGATAGACTTTCGTAAACTATGTTGCATTGCATTTTAGTTGCATATAGGTTTTTATTGCTTTAGCATGTTTTTTTTTTTTAGGTAGATTTTTTTTAGGATTAGATTTTTTTTAGGATGGATGATGATCTTTTGGTTTTTTTGGAAAAATTATGTGATTTGAATTATCGATCTTTGAAAAGCATGAATTGAGTTGAATGATCTTGACAATCTATTGCTTGATTGAGTTGGAATTTTCTGATTTTGGTGAATATTTTGAGCATGAAATGATTGTGTATTTTGAGGAGTATGAAAACAAGCCGAGTAGATTTGAGCCTTGACTTGACATTACATCGAGTCTTGTTTTCTTGATTGAGTGAGTATCAATTATCTTGTATACATCTCTAGAACTTGCTTTGATATCTCCTTTGAGACCACATGTGCATGTGAATTTTTGAAAATGATCTAAGGTCATCTTTGATTTTTTTAGTCACTTAGCCAAATATTTCCCTACCAAAATCATTATAATTTCCTAGTTAGCCCCTTTGAGCCTTTAAGCCTTATTTCTTTGACTAGCCGAATAATCGTATGAATAATCCGTATCTTTTGAGCCTACCTATTTTATATGATTGTAAAGCTTGGATGAAAAGTGATCGGGTAAAAAGAGTTTGAGTTGAGTAGTTGGGAAAAGTAAATAGAGTTGAAAGAATTGGTAGTGTTGAAGAAAAAAAAAAGTGGCTTAAAAAAAAAAGAATGAGGAAGTGATTGGTGGAAAATAAGTTGTGCATGAGTTGTGCCTTGTTGATGTAAGTTGGACACTTAGTTGAGTTGTGTCTTTTTCTGGAACTCGATTGAGTAAGTCCCTTTGATATAATTTTTGGAACTCATGTGGAAATAGGTGGTTTTTTTTATTGAAGAAACTTCATGGAGATTTAGAAATTCGTGATTTGAGGTAGAAACTGTTGAAGTAGCTGCAATCATATGCTTTTATAGTCACTTTAATCCAAATTTTCCTACCTTGTCCAAAGAGCCTCATTGCGTCCAAATAAAAGTCCTTTTTGATTCTTATATTCACATGTACGAAAGTGTGGAGAAGTGAGACGATTTGCAAGCTTATGGTAGATGTTACTTGATTGATTTGAGCGTATACACGGCCTATTTTATACACTTTTGAGCGTGAGTGATACACTTTTACCTTGTGAGGTTCATTACTCCTTGAAGTGCATGATTGTGGATTGTTTGGAGTGTTTGCTTAAGTTTGGAAAGTTTCGATTTTGATTAAGTACTTTGTCTTTGGTTGTGAAACTTAGTTCATTCTTTTATGATTTGTGTTGAAGAAGAGTTCTTGATGTTGCTCGAGGACGAGCAATGGTTTAAGTTTGGGGGAAATTGATAAGTGTCAATTTTGCTATAGCTTTGCGTACAATTTTATGGTCAATTGAGTGCGTTTGTGTACGTTTTTATAGCAATATGGTTACTTTTCATATATTAGTTGCATTTCACGTTTTTGTTGATAAGTTTCATGGTTTTAGTGGAAAAAGTATGAATTTCAAATGTGATTAAGGATTGAGGAAGAAACGAGGAGGAAACGAGGTCGAAAACAAGAAAAAACAGGGCTGCGCATTAGGGCACGGACAGATGCAGCCGCGTACGGTCAGGGTTGCACTGGCGCACGACCGTGCGTGAATGTCCAGAGAGGAAGGCAGCCGCGCACGGACGGCCGTGTCTGGGGGCACGGTCGTGTGCGACTGGCAAGCAAGAGCGCAGCGGGGCATGGTCTGGCCGTGCCGTGGGGCACGACCGTGCCCGAGTGTCCTAATTCATCTAAAACTCGACTTTTGGATGATTTTTATCCGATTTCTTGACCTCCAAGACTCCCAAGAAGATAGATATACCCCAATAATTCCAGAAATCAAGACACAAGCATTCATAGAGAGAAAACACAAATTTTGAGAGCATCCAGAAGGAAATACGAAGGAGAATTCGAAGATCGAGAATCGCGAGATCGTCGTCTTAGAGTTTTTCTTTCTACTTTTCTACTTTTTGTTGAATTTTGGTTTTGACATGATGTTATCAATTTTGTCTATGGATTTGATTAATATTATGTCTGGCTAGATTTTCGTAGGTTTCTAGGATATGTAAGTAGTTCGATTCAAACCTTGATGGATCTTTGATTTTAATTCAATTTCTTGATTTTTCGATCCTATTTATGATTTGATTGCTTGTTTGATTAGAGGGCCCCTAATTGAGCATGTTTAAGTAATTAAGTCAAAATTCGAGAGAGGAGATTTAATTGCGGAAGAGTAAACACATGACATATATGCAGCATGAGATCGAGAGATAAATGACATATGTGATGAGATTTTCAATCCTAGGTGCTTTTGGGAGTTGTTGTGTTATATCAGATCGAGTAGAGATACCTCTGATAGCATAATAATCAACTGGTTAAATTGACTTGAGAGAGCTTTTAATTTGATTTCCGTGATTGCTCATATAGGATTAATAATCAATGAAATTGGATTGATCAAGGTGACGTTGAGGGGAGAATCGGATGAAAGCATGTTCTAGAACCTGTCTTAGAATAATTGTTTAACCTCGTGATTTTTAATTGCATTTTTAGTTAATATAATTAATTCAACATCTTTTGAATTTGATACTTAGATAAATTTAGGGATAAAATTTATCGATATGCGATATCGATATATCCGTAAAATCAAAGTTGCGATACGACATGCGATATCGATATTTTCATCCTTGTTCATAGCTACGTCTATTTCTTATTTCTCACTTAATTTTCATTTTTAAAAAAAATTCTCTTATAATTTTAAGGGAAATTAATTTCTGACCCTCTTGTTAAGTCCTCCATCTCTACCTCGTTCATATTTAATTTTGTACTATTAAAGATTCCTTATTATTTTTAGTCTATCTAACTAGTTATAACAGATCATAATTGGTGTTGTTTATTTTGCACCCAAAACTAATTGTATCAATAAAAAAAATCTTTGTGGAATCTATTTGTAATTTGAATTTTCTTTTAATAAAAAGATAATGGTTGTTGTTGAGGAACAAATACAATATGTTATTAATTAGTCTATCTTTGAGGTCAAATATTTTAGGACATATTGGATGGTAATACATTTAGGACGCAATATGTAAACCTAAACATGTCCCAAAACCCAAATAATTTTCCTACATATGAGGTTATGATTTTCAAAATTACTAGTTTCTTATAAAGATCTAAAAGTATAATTTAAGAAAATTAATTTCTTATCAAGATAAACAATATTTATAAATTTGAAAGATTTAGGATTAAAAATGTTTCAAAGCAAATATTTTATATATTAATTAATTAATATAAGAAAATACTTTTAAAGAAGATTTTGACTAAGTTGCAATGTTATATTATAATATATACATATTAGGGCCCGGTCATATTAGCGCAGTAACATAAACATTAGGAGTCGGGTAAATTACTTTCATGGTGTCTAAAGTATACCTTGATTACACTTTGTGTACCCCTGATTTCGCGAGTTGCGGAATTGGTGTCCAACATTTCAAATAATGGTTCGATGGACTTGAGGGAACCCTAATTTTCTGGAGACAAAATTGGTGTTTTCCCCTTTCATTCTAAAAAAAAAAAAAGAGATCTACCCTAATTTCTTGAGTTACTCTTCAATCTTTAAGAAAATCTTTAATTTCAACTAATTCTTTGTTGGTAGTGTTGGTGCTCAATGGTAGAATATAAAACTCAAAGTTTGGATATAAGAAGGTGATTAGGAGGATTCATGTGAATTTGATCACGTTTAATTCAATGATTGATTGTTACCCTTTCTATAAGGATGTACATTTATCTCTAGCTTCAATCAAGAAGCTTCAACCAAGATTGTTCATCTTAATCTTCTGAGCTATATCACTGGGAAGATTATTCAATTCCCACACCATTTTGGAATTAGGAACTGTATTCAAGACTCTGCAGTATTATTGATATGCTTTTCTTAAGAGGAGATTTGGAAAACGACTATAGGGAGAATAGTAGTGGGAGCATTATTAGCAAACATCTCGATATGGGAAAGTATGCCCAATACACAACAGATCTAGTAGATTGAGACGCTCAAGATGGTTTATTTTGAGTGCCGTAACCAATTCTCTTATGGCTACAACTTATTTGAGAATGCTCTATTCTTCCTAACATCGAACCTTGGCAGACTAAAGTCTGGTTCTAACAACCAATTACATGAAAATTACATCAACTTTCTTAAACATTGAAGAGTGGTTCAAGAAAAGGGTTTTTACCGAATGAAAGGGGGAAACCATCATTTTTCCTCCGAAAAATTAGGGTTCCGTCAAGTTTGGATGGAAACTTGACGGAAGATACCCTACGATATTTTGAAACATTGGATACCAATTCCGTCAAGTTTGGATGGAAACTTGACAGAAGATACCCTACGATATTTTGAAACATTGGATACCAATTCTGTAACTCAAAAAACAATGGTATCTTGGATCCTCTGTTGGGGTGAGTTTTTGCCTTGTCTTCGTTTTTGTGTTATTTTTTTCATTTACTTAATCATAGAGTCGTACGAGTCTATGGTTTTAGTGAATAAAAATTGCCCCACAACTTATGCTGGTTTTTTTCTCAGTAGCGGATTTGGATCTATATATTTGCTCCTCCACATAAAAGTTAATTTTATATTTGCGGATTTCCCTTTTTATATTCAAAAAATATTTTCCCAATAAATATAGTTATTTTTTTTATAAAAATGATTATAAAGTAAATTCCTTATTTATACATTTATTTTTCTATAAATATGAATTTGTAAGTTTAATTCTCAAATGATTTTCTTTTTATTCTATGCAGAAACAATAAAATTGTACTCCCTCCGTCCCGCTCTATTTTGACTACTTTTCATTTTTGTTTGTCCCATCTTATTTTGCTAGCCCAAAAATGGCAAAAAAAAAAAAAAAACTCCCTTACCTCTCCATTTCTTTCATTTTACAAAATTTGCACTCAAATTATACCTTTAAATTACAAAATTGCCACTCAAAAACATTAAAATAACACATCCAATCAAAGTCAACAACTTTTTCTTAGACTCCGTACCGGGTCAACCTAGACAAAATAGCAATGGACGGAGGGAGTAATTTACAAGTATTCAATTAAATAAAAGATAATTTAAATTTGTTGCATTGTACAAATAACTGCCTTGGAATTTTACCATATGCAATATTAGCTAGGGTTTATGGGTGATATGATAAAATATATTAAATTTAAAGTTCATATGATAAGATGAAGCAATTTAAATATTTTATTAAAAAAGGCAAATCTTGAATGAAAGATAAATCTTATCAATCCGGGATTCCAAAGATTGAAAACTATCAATTTAACATATCAAAATGAAACGTCGTTAACGTATTCTATCACGGCGTTATCTTATTTTTCTCTATCAGCTGATGTGGCTCTCTCTCCTATCACGGTGTTATCTTATTTTTCTCTATCAGCTGATGTGGCTCTCTCTCAGCTGATGTGGCTCTCAAAAAACTTTTACGCTCAAATCACGTTTACTTGGATATTTACATGTAGATTAAAAAAAAAGAAAACAAATATCATTTTCTTTTCTTAGTTATTATATTCGATAAAATATTCAATTAAAAACAAAATTTATTGATTTTTATATAATTTCAATACACATTCAATTTACTTACCGTTATATATATTTAAATTATATTAATCAACAAAATCTATTATCATACAAATATTTTTTTAATATGTATTTTCATCAAAATTAAATATCGTCAAGTTATCGATATTATATAAGATACAATATTACAAAATATTGATATTAATTATAGACTATCAATATATATATATATATATATATATATTATTGTACATAAATTAATATCGAAAAAAATGTAAATATATCAATATTATAATGCTGTTATTTGTTGATATATATTATTGAACAAAAACTAATATACAAAAATATCAATATTAATTGCGGGAGTGACACTTGTGTGCCCCAGGGGCATGGTGCCCCCAAATTAATTATCATATGGTGTTAAATATATACTCTACAAGTATCATGTATATACTCTTCAGGTATCACATGAATACTCTTATATATATATGATACATGTAGAGTATATTTATAACACCAAGAAACATAACACCTATAGAGTATATATATAACACCTGAAAAATATGTATATAACACCTAGATCCATGCCCCTTAAACAGGAGTGACACTTGTGTGCCTAAGGGGCATGGTGCCCCCAAATTAATTATCATATGATGTTAAATATATACTCTACAGGTATCATGTATATACTCTTCAGGTATCACATGAATACTCTTATATACATATGATACCTGTAGGGTATATTTATAACATCAAGAAACATAACATCTATAAAGTATGGCAAAATATTTTATGCAATTGGTGCATGGATCTAGGATCCATACACCCGGGTCGACCAGTCCCACGCGCCTCTGACGCGCGTTTTCACATGCCCCACGCGCTCTCACGCACCCCCACGCGCCTGGTGGGTGCGCTCAAACCCACCAAGATTCGCTTCAGGCAGTCATACCCTCATGTTATGTTAGGGTTACCCTCATGTTATGTTAGGGTTACCTTCATGTTATGTTAGTGTTACCCTCACGAGGGTAACACTAACATAACTTGAAGGTAACCCTAACATAACGTGAGGGTAACACTAACATAACATGAAGGTAACTCTAACATAACATGAGGGTAACCCTAACATAACATGAGGGTATGATTAACATTTTAGTTCAGTGGTTTTAAACTAAGGGTATGAAATCTGGAGATGGGGTCACATTAACATAACGCGAAGGTAACCCTAACATAACACAAAGGTAACACTAACATAACGTGAGGGTAACGACCAAAACACGTGAAAAAAGTAAAGAGGCACGGTGACTGGTGGCGTGGTGGCCGACGGGAGTCGTTGGACGTGACAGGCGCGACGGCCAACGGGAGCCGACAGGCGCAAGGTGCAATGGGCGTCGACGGGGAGAGAACTTACTGAGCGACTGAGGAAGAGAGAGATTGTAGGTCAACCTTTTTGTTTACAAGGAAGTTATCATATCGCGCATATATCCTAATAATCTTGCACGTGGTAAAATTCAAAGACAGTTATTTGTAGAATGCAACCAATTTAAATTATCTTATACTTAATTGAATACTTGTAAATTACAATTTTATTGTTTCTGCATAGAATAAAAATAAATTCATTTGAGAGTTATACTTACAAATTCATATTTATAGAAAAATAAATGTATAAATAAGGAATTTACTTTATAATCATTTTTATAAAAAAAAAACTATATTTATTGTGAATATATTTTTTGAATATAAAAGGGTAAATCCGCAAATATATCATTAACTTTTATGTGGAAGTGCAAATATATAGATCCAGATCCTCTGCTGAGCAAAAAAACCAGCACCAGTTGTTGGCCAATTTTTATTCACTAAAATCATAGACTCGTACGATTCTATGATTAAGTAAATGAAAAAAAGAACACAAAAATGAAGACAAGGCAAAAACTCACCCCAACAGATGATCCAAGGTATCATTGTTTTTTGAGTTACAGAATTGGTATCCAATATTTCTAAATATCGCAGGGTATCTTCCGTCAAGTTTCCATCCAAACTTGACGGAACCCTAATTTTTCGGAGGGAAAATGATGTTTTCCCCCTTTGATTCTATAAAAACCCTTTTCTTGAACCACTCTTCAATCTTTAAGAAAGTTGATGTAATTTCATGTAACTTGTTGGTAGAACCAGACTTTAATCTGCCTAGGTTCAATGTCATTAGGAAGAATAGGGCATTCTCGAATAAGTTGTAGCCGTAAGAGAGAATTGGTTTGGGCACTCAAAATAAATCATCTTGAGCGTCTCCATCTGCTCTGTTAATGTGTATTGGGCATACTTTCCCATATCCAAAATGGTGTGGGAATAAGTTTCCCAGTTATCTCAGAAGATTAAGGTGAACAATCTTGGTTGAAGCTTCTTGATTGAAGCTAGTGGTGGGTGTCGAAACCAACAAATAATAAAACCTACTAAAATACTACTTGCGATAGTGGTAAGTAGGATCGTATCCACAGAGACCGGTAAAACAGATTAACTTGGTGCAAATTGTAAACAAAGATGGGGGGGTTAAATTTTGCTATCAAACTAAATCTGCAGCAAATTAAAGATGAAGTGATTTAATGAAATAAAATATCTAGCCGAGACAATCTTCGAAATGGTTCAACTCACATGCTCACGGATGCAAGGATGACTCTTCCACTTTAACACCAAATTGGTTATAGTTGTTGGTACCACCTAACAACCTAATCTTTCCATAATTAGTCGATAATTAAGATACCATCTCTAATTATTTCCCTAGCCAAATAAACAACCCTAGATACCATCGTAGGATTTAATTTACCAACTGCATTCAACCTAGAAAGACCCAATTCTAGCCAACAAACACACATGTAGGTTCATTTAGACTAGGTTGCATATCCTCTATAGCAATAATCGAAAGTAGGGTGCGATGAATTATGCTACTTGCCACAAATATTAGAAACAATTAAACAATTACAGATTCAATGATCTAATTGGCACATATCATTTTCACAAATTGGTTAAGTGATCAAGTTAAACAATCCGCCAAACAATATAATCGAGCACAAGGATTATACAAATGATGGAAAAATGGAAGAGTAGAAAAACTAGTTAGATCTCACATATTGCATTGAACCATGATTCCAATTATCCGGCTAGATGAACAATTTAGCAATCCATAATAATACGTAGATAAAAACAAAGAGAGTTCTTCCTCTCCAAATGATTCTCCATCAATTATCTCCCAAAAACTGACTTAAAATAAACTGCCAAAGATCATCCTTTTTAAAATACAAAAAGGACGTTTACAATTAAGTTCATGGGGATAATGGGTTCCTAAAATATAGGAGGAAGTCAGATTTGAATGTGAGATTTGAGATTTGGGCGCGAAAGTTAAGTTTTTCCGTCCAGGTCCTTAGGCGTGCCCACGCCTTAGCAGAGGAGCTCGCTTCTGTATCTTCGCTTCAGGATTTCTACCAACGGTTAAGACGTGACCACACCTTATGGAGAATTCGCTCTTCTGTCCATTTCCTTGAGGCTCCTAATCAACATCTTCAAAAATCATTCCAAATGGTCCATTGCATCAATTAAATCCTTCTCATATCTGCAACATATAAGACTTGATCAAAACAAACATTTAAGGATTAATTGACATCTAAACATGGGAAAATATGACCTTAAAGTGTGACATTTTTGCAACTTATCAGCTAGAGATAAATGTACGTCCTTGTTGAAAAGATAACAACCAATCATTGTATTAAACATGATCAAATTCACATGAATTAATCCTCCTAATCACCTCCTTATATGCAAACCTTGAATTTTATATTCCATTGAGCACCAACACTACCAACAAAGAATTACATGAAATTAAAGAATTTTCTTAAAGATTGAAGAGTAACTCAAGAAATTAGGGTAAGTCTTTTTTTTTAAGAATGAAAGGGGAAAAACACCAATTTTGTCTCCAGAAAATTAGGGTTCCCTCAAGTCCATCAAACGATTATTTGAAATGTTGGACACCAATTCCGTAACTCGCGAAATGAGGGGTACACAAAGTGAAATCAAGGTATACTTTAGGCACCATAAAAGTAATTTACCTGACTCCTAATGTTTATGTTACTGCGCTAATATGACCGGGCCCTAATATGTATATATAACATTGCAACTTAGTCAAAATCTTCTTTAAAAGTATTTTCTTATTATATTTATTAATTAATATATAAAATATTTGCTTTGAAACATTTTTAATCCTAAATCTTTCAATTATAAATATTGTTTATCTTGATAAGAAATTAATTTTCTTAAATTATACTTTTAGATCTATCTTTATAAGAAACTAGTAATTTTGAAAATCATAACCTCATATGTAGGAAAATTATTTGGGTTTTGGGACATGTTTAGGTTTACATATTGCGTCCTAAATGTATTACCACGGCCCAATATGTCCTAAAATATTTGAACTCAAAGATAGACTAATAACATATTGTATTTGTTCCTCAACAACAACCATTATCTTTTTATTAAAAGAAAATTCAAATTACAAATAGATTCCACAACATTTTTTATTTATTGATACAAGTAGTTTTGGGTGCAAAATAAACACCACCAATTATGATCTGTTATAACTAGTTAGATAGACTAAAAATAATAAGGAATCTTTAATAGTACAGAATTAAATATGAACAAGGTAGAGATGGAGGACTTAACAAGAGGGTCAGAAATTAATTTCCCTTAAAATTATGAGAGAATATTTTTTTAAATGAAAATTAAGTGAGAAATAAGAAATAGACGTAGCTATGAAGACGTGGATAGTCATAAGCAGCCAAAAGAGTTGTACTTAAAAATAAACAAAGCAGTACAGCTTTTAAAATGCTTTTTTTAGGGGGCGTGTGTGACATCAAATCACACATCTTAAAATGTTAAAATACTCGTGAAACCAAACAGTTTTTAATACGAAACGTTCCAATTTTTAATTATATAAAAATGAAATTAATATATGTTCGATATTTGATATAGCAACGATATAAATACTCATGTGAGATGATTTGATGGTTTTCGTGAGGCATATATTAACTAACATGAAATTTAATTATTTTTACAAATTATTATATGAATTATTAAGTTATCTCACATAATTAGGTCTGTGAGACGATCTCATATAAGATGTGCTCAATGACAAAAACTTGTATGATTTGGACACACAAATCTAAATTCATGCATCAGGGTTGACCTGATCAACGCGTTGAAAAAAGCGCTCCCACACGCTCCTGATACTCGCGCTCAAACCCACCCAAATTCGCTCCAATTGACCGATTTTTATGTATAATTAGACCTACATTTGTGTTATATTAGACCTACCTACATAATACAAATGTAGGTCTAACTATACATAAAAATATGTCTAACACAATGTAATAGTACATATGCCAAACCTAGGGTTTTTTTTTTAAAGTTTAATGTAAGAAATTTGGGCAGAAAGATATGTCTAATATAACGTAAATGTAGGTCTAACATAACATAGGGTCCTTTTGTAGTACACCGGGTGTATTAATACACCAAACTCTCCATCATTTTCAGTCATTAGATCTGATATCATAGTTGACTTTGACTTTAATGATCTCAAATCTGATGGCTGAAAATGAGTGGAGAGTCTGGTACACCTGGTGTACTATAGAACTACCCCATAACATAATGGTAGGTGTCAAAAGTTAAAAACCTAGTGCAAAAAAAAACAAAACATATGAAATTTGGATAGAATGGTAGGTTTAACATAACGTAAATGTAGGTCTAACATAATGTAAAGATATGTTTAACATAACGTAAGGTTCAAAAACTAGACACAGAAAAAATAAAAAATAAAAACGGATTGTTTAACCCGAATCCGACCAGAGTACATAGATTCATACACCCATTTCCTAAGAGAACTTCCAGTGCTCAATATACTACCTTCGTCCCAAAATAAATGATGTTTTAGCCTTTTGCACATATATTAAAAAATGTGATAAAAATTCCAATCTACCCCTATTTAAGTTTAATTAACGAGGTGCTTTTATCTCTTTAACACATTTAATTTGAGGTGAGTAAATAAGGGTATATTTGGTATATTGCATGTAAATATGCTTTGGAATACGAAAACGACAATTATTTTGGAACAAATTTTAGTTGCTAAAACGTCATTTATTTTGGGACGGAGGTAGTATAAATGTGTCGAGATAAATGGAATAGCATAACTGATTATATATATATAGTCTGGGTGGGACCTACCCTCTATATAAGTCCCCAAATACATTGCATCTTTTCTTTCAAGATTCAACATTACAACCAACTCTTATTTCATTACCCTACCTACAAATCAGAAATATTTGTTGCAAGAAACATTTGCTACTCAATCTTTGCGGTGTGTGTTGAGATGCATTATTGGGCGCTTGATTTCGTGTTCTACAGCTGCGAGGTTCCATCTTGATTTGTGCTTTCCTGTAAGTTCTTTACCCAATCAAACACTGTTTGGGTTTCTGCTGATGATGATTCTTTTTGACGTTTTCTGGGTGGTTTTGCTTTTCAATCGAAAATCCCCAAATTAATCAATCCAAACCCTATTTTCCAAATCTCTAATACTGAAACCCTCAATCCCTCATCCTCCTTACCAGCTACCGCCGCTAATTTCCCAAATGTGAGTTTTCCTTCTATTATAGTTTGTGTAGCTATCTTTTTCTAGTTGTAATTTTAGGGTTCTTTAAGTGCTTGATCTTTTCCTATATATTTAAGCCTGCAGTCCAAATCATATTCAGTTTGCATCTACTAATTGGAATCTGGATTATCTACTTTGATGCTTTAGTGTGGATCACCATATCGATTGCTTTCTGAAATTCATGGTAATAGGTAAATTGAAATTGTTAATTACATCTTTATTATTGGACAAAACTAATCATCTTCAAAGAATTTACATAAAACAAAGGGAAAAAAAAGAGATATATATGATGGTTGTTAACTCAATTTGTGTGTTTCTTCTGTTGAACTTCTTCAATCCAACATATGACAATTTCAAATTATATCTATAGGTAAATGATTTGAATTATAAGAATTTTAATTACAAATTACTATGTGGTAAGGACATAGCAAACATTTTCTTCTTTCAGGTTTTTATTAGTAATAGTTTTATAGAGAGATGCTGACAAGCCCCCAATTTTTCAGTTCTTTAAAAATAAAAGAAGCATATTCTGGTGATTTCATGCCACCTATAATCAGGGTTTAGCCATGAAAATTAACTGTTTCGGTTTTTCCAGATAGCATTCATCAATATTTTTAGAGCTTGTCTGTGAAAAATGTTACTGTTGGTTTGGTTGGTGGTATTCATTTTAGATTATAATATGTTTTGAGTTTTGCCTTTTGCCAACAGTGTTCAAGAATCACCGAATTATTCATCACTAAGTTTCTCAAATCAAAGGTGAGTTTAAGATCAGTTTCATAGATTTGATTTTTTTCAACTATTTAAAATGCAATGCATATGGTTTTTCTTTATTTGCAATATCTTGTTTTGTTAGTGATGATTGTTGGAAAGATATTATGAAGGTGATTCTTTGGTGTTCAATCATGAAATCCTGATAGAAACAGATTTCATTAAACATGTTCATATTATTATGATTTTTAATATAAGGTATTTCTTTTCATTTGTGGCTATGTATTGGTTGTATATTACGTTAAACTTTTAATTGTAATAGTTTATTAGTCTGGTATCTATTGTATGGACTGCATACCCTGTAAACCTTTTAGTAATCAGTGCTTTTATCATGTGAATGACCAAACGATGTGGTTTTAATTTGGAGAATGTAGGAATTTTTTAATTTTATACTTTGACTTCGGTTGATTTTATTGTTATTTTGATATACTCAATTCATTGAATCTTTTATCATACTTGTTGATATTTAAAAAAAAAAAAATCTTATGGGCAGAAGTTCACAGTTCGATGAAACTGAATTCAACACCGAACCGAAATATTGGTTCGGTTTTTATTTGGTTATGAAGTTATTCTGTTTTGGTTTTCAAATTCATTGAAGTTTTGGGTTTTGGTTCAGTAACCGAAATGGCCAATGCTCAGCACTGATGAGTGATGATCTCATATATATATATATATATATATATTCTTCTGTTTGTTTTATTCCAACTTTTTGATAATGTTTGAATTTGATTTTGTTGTCAAACAATAAATATACAGTTAATAATATCAATTTTTGCTTTATATATATATATATATATATATTAAAACTTGAAATCCCCAAATTCAATCCAAATTGAAAATTTGAAGCCCTATTTCTCTCATCTCTCATTCACCCGCCCCCGTCCCCCTCTCTCTCAGCCGCCGCCCGCCGCCCTCCGCCGTCCCCTCTCTCTCAACCGCCGTCTGCCGCAGTCCCCTCTCTGTCAGCCACTGCCCGCCCCCGCCCATGTCCCCGACGCTGTGCTGCTGCCGCCGCTCCGCTCACCACCGCCACCTGCATTCCGCTACTCCTATTCTCTAGGTATGGCCTTGTATTATCCTCATCTTCTTCCGTTTAAAGAAGATTTGAATTTCCCAATTTTGATTGTCTATTTTTGTCGTATGTTTGGATTCTAGTTGGGAATTATGGTTTATGGCTTTCAAATGTCATTTTCTTTGTTCTAGTTGGGATATTATGCAGAGCATCGATTGATAGGTCAATTAACTTAGGCTATGTTGAGTGCATTCTAGTTGGGATATTATGCAGACCATCTTTTACTGTGTTAAACTTTGAGTAATTTTAGACGACCTTTCTTTAATTTTTCCAGCCCTTTGTCTTTTGAATGTGGGGAAGAAAATAGAGAAAGATTGAGATAGAAAAGAAAAGTGCAGTATACGTTTGTGTGTGTGCGCATTGGGTTGCACCTACTCTGCACAAAAAGGGCCCTGCAACATTTTGCAGTTCTTTGTTTTACTCACCCTTTTTCTAACATTGTTTTTTTTCACTTAAAATAAGCACTCTATCTTTTGTGTTTCTTCCTTCTTATTATCCATGATAATCCAGTATGGTGTCTCTTTGGGCTTTTACTTTTCTTTATTCCAACTTTTTGATAATGTTTGAATTTTATTTGTTGTCGAACAATAAATATACAGTGAATAATATCAAATTTTGCCATATATATATATATATATATATATATATATATTAAAGATCAGCTAAACTTATCGGTCAATTAAAAAATTATTTTACATGTAAAACTAATATGCAGGTTATGGGTATGGATTGGGACCCATTCTAGGCTTTCCAATAAATATACATAAGTGAAATATATACGTTCAAAAAAAATTCAAATTCAAAGTAGGCACCAGAAAAAAAAAATGCTGATACATAAGATTTGGATGCAAAATAAAAAATACCAATTACTATGATGAATGATCTGTCATAGAAGTCTAACTGGACCAAAAATCTGAAATCTTTAATATTGCACAAGTTTAATATAAATGACATAGATAGAGGACTAAATAATTGAATTAAAAATTAATTTTTCCCTTAAATTATGTGAGAATCATTTCCACAAAAAAAAAAAAAAAAGTGAGAAAAAATTAATGGCATAGACGTACCAATAAAGTTGTAAAAAGTCCTAAGCAGCTAAATGAGGTGTGCTAAAAATAAACAAAGCAGTAAGAATTTTAAAAAGCTATTTAGGGGGAGGTGAGTGCACTTTTTCAGTGTGTGACATGAAATTTTATGCTCGTGGGACCCTTTATCCCCAAATACAATGCTTCTTTCAACACCAGGACTCTTATTAACCTACCTAAAAATTACAATCCTCCTCCTTGTAAGTACCTTGTGATATATATATATATTTTTCCATGTTTTCCCTCTCTGCTGTTTAATATTGTTTCCATTATCTTTTCTTTTCTGAAAAGATATTGTTTTTATTTTTATTTCCACCCATCACAATTATTTGGTTAAAAAAATGTTGCTAGTCAATCTCAATGCATATTGAGATTTTGAGATGCATTATTGGGCACTTGATTTTGTGTTCTACAGCTGCAAGATTCAATCTTGATTTGTGCATCATCATTTTCCGTGTAAGTTCTTGTCCCAAAGATTGTTGATAGTTTCTGGGTTTTTGCTGAATCTTTTTGACACTTTTTGTGTGGTGGGTGGTTTTGCTTTATAATCTGGAGTAGAATATTGCTTTTCAATTCATTTTTTGTTGGTTGGTGATATGTTTTACTCTTTGCAGAAAAGACTAGACTTTGTTGTTAATATGGTATTTTAGAATAGCCCCTAAAAGAGTTTTGCATCTTGTCTTGGAGACATTAATGTTTTTTTTTTCTAAGCTTTAGGTTAATTAATTAATTTGATAGGAAGTTACAGATAAATGAGAAATTGTGGCTTTTTTGCAGAAGTTCATTGGTGAGGTGGTTTTGGTTGCTTTTTTGTTTGATTCGATACCGTGTTGTAGCAAATTATGGAAGGAAATTTATCATCAGGAAGTGCTATGCAAGGTAATGCGTCTTATGGAGGTTTTGATTTGCAAGGGCCAATGAGAGTTCTTCATCATCAACATCAACAACATCCACTTGTTCTTCACCATCAACATAACTCTCATCAGAGGCAAGGTTCATCGATGGCTAATCCTACGATTCACGAAAATTTTCCTCTCACTATTGGAAACACACAAGACTGTGACCAGAATGTGTCTCTAACAGACTACAATAAACAGGATAGGGGCCGATCTGGAAGTGATGAGGATGAGCCGAGCTTTATGGATGATGCTGTTGATGCTCGTAGTGATCCAAGTAAAGGTAAGAAGGCTTCCCCATGGCAGCGTGTGAAATGGACTGATACGATGGTGAGGCTATTGATTACAGCTGTTTCGTACATAAGTGAGGAGGTGGCCGCTGAACACATGGGTGGTGTTAGAAGGAAACTGTCGAATTTACAAAAGAAGGGGAAGTGGAAGTCAGTTTCGAAAGTTATGGCTGAAAGGGGCCATTTTGTTTCTCCTCAGCAGTGTGAGGATAAATTCAATGATCTGAACAAAAGGTACAAAAGGCTCAATGAGATCCTTGGGAGGGGAACTTCTTGTGAGGTTGTTGAGAAACCGGCACTTCTTGATATGATGGATCACATCTCTGATAAAGCCAAAGATGAAGTTAGAAAAATCCTGAGCTCAAAGCATTTGCATTATGAAGAGATGTGTTCTTACCATAATGGGAATCGGTTACATCTGCCTCCTGATCCTGAACTGCAGCGTTCTTTACGTTTAGCCCTTATGCCTAGAGATGATCATGATGACAACGATTCGAGAAGGCATCTTCATGATGACAATGATGAGGTCGAACAAGAAGGTGAGTTTGATGATCATGATGGATCTGAGGATAATCAGGCCTTAGAACATAGGTCATATGGGCTACCAGGTAGCTCAACGAAGAGGCTTAAGCAATGCCAGGGTCGTGAAGATTTTAGTTTCAGAAATTCTATAAACTCACTAGATTGCAACAGAATGTTCAATATTCAAGCAGAAAACGCTGTTGGTGATGTGAATCAAGTGCCAACTGAAGGCACAAAAACAACTATGTTACAGAAACAATGGATGAATCATAGGAATCTTCAGTTAGAAGAAAGGAGACTTCATATAGAAGTGCAAACATTGGAACTGGAGAAAGAGAGATTTAAATGGCAGAGATTTTGCCGTAAAAAGGACCGGGAATTAGAGATGATGAGAATGGAAATTGAGAGAATGAAACTGGAGAATGAACGTATGGCTTTGGAGCTAAGGCGAAAGGAAATGGATATGGAGAACAATTGATTTGCGTGGATGGCTAAGCCAATTAAGTACTCAGGACCCTGAGATGCAATACACCAGTTTGTTCTATTAACGAGTGTATGATCTATAGCATATTAGCATGCTGGTTTTGGATTGGGAGATAGCTTCATGCTACAGAGTTGTGTTTGCAGTAAAATTTTGTTCTCCCCAATACATCATCTAGTAGGGATTTCTGTCCAGTTTTGCTTGCAACTTTTATTATTTATCAATAGTCTGTACTTTTATGTACTTCTTGTGGTATTCTACCCCCTTCTAGCTTAAACTATGTTCATATCTTTTGTCTGGGTAAAAAGGTTGATGTAGGCATTGAAAATTAAGAACTCTCATGAGAGAGACAAGCTGGTCTTTGAACTCAGTAATTCTGTATTCCATTTTTCTAGGAAATTTTGTGAATCAACAAACATGTCTGGAAATTTGCAATATAAATGGCTTGTCCCATCATTGGCCATATCCACAGCCATGCATCATTGCAATACATAGTACTATTGCTGCTAAGATTGCAAGCATTCTCCATTGAGTAACTAAGCTATGTCTGCACTTTCTAGTTTTTGCATACCTAAATGTACCTTTTCAGCATCAGTGATCACTTGGTCTGTTTTGTTAAGAAATCACAATCACAGACTACTGAAGTTTTCTGTGAAAACCCATATAGATTACAAAAGTAAAATTGTATATGCATGATTCAAATTCTAACAATGCTATAAAATGGATTGTTGTCTGGTAAGATTGTTTCTAGTGAACCAAGCTGAGCAAAGGATTTCTTAGGATATTCAATTTGCTGTTTACATGAGGAACATACTGCAGAAATGGTGTTTCGATGTTGAAGTGGTTTTCTATATCTCTATTTCTTTGGTGAACAAATGATCAAATACTAGGAAAGTACCCAAAACGTGCATAGGTCTTTGGGCCGTTAATATGTCTCAAGTTTTTCTATACTCATAATTATCTCTGTCTATTGCATAAAGAATGAGCTGCTATTTGAATTGATACTGATATCGTCTGATAGGCATATGTATTTCTGGTTGTGTACTGAATCTTCATTTAGTGGTGGTGGTGCAGACAGCATAAAGAAGTTCATGCTCGAAGAATTATAAAAGCCAATTCAAACATCTCCAAGGTATGACAATGTTGAGAATTATGATGCTAAACTGGCTTAGTCCATTTCGGTAGATAATATTTTGGCCAGATGTAATCACACGTTCACGAACTGTATGATAATTCTTAATGTCGTAGTACCTTATGCTTATAGGTGAAAATGAACTATGCATCACTGAACGCATTCCTGAAATTATAGGTGAAAAATATTGAAATGCAATAGTTAAAGAAGGATGCCTACTCTAACAACTATGATTCCTCAGTAGTGTTTTGAAAAGTCTTATTGGATTCTTTCAACAGTATGTATTTACGTGTCTTTCCAAATCATTAAAAGTATCACGATAGTGCAGAGCAGTGGGAGCGATTCTTTTACCCGTTTGAAGCCTCTGTAAAGTTGAATTTCATTCAAGTATAATCTCCAATCATGTTACAATGTAGAATGGAGCTTTGTACTGAGGATCAATTTTGGCTCAGAAACTTCAAAATTTTTAAATCTTAAGATTCTTTCAAGATTTAAAAGATGAAGCATGAACAGGAATTTAGGTGCTCTATCTGTGATGTCCAATAACTTATAGCACTATATTTATAAGAAAGAACACATTTAGTCGATCATACCTGATCTTTCTTTTTATAGACAAGACATGTGTATAAGGGATCCTGGTTATCTTTAAAAGCTTGTCCCACTCTTATGTATCACTTTTCTGCAGCTTGAATAATCGCTTTCTACCACTGTTTCGATGTGGACTTATTGATAATTATAAATGCTAGCTAATTTTTTGGAGACAGAGAGCTCATTAATAAACATTTTTTATGCTTCTTATTCAATTGGTAGTTTGTGTTTCTAGGTCAGAATGGTGAAGCCAAGGCTTAAAAATCATTGCTGATGCTTCTGAACTGATATGCTGCTTACAAGGTTAGTGAAGAATCATTGGTCAAAGAGGTAAGAAAGATTTTATGTCTAAATTAGCTTAGTTTTTGGCCCTTGTTTGTGGGTCAACGTATTGCACTTGAATTTTATGATAAGAAGAGTTGAAATTGTTGAGAAGCATTAATTTTGGTGTTCATATTTTCTGCTCCTAAAAACCATGCCAAAGCAGTGGCTGTGATTCTTGTTTTTGTAACTGATGATTCTGTGCACTGACTTATTCTAATTTGTTGCCTATCTATGCTCATAATCTTGATGTTTTAAGTGCATTTTGATCAAAAGATTGAAGAGGGTCTAACCAACCTGATATTTGAAGTTAAGTTAGGACTCCCTAATTTTATGGTTAGAACATTTTTGAGTTAGAGGGAAGCTTGGAATTTCAGATTTTGTTTAAATTAAGATAGATAGCTGCACCTGTGGTGTCAATGATTGAAGTCATTTAAGTACATCTTAAAACTGCAAATGGAATGTGCATGCATGGAGAGAATTTATTAATTGAATTTCAAATGACTCGACTCTTTGATGTCCAGAATGTCATTTTTGTGAATTAAGTTTTGTAAGAAGGGATAAATACAGTGTATGAAGCTTATCCATATCCATATGTGACTCTGATCATGGAATGTGACAGGACCAAGAAAGTTAAATTTGGTGAAATAAACATGACATAAGCATATGTCTCCCTCTCTCTCTCTCTCAATTGTGATGGCACATGGGATATCAGCATCGTTTACAATTGGTGCCGATTTTGGGCTTTTGGAGTGCTTTACTTTGGTCCATATGGACCCTAAAACAGTGATATTTATAAAGCACTCATCGTTTTCATGGACCTCCATTATACTTACTGCTTTCCTTTCTCTTTCTTTCTTTTCCTCAATTATATATATGTATAGAGAGAGAAAGAGAGTTAACAATAGAAAAATAAGGAATAAACATCTTGGTGTCATTAATTGGGTTTCAATTTTACGTACATTTTAGATTGAGGGGGTTCTGAATTCAAATTCCTAATAATAAGTTTATTGAGTTTGTATGGATAAAACCACTTACATTGACAAATGAGTTCCAAATTTGAGTGGATCATTTTTCTCCAATTAAGTGTCTAAACTTCATTTGATTGATCTTGTAGGAGCAAACGAAATGCTCAAACGAGTTTGTGTCGAACTAAAATCAATAAATTGATGTAAAAGTTTCAGTTAAGAAATGAAGTGTTTGATGTAAAGTTGAAACATATATTTTGATTAAACTCAGATGTTCACGTTGGTAGATTGCACACATGCTATGTGAATCCAGTGATATTGCACAAATTATGAATTCATATAAATTGATATACGTTGAATACATTTAAAATTCTATCAACATTTGTTTTCGGATATAAAAACACTAAAGTGAGAAAATATCCTCACAAGTCCAACTAAATTGATAAAAATAAGTATTGTTTCTTATAAGAATCGCTTGTTAATTTTTAGAATAAAATATCTGGCATAAATAAGAACGGGACAAAAGAAAAGGACAAGAATTATTCTGTCACCTACTAATTAAACTATGAGGCATATACTACATTTGTCAAAACCTATGCACATACTGTAAGATTTTATTTAAATTTATTTCAATTATCTTTTGTCTCATTCTCTAATAAAAATGTATCAGAGTCAACAAGGAAATACTCATCCATATATAATATAATCAATATTTTTCCAGCTCAAAACATACTAATTCATACAATATTGTTGGATTAATCTAATATTGATAAAAAAAAAAGTATTAAAAAAATATTCAAGTGTAAATTTTACGTCCGATGAAAGTATCGAACACACAAATACGAAGTCAATGGTTTAAAATAACAGAAAAAATAGTATGTGAAATTTTAAATCTTTTTACTACTTAAAAGGATAATAATCCTATTATATTAACATATTTAAAATACACAAATACTCGATGCGACGACACTCGCGCACGGTCGACCGTGTTTTAGGACACGACCATGCGTGACTGTGGTGTATAAGTATATCTTTTTCAACAATAAGTATGTGATTTTTTTTCCTCTCCACGACCGTGCCTCGCGCGAAAACTAAGAGTAATCTGTGGCGCACGATCGAGATAAGTATATGATTTTTATCTATAAGTATATCTTTTAGAACTATAAGTATGTGTTTTCACGCACGGTAATGTCGTCGCACATGAGACAGTGTCACTGGAGTCCAGCTCTAATATATTTCAATTGATTTATGTCTTCTTAAATTATATTAATATATATGATTTATTTATGATGTGGGGGGTTACCACATAATTATTAATAGGGATTCAACCTTTTATTTTTGGTTTTGATGTATTCATAATTATAAAAAATGGTACATTAACTTTATAAATATTTGGTTTTTTAGCTTATATATAATAATGAAGTTACATTCAAAATTGCTGATACTTAAGGCATAACTAATAGTAGTATATTTTAGATGCCACGTCAGTCATTTAAGGCATAAGGTACTTCAATGTGCAAAAACTATAAAGACGTTAATACACAGATTCTGCAATTCGTGAAATTAATTTATTATGTGTACCAAAAATAAATGAAATTAAGAATACTTGGATGACTAAAACTGGTAATTTTGTAATATTCTGACTTAATCATTAATTATTCTTCCTCACTTTTGTTATTACATATGAATTATAATCCCACACGATTAGTTGCTCAAGCCATTGATAATTTCCTATGATTCTTGATCATATATGTTTTCAAAAGAGTGGTTATATTATATCGAGTTTGAAACTAATTGAACACTTTTTATTCACACATCTCATGCTTCTATAAAAATTTATGGTTGGTTTTATCACTTTATGTCTTATTAGGCGTTTTTATATTAGGTCATAAATAATTTCTAAAACATATATATATATATATATATATAGTTGTGCTACATACTTTTGGATGTATATATCTCATTCAAATTGCGGTTATTTGTATGATCTATTCATATATATTAATACATTGGGTAAAGAACAATCTTTCTATTTTTTGGCTGTATGTAATTGAATATTTTAAAATGTGGGTTTATCTATAGGAATTTAAAATTCTTATAATAAAAAATGGATAGAAACTTATTTCTCAAAACAAATCATTTAGCCCATATGTACATGTACAATAAAATTATTAATTTATTCGAACCCAAGACGAATGGCCCTAACCATTTAACCCTTGTGGAGAACTAATCTAAATAATTGCAAATAAACACACTATATGAGCAATTGTCATATATAAACAAATATGTTTATAACATACAAACTTAAAATCTGAAAGTCACCTATATTTATATGTTTGTACTTTTTTAATCTCTCATTGCATTTAAATTACTTAATAATACTTGTTGGTTATTTAACTATTTCTATGTTTTTATCATGTACTTATCTCATAAAATTATATAAGTCGTTTGGGTACTCAATTAGGGTGTACTAGCATTATACCCGTGCGATGCACGATTTGTAATATACGATTGATTAGTTTTAAAATTTCTAATACTATAATTTAATAATATTATCTTAACTTAAATTATATATTAATAAGAATTTAATTTTTTATCTTTAATCTGTCATATCTTAAAAAATATTATAATTTTAAAATGCAAACAATAATATATAAATGTGTATATATCTATATATATGTTTAACAATGAATTTTAAATTATATATTTGAAATATGAAATTGTTAAATAAACACCAATTTTGTACACATACCCATTATATTGTAAATTAAATCGAATTTAATACTGAGAAACATTTATTGTAAACGATAATTGATATTTAAAAAATATGTTACTTCATAAAGATATGATGTGCATGTTACAGATTAATATAGATATATGTATCATGATTAATATATTATTATATTTTTGATACATACTTATTAACAAATGTGTTAGTAAATAATTCCTTTGCATTCACAATTATAGATTTCTTTAAAAAATTTGATCTAACCAATGCAAACAATTTAATTATTTCAAGTTAAAGAAAAGATATAAATCTCATCAACTAAAAGATCTTGATATGTATTTAAATAACGTAGCTAGTTCAATATTCAACCACTTGTATTAGCAAATATATCAAACAATTATACCAAAATGTTTTTCATTGTTATTAATTTCTTAAAAAATCTAAGACTTTTATTTTAAAAATTGTTTTTTTTAATTTCTAATCTATAGTTTAATTTAGTCATTTATCTTTGTATTTGTAATCTTATTAAATACAATTTTGCACCAAAATGTAAATATAAAATTTATATTTTTCATAAACTAAAACAAAATTTACAATAAAGAATAATTAATTTAAAGATTATAATTTATATGAAATAGAGAAAAAAAGATAAAATATATTTCATAATCTACCTACCTATAGGTATAGTCTAACCTAGTGGACCCCACAACCCTTAAAAGTATAAATCTTGTTATTTTTGATTTATTTAATTTATTGTAACTACTTTATTTCCATTTATAGTATGTTAATTTGGGAGGGAAAATTAGTTATTGCTATTTTTATTGAAGGTCTTCTTTATATATATATAGATTTGACAAAAGTCGATGTTGCATATAGATAAGAGAGAAAGTAAATATTAGAGTGGATCTATCTAGTATTTGCAAAACGTCGGTTGAAAGCAAAGAAAGAATGTATAGCTAAATAGCGTGGGTGTAATGAATGAAACATTTAATTAATGTCTGCCTTTTTATTACGACCTATACATTTAGGTAATAATATCATATAGATTACACTCTGTAACCTTTTCCAATATAATATATATATATATATATATACACACATACATACACGGTTAGTGTCATTTTTGGTGCTGTCTTGGAGATATTGTTCGATTTTTTTAATCAATTATTGACCTTGTAATTGAGAAATGAGTCCAACTGCAATCTTTTTTTTGCCGGGACCTCAATTTTCTTACCATTTTTCCGTGGGTGTCACACAATCACCAACCAATTCCATGACTAGAAAATAGTGTATTACAGTGAAGAGGAACTGAATTTGACTCTCTTTCAAATGTAGGAATTGAAAATAACATGACCAAAGTCGAACAAGAACAGAACAAAAAATGTTATTAACCCTATATATGTGTGTTGTACACATGTACAATTCCATGTGGTTTACATCATGATTTAGTCTGCAACTCCACATGTTTCTCTATATATTAACCAACTCTCATGTCTGATCATTTCCTTAATTAGCTTACTCATCACACCAACCTTTGCCTTCATTTCATTATTTTTTGAAAAATGTACATACTACTTCCATTTCATAATACCTAGTGATATGATATTTTAAGTTAAAAAAAAAAATGCCCCACAAATAATAGATATATGCTTTGGAAACATGAGAAAAGAGCTTGTTTAATATTCAATATTATTCTCAATTTAATTAATCAGTTTACATCACCTCAAATCTGTGTAATTCTTAATAACATATTAAATATTTATAGGATAGAATTAATTAGTATTAGAAAACTAGGAAAAGAAAGGTCATATACACAGAATATATATTGTCATTACCTTGATGACAAATCATAGTTGTTAAAAATGGTGTGTGTGTGTATATATATTCATGAAAGTGATCTCATTCTCACAATTAATGTCCCTGATGTATATGTATGTTATGGTTTTAATTTGTAGTGTTCATGTGTGTGTATATAGAGTGTGTGTGTGTGTGAGAGAGAGAGAGAGTATAAAGGAAAGGTTCAAAGATTTTTTTGTGTCATTAATGGGGTAATTAGAGCAAAAAAGATCTGATCATTCATATTTATAATTCCTGTCACTGTTGCAAGAACTTGAAAATTGAGGACAAATCTCGTGAAAAATAGATCATTTTAAAAAGGAATCAATATGGAATCAAGAATCAAGAATTTTTGTAAGTAACACTTTTGAATTTGAATTATAAATAATTATTTTCATATATAGCCACATATATAATGATACATATTGTGTGTGAATATACACATACATTTATATCATAAAATACAAGATTTACCAAATCCCTTGTAATAATTTTAGTGAGTATAAAGTCAGCAAATTCAGGCCAGTGGGCTAAAAAAAAAGTATGTGATAATTAATTTACAAGTTGCTTTCACTTTTTTCATAGATTATTTATCCTAATTCTTTTAGAAAAGAAGCTACCAAAAACATTAAAAAAAAAAAACCACTATAAATTAGAAGAAAAAAATGGAGTGTACACTACAAGAATCCCACTTTGGTGGCTGCAAAATAGCAAAAGGCAGATAAAATAGAAAAGGGGTTAAAATCCACATGGAAGACACATGATTTATGTCTATATTTCACATGCCTACCATGTTCAATTAATCCTTTGTGTACATGTAACTTTTCCAAATGGGCCCACCTTAATTTTTTTGGATGGATCAGACAACTCATATTGGTCCGTGTCACAATCCTTAATTGTTAGCTTAGTTGTTGGGACATTAATGAATTGTTTTTCACATTATAGTATAGTTCTTGTTCTTGGAAATAAAATGAAATTAATTAGTTTCTTTTGCATATATATAGATATACATACACGTGTAAGTACTTAATCTGATACAAGTGTATGTAAAGCTATTTTCTTGTGCTGGATGTAACAGTTAATGATTGTGCAAATTTAAATTTGAGAATTTGCATGTGGGATGTTACATACTTTATGGCTATATATTTAGTGCAGGAATATTGATGGAATTGGAATTGGAATTTCTAAAAGAGAAGCCTTCTTTTGGAAAATGGGGTGAAGCAATTTCTTTGCTGTAAATGACACTATATTTTCTTGCATTTTTTTCTAAAGTATAAGTCTATTTTGAGATGGGAATAAGGTTAGTTTGTTTGATTAAGAAATTTGGTAGTTAGAGAGAAAGATTTGGATTTTGGAGCTAGGATGCAACAGAAGCACGATAGGAGAACGTAAATCCGTTCATTCTAAGAATACCGTAAGATACGTAAATGGATAACCCAATTTTTAATGCAATAATCAACTCCCTCAAATAATAAACATAACACCTATTTATACTAATTCATTCTAAGAATACCGGAAGATACGTGAAGGGATAACCCAAATTTTAATTCAATATTCAACTCCCTCAAATAATAAACATAACACCTATTTATACTAATATTATGGAATCCTAAAAGATGAAATAAAATCACATAAAAATAGCAATAACAATAAAATCAATATAAATTTATAAAATACTCCCTCCATCCCGCTCTATTTTGCCTACTTTCCAATTTTGTTTGTCCCATCTTATTTTGTCAGCCCAAAAATGGCAAAGAAAAATTTACTTCCTTACCCCCCCCCCCCCATTTCTTTCATTTTACAACTTTTACACTCAAAAAGCACACATTAATTACAAAATTGCCACTCAAAAATATTAAAATAACACATCACATCAAAGTCAAACAGTTTTTTCTTAGGTTCCATGCAGGTCAAAGTAGGCAAAATAACCTGGGACGGAGGTAGTATATTTATTCCTTATTGATCTTCATCATTCTCCTCCTCTTCGAAAAGATTCATCCTAGAATCTACATGAATTGTATCTCCTGCAGTATAATAAACTCCACCACTCAACTCATCTCCTCCCGGGATAACAAAATCAAATGATGCCTCCAAAAATTTCACCTCAAAAATATCTACAGTACTGGCCTAAGGTCTTGAGACGATAAGCAAGTGAGGGGTTCGGAAAAGAATCAAAATAACTATCATTCGTGATGAAAAAATAATAGTAGGTTGGATTGATCGTGGCAGTGTAGGTCTGATGAGAAGATGAGTGTTGTTGTTTGGCGGCGGTGGACAGTGGAATTAATTGAGCGGTGACAGGGGCGGTCAGATCTGGATATGATGACGGGGCTATTGTCGTCAGATCCGAATATGATGTCGATGCTATTGTTGTAACGCCCCATTTTTTATAATCATGTTTTGGTGTTACTTATATTAAAAATAGACCCTTTCAGTAATAATAAAGAAAACTAAATTCCGGAAATAACTGTAAAATATTATTCCATGAAGCATTGGTATGAAATACGAATTTTTGGAAAATGCAGCGGATACGTTTACCTTGAAATTCCTTTCTTTACAAACACAGTTTTAGTTCCATGAACAGAGTTATAGAAATAAATCATTTACATAAATAAATATATTTGGAATTTGTAAAATAAAACTCTTTATTAAAATCTTGTATGACCTTAATAATATCGGCTACTGGCATTCCACGTCCGCGTACCCTGTCCTAAAACATTTAAGCATATAGGGGTGAGTGCAAGAAAAATCACTCAGTGGAGTGGAATAGGGGTACACATAAGCACGTCATTACAATCATCAATTATTCACTGCACGTAATCATATTGAATCATCATAACGTTACTCGGGTTTTTAAGCCCGGCATGAGTTTGGAGTTTTTAAGTCCAACATAAATGGGCCAAAATTGAAACCCTCGGGTAGTTAGCCCGCCATGAAACCTGGAGCCTTTAAGTCCAGCGTGAAAGGGCCATATTTGAAACCCTTCGGGTATTTAACCCGCCGTCAATTGGAATTCCACCATGACCATGAACATTAACATTACACATTCACATTATATTGGAAATAAACGCTGAAGGTCAACGTTCAGATCCCATAAAGGTACCATAATTACTTTAATCACATTTAGCACAGTCGCATTTAATCAAGTTCATTCACATTAATATAAAGCAGTAAACAACAAGAATTTACCCCCACCTTGGATATTACTCGATCTTGTTCAAAAGTTCATCCGCTCAGTACGCGTTCCTACTCATGTCCCTTGTCCGTTTCTCCTACAATTATTAGGAGTCGACTTAGTCTCTAATTTAAATATCTATAAAATATAGATACAATATTAAATTCCTAAAATGCGATAATAATCGGAGATTCCAGGATAAAGGTGTAACTAAATAAACTAGGGTTTTTCTCTCATTTGAAGCTTAATTTGTAGTTTGTATCAATCACGGATTAAAACCGATGTCCATAACGCGGTACAATAATATAAATGTACTTATTGTTGAATTTTGGGGTCATAAAGCAATACAACATAAATTCAGGGACTGGAATACAATACTTTATAAACTGTAGACTGAGAAATAAATAAAGGAAAGTGCAGGGGCTGAAGAACAAATAAGCAAGAATTCAGGGGCTGAAACATGAATAAAGTAAAGTTGGGATTTTGCAATTTAGCTCCTGCAACTTATCAAATTCCCATAATTAACCCCAAAACCCACCCCTGCACGGCCCCCGTCGCTCTCCCCCCTTCTTCCCTGCACCATGGCCACCGCGGCCCTTACCGGCGATAGTCCGTCGCCGGCAGCCTTCTCCCATCACCCATACACCCTGCACGGCGCCGCCCCGACGTGGCGGCGCCCTTTCCCATCCCACACAACAGCCACGCACACACGCATATACAAAACACACACACGCACACAACACACCTCACTCACGCACACATACCCCGTTCCTGCACAGCACGGCGGCGCCACTCACGGCACCGCCCCCTTCACCCGCACACGACCGCTACCGTGAGCCGAGTCAGCGGCAGCAACAGAGAGCCAGAGAGAGAGAGAGAGAGACCAAGGTGTTTGGAAAATGGGGCAGCCTTTCTCGCCGGCCAATAAGCGGCGGCGGTGTCCCTCCAACAGCGATGGAAGAACGGCGGTGGCTAGGTGGATTTCTGGGAGAGAGATCGAGGAGGTAGAGAGTGAGAGATGATGAGAAAGAATCCTTTTCTCCATCCCCTGTTCGTGCGAGAGAGAAGAGAGATAGGGAAAGAAGAGATGGAAGAGAAGAGAGATTGGGGTGAGTTGTCACCCCTAGAAAGGATGAGTTGGCAATGGGTGATGACTCACCCATTTTCCGTACTAAGAAACGAACCGGATTTTGGAGTACCAATTGAGTCGGAATTTGTATTTTCTTGAATCGAGATTTAATTAGACATTGGATTAAATTATTTAGGATATTTATTATTTGGGTCGAGACTTTATTTTTGTGTAGGGTTACAATAATTAGATATCGCATAAAAATTATCAATCGAGACCAACCCCATTAATTAAAAATTGAATATATCAAACCATTTAATAGTATATATAATTTACGAATTAATCGATATCTTGGATCATTATTAACTGCTTATTTTAAAATAGTCGTAATTAATAATTAAATTTAGATTATCATAATATTGTACTGAAATATTTTATACGTAAACTCTATTGGCGGATTGATTTTCGGACTCAACTCTAAACCTCGAAAGGACAGATCGAACTTAAATTTCAAGAATTAACTTATTAAAACTCTCATGAGCTCTATTTACATCTTAATTTTATTCGGGGTGTTACAATTGTAGCGGCAGCAACAAGGGCTGCCAAAACTAGAGATGGTGGCAACAAGGTTGCGGGCAATTCCAGTTCGAGTTCGTCTTGTTAGCGGTAGCTAGCTATCGAAGATCCCGTCGACAGTGGTAGCCAATTGAGACCAGATCAGGAAATCAAATTCCACATTCGTATCATAAGCCCGTGTCATCTTGATGAACCCCGCTGTCGACAATTAAGACCAGAGGAAATCAAATTCCTCCTCCGTATCGTAAGCCTATGTCATCTTGATGAACCCCACAGAATCGCCATGACTCTGGATACCAACAGAATCGCTATGACTCTGGATACCATCTTGATGAACCCCACAGAATCGCCATGACTCTGGATACCAACATAATCGCTATGACTCTGGATACCAACTGATGCAGCAGAAGCACCATAGGAGAACGTAAATCCATTTATTCTAAGAATACCAGAAGATACGTGAAGGGATAACCCAATTTTTAATTCAATATTCAACTCCCTCAAATAATAAACATAACGCCTACTTATACTAATATTATGGAATCCTAAAAGATGAAATAAAATCACATAAAAATAGCAATAACAATAAAATCAAGGTAAAATATTTTGTGCAACTGGTGCATGGATCTAAGATTCATACACCCGGGTCGACCCGCCCCACGCTCCCCTGACTCCCGTTTTCACGCGCTCCCATGCTCCTGGGTGGGTGCCTCAAACCCACCAAAATTCGCTCCAGACAGTCATACATTCATGTTATGTTAATGTTACCTTCATGCTATGTTAGTGTTACCTTCATTAAGGTAACACTATTAAGGTAACACTAACATAACATGAAAGTAACACTAACATAACATGAAGGTCAGTCTAACATAACATGAAGGTATGATTAACATTGTTTTTAACTTTCATGTTATGTTAGTGTACATTCATGTTATGTTAGTATACATTCATGTTATATTAGTGTTACCTTCATATTATTTTAATTCAATGATTTTAAACTAAGAGTATGAAATTTGGAAATGAGGTAACACTAACGCTAACATAACACGAAGGTAACACTAACATAACATGAAGGTAACAACCAAAACATGCGAAAAAGTAAAGAGGCGCGAGCTGGGAGGGCCGACCCAGCCCGTGCACGGCCTGGTTGCACGGATCTCAAATCCGTACAATTGGTGTAGAGGAGAGCAACTCTAAAATCGATTTAAATCTATAAAATATATTTATTCGTTATTGATATCCATCCGGTAGTAGCATTCAATTATGAGTTCAAACTTCGATGGGAATAGCATTCAATTATGAGTTCAAACTTGGGAATGTAATATTATTGATCATCTTTCATTCATAAACATCAAATTCTCATGAGATGATGTTAGAATCCTCAATTTAAATACTGATTTTAAGTGGAATATGAAAGAAATACCTATAAGTATATATATAAAAAAAAAAAAAAAAGAGAGAGAGGAATTAAATCCCTATTGACACCTTTATATGACTATGTAGTTGTTCCCTCTCTCATCAATTTATTGAAGTTTCTGTATATATTTAATAATAATGTCATTGTGCCGTAGACTCATATAAAACATTATAAAATAGGCATAAAATTATGACATAATATAGATCAAATAAAGGGGAACTTCATTCTTTTGTTTCTAATCAGACGTTTGTTCAAATATAAATTGATTAAAAATATCGATTTTAGTTGAATAAATATTTAAAGAAATCAAATTTCATTTTAAAAACATTCACTAAAATTTATAAAGCATTAGAAAATGTGTCCTAACTCACACATGTCCTATAAATTTAGTGATCTCCTGCCATAGAGATGACACGAAATCATTTTACTTTTAAAACAACTTTCGATTTTTTATTACAAATTTCCACTTCAAAGTTAGCAAAATGATGGCACCTACCAAAAATCTCAAATTTATGGATGATAATCAAGTCAGTGTGGATTTTATAATTTTGGTGAAAAAAAAGGAATAAAATTGGACATTATTGACATTTGATATTTTAATTTAGTAGAACAATTTTAAAATATCATTAATTGAATTAACAAAATAAATAGAAATGAATTTCTCCCTAAAATAAAAGGCCCCAAATGACTTTTCAGTAGGTCTTGTGTGATACAATTTTTTTTTTTTTTTTGAGATAAGTCAACCAATAACCCAAACTTTAGCAATTCATATGAAAATTTATGGATATTAGTTCTATTCATGGGTAATAAGGATCAGTTCTAACGAAAATTATCCGTGAGACTGTCTCACACGAATTTGGTGATGAGTTTTAATTTTAGTAGTCACGTTACTCCCAATTGACTCATTATCTACAAACGGAATATTTCTTGGTACGAAGAAAGCAGTCATTTTATTCTATTCTGGGAATCCTGGCATTTTTTGCATGTTGGATTAAATAATCACATAACTTCATAAAATACACTAATTACATCTTTTAACGATAATAAAATTATCACTTTCTAGAAGTAAATCATTGCTATTAGTTATCAATTATACTTATATAATTATATGAAATAATAAAGGATCCCACCACCAGAATGAAAGGAAAGGCCAATAAGTCCTACACATTAAAATAGTATCCGATCAATAATAAGTGTATATATAGATTATAAAATGAATTGTGAAATGTTACAATTATACATGACTGGGCATAATGGGTATGATAAAGTACAATTTCAAACATTAAATTACATATTATTGCAATTAACCTTTACAACTTAGATGATTTATTGGAGTTGCATGGTAGGTAACTGTCCCATTAAATTATATAGATCAAAGTAAATGATTAAAAAATATTCGAAAATATTATTACAATCCGACAGAGAAAATATTATTTGTTTATCATGACATGAAAGGATAATCCAATTTAATAATGTGAACTCATAATTGTATTATTGTTATAGTCAATTTTTAAGATGTCGACGTTCTATCATAATCCAACTCATACAAATTAAATATGGGTAATTCTATACACACCCCATCAAATACTAAACACACCCCATCTATACACACATTCTTTTTTTTTATTATTTTAAGAATGTGTGTATGGATGGGGTGTGTTTAGTATTGATGGGGTGTGTATAGAATTACCCATTAAAATATTTACTGCAATTCTTATCAGTAAAATAAAGGAATTTACTAATAGGATGAAGAATTGGATATCCCTTGTATTTAACTATTTAGAGAAATCCCATATGTAATTTTTAAGGTTTATATATATATATATATATATGTATATATATGGAAAAGATCAATATTGGTCCTAGCTATATATAATTTGGCAATAATTTTGGACCAAAGTAATTAATTAATGGATTTTTGTAGATATTATCATTTAATCTTTAAATTGTTTTCCTTTTAGTCCAATTTTTTCAATTAAAAAATAAAAAACAACAAGTGGTGATAGTGGTTGACAATACGTCAATCCTGCTACTCTATTCGTCGTGGACACATTAATATATATGTCTCCACCGCTAAAGTGTCAGATATTCAACATATCAATTAATTTCACTTTTCATATAACGAGAGACATATAAGATCATGACATGTCAACGGTGGACATGTTAAGAGCTTTCTGTTGTCGATATTTTAACATTTTCCTATGTCAATGATATGTTAATTATAACATTTTAAATTTAGAGATTTTGATTGTATGGAGAATATTGATTTATGTAGCACTAATCCATAAAAATTCTTAATTTGTAGTGCATTTATAGATCAATTTTCCTCTGTACAATCAAAATTCCAGTTTGGAGTAATGTATCACAATTGTATCATTAGCATTAATATTACCAATTATTGCTAGAAATCGAGTATCAAATTAAGATTCACCCAATATTATTTCGGAATTTTTTTAAAAAAATTTAAAGAACCACTATAGAATTAATATGTAAAGTAAGTGGTCTCGAAATGAATATGACACAAGTTATAGTTAGGATTAAAATTTTAAAATTAAAGATTTTGAGAATGAAATTTAATCTTTGAGTTTAATTTGTTAATGCTCAGTTAAATCAGATTTAAATGAACTCAATTTATTAAGTCGATCATATTAATTAATATGAGCTAGCTCCAATAATCTTAATTAGCACACTTATTTTATCTATTAATTTTACTTATCATGCTAGAACTCTAACAATATTTTATATACCATTCAAATGCTATTATTTATAGTAATCGAATCGTGTCCCAATCATTTTTTTTTAAGTAAACTCTGCCAGCGTAGGCACATTAATATGTGTTCATCTCTAACATGTCAAATATTCAGCACATCAATTAATTTCAATTTCCTTATAATGAGATGATGAAATCATTACACGTGAGTGATAAACATATTAAAAACTGCCCATTATGAGAATTTTAGCAGGTTCATATATGTATATATAATTTCAAGTAATTTGAGCATATATGAGAATACGATTTGGAAAAGATTTTTTAATATCTATCTTATTATCAATATGACATAATTATACAGAAGATGAGCCGTTTTTCATAGGCATTATAGAAATAAATGAGTACTCTATTGAATATATTTAATTTGTTTTTCCATGTATTAATAATTCTTGCCCTCATTTTATAGGCCATTCATTATTTCTCTTTTTTAAGAAGGTTTTATTAATTTTAAATTTACTTCATTGAACCGTTACCATCCACTTGTTATTGGCATATTATGTAATCAACTATTTGGAAAATGAAGATAAGGCATAATTGTCTTATCTTTTTGAAATGAAATTATTGAAATTAAAGGAACAAAATCACTACTTTAATTCCAACAAGTTAATCAATTGACCACATATATGTGGTCTATTAGTTTATTGATGAACAATGATGATTTTACTTGAAAAGGATAAATCTAAAGCTTTTTTTTTTTGGATCGAAATATATTATCTTGGCTTCAATATTTATTAGGTTGGAAACATATAGAGTAGTAGAGAACTATATACTTTGTTGTGTTCGATCAGTTTTTAATTTTAATCAACAGAATGACATTAAACATGAACAAATTTATAATTAAATAAATTTCTTATAAAAGACACAATTTCCAAACAAAACACAGATATTAAAGAAGCCCAACCGAAACACAATCACACAATTCATCAAATCTATGTGTACATATATAGGTAAAAAATGTGGGTTAAAATTGTTAGGATGTATACTATAAGCCTAACTTTTGTATGAACATCTTTATGATATGAGATTCATTGTGATCAAATGTTTGCATTTTATATTTGTTATATATATTATTGCTATTGCCCAGATTAGTCTATACTGTAGATAACATGGTGTGTGGTGTCACACAGAAGATCATGTTATCAGTTCCTTATAGATTATAAATAATAGCTCACAACCAAGATGGATTTGGACAAACCGTTGGAACGGTTGTAGTGTAATTTGGTATTAGTCTATCTTGACTATAAAGTTACACTAGTACATTTTGTATGTATTGAGCAGGACCATATGAGGTTGTTTGATTTGTACTGACTATATAAAAGAACAAGACCTCTGTTATTATGGATGTACGTCTTCTTAATCCCTATAATAACGGGCATGTGTACTCAGTGTTTGTTTCTTTAATTTGCCAATGGGTGAGATTTATTAATAAATCAATAGGCTCGGTGAATTGGGAGATAGCACTGTTTATATGGTGTGCTGTTGATTATAGAAGGAATCTGTGTCCTAATTATTTAGGATGATGATGTCCCCTTGAGGAGCTCATAAGGATTATCATGTAAACCCTGCAGGTGGATTTAATCCGACATGATAATAAAGATGAGTGGTACTACTCTTGGAATTAGATGTAAATTAATTAAGTTGTCAGTAACTTATTTAATTTATGGACATTCGATATCTTAAACGCGGGGACATAAACGTACACATAATAAAGGAGCCCATATTGTAATATGGGATTAGGACGGTAGTTCAATTATAACTCTTTAGTGGACCGAGTTATAATTGATGGACTTAAGCGGGGTGTTCGGGCTAAACACGGGACGCCTAAGCCCATCAGGAGGCCCAACCTAATTCCTCCTCCGGGTCCCTGTTGTAGCCTATAAATAACCCTAACATCAGCGCCTCCTAGATCACGTTTTCTCTCAATCTCACGCAAATAAAAAAAAAGAAAAAACAGATCCGCTAGAGAGAACTGAGGAGGCGAGATGGAAGATCGTCGCCCACACGACGTCCAAAGGAAAGGGATAGGAATACAGCAGAAGATCGTGAGGTTCAAGGTCCGTCGTTTGTTCGGCAGTTCTGACCTTAGAACTGGTTCGTCTTCACCTATTACGGTGAAAGGTATGATTCGTTTTTCCGCTGCGTGTTAATCATATCTTGGATCCCGAATTAGATAATTACATAGAGTCGGCGATCCGGTGGTTCCAACAAAAATCATTTTCAATTTCATCCTATAACTCATGAAATTTTTGGTTTAAATTTAGCTAGAATGAAGTTGAAAGGTCATTGTAACTTTGTTATGTCCCATTCACATTATGCAGGAAATTTCCAACAAATTTGAATCAAAATTGAACATCTTCAAGGGCAAAATCAGACAACTTCACAAGTGTTGAGATAGAAAAATGAATTAAAATCATTTCTTGTTCCATAATTATGGTATGTTTCATTTTTGTTCCATATATATCACAAATGTATATTTAATCTCACAATTTAACAATATTTCCAATTTGAGTTTTGACCAGAAATTCAAATTTCGTCAGAAAATATCACGTGTGATGTATGTAATCCTTAAATTGAGCCTTCTTGGTGATCAAGAAATGACGTGGTGACCACTACTAGAAATCACTCAAATTCCAACGGAACAATTCCGTTGGAATTTTGTGAAATACCGTTGGAATTTTGCAAAATTCTGTTGGAATTCTTCATTCCAACGGAAATTCCAACGGTTATTATTTCCGTTGGAATTTCTGTTGGAATTTGATTGTTTTCTAGTAGTGGACATACGTCACTTGTAGATCATGAAAGTCCTATTCGGAAATATTGGACTAAAATCAGACAGATTTTTAAATTGTTGGACTAAATTGAGAATCGTGATAATTATGAATACAAAATTGAAAGAAAGTATAATAGCAACAGATGACTTTAACTTGACAAAAAAAATGAAAAAATATAAATTAAGTCTTATATGAAATCGTTTTATGGATCATTTTATGCAATAGATCAAGCCACAACCCGCACTTCATGATTCACATATAAATTTGTGCAAACTATCTATAAAATCATCTCACACAAATTTTATTAAACTCATAATAATTAAATTACCATTTAAGGAAATATGAAAAGTTATGAGAGAATTACTTTAACCCCAAAAATGTGGTATCTTTCTTAAAGCATATTTACGATCTGTCAATTTTTACTGCACTAAAAAACCTGGTTGATGAATACCTGTATTATAAATTAATTAATATCTTAATCTGTAATTAACTATTTAGTAAATTTGTGATGACCATATTAATATCTGTCTACGGTGTAATGCAGTCCTCCACGGGTAATAGATATCCTATTATTTATTGATAATTTTTTAGTAATATAATTGTTTTAATAAGTTTAAATTATATTTAATAAAATACGATATACTTATACTAGAAAAAGGGATAGAAGTATATGAGACACAACTTTTTCTTTAAAGAAGTTCTTATGTACACCAGGTGCACGGATCTAAATTGGTATAATTGGGACGACCGATCCGAATCCGTGTATCTGAGTTTTATATTCAAAAAAAAGTGCACGGATTCAAATTAACTTGAGGTATTATTATTTTTAGGATAAATATGTAATACCTTAAACTATAAGGTATTAACTATAAACAGTAATACCTTAAAGTTAAAGCAGTAATACCTTAAAGTTGAATGTGCAATACCATATACTCAAATATGTAATACCTCAAAGGTGCATCTGTAATACCTCAAAGGTGCATCTGCAATACCTTATGTTTTAAGCTTAATACCTTAAAGATAAATGTATAATATATTAAGATTATACACATAATACATGTAGAGTATACACGTAGTACCTATCACTAAATAGAATTTGGTGTGTGCCCACTTAGGTGAGGACTCGCGTGTGGGCGAGAGTGGAGGCGGCCCACGCGCCAGGCCGAGATGGAGCAGGGACACACAAGTTTTTTGCCTATAGAAGTTTTAATACAATAGTGTCTACACACGCACTCACACACAAAATATGCAGTAGGCTTAATAATATATATATATATATATATATATATATATATATATATATGATTTTCATCCAATACTATATATAATTAATACTACCTCCATCCCCCTTATCTTTGTCACTCTTAACCGACACGAATCCTAAGAAAAAACTGTTGACTTTGATGTGATGTGATATTTTAATGTTTTTTAGTGACAGTTTTGTAATTAATGTGTGCTTTTTGAGTGTAAAGTAAGTAAAATGAAAGAAATTGAGGGGTAAAGTCGTAATTTTTTTGTTGCCATTTTTGGGCTGGCAAAGTTAGTTGGGACAACAAAAAACGGAAAGTAGGCAAAGATAGCAGGGACGGAGGGAGTATAATATATAATTGATAATAAATTATTTGTAGCTTAATTTTTATACAATGTTTAAATTAAGGCAAAAACTTATATATCCCTGGGCACATAAGAGCACAATTTTAGATGTTATATAAATGCTCTTCAGGTGTTATATATATACTCTATAGGTGTAATATTTTTTGGTGTTATAAATATAACCTACATGTATCATATATATATAAGAGTATACATGTGATACCTGAAGAGTATATACATGATACCTATGGAGTATATATTTAACACCATATGATAATTAATTTGGGGGCACCATGCCCCTGGGACACACAAGTGTCACTCTTAAATTAAAACAGACTCATTTAAAATTGATATTAAAATATCAAAATCAATATTTTTGTTAGTAAATATCAACCTATATGTCATGTATGCAATGAAATAATTATTGACTGATTGATTAATGTAACCTTTCCAAATTCAAGTTGTATTCAACCGTGAAGATAAATGAATAAATAATTAAAGATTATTGTTGCATTTTATAAAATTATAGAAGCAATACATCCAAATCAATTGTAATTATATATATCACCAAATTCTTATAATTATATGCTTACATCTTCTAATATTTTATAAATGATTTTTCTTCCAAAAGTTAGAAAATTTAGATATTTTCAATGATAAATCAAAACTTGTTATCGCTTTATTATTTATGGGTGTTGCATTTTTCGAAACAATATAGATAAACAAAGAAACATATGAAAACTTGATGATCTACATACACAATTTTTTTAATGAAAGAATTTTTTACTTTTAATTTTTAGTTTCTGAGTGATACAAAACTTTTAAATAAAATGTTTAATTTCTCAAAAACCCATTTACTGGGATCGCCGTAACCTCCCAAAATGTCTGGACCAACCTCATCTAGTTCTTATTATATTGCTCTAAATTATCGTGTCCAACAAATTATCAAATTAGAAAATATGATTAAAAGACTATGCATAGAGTGTGATGCATAATTGATGATGAAACTAATTTTAGCCTCATGTCTATATATGTTTCTCATTGTCTAAATGATTTTTTTTTCACATTTTCTATTTAATTTTTTACTTTTAACTTTATTCAAATATAATATATTAAATATTAGCGAAAAATGATCTCTATTGGATTGGATTCCTTATACAAATGAGCATCTCCAACAAAGTTTTAAATTCTTAATTTTTTCAGATTTTCTCCAACAATGTTTTAAAAGTGTATACTAAATTATCTCAATGCTGGATTCAATGCAAGACTCACATCAAATTTTTTCTTTTTAATTTTCTTCTGTTTTTATGAAATATTACAGAAAATTCTCTTTTATTATGAAGAATGATGCATACTATTGGATATAAATTTCAATTTCAGTATGAAAATAATGTAAAATTTGCATTATCTTTTTGAAAATAATGTAAGATTTTAATTACAGTAATAAATACTGAAAAGCTTACGGGTTCGAATCTTAATCATTACAATCCGCACCTTTAACAAAACGTGGAAGACGTTTGTAAAGGTAGAAGGAAAGAATTAAATGGGATGATACTAAGAGTTAAAAATATGTAAGAAAAATGAGTTGTATATTGAGTATTGAAATAAAAATAGAGATAAAAAGAAGTCTTGTTGTCATCATCAATTACGTACCATTCATCTCTATATGTAGACAAATATAAGCGGTGCCCATTGTGCCTTTCATCTTTACCTACCTTACTTCTCAACCCCTCATTTTCCACTCCTTTAATTACCATTTTGCCCTTCCATACATACATCTTTCACTTCATCCTTTCCCCCCTTTGACCATTTCACCCCTCCCCTTCTTTCTTATCTAAATTGTATACGTAATGATAACATTGTTTGCTTCTTATTTCTGCATTTAATGGTTTATTTATTGATGGGTCCACCGTTTTTCATTATTTGCGGATTGGTCCTTGCTAGTTATTTATTTATTTTTTTCTTTCACTTTTTTTTAAAGAAAGGGGAAAATGAATGGTTTGTCCATGTGGGCCATTTGATGTGATCAAGTTATGTGAATCTCAATCATGAGCAAACCTTTCTTATTTTATAATATAGCTATGGTGGCAAAAACGATTATCCTTATGAATTTAATATATACTTGTGTTTATGCATGTAGAAAAAGATTGAAGTTTGACGATATAACAATCACAATGTGATCACAACTTAGAAGATCCCAATTCGTGATGTTGAAGATCTTCATATTCTTAAAAAGAGGTTTAGCTCGTATTAATGAAATTTTTGCTATCAAAATAATTAAGGTAGGTCTTATTGGAATCTTATATATTATGAAATTCATATGGATAAGTGAAAGCAAGTCAATCTATTCATCATGTATGATTTCAGTCTAGCATGAGACGTTCTTGTGTAGGTTTTTGTAAAATTATAGTATGAATCATAAAGGATGCAAATATTTAGTCGAATATTCTATATGCTAATTTAATAAAATAAATACTTGACATAAACGAATTATATCGGTCATTTTTTTAAGAGTAATCAAGTTTTATATGAAATCGTCTCACGGATTATTGTATTTGAGACGAGTCAACACACAGTTCACAATTCACAATTCACAAATAAATTTGATAAAATGGATATGGGTAATGGGTAAAAAGGATCCGTCTCACGAAAACTATTCATAAGACCGTCTCACACAAGTTTTTGGGAAGAATTTATTTTATAATTATCTATATCCATAGTAGGTTTATTTACATGATATCAAATTACCAAATTAAAGGCGGCAAGTATTTACTTAAAAATTAATTAGGGTTAGTTTGCCATCACCAAGAATTAATGATGCTATAAACATGGTAGCCACTATCAATATAATGCACAAAAAGTAAACAACAGCAAATTAAGATTAAATACGAAAAAATTAATGTAGATTAGTACTAATTCACTGGCAGCATTACTGTAGCCAAACTGTCACCTGAAACCAATATTATAAAATTTTTTGAGTACCTAATTACTTAAATAAAATACATATTTTTTTTTATACAAATGGCCTTATCTAATTATTTATAACTGGATCTATATTATATCTATTGCCCTATAAATAAGTTTTAACCATCTGCAATGCCACCAAGTTGCTGTAACCTTTCATAATTATTGTAACCAAATTATCTAAATAAACTTTGTAATTAATTAATGCGCCTCAAATTTAAAGTACTTACACGTGTGTATATATATATGTTTTATTATCTTCTTTACCGTCAATTTTATGTATTTCACTTTATCGTTGAATTGATTTTTTTTTTTTCCAATTTTGATTTCATTTTTCTTAAAATGTCAATTTTTATCAATGTGCGCGTTGGAATTGAAAAACTCCACATCAATAATTTCAACATCTACGTAGTTAAAAATATATTTCGAGCAAATTTAGATGAAAATTGAAATAAAAGTGATAGTATTGGATGATCAAAATTGTAATGATGTCAATAAAAATTAATATTAATATCTTGTTGAATCTATTAATTATATGTACGTATAAATCTATATTAATACAGACAAGATTTACAAAACAAAATTATAAATTTCTTAATATATCTACGTATTTATTCAGATGTAAAGTCTCATCACGTAATGTTTTCCTTTTTTTTTTTAATTATAAAACCTTAAATATTTTAGCTTCCTTATAATTACTTTTAATTTAAGGCCTGTTCTCTCTTATCTTTATACTACATATTTAATTATTTATCTGTTCATTATTTTTCAATCAAATGCAATTAAAGTTTGCGATTTGTAGCACTGATTTATATTGCTAGGGTTTTATTTTTAACACTATATATATAATTTTGTCGACCTGTTTTCTGTATAGTAATATAGTAAATGTGTACATTCGATTATTAATTATGTTAAGAGTTCGAATTGTGCAATTTATACTTTGAAAATATGATCGATCAGTCTATCCTATTAAATTATCAGTTTGATTTATTCAATTTTTGGAGTAATTTAAAATAGTCAAATGTTCATATAGGTTTACAATGAGCAAGAAACAATCCCATAAATACATTATAGTGTGCTACAAATCTTATATATATACTCTCTTTTTTGCTCAAAATACTATTTATTGATTAATTTTTTAATTTTTTTTTTTGCAATAGCCTCCGAGTTTAAAATTTTCTATATGTATAATTAGTGGGGTGTTACAGCTAATATATACTGAAATGGAATATATAAAACATATGTATGTATGTATGCATTAGGATAATTAATTGTAATTATAATGATGAATGATAGATTAGATGAAATAATAATCAGATTCCATTTATTAGGGTAGGTTGCAACCTAACAGAAATTGGGTACTATTTACTTCAATTCATAAATGAGATTGCCTAATAATATGGCCTACATCAAATTAGTTAATTTCAATTTCAACCCCAATGGATCCCACCCTTCAAAAATGACCCTCTTTTTGGGGGCAAAAATAATATATTTTTAAAAGTTACAACCTCATCCTCTTCAAAAATAGCCGAATTTTGTCCAATTTGCCACCACGACGTGGCACTACCCACCATATTATTTTCTCTCACTAAACTAAATTAAATTAAATTAAATCAAGCCCTCCAAGTATTATTAAATTAAATAAAATTATCGACTACTAATTGTCCACGAAGGGCGTTTTGGTCAATTCGGATCGTGGAATCCCGTTTAGGAAGCAAATCCCTGATCAATGATCCAATCAGAGATATTTATTAGAATAAAGCATGCATTATTTGGAAGGGTCAATGGTTTACATGTTAGGGGTAGTTTGGGGATTTCATCCAAAACCCCCTCAAAAAAGCAAAGATGACCTACATGGCCCGGCTTTTAACTATTTTTAGCTGGACACACAAAAACCAACTTATATTATCACTTTCGTCCCTATCTCCAACCACAATATACACACCTATACATACATTTACTTATTAACCAATTTATACACCTATTTGTGTTTCATTATTTATTTTTACCACTATAAGTGTACTGAATAAATTTGGTCCAAATTTAGATTTTTTTGGTTGCGTCCAATGTTTTGATTATTTTCATTCAATTGTGTAATACGCAAATGTTGTGTGTGTATTTCTTTCTCACTAGCTTTTGGGACAATTAACTAGTTAGTTCCGCGCAAATTATATTCATTTTCTCCTGTTTTTACGGTGTGTTCCAATTTTGGTCTCAGTGATTCTCAAGTTAATCCTACAATTTAAATATATACTTGATTTTAGTCCTAAATATTTTAAACAGGGATACGACTATATATGTCAAATTTTTATTAATTGACACGTGTCGCCATGTTACTTCTCAACCATAGGAAAACCATTTTCGGGTGAATTTTCAGATCAAAGTTGGATTGAAATGAGAGGCTTTCATAAATTGTGGGATGAAAATCGAAAGAAACATAGTTACGAAATGAAAAATGTTTTTAATCCATGGATATGCTTTTAGAATTACACAGTGGTGTAGGGTTGTAAACGAATTGAATCGAATCGAATACCATGATATTCTATTCGTATACTTTTAACTATTCGAATATTCGTATTCTTATTCTTTTATTATTCGAATAACAAATAAAATTCTTATTCGATTCTTTTAACATATTCGAATATTCTCGAATATATTCGAATATTCGTATTCGAAAATTTTAAACTTAAAATTTCAACAAACAAAAATCAAATATATATTTTTTCCCAAATTAATATGCCTACATAGTACTTAAATAAATAATAAAATTTATCAACTCAAGTTCAATAATTCATTAACCAAATTAACATTCAAGATTCGAAATACATAAATATAAATTCATTGTCAAATCATCGAACAAGTACCGCAACAAAAAATCAACTTGCAAATTAACATCCAAGGTTCTAATACATAAACATAATTAAAATTCATAGTCAAATCCATCAAATAAGTATCACAACAAAAATGTTTTTCTAGCATCCATGATCCAACCATCATTCTTGTAATACGACATGAACCGGCTCTTCATCCTCCTACAATATCTAATACGTAAACATAATTAGGCATTACTTTACAATATATATAATATGTAGTTATGTTTTATGTAATACTAATATATGTATTTAGGCATTACTAAATAATAATATAAAAAAGTAAAATATCTAATTATTGATATATATAATTATTCGAATATATTCGCGAATACTCGAATCGAATACCATCATATTCTTATTCTTATTCGGATAATATACGAATATAAAAAAATATTCTTATTCGGATTCTTATTTGTATTTTTCGAATTCGAATCACTATATTCGAATTCGAATATCGAATCGAATCAAAAAGATTCGATTCTTTTACAACCCTACAGTGGTGGAATTGTTAGCCGAAATGAATGAGATATATTTGGTTAAACACAAAAACTTATGGCAATTGTCGCACGGTGTGATGGTTACACATATATATATATATATATATTTGAACCCCATGACGCATCGAACCCATAACTTATCGAACGTGAGCCGATATCACAGGTGACTAAGTATGAGCTAAATATCGAGAAATGAGTTGTGTGTAAATGTAGAGAGAGAAAGAAGTGAGCCAGAATTCAGGTGTAGTGTATATAAAAATAAAGTAAAAATGGAGGAAAAAGATTCGAGAGCAGAAAAGGAAAAAAAAGTGAATAAATAAAAAATATAAATAGAGGGAGGGTGAGATTGACAGGCAGATCCCACCGAAATAAATTAAATAAATTCACCACGCTCTCTATCTTCATAAAAACCCACAGAATTCACCCATCTTTTCCCATATATTTTTTTTAATTTTTTTTTTAATCTCAATTTTGAGCAGCAGCCCAGGTAATTGAAGTTTAGCTAGTGGTTGACATGATGCTTGGGGTTCCAGGCCTCATGATGCCCGACGGAGCCGAGAGCGGCGGCGCTAGTGGCGGCAGCAGCGAGGTGGCCCCCATGGAGGAGATTGGCGGCGGCGGTGGAGGAAACCGGTGGCCGAGGCAAGAAACATTGGCTCTGCTCAGAATCCGGTCTGATATGGATGCTACTTTCAGAGATGCAAGCCTTAAAGGCCCATTATGGGAAGAAGTTTCCAGGTGACGACCACATCAATTCTAAATGAATGGATTTTTATTTTCATTTTTTTTTTTGGCATAGATTTCAAGATTTTCTTGAATTTTCTGAAAAAGGAATCTCTAGCTGGATCATATATTTCACTGAATTACTGCTTTTTGATTAAAAGGGTTTTTGTCTTTCACCTCATTTCGCAAGAATTCGAGGCTCTTATATTCCGCCCTTTCTCCCTTCTCTTTTGCTTGTTTTTGCTAATTTTAGCAACATAAATACAAAAAAATATATATGTATGTAGTTGGATTAATTCATCATGCCTTTTTTTCTTAATTAATGCTTGAATTCATCTCTTCTCTAATTCTCCAGCTTAATTTTCATTTTTTTTTGATTTTGTAATCTCTTAATTTGTAATCACAACATGAATTCAGTTCTGAATGATTAGTTTCCTGGTTTTATCACCCAGTTAATTGCAATATTATTGGTGATTCGAACCAGTGTAGTTAATTAATTGATTTTATGTGTTAATCATACACAATTAATAGAGTATTAATAATTAACTAGCAGGTTTTGATAGCTAGCATTCAAAAAATGAATCTTGTGTTGTGTTGTGATCAGGAAAATGGGTGAGCTTGGATTTCAACGAAGCGCCAAGAAATGCAAAGAGAAATTCGAAAATGTATACAAATATCATAAAAGAACAAAAGATGGTCGAGCATCCAAATCCGATGGCAAAACATATCGATTTTTCGATCAATTAGAAGCTCTCGAAAACACCCCTCCAAACAACCACTTCACACCTCCTCGTCCTCCTCCGCCGCCGCCACTAAATACGACCAGCATACCAATGCCATCACATGTTACTGTTTCATCAACCAGTCCAACTCCTCTAAGCGTCGCCAATCCCATAAGTTATTCCCCATTTCAGCCACCAATTCCTCCTCAAAGCCACCATTTTCAGCTCTCTCACCGCCCCATTTTGACAAGCCCAGCGTCGAATGCGACGTCGTCTTCGACCTCTTCAGATGAGGATATACAGAGGCGACGAGGGAGGAAGAGGAAGTGGAAGGACTACTTAGAAAGGCTGATGAAGGACGTGGTGAAGAGGCAAGAGGAGTTGCAGAAGAGATTCTTGGACACCTTGGAGAAAAGCGAGAGGGATCGGATTGCCAGAGAGGAAGCTTGGAGGGTCCAAGAAATGGCCAGGATGAATCGAGAACACGACCGTTTAGCTCACGAGAGATCCATCGCCGCCGCCAAAGACGCGGCGGTCATAGCTTTCTTGCAGAAGGTAACCGGAGAGAAAAGCCTGCAAATCCCAGTAAGTAATACTAATAATGCCATACAGAAAGTGGTTCCACCGCCGGAAAATCAGAAGCCTGCACCGCCACCTCCACCTGCGCCGGTTCCGCAACAAGCCGCGCTCCCTCCACCACCCATTGTGGTGGCGACGACAAGGGATAACGGCGGCGATGACCTCCTCTCTCCGAGCTCGTCGCGGTGGCCGAAAGCGGAAGTGGAAGCTCTGATCAAGCTGCGAACGGACTTGGAGAACAGGTACCAAGAAAACGGGCCGAAGGGCCCGCTTTGGGAGGAAATATCGAAGTCGATGGCGAAGATCGGGTACAATAGAAGCTCGAAACGGTGCAAGGAGAAATGGGAGAACATCAACAAGTACTTCAAGAAGGTTAAAGAAAGCAACAAGAAGAGGCCCCAAGATTCGAAAACATGTCCTTATTTCCAGCAGCTTGATGCGATATACAGAGAACGGGCCAAGAACCACCAGCCCATAATGGCCCGACCCGAGCAGCAGTGGCCGCAGCCGGAGCAGCAGAATCTGGCATTGCATGGTCTGGATCACGACAATCACAGTGAGAGAAACGAAAACGAGGAGGAGGAGTTCGAGGAGGAAGATGAGGATGAGGAAGTAGGAGAGTACGAGATAATGGCAAGCAAGCAGCCATCTCCGCTTGCAAACACGGCGGAGTGAAGGTAGTTAGTGAGACAAAGTAATAGATTTAAGAGAGAGAAAAGGAGAGGTGGGGGGCGGAGGAGATAAGTGGGTCTGAAACGCCATTGCCATTCAGATTGAGCTTCTGCTGAGTGGCCGTCAAATATTATCACAACACTGTTAAAAATACATCTGGTGGGGTGGGTTTTTTTTTTCTTTTTCTTTCTTAGTTTGTTTCGATAAATTATTCATTATTTTGAGAATAAGAAATTAAGGAAAAAGGGTGAAAATATGAAATACAGAATTCTCAATCAAAAGAATTAATAATGGGGATCGATATAATTGTTTTTCTTTTGTTCATTTTTTCTTTCTTTATGGAGTGTAAATCGTCTCAAACACTAATGAATTTTTATGTTTCTCTTTTCTTCATTAGATGTAAGTTTAATGTTTGATCATCTGTTACCATTGAATATTTAATATCATATATCTATGCGTTCAAGCCTTTTTATATTGTTTTGTTTATTAAATGAATATTTATATATTTAACATGCAATGTGAATGTACTAATTATAATATATGGTAGGATTCAAATACTAAAGAAAATAGTTAAATCTAATGCATATAATTTTTTCTACAGAATATTTATAGTTCTCAAGAAAGGCAATGTACGGGTTATTTTATCTTGCAAATTTCAACTGATTTTTCTAAGATATAGAAAAAAAAATCATTTTAAAAATACTCATATCAAAATATGTTAGATTTAAGTATGATTGGAATTTTGATCAATATTGATGTGGTCGAACTGACCACATTCGAACTGCTCTGAAAAACCAACCGACTTGGAGGCTAATCGATGCGAACAGAACAGAGAAGTAGGTAGAACGTGTGGGCGAACAAGAAAGTTCGCGCTCTGTAAAGAGATATGAGCGAACTAATTAGACTTGCAAGCTGAAATGTCGAACTAAATCCGGAGCAAACTAATTCAAATTTGAAGCAACCACCACGATCGCGAGTATCTCGCCCACTTCCCACTTTTTCAGGAGAACATCTAACTGCCACGTTTTTCAGGGAGTATTTATAATCCTTATCTTTCTATTCACACACACACAAAAAAATTATACACAAAAATCATTGAGAAAAGAGCAACAACAAGTTTTTCCTAGATTACTGACTTGAGCGTCGGAGTCTCTTCACCGGGAAAAACCCCCGTTGTTTTTTTGTTTTTGCAGGTGTTTTCAATCGGAGAATTCCAATCGGCATCAGAGAAAAAGAAGATCGAAGTCAGGATAAATCAAATATATATATATACAATCGGACCTTCGATCATTTTCATAACTAGCTATTTCATTATATATTTTGGGTATATTTTAAAAGTGAAATTAAAACAAATTGTATAGTTAATTATGAGATGATCACTCTAATTATGTCAATATCAATTAATATTATTACGATTTACCTCACAATAATTGCCCGCACCTTTGCCTTGCATGATTAACTTCATAAACAAAACCATTCGATCCGAATCCTCTATTTAAATATGATGTATTATTTTCTATTGCATGATTAACTTCATAAACAACATTACCTTCGGCGTATTATGCTTATTTTGGAATACAAATGTGTAAATTAGTGATGTTGTGATGTCTCGTATTTTAGTGATGTCGTAATGTCTCATTTTTACATTTGGCATACCGTGAATTACAATTTGGGGTGAGGACTCAAACTTGAAACATTGTTTAAGGTGAGATATGGATCTGTCGTTAGGTTAAACATGTGGTTTCCAATACATATACAACAATATTATTATACATAAAATGTGCATCACAAAATCTCAAAACATATATAAAAGAGATAAAATTTAGAGCATATATAGTATAATATAACAGGGAATTAAAGAGAATATTCATTGTATCCAACTATCAGAAAAGAAATTAATATCTTTCATTTAATAACAACTTATAGTACCAGTCATTCTTTAATTTTGGTACCGCAACATTTTCCATTTGAGATAGTGTTTTCAAATATAATTTATATATTTGGGATATTTTAAATTGTATAATTTATTTATAAATAGATAGATTCCATGACAATAAAAAAGTTCACCCCATTTCCAAATTTATGTTGTCCACTTGTCAGAATGTATATGGAAGAATGATATGTTAATCATACTAATGACATCGAGATTGGTGCAATATTTTTAGCTCTGCATCAATTAATATCATATTTATTTTATGTATTTTCTTTTTACCGTAGGTTGAAAAATTACATTAAACTATCTACTTTGTTTTCTTTAACTGAAATTCAGTTTTGAAAAAAAATTTAAACTTGAATCATATGAAATATTACTACTATAAAGTTTAAATAGTGTATTTATAAAGTTTTCTTTCGAAGCCTAACAAATTTCTTGAGCTTTTCAGAATAATTCATCTATGAACTTTTAATCAGAAACTATTTCAAAATAAATGAATAAATATCAAAGAATATGAACAGTTATCAATTGGGCTATGAGGAAGTTATCAAAATGAATTAAATGATAACAATACTCGATGATTTAGATACATTATTTTCTTGTACTATATATTCAAGAATTTTGCCTCTTTGGATAGTCAAGTGAAAAAGAAAGTAGCCAAGTGTAGAATCGTATTAATTTAATTATTCAACTCATTAATTACTTTTTTATGTTAATAATTTGATTAGTTAAAAAGCGAGTGCTACATTAATTTGATTAGTTATGAAGATTGAATTGTTGTCATAAGAATATCCAAAATTGAGTAATTTATAAATAATATCTTTACCACATATGAGTCATATATATAGTACATATTTGTAGGGGTTAAAAACATGTTCCATTCACATTTGCATGATTTTACATTTTTTTTTATAAACTTTAAAATATTGCACTACTGCTATCCTCTTAGTGTTCATCAAATCTCCTCTCTTCATTGCCCTGGCCAGACCTACAATGGTTTGGGCATATGTTCTTGAACTTGAAATAGATCTAATGAATCAAAGGGCGGTAGACATGTTCATCCAGTTCGGCGGTTCCGGTTCCGGTTTCCGGAATGACCGAACCGGGGGGAGGGGAAAACCGGTTCCGGTTCCGAAACCGTCGGTTCAACCCGGTTCTACTGGAACCGCCGGTTTCGGCCGGTTTTTTTTTTTTTTATCACCAATTTTGATTTTTAATACTTGTTTTCGACTAAATTGATTTTTTAGAATACAAAATATGAAATCTAACAAATAATGATTAATTGAACAAACTTTTGATAAAAAATTGGAAAATTACAACTTGAATTTACATAAAAAAATGTATTTGATTTATAAGATTCTATCTATTACAAATTTACATAAAAAAATTCTATCTATTACAAGTTTACAAGTTTTCAATTCTATCTACAAATTTGTAAATAAAAGATTGGGAAGGGGGAAAAAAAATTGAAAGAGCTTGAGTTTCATTATAATTTTGGAATTGAAATTCATTTCCAAATTTATAATGAAATTGCCTACGTATCCTTAATTTATAAAATAAGGAATCAAAGCTCACGTAGTTCTCTTACCTCAACTTACCCGCCGGTCCAAAAGTTATAATCTTTGAAGTTGGTTGGTGTGCCGCCGCCGGAGGATGATGTGTTCGAGTCGTAGCCAAACAAATCGGGACCACCATCTTCGAATGTTGTTTCGTTAAACAAATGTTGTGAACGTCTTTTGGCTTTGCACCAATCTTCAAGGAGCATAAGGTTTTGCACATTCTCAATTGCCAAGTTTGCACGTCTTGGAGCCAATGCGTGGCCCGCAATACTAAATGCATGTTCAACCGAAACCGTCGAGGCGGGACTTGCAAAAAGTTCCTTAGCAATAATGGTTAAAATAGGATACATGGTGGCCCTTCGTGACCACCGCTTCAATAAATCTATTGGGTCGTCAAAAGCAATTGATTCAAAAGTGGCACTTAAAATAATTATCTAATTCTTGTGAAGGATTACTTCTAGCTCTTTTTTTGTGTTCTAATGTCGTAAAAGTTATAGAATTGACTTAGGGCCGGTCCAAAGTGAGATGAAGAAGAAGAAGAACTACTAGATCCTACATTTTCACTAGCACTTATATTTTCACTAGATTCACCACTATGTATTGTTTTGTATTCTCTAAATAAATCAAACAAATATCCTTTAGCTCTAGCAACTACTTCCCTAGGATTAGGCACATATTCTACTTCATCATAATCATTTAGAAGTCCATTTGGAAACAAGGCATTGTAATACATAGTTAATAATTCTTCTAGCCCATCTTCTCTAATCCTAGGATCTAATAATTTAGCACACAAAAATAGGGGGGGTATTTCATGAAAATATTTTAACCATTTTGATCTCATCAAAATAAGTACATGGCTCAAAGATTCATACTCAACAAAGGCATGAAAAATTAAAGCAATTTTAACACATTGATCTAATGCTATAGGAGAAGTAGGATAATAACATCCACTAATGTCCTTAGTTGATTGTTAAAAAACCTTTAACAATTCTAACAAATGTGTGCAAGAATCCCAACAATCACTATGTAACATAACATCATGAGCATTTTGTTCCAACAAAAAAGCACATAAAACTTCTCTATAATCATAAGTATCTTGAAGCATATAATATGTTGAGTTCCACCTTGTCTCGACATCTCTAGCAAATTTTCTAACTTCCATACCATTATCCTTACAAAACCTAGCCCATTGTTTACGTCTAGCAACGGAAGAAGTTATATAATTAATTGCTTTCCTAATCGAGACTAATTCTTTCTCTACAACTTTTAAACCATCTTGAACACATAAGTTAAAAACGTGAGCCATGCAACGGGTATGAAAAAATATACCTTGGATTGGAGGTTTACAAAATTCAACAAGGGTTGGTATGCTAGCGGTATTACTTGCCGCATTATCAAAGGCAACGGCAAATATTTTAGTTAAAACCTTATAATCATTTAAAACTTTAATAAGTACTTGAGCAATATGAAATCCGGTTGCTTTATCTTGAAATGTTACAAAAGCAATTAAACGTTTTTGATGATTCCATGCACTATCAATCCAATGACAAGTAATACCCATATAATTATTTAATTTGAAAGGATCCTTCCAACAATCAGCACAAATAGTTAATTTTGTTTTAAGTTGAGCTAATTCTTCTATTACTTCAAATTTAAATTCCATAACTCTTTTAGCCATATCACGTGTTTGAGTGCTCCTAGATATAACTTTAGCAGGTGGTTGCAAATACGTATTAATATGTTCTTCATATATGTCATCGCATGGATATCCTAGTGGAAGATGTTTCATAGCAATCAAATCACAGTTTCCTTTCCTCCATTCTAATTGACTAAATTTAAAAGTTAAAGAATCCATACCTAGTGACGAGCCGGTCGATCCTCGTAGTTGCGTTTGAGACCGGTCCAATCCCATCTTGTCCGGATGCTTCTTCAAGATATGGTTGGTGAAAGTTCCATATCCCCCTCCATGCTTGAACTTGTATTTGTTCGAACAATGGTTGCAAGACACAATGTAGTCGATGTTTGAATTAGGAACCGGCTCCTTCTTGAAGTGGACGGAGAAAATGTCACTTCGAAGTGATGATGCGGCTCTAGTTGAAGTGGTTTGACTAGGGGCACCACCTCCTTCTTGTGCACTTTCTTGTGTTGTTGGAGGAGGCGGCATCTCATCTTCACTCCCCTCCAAGGCCGCATGGATATCGGCCCCCAAATCAATATCCTCGCCCAAAAGCTCGTCGATGTAAGTATCATCATCTCGTGGCAATTGAGGAGGGGGCATGGGACTTTTACCCTTCCCACGAGATGAAGATCCTCTTCGAGGTATGATGATAGAATAGTAGAAATGTAGAAGTAGAAACGTAAACTCGTAAAGTAGAAATGTAGAAGTAGAAACATAAAGTTGTAAGGTAGAAATGTAGAATAGTTGAAATGCTTCTTTGAAATAGTAGAAATGTAGTAGAGCAAGAGTGAGAGGTGTGGAAAATCACCATCACACAGCCTCTATTTATAGACTTCGAAAAATAACAAAAAAAAAAAGGGACGCTTCGGTTCGAACCGCCGGTTCGATCCGGTTTTGCATCTGGGCCGTTGATCTCCAACGGCTCGTAGATCTGAGCCATCCAATTTGAAAAATTTTAAAACCGGCGGTTCGAACCGGGCGGTTCGAACGGCCGGTTCGGTTCCGGTTCCGGTTCGGCGGTTCCAACGGCTACTTCTTCTGAGCCGTCGATCTCCAACGGCTATATCAGATTCAACCAGAGCCGTCCACGTGGCAGATCGCAAAAAAACAAAACAAAAAAAACCGACAGTTTAACCGGCGGTTCGAAACCGCAGGTTTGGCGGTTCAAAAATTCACGAACCGGAACCTAACCGGTTATATCCGGTTTTCGGTTACGGTTCGGAACCGGAACCGGTCAACGGTTCGCCAAACCGTTGACCGCCGGTTCGAACCGTCCCGGTTCGCTGGTTTCCGAACCGTTTGGGCGTTTCTAAAGGGCGGGTGGTTTTGCGTACACTAGTGGAAGCAAACATCCTTGCAACTAAAAGAGACATCACATAATTCTTAGTTTTCTAAGCATAATTTTTTGGATCCAAACTTCTTTGTGTCTTCTTCTTACATAGAAGAACACAACTGTCGAAAGAGTGTGGTAGAAAGGAAGATTATTATTATTAGGTAGAGAAATTTGGGTGCATTTTACGACATTAAACAAATCATAGTCATACACGTATTCTAAATCAATTGTTAAGATTTGTTTTATATCGTAAAATGTATCAAATAGAAGTTTATATGGTAAAATGCAATGTTTTAAAATGTATATCAAAAAATGTAAAATCATGTATAGTCTAACATTTTAACTCTATTTAGCATTACGTTATTCAGTGGTTTTCTTAATAATATATGAAGAATATATATGTGTGTGTAGAAGAGGTACTAGAAGAAAATGGCATGTGAGATGTCTGAAATCCGTATATTGCTGGGAGTAATTATTGCTAATGCTGTGTGGTATAATTACTAAATTTTGTACTCGCACCCATTTTTACTTATGTCCAAACACGTATATATATTATATATTGTATCCAATATTATGCTTCTTTTTCATTTTTTTTCTTTCACAAGAATTCATATGCATTTAAATCAAATGCACTGTAAAATTCCTTCACACACACACACACACACACACACACACACATATATATATATATATATATATATATATATAACAGATCCAGAATTTGTATACAGAGGGCAATTTTTAAATATAATAACAAAAGCATATAGTTTTGGGTAATTTTTAATAATATATACTAGTTCTCTTTTTCTTTTATCTAAATTTTTAAATTTAACAAATTTCAAATATGTAAATAACTCTTAGTGTTAAAGTTTAGTATATGTTATTTAAAATTTTAATTAAGAATTCTATTTTATTTCATATAATGTTTCTCAGTAACATAAAATTTGAAGTAATTAATTAACTAGAGTTTTGTATGAGTGATATACATTCTCTTAATCACTATTTTCTATATATAAAGATAAGAAGTGTGAATTCTGATAAATTATATTGATATATACAGAAATATATAAGAAAAAAATTACATATAATAAGCAAAAAAATAAAAAATTATAGTCAAGCTCCCCCTCATGCCCCCAATATATATATATATATATATATATATATATAACATATATACAAAAATTTATGTGCACCGACCCAAATCCCCACATTTTTAATTTACATTTTTGCTATTCATGTGTTGAGATATTTATGAAATTTGATTTATATTGTATTAGTGTGACCTTTATATACAAATATTTTTATATTTACGTATATATCTAAAAAAAATCTGTGTGTTTTTGGATCAATGTATATCTTTATGTGATATTATTCATACCTGTATGTGAGTAGTTGCACATATATTACATAAATGTATGACTATATTAATACCAAGGTAAAAATTATATTATATAAATGTATGATTAATATCACATAAAGATATATATTAATTAGTTGTACTAGTCAACAAAAAAATTAATACTTAGTTATCACATGAATCAAATTTTAATCGCGCCTTATAACTTCATAATTAATGAAATTAAAAGGCATGATTAAATTGCTTCTCTTTTTTTTTTTTTGTTGTTGAATTTTGTCTACAATGTTAAAGAATAAAAAATTTCTAATTAAATCGTAAATTAACCAACGATAATATATGTATTAATTGTTCGTAACTAACCTGGCTATATTAATAATTAGCTAGACTATACAATTGAAATTAGATTAATTGAGCTCAGCGTCATGTGCTCCTTATATTATTATATGTGTTAAGAGTAATTAAGGGAGCATCTAATATATTGAATTAGATATAATAATAAATGGCGTGAGAAATTAATGGTGCATGGATTTAATATATGTTAGGGACGGGTCAACCCGAAAAGGAAATTCAAGACCCGATCGAAAAAAAGATCTTGTTCTTATTTGAGTGTTCCAAATTTATAAGTGTGAAATTAAATTTTGAATTTTCAAATTTATATATTTGAAACGTAACACCATAGATTCATTTAATATTGATTGTAGAATTTAATAATCTGAGGCAGAATATTTACGTACCCTAGCTCCAACATTAAGGAACCTTCAATAATTAAATCTAAGACACAATCACATGCTTTAAAAAATAAAATTAATGCATGTGGTGTATACACACACACACACACATATATATATATATATATATATATATATATATCATTGACATTTATTTAGGTGTGTTAGATGGAATCGCAATAATAGTGTGGGTGAATATATACTAGACTGCCAATAATGAAAACAATAATAAATGTGAACTGTGATATTAAATAATAACCCATACTTATAATATATATCGACATTGTTAATTTTTAATTTCTTTCATTGACATTCTTCATTTTTCTATTTTATTCTTACGATTCGATCAAATTAATCCTGTACTCTCGATGTATTTAAATTGGTGCTTTTATATTCATCAGAAAATGATTTATAAACTGATTAGGTCAAACTCTATAATTTCTTCACCAGCTAATAGTCTAGCTAATTATGATATAATTCTTTTTTCTAACCCATAAAACAAAAAATAATATCAATATATGATGCTTTCCATTTCGAGTATATAATGAATTATAAAGAAATACATAGATTACTCAAATATATTGTCACGGACTTACCTTTCTCTTTCGTCCACATCCTTTGACTTAATTATGACACATCAAAGTCCAAGGGGTAACTTTACTTAAATAATCATATACATTTCCATATAATGTATTTTTAAAGTTAATTTATAATATATTTATCTTTCTTAAATTAAAAAACAACAAATGAAATTGTTGGAGTGTCTTAATGAAGTTTATAAAATATTAGTAACAACAATCACGTGATTTGAATGATAAAATATGAAGGAGTTATGGAATTTAAAGAGCATACATATAAACTCATAAACATTTTATGAGATCGATATTAAAAAAAACTTATATTAACCAAGCAGCAAGTAAGTATATATTTTCCAATTTATATGTGTGTCTCAAATTGGAAGGCGGATAACAAAATATCCGATATTATAATACATTTCCAAGGACCTATAATCAGCAACTTGTCAAATTCAAATTCTCTATCTCAATTCTCAATTCACAATTCAATAATTATTTTGGGTGCACATGATCTATCATTCAAGTAAAATTCAACATATTTTCAGAATTCAAGTCAAAAGGTGAGTTATAATTTTGAATTCATATTTTATATCACTTACAAATGTGTCATTCTAATTTAGATGAATTCATGATCATGAATGATGATTTTCAATAGATTCTATCATTGATGATTTTGATCTCTTGAAACATTGCAGAGTACAATTCAAGATGTCGAATTTAGAAAAATAGAATGATATCGAACTTAGAAAAATAGAATGATGATTTATCTTTTGTATATCTTTTGTATAGACTTTATGATATATTGTAGAAGAAAAATATTTTATCAAATTATGGATGTCTATTAAGTTACTTCTTTTCAATAACACTATATTTTAGTATTATATATTCATGAACTTTAAATTGGGAACCTTTTTTGAATAACACTACAAAATGAAGATTTCCGCCCCCTTGAAACAAAATCCTGGATTCGTCCCTGCTCATTTGTATATAAATCTGAAATTGAACAATAATTTGAGTTTGAATTGTCCACTAAATAGTAACCTAAAAACTAATTTCTCTAAATTTGTTTCAAGTTTTCTTAGAAAATATAACCACGACCACATGAAATTAAGTGGAAATACCTCTATTTACTTATTTTTATATGTCAAGGAACTTGTTTACCCATTTTTATAAGAATTTACTTTTTTACCCATTTTGAGGGTGAAATGTCAATAATGCCCTCAACTTAAGTTTATATTTACATAAAGTGGAAATACCTCTGATATTATATATCAGCATATTGTGAACACGATATCAGCATATCGTGAACACAATATTATATTTCGTGTTCATAATATGTTGAACCTTTCTGCATATCGTGAAGATGATATTTTTTTCCGTGTTCACGACATGTGAACCTTTCTGCATTTCGTGAACACAATATTATATTCCATGTTCACGACATGTGAACCTTGCTGCATTTCTTGAACACGATATTATATTCCTTGTTCACGACATGTTCACCTTATCTGAAAAGTTTACATGAGTAGAGTTTCCTGAACTCTTTTCTTATGTAAATATAACTAAAATTGAGGGTATTATGAAAATTTCACTGCCTAAATTAGATAAAAAAAGTTATTTCTTAAAAAAATTGATAGATAAGTTCCTTAATTTATGAAAATGAGTATTTTAGAAATTATCCCTCAAATTAATATCTCACACTCTCCAATGTATTATAAAAAAAATAAAAAACTAAAATCTTTTAAAGAAAAGAAAAGTACAGCAAAACTGAATGTTTCTGCATTTTCATTTGTAGTTTTGTTGACGAGACTTTAAAGATACTGTAATTTAACGGTTTACAATCACCTTTGCAGTTTTGCAGGTATTACTTTCTCCTCACAATTAACTTTTCTTTTATTTTAAGTTTTTAAATGTTCACATATTGTAATAACTTATTTTTTGACTTTTTATTTAGAAATAAGGATGATGGTGGGGCTGGGGAAACCCTGTTCCTTGTGGGGATCCGTCCCGAACAGTGTGTGAATGTTTTGAATTATACTTTGTGGGAGTGGGGATGATTTTCTTCCCCACTAGCAGGGCGGGGCACGGACAGAGACCATATTTCCCACACCGTCCCGTTTTCCACGAGGCCTCGCTAATTTATACATATATTATTTTAATTAAATTATTATAAAATATATATTATATTTTTATATATGTATCAAAAATATAAAACTTATGTTTCTCATTCTCTCCTAAGTGCATTGAAGCATTGAAAAATTAATGAAAATATAATAATATAATTTATCTTTGTACTTTTAAGACAATATAGTTAAATTATATTTTATCTTTGATAGGAATTGAGTAGTTTTTTTTTTTGACATTTTAGTTACATGTAATTGTAACACCCCAATTTTTACATAATCTCTACTATCAAAATATAGACTATTATTTTAGTTATCATGATTTTATAGTGAAACGTTTGTAGTGAAACTAGTTATCTGATAATTTAAATAATATATCTTATGTGATTAGGACTTTTAATATTAGTAAGTTATGACCATGTTAAATTAGATATAACAATTGAAATTTAAATTAATTAGTTGAGATAAATAAAATAAGTTAGTTACCCAGTTTGAGATATACATAGAGTCAATGTTGCTTTTAAACTCCTAAAAGATGAAGAATATCTAAATTAAGATAGAGAAATTATGTTAGTTGTGTACTTGAGAAATACTAGAGTCCACAATGTTTTTTTTTTTTAACTCATGAAAGATATGGAATATCAAATCATATATATATATATATATATATAGGTTAAAATTTAAAGAGAAAAAAAAGGAGAGAGAGAGAGAGAGAGAGAGAGAGAGAGAGAGAGAATGAAGAAAAGAGTTGATAATTGCAGACTAGCTGGAGCATAAATCCAGGTAATGGGAATGTGAGTTAATTTTGTTGATGAAATTGCATTAATATGGAATCTCAATTAAGAATTTATATGACTTGAGTAAACAATATTGCAATAAGTTAAGGGTAGTATCAGATTGTATAGTTTCTTAACAGATTGCTTAGCTCTATGAATAATATTATTAATCTCATCTCCTGATTTTGTTGATGATGCATATATATATATATATATATATATATATATATAAATAGTAAAAAAAAGGAATAATTTGCTAACTAATTTAGTAGTCCACTTTATAAGAATCTAAGAAACTTCTTAGTGCACAACTTAATTCTATGGTTTAGTATGAGATAATGATCTTTTTGTTTAATTATTTTAGTTTGAATTATTAAATGAGATTTAAAAATTTATTGTAGAAACTAATTAATTGGCTAATTTGAGACTTTTGTACTGTTCCAAATTTGTTTTAGGAGCATTAATTATTAAGGTTAGAAATTATCTCAAGATTTTACTATTGTATTAAGAAATTGGTAATTAATTATTAGGATAAGGAAAAAAATAAATAAAAGGCCTCTCTGTAATTAATTTTCTTAGTTGAGGAAACTCATTTATTTATAATGGTAAGCATGAATAAGAAAATAACTAGCACTAATGTAGTACTATTGAATTACTAACATTTCAGTTCTAAAGTTATAGCAAACTCATGTTATAAATGCTATAAATAAGATGGGAACCGGCACAGTTGGTCTTCTAATTCATTGTAGAATCTTAGAGAAACTATGAATTTGTATTATTTCATCTGACTCAATAGTAATCATCATTAGAAATTAAATGATTATTTAGCCAATTTATAAGGTTATAAGGTTCGGACCATTCTGCCAGCAATATTTAGTTAATGGAAATCATGTTAGAGTTACGATTTATAAGACTATAGATTTAGTACGAACTAGTTTCATAAATTCGGATATCATCGATTAATTATGTTTTAGATTTGGGTTGAGAAGGCTTAGTTCGTGTTTAGGGTCTTGATATATTCTAAATTTTGGAAGCTCTAAGTAAGTACATCTCTCACCTGCAGTATGAGTAATTCTATTTTTAATGATTATTATTGATGCAAAATTTACGTGGACACTTATTGATATTTTCTGTGAGTAAGTGATGACTATATGTTTTCTGTGAGTATGATTGGATGATTGGTTAAGTGATGAGCTTCCATGATGATTGACTAATTGATGAGCTTCCATGAGTTTTTTATTAAGTAGGAGGTGTGAGTTAGTCATGTTTTCTATAAAGTGAGAAAAATATATTTTTGAGAAAGTATATATAAATATATATATATATATAAAGTTTTTTTTATATATTTTTAGAGATTGGTATCGGGCACCGAGATCGCCCATGAGAAGAGTTTAAGGGCCCCGAAACCGCCCTATGAGTTTTAAGTTGCTCCGTTTGGATTCGGTGGCTAGCTACCCAGAATTCTTCGGAGTTGAGCGCATTGGTACCATATTTGGGCCCACAGTATATTATTTTCAAGTGTATGAGTTTTATTTAATTTATTAACTGAGCTTTCTTTTAATATCTTTTCTTCAAAAGGTTGCAATGATAGGAAAAAAAATTGTTTTGTGAGATAGGATGATGTACTTACTAAGCATGTCGATTATAGTTTTTACCTCATACTGCAGATAATGAATGAGGTAGCAGCACTGCAGATAATGAATGAGGTAGCAGCGCTGAAGTATGATTGGTGGTGACGACGGAACCTTGGAATTGGTTTAATATTTTATGAGTTTAATGCTTAATTTGATGTTATGTTTAAATGCCAACTTTTGATTCTCAAATGCTTTTGATATAACTAAAATACTTAGCATGTTTTTCTTAAGAAAGTTTGTTTTCGTTGTTAAAAAAAAAGTGTTTTATGGAAGCTTTTATTAGTTTATAAAGTTAAATATGTTTTAGTAAAAGTTATAACCCTACTAGAAGGGGGTGTTACAGTAATTATGTGGATTATTTGTATATATTAATTAGACTAAAAAAATTATTTTTTTCTATAAATTAAAAAAGACATTTGTGGGGTGGGAACAGTGGGAAATTTTTTCCCGCGAAGTTGGTGGGAATGGGGATGGAGATTGTTCCCCCGGCCCTGCCCGCACCGTTGGCAACCTTATTTAGAAACTTTTTTTTTTTTTTTTTCACATTTAACTAATCTATCATACTCAAAATAGCATGCACCATTTTTCAAATTGAAAATTGGGCCCAAATTCTTCTTCATTCTCAACATTATTACACAAAACTCGGATGCAACCGTCACACCGTGTTAAAAAAATACATATTTATAGAACTTATATTTATACCAGTAAAAAAAAATGAACATATAAAATATACACTTATACATGTAAAAAAAAATATAGTTGAATCTTGTCGTATATGACACTATTTTACAAGAGACCAACTCCTTATATTAAGTGTGGTTCAGAGGTTAGATTTTGTTTTTAATTATTTGTCTTTTAGACTTTGGTACAAGTTTTTTCCAAGTATATTCTTATTATCATTCTTTAACTACAATTTAAAAATCTGATGGGATCCATTTCTTGAAATGAATTTGATTCTTTCCAATTTTGAATTCTAAATTCCTTAATTTACATATCAGCTAATGCAATCAACATATTAAAATGTGATTATGATGTGTTATGTGTAGATAAGTAGGATTGGAACTAAGGATCAATGGGAGATTAATATGATAATCTAAATGTTAAAAGTGGGGATAGAGTAGGAAATAATCATTTTTAATAGCTTTCACATAGATGTATGGGAATGAGATTTGAAACATTTAATAAAACTAACCATAGATATTAATTGAATGAATTTGATTGATTATATCTTAAATTATGATCAGGCCGTAAAATGATTTTATTTGAATTTTCTTTTCCAAATTAAATATCCGAATATTTAAAAGTTATGCAAACAAACTCTCGCGTTTAAAACTTCATTTTGAAATTAAAAGTTCTAGCAATTAAATAAGATGGAAATCTCCTAAAAGCAATATTTCTCCAAAACATGATAAAAACGAACCCAAATGAAGAAAGGCTTTTTATAAATCAAAATATAACTCTGCTGAGGCAGGCCCAATTAAACAAATGTGGGTTGAGGTGTTTTCTAGTTTTTATCTCTCTTCCACTCCTTCAAGCTCATTAAAAAAAAATCATTCACATTTCGATGTATTGTTTTATTATATTGTACATAAGAAAATTCATTATATATATATATATATATAGTGTTTGTTATCCCTTAATAAGTAGTGAGATTCAAAATAATATATATATACATATATATATATATCTATAAGTAGTGAAATATATGAAATACTCTATCCAGCCAATATTTTGAGATTCTATCCCTTCATCTAAATAGTTGATACTACTAGGTGGAGGCCCATGCTTCTATATAATGGGCCTGATTGTAACGATTTTGAAGTTTTTCTTAGAAAAGGGCACAATTGTACATTCTACAGTCATATGAAAATATGAAAATGGGTGTATATAGGTTCAATTCATGGGTAATAAGAATCCGTCTTATGGAATCTATCCGTGAGACAGTCTCACGTGAGTTTTTGTGTAAAATGAAATATTGAAATAAAATGTTAAGATTTAAAAATTACCAAGAACACATCTTAATTAGAAATTTGCAAACAGATCTCTATATACAATATATTTTCTTAAGTTGTGTGTGGACGAGAGTGTTAGTAACAACTTCGATAATATAAATTCATTAACGAGGCTTCACTTTATATGTTTGATTATGTAGCTAATTATATATTTACTCTAATCATGTGTAATATTTGTTTGATTAGTGTAATTTTGTGGGTATGAAATAATATTTTTGTGCATATCGTGCAATATTTTTATAAAATCTAAAATTTAACAAGCAATATATGTAAATATTTTGGGTGCATCAAATAATAAGCATATATATGCTTATGAGGTAATATTTTTGTTCTATGACTCAAAATACATAATTAATTTGTAATTTGAGAAATTGTAATCTTACCGATAATAATTTTATATAGTTTCATTATATAATACTTTTATGTATAACATTAATATATATATATATATATATATATTTGAATTGATATGTAAATAATGACAAAAAATATCATATTACAAGCATAAAGATATAGTTTGATATAAAAGTATTATATCTCTTATATGCATAAAGTTTTAATAGTCATATCAGATGATGAAAAATGACACCATTTACGATCGTGTATTTTCATCTCTTTTAATGACGAGTTACTCTCCTATACATCAATTACACGAATCTGAGATTCATGCAACCGGGCCGCATGCGGGCTGGGCCCGTTCAGCCCGCGTATCTTTACTTTTATGCGTGTTTTGGTCGTTACCTTTATGTTATGTTAGTGTTACCTTCGTGTTGTTAGCGTGACTTCATTTCCAGATTTCATACCCTTAGTTTAAAACCATTGAACTAAAATAACATGAAGGTAACACTAACATAATATGAAGGTAACCATAACATAATATAAAGGTAAAAAACAATGTTAATCATACATTCATATTATGTTAGACTGACCTTCATGTTATGGTAGTGTGACCTTCATGTTATATTAGCATTACCTTCATGAAAGTAACGCTAACATAACATGAAGGTAATACTACCATAACATTAAGATAACACTATCTGGAGCGAATTTTGGTGGGCTTGAACACGCTTATCAGGAGCGTGGGAGCGCGTTGACCACGCGTGGGGACGCGTTGGTCAACGCATTAACCGATTGCACATGCACCGGGTGCACAATATATTTTACCTTGCTTTTTTAGGCACATTAAAATATTGGGTCATCCATTCTAGCTTGTCTATGTAACTAACGATCATAACTCTTTAACTTGGTACAATTCGATAGGGGTTAAATGTGTGAAACCCCCTTATATTTACGAAATGTTGCGTCGGACCCCCCATGATAAGGAAATTGCATGGAGAATACGTGGAAGTTCATAAATTCGACACACGTCCCATTTAATTTAACTGGTATTAACACCGTTAAATTTTTACACCTCATTTCCCGTTATGTCCCTGATATACCTTGGGGTTAAAACATAATCTTAACAAACCTTGGGGTTCAACTTATAATTTCAAAAAAAAAAAAAGGGATTAAACCATAATTTTTATAAAAACTTGGAATTTGCAAAAGTATCCTTAGACCATATCAAATTCCCAAACCCAAGACCTTCACCCCCAACTGCTGCAAACCCATGACTTCTCCCCCATTGCAAACCCATTTCTTCTCTCCCATTCAATCACAACGGCCACCGATGCTGTTAGTGACGAACCCATTGCCTCTATTCTACCGCCACCGCTCTCTTTTCTCTCTCCCTCTTTTTTCTCTTCTCTCTCCCCTCCTCTTCCTCTCTTTTATTTCCATCGGCTTTCATGAAGAGAGGCTTCGGATCCGATTCCATGGCCGTCGCGCCGTGCCGCTTTGGATCTGGATCTGCCGCCGCCGCCCACTCAGAGGCTATGCAAACATAAATTCTCTATTTTTGGACGTGCCAAAACAGATACCAAGAGGAAGGATAAGAGAAACAGATACCAAGAGGAAGGACTTGCCAAAACGGATACCAAGAGGAAGTAGAAATTGCTCAGCCGTGTGGCGCTTTGCATTTGTGTTTGTTTTTGTTGTTTCTAAGAACTGGTCTCTCTCTCTCGGTCTGGTCTGCGCGGTGGTCACGCCGGCGGTATCTGCTTTGGCCGCCGCTTCCCGCGGCGGCACAGTTCGTGGGTTTCTCTGTGTGTGTATATATGTGGGTTGCATTTTGTTTGTGGGTATGTTGTTGGTTGAAGTTTGTTTGGCCCATGTTCGGTTGCAACGACGGCGATGTGCGGTGGCAACGGGGTAGTGAGATTGTGAGAATATTGGTTTTGACCAATGTTTATAATGTGTTATGACACATGTTTGACCACCGATTTGAAGGATCACATGTGGGCTATTGTGAAAACAAAAAGCACAAGATGAATCTACGTTTTAAGTAGATGAATATAGTGTGTTGAAACGCTCAAAAACCGATTTTCGGTGAGTGAGAAATTAATACACGAAAATGGGCTCTACCCATTTGCTGGCCCAGTTGATGTTGCCTGTGGTGTTGGCAACACCCATAGATTTAAGGCGAGAGGCACACAGAGGCGCAAGGCTCTCCCTAGCGCCCGAGACGAGAGGCGCGCCTCTTGAACAGAGGCGCAAAATTAATAAAAAAATTAAAAAGTATATAAACCACTTAAATTAAATCTAATAAATCCATCACACCAAGTTCAAACTCAAAATAAATGATAAACCACATAAAACATAGTTCAAAATTCAAGTCTAAGTCACAAAACACATATCAACTAGAAATCAAAACATAAAAACATGTTCAACACTTAAATCTCAATCAAATTATCAATCCTCCTCCTCCTCTTCATCATCATCATCAAACTCGGGCAACAACTCTTCTTCTTCATCACTCTCCTCATCTACAAATTCATCTTCATCATCCTCATCCCGAAGTCTAAATGATGAAACCAAAGTCTTTTCTTTTCCCTTCCCCTTTGCCTTTCTCTCATAGACCTTCTTTTTCCCCTTACTCGTTTGTGTAGACGGTCGAGAACTTGAGCATTGTTTTCCTTTATCTCTAGTGGCATATGCAGGCTCTTCAACTCCCATAGCCCTACCAACATCACCCCATGTCAAATCCTCACCCTCAAACACCAACTCATCATCTTCGTCATTTTCATCATCCATCTTGCCCATTAACCACTCATTGTTTTCATCAATGTAATCCAAGGCAATGGGATCAATCAAATCACGTCCATCATATCGACGCTTCAATGCACGGTTGTATTTCACAAACACCAAGTCACTTATCCTCCTTTGATCTAATTTTGATCTTCTTTTGGCATGAACCTACATTAATAATTACAATAAGTGTTCAAATTCATTAAATTTTAAGATATAAAACATGTGTTTAACTAAAAGAATTGATACTTACATTCTCAAATACGCTCCAATTGTGTTCACAACCGGAATAACTACAAGTAAGGCTCAGCACTTTCACAACTAGCTTTTGCAACTCCGGGGTATGTGAGCCATAGGTTTCCCACCATAAAGCAGGAGACATGGTCTTTCTTTGCCTAATTGCAACCTCACGTCCAAAGCCACCTTCGGCATTCCTATAAGAAGCAAGTTGAAGAGTGATTTTGTCTTGATCATTAGTGTCAGAAACCACCCTCTCCAAGACACTAAGAAAACCATCCATCACTTCTCCATCAATTGAACCCAAGTTAGTATAAAAATACTGTGGATTCAAATAATAGCCTGCAGCATGCAAAGGACGATGGAGTTGACAATTCCACCTTTTGTCAATGATCTCAAATGCTTTTTTGTACTTTTCTTCATTTCCAACAAAAGATGCAGCAATCGTTTCCTTTGCCCGGTCTTTTCTCACTATCAACCAATCTCAAGACACAAACTAAAGGGGAAAATATCTTCAAAATATAGTGAACATTGTTCCAAAACCTTGTTGATAAGATGATTGCATTAATCTTCTTACCATCACTCTTTTCCCCACTTACTTTGTGTCCAATCTTGTGAAGTGAACATCATCCTCAAACTTTCCTTCAAGCTAAACATCCTTTCTAAAGTGAGAAAGGCCGTAGCAAATCTAGTGATACCCGCCCGACAAAGCTCCTTCTCTGAAGTGTATTCTCTCAACATGTTCACCACCCCAGGACGGGTATAAACATATGCAGTCACACTCATCGCCTTCTTCAATGTCAACTTCACTTCAGACAATTTTCCAATATCTTTTAAAATAAGATCAAGACAATGAGCAGCACACGGTGTCCAATACAAATGTGGCCGCTTTGCTTCCAATAGCTTTCCAGCAGCCACCATGTTACTTGCATTGTCAGTAACAATTTGGACAACATTCTTTTCCCCCACTCGCTCTACAAATCTATCAATCAACTCAAACATCTTCTCCCCCGTCTTTGAGTAACTAGAAGCATCGATACAATCAATAAAAACTGAGCCTTTAGGAGAATTGACCAAAAAGTTGATCAAAGTTCATTGCCTCCTATCTGTCCAATCATCAACCATCAGAGTGCATCCATACTTCGCCCACTCCACTTCACAATTTCTCACATAATCGTCATTGACGTGCTCAGCCGCCTTTTTCAAGTAAGGAACTCGCACCTCATGATATGAAGGTGGTTCCAAACCTACTCCATATCGTCCAATATCCATGAAAACGTCTTTCAAACTCTCATGGTTGACGGCATTGAATGGAATTGCAGCATCATACAACCATCGTGTAATGCTTTGATAAGCTTTAACCTTCAGCTCCTTCATCCGTGCTTCGTCCAACACTGTCTGCTTCTCTTTTCTCCCAACTTTGCTTGGATCGATGCTCCTACTTACAAAAAAATCCATAAGGCCTTGCTTTCGCCTTTTCCCTTGATTTGCAGTTGATAACGTAGATGAACGACCCTCCAAATCATCAAATTGTTCTTCCGGCCCAGAACTAAAAGGGTTTACATCCTCAAAGTCTGGAATTGCAACCCTCGACAGATCTACCTTCTCATTTTTTTTCATGTAGATATGAATTTCTTCTCGAACATGTGGTGGACATTTTTTGCATCCTGCAGCATTCCTATGGCCCCCCGACAAATGCTGTTTGGCTCTATAAACACCACCCTTAAAAATGACCCCACAAAAGTTGCAAGTGAGGTCATTTTTATTATCAGGTCTAACTCTTGTGAAATACTTCCAAGCCGGATCTTTTGGTGGACCTTGACGAGATATGTTTCGTCCAATGCCACTGCCACTACCACTCTCTTCATCCATTATAAGATAATCTGTTTAAATACAAATACTATATATATATATATATCAATTACTCATCATATGATATTACTAAATAACAAAAAACAGAAAATTTAATAAACAAACAGAAAATTTAATAAAAAACAGAAAATATTTAAAAAACAGAAAAAAAAAAAAAAGGAAACTGAAAATTTAATAGAAAACAGAAAATTTAATAAAAAACAGAAAATATTTAAAAAAACAGAAAAAAAAAAAGAAACTGAAAATTTAATAGAAAACAGAAAATTTAATAAAAAACAAAAAATATTTAAAAAATAGAAAGAAAAAAAACAGAACAAAAAAGAAAAAAAAACATATCTTATACAACAAAAAAACAAAAAAACATATCTTATACAACAAATAAATAAAAAAACATATCTTATACAACAAATAAACAAAAACACATATCTTATACAACAAAAAAACATATCTTACAACAAATAAACAACAAAACATATCTTATAAATTTATAATACAATAAAAAACAAAAAAAAAATGAAAAAATACATTAAAATTACAAAACTTACCCAAAATAGCAAAATCCGACAGCAGGCGGCGGCGGGCGGTGGCGGCGTCGGTGTCGGAGGCGGCAGCGGCGGTCGGTGACAACGGCGGGGTCGACGGCAGCAGCAGTTTGAAGTTTGAGGAAGAGGAGAATAGAGGTGGAGGCTTATCTTCTAAACCCTAATATTAAACTCTATCCTATATATATGTCTAAAAATATATATTTAATACTTTAAATAATAGATAAAAGAGTGATGTAGCAGAGGCGCGCCTGAGGCGCACCCACGGAGGCGCAGAAGGCGCACGGAGGCGCCAGCCTCCTTATCTGCGCCCGCCTCAGCCCCCCAGAGAAGCTGCCCTTGGCACCTCGCGCCTCGGGCGCGCCTCTAACAAGTCTGGCAATACCGGGATAGCACTGTCGAGTCTGGCCTGTGCGAAGCCCATTGGACTTGCGATCCATTTCAGACTTGTGGCCCATTTCCATGAGGCCCATAGTCGTCCAATATGGAAGCCCACTTCTAGAATGAAGTTGTGGACAAGGGTGGTTGATTGGAAGTTACAAAGAGTGGAGAGGTGGTTGCACCACTCACTTAGTGGGGTAGTTTTTCCCCTCCAATGATCTACAAGAGTGGAATGAAGTCCATATCATAGGGCATCTTCATGCACAAAAATCACAGATTATATATCATCACAAAGACTCTTGAGAGCACCATCTTTTCATGTTTTATTGCATTAAAGTTCATAGCATCCTTTGAACAAAAAGTGCAAGTTGCATACGAGTTTCCATCTAGATCATACATTTTGTGGTGCTACTACCTTTGGGGACGTTACGTCAAACCGTGAGCACTAGTCGGGACGTATTCGTCTTTGAGGGGAAAGGTCTAACCTTGACTCGACTTAAACCTAGTTCGTGTGTTGTTCCTGCCACTGTGGAGGAGTTCTGTTCGTGGTTAAAGGCTACTGCAAAGTCGGAGAAATGAGAAAAGGTTGCCCCGAAGTTTCTGTTTATTCGGTGTTGCCCGTTGTGTCACGTAACACTAGAGGCAACATCAGTTTCTATTTTTTGTTTGCTTTCTGTTTTCTTTGTAATTGGACATTGTTCGGTAAACCTATAAACCCAATAATCTCAAAGATGAATAGCTCTGAACAATGTCGACTTCTTCGACTATGAAACCCTTTGTAACTCCTATCCAATGAGAGAAGCCCGAGAAGTTTACTTGTGCTAACTATAAAAGGTGGCAGCAAAAGATGCTGTTTTACCTAACTACACTACATGTAGCGAGATTCCTTACTGAGGAACGTCCTGTGGTCATTGAATATGACACGGATGTGGAAAAGCGCATTGCGCTTGACCAATGGTGCGAGGGAGATTACTTGTGTCGTAACTATATCCTTAGTGGATTGGTTGATACGTTATATAACGTGTATTCCGTTGTGAAAACTTCAAAGGAGTTGTGGGACTCTTTGGAAAAGAAGTATACAACGTAGGATGTCGGATCTAAGAAATTCGTTGTGGCTAAGTTCCTAGACTTTAAGATGAATGATTCTAAGTCGGTTGTGGAACAAGTCCAAGAATTTCAATTGATCTTGCATGATATCCTTTCTGAGGGTATGGCGTTGCCCGAGACATTCCAAGTTGCTGCTATGATCGAGAAGTTGCCCCCCCGATTAGAGGGAATTTAAAAGCTATCTCAAGCACAAACGCAAGGAAATGAGTTTTGATGACTTGATTGTGAAACTTCAAATTGAAAAAGATAACCGTAGAATGGACGGTAAATTTGGCCATGTTCCTAAGAAGACTAAGGCTAACTTGTTGAAAGGTTCCTCTAACAAGAGAAAGAGGCCGAATGGAAAGGGCAAAAAAGATCCTTCGGGAGGAAAGCCCAAGTTCAATGGTGATTGCTACAACTGTGGTAAACCGAATCATAAGGCAAATGATTGTCGTCTACCTAAGAAAAATAAAAGTGGTAAGCCTCAATCCAATGCTAACATGATTGAAAAATGTGAGTTGACCGACAAAGACATGTCGGCGTTGGTGTTTGAGACCAACTTAGTTGACAACCCAAATGAATGGTTTGTGGATACCGGTGCCACTTGTCATGTTTGCTCAGACAAAGGATCATTCTCGACTTATACCCCATGCATCGGAAAGAAGCTCAATATGGGTAATTATGCTACGTTTGATGTAACTGGTATTGGCAACGTGAAGCTCAAGCTCACTTCTGGAAAGGAGTTGCTGTTGAAAGATGTGCTGCATGTCCCAGACATCCGAAAGAATTTGGTCTCCGGATCGCTTCTAGTTAGCCACGGTTTTAGACTAGTGTTTGAGTTTGAAAATTTTGTACTTAGCAAATTCAAACAATTCCTTAGAAAGGGGTATTTAGACAAAGGACTGTTCAAAATTTCTGTTATTGTCATTGTAAGCCATGTTGGCAAGAGTGTTGTCTCTGATGTTGTCGGCGGTGTTGGCAACACCAGCCGTAACACCGTCAGCAATATTGGCACTAACGTTATGAATGGAAAGTCATCTACTTTTGCTTTTTTGACTGAGTGCTCTTCTTTATGGCATGTTAGATTAGGACATGTAAATCTAAATGCTATAAAAAGGTTAGTAAATCTCGATTTACTTAACATTTCAAAAATTGAAACACCTAAAAAGTGTGAAATTTGTGTGGAAGCCAAAATGGCTAAGATACCGTTTCATTCTGTGGAAATGAGCACTAAACCTCTAGAATTAGTTCACATGGATGTGTGTGATTTAAAGTTTGTGCAAACTAGAGGTGGTAAAAGTATTTCATTACTTTTATTAATGATTGCACAAGATTTTGTTATATTTATCTCATAAGGAGTAAAGATGAATCTTTGGAAGCTTTCATTCGTTATAAAAACGAAGTGGAAAATCAGCTTAACACTCGAATTAAAATTATTCGAAGTGATAGAGGTGGCGAGTATGTTGCGTCGTTTGAGCAATTGTGTTCCAATTCGGGCATAATACACCAAACAACGGCTCCGTATTCACCACAATCTAATGGTGTCGCTGAAAGGAAAAATCGTACTCTAAAAGAGATGATGAATGCTATGTTAATTAGCTCGGGTTTACCGTGAAACTTGTGTGGGGAAGCCATCTTAACGGCGAACCACATTTTGAATAAGATTCCTCATAAGACGAAGGATGAAACTCCTTATGAAATGTGGAAAAGGCGGAAACCATCGTATAAATACCTCAAAGTGTGGGGGTGTTTGACAAAAGTTGAAGTGCCTCTTCCTAAACAAGTGAGAATCGGCCCTAAAACTGTTAATTGTATCTTTATAGGATATGCACTCAACAATTGTGCTTATCGATTTCTGATTTATAAATCAGAGATACCGGAGATGACGAAAGACACCCTTATTGAATCAAGGAATGCGATATTCTTTGAAGACACCTTTCCTTACAAGGAAAAGATGAGTGTTGCGTCAAGTGTTGGTACATTCGAGAGAACACCAGAAATGGGTGTTGCCCCGGATGTTGGCACATCCAAGAGAACATTTGATGAGACTCTGAGCTCTTCGACTCCAAGAGAGCCGAGACGTAGCAAGAGAGCTAAGATCATGAAATCTTTTGGTCCTGATTTCATCACTTATGTGTTGGAAGATGAACCTAAGTCTATCAAAGAAGCTCTATCGAGTCCAGAAGCTGCACTCTGGAAGGAAGCTATTAATAGCGAAATCGACTCGATTATGCAAAATCATACGTGGGAGTTGGTTGACCTCCCGAAAGGTTGCAAGCCCTTAGGATGTAAATGGATCCTTAAAAGAAAATATAAAGCCGATGGGTCGATTGAAAAGTATAAAGCCCGCTTGGTTGCAAAGGGGTTTAAACAAAAAAGAAGGGTATGACTTATTCGATACCTATTCACCTGTAACAAGAATCACCTCTATTCGTGTGCTTCTTGCGATCGCTGCCTTGCACGATGTTGAAATACACCAAATGGATGTGAAAACTGTATTTTTAAATGGTGAACTAGAGGATGAGATATACATGGATCAACCTGAAGGGTTTGTATCACCCGAAGATGAGAAAAAGGTGTGCAAGCTCGTTCGGTCGTTGTATGGACTAAAACAAGCTCCTAAACAATGGCATATCAAGTTTGACAACACGATGTTGTTGAATGGTTTCACATGTACGTAAAAGGTACATCAAACACCTTTGTTTTGGTATGTGTCTATGTTGATGACATGTTGATCATGGACAATAGCCATGAATTGATCGTTGATACGAAACGCATGTTGAATCGTAACTTCGACATGAAAGATTTGGGATTAGCTGATGTGATTCTAGGAATCAAAATTGAGAGGACGTCTAATGGAATTGTCTTATCACAATCTCATTACATTGTGAAAGTGTTGAAGAAATTTAACATATTTGACGATCCACACGCGAAGACTCCCTTGGAACTAAACGTTCACTTGAGCAAGAATAAAGGTGACTCTGCAGCTCAATTGGAATATGCAATGATTATAGGAAGTGTGATGTACATTATGAATTGTACACGTCCTGATCTTGCATGCGTTGTGAACAAGTTAAGTAGATTTACAAGCAATCCAAGTGACGAGCATTGGAGAGCACTAAAAAGGGTATTAAGATACTTGAAGTACACCCTAAATGTGGGGCTACACTACACGAAATATCTGGCAGTACTTGAAGGGTACATTGATGCTAATTGGATATCCGACACGAAAGACTCGTTTTCCACAAGTGGATATGTATTCACTATAGGAGGTAGAGCGGTGTCGTGGAAGTCCACAAAGCAAACGTGTATAGCCCGATCCACTATGGAATCTTAATTCATAGCTTTAGATAAGGCTGGTGAAGAGGCCGAGTGGCTTCGTAATTTCCTCAAGGACGTTCCATGTTGGAATAAACTCGTGCCTACGGTAGTGGTACATTGTGATTGCCAAACTACTATTGGAAGAGCTTTGAGCAACATGTACAATGGAAAGTCTACACATGACATCGTAGACATAATTCCATAAGACATTTGATCTCAAGTGGTATAATGTCGATCGACTATGTTAAGTCAAAAGACAATCTAGCGGATCCGCTCACGAAAGCGCTAAACCGAGATCAAATGAATAAGTTGCTAGAGGGAATGAGATTGAAAATCCACAAACAAGTAACTGACATAGTGGTAACCTAACCATGATGACTGGAGATCCCGAGAACTTGGTTCAATGTGGAAAACTAAACTATGAAAGTTTGTTGGAACATTTGGTATTCCAAATCCTTCCCTAGAGAGCACTACACCAAGTGTTGAACCTGCAAATGTGGTGAGGTTAAGTCTTCGACTTTTAATGATTCCTACACCTCATTGAGGTAGAGTATTGCAGGATACTCGATAAGAGATCACCTATATAAGTGGAAGTGAGGGCCACTTCAAACGAAACACTTATGAATCTAAAGGCGGTGTTCTATGGCCAAAACGGACACAAACGTGAGAACAGAGGGAGACGAGACTTTGTTGTGTCAATGCTATTGTCTCAGTATACACCAAGGGGGAATAGTTCAAGGCATTGTGTTCACTAGGCCGCCGGTATACTCGATGGTATTTGACTAAGGAAGGTTCAAAGCTACAAGCTACCTATCCTGATGCAATAGAGTTTCAAAGGACTAGTTTGTGGTTTGCATGTTTATGGATTAATTTCCACTCATGTGGGGGATTGTGGGAAAATTGGTTTTGACCAATGTTTATAATGTGTTATGACACATGTTTGACCATCGATTTGAAGGATCAAATGTGGGCTATTGTGAAAACAAAAGGCACAAGATGAATCTACGTTTTAAGTACATGAATATAGTGTCTTGAAACGCTCAAAACCGATTTTCGGTGAGTGAGAAATTAATACACGAAAATGAGCTCTGCCCATTGGTGCTGGCCCAGTTGATGTTGCCTGTGGTGTTAGGTGTTGCCCGTTGTGTCACGTAACACCAGAGACAACATCAGTTTCTGTTCTTTATTTGCTTTCTGTTTTCTTTGTAATTGGGAAATGTTCGGTAAACATATAAACCCAACAGAGATTGTTGTAGTGGTAGTGATGGAACTAGCTTCTTTTGTGTTTGGGAGAAATTGTACTATGATTTTAATCTGTTAATAGAAGCTTAATTAGTTTTTGTTCAATTGTTTTTCTTATTTCTTGTTTGTGCAGAATGCAATTTAAAGTTTTAGTCTTGGTTACTATCGACTTTTGGATTTTTTCAATTGTAATAATTATTGAAGTTCTGAATGTGATTTGATTGAATATGCTAATTCAATGAAATTCTTTGATAGGGAAAAAAAAAACGGTGGCAGTGAGATTAAAATTGTTTTCAATTTTTTTCAATTTAAAATTGACGAAGAAGATGTAGTTATTAAAATTGTAACAATTTTTTAAATATTTTTTCAATTATTAAAATTATTACAATTTTTTATCAATTTAATTTTCTCAATTATTAAAATTAAAATAAATAATTGTACTTGGATGATTAAATTTTCATGGAGGTTTTGATGCAATCACAATGATTCAAAATATACAAACATATATAATGTAAAGGGGGGTTAATTTTGCCTTTTCATAGTCAAATAATGGCCATAAATCAAGAAAATTCGCACTTTTGGCGCGTGCAATACACTCCCGTGAAGTCTGACGATTTTGGGTATTTCGCGTTGAATTTATGAACTTCCACGTGTTCTCCATGCAATTTCCTTATCACAGGGGGTCCGACGCAACGTTTCGTAAACATAAGGGGGTTTCGCGCATTTAACCCAATTCCATATTATGAAAAAAAAAAACTGGTGTTATTTAATTTAGTCTACTTCAATTTAATGTATTCAAAGTTGGTTAACTTACACTGTTACACATTACTATTAGAAATCACTCAAATTCTAACTGAAAAATTCCGATGGATTCCAGCACTGTTGGAATTCTTAAAATTCCATCAGAAATTTCCATTGATGAATAATCGTAAATTCCTATGGAATAGTACAATTGGAATTCTCGTCGGAATAATTTTTTCAATTGGAATTTTTCCGTCTGAATTTTCAATTCCAACGACCACTTTTCCGACGTCTCATTTCCATTGGAATTTAAGTGATTTCTAGTAGTGCGAGCCTAATTTATCGAGTTTAAATCAACTCTATAAATATTCACTATTAATTTAATTACTCATCAAAATGCTAAGTTATTATAAAAAGTTGATATACTTATTAAAATACATATAGTACTACCTCCATTACAAGATAAGTGTCGTCTTAACAAATAAAATTTGTTCTAAAATAAGTGTTGTTTCCGAATTTCAAAACATTTACATATAGTGTACCAAAAATATTTCTATTTACTCGAACCAAATTAATAGAAAAAGACTCCCGATAATATATAATTAAACTTAAATATGGGTAGACCTAACTTTTTGTCACATTCGTAATTTGTGTGTAAAAACTTAAAACAACACTATTTTGGGATGAAGATGATATAATTTTATCTCTATTCTTATAATGTCATTAATTAGTTGGTTACTTTTTATATTTTATTACAAGTAAAATTGTACAAATTATAGATTAAACATATCTAACTATAGCTTATAGGTACGTTGTGTAGCCAACAATTAGCAATCAGAATTCTCTATACTAAAATTATAATTGTGTTTCATCTCCATGTGAATATAGATGCCCGAAACAACATAGGCCTATTTGATCTTAGTCCAAATCGATCGACGGGCTTGATGTTGATGGGCTTGGGCTGGAGTAATCTGTCATTGAGCTGGCCCATTCAATCTGCATCTTTTCTTTCTTTCTACAATAAAAAGACATACATTATTATTAGAGAAAATATCCTCAAATACCCATTTATCTATAACAACTTAACTTTTCTACCCATCAATATATTTTTTTATCCCCATCTACCCATATATATAAAGTAATAGCCCCAAATACCCATTTTTGACTTTCAACTTGTACTTTGCTTTGCTCATATTTGTACTTTGCTTTGCAGAGATAAAGAATTTTTTTTTTTTTACTTTTTACAGGCTTTTACTTTTATTTTTACACATGTGAATAATAAGACAATATTTGATTTGATATGAAGAAAAAATCTACCTTACTTTTAATATTCAAAATTTACAATCGAATTCATTCCAAAAAATTCACATTCACATATTCAGTGAGAAGTTCTCTCAAAATTTAGAGTATTCATCAAGGTAAGTAAGTATTTCAAGCATTTAGTAGTAGTTTATAGTTTCATAAACTGCTTTTAATTTGTTTAAAGTTGAATTTGTTTATAGTTAAAGGTTAGTTGTCCATAATTTATTTTGTTTGATTATTGTTTGATTTAGTTAGATTATTGTTTGAATGTTGAGATTTTGTTTAATTATAGTTCAGTCTAAGAATGATCCAAAAATTAACCAAAAAAATTATTAAAGAAACAAACTGAGTTAATTAAGTTAACAAATTCGTTAACCCCTTAAATTGAAGGGGTTAACGAAATTAAAGAAAATTTTCAGAATTTTCGTTAACCCCTGAAATTTAAGGGGTTAACGAAATTAAAGAAATTTTCACAAATTTTCGTTAACCCCTTAAATTTCAGGGGTTAACGAAATTGAAGCAAATTTTCTTTAATTTCGTTAACCCCTTAAATTGATGGGTTAACGAAATTGAAGCAAATTTTCTTTAATTTCGTTAACCCCTGAAATTAAAGGGGTTAACGAAAATTTTCTTTAATTTCGTTAACCCCTTAAATTTCAGAGGTTAACGAAAATTCTGAAAATTTTCTTTAATTTCGTTAACCCCTTCAATTTAAGGGGTTAATGAAACTCATGAAAATTTTCTTTAAAGCTATATTTTACTTCTTTCATAATAAAGTTATATTTGATAATTATTTTACTTTTTTTTTTATATTTGTTCGGGGATAGGGATGACTTTTTCAGTGGCAATATGTCATGGAGGTTACTGGCATGGTTTGCAGTATGTGAATGGCATTCAATCAATGATCAATCTCCAAACATTTTCATATCATATCAAGATTTATTGAGTTCGCTACATGAGATTATGCTTGCTGATTTGAGTTGTTGGCGGTATTTGATCCATTCTCTAGTAGAAGTGAATGGAAGATTGAAGAAGAAGAAAATCATGAATGATTTTGATTTGCATGAGTGTTTTTCACAGGAGTATGGACTACTAGTTCTGTTTGTTTCGTTGAAACGAATAGACTTGGGAGTATCATGTGGTTCTTCTTCTTATCATGAAGAACAATGTTCATTAGATGAGGAGACACATGTTGGTGCTCAAAGTTTTGATACATTGATTGAGGAGTCTCAAAATTTGGATTGGTCAAATGTTCCGTTAGGACTACACGAGGACCGGAATTTTTATTCAGCATAGGGTTTAGATGACAATTTGGTTCGAACATCTTCAAATGAGCCAAGTATACCTTGGCCGGCCTTATCTAGATGTGATCCACACAATGAGTTGAACTATTTAGACCTAAATGTGGCCCCAACTAATGAGGTCGAAGAACCGCCACTTGAAGAAAGACGGGAACAAGAAGACCATGATCCTCGAACAGGTAATCCAGTACTACCAAACTGATCATATGTGAATATTTGTGTATACAATTAACATATCACTGATATATATATATATTTATTTATTTTGGTAGATCCAATTGATGCAGAAGATGACTTTGTGCTGGATGAAGATGTGGAGACAAACTTGGATGAGGAGCAACGAGCTGCATATGAGCAATTCTGCGATAACACAATGAGAGCTGAGTGGCACATTCCAGACATACCTGATTTTGATGACCCAACTGCAGATGAGATTGAGCATGCTCCAAGTGGTATGAAAAAAGGAGCGACATTTGGGTCTAAGGTTGAGTTGAAGAATTTAGTAGGGTATTATCATCTGGAGAATCAAGTCCAATTTCGTGTGGACCACTCTGACAAACACCGATGGCAAGTGAAGTGCAATCAAAAAGATTGTCCGTTCTTACTCAATGCACATGAAAAACACGGGATTTGGAAAATATCCAAAGTTGTCCTGCCCCACATCTGTTCATATCAACTGAATGCTAGTGCACCACGTAGACTTCCGTCCACATTGATTGGAGATTATTTTGTCCAGAGGCTCAGGAAAGATAGGACTGACATCACTCCTAGGGACATCATGCGAGAGATGAACGAGAGACATGGACTTAATTTGAGCTACAAGCATGCTAGGAGTGCAAAACGTCGTGCAATGAGAGAAGCATATGGTGATCCGAAGACGTCATTCAACATGTTGCCAGCTTACTTACAGGTTTTGAAGGAACACAATTCGGGTACATATACCGCATTAGACACCCACAATAATGGGAAATTCAAGTATGCGTTCTTTGCGTTGGGTGCATCCATTGCCGGATTTGGGTTATATTCCAGACTTGTTATCGTGGTCGACGGTTGCCATTTGAAGGGGCAGTACAAGGGGATTGGATTCGTTGCTGTGACTAAAGATGGAAACGATCAAATTTTTCCCCTGGCAATTGGGATAGGGAGTGTCGAGAACGATGAATCTTAGACATGGTTTTTGCGTAATGTCCGAGAGGCCTTCGGTTGCCCAGATGGCTTGGTTATAGTTTCTGATCAACACGCTAGCATCAGTAATGCAATACAAGCTGCATATCCTGAAGCTTTTCATTGTCTTTGTTGTTTCCATATTCAGCATAATCTAGCCAAGTATGGATCACACGTGGTTGGGTTGTTCCATACGGCCTCATACTGTTACGATGAACACACATTTAACAGGTATGCCGAACTTCATGTTTTAAATATTCCTCACGTTTAAACTCTTGAACTTTCATCATCCTTCTTGTATCAATAGGTATATGTCTTTGATCAACGATAGTGGTTTCAAGGGAGCGATTGACAGTTTGACAAAGGCTGGAGCTACTCGGTGGGCTCGTGTGAAATGCCCTGTTCGAAGATTCAACTTCATGACGTCCAATGCTACTGAGGTTTGGAATGCTCGTCTCGTGTGGGCAAGAAAGTTGCCTGTTTGTTCCTTCTTGGAGGCGGCACGAAGGGTTATTGAAAAATGGTTTGCTGAGAGAAGATTGACAGCTGATGAAAGAGGTCCCACTTTCACCAAGTCCGTGCACGACAAATTAGAACAATTCATGCGGCAAGGGCGATCGATGGAGGTTCAAAGAATGGGACGAGGTAAATTCAAGGTCACTGATGGTCGATAAATTTTCTTGGTAGGCCTCACTGATGGTGTGTGTAGTTATATGTTTTTCCAAATCGAGTTGATTCCATACGCGCACGCATGTGCAGCCATCAGGTACTTCTTAATACGAAGCTACTTGTTATAATAAATAATAATCTAGTTTTTTTTCTCACCATATTTGTGCATATTGTAGTTACGCTAATGAATCGGTTGTCTCACACGTGGCCTCTTATTATACGACGCACAATTTGAGAGCGATGTGGGCATGTGAAGTTGTACCTGTGCCCGACCCCACTGAGTGGGTTGTAGATGATGAGACGCGCAGATGTGTTTGTGTCCCGTCGGATCAACCAAAACAGGCCTGTCGACCGAAAGGCAAACAAATAGCTTCTACTGGTGAACATTCTAGAGTGCACCGCCTATTATGTACTCGTTGTGGTAATCCTGGGCATAACAGAAGTACATGTTCTGTAGTGTTGTACCACAACGACGAGCCTGATTGTGAAAACCCCAGATCGAGTGGAAAGATGACTAGAAAAAAGAAAAAATGTTCTATTTGTGGCTCAGAAGAACACACAAAAAGAAAGTGTCCAACATATTTGAGTCGTGTACCTGAATGACCTATATCATGTGTACATAAGCCCCTTTTCTTTTAATATAAATTTGTGTTGCATTTTAAATAGGCCATTTGGATAAGAAAATATTTCAAATATACAATATGAACTAAAAAAAACTACAGAAGTTACTATATCAACCAAACTAATAATCTAATAATCTAATAATCAAAAAAGTTGTCCGGTGTTGTCTCAGCATCTGTGGAGTTTCCGTATACAACTAGGGCCATCTTTCTCCGCACTAAGTTGATATTACCCTTACAATCTGCCAGTGTCCTCCTCGGATACTCGAACGTGATCCCACTCTCCACTGACAGTAAGGCCCATGGCCCATATGACGTACTGTCATCCTGCACGTAGCACAAGTCCGGAGCCAATGAGACCAAATCAAACTCCAGGACACCCTGTGGGACTTCACGACCCTGTGCCAATGCCTTCTCGTGAAAGCCGCAGTACTCTAACAGTCGTGGCAAGATACGACGGAAAGGGAGGGTCACTCTGCAACGGCTAATGACCACCTCTGTAGTGAATCTATGCCTAAGACTGTCACACAGGCATAGACGCTGCTTCACGATGTCTATTGAGCAAGCGACCCAGTGACCGTCTAGGTTCATGACCGTCCAGATCTGAAATTCAACAGGTGCGGATTATTAGAACCATGAACATAATTGAAACTAAATAAAAAAAAATCCACTAATATTTGAACTCTTACTTGTTGTATGTCATCCCACCACGGGGCGATGAAGTTCCACTTCGGACTCAAGCCGCGCACATAAGCAGCACATCGCTCTAGTTCTTGCTCAGTAAACGTCTCTCGAATCCCCTGCTTGTATTTGACCTCGTCGGATTCACCAACATGTTTTTCCCGCCAAATTCTTCACATATTTCCTACATTGAAGTTGATAAACACCGGCAACAAAATTTTACAAAAAAAAAAAACCAAGATTACACTAAAACGAATAATCAGAACTCACAAACAGCTGGCTATCCACAATCTGAGTCCTCCCGATAAGCTGACGACTGATTTGTACTTCGGCAACTTCTGGACGGCTCTGTAGTACGCCCAAGTATGCATCAATATGTTGTAACAGACAAAAAACGAATTGAATCAATTACAAATGAAGTATCTCACAAAATGAATAGTTTAATTCGAAAGAAGTTACCTCTGACTCCAACTTATACTTTGGACCAATGAACGATCTGAACCAACTTGACCGCACTACCGCTCCAGCACCGACATTGTACCTGTAACGATTACAATTGATAATTTTAATAGATAGAAAGAAAACAAACTTTGGACTGTAGAAAGAGGATTAGTTTCTTAACCGCTCACTTTGTCATCGTCAGCCAAGAAGTAGGCTTTGAACTCTCTCCACTTGATGTTGTTCTTCCTAGTGGCCTCCTCAATCAAAAATGGACTGCGCACATTAGCAGATGGAGCTCTACGTCGCGCTATAGCTCCAACACCTTCGGTATATGGGATACCCTGAGGTGTGATGGTAGTTAAATCGTACGGGACAACAGAGGGACCGGACTCTGGTGCCACCCTACCACGGCTCTGTGCAGCTGGTGTCTCGAAAGAAGTGGGTGCAGTATAGACCGAGGTGAAATACGCCTTGATCTGCTCCTCGATCATCTTCGGCATCAGACCCTCCAGGCGCTTTCCCTTATCAGTGACGTGCTGTTGGAGAGCGTCGAATCGAGGTCCCAACCCATCAGTGACCTGCTGGGTGACGTGCTCCCTAAGACCGTCGAATCGAGAACCCATCCAATCAGTGACCTGATGGGTGACCTGCTGCTGGAGATCATCGAATCGAGCTCCCATCCAATCAGTGACCTGATGGGTGACCTGCTGCTGGAGACCATCGAATCGAGATCCCATCCAGTCCGTCAAGCGATTGTACAGCTCGTCACTGGTCTCCAATCTTGACCTCGGATCTTGCTCATCGAAGTGAGTCTCCGACTGAGGGAACCTCTGGCTAATGGTAATGCACGAATCGGTGCTTCATGATAGGACGGGTGCTGGGATGACGCATCGTCATCGTCCTCACGAACCGCCTGAATGGGAACTGTGGTCCTGCGTCGCTCTCCTCGGACCGCACATGGCCTCGACGGACCGGCCTCAGCAGGATCTCCAAAGGGTGCAGAAGGCCTCGAAGGAGTAGGAGCAGTAGCACTACGGCCACGCTGACTCGAACAAGTAGGAGCAGTAGTACGACGACCACGTCCTCTCATAGGGAGTTGGACCCCCATCAGGATATCGTCATCGATATCCTGCCAGTACGGCTGAAGCAATTCATCGTCTGTAGGTGTTAGTGTTGTGTAACACTCGATCTGTTACAAAATTGTAGATATAAAGAATAAACGATGACAATAAGTGGAAACTTACGATGTTAAATAAATATATGGTAAATACCTCACCCACGAGCACTTGTGAAACATCCGACTCCGATTTCTTCAAGCTCCATTTCATACAACGGGGCATCACGAGGGGTTAGTCCAATCTATACCCGGCAAACTGAGCGGTAATGGGGATCGCCTCAAAAGCCCATATCTGAAGAGGCCAGATTCGGAAATTATTTTAGCACTAACAACATTAAAAAAACCTAAACATACTTCAATGAAATTTCGAAAAACTATTTTGTAGGGACATACCAGGAGGGTTGTCGAAAAACCATAGAAATGGTAGTACGGTATGTAGTTATGATCAGGAATTGTCGTCGGTAACTTGTCAATGTATTTGAGCAGGGTGAGGAAGCTGTACTTTCCCAATGGAAAGCTCTCCCATAAGTCTTCATCCTCTACCAAAGTCCAAACCCATCTGTCAACAGTTGTCTTGCCGGCGTCCACCCCGAGCAATATGAGGTGGAGGATCAAAATCTTGGCAATGTTGACAGTGTCCTCCGCACTATCAGCAAACTCGCCGATTGTGAATCGAGAACGAAGTTCAGACACTATGACCCGAGATGAATCGGCGTGCACCCTCCAATACACTGCTCCGTCAGGTGGGGTGTGAACTGCGGCCGGATTGAAAGTCGAGTTGCCGAACTTCAACCCCGTCACTAGAGCAAACTCACGCTTACCGAAGCGACAAATTCTACTTTCCTACCCTACACGGAACCACCTCTCGTCTGCAGGTACTATATCACCACGCACCTCATATGACATGAGGACGTGTAAGAAAGCCTTGCAAGACTCTTTCTCCGTCTTCCACTGTAGAAAATGGCCGAAACTCGTCCTCCAAAAGTCCTGGAGAATGGGACGACCCATAGATCGGAGCTGCGCCTTGACCTCATCAAATACCGCAAGGCGAACATATCCATTTATATATGCGATGGTTCGCTGGCATGCCTCACGAACGTAACCAATCTGTATATTTCAAAATAGGGCTTCATTAATTAACAAATTTAAAAATTAATCAACAAGAAAACTCATTAACAAATTAGCTTAATAAACTAATTAAAAGTAGGGCTTAACTAGTTCGTAAACTAACTAATTTAAAAGTAGGGCTTAACAATTACAAAATTAATAAACTAATTAACTAGTTCATGAACTAACTAATTTAAAAGTAGGGCTTAAAAAGTAGGGCTAATTAACGAAACAAAAGGCTTCGAATATTAAGGGGTTAACGAAATTGAAGAAATTTCTGAAATTTCGTTAACCCCTTAAATTTAAGGGGTTAACGAAATAAGCATCAATTTTCTGGAATTTCGTTAACCCCTGAAATTAATGGGGTTAACGAATTAAAAGAAAAATTGAAAAAAATTCGTTAACCCCTTAAGGGGTTAACGAAATTGAAGAAATTTCTGAAATTTCGTTAACCCCTTAACGTTATGGGGTTAACGAAATAAGCATCAATTTTCTGGAATTTCGTTAACCCCTAAAATTAATGGGGTTAACGAATTAAAAGAAAATTTGGAAAAAATTCGTTAACCCCTTAAATTTAAGGGGTTAACAAATTTAAAGAAAATTATCTGGAAATTCGTTAACCCTTTACATTTAAGGGGTTAACGAATGTAATGAACATTTTCTGGAAATTCGTTAACCCCTTAAATTTAAGGGGTTAACGAATTTTTAAGAAAATTTCCTGGAATTTCGTTAACCCCACAAATTTAAGGGTTAACGAATTTGAAGACATTTTCTGGAATTTCGTTAACCCCTAAAATTTTAGGGGTTAACGAAAGCGATTGATTATTTTCACTAAATTCATTCGTTAACCCCTTAATTTACGGCTTTACGAAATTTTCACTTTTTTTTTGGTAATAATTCCTATTCTATTTTCTACCAATTTTCTAAAGCTTAACGCAATCCAAACAATCAATCAGACTAAATAATAAAATCAAACAATAACATAAACCAACAATAAACACTAACTACTAACCTGTTCGGCCATTGAAAGAGAAGCAAAGAAGAGAAGAAGAGAAAGCAAGAGGAGAAAGAAGTAGCGCCGCTGCTGCTGGAGGAAGAAAAGGAAGAGAAAGGGGAGAAAGGGGAGAAAATCTCAATTTCATTAACCCTAGAATTAAATTGTGGGTAAGTGTGGCAGGTGGGGCAAATATTAATTTCTTTAAATTATGCTATTTATTGTTTTTTTTTTTTTTCGTTAAGTGTTGTTGCATTTATTTAATTATTTGGTTAATTCTTAAAACTTTTTTTAATTAATATGTAAACTTTTTTAAAATTAATCATTTTTGTTACTTTCCTTAATTCTTCAAATATTTTTAAATCTATTTCGTTACTTCATTAATTAATTGAGCATGCTTTTTTAACTTTGTTAATTCGTTAAATTTATTTAGTTAATTAGTTATTATATTGTGCTTTTTTTTTTCGTCATATTCGTTGATTATTGGAATCAATCAATATATATTATATTTTAAGTTATTCGAATCAATTAATATATATTATAATATAGATGATTTAGTACTCGAATTCTGACACTCAAATTCTGATCAAAGTCTGAGCAGTCAGTATATATGAAAATGGGTATTTGGGGACAATATTTTAAATTTATGGGTATAGTGGGTAAAAGTATTATAATGGTGGGTAAAATTGTGCTCACTTATATGAAAATGGGTAATTTGGGCATGAAACTCTTATTATTATAGTTCATTAAATCATAAAACAATATAACTTACTACCCAAAAGCTTCTAACATATTATACATTGGAAAACAATTATTATGTTTCTTTTAAAAAACTCAATTACAAAATTACATTTGATTAATTTAAAGATGACAACTTTAACCATTCTAATTTCTATTGAGCTATGCGGTGGTCACTGTTACCCCAATTATTGTCACTTCATTTAATGGTCCTAAACTTAATTATACAAAATGCAATTTAGTGGACCTACCACAACAAATTGTTGTCATTCATTGCAAATGGATCTATCTATAGTAAGTGAAAAACAATGATCTAATTAACATTTTAGATCCAACTGTTGTTTATGCACTAAAGATATTGGATAATATATATGAAAACAGTGACCTACAAAACACTTTTAATGTCACTCTTTTTCCACACACACATGTGTGTGTGTGCATATATAAGTATAACTCCACAGAGATATTGTAAGGTGGAGAGGGTTTTCGAAGTGAGTTTTTGTAGTGATAAATGTGTAGCTAAGTTTTTATTTTTGTTGAAAACACCAAACCAAAGTGGAGGAGAAACGTGCAAGAATTAGGTGTGGGTAAGATAAACCCATTCTTTATGAGGCCCCACATCTTAAGTACACTTGTGTTCTTCAGTGTTATTCAAGGCAAAAACTTTTATGTACAGGTAATCCGTGCAATCGAGTCGACCCGTTCACGCGCCTAAAACGTGTCTCCCATGCGCCTGCACGCGCCTGAACACTTGTGCTGAAACTCACCCAAAATTCGCTTCAATAGACCAACTTTTGTGTATAGTTAAACCAACCTTTGTGTATAGTTAGATCAACCATGTGTAGGCAGGTCTAACTATATACAAAAGTATGTCTAACATATATAAAGGTATGTTTAACTATATACAAAGATATGTCAAATATATACAAAGGTATGTATATGTATACATAAAGGTATGTTTAACACAACGTAAATGTATGTCTAACATAACGTAGTGGTATGTGCCAAAATTAAAAAATCAAGCCAAAAAAAGACAAGACATGAAATTTGGGCAGAACTGGTATGTTTAACATAGTTTAAAGGTATGTCTAACATAACGTAAATGTATGTCTAACATAACCTATTGGTATGTGATTTTTTTCAAAAATCATGTGTGAAAAAAAAATAAAAAAAAGATGCGGTCTCCCAACCCAAATCCGACCCGGATACATGGATCTAAGATCTATGCACTTGATTCACAAGAGACCTACTCGTTATTCAAATGTTGTTCCTAAAATATAGATATTTGAGAACCATCTTGTTCACTTTTGTTATTACCACTAATTTTATATATTTCATTTTTTATTCTACAAAAGTATCATTTTTTTTTCTTCTCAATTTTGTCCCCATTTTGGATAAAACACGTTAGTATTTCGGTATCAATAAGCAAAAATCTAAAATCAGATAAAAATTGAAAAAAAAAAAAAAAAAAAAAGGTAATAACTAGACAACCAAATTTGAAATACATAAATTTTATGGTTAAAAAAAGAACATGACCTAAGTTGCATAGGGAATACAAAGTTATGTATGCCTCTAATATTCCATCACAGATGCTATTTACTGCAATAATATATAAATTTTCAACTATGTCACCTTCTATCATTATAATTTTGCTTGTATTTCATCACTAACCCACAAATTATGTTTTTGTTTTCTATTTAAATTTCAATTTTTTTTTCAATAATTAACTAAAGCAAAGCAATTAATTAATAATACATCAATGAACCACTAGAGTTGTAACTTAAGTGATATTCCACCTTATTAAAGTTTAGATTGTGATGATTCAGGTTCAAACCAGGATACAAGTATTCTAGTCTTTTTTATATAGCTCATTGAAAAAATAATAATACATTAAGGGCTCATTTGCTTTGATTGATGGGGTTGGTTAGATTTTTGAGATTGCACCGTTCATGAAAGACAAAAATGGTGTTATTTGTGTGTTTGATATATGTATATTTTGTAGTAAATTTGAGTAAGTTATGTGTTTGGTTTGATGACTATGAGTTTGTTAAAATTGATTTGTTTTGGTATAGATTAGTAATGATAAAAATATTGAAATTACTAATTATAAATGACCTTCTTACAATAATTGAAGTCGAATAGTTGGTCATAAAAAGTAAGGGCATAAATATAACTTCTCAAATTGTTCTTGTTGGTCATAAATAAATCCACCATGAATGGTGGTTTTATAAATCAAGCTCCAATTCACCTTATAATCTCACCCATATAACTCAGGTCCAATAACAAAATCAGACCAACATGTCAAACATGAGTTTAGGTTGGTTAAAATTTTCAACCAAACTAAATTCACGTATCAAACGAACCCTAATGAGTGATATAGCCGTTTTTCATATATACATGGATTTAAATTACAAAAATTCATTTTGTTCATGCATAAATGAATTTATAAATCATAAAAAACGTTTACTTCTTGTGCTTGAGAAATAGGTATATAGGTGGGACAAACATATATACCTAAAGTTTTCCATTATATATGTTTCCATAGTGCATATAAGCTTTTCCAAAAGGAAAGTGTCTAGATTGAGAAAGAAGAAGTCTCTACTACCTCACAGACACAAAAAGCAAAACATGAGTGTCTAAATTTCTTTCAAAGTGTTAACCAAAGTGCTTTTGTCTCCATCACATCCTATATATAGGTAAAATATTTTGTGCAACTGGTGCATGGATCTAGGCACCCGGGTCGACCCACCCCACGCGCCTCTGACGTGTGTTTTCACGAGCCCAAACTCATTCTCACGCGCCCCACGCGCCTGGTGGATGTGCTCAAACCCACCAAGATTCACTTCAGGCAGTCATACCCTCATGTTATGTTAGGGGTACCTTCATGTTATGTTTGTGTAGGCGGTCTCACAGATAATTTTCATGAAACGGATCCTTTTTACCCATGATCTAAATCCATATCCGTTAATTTAAATGATATATAGTTTTGAAATGTGGACTGTGGGTTGAATTATTTCATGTAATATGATCCGCACAAGACTCACTCATATATTAAACGTGTGTAGTGAAGATGGACCATAGAATCAGGGATTTGTGCTACATATAAAGATCATAAGGTCTATGATCTCTACATAATAATATTATTACATCATTCCATTTCCAAGACAGTGATACTATCCCTTCCTTTTCGGTTATTGGCTCCTAAATTGACCTCCAAATAATACATACCAGTTGCAACCACTGTTTTGCTAAAATACGCACGTTTTGCCTTTACTGATCTCAACTCCCACTACCATTAATTCAACCATATCCATAACTAATGCTCACCATATATCATATCATATATATTAGAAACTTATAAATATTACCCTTTTAACTAAACTAGATATGGTGAGAGAAGTCTTTTCATTCACTGATGATGATATGTCACTACATGGCAAATGGGTATTTGCGATGAGATTTTTTACGATAACAGAAGTTGTCGTTAAAAGTCTAGTTTTTGCAACAACTTGTTGCAGAAAAGTGCTAATATATTAACAATATGTTGCCAAGAAAAACAATAACAAAAGATTTATTTATGATTAACGACAACAATGTTGTAGCAAAAAAATTATTTATGAAAAGGAATTTTGTCATAATAATTTAGTAACAAAGTAATTGTTGTGGTAAAGTGTATTATGGACAATTATCAATATTTTTAAGATACCATTTTGGTGTCGTAAATATTTATTTTTCTTACTGTGCAGGTTGGATTATAGCCAGATTATAACCTTAATTTCATTTCTAATGACAATATTCCACCACCATGTTTTGTTTTATTCTAATTGTACTAATTGCTCTAGTAATGATTGCATATTGATTAATTCATGTATACATATCTGTAAACGGATTTTATTGTTGGATGAGAGATTCACATATATATCAATAAATATGTATATATATAATATAATCCGAGCCAGTGAAATAAATAAATTTGATGTTATAGCATAGGGAACTCTATTATTTATGTATAGTAGCTAGCTAGAAAAATCTAGCAATCTATTTACCCAAAATATCTGCCAACTTCAAGTAAATAAATCCCACGTGTGTTTATTCATATCTCTTGGTTGCTCTAAATAGTTCCAAATCGTTGGAGATGATTTTCAATATTGTCATTATGCTTATTTTAGGTATTTTAATTCATAAAACTTGTGTGAGTATTTTAGGTATTTTAATTCATAAAACTTGTGTGAGACAGTGACATGGATAATTTCCGTGACGCTTTCTTTTTACTCATTGACCCAATTTATTTCCACCAATTTATATGTGTATTGTAAAGTGTTCAGTTTGACCCATCAAGCCACACGTAAAATGATCCATGAAACTATCTCAATTAGATACATATTACATATGGTTATTCAATTAATTAATAGAAGAAAATGAAATATTGTTAGAATATGAAGAGAGAGAGAGAGGATCCCGTCTTGTCCATATATATATAATAACACTAATTCAATATGTATGAATCATATTCTCTCCCTGTTTTCGAAAATGTTTAATTAATCCATGTATTATAAAAAAAGGTTCATAAATGATTTCTTTTCAATATTTCGAGTAAAATAGGCTACCCATATTTAAAGAGTAAATCTTGTCTAAAACTGTCGTATGGGTCTTTTTTTCGTAAAATAAGTCAATCCACAACCCACATTTAGCAATTCATTTGAAAATTTATAGATATGAGTTTAACGTCTTACCGAAACTATCCGTGAAACCGTCTCACGTGAGTTTTTGTGATACTAAAATACCCTTGTGAGTAAATTACAATCTTAAATTTGTGAGACCGTCTCACATGAGTTTTTGTGATATTAAAATAGGGTTGTGAGTAAATTACAATCTTAAATAGCCATTTAATTTGATATTTCGTGCCATATTAGAACCCTTGCGTGTGTGCAAATTCCAACTTTAATAGCTATTTAATTTGATGTTGCGTCTCATATAAATATTATTTCACTCATAAACTTTAAATATATAAGTAACCAAATTTCCAAATAAAGCTTATAATTATATATATATATATATATGCTTGTTGATGAGATCCAAAATGGAATGCAAAAACTCTCAAATGGTAAAATGATCATACAAACTTTATTATTGATTTCTATAATTAATCAAGAATTTCATATATTACTACTATATGTGTATAGTAATTAAGATAGTGGCCAATTATTTTGTAAACTAGTTACAATATGTATAATGTGAGATTGATTTCTGAAGAGTAAAAGTTTTACTCTCTAATTATATGGTTGGTAGCTAGCAATTTAGAAGGGTCTCAACTCAACCGATTAACCCAAACCAATTCATAGACTGGATCAGATCGTTTGAATTTTTTTTTTTCTTATTACTTTACACTTTACTCAATCTTATATGCATTCAATTATACGTACATGCAAGATTAAAAAAACATCAGAGAAAGTAGGTATCTCTTTAAAATTGTTTCATTCATGTACATAAGTGACCGAAGTTAATATTTTATGACCAAAATTAATATTTCATTTATAACTGTTTAACGATCAATATTTTTGTGAGTTATCATTTTGTAAACTTTGTTTTAATTATCTTTGCATATAATTGCCAATTTATACATATTTCATAACTATTATTTTTCTAAATATTTTATAATTCTTTTGCTATATAATGTTTTTGGTAATTTATTTTTACAATCTCATATGACCATCTTAATGATTTTATTTTAAATTAGTTATTGATTGTTTAAATATATTTACTAGAAATATGTTTAAAAAATCAATATTTATCTACAAAGTTTGTAGATTAATTATAAAGTTTATGGGGATGGGGAAAATCACCATTTGGGAATGAGTCTTATCCATTATTGGTCCTCTGTTAAATACCACGTACGTAACTTGCATGGTGGATTATTAATTATTTCACGGGAAAATCAATATGGGCCAAAAAGACCCCGTAGGGTTTCTTTATAAATACCTTAAGAGCTCATCATGAATTGAATCCCACACAATAACTACACTAAATCACATAACAAAAAATGGGGATAAAGAAAAGTTTGTTCAATATTGTAGAGAAAAAGAAAGCTTGTTTAGTAATGATAGTTGTGCAGTTAGCATTTGCAGGCATGTCCATCTTCTCTAAAGCTGCTATAGCTAAAGGAATGAACCCTTATATCTTCGTCGTTTATCGCCAAGCATTCGCCACCATTACCTTAGCTCCATTTGCTTACTTTCTTGAAAGGTTCTTTCTTTTTTTTTTTTCCTTGCTAATTATGTTAGTGAAAGTTGTTGTGTATCCTTGATTTGAAGAACTACTTAATTTCTTTTTCAGGAAGAAAGCTGAGCCTATGTCATACAGCCTAATCTGCAAGATTTTTCTGAGTTCTTTGTTTGGGTACCAACCTAGATTAATTATCAGTTAACCAATCAAGTTTTTAGATTTTAGATTATAAAACATCTAATTGTATTAATTTATTTCTGTACATTGATCACATTTTTCAGGACAACTTTGAGCTTGAATCTTTACTCGTACGCGATAAACTACGTGTCTGCAACTTTTGCATCTGCCAGCATTAACATAATTCCTGCAATAACCTTTCTGATCACTGTTCTAATTAGGTACTCACAATGAATAACCATTCCTAGACGTACACATAATTTTCAAGAATTTTCGATCAAGAACTAATTACACACACACACATATATATATATTCCAGAATCGAAAGATTTTCAATGAGGGAGATTCCAGGGATGGTGAAGTTGGTAGGTTCATTAGTGAGTGTATCAGGGGCAATGGTGTTTGCATTTGTAAAAGGGCCTCAACTCAACTTCTTCATCCATTGGGGACTTAATTCACAAAAGACATTTAACAATTCTATTACACATTTGACCTCGAAAGAGAAGTGGATACAAGGTTCTCTGCTCATGCTTGCAGCCAATATTGTGTGGGCCTCATGGCTTGTCTTCCAGGTTACAACTTCATTAAACACCACATTGATTAATGATTCTATGTATCATATGATCGATCATGTTTTATTAACTACTCATCGATAATATAGGCCCCATTGGTGAAGCAATGTCCAGCAAAGTTTCGACTAGCAATGTTGCAGTGTTTATTTAGCTGCACACAATCATCAATATGGGCAATGAGTATGGAGAGGGATATTTCATCATGGAAGCTTCAATGGGATTTCAATCTTCTTTCTGTCGCTTATTGTGTATGTCTTCATCATCCCACTTACATATATATATATATATATATATATATATCAAACTTTCATTTTTAGTGCTTTTCGAAGTTCTTGCATCGTAGCTTCTAGTACTGAAACACGATACAGACATGATATGATAGCACGAACTATATAATGAAACGACACAAAATGTACGAATAATATGATATAACATTGTAATTTGTTAACTTTTACTTCATTAACACACTAAAGAGGAAAACTCATATAAGAGTAAAAACTGAAAGTTTACTGGATAGATAGCAGAAAAATAAAGTACGTGTGGTAATTAAAAAGGTGACAAAAATAAAAAATGCAAGGGCCATTAACATAGATAGTAAAGTAAAGGGATAATATCTATAAAAATTATTTGAGACTGCAGAGAGAATTTTCTTTTTATGTTCTATTTATTCGTTTAGAAATTTATCATAGCGTAACAAAATATGCATGCATGATTTTGTCTTAGATATGGGATCCTAGTAGACATAATTAATTTATGCTGTCTTTAAATATAAGTTTTGATGCTATGACTTTTCTCTATTTTTTCACAAATTAAAGAATGCAAATTTATTTTTTTATATCAACGTATTCCTATATATTTTGATATTAAAATCTGTTGTTGCAATAGTAAAAGCACACCAAAATATTAAATTAAAAGTAATGCGACAAATGATATTATAGTTGAATAAATGCAAAGATTTTGTAACTAGCTAGTAGTACTATTGCATGTATCATGTCATTATTTAATTAGGGGAGCTAGATCTGTCTGTTTTGACAGGATAATGATTCTAAAAGAGACCACATAAATCCACTGTGTCACGTCCATTAAAGAAAATGGGTGCATGGATTCATTATTCATAGTTATTTAATTTAATCCCAAAAATTAGAAAGTATTGAAAATAAAAATGGTTAATTATGGTGCAGGGTGTGGTAGTGACAGGATTATGTTACTGGTTACAACTTTGGGCAGTGGAGAAGAAAGGCCCCCTTTTTACTGCAGCCTTCACTCCATTGGTACTCATCTTCACTGCTATCTTTTCTGCTTTTCTTTGGCACGAGATACTCTATCTCGGAAGGTAATTCCTTATCTGATCGATATATTATTCTACGTTATGGAATCGAGGAGCCTGATTGATTATATATTGCTGAATATATATAGTATGTTTTTGGTGCAGTATTTGCGGAGGTATATTGCTTGTTGGAGGCTTGTACTGCCTCATCTGGGCCAAAAACAAAGAATCACAGTTACATGAAGCAGATCAAGTAAAACCAGAACCCAAACACGATATAGTTGTCTAGTTCACCAAATCGGATCCTCGTCCATTTCATTTTATATCTCATTGTTTGTAATTGACGTCATCTGTAAATTAATGTTGTTGTTTTTTTAGCCTGTGTTGGTTATTTTGAAATATCAAATCATGAAATACGAAAATGAAAGAGAGGATGATCTTGCTTGATGATTTCAAGACCCCATCCCATGTAAGTAGTAATTAATTTTTTTCAATTCTATGATATTTTCAGTATTGATTAAGAAGATATATAAACGATAACAATAGTAGAAATATTGTGACTTGATCATGCATTTAACTCTTAAATGTATCATTCTTGTGAGTCTGTTTTATGAATATAATTAAATGAGGTAAGTCAATCCACAAATTATTATTCATACAGCAGAACTAGAATTAAATATGTTTTGATTAAAAAAAAAAAAAAAAACTTGATCTACCTCATTTATTAAATAAATCAAACTGAACTCGATAAAAAGCAGGATCATATGCCACTACCGAGTAATCTAACACATTTGCACCCCTAATACCAACTGTGAGAGAGAGAGAGAGAGAGAGAGAGAGAGAGAGAGAGAGATTTGACTTATTTCAAAATTGATACATTAGCAGTTCACACAACAGGAAGATAACCAGAAACCATCAAACTATTTCAGCTGAAACGAAGAAAAATAGAAGAGACACACATGTTGTAAACGGAGGTTGCTACTTTTCATAATATAAGTATTTTCACTAATATTGCGTATACTTCAATCTGATGGGGAACTTCTTCGTACAACTTCATTTTAGATGTCAAACGACAGGCACCTTTCGTGCATTCGAAGCATCTAGATATTAGCACAAATTTAGAGTGAAAACCTTGGCCACTTGACCCTTTTTATGTGCCAGAAATTGCCTTGTAGCCTTCTCTTTCTAGAGTTTTAGCTATCGAAATATCCCCCGTTTTCACTATCCTCCCATTCTCCTGCAATCAATATCATTATTATTTTTCAACATCACTTATGCAGGGAAATCCTATAAATAGTACCATTAATTTGAATGTAACTATGAAGAAAGATAAAACTTCAAAAGACTCAATTCGACAATCTATTGCTTTAACTTTGAAATTAGTCTACTAAGTTTTCTGCAGCAATATGACTGTCTTACCATGATATGGATAAAAGCTGGTTTTATGAATTCCAAAAGTCGTAGATAGTGGGTGATCATCAAAACTGAATTCTTTGGGGTCAGGAGTCCATTAACTGCTTTTGCTACATCTTGAAGAGCATCTATGTCTAAACCTGAGTCAATTTCATCCAATATAGCAAATTCTGCACCAAGAACCTGCAATCAAGAGGACTTTCAGTAGGTAGTTTGCAAATTTCAACACAGGCCTGAATACAGTTTAATAGCATTCAAGAGATCATATACCATTAAGAAAAATGGAACAGATGGAGAATTCTTGGGGAAGGGAATTCAGATTTGTTCAGAGTTACTTCTTAATAAAAAAGATTAAAAATATGGCAGAATAGAGCATGATAATGACCAAAGTTTATTAGAAATATTCAACTATAACTCAATTTTTAGAGTAGCATTCCAAGTAACAACATAGTAATCGCACGTTATCTGTGAAACGTACTTTTGATTTGTTGAGAAAATATTCAGCACAGAGTAGATAATGTTACCGCAAGTTGTAATATCTCGTTGCGCTTTCTTTCTCCACCGCTAAATCCTTCATTCACATTTCTGTTTAAAAAGTCTATCTTCATATTCACAATATCGAGCTTAGGTGCAACATAGCCATAAAACTGCAAGAAATGAATGTTTTCATTGTGGGTTAAAATAGGAACACAGCCATAATATATTACAAGTCTCTCACGTATTCCTCCGAAAATTGAGAAGCAAATAGAAAGTAGCCGATATTCACAGTGCACCCAATCTAATACATACAATTCAAAAAATAAGCAATAACACAAATGGAATAACGAACATGTTAAGAATGCGTTTTACGTTAATACAATTGGAAACCCGACTTCATTTGTATTTTCAAATCTTGTTTACAGGAACTAAGGAAGTTAATGTTTGCAGGGCATAGTCTGCAGTATCTTTGTTCTTACTGCAGATAAACATAATTCAAATCTACTATCTCAGAAATAATTCCGATTTCTCCTGAATAAAACCCAATAAACCATCTATAATTAAGAAGGTGGATACGTAACAGATAGAACAAGGAAATACTTGAAATAATTTTACCTCAATTGGACCAAGCTCCGGTAAGCCAAGTTTCCTCCTTTGAGCATTGTAAGCCATATTCAAAAAGTCTATATTGCTAACACCAGGTATTTCAACTGGAGATTGAAAGCTCATAAACAATCCAGCTACAGCTCTTTCCTCAGGCTCCATCTCAAGGAGATCTTGTCCTCTATATGTTACACTACCTCCTGTAATTTCATAATCTGGATGACCAACAAGGACCTAAGACAACAGAACAATCACATACAAGCTCAACCAATAAACACCTAGTAACTTCAGACTATAAAACCAGAGGTTTATGGTATTTCCAAGTGGAACATATTACAGAAACCACGATGAAGGAAGCTGCAATTATAGACCATGAACGTAAATTTTTTTAATGAAAAATGACCGAACATCTATATCTTAGTCCTCTTTCTCCTTCCAATTCAAAGCTACCTAGGGTAAAGGACTTTTATTAGCTTCAAATACTTAAAGATTTGAGAAAATCACCACAAAATAAATGAGCATAGTATCTATTTTTGCTACTTTTGATGCAAATCACAATCATATGAATCCAGTAAGCACAGGCATGCATGTCTTCAATAGACTACAGTGTCCATTTCACGAGAGAATGATTTGGTTTAGCACAAGCTTTTTCCAAAGAAGCTCAAACAAGATTTTAGTCAGCTAAAGCTTTATTCTAGGCCCAAAATTTATGGCAAGGAAGATTGAACTAGAGTTAGCTTATTTCAGTAATCTTTAGCTGGAAAGCACACTTGATTCATTATATCCCTTAAAACTACAAAACTCAAAATCAGCACTTGATCAAAAATCAGCACTCACCTTTGCAAATGTACTCTTTCCAGAACCATTCTTCCCCATCACCGCATGAACCTTTCAAAATTCAGCACAATATTAGAGGCCAAAAACACATGGTAGACTAACTCTCTAAAGAAATTGAACCCTCTAGCAAAGCAATTTTACATATTTGCCATTTTATTTGCGACTATATAATTTCTAATCTAGCTTTTTTATCCTTATTCTCAACACCAATCTTCCAATTCAAAAACTGAGGCAACTTGAACATCAATGAAGCCACGCCTTCAATAATTGCTCAATAGATGCTCAAATCTGAGTTACTTGAAATTCCATTAAAAAATTAATTAAATTTTTTTTTTTTTTTGTTGATATTTCTCATCGGTCAATTTAAATATTGGAGAAAGATAGTAGGAATTGAATTGGGAAATTAATCACCTCTCCTTCGTGGACGGTAAGGTTAACCCCTTTCAAAATAGGCTGCTTGGACTCAGTGATTACGGCGGAGAGGTCTTTGACTTCGAGCAGGAGCTTGGAATCGCCGCCGCGATCGGCGGGTGAGAAGGAAGAGGTCTCGACAGCGACGGCGGCTCTCGGCGGCACAAAACGACGGCGTTGAAGAGTGGAGGAACATGAATTGAAAGAACAGGTAGGAGTAAAGAGAGCCATCGAAGGAAGAAGATTTGTGACAAAATCCTGTTCCAATATGCATGTCATATTCTTATAATTATTCTACTCACTTGTTATTGGGCCGCTTGAAGCACTTGTTATTGGGCTGCTTGAAGCCCATCAGATCCTGGCTTCCCCTCTGGTCCGGCCCGTTAATAGTGTGGGCTAATTCTCATGTAAGTAGATCATAATTATGCAAAAATAAAAAGAAAATGTCTGCTAATTTTTGAGTTATAGAAATGGACAATACTATACACACCCCAAGCAATACTAAATACACCTCATTTATATATATGTAAATTAAAATAATTAAAAAAGAAGTATGTGTATAGATGGGGTGTGTTTAGTATTGTTTGGGGTGTGTATAGAATTGGCCTACAGAAATTGCACCATAACGTTTCCCAATTTCTCCCAAACGGAACATATTCATCATTAAGAACCAGTTTCCAACTATTCGGCTAACTATTAGTCCCATTCCGCTTTCAAACTGGAATCGCAAACCGTATTAATGCGCCACAATTTGGTTTTAAATTTAATTATCGAATGATCGGGATATCACGGTTATTTTAAATTATATTGATTATTTTTTAATTTGCATTGTATGTTATATTTAAGGTTCATTATTTAAATAAACTAATTGTAGTTCCTAACTTTTTAAAGTTATAAGTTGTAGTTTGTAAGTTGTGTTGTTGTAATTATTAATAACTTGTATGCGTGAATTCTATTTTAAATTTATATCAATTTATTTATTCAAAAAAATTGTTAATTTGTATAATAGATTGTACTATCCATATGCAAATTTAAATTAAAAGGAAATCAAAACAGGTTCTGAATAATTAAAAGAATAGATTAAAAATAACGAAACTAAGGCCCCAACCAAAATCGAAACAGAAATCCTCACAATTTAGTTCCAATTCCACCTTGATTGATTTTCCGAACCACCAATTCGGAACCAAAAGCCGCAAGTTCGGATCGAATGGGCATGAGGGTTTTTTAATTGGTCCAAATAGCTTATTATATTATTGGTATATATTTAGATTACCAAAATAAAACGTTAGCTGAAATTGGCTAGAAAGAAAGAAAAAAAGAAAAACTGTATGATGCTTGCTTAATTTCAGTAAAAGTGTTTAATTAGATCAGTACTGGTAGTTTATCTTCACTCCATTATTTGTCCCCTTTGATATTTGTGAATAGTAGCTATCACTCACATTAATTAATTAATGCCACTATTAACATTACCTTTCTTGTAGTTAGGGTTTCCTTCACATTTCAACCACGCAGTCTCTTTAGCCAAACAAACTCAAATAAATATATAAAATTAAAAGTTACCCTTCACATTTAATATTTGGACATGTGAATATCGACATGCAGTGCCACAAGAAATGTCATTAACGATAATAAAATATAGTTGTAAAAGCATTGATAATTGTAGCAAAAGCTAGCGTTTTGTGACACGATTTTGACGTCCACCACTGACTAATTGTCAGATATCAAACATATCATTGATTAGTTTCACTTTTCGTATAATCAGGGAATTAGATCATTACATGTCAGCGGTGGACATATATATAAAGAGTTACACGCCGTGAACATTTTAACAATTTCCATTACCATTCATAACTTATGGTTTGCAAGATAAAAAATCTAAATAAAAAAATAGACACATGATGATTATACCCCCCTTTAATTCTGCTTTCACTCACCTCCACTAGATGAAATAATATTCTATATTCTGAAATACAATAAAAAAAAAAAGATAGATAGTTAAGTGGTGGGACGTGCATATATATATGCATGACACATTTTCCATGATTAACATGAAATTAAGCATATATGAGTCACTGAGTTTGAAGTAAGATTTTAGAGTGAGATCAATTTGGTCACATATATATATATATATATATATGATCATATCTTCATATATTAATGTCTTAAAGTACTCATTGTAAATAGCTGGGAGAAATGAAGTAAAAGAGATGAAGATGAAGAAAGATAATTACAAGGCTTATATAGCAGTGATATTGCTGCAGTTCAGCTTTGCAGGCATGATATTGTTGTCGAAAGCAGCCATGTCTTCCGGGGTGAAGCCTTCCGTCTTCGTTGCATATCGACAAGCACTTGCCACTATCGTATTGCTTCCTTTCACCTTCTTCTTCACCAGGTTCGTCGTCGTCTTCTTCTTCCTCCTCCTCTTCTTCCTGCAGCTTTAGAGAGAGAAATTAGAATTGTTGATGATGAATTTAATTTCTTTAATTCTCATTTGATCATGTGCAGGAAGGGGTGTCCTCCTCTCACATGGACTGGATTGTGCAAGATTTTCTTTGTTTCTTCATATGGGTATTATCTTATTCTACCTTTTCCTCTTCTTTATTCCCATCTTTATTTTGTTTTTCAAACTGCATCTATATTATATATCCTTTTTATACACCAAAGAAAGAGATGAAATATATATAGTGCATGCTCCTAAGATTTATATATATTTTTTCTACAAGTTTATTAGTATGTGTGTTAATTTGTAACATAGAGGCAAATATTAAGGCCGGAAACATTTGAAATTTACAAAATAAAAATCTACATATATCAAAGTGCAGTGAGATTTATTTCATCACCCCATTAATTGAGTTTAGTACAATTAATAATATTTATAAACTGTAATGCAGGTTGGCTTTGTGTTTCAATCTAAACTTAGCTGGATTAAGTTATATATCTGCAACATTTGGTACAGCAATACTTAGTATTGTTCCAACTTTGGTCTTTATCCTTGCAGTTTGTTTAAGGTAAATATTTACATCATTAACAAAATCAATACAACAAACAACAACTCCTTAATTATGTTTCATATGTATTTGCATGTGATACTGATCAGTGTTTTTATACACAAATTTTGTCTCTAGGGATGTGGATTGACACATAATTTTCCATAACTATTTTTATTTTACGGGTGTAGATATTTCATAACTAACAATATTAGCATCATCTTCAATCCAACCTCTCTAAGTTCTTAAATTATATAGTTTTGACAGTTATACACGGAAGATATAGAACAGCGTTCTTGTTATAACATTTATCAAATAATTGATTCAAATTAAATCTCAATGGCAGCAAAAGAGCACTTCCATTAACTACTTTCTGAATAAATTATTAATTTTGCAAAGTGGTGTAGATAAACTTAACTTCAATCATGAAACTTTATGACTTTGCAAGAAATTCCACATGATAGCATTAAGTCATGACCCACAAACCACTTAGGTAAGAAATACTAAATATATTGTCAATTGAGTTCAATCTATTTTAGACTTGTGGTTCATAATGTTTGTTCTAAAATTCTATGTCTCCCATTACTCATTAGTATATAAAAACATTTTCTTGTTTTCTTCAGCTTAGAGTAGAATATGTTGTTGATGGGAGTTTGTGAAAACTGATACAGAATTGAACAGCTAGCAATAAGTCAATGGCATGGAGTAGCCAAGGTATTAGGCACCATACTTGGCCTCTCTGGAGCGATGGCCTTCACCTTCTTCAAGGGCCCTGCATTGTATTCATCATCAAGAAACGACGCCCACCACGTGTTTGATGAAAAGACTCAGAGAAAAGATGAATGGATTAAGGGTTCTCTTCTCGCCATTTCTGGACAAATCCTTTATGCTTTGTGGCTCACTATGCAGGTTTTCTTTTGCTAAATATGTCTACTTCATCACTTCTAACTGCTTGCAGATGAATTTCAAGATTGATCATTTTTTTCTGGGGTTCTTGTTTTCTGGCTTGATTATGATTTCCAGGCCCCGCTTTTGAAACAATATCCAGGGAAATTGCGGCTCACGATTCTGCAATGTGGGTTCAGTGCCCTGACAGCAACAGTTTATGGTGCAGCCATGGAGAGGCATTCATCATCATGGAAACTTGGATGGAACATCGAACTTTTATCCGTTGCGTATTGTGTAAGTTTCATCATCGTTTTGAATTCTCGTTTGAGTTTTATTGTAAATGGTGAGTTACGTTATGAGTATTCACGTTTTAACACATGCAGGCGATAAAAATGGTGTTTCGTCTCATGTATGTCTAGTCTATACATTGATGATGCATTTACAGTTTAGATAATGTTGCAGGGAATTATTGTGACAGGGATGAGTTATTGGATGCAAGCATGGATTATAGAGAAGAAAGGTCCTGTTTTTAGCTCAATTTTTGGCCCATTAGCACTAATCGTAGCAGCCATTTTCGCTGCTCTTTTTCTCAAGGAAACTCTTCATTGGGGAAGGTATGTATATTTGTTAATTGTTATACAACTTTACTTGAATTTTTAAATTCAAAAGATTTTCAGCATGTATGATATTTAGAACACTAAATTTGATGCAAGAAAAAGGTCCAAACTCTTAGTTTAAAGTTTAAAATTTGAAGTTTTAAACATTAAACATGAATAGTGAAAGCAAAAACTAACAAGTCTTTTAACAATTAGATTATGGAGGTTTTGAAATGAGACAAAAGTTTTGGACTTTCAGCTAGTAAAGTTAAATTTGAAGGTTGTTGTGTGGTTTTTAACGCTTAAAGGTTAAGGTAAAATTATGTAAGAAAAACTGAAGTGACACAATATTAGAAACGTAAGTTTAGATGAGTTTGGTTGTGGGTGCAGTGTATTGGGGTGTGGATTGCTGGTTGGTGGACTATATAGTTTTCTATGGGGCAGAAACAGAGAAGCCCAAATGAAGGCCCAACAGGTATTGGATGATCCAATAGAGGAAGCCCATTTTGAGGGTATCACTGTCATCACAGCAGTGTCACTGGACGAAGAGCAGGGAAAAGAGACAAAAAACATTACATGAAGAGGAGATTTATTGTTTTGTTTTGAGTCACTTGTAAATAGCAAATAACTGCTCCAACTCTTTAATGTTCTTCTCATGAATGAATGGCAATTATGAGTTATTAACAAGGATCAAAGGAGTTTGCAACTATATGTCACCTTTCACACACTGCAAGAAACTGTAGGAATCATAATTCCATGATGTTAAGGATGTGCATAATTCTACCATCATCATATAGCATCCATATTGGTGTTACTATGGATGTTATTAACAATTATTGGCATTATGAGCCATTTAAAATGAAGATAATAATTTTTTTTGTGGTGGGATCCATTGAAAATGTTTTTTTTCTGTAAAAACATGTTTTTTCACTGTTGGTCAAAGAATGAGCATTAGTTATTAACGTGGTGCATCGAAAGGTGTCGAAGACTTTTATTCGTGTGAGTAAAAGGTTTTGGAGACTTTTCTTTGCCCTTGCTTTATATTTTATGTATTTGTTGTTTTTTGTTTTCCTTTATTTTTATCTATAAATTATGATGTGGTATAATAAATATGAGGTGGAATGTTATTCATGAAAACTAAGAATGCATTGCTATGAATGCACTTGGTTATGTGAAAATGTGAAAATTTTCAGAATATATTTAATTAAAAGGTATTACTTTTACCTCAAAATTTTACCTTCCATTTTGTAATTTTAATACTTTCAAAACGATATGACATCGAAATATTAATTCAAACATATATAGAATTGGTGTGGTGGGCTTAGACTTGTCTAAAATTGTTTAATAATTGGCTGGTATAGACTTAAATTGTTAGGTTTTTAGATCTCTAGTATATAATCAATTAATACACAATTCTTTTTATTGAACTTGCACTAGAATACAAAACAAGAGATACATGAACCAAGCTAGACTCACTGTCTAGATAAATACAAAATGTTGAAAGGTTGCAAAAGTATCATAGTGGGATATATAATTGGAAGAAAGAAACATATAATTTATTTCATACATTATGTAATTATTAATAATTGAGTTGGGACCAAGCATATATATATTTATATAATCTCCAATTCAACTAACCAATATAATAGTGTTCCCATACAAATCCAACTTCTAACATCTGTAAAGGATCGAAATCAACTATCTTCATTTTCAAATGAGTTTTAGGTAGAACTATTTTTCAAAAGCTATATATATTGACATTAACATATACATGAGAGTGTCAAAATCAAGCTCTCAGTAGTTATGTCGTTATTATACATACATGTTAGTGCTCTAGCAAAAGAAGAGATACAAGGTTTTGATTTGGCATATTCAAGTAACCAAACATTAAAATACTACCGCACTGCGATGTGTGATTTATTATTTATATTGATAGTATATTATATTAAAAGATTTAGTTAGTTCATGTTCCACAATTGTTTCTTTCTTTTTGTAATGCTATTACTTATCATGAGCCTAAACAATCAATTTGATGACAATCAAATCAACTTTTGCAATATCTCATCAAATTTGGAAAAACTTTCATCTCGAATTTTCTTCTTCTTTCCATCTTTGATCTCTTCTTTCATTTGATATTTCTAGCTTCCATATATAGTACAATGGCTTGGAGATGAAACCTCATTCAAATAATGTGAAAGCTTAATTCAAAATTATTAAATCTTCAGTTTAGAAAACCAAAATAAAATAAAAGTTAAAATAAAAGGAATTATTCATACTACAGCCTGACCCGACTTTTGGACGATTGAGGCACTACCATGACGTTACATGCTCAAAATAAAATATTTGTATAAGGAACAAAAATGATTAAGAAAAGGAAATGCTTTGTGGATGTTCAGCGGAAGACTTAATTACGAAAACACGGGCCTAAAATCAAGAGTGGCCCTGTAGGATAGAGCTCGGGCCGAATGTGGCCCACGATCCATCAAATCGGCCCAATACAAAATTGCCGTCAAAAACTAACGGGCCAAAGTCATGTGATTAGCACATGGCCGTTAAATGAGGATGAGAGGGCCCAAGTGGGGTAGTGAATCCCTAATTCAGTTAGAACCCTAATCACGTGTTGGAACCACCGGATCACCGACTCTATGTAATTATCTAATTCGGGATCCAAGATATGATTAACACGCAGTGGAAAAACGAATCATACCTTTCACCGTAATAGGTGAAGACGAGCCAGTTCTAAGGTCAGAACTGCCGAACAAACGATGGACCTTAAACCTCACGATCTTCTGTCGTATTCCTATCCCTTTCCTTTGGACGTCGTGTGGGCGACGATCTTCCAGAGGTTCAGAAATCTCACCTCCTCAGTTCTCTCTAGCGGATCTGTTTTTTTTTTTTTTTTTTTTTTGCGTGAGATTGAGAGAAAACGTGATCTAGGAGGCGCTGATGTTAGGGTTATTTATAGGCTACAACAGGGACCCTGAGGAGGAATTAGGTTGGGCCTCCTGATGGGCTTAGGCATCCCGTGTTCAGCCCGAAGACCCCGCTTAAGTCCATCAATTATAACTCGGTCCACTAAAGAGTTATAATTGAACTACCGTCCTAATCTCATATTGCAATATAGGCTCCTTTATTATGTGTACGTTTATTTACCCGCGTTTAAGATATCGAATGTCCATAAATTAAATAAGTTACTGTCAACTTAATTAATTTACATCTAATTCCAAGAGTAGTACCACTCATCTTTATTATCATGTCGGATTAAATCCACCTGCAGGGTTTACATGATAATCTTTATGAGCTCCTCAAGCGGACATCATCATCCTAAATAATGAGGACACAGATTCCTTCTATAATCAACATCACACCATATAAACAGTGCTATCTCCCAATTCACCAAGCCTATTGATTTATTAATAAATCTCATCCATTGGCAAATTAAAGAAACAAACACTGAGTACACGTGCCCGTTATTATATAGGGATTAAGAAGATGTACATCCATAATAACAGAGGTCTTGTTCTTTTATATAGTCAGTACAAATCGAACAACCTCATATGGTCCTGCTCAATACATACAAAATGTACTAGTGCAACTTTATAGTCAAGATAGACTAATACCAAATTACACTACAACCGTTCCAATGGTTTGACCAAATCCATCTTGGTTGTGAGCCATTATTTATAATCTATAAGGAACTGATAACATGATCTTCTGTGTGACACCACACACCGTGTTATCTACAGTATAGACTAATCTGGGCAATAGCAATAATATATATAACAAATATAAAATGCAAACATTTGATCACAATGAATCTCATATCATAAAGATGTTCATACAAAAGCTAGGCTTATAGTATACATCCTAACATCGCGCACCCCCAAAATCGAACCCTAATCTCCCTAAATCAAACCCCAAATCCACCAAATCGAACCCCAAATCCATCAAATCTCACCCCAAATCCACCAAATCGCACCCAAACTATCCTAATCATGAAGTACAACCAAGACTCTGATCGAAGCAGGACCCCCGATAAAAAGTCGAATCGCGATGGTGAAGAATCGTGAGGCTGATAAAGCTGGTTAGTTTTTTTAGTTTTGGCAGCTTATTAGTGTAGGGTTTAGTTCAGCATGTTTCTTGAGTTAGGGTTAGGCTTGAAAGACTGTGGGTGTTGCTCTCGTTGCTCTCAGTATGCAAAGTTTGTTTCTTGAGTTTTTTTTCATGAGTTTTGTATACATGCAATGTAATGTTTTGCTTATATAGATTATGAAATTTTGGTTGTGTAGTCAATGTTAGGAAATATATTGATGCTTTGCAGTGGGCCAATGTGTGTTGCATGTATGAGTGGGCACAAGCTGTGTTTTTTAATGCTTTTGTCCTCTTTTTGATTTTTGTGAAAGTGATTGGGCTTGATGATTGTTGCAATTTGTTTAATGGTATTGTTTAGGGTTTAATGTATTGTGGTCCCTAGCAATTACTTTACTGGTATTGTTTATTTCTCATTTATTGGCCTCTAGTGTATCTTAGGGTTTCTTATACTATTTCCATGAATACATTGCAGAAATACAAGCTGTTGGTTCTTCTAAGGGTAAGAAACACTTAGAACCTAGGCAGAAGGGTAAGAAACCCTTAGAACCAGCCACTCAAGAGCCTTCTTTTGATAGTTTAGAAAAGTTCATTGAAAATTACTGTGAATGGGGGGTGGATGGGGTTAATCCTGAGGAATATGGGTGTTTTAAGGGAATAGATGATGATAACATAGATTTTAGGAGTGAATCTAATGATGATGAGCCTTTTAATCCTGATTGTATGAGTGATTCTGATGATGGGTTGGATGACTTATTATTTGAAGAGAGTGTTGACAAGGGTTTAGAGTGGATGGGTACAGATAAACCAACTGTTGAGCCATCTAGTGTGAATACTGGGAGTGAGTCTGAGTCTGGTTCAGAGTTTGAAGACTCTGATGTAGAGTTTGATAGTGATCTAGGTTCAGACAAAGATGAATGTAAACTGAATAGAGTCTTCAGGTCTACTGATGTATTTACAACAGAATTCACAATAGGAATGAAATTCTCTGATAAACAACTCTTCAAAGAGGTTGTTTACTCACATAGTGTGAGAGAGAGAGAAGAAATTTAAAAATAACAAAGAATGAAGCTAAGAGAGTCTATGCTAGGTGTATGGTGATTGGGTGTAAGTGGCAGATCAACTGTCTTAAGATGGTTGGGGAGGAGACTTGGCAGATTAGGACTTATGATCCTGAGCACACCTGTGGTACCACCTATAAATTGAAAAACTGCACTTCAACTTGATTGGCCAAGTACTATCTTGAGTCTTGGAGGGATGACCCCAACAGGACTTCTAAGGGCTTTAGGAGGGCTGCCATGAAAGAGTTTAATTGTAGCATTTCCAAACAACAAGCATATAGGGCAAAAATGATAGCTTTAAAATGTGTTCAAAGTAGCAATTTGGCCTAATATGCTAAGTTATGGGATTATGCTAATGCACTTAAGCTAAAAAATCCTGGGTCAACTGTGGTAATGGGTGTTGAGGCCACTAGTAGCTCAAGCACTAGGACTTTCAAAAGACTTTACATATGTTTCCAAGCTGTTAAAGTTGGGTTTATGACTGGGTGTAGACCATGTGTTGGGGTAGATGGGTGCCACCTCAAAGGTCCAAATGGGGGTGTACTACTCACAGCAGTAGGCATGGACCCTAACAACCAAATGTTTCCAATAGCTTGGGCTGTGGTGGGTAGTGAAACAAAGGAGAATTGGGTATGGTTCCTAGAGCTTTTGAAGGGTGATTTGAACATAGAAAGGGAGAACCTGTGGATTTTCATGTCTGATAGACAGAAAGGTTTAATACCTGCTTTTGAACAAGTGCTTCCTGGGGTAGATAACAGATTTTGTGTTAAGCACATGCATGCTAACATGGTAGTTGCTGGGTTCAGGGGGCTGGGTTCAAAAATCTGTTGTGGAGGGCTGCTAGGGCCAGCATTGTGCCTGAATTTAGTGTAGCAATGAAAAAGGTTGAAGAATTGGATAATAGGTGTTATGCATGGCTCCAAGGGAGACCAGCCATGCAGTGGAGTAGGTCATACTTTTCTCCCTTTTCAAAATGTGATATACTCACAAACAACATATGTGAGTCATTCAACTCCACCATTTTGGAAGCAAGAGAGAGGCCTATCTTGACAATGTTGGAGTGGATTAGAGAGTACATAATGGTTAGGCTTCAAAAGAATAGGGATAGGGCAGAAAGATTGTGGGAGGGTAGAAAAATTTGTCCAAGAATCAGAAAAATTGTGCAATTTAGAAAGGAAAAGGTGAAAGACTGCATCCCTTTGAAGTCCACTGATTGGCAGTATGAGGTGAGTGTCTGTGATGGTGGAAGATATGATGTGGACTTGAGGGCAAAGAATTGTTCATGCAGAGCATGAGAACTTCAGGGAATTCCATGCAAACATGGAATGAGTGCTATCTTTGCACAATCACTGGACCCAGAGGATTTTGTTGATGAATGCTACAGTGTGGAGAAGTACAACCAAGCTTATGTTTTTGTTTTGCACCCAATGGATGGGCCTGAGCTATGAAAGACAACAGGTTATATTCCTCCTATTCCTCCTAACTTTGGGAGGAAAAGAGGTAGACCTACAAAAGCACGAAGAAAAGGTCCTGATGAAGATGCATGCAAGAGAAAGAAGGTCAAGATACTTCTAAAGCAGAAGCCTATTGTTCATTGTAGCTTCTGCCAGAGAGAAGGTCACAATAAGACAACCTGTCCCTGGAGAAAGTTTGCTGAAGAGTTCCCCTTGGATGAAGGGGTTTCAATTGGTGAAAGTTTGAATGTAAGCTTTCTTTTTATTGTATAAGTCTACTGCACTTTATTTGATTACTTGATATATTTTATACTCACAAGTGTTTTGTCTTTGTCATCAAGGAACAAAGTGGGATTCAAGAAGGTGGCCCAAGATCAGATTTGCCAAATGTTGTAACCCAACCTGAGGGATTTCTCAGTCCACCAGCCACTCAAGAGGATCAACACTGTTTTCAAGTAAGTTGACTACAACAAAGTTCACACATTTGTTCACTTGGATACCACCTAACACTAGTTCACTGAATGTGTGTTAGGTCCCTGTTTCTAATGCACCTCCACCACCTGTTGCCCCTGGAAGGGTGAACATCAGAGTACCAGCTCCAATGACTTGTAGTAGGATTGATCATTTGGCAACCATGAGTGTTCCACCAAGGTCTGAATTCAGTGCTCCTGTAACCAAGTAAGGAGGTAAAAAATATATAAGTTTAAGAACTTTAGACAAAGGTAAGAACAAGGATTGAATGCAAGTTTAGCAATGAAAAAGTTTTGATTTTTGTGAACATGTATTAGCATTTTGTGAACATGTAATGAAAGTCATCCTTTTGTATCTACTTTCTGATTTAGCAGTTTAGTGGAATGGTTAGTGTAAGCCCTCTTTTGTAATGGATAATACTTTTTTGGCTTAGCAATTAAATTGGAACCTGTGGAGACTGTTTATATTATGTTGTGATATGCATTGTGGAATATTTGAACTGTATTGCTAAGTTTTGTGCATTGTTGATTATTTGGCAGTTTTGTGAAAACAGTAGGCATTAGATAGATGACCAAAAGCACTAGGCTATTACAAGCTATTACATAGTAGTTGTCCTTTAGGATGCTATTACATAGTAGTTGTCATTTAGGATGCACCCAAACCCAACCATTTGTGAATTACAGTGATAGAAGCCAGTAGAACCAAGCACATAGTCAGGTTTCTCTTCTTCTCCAAGGCTGAAATTCTCTCTTCCATTCTATTCAGTTTGATTGAAGACATTTGGAATTTAGCCTCCAATTGCATTGTTGCACCCTTTAACTGAGCAAGATCACCTTTTAGTTGTTTCATATTCATAGCCAGATTATCTGTAGGCATAAGCAGCTTCGTTGGTTCGTCAATCCATTCGAAAAAATTGCACCCTCTCTCTGACAAATAATCGGGGCAGTTTTGGAACCGACAGCCTTCACTTCCAGGTTGCCCGGAAACTCGAACCCTAGCGAACTTCCCACAATTGCAACGTTTCGTTCCTTATGTGTACGAATGAGATGAAGACATTTCTCAATTTTTTTGTCTTGTTTGTGTGGTGGATTTCCTCTGCTCAGAATGTTTTATTGCTTTGTTGGTGTTTATGTATAAATAGGATATGTTTGATGGGGGTTTGGAGGGAATTCTGGTTGTTGAAAATCGGGAAAATCGATTTTGGGGGAAATAATTTCCCCCCAAATTTTTAACCTAACGTTTTCCGTCCATGGAGATAACGGACAGGGTTGTTTTTAAAACTTTTGGGCTAATCAGAAACCATGGGGCTGTATTCGGCCCGAGACCTATCCTACAGGGCCACTCTTGAATTTAAGCCTGAAAACATGAGCCATTTTTTTTCCTTTTAAAATATAAAGGATAAAGATGCATGCATCCGACTCGTGTCTTACCCACATTTGTAAGTCAAAACCTTGAAATATTTTAAAACATATGAAAATCTTACATAAACAGTTAAATCAACATGGAAGGTTTCAGAAAGTATTAAGCACGATCAAAACGTACATATTAACATTAATCAAAACATATACTTCTTGGGAGGAGTCCATACAGCCAGCTACACATCCGCTTCGTTGTAAGCTAAACCTGAAAAGAATTAAAGGTAACATCATGAGACTCCTCCGGAGAGGAAGCCTAGTGGGATAACAATACTCTCTCATACATAGAAGCAATTAAATTATTAAACACGTACTACATGTCCAACGAGCACGCTTTACCCGTTTTGGACCCTCATAACATTAGACCAGACACTCTTGCCCTTATGGTCACATAACATTAAGGAATGTGGGCACGCTAACCCACTAGACCTTGCTTTCATAGACCAGACACTTTGGCCCTTATGGTCGTCACCCGTCGTGAAGCCCTCCCGCGCCTGGTTATAGCTACGGTGCTTCCCTCCGTAGATTTTCATACATATCTTACTAATTTAATTATCAACACGTAGTAGAGAGTAGAAGTTACCCACTTTTGAAGATTCCACTTGAAGAGGGTATAACTACTGAAGTATCTGGTCGTCTCCTACTGCACTTGACACATTCATTAACATTAAGTCTTTGATCACGTCTCGATCATATCATACAATATATATATATATGCATGTCCATTTTCATGAATTATTTAGTTAGCATATTAAGAATTGATTTAGGCTTCTCAGCCCCTTTTTGTTCTTCTATATGCACTTCTTTCTCCACCAAAATATTTTCTCTCTCGTCTTCAGTTTCCTTCTCATCCTCAACTAGCATCCTAGGCTCATCCTTCTTTGTCTCTTCCATCAACGTCATGGTCATACCTTCTTCAGTTGGATATAACTCTGCTGTACTAGAATATGACTCATCTTATAACACCCCCAAAAACTTACATAATTAAAAATATACGTATATATATATAAGCATATCAAGGAATACACTTTCCTTAATCTTATTATTTTTGTTTTGCAAAGAAAAAAGAGAATTGAAGGCTTAGTCATTCTTCTTCTTTTTCTCCCAACCCAACACGTGTAGAATGAAGAGGCTTACGTGTAGTGTGAACAAGTTTAAGATTTGAGAAAACATTTTTCCTCCCCATTCTAGCTTCTCTCTTACCATATCTTGGGTTTAATCAACAGGGGTTTAGGAGTATATCTACAAGGTAAAGAAGTAATGTCCCTTTTAATTAATAATCTATATCTGCTTGTATGTTGATGCTCGTCATTTTCGTATGAATGAGGGTGAGTGGTGGGAGGCACCGCGGCGGCGGCGTCGTGCAGAGAGGTGCGTGAGGGGGTGGGCGGTGCCAGGAGTGGCGCCGCCGTGCTGCGTGAGGTGTGTGTGTGTGTGTGTGTTGCTGTGGTATGTCTTGTGCGTGTGTGGTGTGTCTTGTGCGTGGGGGTGCGGCTGCTGTCGTTTGAGATAGGGAGAGGTGGCGCCGCGACGGGCGGCGCCGTGCACATGTGCGGGTGAGCAGGATGGTGGGGGCACCGCCGCTCACGGCGGTGCTGTGCAGTGAGGGTGAGCGTGTGATGTGTGTGATGGGTGTGTGTGTTGAATGTGTGTGCTGCTGTTGGTTGTCGGGGGAGAACGAGGGAGGCGCCGCCGCGACGGGCGGCACCGTGCGTTGAGTGGGAAGGAGAGGGGAAACGCCAGCGCTCACCGCCGGCAGCTGCAGGGGCGGCGGAATGAAAAGGTAGTCGGCGGCTATGCAGCGAGGTTGAGAGGAGAGGGGTGTGTGAATCGGCTTTGTGTGTGCATGTGTGGGGCCACCGTGTGCGGCGATGCCGTGCAGTGGCGTGGGTGTGGCCGCTGCTGCCGGTGGAGGGTAGCAGCGGTGGCGGCCATGCAGGGGGGAGGGGAATGGCGACGGGCTGAGGTAAAAGGGGACAGGGGCTGGGAGTTAAAATTTGAATGTTTCCAGTGACCTTTTTGCAATTTCTGAGATTTGCTTATTTATTCTTTCAGCCTTAATATTCTGCCTTATTGCATATTAGCCCCTGCACTTATTAAGGATTTAATTTCAGCCTCTAAGATTAGTTTAGATTGTAGAATGACCCCAAAATCTTGATGCAATTATAAATTGAACCGAATATTGTACTAGATATTATATTATGACCCCAAAACCTTATATTTTATGTATAAAAAGGCTGGAATGACACCCAAAATAATACGAAAAATATGATAAACGACTGTTCTGAATTCAAACAAGCCCTAACCCTAGGATCACTGATTATCTTTCTTTTCGAGGGTTTACTCCGTTGATTATTCCACGTATCTATAGTTAAGTTAGACGCTAAGTCAAGTTATTACGCTTTGTAGGATATACAGACGAGGGACAAGAGTAAGGAGGGAAACGACAAATTTCGACAGAACTTTTGATAACCAAGGTGGGGGTAAAATCCTATTTAATTAATATGTTTTTAATTGTATAATTTACTACATGAAATTGTTGCATTATACAACGTGTTGCACGAAATTGATTTCATTTCGATCGTTAATGTCTGATGATTGTTTATCTAGAAATATATGTATTTCCAAGGAGTTATGTTTTCCAAGATTACAAATGCAATTGATTTCATATGATGAAAAGTCGGGATAATACCCGTACAGGAAGAGTTTCTCTAGAAACTAATACATGTCAAAAGATTTATTTGCTTATTTATACTTGTCATGAATTATATGAATTTATGTGAACGTGAATAACGTGTACTATATGTTATATGAGATCCGTTATGTGAAATCTAATTGCGCATGCGCTTGCACGCCAAGTAGGGTATTCTTCGGAAATCTAGCACAGAGGGTATTCTTCGAAAACCCAACATGAAGGGTGTAAAAACTCAATGGGTCGGCTTGGGGCCCGGATAGATTTTCTTCGGATATCTATCCAGCAGGGTGTACAGGGGGCTACTCGGGAGTCCACAATGTGTAATATGTATATGTACATGTATAGTATGTGTTCATAATATTATGTGTTCCTATCATAGTACAGGTCGACCCACTGAGTGTTCCTTTGACACTCACCCCTTCTATGAATTTATTTTACAGAGGACCCTGGATGCTAGAAGGGACGAGCTGAATTGTCTGACATTTTTGTATGTATAATTATGTATATTTACTTTGTCAGCTTTTCCAGAACCCTGATTTTGGTATTTTGTATTAAGGATCCTTTCACGTTTAAACCAAACATATTTTTCTGTTGTACACGTTGAACTCTTCTAAGTACGAGAATTATCATTTCAGAATTTTGTTTACATCTGTTTTTCCGATGAACTATTCTTTTGGCTGGACGCCCTGTATATAAGTTGCGCTTCCGCTATATAAGTCATAGTTCCATATTCGAAAATGGGGCGTGACACATCTGCTTGTTGATTTTCATGTCCCATTTGCACTTCCAATGATTTGAGACGAGCATCCATTCGCCTTTCCGAAGATTTAGTACAAGCATCTATTTCTTTGAGACGAGCATCTATTTCTTTGCAACGCTCATTCATTCCTTTAATGAATTCCTTCATTAAATCTTCAAGTGGTTGTTGTCTTGGCTCATCAATCACCCCATCTGAGACAGAAAATCTCCTATTTTGAAAGTTGTTGTAATATTGCCCGCCTACATAATTGATGTCTTCAACCTCCTCTTGCGGTGCAAAGTCACAACTTTGATTCCAGAAATTTCGTACGGGTGCAGTACGAGAAGCCAAAACTTGTCTTGTGAGAGCTGATATATGTGCAGTTAAAGCTGCTAATTGATCTTGATTTTGAAATTCAACTGCTTTTTTGTATGTAGTCCTTTCAGATGGCCACTGATAGCTGTTGATTGTCATATTAATGCACGACCTGAAAATCCACAAAAGAGTGTTAGAGAATCCTTAAAAAAAGAAAAAAAAAATTAAAAAAATTAAAAAATCTCAGATTAAAATCAAAAGAAGAATTCAAATATCAATTATCCTAAATTCGATCCCCGGCAACGGCGCCAAAAACTTGTTCACCTTTTTCATTAGGCTACTACCGCAAGTGTACGGTGTAGATTGCAGAACACGGTAAGCAAGGTCGATCCCACAGAGACTATTATCTAGGAATAATCGATTACCCAAATTCAACCCCTGATTTTATCTAGGCTATCAGATATCAAAGAATTCAATTAACTATACTAAAACAAAAACAAATAAATACACGGAGACAAACAGATATAATTGAGACAGGTTCTAGAACATTCTTTCATCTAATTCTCATCACGATATCACTTGACCAATTCAATTCAATGATTAACTATCTTATATGAGCAATCACAAATATCGAATTAAAAGCTCTCTCGAGTCAATTTAACCAGTTGATTATTATGCTACCAGAGGTATCTCTACACGATCTGATATAACACAACAACTCCCAAAAGCACCTAGGATTGAAAATCTCATCACATGTCATTTATCTCTCGATCTCATGCTGCATATATGTCACGTGTTTACTCTTCCGTAATTAAATCTCCTCTCTCAAATTTTGACTTAATTACTCAAACATGCTCGATTAGTGGCCACATAATCAAACAAGCAATCAAACCATAAACACATCAATAGGATAAAGAATCAATAAATTGAGTTGAAATCAAAGATCCATCAGATTCAAATTAGACTACTAACAAGCCCTAGAAACCCATGGAAAACTAGTCAGACATGAATATCAACAAACTTATAGACAAGATTGAAAATATCATATCAAACTGAAATAATCCAACAATAAAAGAAAGATAAAGAAAAACTCTATATGAACGATGATCTCTCGATTCTTCGATCTTTGAAGTCTTCTTCTCCTCTCCGGATAGGGTTGTAAACGAATCGAATCGAATCGAATACTATGATATTCGATTCGTATTCGTTTAACTATTCGAATATTCGTATTCATATTCGTTTATTATTCGAATACAAATGAAATTCTTATTCGATTCGTTTAACATATTCGAATATATTCGAGAATATTCAAATATTCGTATTCGAAAATTTTAAACTTAAAATTTCAAAAAAAAATCAATATATATTTTTTCCCAAATTAATATGCCTACATAGTACTTAAATAAACAATAAAATTCATCAACTCAAGTTCAATAATTCATTAACCAAATTAACATTCAAGATTCGAAATACATAAATATAAATTCATTGTCAAATCATCGAACAAGTACTGTAACAAAAAATCAACGTGCAAATTAACATCCAAGGTTCTAATACATAAACATAATTAAAATTCATAGTCAAATCCATCAAACAAGTATCACAACAAAAATGTTTTTCTAGCATCCATGATCCAACCATCATTCTTGCAATACAACTTAGAAATTAGTATTATTTTTTACATACTTAGGTAATTTTTAGACATTACTTTACAATATATATAATATGTAGTTATGTTTTATGTAATACTAATATGTATTTAGGCATTACTAAATACTAATATAAAAAAGTAAAATATCTAATTATTGATATATATAATTGTTCGAATATATTCGTGAATACTCGAATCGAATACCATCATATTCTTATTCGTATTCGGATAATATACGAATATAAAAAAATATTCTTATTCGGATTTTTATTCGTATTTTTCGAATTCGAATCACTATATTCGAATTCGAATACCGAATCGAATCAAAAAGATTTGCTTCTTTTACAACCCTATCTCCGGATGCTCTCAGAATATGTGTTTTTTCTCTATGGATGTTATTCCTCCCCTCATGATTGTCCTCCTCTCTCCTCCTCCTTTTTGGGATGAATTTGGGTATATATAGCATCTTGAATGTCTCCTAGATGGTTAGAAGTGTGAGATACATCAAAAATCGAGTTTGGGATGGAATAGGAGTCTCTCGGGCACGACCGTGCGCCAGTGCTAGTGTTTCTGTGCAGTGGGACACGACCGTGTCCCAAGACACGGTGTACAGTTCCAAATTTGACTTCGATGTCTTTATGAAAGATGTAGGTGTTGAAAGTTAGCTTTCAAATGCCACAAATTTCACATCAATATCAGTCTTCTAGAGAAAGTTATGATCAAAATACTAGAGCCCTGTCACGACGAAGAACCGAACGCAAAACTTTCATTTTTCCTTAATATTCTGCTTTCTTGGAGAATGAATTGGGAAAAGTGTTCAACATCAAAGTTATAGATCTCTTCCTTAGATTTCCAACAAAATTAAGATCTTCCAATTCGGACTTCTAAATCGTGAGATATATCATTTCTTCATCAACTGCGCATGTGAGCTAAAACTTGCGATTTTTGCACTAAAAACACAAAACTAAACACAAAACCATCAAATGTAACTAATAAATCAAAAGTATCTAAATCACTATAGAAACATACATAAACATGCTCAAATGAACACATAAACATACGTAAAAATATAGTAAAAACGACACTTATCACGGGGATAGCTACTGAAGTATCTGGTCGTCTCGTACTGCACCCGACACATTCATTAACATTAAGTCTTTGATCACGTCTCGATCATATCATACAATATATATATATATATATATATATATGCATATCCATTTTCATGAATTACTTAGTTAACATATTACTCGATGCTCATTAATATGTCTTAGTTAAGCATCATACCATCAAGTCATGTCATGGACACCTATATAACCTAACATACTTATCATCCATGCCACATATGTATATTATAAAAGTATAACAAATAATATTAAGAGACTCTAAAGCATTCTTTAAAACATGCATCAATTAATCATTGGAAAGAAAACTATTTAAACCTTATGAACTCATAAAACTCTATTACATTACTTTGAAACTTAAATGCTCCATCACCTTACACATAAAATCACATTTTATTTCTTAAAATCAATTTCAAAAGATGGTTGAACCTCACTTTTAATCTTAGATAAAATTTGATTCAAAAGCTAGTAACTTGTAGATAGAAATACACTCGTTAACATATAACGATTTTCATATTTATAACAAAACATCTAAAATTCATGAAAATAATCATACATCACATAATACCTCTTAGTTAGTCATGCTATAACAATATATATAAGTTCCAAACACACAAACTTTAATAATTAACTTATTGTACCCAAACATTTGTTTGGAAGGTACTCTAAATCTATCTGATTTATAAAATTCACCATAAATCACATAGTTATTAAAATCTTTTGAAATTAATAATTTAAACTTAAAACATCATGTATTAAAACATATTAAAACAGTTCCGAAGAATTATAATTCATCGAATCTCTAAGATTATTATTCTAAAGTCCAAAACTGTAGAATTTCATCTTGAAACTAGACTATATTTGAAAATCATTATAATTTGTACACTTCATTAAAAATTACCAAATTTTAATCATAGACTTATGACTTCATGTAAAATGATATACCAAAACATCTTTTAAAAATCATGACTAATAAAATTTACAAAATTGTTTTTCTAAGGTCCAAGATTGCAGAATTTGAATTTGAAATTGGACTAACTTTGAAAATTCATTATAATTCATATAATAATCTAAAAATTACAAATTTTTTATCATAGACTCAAAATCATATGTAGTATAACATAATGGAACGGTTTTGAAAAATATACATTGACCGAGTTTATAAAAATATTTTTCTATGGTCTGAAACTGCACATTTCAGGTCTGAAATTGGACAATCTTTGAAAATTCATTATAATTCATAATCTTCTCCAAACATTACCAAAATTTAACCATACACTCAAGACTTCATGTATAATAACTTCCTAATACAGTTTTGAAAAATTCTAAGCATATGATTTTATAAAATTCGTAAAAGGGGACTGCAATTTACAAGTTTTTCACAAGTTGATTAGATCCACTTATTTCTTTGATAATTCGACCTTTAAGACTCCATTAACCTCAAGAAATCATCATCACTCAGTTTAATACACTTGCAATGAGTTTAGGCAAGATAATCAAACATGCAATGGCCAAATCAACATGCAATTGCACATTCAACATTCAAATATCACAAATTTTGAAGATCAACACTTAGAACAAGACATTTAACAAATTCCTCACAATCTTCCTTAAATCTTACATGCAATGAATTTTTGGTAAGAGAATCAAACATGCAAAACTTAATTCAACATGTATTTGTTCAATCAACACTAATGATGACATAATTTTGAAGATCAAACACATAGACCCAACAAATTTCATCACATTAGTAGAGAATCGCCCTTAGATCACACATGCAATGAGTTTAGATGAGGGGAAACAAACATGCAATACTTTTTCAACATGCATTTCAGCATTTAGAACATAATCATGCTCCTAAAGAGAACATTGGTAAGGATTAGCCAAGACCTCTTGGATGAACAAACAAAGAGTTCTTTGAAGTTTGCTTGGAAGAAGACTATACTTTTGAGCTTAACTCCCCATCTTATCTTGGAAGGATCTTGTCTCTTTACTTAATTCTTGAAAAAGGCAGCTTGTTTGAAGGTGGGAGTGAATATACTTTTTGTAATGAAGGGAAAAAAGGGTAGAGAGAAGGAGGAGCAAATGGGCTAGAGAGAGAGATGATCAAAATGAGGGGGTGGTATGTCTATCCCCCCTTTCACATATCTATATATATACACTACTAGAAAACAATCAAATTCCAACAGAAATTCCAACGGAAATAATAACCGTTGGAATTTCCAACAGAATTTCCAACGGAATTCAACGCTGTTGGAAATTCCGTTGGAATTTTTATAATTTCCAATAGAATTTCCAACAGAATTTCCAATGGGCCATTGGAAATTCCATTGGAATAATGTTGGAATTTTTTTTGTGATTATATATTCCAACGGAAAAGTACTGTTGGAATCGTTTTTCCGTTGGAATTTCCGTCGGAATTTAAATTCCAACGCCCCTTTTTCCGACGGTCCACTTCTGTGGGAATTTCCGTTGGAATGAAAAATTCCAACAAAATTTTGCAATATTCCAACGATATTTCACAAAATTCCAACGGAATTGTTCCGTTGAAATTTGAGTGATTTCTAGTAGTGATAGTGTATAATCATGGTATAATGCATGTATTATACATGTAGATCTTGTAAAATAATCTATCTATCTATATATAAAAGGAGGACAGTTGGCAAAATTTACAATTTTGCCACTTTCCCTCCTAAAAATGTCAAATCAAGATTTTAGTTAAAAAAAAATTGTAAAAATTATTAGTATTTTCAAGGGAATTAATTATGTTATGTTGTAATATTTTCAATTAACTTATTATTATTATTATTATTATTATTATTATTATTATTATTATTATTATTATTATTATTATTATTATTATTATTATTATTATTATTATTATTATTATTATTATTTTATTCATACCATTACTATTATTAATTAATTAATAGTATTATTATTATTATAGATAGAATATTATCATCATCATCATTATTATTATTATTTGTTGTTGTTGATAAATAATGTTTAATGTTGAACAATAATTTAATTCTTTTGTGTTAACTATCATTACTTAATGTCTAAAATTATTCACATTCTCATTTAAAATTAAAGAAATTTTAAGATATTTTTGTAATTTTGAAAAAATTGTTGTATATAAGTAAATATTTCAAAATTTATATTGTTGATTGATCAATTTTGGTCAATTCCAAAAATCATTAGCTTATCAAATTATTTATTAAACTAAGAAAAATATTCAACAAAAAATAAAAACAAATAGAATGTAAGTTTCAAAATATTAAATTTCTTTTGCTAACTTTAATTACTTAATGTTTATAATGATTCATATTATCAGTTTTAAAGTTAAATATATTCTAAAATATTTTTTGTAATTATGAGAATGTTGTATATAAATAAATATTTCAAGACTTATATTGTTAATTTGTCACTTTTGACTAATTTCGAAAATCATTGACTTATTAAATTATTTATATCAAGCCATGAAAAAAAAATCAATGAAAAAGAAAAACAAATAGAATGTAAGCTTTCAAGTTGTTAATCTTTTTTTTTTTTTTTGGTTAACAAAAATTACTTAATGTTTATAATTATTCATATTATCAATTTTAAAGTTAAAATAAATTTTAAGATAGTTTCTGTAATTATGATAAATTTTGTACATAAATAAAGATTCAAAATTTATATTGACTTATCAAATTATCTATCGAGCCAACGACCATAATTTTTTTTTCAAAAAACAAATAAATAGAATATAAGCTTTTAATTTCGTTGTTTAGATTGTTTATAATTTTGTATTCCAAACTTTTAATATTGTCAAATATAATGTAGAATAACATATATAATTTGTGTTATTAGAATTTAAAATAACACGTCCCAAGAAAACGAATGCACATGGAAGTTTGAGAAACACACGAGAGATCGGGCCAACCAAATTCTATTTTCTTCAACTAAAATTTTACTTTAACCAATAATTATTTTTAATTAATAAAATATAACTTTAAAAATTAATAAATATATGGTAAATATATTTCTATATCATACAACATTTGGAATAATGAAGATATATAAATAACTTTTAATATAACTATCAGAATAAATAATAAACCGCACATCACACGGGTAAAATACTAGTCTATATATAAAAGGAGGACAGTTGACAAAATTTACAATTTTACCATTTTCCTTCCTAAAAATGTCAAATCAAGATTTTAGTTAATAAAAAAATTGTAAAAACTAATAGTTTTTTAAGGGAATTAATTATGTTATGTTGTAATATTTTCAATTAACATATTATTATTATTGTTGTTGTTGTTGTTGTTGATTATCATTACTATTATTAATTAATTAATAGTATTATCATTATTATTATTATAGATAGATTATTATTATTATTATTATTATTATTGTTGTTGTTATTATTATTATTATTATTATTATTATTATTATTATTATTATTATTATTATTATTATTATTATTTGTTGTTGTTGTTGATGAATAATGTTTAATGTTGAACAATAATTTAATTCTGTTGTATTAACTATCATTACTTAATGTCTAAAATTATTCACATTCTCATTTAAAATTAAATAAATTTTAAGATATTTTTGTAATTTTGAAAAAATGTTGTATATAAGTAAATATTTCAAAATTTATATTGTTGATTGATCAATTTTGACCAATTTCAAAAATCATTAGTTCATCAAATTATTTATTAGACTGAGAAAAGTATTCAACAAAAGATAAAAACAAATAGAATGTAAGTTTTCAAAATATTAAATTTCTTTTTTTTTTTGCTAACTTTAATTACTTAATGTTGATAATGATTCATTTTATCAGTTTTAAAGTTAAATATATTCTAAAATACTTTTTATAATTATGAGAATGTTGTATATAAATAAATATTTCAAGATCGACTTATATTGTTAATTTGTCACTTTTAACTAATTCCGAAAATCATTGACTTATTAAATTATCTATCAAGTCATGAAAAAAATTCAATGAAAAACAAAAACAAATAGAATGTAAGCTTTTAAGTTGTTAATCTTTTTTTTTTTTGTTAACTAAAGTTACTTAATGTTTATAATTATTCATATTATCAATTTTAAAGTTAAAATAAATTTTAATATAGTTTTTGTAATTATGATAAATTTTGTACATAAATAAAGATTCAAAACTTATACTGTTAAATTGTCATTTTTAACTAACTTCATCATTGACTAATCAAATTATCTATCGAGCCAACGACCATATTTTTTTTTCAAAAAAAAAAAGAATATAATCTTTCAATTTCGTTGTTTATATTATTTATAATTTTGCATTCCAACCTTTTAATATTGTCAAATATAATGTAGAATAACTTATATAATTTGTTATTAGAATTTAAAATAACACGTCCCAAGAAAACGAATGCACGGGGAAGTTTGAAAAACACACGAGAGATAGGCCAACCAAATTCTACTTTCTTCAACTAAAGCTCTACTTTACCCAATAATTATTTTTAAATTATAAAATATAACTTTAAAAATTAATAAAGATATGGTACATATATATTTCTATATCATACAACATTTGGAATAATAAAAGATATATAAATAATTTTTAATATAACTATCAGAATAAATAATAAACTGCGCATCGCGCAGGTGAAATACTAGTGTAAATTAATATGTATAAACATGTAGATCACCTCTTGTAGTATTTATCCACTAAAGGTGTGATGATTCAAAGCAGTGAGACTTGTGGTGGATTTGATGGAGGTATGTGAGAGGTTGAGTGTAGTGTCATCTAATATGACACAAAGGAGTTTGTAATGATGATCATAGTAGTTTGAATATTGATGTAATTATTATATATAATATTAAATTCATGTAAACTTAATTATTATTTATGTGTGGGAATAAATTGATTTAACATTTTCCTAAGGAAAAATGATAAATCAGTAAAATTTACCCACAACTTATTTTTATATATAAAAAGATTTATGAATAGGTTTCAATGAAATATGTCTATGTAATGGAGAAAAAGAAGGTATTGGTGTGACGGAATGGATTTTATATAGTTGAAGAAAGGTCCAGTTTCTGGAGTAATATTTGGCCCATAACCACTTATCATACAACCTGTCTTTTCATCTATTTTACTACTATTTTGATATTTTCTTCACTATCCAAGTTGCTTTAATTAATTTCTACTAAAAGTTATTGAAAACAATCTCAAATTTTGGATTCTCAAATCTCAATCTTATATTGGGTTATGGTTTTTTTTAATCCACCCCTTAATTTATTTATATTTAGTTACTACACATCAATGGAATTAGTCTTTGAAAATCTATAATTTTAGAACTATTCTAACTATGTTGTTTTAAAAACTACATGTCCTTCAACTTTTTTTTATAATAAAATATGTTTATTAGGGTATAACAAATCAAATCCATTGAATTTGTTTATGGGTGGTTTGCAATTGGGCCTTTAATCACCATTGCATGAGATGTGACATCTAGACAGAAATAATAAAATGTTCAGTATAGACAACTTTTAATATGTTTGTCAACAACGTGTAATGATATTATATGAAAAGTGAAATTAATGGATATACTAAATACATGTTGCTTTATTACAATCTATATCTAAAAGTTTTTTTTTTCTTTTTTGGTTTTACAAACAAGAAAATGGAGTTAGAGAATAATGGAAACCCTAATTTAGTGTGTGATAGAAAAGATTAGCATCAATCAACTATAGGATGTGCATTGTTTTGGGTGGAGCACTTCGAGTTAGTGGGCTCTATTGCTTCTTGTGGGCCCAAATCAAGAACCCAAAATGCAGCCCAAAAAATATCCCATCCTCCAAATGACGAAGCCCATTTGCAGACCAGAAAGCATCCTCACCGCCCATTCAATACCAGCCTTATCTAAACCGTTGATTAGTAATCAGCAATCTAGACAAGCAATTTTCAGTGATTCCTCTCTAAATTCCATAGATAAATTCCACATCCGGTGGATAAATTATCGGTAAAAATATATATTTTGCAATTTTCAATTGAATTTACAAAATTGACAAATTTATTCTAAAATTATATCCATTACATTGCAATATTGTTTCAAGTACAAGATGAATATTAAAGATTAGGCATACTATTTTGTGCAATTGGTGCATGGATGACCCGCCCCGTCGCCTCTGACACGCGTTTTCATGCGCCTGGTGGGTGTGCTCAAACCCACCAAGATTCGCTTCAGGCAGTTATACATTCATGTTATGTTAGTGTTACCTTCATGTTATGTTAGTGTTACCTGAAGGTATGATTAACATTGTTTTTTACCTTCATGTTATGTTAGTTTTACTTTCATGTTATGTTAGTATTACTTTCGTGTTATTTTAGTTCAATTGTTTTGAACTAAGGGTATGAAATTTGGAGATGAGGTCACGCTAACATAACACGAAGGTAACACTAACATAATACAAAGGTAACGACCAAAACACACAAAAAAGTAAAGAGACGCGAGCTGGACGAGCTGGTTCTACCCGCAAGCGGTGTACAGGAGAGTAACTCTAAAGATTATGAAAATCATAATGGGATTCAACCAGAAGTATTAGATTGTAAATTATTTATGAGGATATGGATCAAATGATATTGATTGATCTGTTCTAAACGGTGAATCTAATTCCAAAATATCTGAAAGTGAAGGTGATCCCTAATATTATATATATATATATATATATATATATAGAGCAAATGGGCCAAATTACACAATTTTTTTTAAGGATTTGACTTTTCTAACATTGGATATAAGAAAATGTACTTTTCTACTACAAAATATAACAAAGTTACCTTTTCTACACTATTTTGACTCAGTCATGGAGAAATCATTAAGTAATGATGGCTTGATGATATATTCAATTTTATTTATACTTATTTAACAATTGTTTTATCCAAGAACTGTAATTACAATTTTATTTGCTCTTTTTATTTATTCTCTTTTATTTATAGTTATTTAACAATTGTTTTATCCGACAACTGTAATTAGTAATTTTTATAATTTCTAATTTATAAATTATGGTTCGATTAATTAGTACGAGAACCACTATAATATGTTAATCGAAGCAAAATAATTTATACTTAATTTAATAGAATTACTGAATATAATTTAGGTGGTTCGAGTGGCTCGATCACTAGTTCAAAAAATAAAAAATTTACAAAGTGATCGAACCACTATGTGAAATTCATAGTGGTTCGATCACGTGTTTCACATAGTGATTCGATCACTAGTGTAAAAAACCAAAATTTTCCAAAGTGATCGAACCACTATGTCAAATTCATAGTGGTTCGATCACTAGTGAAAAAAATCAAAATTTTCCAAAGTGATCGAACCACAATGTCAAATTCATAGTGGTTCGATCACTAGTGAAAAAAACCAATTTTTGTAAGCATATACATATGTACTTATACAACTGTGTTTCAAGGTTGCGCCAAATACGTAGGGCACCTCCTCTTCGTATGTGAATCAGAACCGCACAATGAACATGTCTTTTTATTCCTCCTCGTAGGTACGTGACCACTATTGATAGGATCATCCTCCTCAAGCTCATCCAAAATAGGGTGTGAACTTTCGGGAATGTACTCCGTACAGGTAGCCCTATTGTGACCAGCTCTTCCACATCGTCCGCATGTCCCACTCCTTCGAGGACGTCCAGTAGAATGTTCACCCGTAGAAAGTATACGGGCACTTTTAGGTCGACCGGCCTGTCTTGGATTATCTGGAGCCGTACACAGTTGTAGATGAACGACATCGTGTTGTTTCCAGTATTGTGGCTCTTGTACAGGCATAACCTCGGCGGCCCACATTCCCCTCAACCATCCGGTCGTGTAATAAGGCGACACGTAATTGATCACCGACCGTTTCGTAAAACTGTGAAACCAAACAAAAATGAAGAGATGGGATGGGTGAGAGAATTGTAGTCAAAGATCAAAAAGTGGACTGACCTGATGGCAGCACATGCGTGTGAGCAAGGAATTAACTCGCTTTGGAACTCCCAACATGTGCACATACGGTGGTCCAAGTCCACCACATGGAGTTTACCATTAGAAACAACCTTGAATTTATTTCCCCCAAGTTCAGAGACATCCATTTGTCGACCAAGCCGCTGCCGCTCGATTAACTTGTCGTGAACGTACTTCGTCAGAGGGTGATCCCTTTCGTCCGCCGTTTGTCTCCGTTTGACAAACTATTTCTCCATAATCCGTCGAGCAGCCTCTAGGAAGGAACAAACGGGCAACTTTCTTGCCCAAACGAGTCGTGCATTCCAAACCTCCGCGGCATTCGACGTCATGAAACTGTATCGTCGTACTGGACATTTTATGCGTGACCACCTCGTTTCCTGGGCGTTCTGCAATGTATTGATTGCACCCATCATCAGACTGTCACGTAGGGCTGACATGTACCTGTTTAAAAAAACAAAGCACACTTTACGTCAATTTGTTATTTTTGAATACGTAGTGCAAATAATTATATGGGGATAAACTTACCCATCGAACTCATTTGGATCATAACAGTATGCAGCTCTTTGGAACAGATTGACCAAATGCGACCCATGTTTGGCCAAATGTTGTCTAATATGGTAACAACATAGTCCATGCGTGGCCTTAGGGAAGTTCTCATGTATCGCATTACTTATGCTTGCGTGTTGATCAGAAACGATGAGTAGGTCGTTTGGGCATCCGAATGCTTCCCTAACATGCTTCATGAACCAAGACCATGACTCATCATTCTCGATGTTTCCAATTCCAACTGCAAGGGGGAAAATTTGGTCGTTCCCATCTTTTGTCACCGCGACAAAGCCAATACCTCTGTGAACTAGTGATCGAACCACTATGAATTTCACATAGTGGTTCGATCACTTTGGAAATTTTTGATTTTTTGAACTAGTGATCGAACCACTATGAATTTCACATAGTGGTTCGATCACTTTGGAAATTTTTGATTTTCTGAATTAGTGATCGAACTACTATGAATTTCACATAGTGGTTCGATCACTTTGGAAATTTTTGATTTTTTGAACTAGTGATCGAGCCACTATGAATTTGACATGATAATACGAAAAATACATTTGTATACGCTAATCAAGAAAATCTTGATCTACATACGTAATCGTTTGTACATGATAATACGAAAAATACATATGTATACGGTAATCAAGAAAATCTGGATCTGCATATGCAATCGTTTGTACATGATAATACGAAAAATACATATGTATACGGTAATCAAGAAAATCTGGATCTGCATATGCATTCGTTTATACATGATAATACGAAACATACACTGCTAATCAAGAAAATCGGGAGCTACAGTGTCCTCGGAGGTAGAGTACTTGTACACTGCTAGGGCCATATCTCTCCGAAGAGCATCTATGCCTTTCTTTTTGGTAAACTTCGAGCTAGGGAATGTATTCGTGATCATGCTCTCTGCTGTAATCAGACTCCAGGGCCCACAAGATATAGGATCCTCCTGCACGTAACACTTGTTAGGACCCATCGTGCCCAGTTCCCACTCAATCTCAGCCCCTGGAACCGAAACATGTCCAGTCCCACATCGTCTAGACTCCTGATAAAAATCGGCTTTGTCCAACACCTGAGGCAAAAGACGACGTATACCAAGAGTCTGATTACAGCACAACTCCTTTACCTCCTCGGTGTACGCATGTCTCATGCTGTCGAACAGAGTAAGGGAGCAGCGTCTGAAGTCAATGAATGCAGTGACCCAGTGCCCGTTCAGGTTCAGAACAGTGATGACCTGGTGAAAGAGTCATGTAAATTACGTTGGTATAGAATATTAGTCACTCGATGATAGCCTAACAAACTGTAGTGTACATATTGTTAATAAAGTAAATTACGTTGTGGAAAAAAGAGACTTATGCCCAAATCAAGTTTGGCCCACTTCTTGACTTCCAACCACCGCGGCTTCAGTCCCAAAACGTAGTGGATGAGTCGAGTTAGGGACGTGAACATGAAATCCTCTGGATAATCTCGTTCAGCGTATTTCTGCTCATCAGACTCTCCACTGTGGCGTTCTGCCCAAATACCATGTGCCGCAATCTGGATTTGTAAAAAAAAAAAAAAAACCACAACAAATAGGTGAGGCCACAGACCTTTTATAAAGTAAATAAAATTGTGACCAAATGAATCGATGGACTCACCCCGAATCCAGTGTCGATAATCTGAATACTCTGCTTGAAATCTTCGTGTACACCAAGAAATTCTGGGGCACTCTGCAGAATTCCGAGGTACGCATCCATTTGCTGTCACGAAGTCAAATCAATTAATAAAGGTAAAAAAAAAAGTTAGACAAATATTAAGACAGCCAATTTAAACTTATGATTCCAGACTAACCGAATTTTCCATAGCTTGTTTAACGTCGAGGAAATGACGAAACCATGTCGGGCCCACACCCACACCAATCCCCACATTCCGCCTGCAAGACAAGACATTGTACATAAGTGATTGGTATTGAATACGGATCAACGATAAAAAACACTTACTTCTCAGTACTACGATCATCTCTGGCACAGTACGCTCGGAAATCTGCCAATTTGGTATTCATTCTTCTAGACGGCTCATTCCTAAGGAAGGGACTGCGCACATGCTGAGACGGACGACGCTCCCTCTGTGCACGGACCGGCCTACTAGTGGACGGTCTCCGAGGAAGCGGTGTCTCCACCTGACGCTCGGAAGATGATGCACTAGATGGGGAAATATGAGCACCCCCGAGCTCGGATGGGGTATACTGTACGGGTGTCTGCAGAGTGTACCTCATAGCAGACGGAGGCTCACTGGGCACAGATGTAGGGGGATCCATCTGTGCAGCTGTCCCAGGATCAACTGCAGGTACACTCTCTGACGGCCATGGGGCCCATTCATGATCTGGCCTAGGCAACTGATACCAAGCTGGCTCTGTGGACGACGCGGACGGATAATATCTCTCGTGATAAGAAGTCCTTGGGGGACTTTGATGCCCGTATCCGAAGAAGCTATCAACGTAAGTCTCTAACCGCTGAGCTTCTGAGTCCACGTACTCCCGGAGTTGCCTAGCCTGCTCCTCGAAGGCCCTATTCTGCTCGTCGTAACGATGGGCCTCGGCATCCACGTACTCCCGTAGTTGCCTATTCTGCTCGTCATATCTGTGGGCCTCGGCATCCACGTACTCCCGAAGTTGCCTAGCCTGCTCGTCGAAGCGTAGGGCCTCTGAGTCCACATGCTCCCGGAGTTGCTGCAGGTGAGTACTGACCTGGTCAATTCGCTCATCCACATAACCGGTCATCCGAGGAAACCAGGAATCGGGAGCAGACTCAGGCTGTGGAGGATCAGGTGCAACTGGTATGTCGGGCTGGGCCCTTGGCCTTCTGGAAGCACGAGCAGGCCTCGAAGTGGATGCACGAGCAGGCCTCGAAGTGGATGGACGATCGGATTCGGGCTCAGCCTCTGACTCCACGGGGTGCCTAGCTCGTCCAGATTGTGTTCGCCGACGAGCCACTGCACCACGTAGTGGACCATAACGAGGTGGAGGGGGCTGAACGCCTGTAAATATGTCGAGGTCGACACCCATCATGTACGGCTTCACCCACTCCTTTGGTGTCGCATTGAGGGACTCGAAGCACTGAATACCCTGTTTTACAAGTCCCCAATTTCAGGTTTTATTTGATCAAAGAAGATTAAAGAACAAACGAAAGAGTCTAGTGTAAGAAAACAAAGGTCATGCAAATACCTGACCGTCCAGTATGGTCGACAGATCAATCTCCGCTACCTTCAGGGATCACTTCAAACATCGAGGCATGGACAGGGGCGTATCCAACCGGCGCCCGGCGAAGGTGGATGTGAATGGGATCGCCTCAAGTGCCCATACCTGGTAAATTTTTTACAGGACGTACTTTATATGTTATTGAAAAAATTGAAAAACTTATAAATTAATGTAGATGAAATGAACATTATCAAATTTACCAGTAGGGCTGTCGAGAATCCATAGAAGTGGTACTTCCACTGTGTAGTACATCCCTGTGGGAATTCAGTGGGAACCTTGTCAATGTACCTTAACAGGTTCAGATATGAGAACTTGCCCCATGGGAAATTCTCCCACTGCTCATCATCCTCGACAAGAACCCACACCCATGGTTCCACGACAGACTTGCCCGCATCCACGCCCATAAGTATGCACTGCAGTATCAGGATCTTCGCAATCCTGATACTGTCCTGTCGAGAATGTCTCCACTCCCCCTAGGTGAATCTTTCTAGTAGCTCGTTCACCTTAACTCTTGACGACCCACCGTGAACTCTATAATAGAGTGAGTCCTCGTCTGGATGGTAGACTGCCGAAGGATTAAAATCGGAAGTGCCGAAACGCAACCTAGTAACCAGTGCGAACTCCCTCTTCGAGAACCGGCACAGGCGACGGTCTCGGCCAACATGGAACCATCGCTCATCAGCTGGAACGGGTCCTTTATGCACCTGGCGTGTCATAAGGGCATGTAGAAACTGCTTGCTGATCGTCCTTTCGGTGTCCCACAGCAGGAAGTGTCCAAAACACGTCCCAAGAAACTCCTGCTCACACTCCGGTCCTATGCTACGCAATTCTGCCTTGATCTCATCAATGAGGCTCAGACGAACATAGCCGACTACGTAGGCTATAGTACCTTGTAAAGCCTCGCGTACCCATACCGGCTGGTACTGTATATTATTAAAATTCAATCAGTATACATTAAAGTAAATTAAAATATATACATTTGCAATTTTCAACATTCAACAACAATTCAACATTTGCAATTTTCAACATTCAACAATTCAAACACCCAAACTTTTGCAACAATAATCGGCAATTTTCAATTCGAATCAAGAACAATAGTGCAAAAAATTTAAAACAAATATTGAACAATTCGAATCAAGAAACCCGTATCTAAATCAAAAAATTCAAAACGTGCAAAAAAATAATAAAGCCTAATTGCAATCATTAGTCAACAAATTAAACAATTCAAAGCTATAAATCCCCACACCCAATTCGAAACATACTTCAACAAGTCAAACAATAGTGCAAAAAATTTAAAACAAATATTGAACAATTCGAATCAAGAAAACACACCCAATTCGAACCATACTTCAACAAGTCAAACAATAGTGCAAAAAATTTAAAACAAATATTGAACAATTCGAATCAAGAAACCCGGATCTATTCAAAAAATTCAAAACGTGCAAGGTAAAACAATAAAGCCTAATTGCAATCATTAGTAAACAAAATTAAACAATTCAAAGCTATAAATCCCCACACCCAATTCGAACCATACTTCAACAAGTCAAACAATAGTGCAAAAAATTTAAAACAAATATTGAACAATTCGAATCAAAAAAACAATAAAGGTATAAATCCCCAAGTGTTATGAATCAAAAAATTCGAACCAAAAAAACAATAAAGCTATGAATCAAAAAATTCGAACCAAAAAAACAATAAAGCCTAATTGCAATCATTAGTCAACAAATTAAACAATTCAAAGCTATAAATCCCCAAGTGTTCGAACCATACTTCAACAACTCAAACAATAGTGCAAAAAATTTAAAACAATTGAACCCATGGACCCTAAACCGAATGTATTCAAAAAAGCCAAAGCAATCAACAATAGTGCAAATCTATTCAAAAAATTCGAACCATAAAAACAATAAAGCCTAATTGCAATCATTAGTCAACAAATTAAACAATTCAAAGCTATAAATCCCAAGTGGTTCGAACTATACTTCAACAATTCAAAGCAAAAGTGTAAATTCGAACATACCTCATCACCCATTGCTAAATCCCTTCAAGAAATTCTTCAATCTTCTTGCCAAATTTTCAATCACCAAAATGCACAATTTAAAACCTAAATACAAGTTCGAATTTTATTAAAACAAAAGACTTCAAAATAATTTCAACATTTACTTGTATTAATCGAAAGACATGTACAAAAAAAAAACTTACCAATGTACTTCAAGGTTTGAAAGAGAGAAGAAGAGAGAAGATTTTTGAGAGCAAAATTGAGGATGGAGGCGCAACAAGGGGGTCAAATAGTGCTAGGGTTTGCATTTATTTTGGGGTCAAAATGTAATAAAATTTCTTTTTAAACTGAAAATATTCAAAAATCCATTTTTTTCCAAAGTGATCGAACCACTATGAATTTGACATAGTGGTTCGATCACTTTGGAAAAAAATGGTTTTTTACACTAGTGATCGAACCACTATGAAATTGACATAGTGGTTCGATCACTTTGGAAAATTTTGGTTTTTACACTAGTGATCGAACCACTATGAATTTCACATAGTGGTTCGATCACTTTGGAAAATTTTGGTTTTTTACACTAGTGATCGAACCACTATTGATTTTTCAATAGTGGTTCGATCACTTTGGAAAATTTTGGTTTTTTCACTAGTGATCGAACCACTATGAATTTCACATAGTGGTTCGATCACTTTGGAAATTTTTTGTTTTTTACACTAGTGATCGAACCACTCGAACCACCTAAATTATATTCAGTAATTCTATTAAATTAAGTATAAATTATTTTGCTTCGATTAACATATTATAGTGGTTATCGTACTAATTAATCGAACCATAATTTATAAATTAGAAATTATAAAAATTACTAATTACAGTTGTCGGATAAAACAATTGTTAAATAACTATAAATAAAAGAGAATAAATAAAAAGAGCAAATAAAATTGTAATTACAGTTCTTGGATAAAACAATTGTTAAATAAGTATAAATAAAATTGAATATATCATCAAACCATCATTACTTAATGATTTCTCCATGACCGAGTCAAAATAGTGTAGAAAAGGTAACTTTGTTATATTTTGTGGTAGAAAAGTACATTTTCTTATATCCAATGTTAGAAAAGTCAATTCCTTAAAAAAAATTGTGTAATTTCGGCAGGGCTATATATATATATATATATATATATATATATATATATATCTTACATTGCTATTGTTCACCTACTAATCGAGTCAAATATACGTAAAAACATATATATGTTCTTGGCAAAAACTTGTGTAACTCGGGGCACAGATCTTAGATCCATGCCCCTGACCCGATCCGGTGCGTGGGCAGCCATCACACACGCCCACTTGCCGCCACGCGCGCCCATAGCAAATCCCACGCACACCTGATTCCGTAGTTAATGATTTAGGGTATTACATGTATACTCTATAGGTATTACTTGTATACCTATATGTATTACACTTATTTTTCTTAAGATTCAATGATAGGTATCATGTGTTTATTCTATAGGTATTGCATGTATACTCTATAGGTATTACATTTACTTTTCTTAAGATTAGAGATGTAAATGAACCAAGCCGTTCGTGAACTATTCGCGGCTCGGCTCGATAAATATTCGTTCGAGATCGTTTGTGAAGCTTAACAAGCCGAACTCGAGCTCGAATTTCGAGCTCGAATACTTAACGAGACGAACTCGAGCCTGGACATGTTTGATTCGAAAGCTCGTGAACATGTTCGCGAGCCTGCCTAACGAACCTGTTCGCGAGCCTGCCTAACGAACCTGTTCGCGAACATGTTCGTTAGGTTCGTAAAAAGTTCATTAGCATATTCGTTTAGTGTTTGTAGGCTAGTTTATATATATATATATATTTTATAATAGTATTAGATTTTAAAATTTAAATAAATATATAAATTAAAAAATTCTTAACACAAATATTACATGATTAAATTAAACATATTCATTTTATAAACATATTAACTAATACAAATTCAATACAATTTACTTATTTCTAATATATTAATTGCATTGTCATTTTAATATCTTTAAAATTTTGATATTAATGATACAATGTAGTGATGATATATTATCTTTATATAAAAGATATAATGCTTTAAATATTTATATAAATTAAAGTTTGGGTATCTTAATATTGGATTTTCCATTTATGATATTTTAAATATTTATATATGATATTTGAAGCATACATAAGTATAAATATAACTAAAAATAAAATATGTATTAATTATCAATATCTGCACAATTAACATTTTTAAAATTTTAAAATCAAGATTTTAAAATAATTAAAAATAGAAATATTAATTAGAGTTTAGATTCTTCAATATAATATTATGAGATTTGAAATCCACACAAATATATACGTGTACACACACGCGCCCGCACACACACACTTGTATATATAAACGTAACTCTCGAATGTGTTATATAGTTTTCGAACAAACTAAGTAGATAATTGGTTATATATTGTTAACTTTAAAGTTTAAACATAAAACATATCAATAATTATATATTTTACGTTTTTGTATTTATCATCAATAAGAATTTTAGTGTTACAATTATACATTTTACATTCTTATATTAAAATATCACGAGTTTTGTAATGATTTCACGAATGAGATAAATTATATATTTCTTGAAAAGTATAAAATATTATCTAAAATTTATAATTTAATCATAAAACATATTTATAATTAGATATTTTACATTTTTATATTTATCATCAATAAGAATTGTAGAGTTATAATTATACATTTTACATTCTTATATTAACATATCAACTTATTAACAAAGATAAATTATATATTTCTTAAAAAACATAGCATATTGTCTAAATTTTATAGTTTAACCATAAAACATATCTATAATTAGTTACTTTACATTTTTTATATTTATCATCAATAAAAAATTTAGAGTTATAATTATACATTTTACATTCTTATATTAACATATCAACTTATTAACAAAGATAAATTATACATTTCTTAAAAAAATTCAACATATTATCTAAAATTTATAGTTTAATCATAAAACATATTTAGAATTAGATATTTTACATTTTACATATTTTACTTTGTGGAGAAGATTGGTTACGTGCTTGTTATTGTATCAAGAGAAAAGAAAAGGTAAGTAACTTTATTCAATTGTGTATTAATTTAGTCATGTGTGTTACATTTTTTATGCAATATTTATATGATTTGTATATGATAACTTGATTACACACATATTTGTATGTAAAAAGGCTACTGCGGAGATTCAGGAGATACATTTGACTTAAAGGCTTTATTTTCAAAATTGACGAGCTATATTACGTAAGTTATTTACATAGAGCATTAAATTATTTGTTTTATGTTTTTTTTAGTTGTTAACATCTTTAATTTTCATAATTTATTGTTTTGAACATTGTAGGTGACAGTTGAACATATATATTTGTCGTCAAAAACCAAAGATCGAGAAGTTTAATATTTAGAATATTACATTGACTTGAAATTTGACTATTTTAATTACTTTTGTACGTCATTGTTGAATTGTGAAATTTGTATGTGTTGTTATGTTTATTTTCTAGTTAAATTTTGAAATGGAGGCCAAAATTAGTGTTAACGAACTCGAGCCGAACTCGAGCTCGAGCTCGAACAATCAAGCTCGAATTCGAGCTTGTACCGAACTCTTTCGAGCTTTTATCAAGCCGAACTCGAACTTGGCTCGTTTGTCTCCTATTAACGAGCCTTATCTGAGTCGAACTCGAATGAATACCAAGCCCAATATTTTTCAAACGAGCCGAGCTCGAGCCCCATTCCTAAGGCTCGAACCGAACTCGAGCTGAACTCGAGCCCGAACCGAGCTCGAACGAGCCGAACTCGAGCCCAGTACTGTTCGGCTCGGTTCGGCTCGTTTACATCCCTACTTAAGATGATATATGTATCATGTGTTTACTCTACAAGTATTACAAACTTACTCAATAAAGGTATTGATTTTTTGTTCAATAGGTATTACATATATATTCTTAAGGTATTACATGTACACTCTTAAGGTATCATGTGTTCATTCAATAAATGTCTGAATTATTTGTATAAATGTCTGAATTATTTGTTCGAACTTTTGTTTTATAGGTATCACATGTATACTCTATAGGTATTACATATGTACTCTATAGGTATTACATTACTGTATAGTGAGTTTAAAATTTATAAATTCTAAAATCATGATTTGTATTATATTATTCCTCATTTATTTCTGCAATTCATCATATTCTTCCTCATTTTTTTCTGCAAAATTTACAGAATTGCAGAATTCATATGAATTTTTATCACAAAAAAACATTGTGCAAAGAAACCCTAGAGCAAATCTATTCAATTCTATCAATCTAACAAATCTCATCTATTTGATCAAATTACCATACTCTGCAAACCAAATCCTTCCATAACTTAGGCAATACAAAGAGTGAATCGAAGGCTTCCTCATCGGAGTCGAAGTGGAGATGCGAAGCAAAGTCGGAGCAGAGAGCAGAGAAGAAGAAGAAGGAAGAAGAAGAACGGAGAATAATAATGAAGAAGAAGAAATGTGCGTAGAGAAGAAGAAGAAGAAGGAGGAAGAAGGAAGAAGATGCGAAGAAGAAGGAAGAAGATGCGCCTAGAAGAAGAAGAAGAAGAAGAAAGAAAAGGTGCAAGAAGAGAGAAAGAAGATGAAATGAAAAATTAGGGTTTTAATTATATATAGTGTATTCGGGTCAGGTTGGGGACACGGATCTAAGAGCCCCCAAGTCCTACTCTATGTTCTTTGTTTACGTATTGTGTATCTGACGTGATCATTAATTTTCGTTCATGAGGTTAAAGATATGTAATCCTCACATTAAATTGTGTTAGACCAGATAACATAGGTTTTTTTTTCACACACTCACCCATTTTTATTGTTGTAAATAGAGTTTGAAATCAAAATTTGATTCTTCAATCGTTTTTTTTTCTTCCTTCATTTTCTTTGGGTTTTCTCCACAAACTTTGATTATAAAAAGTCATAATTGTAATTATTATATACATTGTAACTATAATTTCATTTACAATCATGTTCTGTTCTGGATGAATATGACATAAAAATTGATCTTGGAAAAAGACCAATTAGCAAAAAGTTATATAGTGATTTCAGTTCAATCTCATAGTCTGATTTTATATGTGACTGTTAACTTCTCTATTCATAAGTCAACTATAGTATATTTTTTTTGGGTGGCAAAGAGCATTATTAATGTACAATAGTTGTAATAGTGGATCATATTGTATTGTCCTAAAAAATCAACAAAATTTTTTATATAAAAAGTGTTTGAAATTCTTCAACAATAAGTGGACAGCCCCAGTAAAATGAAGCAAAATATTGTCAACTTATTAATTAATCTTAATCGTACGTATTTTTCCATTATGTGATTCTCTATAGTTTAGTTTAAATCAGAATACTTAATAACTTTTTTAAACATTAATTCTTTAAAAGTAGATGAAATGTTCATAAATCGAGTTTGTCCATTTTATATCCACTATTTATGAGGCATCATATGTGGTAGATCACATCACAAAAAAACATAAGAAAGTTTTCCCATAATTTGAATTGCTAATATTGGAAATGTCATATTTGAAATTGCAAAACAATAAAAGTCAATATCAACTTACAGATTTAAAAAAAAAAAAAACACCTCGTTTTATATGCAATTAACTACTACATAATATTCATGTAATACCTAATATCGGGTAGGTGGATGAATATATTTTAAGATATAGGTGATATATATATATTCATTATATATATATATATATATATATGAGAGTGTTGGTGTTTATTTAAAAGTCAAAGATGGTGTGATTTGGGGGCAATTGGCATTGCACACTGTACAACTGTTATTGTAATGGTGGCTCATTGATATTATCCTCAAAGTCTAACCTAAAATTTTAAATCATATATAAGTCACTTTCCCAAGCAATTTTAAACTGATTCTCTGTTACATTTGTTGTTATATATTGTGTTTTATAGTATTTAATACACGTTGTTTGTTAAATAAAAATGTCATCGTATACACATCATATATGGTGATTGTTTTGAAATAAAAGATGTAACACAAAATATAATAAAACATCACGGGAAGGAATATTCCTAGCTATAATTTACCAATGCCTCATTTTGGTAGATTCACAAGTGAAATCATTATTTTATTTAGGTAGTTTTTTTATTGAGAAATGTGTTTATTAGTTATTCTCTTTTTCTAACTTGAAAACAGGATTCCCACGCCAATTTAATTACAAGCTATAAAACTAACTTTGAGAAAAGGTATCAATAAAATAGTAATTCGAACATATAATATATTATAGCAAGAGAATTGAAGAAATAATTTCCTAGGTATAATTAATATATCACAAAGTTGGATAGGTAGAACAAACACTAGGTGCAAAGCACAAAAGGACATATGCATTACCTTAAACACAGAACAAATTAAGTAAGAGGTCTATAATCTAATTTAATATTTGATAATTCTAACAATAATCAAACTACTCTCTATTAAATGTATACATCATGACCCAAACTCCATTTTGAGCAATCAATAACAAATTAAATGTATGGGACGGAAATTCTGCTTTTAATAAAGGTGTTTCCTTACTAAGTAATAGGTCCTAAAAAAAAATCTTATACGTAAAACACTAAAACTCATATGAGACGTCTCACAAATAGTTTTTGTAAGACAGATTCTTATTACCCATGAATTGAATCTATATTCACAAACTTTCATATGAATTGCTAAGTGTGGATTATGGGTTGACCTGTCTCACGAAAAAAGATCCGTGAGATGATCTCATACAAGACTTACTTTACGTAAAATCACAAAAATATTTCAAAAATACATGCTCAATGATATGTATATACTGAATATATATTCATATGTAAATATCAATATTGCATGCATGATACATGAACATATAGCATATTTTACTTGATATAACATTTTGATGGAGAATAAATAAAATAATAGATAGATTTCATAGAGATTAATTTAAATTGACTTTATCATACTATTTATGCTTGAGTTTATTTCATCTTCAAGGATTCTATGATTAGTATAAATAGATGTTATATTTATTATTTCGGAGAGTTGATATTGAATATAACTTATTGGGGTTTTTCCTTTTTTTTTTTTGTATAAGCATATGTGTTTCCGATATCCATTAAATCAATGAGTTATCACTTTTTATTACGTTTGCACATCTTTCGAGTATTTTCAGAATCAATGGATTCACGTTGCTTCTTCTGGACCACATTTATGAAGGCTCAATAAATTTATGAAAGTGTGACTATCATTTTAGGTAAAGTTAGACACATTCTTTTACTTAAAGGAATTGGGAATATGGATTAAACTAGTTTGCCTAACACCTACCAACATGGCATGCAAGGTGCCTCTTCATTTCTTGTTTCTACCTTCTTCCTTTTCTTTTTCTTTTTTATTTGTTTTATTGTTTTTATTTCAAGGCATGACACATCTCCTTTGATTAAATGAAAATTGTTTAAATAAAATTAAAATACTTATTGAAAGCCATCTCTTATTATTTTATAGATTTATGCATAATGATGCATATCTTTTCTAGATGAAAATGATGTGTCTTTTGATTTACATTTACTGTAGTTTTTGGTTTAAAATAGAGTTCCTGATATTTAATGACTAAAGAAGTCATAGAGAATCCAAATAATTTAATCATACCTATTAATTAGTCACCAATGGGAAAAAGATCTATAATTTAAAAAATATCAACTCCATTATCATTATGCAATTTTTATTCCAGAAATTCTAGTTACACAATTGTGGAAGAAATATATCATATGGTTTGTTTAATACCTTCCTTAATATCCTATCATTGATGGATCATTCTTCACCTGCTTTCATTAATTAATCTCCCTAATTATATAATTCACATTCCACATTTAAAGTATATCATAATTAATTATATCAAATTAATTTCCTAATTTGATCTAATTAACCATAGTTGCAGGCTTGCACCCTACAAGGTCTAGGATGCCAGCTCTGAATTTGTCAAAATAAACTTTTTAAAATGTTTATAGTTGAATTAATTAGGGATCAGACGTTTTATTTCATCAAGAAATTAGTTAGTGTTAAAAAAAAAATTATATCACACCCTTTTCTTCATTAGAGTATATTAAGATTCATCCCAATATAAGATGTTATAATATATATATATATATATATAAGATCGTCTCACGAATCTAATTTCACAAGATGTGTTGACACGAACTTCTAATCTACAAAATAAAGATTACCTTATGAAAATATGTTTAAATTATAGATAAATGAAGTTTCATCTCATAATAAAATTATTGTGGACCCGCGCCCTTTTTGTTTATGGTATATAGCTGCCAACTATTTTAATGTAGATATGCGATTTTCAAAATTTTGAATTAGTTATATGTATTATTTATATTTACACTTCGTCAATAATATTTAGATATATTATAAATTATATATTATATGCTATCAAAAAAATAATTGATTTTTATTAAGCAAGTTAGACCACAATTGAATAGGTATCTCTTATAAATTATATATTATATGCTATCAAAAAAATAATTGATTTTTATTAAGCAAGTTAGACCACAATTGAATAGGTATCTCTTTTATTGGCCCTAGAAATCTTTTTGATATGATAACCCTAGAAAACAATACTACAGAAACCTTCACTAATACTAATTTAGAAACCTAAAATATGTACTACTATTCTACTTATTTTCTTACAATAACTAATGCACTTGCTGTTTTTTAAGGAGCTAGTCAACTTTAGTTATTCAACGACCTATAATACAATATAATATTATTATATTGAGAGAGAGAGAGAGAGAGAGAGAGAGAGAGAGAGAGAAGACGTTTCATTAACAACTAATTATCTACACTAGTGTTTATTTATTTGATTTTATTTACAACGTACGACTAATCTACTATAGTTATTCAACGATCATTGAGTAATTTAATATGCATCTTACATCCGAATGTCGAGTTTTTTTCCTCTCAAGCATTGTTATTTTATATACACAGCTCAACTAATTCCTTCAAAATACCTTTTTTTTTTCGATTTTTTTTTTGTTTACTATATCGATTGCTATTAAATATAATAAACTCGTTTATACACAATTAATCAATCATAAATTATTTGTAAATAAAACGTTATTTTGGGATGAGTATTAATATTAAATTTATTTTAACTATATGTAATTAAAATCTGAAATAATATGATATATTATTTGAACAACAAGAACTATTATAATTATTTTGATATGTCATAAAATTTAAACTACAACTGTACAACATGAATATAAAGATCAATAAAATTACATGCAATAATTTAACATTAAATTATGATAATCGTAAAAATTACATAAAATAATAAAAAAATAAAATTGTTTAACAATAGTAATGTATATTCATAAAAATATGTGATAAATGAAAGAGAAAAAATAGTAATAAGGAATATAATAAAATATAAATTTTTAATGTAAAAAGTAGTGTAGAGTGCCGAAAATCAACAACAACATTTACATTAAACTAGTGTAAAATTTGGAATAAAATAGCTTGAGATGGTAGTCAAAGGGAAGGATCATGCATGATTTGTAAAAATGATCACCTTTTAATATAAATTTGTGTGAGAAGGTATCATAGATAACTAACGTGAGACAAAAAAAAATTCACCCATGAATCAAATTCATTTCCATTATTTATACTATTATGTATGAAATATGGATAGTGAATTGATTTTCTCATATAACATAACGCGTAAAATGATCTGACATAAGATTCATGTGTCTCTTAATTGCATGAATGCAATTAATTATGTGTTAATTAATCCATTGACTTGGGAATAGCCATTTGCATTTGGAAATGCCTGCAAAATTGCGATGCAAGAGTGGCCCCTTAGAACTCACAAAACGACCGTTGACTTTACTCTTCCTTTTTTCCCCCATTTTTTTAGTGTTTAAAAATTGTGTGATTTGTGGTATAAATATAATTTGTTTGAATATATGATTAAGAGTTGATCCATTGAATATATAAATTAAGTAATAATTTAAGTTTGAAACTTGAATGATGTGGCACTGCATTTGCAATTACTTTATTCTTTTCTAATTTTCGGGAATTTTTTAATCAATTTGTTAGAGTTCTAGCCTTTGTATCCATTCATACATCAATTCATTTTATATTCATATCTACTAAAAATTTGGACATTTATATATTTATACTTTGTTTTTCTTACTAAAATCTAAAATTGGAAAAAGAAAAAAAAAAGAAAAGCTCAGAATAGAAGTGAGATAAAAAGATGATTATAAATCATATGGGAAATCAATAATATGGAATTGAATATTTGCTTATTTTTTGAGATATAACCATAATAGATGATAGTAATTTAAAGGGGTCCCATTAGACCCGAAACAAATTAAAAAAAGAGTAGGTCATATGTGATCGTACGAATCATTTTATGTGAGACGAGTTACCTATAACTCACAGTTCATAATTTACATATAAAATTGTGGAAATAAGTTGAGTTAATGGATAAAAATATTACTCTCGTGGAAATTATCTCTGAGACCGTCTCACATAAATTTTTGTGAATATATATATATATATATATAACTTACATGAGACGGTTATATGAATATTTTTTAGTTAGAAGGATCTTTTTGTCTACTAATGAAATCAATTTATATAAAAATTGTGAAATGTAGGTTGTAGGATAAGTCGTATCACATTAAAACGGTCTGACATAAACATAAGACGCAATTCAAAAATAAAGCAAAAAAGGTAATGTATTTAATAAATAGTTAAACACTTAAATCAATCTGTATTTTTCTAGTTTTTACATTTTGCAATCTAAACTTTATTTTTGACAGATTGCATTATGAAGTCCACGAATTTTACAAATTGCACACTCCAATGAATTTTTCTAGCAAAATTAGGGTGTTTTTTTTTCATAATTGTTGGAGTTATTAAAAAAACAAAATTGAATTATTAGAACAAACATGTACTAAAAGATTTTACTTAAATCAATTCCTACAATTGTTAAATATGAGTTCTAATAATTTAATTTTAAGTTTTTCAAAATAACCCTAATAATTATGAAAAATATAAAAAAACCCAACTTTGACCTGAAAAATTCATAAGAGGTTACAATTTGTAAAATTTGTAGACTTCATATAGCAATATGTTAAAAATTAAAATTTAGATTGTAAAATATAAAATTATTAATTTAAATATTTAATCCTTTAATAAACCAGGATTTAGTATGAGCATTTATTGAATTAATTAATCATTTGAAAAAAAGAAAGGGAGAGGGCGTGAAGCGGATTTAAGTGTGTGGAACCCGACAGGAAGAAGAGAGGGATAAAGTTTGCCAAGTTTGTAGAGAGAGAAAGTAGTGGTAGGAGTGAGAGAGAGAAACGCGGTGGCGCAGACACCTACACCGCCACGACCCGGAAACCGTGTGATTTAATCCCAAGGAACCAACCCTGGATCCACTCTCACCAACATACAAACAAAACTTCCCTCTTCATCTCCTTCCATGGACGCTAATTACAAGGTTTTTACTTCTACCATTTTCTCTCCCCCTTCTTCTTAACACCTCTTCCTGCTAATTCTGCTTTAATTTTGCTCTGTCAACTGCATATATTTTTTTAATGTGAAGTGCTTATTTCTTCTCTCTCTCTCTCTCTCTCTCTCTCTCTCTCCTTACTTCAATTTACTGGATAGGTGGTTCGGATTTGTTACTTGAAGTCTTTTGAGATGACTTTTTTCTTTTCTCCTGATTTGTAGTGTGATACGAGAGAATTAGATGGTTAAATTGGAGTAGTAATCTCGTGTTTTTTTATTTTGGTTTTTATTGTTGAAACTAAATCGAAAAATGTTTTACATAACGAGAATGAGTTCTTTTTGTTTCTTTTTCTTGAGGTTTTGTGATGGCCCATAAGGCTTTATTGTGTTTTGCACACTGAAATTATGAGGGGAAAAAAAAAAAAACAAAGAGAGAGAGAATTGTGAAGTGCTGCCATTCTGGGGATTTTCTTGCATATTTGTAGAATTTTTTTTTTTTTGTTTGAAATTGGTGTAATAGAATGTCATCAAAGTAAAGACAGATCTTTTTTTTGGCTCCAAGATAAAGACTTAATTTTCTCCCAGAAAATTTCTTGATATTATATTTAAATATGCGGGATACTGTTCATTGAATAAAGTAAGTTATATGGTGTGCTTTGTGTTCTCCATGTGAGGTTCTTCTTTTAGGGAATCTTCTTTTCTTGCTCTGTGCTTTTCCTAGTTTTTCTTTTCTTCCTTTGCTGTTAAGATATGGAAAAAGGTTTTGGATACTAAAGACATTGGTTCAACTCCTAAAGCTTCTCAATACACGATTTGAATTTAAACACCGGTGGTGATAATTTTATGTTTGTGTGCTCAATATGCAGAAAAGCGTGAAGCCCACCAGGAAGTAGTGAATTAGATGTCGTTTCGTAGCCTAGCTCGTGACTTAAGGGATAGTATTGGAAGCTTGTCAAGGCGGGGCTTTGATGTGAGGCTGCACAGTCACCGCCATGGGAAGTCTCATGGTGCTGTTCATGAGTTGCACGATCAGCCTGAAGTTATACAGAGCAGTTGTTGGGCTGGTCTTCCACCGGAATTACTTCGTGATGTCGTTAAGAGGTTGGAAGAGAGTGAGAGTTCGTGGCCTGCTCGAAAGCACATTGTTGCTTGTGCAGCTGTTTGTCAGTCATGGAGGGAGATGTGCAAAGAAATCGTCCAGTGCCCAGAGTTCTGTGGAAAATTAACCTTTCCATTATCTCTCAAACAGGTTAGTTTTCTTTATCTTGCATTACTTCATTGCTTGTGGATGTTATCTTTTGCTGCCTATACTTATCAAGTGAGTGGGCTGGAGATAATTTTTTGCTGAAGGTATGCTATGTTTCTCGGCTTTCCTTTTTGCAGCCAGGTTTCCGAGATGGAAGTATTCAATGTTTCATTAAAAGAGACAAATCTAAGTTAACCTACCATTTGTTTCTGTGCCTAAGCCCTGGTTAGTGTTTCTTACCATTGTTACTTGTAGACAGTGTATATAATGATCTGTTTATTGGGAGCTTGCCCCCTTTTTTTCCTATAATAAAAAGAATGCAGTATAACTTGGTCTCTATGAACTGGATATTTCAGATGTCTCTTTTTTGCTTGCTTCGCATATCTTGCTCGCACTTAAGATACATCAGATGTATGGAAATGAAAATTTTATGCATTGATCTTGATAGTGTGTTTTGATTTTTTGGCAAAAACTGGATACTATAATCATACGAGATAGTCTGTTAATTTATACAGCAACAATTATTTGAATCACTCTAATAAGCCTGTGCTGATCTTCTGGACAAGCATTTGTTATGTTGACATAGCCTATGAAATTTTATTGTAAAATTGACCTTTTAAGCCATCAATGTGCATAATTGTCAACTCTGAGCTTCATGTAGTAAAGTGAAATGCTTGTCGTTCCATTCTGTAGTTTTAGGTTGTAACTCATCGTAAACTCAAAACTAACTTTTTGATAAGTTATTTTTTCAGTAATTAGTAGAACATATTATCAGTTATATCATTTCTATGAGGAGAGTTGGTACTTGGATTCCTGTTACCACTTACCAGAGACGAGGTCAAATGTTCACTCCTCCCCACCCCTACTTCATTTGTTGAAAGGGTTTGATAAAAAAAGTGAAAGAAAAAGGTTGTTAAAATGTGATGAAGTTTGATTCACGAGCACCCTTCTTTTTTCCATTTGTAATATAAAGTCCACAAATTGTTTCAATGTTTTCTGGTACTTGAGAAACTAAGTAACTAAAGTAAGTTGTCCCTGACGAGTTTCAGCTGGCTAGAATCCTTAACTTGAAAAAGCTGGATCTTGTAAAATCTGCCAAGTTTTTCCTTTCAATTTAGTGTCTTCTCCTCTGGCTTTTAAAGAAGCTATTGGAGAGTAGGAAAATGATTTCTCTTTCAAGGTTACTTCCATATGAACTCTTATATCCTGATTGTAGCCAAGGACGAAAATATCGGTTTCGGTTCATGTATCGGTACTTTGAATTTACGGAAATATCGGTTTCGGTTATCGGTTTCGGTGGAAATATCGGTAATTTTAAAAAAATCACGGAAATATTGTGAAAAAATTAGAAAAAATATCTGGTAATTTACATAATGTTATAACTAACATTCATACATAAATTGAAGTTAAGATTTCAAATAAAAAATATAATTACAACAAAATGAGAGATAAACTAATATATAAAGTGATAATATGAGAAATTTTGTACAAAGTATATTTATGAACTAATAATAGCATGAGCTCCTATGAGGTTCAAATGAATAAGATGACATGTCATCTTGATTTAAACAATATTGATACCAACTCACCATATTAGACCAATTTTAGGATAGACATCCTTGTTGGTCCTGTCCATCCATCGGTCATGATTGTACACCCATATGTCTTCCATTTATCCATTTGTTTCTGCACATGAACCCTCATTTCAGTGTACTCCATTTCCAAATACCTATTTTTTATCTCATATGGAGTTGGTGGTTTTACCCCCGTACCACATTCCTGTACACTTTGGATCATATTCTTAAAGTGAGGTGAATCAGCCTTGGCGGGTGCAACATTATCATAGATGAAAAATTTGCTAACCATTCTTGACATTTTATCTCTAATGTTTCCCCCTGAGAACATTTGCTAACCATTCTTGAAATTTGCTAACCATTCTTGACATTTTATCTCTAATTTTGCTCTAAATCATTAAAGTGAAAGTAAGGTAAAGCAATAGGTAAAATTGAAAAGAGTAGAAAATGATTGAAAATTGGAATTTTTTTGCTCATTGCCGATACACTGCACCGAAAACGATATTTCACCGATATTTCACCGATATTTCGCCGATATTTCGCCGAAACCGAAACCGAAACCGAAATTCACCGATATTTCGCCGATATTTTGACGAAAAAAAAAAACACCCCGTTTTTATATCGGGACTTCATTCTCAGCGATATTTCGGCGAAATATCGCCGAAATATCGCGATTTTTTCATCCCTGATTGTAGCTCATCTTTTTATATTGGTCACTGGAAACTTGATAGTAGAATTGATGAACTCCATGAACACTTCTTTGCTTTCACAATATAAGTTTGCTTTTTACCGGTACATTTTCTATTTTTTCTGCTATTGTCCCCTCCACTCAATCTTGTAGTTTTGATGTACCCTCTAAAACTTGAAGATGTAGATATTAAAAATTGGTTAAAGATACCCTAGTTTATTATTGATTTAAAGGGATGCATGATGAAGTGATTGTCTTGCAGAGGATGAGTGCATGCTCAGTGCTTAGAGCTGATGTGTTAAGTTTTTGTGTTGCTTTTACGTGATAGTTCTTACTCGTTTATTTTATTTTATTTGTTAATGTTCCTATGTTCTTGCAGCCTTGCTTGTCGAGAACGGTAAATTTCTTCTTTCTGCAAAACGGATTCGCCGAACCACCTGTACAGAGTATGTGATCTCAATGCATGCTGATAGCATATCAAGGTCAAGCAGTAGTTATATTGGAAAAGTGAGGTGAGTATCCAATGAACCACATCCTCTTGCTCTACTTTTTTTATACGAGCTACTGAGCTTTTGTAAGAATCCGATTCACAAAGTTTGGAGCCCTTGAAAAAGGGATTTGTTTTAGGATCAAATATTATTATCATCCCCATTTCATTGGTTGTACTGATACTGATTCTTCTTTGATTAGGTCGAATTTTCTTGGAACTAAGTTCATAATTTATGACACGCAGCCACCACACAACAGCTCCGATATCTCCCCACCTGGCTGTACCAGCCGTAGGTTCCACTCAAAGAAAGTTTCCCCAAAAGTACCCTCTGGTAGCCACAACATTGCTCAGGTCTCGTACGAGCTTAACGTGCTCGGCACAAGGGGCCCTCGCAGAATGCACTGCATCATGCACTCGATCCCCATGTCTGCACTAGAGCCCGGTGGCATAGTTCCGGGCCAGCCCGAGCTCCTCTCCCGCCCTCTAGAAGATTCCTTTAGAAGTATCTCCTTTTCTAAATCAATCGCCAGCTCAACGGAATTCAGCAGTGCTAGATTCTCAGACATGATTGGTCCACACGAGGAAGGCGAAGGTGGAAAGGATCAACCATTGGTTCTGAAGAACAAGCCGCCGAGATGGCACGAACAATTGCAGTGTTGGTGCCTCAATTTCCGAGGGAGAGTCACTGTAGCCTCCGTCAAGAATTTCCAGCTTATAGCTGCGACTCAGCCGGCTGGTGGGGCCCCGACACCATCCCAATCGAGCCAGACGGATCATGATAAGATCATATTGCAGTTTGGCAAGGTTGGTAAGGATATGTTCACGATGGATTATCGTTATCCGTTATCGGCGTTTCAGGCCTTTGCCATCTGTCTAAGCAGCTTCGACACGAAACTGGCATGTGAATAGTAGCAGCAGGAGATTCAGAATAGACTTCTTGTGTTGAATCCTCAATCCAGACTGTCCTCTTCATACAAATGAAGATCCTTGTGTTTTCTACTTTTGTCTTTTATATTGTTGTTTTAATTTTTAAAGTTAGATTATTTTAAATCTGCTCGAGTAAGATGATTATGTTGTATTTTGTTGTAATGCAATTTTTTCCTCTTATTCTTGACTGTGTTACATAATCTGGAAACAACCCTCTCTCTTTACTTCTTACTAGGTTGCAATGTTGAATTTGGAAAGTAGTGTATATTATTGGATTTAACTTGTTAGATTTACTAAACTTTAAAATAAAATTACAAATTATAATAAAATATAGAATAGTTGTATCATTTAGATGGGTCTTGATGATTTGGAGTCCTTCATGATTTTAAAATGTTCGTAAGTAATCCCAAAAATTATAATCTTTCAATGGATAAGAACAAATACTTATGGTAATTAATAATAGAAGGAATGAAGGTTTTATAAATTATAACAACTCCTGAAATATACTCCTAATATGTCTTATATATAAATTGAGAAACTTATTTTGACATCAATTGACGGAGCATTATTGAACCAATCCTTGAAGCAGAGGTAGTAAATCCCAAAAAGTCTACAATTCTCTTCTTTTAGATAATGAACACATTAATAATATAATAGACATAGAAAAAATGTGCAACATTAGACAACTAAGCAAAGTAATGGAAATAGTGCAATAAATAAACATAAATATTTGACACTCTTAAAAGGCTTAAAAAAATTCTTTAAAATAATGATGCGACAAATATAGAGAGCGGTAGTAAAATAGGTCTTTGTTTTGGTTGATAGTTCAAGATAACCTTCAACATGTTACCGATAGTAATAGGTTGTTGAATTGTTTTTGTCTTTGTCTAGTGCGAACATTTGTACATCTTGAGCAGGAAAAAAATTCATAATCAGCACATATTGACATTCATATTATACAACAAATTAGAATTAAATTCTTTTCCAATTCTCATTCTGCGAAGAAATTTATAAATAAGTTTACAACTTGCCTTAAAAACATAAATTGCAGAAGTGTGGAACACTACATGTTATAGCAAATTGAAAATGAAAACCTTTGAACTTACCTTTCTGACATCCAAGGTAGCTTACTTTCAGGCAATAACAGGACCAGAGTTGATGTACTCAATCTGAAAAGATGTTGGTTAAAGAGTTAAAACAACTTTCATTTCTGTCAAAGGAACACAATTGAGATAATCCATTTATCGGCAAACATTATTCTTTTAAATTCCTACACTGGTTTAGACTATTGAAAGCATGACAAGTGGGCAAGCTTGTTGACAACAATTATATGTACATCTTCATACATTATGTCCAACTGCACATCCTTTGGTTCTGTCCTCAAAGTCTTCTAGTTTTTTTTTTTTTTTTAAAAAGACATATTTATAGTTAAAAATGACATACTTGAAATATATGTGATACATACTTATGAAACACATACTTATGTTAAGTCGCATGTGAGATGGTCTCATAAGAGACCAACTCTTGGGAGCAAGGTGTTATAATTTTCTTAGTTATTTTTTAAAATTCTTTTAGAACAAATTTTCTTTTATTATTTATAGTTCTTAAATAAAGTTGTTTATTATTAATTTGAAAAATGTTATTGATGACTATTTTGAAGTTTCTTTATATTCTATATAGTTTTAGTTAATGTTGTTTCAATATTTTTAATTATATTAATGTTCTTCATTATTAGAAGAAGAAAGATTAGGAAAAGATACAGAAGAACGAAAGTGAGGATAAGAAAAAGTAGAAGAGATAATTATGGTGAAGAAGAGATATGCAAATTAAAAAAAGAAAAAGAAAAAAAGAAGAAGGTGGTAGACCAATTTTTTTTTTAATAAGTCTTGTGGGAGTGGAGTGGAAGTGATAAGAAATGATAAATAACTTGTGTGTCCCGACATTGAATTCGGATCATCACAATCTGCACCATTATAAGATGAATATCATTTGAGTTACGAACTCGTGGTGCTGGTAGACAAATTAGATTGGGGGCACATATACACAAGACCTCCTATTTCCCCTAAATCATTTGTTATGTATTGCTACACGATTTTAATATCAAGTATGTAATTGAAAATGAAAGATTAATCAAAATTAATTTATAACATGAGTCATTACCATGTCATTAGGATCACAAATTAAAGCTCTTGCGTTTGCCATGTACTCATTCATATATATTGCTTTGAGATTATCGTGATTAATTAATAACAATAAAATCAACCATCCACTTGGTTCACTAAGCAATCCAATCGAATGTCTCATTCTTTATTACAAAATTCTATAAATTTGAACCAAAAAAACAGAGTACAAAGTACAAACAAATGACATGGCTGAGTAAACTTCAAATTTGTACAATATACTTGAAAATATATAGGAGCATATTCCTCAAGCTTGATTGAATATCATCATGGAAAGATATTGCCATGAATATTCTTGATTCTTGATGTCTATCAAACAACAAAGAGGAAGTTCAAATATATATTAATAAAGTGGGTAAATTACATTTTTGATATCCAAAGTATATCTCATTTCTACTTTGAGTACCTCATTTTCGTGAGTAACAGTATTGGTAACTCATGTTTTAAAAAGTCACACATTTGGTATCTTCTGTCAAGTTTCTGTCCAAATTTGACGGAAGTTAACGAACCCTAATTTTATTTAGCAAGACTTGAACGTTTTTCTTCCTACTTTGGACGTTCTAAAAAAGCCAGCAACCCTAATTTCTACATTATTCTCAATTTTCATTGGTGCATCGGAATTTTTCAGAACGAAAGAGGGAGAAAAAGACTCAACTTTCGAGGTATGCAACTAGGGTCTGTTAATTTCCATCAAATTTGGACGGAAACTTGATAGAAGATACCTAATGTACAATTTTCATCAATATTCAAGAATGATAAGAATCCTGAAACCACAACAATATCAATAAATGACAAGAATCCTGAAACTCAAAGATTCATTCTACTACAGCTTTAGGCACCCTGGAAGTGTTAGGGTTCCTGTTAGAACCTCATCATTAATATTATGAAAAACCCGGAAAATTGAGACAAGAGTTAAATTGAGCAAAAAACACGATTCATTTGCAGCGTATCACCTGTGAAAAAGGAAGCTAACAGGGAGGGCCCTGATCTGGCTGTAGCTCCATGGCAGCATTGACAGATACTGAGAAGTGAGCACATGCATGATTCATTCACTAACTCAACATGAAATCCCTCATTTTTGTTCTAACATATTGGTTTCCACATATATAGAGATATTGTGTAATATATGCATACATTCTGCAGCTCAATTCTTACAAAACAGAACAAATCTTCAATATTATTACACTACAAGTTAAAGATTGAGAATGATGGCAAGTGAGGACCAATATATATATATATATATATATGTATGTATATATAGCTTAATAAATTAGTTAGTAATATTAAATATAGCAGCAGCCACTATGGTGTTACCTAGCTATGACCTCATATTTCAACTTTTATGCGTGTCATAGAGCTCATTGGTCAAATTTCATAAGATTAATTAATTGGGATGTGTGGTTTATGGCTATATGGGACTTACTACTTTATAATTATAGTGGAACCTAATCTGTGTTTCCTTAATTTATTATATATCAGTTATGGCCTAGGTTTCTTGCTAGCTTTATATGGGAATTTGATACTCATATCTCTAACCTTCCAACTAGACCCTACTGCTCACCCACTAATTGTTTTATTGTTTATTCACCAACTAATTTTCTCTAGCAATTTACTAAAGTATATATATGTGATCATTTCCACTCGAAGACAACTCAGAATTTAATTAAATCGTTGGATTAATTGGAGTTTATTTGTTAACAGTTGGTTCACACTAATGTATATATAAAAGTTTGAGCGTACATTTACAGTTAATATAAAATCTTATACTTGGCTCAAACTAATGTATATGTGTGTGTAAAAACATAATTAATTATATATGTTTTTGTGATCTATTATATATAACAAATATATTAAAAACATGTACAATATCAAACCAGCTGCTTAAGTCTGATTAAAGTTACAAGTTTGGAAAAAAAAACATCATTTCGTATTAAAAAATCAGAATTTAAAGGAACGTAACAATATGAGTACAAAATAATTCTTAGACAATTTTAATAAACATATATTTTTGGGCAGGACATAGAGTTTAATATTTCTAATTATTCATAGCAAAACATTATAGAGTGGTTAAGGAAGTAGGTGCTCAACTTATGAAATTAGTCACCAATAACTCACTCATGATCATTAATTGAGCAGCTATTCGTAATTCAAAAGATGATAGTAGATATAAAGTAGCTTCTTATGGGGGCAGAAATAGTCTTTTATCATCACTAGGTGGAGCACTAATTTGATTAATCTAATTGATCCCAAATGTTTATTTTATATAGGTACTAGTAGTGCACCCACGAGATGCGCGACTTGTTATTTATTATGATAATATTTATGATTTGCAATAATATAACGAAATTGTTATAATAAAAGTTTATTTATTGTATCTTATTGTTTTGAAATTTGTAAAATCCGTGTTAATAATAATAGTCATCATCTTGTTTGTGAGTTTTGATTTTTAATAATTAATAAGTGATTAAATATACTCACTAATATGTTTTGTTCATATCATCTATTGAAATTTATAAATAATTTTCTGCATATATTGTTTTTAGATTGATTTGTTTAAAAACTATATTTATTCCAATATTTAGTTTATATTTGAAAAACTCATATTTCAAATTAATTTTACATTTTAAAACAATATTTTTTAGATTTTAGAAACCATTTTTTAATTTTCCTATGACATATTACATGTTTTAGAAAACAAAATCAGATTAATTATTTCTATTTATTTGAAATAATTTTTAATATATTACCAATTTTTTTATTTCCATTAAAAGAATCTATTAAATTTGTTGATTTTTATATCTTACACAAATTAATATTCATATATGTTTGAATTAATTTTTAAATTTTATATTTGATTTTAAACTGTTATAAGACTTAATCTCACACCATTATTATTATTAATTTATATATATATATATATTTGAGGCTTATTCTATTGTATAAACTACTTAAAAGTTATTTAGATTTTTTTTCTATTAATTGATAGTTTTGGAGGAAAAGGTAAATGTGAAATACCTTCTTCCTTATTATTATATACAAGATATATAATTAATTTGGATTATATTGTGGCCACTTATAGAGATCAAATACTTTTGGGAGGAAAAAAAAAAAAACAATGTAGCTAGCTAGGGTTTGGGCTAGTTCTATATTCTATATCATGTTGATGTCACGTGTCATCATTCTAGATGATGATGATATATATAATTACCGACACCTCTGATATACATTAATTAACCTATTTTAAAGTATTAAGTTTCTGAGATGAAATCAACATGAATCTTGCAAGTTATAAATGTTGTCAAAAGATAGTGTCCAAGACATGATATTTTTTCAGAACTTGGAATGTTTCATCCCAAAAATATGGGACGTCATCACGTGAATAATTAATAATTATTGTGTGTAGGAACTTTTTTTTTTTTTTTTAATAATTATTAGCTTTAAATATATATATATGTATTAAATTACTATATATCTAAGACTCAAAAATATATATTGAATAACATACAAATGTATCATGGGTATTATAATAATATTTTTGTGAATTAAATAACTCTGGAAAACTTATAACAAGTTCATAAATAAAATACGTACAATATCCTTTTTTTAAAATTACTTTTCATATATGAGTTCCTAGCCCAAATTACCCATTTTCATATAAGGGAGCACAATTTTACCCACCATTATAATATTTTTACCCACTATACCCATAAATTTAAAATATTGTCCCCAAATACCCATTTTCATATATACTGACTGCTCAGACTTTGATCAGAATTTCAGTGTCAGAATTCGAGTACTAAATCATCTATATTATAATATATATTAATTGATTCGAATGACTTAAAATATATATAATATATATTGATTGATTCCAATAATCAACGAATATGACGAAAAAAAAAGCATAATATAATAACTAATTAACTAAATAAATTTAACGAATTAACAAAGTTAAAAAAGCATGCTCAATTAATTAATGAAGTAACAAAATAGATTTTAAAATATTTGAAGAATTAAGGAAAGTAAAAAAATGATTAATTTTAAAAAAGTTTACAAGTGACTTAAAAAAAGTTTTAAGACTTAACCAAATAATTAAATAAAATAAATGAAAATTGAACTTAACGAAAAAAATAAATAAATAAATAGCATAATTTAAAAGAAATTATTAAGAAGCCCACCTGCCACACCCACCCACAATTTAATTCTAGGGTTAACGAATCAAACCCCTTTTCCTTTTCTTCCTCCACAGCGGCGCCCACTTCTCCTCTTGCTTTCTCTTCCCCTTTCAATGGCCGACGAACAGGTTAGTAGTTAGTTGTTGGTTTATGTTATTGTTTGATTTTATTATTTAGTATGATTGTTTGATTCATTGTTTGGATTGCCTTAAGATTTAGAAAATTGGTAGAAAATAGAATAGGAATTATTTGAAAATAGAATAGGAATTATTACAAAAAAAAAAGTGAAATTTTCGTAATGCCGTAAATTAAGGGGTTAACGAATGAATTTAGTGAAAAAAATCAATCGCTTTCGTTAACCCCTAAAATTTTAGGGGTTAACGAAATTCCAGAAAATTTCTGAAATTCGTTAACCCTTAAATTTGTGGGGTTAACGAAACTCCATGATATTTGGTTAAAAATTCGTTAACTGATAGGTTGAAAATGTATGCATTTAATTGTTGATTTAATCGAATTCTTATTATCTTTTATTCGATTGAATGCATTGTTTTCATACCTATTTGCATTATTGAACTTGAGATACTTCACATGTTATTTTCTTGATTAATGTAGGAATTTTTGAAGTATTTTGAAGTTCCATGGGCCGAGGCCCAAGAGTCATGAAGATCAAAGAATGATATACTATCACCATGGGCCTAGGCCCACATCTATGGAGGAGAAAGATGGTATAAAAGGAATTGATTTCTTTTGACACAAGACTCATTCACGCAGAGGAGAGATTAGAGAGAGAAATTGATACACTTCTATTATTTTATTTTTCGAGTTTTGTTTTGATGGATTATTCAACAACCTTTGTGGATTCGATCGAGATGACGATCGGCTAGTTTTCTAATTCCGGTTAGCAGGGATGTTTGAACCCAATTATCGTTTTATGTTTTAATTAATTCGTTTCTCCCTATCGATGTTTTGATTGGAATTGATTGTGCTATCTGTGATGAATGTTTTCAATTATTAATGCTTGATTTGGATTGGCCACCTAGGTTAAGTATTTGATAGTTGATTGCTAGAACTTTAAATCATGAATCCTAATTGTTGTGGTTTAATTTTCATTGGTAGTAAACTAGGGGTCGCGCATCTCTAGGGTAGCACAATCCTAGATTATCAAATCGAGCTTGTGTATTTGGAGTCTAGTTTACCCTATCGTCTTGGTTGTTAATGCGTTCAATGAATTAAATCTAGAGAGCTTATTCTAGGTTGTTCAATTGAATAGGGTTAATTAGTGATCTTATCCTAATTTAACTAATCATAAGAGATGATTCGATTTAACAGAGCTTGTTGTTAGATTAGGGGTGATAATTCCATGATAAACTGAGATTGGGGGTAACATTGATTAAGGCGTAATCGATATTGGGGGATAACTGATCTGTTAACTGGAATGCTTTTTATCACTTGATCTTTGTCTAGTTGTGATTTGTTTCTTTAGTATTTCTTTTAATTTAATTTTCAATCAATCTGATAACCCCCATACCCGTTTGTTTCCTTGAGTTTAGACATAGGTAAGCACAATTGAATTATCATTCTCCGTGGGATCGACTCTTACTTGCCCTAATTACTAATTGGTTAGGATAAGAAGATTTAATTAATTTTATCGCGTCGCGACAGCGCGGTCAAATTTTGGCGCCGTTGCCGGGGAATTGATTTAATTTGATTGTGTCATCTTTTGTCTTTTTTCTGTTTTTAAAAAAAAAAAAAAAAAAAAATTTCGAATCTGCTCTGTTTTGCTCTGTTTTTCTGAATTTTTGGTTGAATTCCCCTGTTTCCAAGTCTGCTCTGTTTTGCTCTGTTTTTCGCACTGGAAACCCAGTGTGACCTATTTCTTCCAGTGTCGAATTCTGCAGACTGCTTCATCGAATTAGTCTGATTTCTTTTCTGAAATTTTGGATCTTCACTTTCGAAATTTTGTGATTTCAGGTTGTGGATGCACACTCGTTCTCAGGGCAGTAAGGATCTTGAATTTTACCCTGAAATTACCCGAAGAGATCGAGTTTTAAGGCAACAAGCTAAGCGAACTTTGGAGTTTACACTACCACCTCCCGAATCCGATATTGGTGATTCCGAAGAAGAAGAAGGAGCAATGGCTGAAGAACGAACTTTGAGGGAGCTAGCAAATCCAAGCCTCACTCAACAGCCCCTTTGCATCACTTTTCCTGAACTCCCTGATGCTATCAATTTCGAATTACGATCCGGTTTGATTCATTATTTACCCTCTTTCTTTGGTCTTGCAGGTGAGGATCCCCACAAGCATTTGAAGGAATTTCACACCACCTGTTCGAGCATGAAACCATCAGGGGTGACGGAGGAGCAAATCAAACTTCGTGCATTTCCTTTCACCTTGAAGGATGGTGCAAAAGATTGGCTTCACTACCTTCCCTCGGGAACCATTACCACTTGGGATGAGATGCAACGCCAATTCTTGGAGCGGTACTTCCCTGCATCCCGAGCTGCTCATATTCGAAGGGAGATATGTGGTGCCCGACAAAGGAAGGGAGAAACTTTGTACGATTATTGGGATCGTTTCACAAAGTTGGAAGCTAGTTGCCCACATCACCAACTTTCTGAGCAATTGCTGATCCAATATTTCTATGAGGGCTTGTCTCCAATGGATCGAAATGCAATCGATGCAGCCAGTGGAGGAACCTTGATGGATAAGACACCCTCAGCAGCAAGACTTCTCATCTCGAACATGGCTAAAAGCTCACATCAATATGGCAGCCGAGATTATTCGGATTGGAGCGTAAAAGAGGTAAATGAATCAACTGTTGAGGATAAAATTTCTGAATTAACTGCTCTTGTTCGTCAAGTTGCCACAGGTGCCCCTCTTGTGAAGCCATGTCGTATTTGCAACACCACCGAGCACACCACGGACACATGCCGAATTCTACTTGATGAGATAGAAGCTCATGCCAATGCTGTGGGAAGTGGAAACTATCAAGGGAGAAAATACGACCCATTCTCAAACACATACAATCCGGGATGGAGAGATCATCCAAACTTTAGATGGGGAAATCAGAAAGATGCCTTCAATGGAGAGAATAATAGGCCTCCACAACTCTTGAGGAACCCGAATCATCAAGGAGGAAATCCCAATTATCAAGGGCAATCATCCGGGCAAAATTCGAGTTCATCCTTGGAGGAGATGATGAAGACGCTGGCCTCCAACACCATGCAATTTCAGAAAGACACTCAATCAAGCATCAAGGACACCCAATCAAGCATCAAGAACCTTGAGATGCAAATGAGTCAATTGGCGACGGCCGTGAGCCGTCTCGAGGCCCAAAGCGGAGGGAAATTACCATCTCAACCAGAAATAAATCCAAGGAATGTCAGTGCCATGACTCTACGGAGTGGGAAGGAGCTGGAAAATCCGAAATTACCTGCTGAAACTCCGAAAGTCGATGAGGAAGACGAACCTGCCGTTCAGTCTGACACTGGACCTCCAGTGTCGAAGCAGTCATCCAGTGTCAAAACTCCGAAGTCTGCAAAGGTAAAAAATGAATTTCCTGAAAATTTTCCTATTCACTTGGTTCCTTTTCCTTCCAGGTTGGCACGAGCAGCGAAGGAAGATAAGGAAAAGCAGATCCTTGATGTGTTCCGTAAAGTCGAGATCAACATACCATTGATCGATGCAATCAAGCAAGTTCCAAGGTATGCAAAGTTCCTCAAGGATTTGTGTACGAACAAGCGAAAGCTCAAGGGGGATGAGAAGGTCGTGATGGGAGAGAATGTTTCAGCTATTTTTCAGAAAAAGCTCCCTCAAAAACGAAAAGACCCAGGTATGTTCGTCATCCCATGTCGAATAGGAAACACTAGAATTGAGCGTGCTATGCTAGATTTAGGAGCATCGATAAATGTCATGCCAAGATCCATCTATGCATCCTTAAATTTAGGGCCATTGAAAGACACACGAGTTGTCATTCAATTAGCCGACCGTAGCACCGCATATCCCGATGGGGTTATTGAAGATGTTCTAGTGGAAGTAAATGAACTAATATTTCCTGCAGATTTCTATGTTTTGGATATGAATGGTGACCCATCAATTTCAGCACCTATATTGTTAGGGAGGCCATTCTTGAATACCTCTCAAACAAAGATAGATGTTCGTGAGGGGACTCTCACAATGGAATTTGATGGGCAAATCATAAAATTCAATATTTTTGATGCCATGAAGTATCCTGACGATGATAATGCTGTTTTTGCTTTAAGTTCGATTGACCCGTTGGTCGAAGATGTTTTTGAGATGCATTTCAGGGACACGTTGGAGGTTATTTTGACTAGAAATGTGGAGGATGAAAGAGAGTTGGTGACCTCCCATGGAAGCAAAGACATATCAGAAATTGTTGATGCACTTCAAGCTCAACCCTTTTTGCCACCAAGGTATGATTTGCATTTTATTAGTTTGCCCGAGTCTAACCAAAAGATTCTTCCTTCTATTGTGCAGGCTCCGGAACTTGAAATGAAGGTGCTGCCCAATCACTTGAAATACACCTACCTTGGAGAAAAGGACACACTACCTGTGATCATTTCAGCAAAATTGAATTCCAATCAAGAGGAAGCTTTGGTGAAAGTGCTTAAGGAGTATAAGAAGGCCATTGGATGGACAATCGCAGACATTAGAGGAATCAGCCCCTCCTTGTGCATGCATCGAATTCTTCTTGAAGACGAAGCTAAACCATCTCGGCAACCCCAAAGGAGACTTAACCCGCCAATGATGGAGGTAGTGAAAAAGGAAGTGCTGAAACTGTTGGATGTTGGAATCATCTATCCAATATCTGATAGCCAATGGGTAAGTCCTACACAAGTTGTACCCAAGAAATCGGGAGTCACCGTGGTTGAAAATAAACAAGGTGAGTTAGTTCCCACTCGAGTGCAAACCGGGTGGAGGGTTTGTATTGACTATCGTAAGTTGAACTCCGTCACTCGAAAGGACCATTTTCCTTTACCTTTCATAGATCAAATGCTTGAAAGACTTGCCGGGCACTCTCATTATTGCTTTTTAGATGGTTTTTCAGGGTATTTTCAGATTGCCATAGCATCGGAGGATCAAGAGAAGACTACATTCACATGCCCTTTTGGAACTTTTGCCTATCGTCGAATGCCATTCGGTCTTTGCAATGCACCGGCAACTTTTCAAAGATGCATGGTAAGCATATTTTCAGAATATGTGGGTAGTATAATTGAGGTCTTCATGGATGATTTTAGTGTGTATGGTAACTCTTTTGAAAATTGCTTGAAAGGTCTTGAATTAATTTTGAAGAGATGTGTGGAAACTAACCTTGTTTTGAATTGGGAAAAATGTCATTTTATGGTTGAACAAGGAATAGTTTTGGGTCATATTGTTTCTATAAAGGGAATTGAGGTTGATAAATCTAAGGTAGACCTTATTTCGGCCTTACCTTACCCCACGAATGTGCGGGAAGTGCGTTCTTTTCTTGGTCATGCAGGTTTTTATCGAAGGTTTATCAAAGATTTTTCCAAGGTAGCATCCCCAATGTGCAAGTTGCTTCAAAACGATGTGAAATTCGAGTTCGATGGAGATTGCAAAAAGGCATTTGATGAGTTAAAAGGAAAGCTAACATCACCACCTATAATTCAGCCCCCAGATTGGGCATTGCCATTTGAAGTGATGTGTGACGCGTCGGATTATGCCGTTGGAGCCGTTTTGGGTCAAAGAGTTGGGAAGGCTGCTCATGTGATTTATTATGCATCAAAATCCTTAACCCCAGCACAAGCAAATTACACTACCACTGAAAAAGAACTCTTGGCTGTTGTTTTTGCTTTAGATAAATTTCGATCATATTTGTTGGGAACTAAGGTTATTGTATTTTCTGACCATGCAGCTCTCAAATTCCTACTCATGAAAAAAGAGGCCAAACCGAGACTTATTCGATGGATCTTGCTTCTCCAAGAGTTTGATCTAGAGATTAAAGACAAAAAGGGGTCTGAGAATTGTGTCGCTGACCATCTCAGTCGGCTGGTGCACTCTGAGACGGGCCCCCCACTCACCGAAAGCTTCCCGGACGAGCAGTTGTTCGCTGTGCTATCACACTGGCAGGGACAAACAACACTGGGCGATCCAGTGTCAAATCCCGATTCTGAACCTTGGTTTGCTGATATTGTAAATTTTCTTGTTGCCAAAATTTTTCCTCCAGGTATGCCGAAGGCTCGAAGGGACAAACTTCGAAGTGATGCAAAATACTATGTGTGGGATGACCCATATGTGTGGAAACATTGCACGGACCAGATCGTAAGACGGTGCGTTCCAGATTCTGAATTTCATTCCATACTTGTATTTTGTCATACACAAGCTTGTGGAGGACATTTTGGAGCCAAGCGTACTGCACACAAGGTCTTAGAAAGTGGGTTCTATTGGCCAACCATCTTTAGAGATGCTTTCGAATTTTGTAAGTCTTGCGATAATTGCCAACGAACAGGTAACATCTCTCGCCGAAATCAAATGCCCCAAAATCCCATTGTAGTTTGTGAGATTTTTGATGTTTGGGGAATGGATTTCATGGGGCCGTTTCCCTCTTCCTTTGGTAATTTATACATATTGCTTGCGGTTGATTACGTCTCCAAATGGGTCGAAGCTAAGGCTTCGCGAACTAACGATTCGAAAATTGTGGCCTCTTTTGTGAAGTCTAACATCTTTTGCAGGTTTGGAATTCCAAGAGCCATCATTAGTGATCGAGGCACACATTTTTGCAATCGTACAATTGAGGCTTTGTTGAGGAAGTATGGTGTCACTCACAAGATTTCTACAGCCTACCACCCCCAGACAAATGGTCTAGCGGAAACATCGAATCGAGAGATCAAATCCATTTTGGAGAAGACCGTTAAGCCGAACCGTAAGGATTGGAGCCTCAGGCTTGAAGACGCTCTTTGGGCATATAGAACAGCGTACAAAACTCCAATCGGAATGTCACCATATCGGCTTGTGTTTGGCAAAGCATGTCATCTTCCGGTGGAGATTGAGCATCGAGCTTTTTGGGCAATTAAAAAGTGCAACTTGGACTATGATGAAGCGGGGATGCATAGGAAGCTTCAATTGAGGGAGCTTGAGGAAATACGAAATGACGCATTTGAGAACACGATGATCTATAAAGAGAGAGCAAAAACCATTCACGATGCACGTCTTGCAAGGAAAAATTTTGAAGTGGGGGATAAAGTTTTGCTTTATCACTCTCGTCTCAAATTGTTTCCCGGTAAATTGCGTTCACGTTGGTTAGGCCCTTTTGTTGTTTCTAACGTATTTCCTCATGGTGCAGTTACGATTCAAAGCCACCGAACGGGGAAGATATTCAAAGTCAACGGACATCAACTCAAACCATATTTTGAGGGGTTCCGAGACGTGGAAGTTGAGAGAGCCCCACTTGAAGACCCACCATCTATCTAATAAGGGAGTTTCGTCGAGCAAACGACGTTAAACAAAAGCGCTTTGTGGGAGGCAACCCACACTTCATTGTTTCTTTTCCTTTTTGTTTCCTTTCCCTTTTAGTTTAGATGTGTTCTCTTTGTTCGTGTCTTAGTCTTGTTTTAAAAAAAAAAAAAATGAGTGACCCGGGTCGGGTGCCCAGCAGCCCGGCCGGGTCGGATGTGGTGCTGAAAAGGGGCGCGAGCCGTAGGCGCGGCCCGGGCCGGGTGCCCAGCAGCCCGGCCGGGCCGCGAGTTGAGAGAAGCAGGTGCGCCCAGGTCGAATGCGCGACCCGGGTCGGGTGCCCAGCAGCCCGGCCGGGTCGCAAGTGGAAGAGAGATGGAGCCCAGGCCGAACCAGTGACCCGGGTCGGGTGCCTAGTGACCCGGGTCGGGTCACGTGTCTTACCTCCCAAAAACAAATTTTTGATTTTTTCCCCAATTGCACACATTCACTCTCATCTTCCTCACTTATCTACCCTAATTTTGCAGAAGCAAGCTTGGAGAAGCTAGTTCTTACAACACAAAACCACCACCTGCACCGCCGCCTTCTCTCACCGCCGCCGCCGCCGCCTCCGTCGCGACCGCCCTCTGCCCAGCGCGCCGCCTTCGCTCACTGCCGCCGCCGCCGCCGCCACCTTCACAGCCGCTCAGCACCACCGCCCAGCGCGCAGCCTTCAGCGCCCTCAGCCGCACCGCCGCCGCCTTTGCCCGCCTGCGCCGCCGCCGTCGCTGAGCACAGCCACCACCGTCACCACCGTGCTCAACTACACCCCCTTGTCGTCTCGGTGTCATGCCTCGCCGTACTCGTTCTCAGAGAGCAGCCACTTCCGGATTGGCGGATGTCGACCGACCACAGCCATCCCCCGAGAGACCAATTCCGAGACGTACCTTCATGCACATTCCCAATCCACACAACATCACATTCGAGGGACCGGGACACCATAATCGGTACGTTCAACTAACCAATCGGAAGGTGTTGCCTCATATCTATCTTGACGAATGTATTTTGCGTGAGTTGGGGTTATATGATGATGTGATGGCATTTGTTGAGTACATGAGATGGAGGAAAGTAGTTCTGGACGGATGGGCTGTGTATGAGGACCTGGTTTACGAATTCTATAGTTCATTGGAGGCTGATAGGTTGGTTGAGGGGGGGATCACATTCCGTCTGGGTGGTAGGCGTTATGAGTGGAGATTGGAAGATTTTCAGGCCGTCTTTGGGATGGATGCTCCCGATACGACGTCGATGCTCTTGGATCCTTCGGCGTGTTGGGAGTTGATCACTTTGGATGCCGGGCCGTTTCGTGCGGGTCGAAGTAAGGCTAGCGCTATCCGGAATCCCATTTTACGTTATCTTCAGCGTGTGATGGCTTGCACGATTTCGGGACGCTACACGAACCGAAATGTCCCGGAGAACTTTGAGCTTCAGATGATACATGCCATGCTTTATGGCCAGAGTGTACCCTCCATTTCCGAGTTCGTTCGACACTTCCTTGGCGTCCTCAGCACGCAGGAACCATTTGTCCTCGGAGGGTACGTGACTGCTATTGCCCAAGCCATTGGGATCGATTTAGAGGAGCGGAGTCCCACAGCACCGGCTCATTTGGACAAGACTTTATTGCTGAAAATGGGAGTGCTAGTTCGGCAGGGGTCCACACTTCTGTGGCATGTCTCCGACTCTGAGACACTCGCGTTGCCAAACCCAATGTTCACGACCTTGAGGTCGCAAGTCAATGTTCGCATGGCATACACGGTGCTTCCACAAACCCCAGCTCCCCGTCTGCCATCCGGATTGGAGGGCTCAGCCTCTCATTCGGGATCACACTCTCGCTTGGAGCAGCGGGTGGATGAGTTGGAGCTCAATCAGGAAGAATTACAAGCTCGTGTGGCGGAGTTGGAGAGAGAGTTGCAGCATCGGCGACGTGGCCGCTCGTCCCGCCGATGATCAGGTGTTTGCTTTCCCTTGCTCTCATTTACTGTTTGACTTGTGCTTTATTTGTTTTTGATTCGATTATGATTGCTTGGGACAAGCATCATCTACTTGAGAGGGGAGGGGATTGGTGCTTTTGTGTTGCTGATGCTTTTGTTCTGCTGAATTCATATAGTTTTTAGGCTCATAGAGTTGCATGTAGGTTGTTTTGTTTTGCACGTTTACCTGCTTTAGCACGTTTATTTTTCCCTTGCATTCGCATAAAAAAAAAAAAAAAAAGAGAAGATAAAAGTGATGAGTAATTATGCTTGCAATGATGATTCGAGAGTTGTTCGGTTTGATTTTGTTTTGGGAATTCGTTTGTGTTGGATGAAGTGTTGTGGACATTGTTTTCTGTTGGTTAAATCTGCTGAATAATCTTGAGGAATTGCTGTTGGAAGGATAACATTGGGTTGAGAATTGATCTATGATGATGAATTGATTTGTTTTGTTTACTTGCGTTATGAGATATACTGTAAAATTCCTTGATGGAAGTAGTTTGGATTAGAATTTGTGAGAATTTAAACACTTTTGATGAACCCCTTGGGTGGAATTGTTTATGCCTTGGCTAGAATTGTTTATGGTTGTATGGAGAAAAAGGCGTTTAGTTGAAAACAAGTTGCAAAAGATGATGAGGTGTGGAATCAGCTACCTGCTCTTAGGGGTCCACGAGTGAAAAGTCGAGATGCGAAAAAGAAAAAAAAAAAAAAAAAAAAAAAAAAAAATCGAAAAAAAAAAAAAAAAAAAATTCGCAATGAAAACGAAGGACTAACCTAAGAGTGGTGTGGAGCTGCCAACCTCATCCAAATATTGTTGATTGGAGAATAAAAGGGGTGAGTCATTATGTGTCACAACTTAAACAAATTTTTTGATCTAAAATGAAGGAAATCGTAAATGGAATTTGAGTATGTCGATTGATTTGGGTGGCGAAATGAATTGATAAAATTTGTCTATGAAAGATTTGATCTCTGATGCCCTACTAATAAGTGTGATTTCTTGAGATATTTAAATTCAGTCCAACGTGCTTTTGTCTGCATATGCTTTATTTGACATAAAATTGAATTCCTATGAGTGTGGTAAGGATCTGAGCAAGCAATACTCGTTTTTGTTGTTTTATTCCCGATGTACTTCAATTCTTTTGTTGCTCGAGGACGAGCAATGGTTTAAGTGGGGAGGGATTTGATAGGTTGAAAATGTATGCATTTAATTGTTGATTTAATCGAATTCTTATTATCTTTTATTCGATTGAATGCATTGTTTTCATACCTATTTGCATTATTGAACTTGAGATACTTCACATGTTATTTTCTTGATTAATGTAGGAATTTTTGAAGTATTTTGAAGTTCCATGGGCCGAGGCCCAAGAGTCATGAAGATCAAAGAATGATATACTATCACCATGGGCCTAGGCCCACATCTATGGAGGAGAAAGATGGTATAAAAGGAATTGATTTCTTTTGACACAAGACTCATTCACGCAGAGGAGAGATTAGAGAGAGAAATTGATACACTTCTATTATTTTATTTTTCGAGTTTTGTTTTGATGGATTATTCAACAACCTTTGTGGATTCGATCGAGATGACGATCGGCTAGTTTTCTAATTCCGGTTAGCAGGGATGTTTGAACCCAATTATCGTTTTATGTTTTAATTAATTCGTTTCTCCCTATCGATGTTTTGATTGGAATTGATTGTGCTATCTGTGATGAATGTTTTCAATTATTAATGCTTGATTTGGATTGGCCACCTAGGTTAAGTATTTGATAGTTGATTGCTAGAACTTTAAATCATGAATCCTAATTGTTGTGGTTTAATTTTCATTGGTAGTAAACTAGGGGTCGCGCATCTCTAGGGTAGCACAATCCTAGATTATCAAATCGAGCTTGTGTATTTGGAGTCTAGTTTACCCTATCGTCTTGGTTGTTAATGCGTTCAATGAATTAAATCTAGAGAGCTTATTCTAGGTTGTTCAATTGAATAGGGTTAATTAGTGATCTTATCCTAATTTAACTAATCATAAGAGATGATTCGATTTAACAGAGCTTGTTGTTAGATTAGGGGTGATAATTCCATGATAAACTGAGATTGGGGGTAACATTGATTAAGGCGTAATCGATATTGGGGGATAACTGATCTGTTAACTGGAATGCTTTTTATCACTTGATCTTTGTCTAGTTGTGATTTGTTTCTTTAGTATTTCTTTTAATTTAATTTTCAATCAATCTGATAACCCCCATACCCGTTTGTTTCCTTGAGTTTAGACATAGGTAAGCACAATTGAATTATCATTCTCCGTGGGATCGACTCTTACTTGCCCTAATTACTAATTGGTTAGGATAAGAAGATTTAATTAATTTTATCGCGTCGCGACAGCGCGGTCATTAACCCCTTAAAATTGTGGGGTTAACGAAACTGCATGATATTTGGTTAAAAATTCGTTAACCCCTTAAAATTGTGGGGTTAACGAATTTGTTCCATTTTTTCTTTTAATTCGTTAACCCCACTAATTTTAGGGGTTAACGAATTTTTTCCATTTTTTCTTTTAATTCGTTAACCCCACTAATTTTAGGGGTTAATAAATTTTTTCCATTTTTTCTTTTAATTCGTTAACCCCTTAATATTCGAAGCTTTTTGTTAACCCCTTAATATTTGAAGCTTTTTGTTTCGTTAATTAGTATTAGCTCTACTTTTTAAGTAGTTAATTAGTTTATTAATTTTGTAATTGTTAAGGCCTACTTTTAAATTAGTTAGTTTATGAATTAGTTAATCCCTACTTTTAATTAGTTTATTAAGCTAATTTGTTAATGAGTTTTCTTGTTGATTAATTTTTAAATTTGTTAATTAATGAAGCCCTATTTTGAAATATACAGATTGAGTACGTTAGTGAGGTATGCCAGCGAACCATCGCATATATAAATGGATATGTTTGTCTTGCGGTATTTGATGAGGTCAAGGCGCAGCTCCGATCTATGGGTCGTCCCATTCTCCAGGACTTTTGCCTGAACACGAGTTTCGGCCATTTCCTACAGTGGAAGACGGAGAGAGAGTCTTGCAAGGCTATCTTACACGTCCTCATGTCATATGAGGTGCGTGGTGATATTGTACCTGCAGACGAGAGGTGGTTCCGTGTAGGGCAGGAAAGTAGAATTTGTCGCTTCGGTAAGCGTGAGTTTGCCCTAGTGACGGGGTTGAAGTTCGGCAACTCGACCTTCAATCCGGCCGCAGTTCACACCCCACTTGACGGAGCAGTGTACTGGAGGCGTATTTCACCTCGGTCTATACTGCACCCACCTCTTTCGAGACACCAGCTGCACAGAGCCGTGGTAGGATGGCACCAGAGTCCGGTCCCTCTGTTGTCCCGTACGATTTAACTACCATCACACCTCAGGGTATCCCAGATACAGAAAGGTGTTGGAGCTATAGTGCGACATAGAGCTCCATCTGCTAATGTGCGCAGTCCATTTTTGGTTGAGGAGGCCACTAGGAAGAACAACATCAAGTGGAAGGAGTTTAAAGCCTACTTCTTGGCTGACGAGGACAAAGTGAGCGGGTAAGAAACTAATCCTCTTTCTACAGTACCAAAGTCTGTTTTCTTTCTATCTATTAAAATTATCAATTGTAATCTTTACAGACGCAATGTCGGTGCTGGAGCGCCAGTGGGGCCAAGTTGGTTCAGATCGTTCATTGGTCCAAAGTACGAGTTGGAGTCAGAGGTAACTTCTTTCGAATTAAACTATTCATTTTGTGGATACTTCATTTGTAATTGATTCAATTCGTTTTTTGTCTGTTACAGCATATTGATGCATACTTGGGCGTACTACAGAGCCATCAAGAAGTTGCCGAAGTACAAATCAGTCGTCAGCTTATCGGGAGGACTCAGATTGTCGATAGCCAGCTATTTGTGAGTTCTGATTATTCGTTTTAGTGTAATCTTGGTTTTTTTTTTTTGTAAAATTTTGTTGCCGGTGTTTATGAACTTCAATGTAGGAAATATGTGAAGAAATTTGGCGGGAAAAGCATGCTGGTGAATCCGACGAGGTCAAATACCAGCAGGGGATCCGAGAGACGTTTACTGAGCAAGAACTAAAGCGATGTGCTGCTTATGTCCGCAGTTTGAGACCGAAGTGGAACTTCATCGCCCCGTGGTGGGATGGCATACAACAAGTAAGAGTTCAAATATTTGTGAATTTTTTTTTATTTAGTTTCGATTATGTTCATCGTTCTAATAATCCGCACCTGTTGAATTTCAGATCTGGACGGTCATGAACCTAGACGGTCACTGGGTCACTTGCTCAATAGACATCGTGAAGCAGCTTCTATGCCTATGTGACAGTCTTAGGCATAGATACACTACAGATGTGGTCATCAGCCGTTGCAGAGTGACCCTCCCTATCCGTCGTATCTTGCCACGACTGTTAGAGTACTGCGGCTTTCACGAGAAGGTAAAGGCACAGGGTCGTGAAGTCCCACAGGGTGTCCCGGAGTTCGATTTGGTCTCATTGGCTCCGGACTTGTGCTACGTGCAGGATGACAGTACGTCATGTGGGCCATGGGCCTTACTGTCAGTGGAGAGTGGGATCACGTGCGAGTATCCGAGGAGGACACTGGCGGAGTGTAAGGGTAATATCAACTTTGTACGGAGAAAGATGGCCCTAGTTGTATACGGAAACTCCACGGATGCTGAGACAACACCGGACGACTTTTTTGATTATTAGATTATTAGTTTGGTTGATATTGGAACTTCTGTAGTTTTTTTTAGTTCATATTGTATATTTGAAATATTTTCTTAGATTATTAGATTATTAGTTTTTTTTTTCTTATCCAAATGGCTTATTTAAAATGCAACACAAATTTATATTAAAAGAAAAGGGGCTTACGTACACATGATATAGATCATTCAGGTACACCACTCAAATATGTTGGACACTTTCTTTTTGTGTGTTCTTCTGAGCCACAAATAGAACATTTTTTCTTTTTTCTAGTCATCTTTCCACTCGATCTGGGGTTTTCACCGTCAGGCTCGTCGTTGTGGTACTGCTCAATAGAACATGTACTTCTGTTATGCCCAGGATTACCACAACGAGTATATAACAGGCGGTGCACTCTAAAATGTTCACCAGTAGAAGCTATTCGTTTGCCTTTCGGTCGACCGGCCTGTTTTGGTTGATCCGGCGGGACACAAACACATCTGCGCATCTCATCATCTACAACCCACTCAGTGGGGTCGGGCACAGGTGCAACTTCACATGCCCACATCGCTCTCAAATTGTGCGTCGTATACTAAGAGGCCACGTGCGAGACAACCGATTCATTAGCGTAACTACAATATGCACAAATATGGTGAGAAAAAAAACCATGATTATTATTTATTATAATAAGTAGCTTCGTATTAAGAAGTACCTGATGGCTGCACATGCGTGCGCGCATGGCATCAACTCGGTTTGGAAAAACATACAACTACACACACCATCAGTGAGGCCTACCAAGAAAATTTGTCGACCATCAGTGACCTTGAATTTGCCTCGTCCCATTCTTTGAACATCCATCGATCGCCCTTGCCGCATGAATTGTTCTAATTTGTCGTGCACGGACTTGGTGAAAGTGGGACCTCTTTCATCAGCTGCCAACCTTCTCTCAGCAAACCATTTTTCAATAGCCCTTCGTGCCGCCTCCAAGAAGGAACAAACAGGCAACTTTCTTGCCCACACGAGACGAGCATTCCAAACCTCAGCAGCATTGGAGGTCATGAAGTTGAATCTTCGAACAGGGCATTTCACACGAGCCCACCGAGTAGCTCCAGCCTTTGTCAAACTGTCAATCGCTCCCTTAAAACCACTATCGTTGATCAAAGACATGTACCTGTTGATACAAGAAGGATGATAAAAGTTCAAGAGTTTAAACGTGAGGAATATTTAAAACATGAAGTTCGACATACCTATTAAATGTGTGTTCATCGTAACAGTATGTGGCCGTATGGAACAACCCAACCACGTGGGATCCATACTTGGCTAGATTCTGCTGAATATCGAAACAACAAAGACAATGAAAAGCTTCAGGATATGCAGCTTTTATTGCATTACTGATGCTAGCGTGTTGATCAGAAACTATAACCAAGCCATCTGGGCAACCGAAGGCCTCACGGACATTACGCAAAAACCATGTCCAAGATTCATCGTTCTTGACACTCCCTATCCCAATTGCCAGGGGAAAAATTTGATCATTTCCATCTTTAGTCATAGCAACGAATCCAATCCCCTTGTACTGCCCCTTCAAATGGCAACCGTCGACCACGATAACAGGTCTGGAATATAACCTAAATTCGGCAATGGATGCACCCAACGCAAAGAACGCATACTTGAATTTCCCATTATTGTGGGTGTCTAATGCGGTATATGTACCCGGATTGCATTCCTTCAAAACCTGTAAGTAAGCTGGCAACATGTTGAATGACGTCTTCGGATCACCATATGCTTCTCTCATTGCACGACGTTTTGCACTCCTAGTATGCTTGTAGCTCAAATTAAGTCCATGTCTCTCGTTCATCTCTCGCATGATCTCCCTAGGAGTGATGTCAGTCCTATCTTTCCGGAGCCTCTGGACAAAATAATCTCCAATCAATGTGGACGGAAGTCTGCGGGGTGCACTAGCATTCAGTTGATATGAACAGGTGTGGGGCAGGACAACTTTGGATATTTTCCAAATCCCGTGTTTTTCATGTGCATTGAGTAAGAGCGGACAATCTTTTTGATTGCACTTCACTTGCCATCGGTGTTTGTCAGAGTGGTCCACACGAAATTGGACTTGATTCTCCAGATGATAATACCCTACTAAATTCTTCAACTCAACCTTAGACCCAAATGTCGCTCCTTTTTTCATACCGCTTGGAGCATGCTCAATCTCATCTGCAGTTGGGTCATCAAAATCAGGTATGTCTGGAATGTGCCACTCAGCTCTCATTGTGTCATCGCAGAATTGCTCATATACAGCTCGTTGCTCCTCATCCAAGTTTGTCTCCACATCTTCATCCAGCACAAAGTCATCTTCTGCATCAATTGGATCTACCAAAATAAATAAATATATATATCAGTGATATGTTAATTGTATACACAAATATTCACATATGATCAGTACGGTAGTACTGGATTACCTGTTCGAGGATCATGGTCTTCCTCTTCCCGTCTTTCTTCAAGTGGCGGTTCTTCGGCCTCATTAGTTGGGGCCACATTTAGGTCTAAATAGTTCAACTCATTGTGTGGATCACATGTAGATGAGGCCGGCCAAGGTATACTTGGCTCATTTGAAGATGTTCGAACCAAATTGTCATCTAAACCCCATGCTGAATAAAAATTCTGGTCCTCGTGTAGTCCTAACGGAACATTTGACCAATCCAAATTTTGAGACTCCTCAATCAATGTATCAAAACTTTGAGCAGCAACATGTGTCTCCTCATCTAATGAACATTGTTCTTCATGATAAGAAGAAGAACCACCTGATACTCCTAAGTCTATTCGTTTCAACGAAACAAACAGAACTAGTAGTCCATACTCCTGTGAAAAACACTCATGCAAATCAAAATCATTCATGATTTTCTTCTTCTTCAATCTTCCATTCACTTCTACTAGAGAATGAATCAAATACCACCAACAACTCAAATCAGCAAGCATAATCTCATGTAGCGAACTCAATAAATCTTGATATGAAAATGTTTCGAGATTGATCATTGATTGAATGCCATTCACATACTGCAAACCATGCCAATAACCTCCATGACTTATTGCCACTGAAAAAGTCATCCCTAACCCTGAACAAATATAAAAAAGGAAGTAAAATAATTATCAAATATAACTTTATTATGAAAGAAGTAAAATATAGCTTTAAAGAAAATTTTCATGAGTTTCGTTAACCCCTTAAATTGAAGGGGTTAACGAAATTAAAGAAAAATTTCAAAAAAATTTCATTAACCCCTTAAATTTAAGGGGTTAACGAAATTAAAGAAAAATTTCAGAAAAATTTCGTTAACCCCTGAAATTTAAGGGGTTAACGAAATTAAAGAAAATTTTCAAAAATTTTCGTTAACCCCTTAAATTTAAGGGGTTAACGAAAATTTTTGAAATTTTTCTTTAATTTCGTTAACCCCTTAAATTTCAGGGGTTAACTAATTGAAGCAAATTTTCTTTAATTTCGTTAACCCATGAAATTAAAGGTGTTAACGAAATTTTTTGAAAATTTTCTTTAATTTCGTTAACTTAATTAACTCAGTTTGTTTCTTTAATAATTTTTTTGGTTAATTTTTGGATCATTCTTAGACTGAACTATAATTAAGCAAAATCTCAACATTCAAACAATAATCTAATCAAACAATAATCAAACAAAATAAATTACGGACAACTAACCTTTAACTATAAACAAATTCAACTTTAAACAAATTAAAAGTAGTTTATGCAACTATAAACTACTCCTAAATGCTTGAAATACTTACTTACCTTGATGAATACTTTAAATTTTGATGAATACTCTAAATTTTTAGAGAACTTCTCAGTGAATATGTGAATGTGAATTTTTTGGAATGAATTCGATTGTAAATTTTGAATATTAAAAGTAAGGTAGATTTTTTCTTCATATCAAATCAAATATTGTCTTATTATTCACATGTGTAAAAATAAAAGTAAAAGCGTGTAAAAAAGTCAAAAAAAAATTATTTATCTCTGCAAAGCAAAGTACAAATATGAGCAAAGCAAAGTACAAGTTGAAAGTCAAAAATGGGTATTTGGGGCTATTACTTTATATATATGGGTAGATGGGGATAAAAAAAAATATTGATGGGTAGAAAAGTTAACTCCTTATAGATAAATGGGTATTTGGGGATATTTTCTCAATTATTAATGCTTTGAATTATATGATGTAATATTGATGGGTAGAAAAGTTAACTCATTATAGATAAATGGGTATTTGGGGATATTTTCTCAATTATTAATGCTTTGAATTATATGATGTATTATTTCTTTTTTCCTATATCAATATTGCTAATTCAAAATGTAAACCCCTAGAGTGCTAAAAATATATGATCGAAAGCAAATGTTTTGTTTCGAAAATTTGCAGTATATGGATGAAGATCACTTTGACACTACTACTGCAACAAAAATGAACATTTGTAATAACATTTTTACAAAAAATTTTATGCATCAGGTGCATGAATTTAGGATCCATGCACCTAACCCGACCTGATCCAGAAAACCCGACCCGCCTTACTAAATATAAAAGGATTTTTTTAATTTTTAATTTTTGGATTTCACTCTCTTGGCGGTTCATCTTCTCTTCTCCTCTCTTTGTGCTACGTGTTCGATCGTGTGTGAAATCTCTCGCGTTCAACTTCTATTTTGAAATCGGTAGTTTAATCTCAGTTCTAGTGGGTTATTTTGTGAAGTTTGATCTCTGTTCTCGGCAGTTTATACAGGTTTGTTTATATTTTTTTGCATATTTTTCTCCTTCGAATCTTCTCCGTTTTTGTGCTTTTGATTTCGAATGCATATCTTATTTTGTTTTGTGTTTTTTGTCGAGTAATGCTTTTGTGTGTGGAGTGTAGTTGCTGAAACCCTAATTTTCGTAGGGTTTCTGAACTTTTTGAATGTTGTATGTTTTTTTGTTGTAAAATAAGTTTATTTATGTTCGGTTTAGTGTTTTGTATCTCTGATTTCTTATATTTCTTATATGGCGACTGTTGTGGTGTTCAGAAAACTAGGGTTTAGTGTATTGTAAGTTGTGCGGATTTTGATATGTTTGCATGTTCTTAGATGGCACCAAAGATTGAGAGTAGTCAAGTTCCTGAGAACAAGGTTGGGAGAAAGAGAGCTCGGAAGGCCTTTGACATTGTATCTGTGAAAAAGGACAGGTATGGTTGCATTTTTCATTTGAATTAGTATGGTTTTGCAGTACAATAATTCTTTGTTTTTGTTTGTGTTGTTGAGTTTTAATGCATGTTTCTAAAGGTATTCTTATCATACAATAAAAGTATGCTTAACAATGTGTGAAGATTTTAGTAAAAATGTATGAGTATAGTGATATCAGGGTATGTTTATTGTGTACTAAATGTATTCTTATTGTCTTGAAAATGTATTCTTATTGTAATATAAAGGTATGTCTATTTTTTCTGTTAGAGGTCTGTTTTTTTTCTTTTTCTTGTAATGTATGTATGGTAAGGTATGCTTATTATATGCTAAATGTATTCTTATTATACAATAAAATTATGCTTAACAATGTGTGGCGATTTTAGTTAAAATGTATGAGTATAGTGATATCAGGGGTATGTTTATAGTGTACTAAAGGTATTCTTATTATCTTGAAAATGTATTCTTATTGTAATATAAAGGTATGTCTATTTTTCTGTTATTGTTTAATTAGTGATGAGATTTTCTTATGTGTTTATTTTTTGCAGTTTGATTTATACAACGTGCACACTTCGTGGTGTAGCTGAACTTGTACAGTCTTTAAACGAAAGACAAAGGGCTGATGTTGAAGCTATTGGTTTTGGGGGTTATTGAGTATGCGCTTGACTAGGCTAAACAGAATGTTGGTGACATGGTTAGTAAGTCGTTTCAATGGTCGTAGTCGTATGCTAACACTGGATATGTTCCGTAGTTTTGCTATTACTGCAGATGATGTTTTGACATTTTTATGTTTTCTAAGGGAAAACTTGATGTAGTAAAATTTGGGAAATATGATATTGGGATGTTTATGTTAGGTTAAAGGACAATTATGGTATTCAGACTAGGTTAACTGTTAAGACTTGGTATGATGTTTTGACTTCTCATTTTCCTGATGGGGGGAGATTTTAAGAGATTATTTGTGTTGTATGTGATGTTTGTTTTTTTGGCTCCATCTTCAAACCGTTTGCTGACTCTGGGCTTGTTAAGACCTTTGATGGATGTGGGAAACTTTCGTAAATATGACTGGTGTAATTTTGTTTTGGAGAGGATATGTGAATCTGTGAACAACTACCACACAGGGAAGACAACCTGTTTAAATTGTTGTGTTTATTGTCTTGCAAATGGTGTATTTGCATAGATTAAAATGGCAGGGGATTAAGGAGTCTCGCTCTCTCCCCTTAATTCAACATTGGACATATGACAAGATTGACAATAGATGTGATGAGGATCAGGCTGAGGCTGGTCCGTATGGCGATGCAGAGATGTTGCTTAATGTATACCCAATATCTAAGGATGATAATATTGGTGGTGGGGGTGGTGAGGTTGCTGCTATTAATGTTGGTGATGATACTGGTGCTGCTGTCAGGAATAATGATAATGCTGGTCCCTCTGTTGCTCACAAAGATGTGAATGATAAATGTGAAAGGTTTATAAAGTTTGTTTTACCAGAGGGAGAGCCTGATGACAATGATATCAGAAAAATGGCCAAGGAAGTAAGTTCATCAAATCATATATCTTTTAAGTTTCATTAGTGATACCTTTAAATTTCATTAGGGATACCTTCAAATTTCATTAGAGATACCTTTAGTGTCATTAGAGATACCTTTAACCTTCATTAAACTTATTTTTTACCTTCATGTGCAGGCTACTCATGAATCATT